>JAFJYJ010000010.1:9267500-11667500 GCA_019022615.1 Acacia melanoxylon
ACCTACGTGAGATTTTCATCTCATACGGCTCCTCCTCTCCTTTATGTGCATAATGATAAAAATACATAGAATAAAAAAAGATTGCAGTATTCTCATTATGAACTGAGCAGGGCTAGTGTTTTTACAACAAATCTCTAGCCAACCTTTCTGTAAAAGATCTTTTCTTAACATCAAGTATGTTGGTACTGGATAAAAAAAATGGTAACTCCAACAATTTCTTTGTCCTCAACGCCGCTTAATTTCCTGGAATTAGTCACTTCAACAGTCTTCGATGGTTATACGGGTATCCAAAATACGAACGAGATGGATGTTTGTTGTCCCAACCATTCTTCTTAGTCCCGATCCCGATAAGGAAGGGGGGATATCTTTTTTAACAAAGTTTTCGTGTTGTTGATTCCTAAACGTAGTGCTTCTTCCCCCATGCCGCCCATTGGTACTAGTGGAGTAGAGTTGACCTAACCCATAAGTATAGGTATAACCTTTCGCTTAATACTATAAATCCAAAATTTAAGCATATGAGGCTGCATTAATCGGGGATACACGACAGAAGGAATTAATTATTTTATTTCCACAAACTTCACCTTCAGCAAGCGTAGGTTTTTTTCCATTTTTTCTTTCTATCCGAAGAATGTGTCTTTCTCCTAACACTGAGAGCAAAAAAAAGGAAAAAAGAATCAAATCGCACCATCTCTGTAATAGGTGAATGCCTCCTTTTCTCCTGAAGTTGTCGGAATTATTCGTAATAAGATATTGGCTACAATTGAAAAGGTCTTATCAATAAAATTTCCATTTATCCGAGATCTAGTCATAGGTAGCAATCCATTCTAGAATTTAATTATCTCTCGTGAGAAAATAATCCCACAAACAAAGGAATTGTACAATAGAGTACGAAATAACGTAAAAAGGACTCATTAAAAAAAATTGTTTATGAAGGTTTTTTTTTTTAGTTTTTCTATTTTTCTAGTTAAATTTGATTGGATGTGGCTATCCAAAAAATAGAATATGAATGACTCACTATTCACTCGGTTTCTGGGACATAATCATTATGTAGGAGAGATGGCCGAGTGGTTCAAGGCGTAGCATTGGAACTGCTATGTAGGCTTTTTGTTTACCGAGGGTTCGAATCCCTCTCTTTCCGCACCTTTACCTAATTCATCAATATTATTGACCGCAATCTTTCAAATAACAAAGGGTACCATTATTCCAACTTTCTTTGATGTGGATTCTCTATTCCTAATTTCTGGAATACTGCAAATACTGGAAAGAGGGGGCAAGGAATGAAAATCTTCCTACCTGATCCATGTCTATGATAGATGAATGGTAGGGAAAATTCCCGAATCAAACACCTTACCCCCTTTTTTTGTTGGTCCCCTTACTTAGACGCGAAGGGAGTAAAAATCTCTTGTTATTGTAGTTAGGTTTAAGTCTGACGAGAATAATATTCTACAACCAGCAATTCATTTATTTTCAAACCAACCCATTTACTATCTATTATTTGATTGACTAATCCTTTATATTGGAATGGGTGAAGAGTCAAATGTTTTGGCAATTCCTCACGGGGGGATGAATCAAGATAATTTTGAATCAGAGTTCTAGACTTTTGTTCATCCCTCGCTGTAATAATATCTTGGGGTTTGCAGCGATAACTTGGTATATCTACTATACGACCATTAACTAAAACATGTCTATGGTTAACTAATTGGCGAGCTTGGGGAATAGTCGAAGCCATACCCAATCGGAAAAGTATGTTATCCAAACGCATTTCGAGTAATTGTAGTAAAACCTGACCGGTTGACCCTTTCGCTTTTCTGGCGATACCAACGTATTTAAGCAATTGTCGTTCTGTAAGACCATAATGAAAACGCAATTTTTGTTTTTCTTTTAAACGAATACGATATTCTAAACGAATACGATATTGAGATTTTTTATCCAAGCGCGCTTGGTTTCTAAGTTCGCTTCCGACTATAGGCTTTTTACTAGTTAGTCCTGGTAAAGCCCCCAGACGGCGTATTTTTTTGAAACGAGGCCCTCTGTAACGCGACATAAAGACTCCTTTTTAAAAATTTCATAAACCTAAATTCAAACTAAACTAAATGGGAAATATGATAAATCAAGCGAAATCTACTAATTATATCAATATCCGAACCTTATTGTATATATAAAACAAAAAAAAGGAGGTTCTTTTCTTGATTTGTTCTACAGAAATAGAACTCCCCCAATTTGAATTCATAATTGGAAGTTCCTACGACATAATAGATCGGTGACTCTTGAAAAAAGAAATGGGAAAAATTTCAATATTCTTTGATTTCCAAATTCTCAATTATATAAAAAATCAAAACAAATAGAGAAAAGCCGGCTATCGGAATCGAACCGATGACCATCGCATTACAAATGCGACGCTCTAACCTCTGAGCTAAGCGGGCTCACATAACAGAAATTGTGCATGCATAGGAATTTAATAAACTACTGAGATCTTAGTTATTAACTCTTTATTCTTAGCTATTGATAACATAATTCCTATGAATATAGAAAAGAATATAGAATTTCAAATAAATATTCACTTTTTTTTTTTTTTCTATTCTAGCACATAAACAACATATAACAATTTGAAGAGAAGGATTAATAGAATATATTTCAATCTATTTATTAAGTATATTATGTTTCTCAATAATCAATTATATGTTTATTAATGATCAATATCTTTATCTTAATATCATCTTATTAATCTCTTTATCTTAATTAGTATAATAAGATTTTCTTTTTTCATTTTTGAATTCAAATTTGATTATTTTAATCAATTTAGAAGTTTCTAGTTAAAAAGTTTAATTAAAGTTTAATTAATATTTAATTTTTAAATTGAATTCTATTTTTGATTTTATATTCTAATATTTTAATATTGAATTTCATTATTATTAGAATTTAGAATTCAATATTAAATTCAATTAATTCGAAATCTAAATTCAATATAAATAAATAATAAATAAATATCAATATTTAAATAGAAATATATAGTAAAGAAATCAAAATATATAGTTATATAGTATAGTTATATGGTAAAGTAATAATATGAATCTAAAATTAGAAAATGAATAGAATTCAAAATTTGAATATATTTAAATATATTGATATTGAATATTCTTTTCATTTTATTAATATAAAATTTTATTAATAAAATGAATTAATATTAATAAATAATAAATATAAATAAGATATATAATATATAAATAGAAATATATATATATAAATAAATAATAATAATAAATAATATAGAATAGATAGAATAGAAATAACTCGAATTCTTTTCTAAATTAATTTGAGATTTTGAAATTAATAGAATGATTATTTATAACCATTACATTAGGTCTAGCTATTCTAAATTAATAAATAGAAATAAATTTCTTTTTTATTTAATCTAAAAAAATAATAAATTTCCATCCATTTTAGTTATCTTTAGTTATGTTATATAAGGCCTATCCGTTCTAAGGAAAAAAAAAAGAATCGACCGTTCGAGTATTCCAAATTGCATGAGAAAACCGCTAGAAGGAGAGGCATCTAAAAAATATATATATGTGATATATATCCATGGATATTGAATATGTGGTATATATCCATGTATATTGAATATGTGGTATATATCCATGGATATTGAATTGCGAATACAGAAATGATAGAATTCTTTTTGATTGGACCAAATATAGGTATATGAAATACAAATAGAAAGAAACATTTTTTTGGTATAGGAATCGGTATCTAACAAATTCAACAATTCCGGCATAATTCTCATAATTTAAATGAAAAAAAAACATCCTAATGAGATTCTAATCTCAAAGAAAAAAGGGGGGATATGGCGAAATTGGTAGACGCTACGGACTTAATTGGATTGAGCCTTGGTATGGAAACCTACCAAGTGATAACTTTCAAATTCAGAGAAACCCTGGAATTAACAATGGGCAATCCTGAGCCAAATCCTGGTTTCCGAAAACCAAGAAGAGTTCAGAAAGGGAGAATCAAAAAAAAAAAAAGGATAGGTGCAGAGACTCAACGGAAGCTGTTCTAACAAATGGAGTTGACGACATTTCGTTTCCTTAGTAAGGATTTCGTTTCGTTAGTAAAGAGATCCTTCCATCGAAACTCCAGAAAAGAAAGGATCAAGGATGAGCATACGTATACGTACTGAAATACTATTTCAATTGATTAGACCAGACAGACCCAAAATCTCTATTTTTTATTTTAATATTTATATGACAAATAAAAGATGTGAATCGATTCCAAGTTGAAGAAAGAATCAAATATTAATTGATCAAATTCACTCCATGATAGTCTGATAGATTTTTTGAAGAACTGATTAATCAGACGAGAATAAAGATAGAGTCCCATTCTACATGTCAATACCGACAATAATGAAATTTATAGTAAGAGGAAAATCCGTCGACTTTAGAAATCGTGAGGGTTCAAGTCCCTCTATCCCCAAAAGGCCCGTTTAACTCTCTAATTATTTATCCTATATCCTCTTTTTTTTTAGTGGTTCCAAATTCGTTATGTTTCTTATTCATTCTATTCTTTCACAAACGGATCTGAGTGGAATTTTGCTTTTTCTTATCACAACACAAATGTTGGAATATGTAATGTAATATATACGATAGACGTAAAATTAGGTTTCTATATGATAAATGTACAAATGAGCATCTTATCTTTGAGCAAGGAATCCTCATTTGACTGATTAACAATACATATCATTACTCCGACTGAAACATACAAAGTCTTATTTTGGAAGATCCAAGAAATTCCAGGGCTTGTATGAAACTTTGTAATTTTTTTCGTCTTTTTTTTTAGTTGACATATACTCAAGTAATCTCTTAAAATGAGGATGATGCGTCACGAAAGGTCGGGATAGCTCAGCTGGTAGAGCAGAGGACTGAAAATCCTCGTGTCACCAGTTCAAATCTGGTTCCTGGCACATGATTAATTTGTATGAGTATCTATCAAATTCATTAAACTGAATATGGGTCAACATACATATTTCTTAGTAGTCTAGATCATCATACATATTTATCCATCTAGGTGTCTGGAGATATACTCTTTCTAGATGAGATGAATAAAGAATATATGTATGTTCTATGTATATATAAAGTATGTAAAAAAATGAATTCTTCCATTTTTTTCTTTTTTTTTTTTTTTCTGCACTCCAAAAAAGAATGTTAATACTTCTTCAATAATATTCGAAAGGTTAAATTAGTTGGTTTTGGTTGCAAAACCCAAAGGTCTAGGCTAGGGAAATTTAGGGGTAGAACTAGCAAAAATGAATCTGAGATACATTACAAATAGAATCCGACCCCTTCTTTCATTTCATTTCTTTGTATTTTCTTTCATATTTTATTCATTTCCTTTAATGTTGATGTGCCCGATACATAGTTCACGATGCAGAACTTTTTTAGTTCATCCTATTGGCTCGACTCATCCGAAATAAGTATCTTAACAACTTTAAAATCTCAATGAAGCCCTACTCGAATCTTTTTGAATCCCTACATTTTTTATTTAACCCATCCATAATAATATGAATAAGACCTCAATTATTCTGTCTGATTTAACTTCAATTACTTTGTCTGATCTATAAAGTACAGCTATTCAAGGAATATCTGGCGTTGTAGAAGTGGTGCGGATTAGTTTCTTATTTTTATCATTTACATTTAATGAGCATCTTGTATTTCATAAAAATTGGGAGTGATATAATCTTTACGCAAGGGCCATCCTATCCAACTTTCGGGCATTAAGATACGTTTCAGACGTGGATGATTATCATAAGAGATTCCTAACATATCATAAGATTCCCTTTCTTGAAAATCCGCACTTTTCCAAACCCAGAAAATAGAGGGAATTCTAGGATTTTTCCTTGAGACAAATACTTTTATGCATACCTCTTCTGGTTGATCTATACCATATTCTATTCTCGTAAGATGATACACACTGGCTAACAGTCCTCCTGGTGCTACATCATAGGCACATTGGAAACGGAGATAATTGTAACCATATACATATAAAATGACAGCAATCGAATGCCAATCCTCGGGCTTTATTTGTAAAGTCTCTATTCCTTGGTAATCGAAACCCAAGGATCTATGAACTAGCCCATGTTTGACTAGCCAAGCAGACAAACGACCCTGCATTTTTTTATCTCTCCCGCATTTTTCATTTTTATTTGTATAAGTTTTGTATAAGTATAAGTATTTAATATTTACGATTACGATGAAATTTTTGAAGATTGTCTTGTTCTTATTTTGTACAAAAAAAAGATCCTGCCTAATTCACCATTTCGTGGGAGGATACTGAACTTTTGTATTTGAAAAATGTTTCAGAGGGTATCTCTGAAGTAGATGGTGGTTGATAGAGTAATCCTTGATCATAATTGCCGGTATGAGTACTGCGCCCCACATGAAACTTGTGGGTGGTAGTAAAACACCTATTCTCCTGTTGAGACCCAATTCGATCTTCGTAGATTTCTCGAGAAATTTTCTTACGAAGTTTTGTTATAGCATCTATAATGGCCTCCGGTTTAGGTGGACAGCCCGGCAAATAGACATCCACAGGAATTAGCTTATCCACGCCCCGAACAGTACTATAAGATTGCCTGACTCAATTTGGATTAGTTTAGATCTTGATAAATCCTCCAAGTTAAAAGGAGGTGGAATCCAGGATATTGGATTTTTCTAAAAAAAAAACTACTGTTTATTTTTTAATTCTTTTCTTCAACCCCATCATTGTCATGACTATTTTGTCAATGACTCTTCTTAACGGCCATATCAACAAACAAGCTATGCTAACTGAAGCTAAATAAAAGTGGACTTAAAGTAGAAAGGGTAGGCAATTTGGTTTATTGTCAATTCTTAAAAGTCTTGAATTTGATATATCACTCAAAATGATCGGTTCGTTGAGTTGGAATTTTCCACTGTGTTGTTGTTTTCTAGCAAATATGTGGGGCATTTAAATATGAACGGGTAAGATTTTTTGAATCAATAGAAATAAAAAAAGGTGTAATTGGTAATAAATGGTTAAAATAATATTTGGTCCTCATAGTTGCCCCCATTTTAGTTATGGTCCTTAACTATAATTTCAAAGCATATGTTTTGGTCCATTAAGTGACAAAATGATACAAGTTTTTAATAAAAAAATAGGGACTAGTGTTTCAGATAGGAAGAAACTAGATGGACTGAAATTTATGGTTTGAAACTATAGGGAACCAAAATGAGGACAAACTATAAGGACAAAACATTATATTAACCCTAAAATTAAAGAATAAAATGTAGAAAAACTAATTAACATCTTATATATGAAATAGATAAAATAGAAGCACCATCCTGCATTGTCTATTCCCCAATAGGAGAAAATTTTCAATTCGGCCTAAAGTCCAATCTCCAATATGGCGTATTATTGAATCTATCAAAACCATAAAGGAAAAATCTAAAATAAACTCAATAATATTTATATGATAGGAATCTTAAAAGATAATGAATTGGAGAGTTATCCACACTAAGCTTCTCTCGCGTTTTGTTTTTGTTTCAAAAATCATCTTGATATTCACTAAAAAAAAGATTACATACTTGTAGCGGTTTTGACCGCTTACTAACGACATATGTAGTGATCAAAGAAACCGCTATAAAAAGCACTGCGGGACAAGCTATTTTTTAATAGTTACTAATAAGCGCTATTCAAGTATCTTCACCGCTTATTGATATTGTAGCTGCCATAGATCACCGCCACGGATGACATCCAGGCGACATATTATGTTAACATTTTGTAGTTGTTCACAAAATGCAATTTAAAGATAAAATTGGAATTATTTATAGCCATCTAGTAATCATTACTAACTATGTCCATGAATTTTTAAAAATAGGCGGAAAAGTTCGGGAGGGATGACGTAAGACATTTTAAAATTTGGCATAAATAATTTATGAGTAGTTATAAAAAGCTACAATATTGGATGAAATTGTAACAATGACACCAAAAATTTTAAATTAAAATGTGATGGTTTTAAAGGTGCTACAAATTTTTGCAACCAATTTTTTAAATTTAAAAATTGCGTCAACTTTTTACAAATGTTGTAATGGTTAAATAAAGCTACCAAAAAAATTATGTTTTTCTTAAAAAAATCAGTAATTGTAATGTTTTTTTCACTACTTTGTCATTTTGAGTGTTATTAGTTAATTGATAATTTTTATTATAATTTTAATATTTTTAAGAAATAATACTCTTACATAATATTTGATTATGGATATTATATAGGTATAATACCGAGAAAGTGTAGATAATATAAATTTATTATGTTATCCACAGTATGATATTTGATTATAAAATAAAGTTGATGATTATAGAAGGAATGTTGTTCTATAAATAAAGAATAGTTAGTATCGACAAATAATAAGAAAATAAGAAATTAAAAAAATGAAAAAGATTTGAAAAAATATATTTACCCGTATGTCCATTTGATAAGCTTGATCAAGACTTAACCTCTCGAGAAAACATTGACAAGAAAAATAAAACATGAAGAAGTTGGAGTGAAAAAAATGAAGAATTCAAATTGAAATAGGAGTATGATGGTGGTATTTATAAGGATCTGTGTCAAACTTATTAGCTTTGTTAGCCGGTTTTATAGAAGTTAATGTGACATAATTTATAGCTGATGCTTTAGGTTTTGTAGCGGTTTTAAACCATCACCACAAAAAAATACACCGGTTTTTTTTAAAATAAATAAATATAGGCGGATTACAATAAGATAAGCATGTTTTTAATCAATCTTCGTTGTCACACTACAAAAAAGTGTGGGAAAATGTTAGTTGTTAGTTTAATATGTTTGAACACAAATGAAACTTAAATTAATTGATAATAAAGCATAACTTAAAAACTCACCGGAAGATAGGTAAATTCTCATCGCCTTTCAGAAGAAGTCTTAAATTGGTAGGCTAGAATGGCACCGATCTCATGTAATGTTATCACCATCGCCTATGTTATAAATATTAAGGTTTTTAAGTGAACACTATATTCAAATGTTGTGCCTGTTTCGTCTCGACATAATAAACCTAGTGAGCCTACGAGGCATAAATATGGTTCATCATCTTGAGACCGACCAAAGTGGAATTGGGAGAAATTCTGGATATGATGCCTAAGTTGTCAATTGTGAGTCTCGTAGTTCGTATTTGCCCAAAAACACTTGAAAAGCATCACACCGAAATGACGCTTGGTTTATTTCGATGACATCAAGAAATTTCA
Organism: Acacia melanoxylon; assembly: GCA_019022615.1. Taxonomy (NCBI): domain Eukaryota; kingdom Viridiplantae; phylum Streptophyta; class Magnoliopsida; order Fabales; family Fabaceae; genus Acacia; species Acacia melanoxylon. Next base: position 9,276,762 of record JAFJYJ010000010.1, read on the forward strand.
TAATATGGACGGCCACCGAAGTGCGTCTTCATATCATTCTTGGCGTACCTTATTCCTTATGTAAGATTTCAATTTCCCAAGAAACTATAAAGTAAAGAAGGAAAAATATCCATAAATGTTTGAAATGTCGACTAGCAAATTTAAAGAGTAAAGTTGATACACATATGTAAAATGAGTTCCTCCGGTGGATATATCTATCGTATTATGTTGGGCTAGCTAGCTTTGTTACGCGAACAAGGTGTATCATTAGGTAAACCATCATCATAAAAAAGAAAAGAGGAAAGAGCATCTTCAAATGTTCACAAGAATGATTTTATCAAGACTCGATCGAGCCCCCCAATGATAAAAACCTTGGAACACAACTTCCGAAAGAAAGAACCAACTTTACCAAAACAATTGAGACATAAGTAAGGCCGTATTTTTGATTTCGATAGAAGTAATTGTTGAATAAGAACATATGAAGTCATGATTCTTGTTAACAACCTTTTGAGCTTCGTATGTCAATACATCATGAAATGTTAAATACCCATCACGAGCTTATAATTTTTTCAACATTACGAGGAAGATTTCCTTATTCAGTTTTATATGAGGTGAATGTTTCGGTTGAAATTTGTCATAAATGCTTATCGTATGCCTTCACGTAGTTCCACTTTATAAATCTTTCGCTTGAAGACGGGTCTTTGAGTTGCCTGGTTTGTGAAGCATTGTGTATAGCACGTTGCCGCATGCATTTTTTCAATATGCATGACATCAATATTGCGTTTTAGAAAATTATCTTTCCAATACATAGAGAGAAGCACATACTTATCTTCCACGTTCTTTGAGACCTGGCGAAGTCTTGGCATGCTTCCTCCTCTCGCTCTTTACCGCGTCATCATGTTTTTCCAAATTCGAATTCAACATTAAAGCTACTCTAAGATATATGCACCCAGGATAAAGTTTTGTGGAGGTCCTCCTTTTTTCTTGTTACCTTTTGAAAGCTATGATTGCGTTAACCTAAACTTGTGTTTTCCGTTGAGAAACCTTCGATAACCCAAAAGCACCACTTTTGGTAGTGAGGACTGACTCAATGAGTTAGAGTCAAATTGTAAGTCGGACACGCCATCCTAGCATGCACATTCTACTCGATAATGTTCCTAGGCTAGGAAAGTCAATTTTATTATCCACATCAGGCCGCACGCAAGTTGAATAGTGTCTTCTCGTGTGCTTCATACGTCTCGATGCCCACATTCCACAAAACTAGCAACTTTGCAACAAGTGGTTGGAGATACGTATCGATGTCATTTCCAGTGCCTTTTGCTAAGATTCCTAAACGGATTAAAACCGGCGCAAAGCCGAACATTTCAATCGGGTCCGCTACGAAAGTTGGAAAGTCCAGTCGAATGCTTTTTAGGCTTCAACATCCCGTGGACGTGGTTAGTTACCTATCTCCCTTCTGTCAACTTCATGCCACCTCATATGCTTTGTCTTAGACGGCATAAACAATCTTTGTAAGCGAGGTTTAAAGGAAAGTATGCGAGAATCTTTATCGATTTCTTCTTCCTCGCCTTTCCCCTTTGAACCGTCCTAAACCTCGACGTGTGACATTGCTTACTAGTCTTCTCGCGAGCATCACCTCCCTCAATAAATCATACGATCGTTGGGGCATGCATGAATCTTTTCTTAGTTCAAGATTAATTTGTTAATAATCTTCTTGGCCTTGGTGAAGGTTGTGGGAATGTCTATGTTGGGAATCACTACTACACATAACGTCTTTAACGTCATTATTTGGCCTTTTAACGTCTAAAATCGTAAGGACGTTCCCTACTTTCATCTACAATTCACAACTTTTTTTTATATTACATTTAACTACACTTTTATAAAGTATGAGTTGAAATATTTTATTTATCAAAATAATATAATATTTAACTTTACCTTTGACTTGCACGTCAAATCCAAATGCCGGTGAAGATGATGGTCAGGTTCCTTATTCCTCGGGTGTGATAACCCAAGAAAAAAAAATAAAAATAAAAATAGATTACTTGTCTCCAAGTTTTCCTACACATTTATGGTGACTTGGAAGGTAAGACTTGTCCAAGGTCTATAACTGTAGTGCTTATGCAAGCCTTCAGAGACACAACCTAACCAAACCAAACCACTTCCAATCCTCGCATTTCTCCATTTCTTTTCTCCTCTTCTTTCTTTTTATTTCAGATTTTTATTTTTCCGGGCTACCAACTATGCTTTCTCTACTCGATTTTCCTTCTATAAACCATCAAACACGGAGCACAGGTAATCCTAATCCCTAGAAGTCTTACGTTAATTTTAAATGAATTTTGATACGGTAATTATGATCCTAAATATATCATAGGGTTATTTTATATATATTATGTGTAATTTTAATACCTAGAGAGTTTGACTTAATATGAATTTTTGTTTGATGTAATCCTCGATCCTTATGGCATGAAATTTGGTATATGTAATCCTAATCTCTAGGTGATCGTAGGAGAAGTTTATATTTGTAAATGTAATCTTAATCCGTATGAGATTTTAAGATGTTTTCATATATTAGATGTAACCTTTAGTGTATTTATATTAAAATATTTTAACCCCTAGAAAATAATAATTAATTATATTATTTGGGAACTTTATTAGGTTTTAATTTATAAAAATAATAATAATCGTATATTAATACTTTGATGGTGTTAGATAACATATTATAGTATAGATTTTACTTTTGATAAAATGATGGAAAATTGATTATGTGCGATATGTGTGCAACATGAGTCTTACTAAATAATTGTAGAAATTATGATCTTGATATCTGTAACTTATGATGATTGAAATGATAGTTGGATTTGGACTTTATTCGATAGATATTTGAATTATAATAATCAATATGAGTTTGATCTTATATCGAATATTTGAATTATTATACTCTTGAATAGTTTGGAAAGTTATGATGCCCTTGAGCAATTGATATATTTAAAGAAGAAAATTCTAAATAAGATAATTGTGACAAGATTGAATTTTTTTCTTGATTGTGTGTGATTGTAATGAATTAAGAGTGGGAGGATAGCTTTGGGATGATACCTCCTAAAGTGATGAACACAACTTTTGGGCTTTATGCCTCCCGATATTTATATGATGCGAAAAGATATTATCTGTTCTTCTAAAAGTGGCGTCTAGTAGGGTTTCTCGGGATACTGGTAGCAACTTTGGGAAGAGACGTGCACACTAGGAATAGATGTTTTGATGATGGCCAATTTGATGATTTGTGATTGGCAGGGTTTCCCGGGTCACGGGGTACAGCGGGGGTTTCCGGGTTTACCATGGTTCTCTTCTTACTAAATAGACTAGTAGGGTTTCCTAAAGTCACCATGATTCTCTTTCCACTAAATACACTAAATGAATTTAATAAAGATAATGAATAATATTTGATTCGATGTGAATATATATATATGATGAATATTGAAATTGATATTTGATTCAATTTCTATGAGATTATTATATTTGAGCTATATAAATTGTGTTTTGATTAGAATTACGGCTTTGTGACTTTTGTGTTATAGGTTGCAATGATCCTTCGGGAGCAAGATTTTCGGTGAAACAAGGTGCAAAGGATGGGGTTAGCAGTGGGTTGTGAAGATAACAACTCGAGATTTCTAGCTAATCTAGACTTTCTTGTTTTTTTGAAATCAATAAAATGCATTAGACATATTTCTTTAGTTGAACCTTAGCCTTTGGTTTTATTTTAATGTAATTAGCCTTGCACTTGTCTTAGTACAAGTGCGGCAAGAATATTTTCCAAATTTGGTTTATTTAAATTTCAAAGTTATTTATGATTTTGGAAATTTTATGTTATTATAAATTGTTAGAAAGTTGGTGTAATACCGGGTAATTATTTATCTGGAATATTATATTTCGATAAATAATACATATTGAAAATAGGTGAATATGTGGTTTCAAATAATAAGTAATAATTATCTTATTTCCTAAGGTAATTTCTATTGAAATTAGGGTGAATAAAGAGCTAAAAATCCTAAATGCAAAATGGGCCATAAAATACCCTGAAAATATTATGATAAATCCTAAGAGGCAATGAAATATTTATTAAAAATTGGAGAATATGTTGTCTCTAATTTAGGTAATTTTGGGATTAATTTCCTTGGAAAATATTGAGGCAAGATTTAATATTATTTTGGGGATCATAATTGACCCCATGATTTTTAATATTTTACATGGGATATAAAATACCAATGTAAGTAAAATAATTGTGAGATAATGATTTATCCTAATTAAGAAAATTATCAAAAATTAGTAAGTGGCTAATCTGGTAATTAATGGGATAATTAAGGTATAAAGTAAATGAATTAAAAATAATTTAAATAATTATTTTTAATTGGAGAAATTCGAAATTATTAAATAAATAAAAAATAAAAATAATAAAATATTTTATGCTTAGAAAAATAAATAAAAATAAAAGAAAAAAAAATAAATATCATGATATTTTTGTAAAATTGTATTATTATATAATATAGTAAATAGTAATGGAATAAATAGGAAAGCGGATCCTATCTAGAGAACCAGGAATAGGAATTCCAAAGTCAAGGTAAAATATTGATAAGTGAGTTTTTACCTTCAAGTGACCTCTTCCGGAAGTTAATTAAGGTCATTAGCGCATTTGCCTAATAAGACGAAATAGGGAAAAATGCAGATATTCACATTTTGGATTTGAAGAAAACAAATTATAAGTCAACATCCGGAGGTGAGTTTATAATTATATAGACATATTTGGAATCGGTGAATTTTTGTCGAAGTTGATGATTCCGAAAACGATTTAAATGTGGACTTGGGCAGGACACGTTTTTCGAGAAAACTTTAAGCGGGTCACATTGGAACCTGTAAGGGACCGAAATCTAAGTTAAATTAGATATTATTGATGAGGAAGAGAAGATCTTCAAAGTTATGAATTCATAATTTTGAGATTTTCCGAGACTACGCGAAACGGACACCGATCGGGGAAATTCTATCGGGATAGGAGCATAAAGTGAGCTTGAGTCACCATTCTTGGACCAATTGCTGCCACATCACCCCCTTATGTCGACTAGGGCAGCCCATGGTCAAGAATTAACCACCATTTAGCCTTTATTTTACTTGGTTATAAGGTAAGAGAAAATTACAAGATTTGGAATATGGAAATTACCAAAGTGGCACAATTTTGCCTATATAAAGGCATGAGCACCTTCATCATTTTTTTCACACAAAAAATCTGCCCCTTAGAGAGAAGTTAGAGAGAGAAGCTGCGAGAAAGTCCGAGCAAAGTCCGGGTAAGTTCTTCGGTCCTTAGTCTTTAGTTTGGTGAGTTCTTTCGATAGATATAGTAGGAATGCTAGATTTATCTTTAATTTTTCAAGATAGTCTAGATATCATATTTAGGGGTAAATATGATACATATTTCGAAAATATGATGAGGGAAAAGATCTGTCAAAATTCTAGAGAGATAGAGCGAAAAGCACAAGCTCGCGTAATTCCGCCGATTAGGGGTTCGAGGGCAAAATGGTAATTTGTACCTAAAATGCCTGTTATGCTGCTAAAAGTTATTAAATATTATCCTTATAGGATATCGAGATAACCGTGCAATGTCGATCGAGCATTGTTGTCTTGGAAATCATTCCATTGCATTTTTCCCATTGTCGGAAATTTACCGTTTTCCGTAAAAGTACCGTTTTCCGTCAACAAAGGTACGTTCGCGTACTGTAACATTAACTCTGATGTTTATCGTATACGTATATGTGATATGTGTATTGTGTGTGTATAGTTGTTATGTTGTACGTTCGCGTACTGTAGCACTAACTCTGATATTTATGGTATGCGTATATGTGTATTGTGCGTGTATAGTTGTTATTATGCTTGTGTGTACGTTCGCGTACTGTAACACTAACTCTGATATTTATGATATGCATGTATGTGTTATGTGTATTGTTTGCGTATAGTTGTTATGTTGCACGAGTGCAAATAGATGTTAGAGTATAACCGTATGTACGGCGGGAGCGATATATCCGCATTGGTTACGTACGGCTGGGAGGCGATATGTCCGTATTTGGGAGCGATATGTCCGTACGCCCGGGAGCGATGTGTCCTGTCGCCCGGGAGCGATATATCTGCATTGGTTGTGTGTGATAATCTTGGAAGCAATATATCCGTATTAGTTGCGTGTGTAGTATATCGTTATTGGGCTGCGTCTTGTTAATGTTGTGATTGTCCGTAGTCCATATATTGTGTACGTAAATATGAGGTTAACCGTTACACGAGGTTCAATGGACATTGAACCTCATCTCTTAACATAGCGTTAGGTTCGGGAGGACCGAGGACCAGGAGAAAGGCAAGCGGCCGCATAGAGATCCTATGAAGATCTCTTCTTGTTGACACGGCATGGCTGTCACGGGGAGACACTTTGTTGTTATTCACTATAAAAACTCTCATTGTACCGTTTTTGTAAATCAGCCAGACTTACGGCGTTTATAAATATATGTATCAGTTACTCAATTGCTCCGATGCTCTACTCTGATGAAAAAAAATACTGCTTTTGAAGTCGGGATGTTACAGTTGGGGGTGTTGCACCTTGGCGATCTCCCCACAAAGAAACGCTACAAATCATGTAAGGGAATGTTGAATTCAAGAGTGCCACCTTGCTCAAAGTCTTCCAAATTGATCGCATCCTCTTTAATCACCTTATCCTCATCATGAGGTGGTAAGGTCACCCCCGTACATGTAGGGCAGTCTCCTCTACCTATAGGGCCTCCACATCTCGGGCCGCCTCTGGGAACATCTGCGAGGATGAGTCCCCTATCGTGATGGCAGGGGACATTTCTACCCTTGCTTGCCTTCTAGTACTACTTCACCCTCATCAAGGTACTGCATTGTATCACGTCCATACCCTTACCTCTCCCTAAAGCTATCTCATGTTAAAAACTATACTTAAATGTTGTAAGACAGTGTGTGTGAACGAAATATGCGCGGTAAGAGTGAAATGTGCGTGAATCATTGTTCCATTTAAACACTTGAACATTTGTAGTGGTTTTACTGTAAAACCCTTACAAATTGTAAGCTTTTGTAGTGGTTCTAATAAAATCACTATACTGACTGCTATAGTTTACCTCGTTCCATGGGACAATGTGTAGCGGTAACAAAAACCCTTTACGGATGTGAAGACTCTTGGCATTCTATAGCGGTTTTTGTGAGTAACGCTACAAATCTAAAGAGTCTTTGCATTTTGTTGCGGTTTTAGCTTCTACAAAGTTTGTTGTGAGTTTGAAGAATAGTAGCAAGAAGCCAAACATTGGTTCGAAAGTAGTTACCACCCTTGATAAAATGTAAATGTGGTGCTAGGTAACATGATACGTACACCATGATAGCAACCATCGCCCATTTGTAAATTTTCAAGGGCAAGCGGCCTACTTTGCAACAAACATTTGGTTTGTTGTTGCTAATTCTTCACGTAAAACAATTTACGTGGAAAGCTTGCTTTTATAGGCTTTATATATGCAGCGGTTTTTTAAGAAACCGTCACAACTTTGCTAACTATTTTCATTGTGTAGCGATTATTGGTATTTACCGTGACAAATGCGTAAGACTCTTTGCATTCTGTAACGGTTATAACGTAAAACCGCTACAAACTTTGTTATAATTCAAGAATATCGGCAGAAGCTAAATATTGATTTGAAAGTAGTTTTCCCAAGATGAAAATAAGCAAATGTGTGCTATATAACATGATAAGTATAACATGATACCCATCACAGTCCATTTATAAATTTCAACCTTAGTGCGCTACTTTGAAACCAATGTTTGTCTTCTTGCGGCTAATTCTTTGCGAGAATATAATTTTCATGGGACGACTTATATAGCTTCAAATTTTGTAGCGATTTTCATGGGAAACCGCAATAAATTTGCCAATTAATTGCGTTTGGCGCATAGGTTCTCATCAATGTTGATTCCTACTCCTATAAACATGGGAAATTGAAATCCCTCCAAAAGTGGTAGGATCGTCAAAATCTTCTCGAGACAATGAATTATTGGGACAAAAAAGCCACTCAAAGGTGGTCTCTCTTAGCTTCTCCGAGCTTGGTTCTTCATCCCTAAACCACTATGACGTTGACCACGACTCCAAACTCGAGCTCTATGGCCTTCTCGTTCCCAACGATGGCAGTGAGGAGGACAACAGTGGTGGCTTGTCAGAGATGTAAGAAGGTCGTCAGTGGTCTGGTCCAAACTCTCTTACAATGGTATGAGGAATGAAGAAATCACAAAGAAAGAGCTAGCAATGTGAATAGTGAAACTATGAAAGAAGATTTTAATTGTCAACGAAAGTTGCAAAAGTAATAATCCATCTTTTTTAGTTTCACCACTTTCAATTTACATTACTTATTTCCATTCCTCATGACCCACCTTCTCCTCTAATATGCTAAAATTAATTGCAGCACATACAACTTTAGTTGCTGTTAGTTTATGCGTTCGAACTCAAACTCTTTTATGGGAGTGTTATGTTCGAACTTGTCAACTTTGTTTGAACCAAGTCATCCAAATTACTGAACTGTTTGATATGACGCAAGAATTCCATAGTTAACTTCTGAAATCCATCTCTTTCGTCTGAACTCCTTTGAGCTTGCTTTTTGTGTCTAAGTGACAAATTGGGAGCCTAGTTTTATATGAAAAAGTTTCACCACAATCGGATCCGTGTTTTGAGAGATATGATCAAATTCTTGAATCTCGTCCTTATAAAATGCAAAACAGAGTCGGTCAAGAGTAGTGTGAATAGTGAATTCGAGAATGAAGTTCTTTTGTTCATGTATTAGTCACTGCGATTCTTTGTCAATATGCTTATTATTCTAGTGTTTTACGGTTATTTTTTCTTCATAGGATTTTAATCATTTTGAGAAATTTTTCATATACACATTCAATTTTTGTCTTGGAACTGAAAAATATGCAATTGGTACTGCTTGTCGGATTCTTGCACATGACTATGAACATTCATATATGTTTTCTGCCTTTTTTATTTTAGGGGCATTTTGGGAATTTTACCTCACCTTCCTACTTAACCAACACACAATTCTTCTCACCAAACATTTTATTTTCCCTCAACTTAAGTTCCATTCTCATGTCTACCAAACAGTTCAACTTTTTAAGTTCCCTTTCATTCTTCCTTTCCATTCCGTTTTCCCTCCCTAAGTTCTTTCCTCCTTAAATATTCCCAATACCAAATAGGCCCTTAGTGTTCTTAGCAATTATATTGTCGAGAGGTCTTCATTGTACAGTTTCAAGTTCTGGTTTTTTCCTTATAAGGTTCATTGCATCTATGGTTTTTAAAGGCAACGTGCACATGCACCAAGTGAACTGGGAAATTGGGTTTGAAAATAAAGAAGAATATATCCAATTAAGGAGGCATAAGTTGTACTGAAAAGTGAAAAACCAGTGTACTGGTACCGATTATTGATTTGGGGGAAAGTGTGAATTACCTCAAAAATTCAACATTTAAGAAGTCAGACTCATTTTGTAATTAATTGATTGAATTTCTTTCTTTGACGGTTCGAAGGTCCAAAAATAACTAAACGGCAGCAATCTAACTTTCTTTGATATGTACATATATACATATATATGTACACACACATATATAGATATGTATATATGTACATATATAGATATGTCTATGTCAGTTTTGTTACTTATCATTTTACAAGTCAACTAATACCCTTGGGCTTAAACCCACTTTGTAGTTCAATTAATTTCTTCCTTAAAGTGGATCTTATATTAAGGGTTGGTGGGAGTATTTATGTATATATATTCATTAATTTGGTTTTATAGAATATGAGTGATACCACCCTATTCTCTTTCTCAAGAGGTTCATCCTCCCTTTATTCTGTCATGAAACTCAATTAGGTAAAAAAGCACTGTTTGGTCAAATTCACCTTTATATTGCACCAAAAATGTTTTCGTTTAAAGCTTCCATTTATCAGCATTTGCTTTTTTGAGAGATAACAAGAAAAGCGAATAAGGTATAAATCGTAGTCCGTTTGAATGTGCTGAGAAGGTTCATTTGCAGGCAAATGTCACAGTCATAGTCTAGCTAAGCACTTTGGTTGAAGTATTAAAAATTGTTGAAGCGATTTTATTGAGTAGTTGGTACGCTAGCTTATTGATGCCAAGACATAGAAATCGTTGATGCTATTCTATTAGAAAGATTGTTGCAGCGATCCAATCTGAGCTTGAGCATTCATTCATTTTTCTTTTAATTAATAACACTACTCATGTATGATGTTTTACTTTATGTTAACAATCTACTAAAATGCTATGATTTACCTTACTTTTTTTTAGTATTGGTTTACAGGACTTATTATAGAAGAACATGGAAGCAGGATATATGTATATATAAATCCTTTTAGTTATTTTGATTAGATTGTCAATATTTAATAATGATATGGAACCTAATGTTGTAAATATTTTATGATTATAAAATGGCATATGTAAGAATATTTTGATGTTCTTTAATGTCACCTAAATCTGTATGTGTATATAGTTCTACTAGCATAAGTTTCTCATTCAGTAGATGTAGAGTTATTTAAGTAGTATGAGAATAAAATTGTTATTAAAAGATTGCTCATTTATTCATATAAATAATTTGAATATAAGAAAGGCGATCATGTGAAGTAATATTTGCCGAATGAGAACTTTATAAAGTTGTAAAGAGTGGCGTTTCATATAAGGCATCTTTAACGAATGCATATAAGCAAATACAATTAGTTAATATTCCCAAGGCATTTCAACTTTTTCAAATATTTATTTCATTAAATACAATTGCCTATATTAATGATAAATAAACATAATTAAGGAGGTCAAATTATTATTATTACTATTATTTTGCATCTGTTATAGTTATTTTCATAATAATAACACATTAATTACTCTTAATGTTCACAAAATGTTGTGTAAATTAAAAATAAAACCTTTATGACAATGTCAAGTAACGAACAGAATACATTAACAGTTTAACAAGTTCGACCGTATCCGTATCCTTCCTTGGTCTATCTACATTTGCTTGCTTGTTTTTCTTTCTTTACGTCATTTTTGTTTTGTTTTAAATTTGATTATTCTTTTTTTCCCCCGCCCGAAACAGATTTAGAGAAGTTACAAAACTAAAAGAGCCGAAAAAGGAACAGTGCCAGGCCTATCGAATGGTAATGGAAGTCAATTCCATCTTCACCAGTAAAAACTTCAATAATGGAAGTCAATTCCATCTTCACCAGTAAAGACTTCAATTGGCGAGTGTTGGTTGGCAAGGACCCACATAACCCACACTAGGGCCTTATCCGTTAGTTCAAACGTCATGCATTCAAATTATATGTATTAGAACATTTTTAAGCAAATTAAAATTGTTGGTAAAAAATAGTAAATTAAAATTTTAAAATTAAGTTACATTTGTTATGAAAAGAAAAGGATAAAATTTATTAGAAGAAAATCACAAATGTAATTTTCTAGTACTTTATTAAAATTATATTCTCTGATAAATCTGATTGAAACTCTCAAAAGTATGTAAATTGAATACTGATGAAGAGTACATATGAATACATATACAGTACATAGATGACGAGGTCGCATCAAATCTCTAACTAGGAATATCATGAATCTATGTGATCTAGATTTGAAATTATAATCCTAATTACTTAACGATACTAACTATATATAATAATGATAATGATGATGATGATAATAATAATAATAATAAGATATTATTCTTCATTACCCCTCAAGTTGGTGCATGTAGATTGATAATGCCGAACTTGCTTCTGAAAGTACTTGAATTAAGCTATACCTAATGCCATGATGAATACATTTACAAGTTGCTCATTTGTCCAAATCTTTGTTGGTTCTATCTCCTTTGATTGGACCCTTTCTTTTACAAAATAACAATCCATTTCAACATGTTTCATTCATTCATGAAAGAATAGATTCTTAGTGATGTGTAGAACTGCCTGATTGTCACAAGTAGTTGCACTACTTTGTTCGGCTCCCAACTCCTTAACACCTTAACCATATCAACTTACTCATTGTATTTGTCATTGGCCTATATACCGGTTCGCTAATGATAGTGAAACCACACTCTTTTTCTTAGTTCTCTAGGATGTTGTAGATCCTAATAATTTAACGATATATCCTATTCACGATTGTCTATCTAGCGGACATCTTCCTCAATTTGCATCACAGTAGCCCTCACGTTCTAAATTTCCATCTCTTCTTAATAGTATACCCTGTCCAGGGGTGACTTTAGGTATCTTAGGATTCTTTCTATGACATTCAAGTGGAGCTACTTCAATTATGAAGAATATTGACTTAGGACATTCACCGGGTAAACTATATCAGGTCATGTTACCGTTAGATATTTTATCTTCTTGATGAGCTTGCGATAATGTTTACCGGTTGCTAGTTTGTTTCCTCGGTGTCTTTTTCACTCTCATCTTCTAGCTCATCTACATTTTCTTGCCCATTTTCTTTCCTTATAACTAGCTTATAACTTTTCTCCATCGAAGTGTCATATATGTAAAGCGGGATATCACTTAGAGAGGTGTTGAATAGGGTGATTTCAAAAACTTTTCCGATTTGGCCGATGGACAAGAGAAACAAAGATAGAGAAAAAAACGAGAGATAGAGAGAAGAATATAAACACATAAGAGTTATACCAATTCGGTCCAACTCTTTGACCTACGTCCAGTCCCCAGACACTCTACGATTTTCACTAACTCACAATCACAAGTACAATCACATACTCTGTACTTGAAGTAATCCTTTCACACTAAGATTCACTCCCCCTTATAAGTTGTAAACGTACACCCACACTCAAGATCCTTCTATCTTGAGATTAAACAAATAATGAAATAAGTGTTTGAATTCTCTCCTAGAGTAGATGGAAATAATCATTGAAGTACAAGATATTCGAAGATATTAAATGAAATGAATGAAACAGTAATTCACAATAACTTCAAATTGAATGCACAGAGTTTCGGTGGTTGGCGAATTGAATGGTCGGAGCTTTTATACCAACTCCCATTAATAACCGTTGAAGAGCTTTTAATGTAGCCGTTAAGACTCTTCAAACTTATGTTAGACACAGTCAAACATTTGCTTGGCTTGGTTATGTTCGAATCACCGTCAATGTTCTTTTGGGCAGAAGTTGATTCAAAGGAGGTACATAAGACTTTCGCTGGAATGTGTATTACTCGAGGAATGATTTAGTCTGCTCTGACTTCCATTCCCTGTGCATGCTTTGTTTTCTGCAAAAATTAAATGCTTCTAACACACGAAGTTGCTTTTCGGTTAATCACAGCTCAAACATTCGTTAATGATCTGAAATCTACTCAAAAGAATGATTAGTAATAGTATAAATGAGTTTGACTAATATTTAAATAGAAACGAATGATAATCCGAATATTTAAATTTATGATTCTTTGACATTACGGTGAAGGTTTCGAGTAGATGATGAATCATACTTGAGTAGCTCTTCTATATTACTCGAGTAATCATTTGAAAATACCTTCACAGTTGCCCAATGAACATCCATACCCGAGTATACAAGTTCCTATACTCGAGTACTGTCTCAGAAAAATCTATCAGAGGCTCTGTAATAAATATGCTTGAGTATCAAAATTTCTATACTCCAGTAGTATACTTGAGTACACAATCCTCTTTACTCGAGTATCATATGTTCTTTGATGAAAAGAAACACTAAGTGAAACATTAGCTAAGCGTACTCGAGAAGTACAGTTGTCCTTTTACTCGAATATCATACTCGAGTATAAGAGAAACACCGCTCGAGTACACTTCAAACGAGAGAGCAAATGAAAGACTTGAATATACATATTCGAGTAGACTCTTACCTATACTCGAGTACTATACTCAAGTACCACTTACCACATACTTGAGTAATACTCTGATGAGAAGAATTGCTTTACAGAATAGCAAAGTACTCGAGTAATCCAATCTCTCTACTTGAGTACCCTACTCGAGTAAGCAAGGATGTATGCTCGAGTACAAAAGTTGAACATCTATGAATTCGTTGTTTTTCTCCTTGTACTCGAGTATAACCAATACCATACTCAAGTAACTATCTATTGATATAAATATAGAGAGCCATTGCTGATATCATACTCGAGTAACACAAAGTCTATACTCGAGTAAGAACCTGAGAACATTTAAATAGAGAGGTTAAATTGAACATACTCGAGTATACTTGAAACTGTACTCAAGTACACTTTTAACTTAGCCAATTTTCAACCGATTCAAAACTTTAACATTTTCAAGTCTTGTTATCATCATCAAAACTCCGAGACCTAACATTCTTCCCCTTTTTGATAATGACAACACTTAGATAAAATTTGAATTAGATTTAAAAATGGTTTGAGATCGGGAGGAGTAAAGAAGTTGACAAAGTAAGTGTTACACCCCTACCGGCCTCGCCTTTTCGGGTGGCGGATTAGAGGGATTCCTTTTAAACCGTTACCTTTCTTGGGTTATTAGTCCATTTTGATTATATATCAAAGCATGCACAACAAAGCATATGACCAGTTAAAAAGTCAACTTTCGGCCTGTAAAATTTCAGCTTAAACCGACATCATTTACTATTTTTAAAACCAAGTTGAAGCTTCGGCGCCTGAATTCAATTGGCGGCAAGCCTCCTTTCTAGTGCTTTCGGTGTTTTTGAGTTCGGAAACTTAAACCGTGATATAATCCCATAAAAAAACACGTTTTGAAAAATTTTAGACCATAAAAAATACCAAAATCAGATCATAACACCATGCCCTAACCCCTTGAAAGAAAACCTTAAGTTTAAGCTTCAAAAGTTCGGGTTTTCGGTGTTTACTTGAAATCGGAGTTCAGTTGATGATCTTGGTAACTTGTCTCTTGTTATTGGCTATGGAAGCTTGGCTGGTCACTCCTTTTCCTTATGAAAATTTCACCCCTTATGGCTAAGAAAGAGAGAGTTTATGTCTTTTAATAATAGTAAAAAGGAATCTGAGCAGTCTGGATTAATTGGAGTAAATTCCTGTCCAGTAATTAATAAATTTGATCTGGCTTTTTGGCTTATTTCTCAAAAAATTCCAAAAGACTCTAGAGGGTGTACATGTGGCGCCTCCCCCTCCATATATTATGATTTTATCTTTTCAAATGGGTAAAATTACCTATTTTGGCCCGGAATTTATGTAAATTACCAGTTTATGCTCGGAACTTCTTTATTATTATTTTCTTCTTCCCCAAGAACTCTAGATAACTCCAAGGGGCTAGGTGGCGCCATCTTGGGCCAACAAATATGCTCCCTTTGATTTTTATTTAATTTTCTCAATTACCTAATTTATCCTTTTTATCTAGCAAGTGGGGCCACATCTTGACTTTTGATTTGATTCTACTTTTTTTCTCCAAGCCAATTTTAATAATTGAAGGGGTATGTGGCTCCTCAAGGGCCCCACCAAATCTGCCCCCTCCCATTTTATCGGCTTTTCCACTTTATCAGTCTAATCTCCTTCCACCGGGTCCCTTATTTGGCCCCGCTAGTTAACAAGGTATTTCTTTTTGTACTTTTCTTCAACTTTTCAGATATTTTCTCTGAATGGACATACATATGTGGCGCTACTTGACTACACGATGAGTGCAGATTATGCCATATTTTCCCTATATTTCATGACCGAATTGTATGGCAAATAAGAGCGTAAACTACAAATAACCCAAGCAAAAAGGCATGTATTCATGATATAAGGGCGAGGGATGAAAACCATTTACATCCTAAACGTGTGCTAAGGAAAGAGAAAGTTACATTGTTTTTAGGGAAGAACGTATAGCAAAGCCGATACTATGCTATAGCATTCCTACAAAGACAACTCGAAGTGCACTAAAAGGCATAAAGAAAGCTATAGCAAAGTAAAGGACGCAATGCTATGCGACATATTTTCGACCTTTTTATCTAGGCGATTTCGAGGATAGAAATAAAAGATTGAGATCAACAGGTAGATTTCTGACATAATAGAAGATGCGGAGGATCGAAACGGAAAGATTTGAAGAATCCCGCAGATAGCGCGAATCAATCTACAAACGAAGATGCGATAGATCTCGCAGATTTGGAAAGCCCGGCTAGCCTAACTTGCGTCACACGGAAGTGCGAATATAAAAGAAAACAGCAAGTCAACCACGAGGGAGAGTCGCGAGCAGAGCCAACACGAGACTTCACATTCGGCCGACTCAAAGAAGAGTGAAAGACTTCTCTAGCACGAGAATTCTAGGATAACCCGGCATCCTTCCTCACGGTAAGACGGAGGGAAGAAGACATGGAGTGGTGACGTGACGGGGGCTTCATCCATGACGTCGAACGCGATCAAGCTTTCTATTTTCAGTTGTTTAATTTCAGTAGTTAGATCATGGGTCATTTCTGTTGTTATCTTTTTGTGTTTCCTTCGTCACTCATGAACTAACTTTCTAATGGGTGAACGAGGATGAATCCTTAGCGTGTATGAACTCAGTGCAAGTTCTTAATTTAATAGATTCGATTTGCTTATCAGTAAATTAATTACTAGTCAATTAGAGGAATCTAAGGGCTAGATATGTGGTCTCGGCTTACTGGCAAGGAGTCGAGGCTAGACCTCTGAGAAATAGTGTTTCCTAGGCGGCCGGTGCAAGGCTTGACCTATTTATTGTAGGCCGGGGAATGGGTCTACCTCTCATGCTTGAGACACCCCGAGTATAATGCAGATAAAAACTAGAAAGTTGCCATAGGAATATGGAATGAGTATAGTTAATATCATATGTATCGGATGCGGAAGCTCCGATAGATTATAGCGGTGGGTTAATCGAATAGATTTGTAGCTAGTACTTATCTTTGTAGCAATTGCGGAAGCATACAAGTATAGATGCTATAGCAATGAGTAGAGCATTTGGGGGAATTATGCACTTAAGGAGGAGTCCGAGTTCAACCTAATTTCTCAGCGATATCTTCTTCGATTTCCTTTGTTTATTTACGTTATTAGCGTAATCATCCAAAACCTTCCAACCAACTCCATTTACTTTCGATTGCAACTATCATAGCAATTGAGCGTCGCTCTTTGGTATCTCGGTCTACGTGGGACGATACTCTACTTTCACTTTATTACTTGTTCAGGTTCACTTTCCATTAAGGAAATCGACCAACGCTACCCAATATGGCCCCACATTTGTCTCAATTAGTCTAAAAAGAAGCTCTAATTGGTCCCTATCGGTCCCCTTTCTATCGGTTAACATCTTGTGGGACCCGCATTTTGTGTTTGGCCTAAGTATGGATAAAATCATCTGTCTTTTCCTTCTCTCTCCTAGGTGTACGAATTTATGACTTAAGGGGTAAGGATTTGACTATTTTTCCCTTACTTTTCCTCTTTTACCCCTGTAGTGACACGTGTCCCAATGTAATCATTACATTGACTCTTATTTTTTGGCATATGACTTTTTCAGTGTCTCTTTCTCTTCCCTGACCATGGATGGTGCATGGACCTTTGACCGGGGCTAGGATCTGTGTTTGGTTAATATCCCCAGGCCCCGCCTCATTGTACGGCTACACTACACCGGTGTTTGCCTTGGGCCCGCTCTTTCTCAAATGCGGAACTCGTCACTATCACTTTTTCTTGTCTACACTAGGCGGCATTTTAGACCTTTTTAGGGTCCACCATCCATCTCCCATTATTTTGACAGCCTTTTCATAATTATTATTTAACTAAAATATTACGAGAAAGTAATGATAATTAAATCAGCAATAAATACTTCTCATTAATTCTTCGGCGTTTACAAATACGTTATTTACAATAGTTGTGGTGTTACATTTCTCCCCGGTAAAATAAATTTAGTCCTCGCAATTTGTCTTTACATTGATCATATTACGGAACATAAAATCGGGTAGCGATTTTTTATATCTTCTCTTGTTTCCCATGTTGCTTCCCTGGAAGACAATCCTTTCAGTACTTTAAAAGATGGAATAATCTTCCGTCGGAGTTATTTTTCTTGATACTTGAGAATCTACACGGTTCAACTACAAAGGTATGATTGTCTTGAATGTCCACGTTCTTGAAGGTGGAATATCACCTAGAGGGGGTGAATAGGTGGTTATGAAATTCTTTCGCTAATTGCTCAAGAACACCTAAAACGAGAGATAGAGAGAAGAGTAATGAACACAAGAGATTATACTGGTTCGGTCCAACTCTTGACCTACGTCCAGTCCCCAAAAACATTCTGGGATTTCATTATTTCAAACCTTGATTACACACTCTGTAACTCTCGAGTAATCCTCTCACTAGGACTTACTCCTATTTACAAGTTGTAACCAAATAACCGTGGACACAATTACACGCTCGTAAACGAAGGACGATCCTTTCACTCTCGGACTCACTCCCCCCTTACAAGTTGTAATTGATACTCCCACACTCAAGATACCTCTATCTTGAGATTTGAACAATTGTAATACAAATGATAAGACTCTCTCACAGAGTGGATAAATGATAAACACTGAAGCTCAGCAATATATGAAGATATATACATAATAGAATTTGAACGCTTTGAATGCTTTGTATGTCTCTATATCTATTCCGCCATTGAAGAATTCAAACCTTCGAGTATTTATCTTGGTTGAAACTTTGAAGACCGTTGGAGGTATTGAATCGTAGTTGGGGTATTTGAATATGTCCCTTGGGAATCTTTAAACATCCGCGCTATACGCTTAGCCACGATCGAGTGTCGCTTGGTTGGGACTACGTTCAGTTGTTATTCATGTGGTCCAGGATGGAGAATAGCTTAAAATATTGATTCGGTGCTTTTGATGGTATGGGCCATCCTTCATCTTGTCAGCTCTGTGTCTCCGTCAGTTTCAGTGCTTCACGGCTCATCAAAATTCAAATGTTGGTTAAACATATGAAAATAACTCAAAATGATGATTAGTAATTTTATGGATAATATTGAATGATGTAGAAGAAAGATTAATTGAATAATCAATCCATTCGATCAATGTTGCGAGAGATGATTTTCTACGGTGATATGTCATACTCGAGTATCCCATTCTGTGTACTCGAGTAGCCTTTACAGAAGCACTTGACAGAAGCTTGATCCTTGTCCATATTCAGTAGTCATTGTTAATATTCGAGTATCCATTTGATTCAGATATACCAGAAGCTTTGACATTGATGAGTATTCAATCCTGAGTACTTCCTGAAGTTTTCTTGAATACTTGCTGAATATTTCCTCAATACTTCCTGAATACTTTCAGAATATTTCCTGAATACTTTCGTGAATACTTGAGTATTCATTTCAGAATCAATTAACAGATGCTCATTCCTCGTCAATACTTTCTGGATACTTTCATGAATACTTTCGCAATACTCAAGTATCCCCTTGCAGAATCAATTCACAGAAGTTCATAGCTTGTTAATACTCGGGTAGCCAAAATCCAATACTTGAGTATTGTTGCAGTAAAAGCATATCAGCACTTCATTTTGTCAAATACTCGAGTATCCCCAATTCTCATACTCGAGTATTACACATCCAGAGAGCAAATGATATTCAACAATTAATCCATACTTTCGAGTATTGTATCGGCAATTGAGCATAAGCTTTATAACAATGTTATTCGAGTAGATGAATTCTGATATGTAGTAATTCTGTGCAGCGGCATCTGTCCATGTATAAGAATGTATCAATTGTTGAGTATTGTCCTTCCAGTGCAAATCGAGATTTCGCCATTACTCGAGTATATATTGGAGTTATTCGAGTATTGTTATTACGAGTAATTCAGCATCGTCTGTCTTGCTAGTACTCGAGTATATTTCGAATACTCGAGTATTGATGTATTCCTTCTTGCAGCAAAGAGAGAAACCCGATATTACTCGAGTATCTAAGTGACATTCTCGAGTATGCTTCATAGGCAACTTCAGCGATGGCTCTGTCTTGATATTACTCGAGTATATATCATCTCCTACTCGAGTATCATCTTCAAATGTCAAACTGTGCTGGCTGCCATATACTTTGGTCTTCTCATCTCAGAAAGCTCATTAAGTCTTCTTCCCAGGGCAATAAGAATCAATTCCAAACAAGTTGTATTTCGTCCATTAATATCAGATGAATGGAGGTTATTCTTATCCAGCGTTTTGCAGCATCCGTAACAGACTGTCACCTTCAAAATATCATAACTCCTTCAATTGATCATCGTTTTGTGTGTTCTTGATGTTTTGGGAAAGGTATTTGAGTCTAGTTTCCAATGGCTCCGATTTCAGCTCAATCAGAATTTTCGTTTGTGAGATACACTCAAATTACCGAAGGTTGATCTGGACTGTGACGGTGATTTCTGTTCCAACTTAGAAAACTCATAACTCTCTCATAGGGACTCCTTTATAATTGATATTTTGTCACAAATACGTGTTGGATGTCTAGTGTCATATGCCACTGGTTTCATGTTAATCCGATTCCTGGTTTGGGAGATATCATCGAATTACCAGAGGTCGCCAGAAACAGAGTTGAGCAGAGCAGCTGGATAGCATGCTGATACTCGGGTATATGAAGTTTTCTACCCAAGTATTAGTCCAATACTCGAGTATTTAAGTGACATACTCGAGTATTGACGGGATTTTGGCCTGAATTGAAGCTGTTTAAGTATCATACTCGAGTATTGATGCTTGGTACTCGAGAATTGCTTCATGAATGCATCGCAGCCTATTTGAGCTCCGCAATTTATTACCATACTTGAGTATTAAGTTGATATACTCAAGTATTGCTTAGGAATACATCTGTAGCCCATTTGAACTCCTCCAATTCATCTTCCATTTGATCATAAAGGCTTTCATATTGATATTCTCCTTTCTTCAATCTCATCTCTTGATCATTCTCTATAATTCAACTTGTACTAACCTACATTAAACAAAGTAGTTAGTCAATGTATATGATATAAACTTTTTGCTCTAGATAATGACATCTATATAAGACATCATCAAAACTAATCATAACCAACAGTTCTCATATTCCAAAATATGGTCTAGATTTGGCTTATACTTTTTCCATTGAGAGACATGGAAGATATTATGCAACTTACTCAAGTTAGGCAGTAAGGCCAATTGATATGCTACAATCCTCGTTTAGCAAGGATCTCAAAGGGTCCAATATACCGAGGACTTAGTTTTCTCCGCTTTATTGCTCTACCGATTCTAGTAACAGGAGATATTTTAAGGAATACATGATCTCCTACTTCAAATTCTAGAGATCTCCTCCTCTTATCTGCATAACACTTCTATCTGTTTTGCACTGCGAGAAGCCTCTTTTGAATTAATTTAATTTGGTCGGACATTTCATCAACCATCTCCGACCCAAATAACGTCCCTTCGGACAACTCAGTCCAACAAATAGGAGATCTACATTTTCTCCCATATAAGGCTTCGTAAGGAGCCATCTGTATACTGGAATGATAGCTATTGTTGTATGCAAATTCGGCCAGAGGCAAGCACCGATCCTAATTACCTTTGAAATCTAAGACACAAGCTCGCAGCATGTCCTCCAGTGTTTGGATGGTCCTCTCTGACTGACCATCAGTTTGGGGATGGTAAGCAGTACTAAATTTCAACTTTGTTCCCTTGGCTCCATGTAAGGCTTGCCAGAATCGAGAAGTGAATCGGGGATTTTGATCAGAAATGATGCTCTTCGGTGTACCATGGAGTCAGATAATCTCCTTGATATAAATCTCTGCGAATTTCTTAGGAGAATAATTCACACTTAGAGGAATAAAATGGGTAGATTTCGTAAGTCGGTCAACAATCACCCAGATTGCATCATAATGCCCGATCTTGGCGAGACTCATAATTAAATCCATGGTAACGTCTTCCACTTCCATTCGGGTATTCCAATTTCTTTTAGAGTCCTCTCGGTCGTTGATGTTCAATTTTCACTTTACGGCAAGTCAAACACTTAGCCACATACCGAGTGATATCATTTGTATATCGGCCACCAAAACTCGTTTTTAGATTATGGTACATCTTGGTTGCTCTAGGATGAATAGTATACTTGCTCTTGTGTGCTTCATACAAAATCTTCTTTCTCGTTCTCCACAAAGCGTGCGGTACGTATATCCGCTTTTTGTATCAAAGTAATCCATTCATCGAGAGATCGTAATTTGGAGATCTGTTTCTAGCTATCATTTCCCCAATTGATTCGGCTTGCTCATCTCGCCCGAGCTTCTTTTATTTCGGATTTCAAATCATTCTCCTCATGATGACAATGTAATATCCCAAATTTTGGACCATGGAAGTGAGAAAAGCCTAAAATAGGCGGACGACTAGACCCAATTCGGGAAGAGTCCCAAGAAGGTCGAGACATAGGAAGCCTCTCGGGGACTAAGCAACTTGGCCATACGAGTCAGTGGACCTAGTATGTACAAGCCGTGGGATTAAAGTGCTAATGAAAAATGGGCTTAGAAGACGTGTACGGTGTAAATCCGGTTGGAAAAGATGCTGCCTAACTATGTCCTAAGGTGTAGGACAATTAGTTGAGTGAAAATATGACGGTGTAAGTAAGTATATGGCATTTTCAGGGCAGTCATGGAAGTTATGCGTTTTTGAAGGAAATAAGAAGGGAAGAGAGAGAGAGAATGTGTATCTGGACCAAGTGTAGAAGGAAAACTCAGTAATAGTAGTGCTACGTCGGACACGTGGCATTTCGGGGTTAGAAGTTGGTTTTATCGGGTAGCACGTAGTACGAGGAAGTTGTGAGATACTGAAGTATGGGTTTCTTGATCCCCAAGGTACTATATTCCGTCCACCTGTGGTCAAGGGAAAAGAGACTGTTAATTCGGGCCCATACAAGTCCCACAGTGTAGCACGAATTACGAGGAAGGTATAACGGGTAAAAAGGAGCTAAGCGGGACCGGTTAGGGTTTACCGGAGTCGGGCCCAGACCCCTGGACACAGAGGGAGGACAAAATTGGTGGGCCCAGAGGAGAGAGAAAGTGACTTGGGGAAAAGAAAAGGTCACATCATGTAATTATGAAGAGTGAGAAAGATAAAATAATCGAATTAATCGGACCACACAATTTGAATCGACATGACCGGTTGAAAGACAAGTAATTATGAGCCCACATGGATCATTAATGGCACAGATTTGGGCAGATTTGAGTGTCCCACGGCTTGGAGAGAAAGCAAGTGCAAAATGGCCGTTATACCCCTGCGGTGTTATTTTAATTGCGGACGGAAACCTACCCTTAAAGTCACCATCAAGGGCAATCTTGGAATCTGAATTTTAAGGGCTAAGATGGCGCCACATGTCTTGGACCGAAGACTCGGAATACCTTAGATAAGAAGACTCTGGAATGTCTTGGAGAAAAAAGTTAGCGAAAATGACCATTTTACCCTATGAGGTGTCACTTAACCATTGGACAACTTCTTTAACCCTGGAGGCTATATAAGGACACATTCTACCCATTTTTGGCTGGCCTAGCATGTGTTCAAGAGGGAGAGAAGAGAGGGAACAGCCAAGTCTTGGTCCAAGGAGAAGAAGAAGGTCATACGCAACCGAAAGTTTGAGGTAAGCACTTAACCGACAACTTAGCAATTCTTGTTTCTTCCCAATGATGGTTAACGTGGGGGTTACAGTAGGATTTTGATATTTTTTTAGGTTTCCATTGAGTCCAAAACTTTATTTTGGGTGGGGGTAAGTCAAGGTTACCTTTTCCAAACACGAAAAGCACTAAGTCTTCAAACTACGTAAATCTGCCGACTTAGGTGTTTTCTGGGCAGCCTATGTTCATCGATGGTTTTAAAATAGTAAATGGATTGCGTTTGAATTTATATTTTATGTGGTTAAAGTAGACATCCTAAGGATTATTTTGATATAATATTTTGTGTCATTTGGAGTTTCCAACCTAGAGTTAGTTTAAGTTGAAAATGACCTGAAAATAGGAACTCTGTCTCGGACCAGTGGCTACAGTTTGGGAATAAGGGAAGGATTCGAACCCATATGACTTTGGAAGTTACTTTTATGGTAAAATAGACATCCTAAGGGTTCTAATTCCACTGATTTCATGTCAATACGAGTTTCTTAGAATATATTAAAAATCGGCAAAGTTGGATCAGAGATTCTGAAAAATTCTAGACTAAGCAAAATTTATGGAACTTGAAACTAAGTTTGAATATGTGATTGAAAGTGTGATATTTTGCTGTAATTAGGGTGTTAGCACGTGTGGAATGAAAGACACCGGCTATCACCCAAGAGGGGTGAATTGGGTGTTTGATAAAACTTTTGGAAGTTTGAAATTCTTTTCACAACTTATTGAAAGCGGATTTGAATGACAATAATAATTGATAAAGCAACAGTCAATCATTCAAACATGTATGGACATTTAGATATATATATGCTGGAAATATAAGAGTTAAGGGAAGAGAATATGAAAACTGTGATTTATACTGGTTCGACCCAATCCTTGACCTACGTCCAGTCCCCAAGCTCCGCTTGAGATTTTCAATCTACTATCTTCTTGTAACTTGATTACACGTTCTGTACTTGGAGTAATCCTCTCACTTGGATTCACTCCCCCTTACAAACTGTAATCAATACACTTGCTTGATCACACACTCTGTACTCGAAGTAATCCTCTCCCTAGGATTCACTCCCCTTACAAGCTGTAATCAACACAATGTGTTTCCCACTTAAGATCACCCAATCTTGAGTATCTCACAGATAGAATGATAGGATGTTTACAATGAATCTTCTCTCTCTCAGAAGTGAATGAGTAAGCACTGAAGCACAATTACAAGTCATCTCACTCTCTATGATAAGCTATGTAAACATTAAGAACAGAGAGTAAATGATATGAGAATCAGAGTATTAACATCTTGAAGATGTCAGCTTGTGTCTCTGTGTTTTGCTGCTTTGTGTACTCTGTGTTCGTATGGATTTTTCAAATCTTCAGTATTTATGCTAGTTGAAGTTTGTGAACATTATAGATCCGTTGAGACTTGAATCAGTTCAAAAATCTAGCTGTTATGACCATAACTATTGAATATAGCTGTTGGGAACATTTACTGATTTGAATATTTGAATTTTGGCTCTTCAAGAATGTGTCCCATGTGGTCTTGTTTGAGAAATGATGATGTACAACTTTGGTTGGTGGAAGCCTTGTCTGTATTGAAGAATGGTTGGTCTTCTTTCTAGGCTGTCATCCTCTTGCTTTGTTTGAGAAGATATATTAAAATAATACAATCGGCTCATGGAGTTGCTTTATTTGACTTTAGAGCAAATTCAAATCTTCTCAAATCTGTAGTTAAGGATATTGAATATTCGAATCCATTGAAGAACATTACCGTTCAGCATTAAACGTTGCTTCTTCAGTTTTTCTGCTCAATTCTCGCTTCTTCTTTGTTTCGAAAATCTGCAAAGAACCTTCATCTTCAAGCTTATGACAGATTTTGGTTTATGTCAAGTTTGATGTAATCTCAAACTTTAATCACCTGAAACTTATACACAAGTGATATAAATGATGTTAAGAAGTAGTATAAGTTGTTTGAACAATCATCTGGATGTTATTGATGAGAAACAATATTTCAGTCATGGTGATTTTTCTAAATTAGATGTGTAAACTCTGTTCTGGAGTTCCAAGCTCGAGTTTATATAGGTAAGCTCGAGTTTGGTCTTCTTTTGAACTTGTAGTTTTGCCTCTGGAAGTCTCAAGCTCGAGCTTATAACTTATAGACTTGAGTTTGGTGTTTATCGGGACTGCTTGCTCTGTCATTCGAGCTAAACTCGAGTTTGTTCACTTATAGGCTCGAGTTTGGCTTTTTCCAAAAGTTCATTTCTTCTCGGAACTCTCAAGCTCGAGTTTGTAGCTTCAGGGCTTGAGTTTGGACTTCTTCAAAATCAGTATTTCCACTCTTTAACCCGTAAACTCGAGTTTGCTACTTGTAAGCTTGAGTTTGCTACTTGTAAACTTGGCCTAGCTGATTTTGGACTTTGTTTAGCGAGCTTGCAACTTCATCAACTTTGATAGACCATAGCTCCCTGGTCTGAACTCCGTTTAGGTCCGTTGAACATTTATCTAAAGCTCTTTGAGTCTACTTTCAAATTCCACGATTTCAGCTCAATTGGATTTGTAGATTGAGAGTTACACGTAAAACATGGAGGCTTGGTTTTACGTGTGGCATGGATTTCTCTGTCAACTTCCACAATTTATAGCTCCATGATCTGAACTCCTTTGGGCTTGAATTTTATATCAAAATGACGCATTAGGAGTATAGTTTCATATGCCACTAGTTTCACCTCAATCGGATCTCTGGTTTGGAAGATATCATCAAATTACTCCGACGTTGTCTCGTCTTTGAACGTGAAACAGAGTTGATCACTGCTGTAAACTCGAGTTTGTACTAATGAGCTCGAGTTTGCCTAGTCCAGAAACACCAAAGCTGCTGAAGACACTTATAGACTCGAGTTTGAAGTGCTAAGCTCGAGTTTGCTCATATCAGATAGGCAAATTACTTCAGCAAGGTAGTAAACTTGAGTTTAATACTCGGAGGCTCGAGTTTGCTCATCCAGAACCTCATATTTGCTTGTTTTAATTCTGAATTGATCCATTCCAACTTCCATTTGATTGTGGAGACTTCTAGGACCAATCTTAGAACTTGGATAATGATGTCTTCATTCCATTTAGCAAGTTCTTCATTCTCCCATCTCCCAACTTGATGATTCTTCATCATTTAACTTAGCATCTACATTAAATATGAGAATTAGTCAAAGTAAAAGATAAATGTAGTATGCAACCTTTTTGCTCTCAAGAATGGCATCTATATAAGACATCATCAAAACTAATCAAAACCAACATGGACCATAATTCCAACACCAAGGGAAGAGTTTACTATTTTCGAGGCGTGCCAGGTAGTAACTGTTGACTTGCATACTCTATGTTGCTCTTGCATGTGTGTATTATCATGATGTAGGAGTTGGACTGTAGCACCTGGAGGACTGTGTGTCCTTGGGTTGCTGCTGAAGTCCAAGGTATACTTATCGAGCTGTGGTGACTATTGGACTGTGCGTCCTTAGGTTTCTGTCACAGTACCGAAGGCATGTATATCGGGCTGTAATGCCTATAGGACTGTGTGTTCTTCGGTTTTGCTACAGTATTGAGGTACATGAGGTATGTAGGGCCTGTGTGACTGTGTGTTCATAGGTGGCTACTGAGACCTCAGGAGGGGTCGATAGGGGACTGCAGCCTTGACTACCGAGGCCCTTAGCGCTATGGTACCGGGGGCTTGTCTTAACCAGGCGGTCCTGCGGTTTGTTATGCCATAGGCAGATGTGATTTACCCTTATTTTTGCCAGAGGCAGATTCATACATGCTAGTATTGTGCATGAGGCAGATTTATTTCCTATATGTGATTTTCATTGCATGCATTGTATACATATTGTATACGAGTCTAACAGTTACTCTGGGGTTCAATTTTGAACTCCAGTCTGGTTCAAAAGATACAGGTGTGAGGTAGTAGTGGCTGGAGGACTTGAAAAAGGTAGGGCTTGATGCAGAAAGATGCAGAAATAGAGGATGGCTGTTGTTTTTTTGTACTTCTCTATTTGGGATGACTGTATGACTTATATTCATTGTTCAGTATTTGTTTTAGACAATTGTACCCTTAACCCTACGGGGATTACTTTACGTTCTTGTATATAACTTTACAGGTATATTGTCGTTGTCCAAATCGTCTATATGCTCTGCCGCGCACACTCTGATATAAGTTAAAATGTGAATAATTAACAAAGGGAAGGTAATAAGCAAAAAGGATCTCTCTAACCCGCCACCAAAAAGGGCGAGGCCGGTAGGGGTGTAACAGACAAGAAGATTAGCAATGTGCATATCATATGGCCCTTTACTATTCATGAGGATTTTATTTGATAAGTTCAAATCCCAAAAATCCTCTAATATTTTCTACTCCGCTATCATCATAAATGCTACTTGTACAATTTTTCTGCTCAGAGCATCGGCTACAACATTAGCCTTACTTGGGTGGTATTTAATTTCTAGATTGTAATATTTAAGTAACTCCATCCATTTGCGTTGTCTCATATTTAGCTCTTTTTGGTCAAACAAATACTTAAGACTCTTGTGGTCGCAGTACAATTCAACAACAGCGCTATATAGATAATGTCACCATATCTTCAAAGAAAATACAATCGTTGCAAGCTCCAAGTTGTTTGTAGGGTAGTTCAACTCATAAGGCTTCAGCTGACGAGAAGCATAGGCCACAACTCTACCCTGCTGCATCAGGACACATCCCAATCCCTGTAAACTCATAGTACTGTAGACCATATAGATCTCAGTCGAATTGGGGATAATCAACACAGTGTCGTCGTAAGCCTCTCGATCAAGACACGAAAGCTCTCCTCGCATTGAGCATCCCACACAAATGACTATTCCTTTTTAGTAAGCTTTGTCAACAGCGACGCAATCCGCGCAAAGTTTGTATAAAATGGTGGTAATATCCCGCAAGACCCAGAAAACTGCGGATCTCAAATACAATTTTTGGTCTTTTCTAGTTTAGTACTGCTTCCACTTTGGTAGGGTCAACTGCAACCCCATCTTTCGAGATCACATGGCCCAGAAATTTAACCTCTGAAAGCCAGAATTCGCATTTACTAAATTTCGCATAGAGCTTCTTTTCCCTCAAAATATTCAATGCAAGTCCCATATGGTGTTCATGCTCTATCTCATTCTTAGAATAGATTAATATGTCATCAATAAATACCATAACAAACTGATCCAGGTAAGGTCGAAACACGTGATTCATGTAGTCCATAAAGACAGCTGGAGCATTTGTCAATCCAAAGGGCATCACCAAAAATTCATAGTGCCCATATCTAGTCCTGAAAGCAGTCTTCAGGATATTTTCAGCTTTTACTCGCAATTGATGATATCCGGATCGTAGATCAATCTTTGAGAATACACAAGAACCAGATAACGGATCTAACAGATCATCAATCCTGGGGAGTGGGTATTTGTTTTTTACTGTCACCTTATTTAGCTCTCTGTAATCAATGCAAAGTCGCGAGCTCCCGTCTTTCTTTTTCACAAAGAGTATTGGAGCTCCCCATGGTGAAACACTAGGCCTGATAAAACCTTTTTCGAGCAATTCTCCAAGCTACTTCTTCAATTCTGCCATTTTATTGGGTGCCATTCTGTAGGGCGCTTTACAAATTGGTCCATGCCAGGCATAAGTTCAATGGCAAACTCAACTTCTCTTTCAGGATGTAATCCACTAATGTCATCTAGAAAAAATCAAGGAATTTTTTCACAACCGGTATTTTATCTGGTGAAAGTTCTATCTCTACATGCACCAAGAAGAATACTACGTACCCTTGGCAACCTTATTCAAAGCATTTATCTGCTTCGGTGGCCGACAGAAACTTAAAACTAATTCCTTCGTCCACATTCCTTGGTGATTCTCAGTATGCGACTGTTTTGCTTCCAAAATCCATAATTACATTGTTGGCCGTCAACCAATTTATACCCAGTATTACATTGATTCCACGCAATGGTAAGCAGATCAAATCAATAGTCGTTTCACCACCATTCACAGTCACAACACAATTCAGACACACATTGGCAGTTCTAGTTCTAACCCCTAAGGGTGTAGACACATTTAAGTCATAAGGTAATTTATGTACATTAAATTTCAGACAAGTCACACAGTGACATGCAATGAATGAGTGGCTAGCACTTGTATCAAATAATGCATGTAAAAGATGACCATGAATAAAGATCGTACCTTGAATCATCTCGGGGGACATCTCGAGCCTCATCCCTAGTCATGGTGAAAACTTTGCCTTGATTTTACTGATCTTCTCTCTCGTTTTTTTGTTGTGGGAAGTCTCGGCCAAATTGCTCGGGTTTACGACAATTGAAACAGATAAGCTGTTCGGTACAATCAGTGTCAGGGTGGCTCTTTACACATTTATTACATTTTTGTGGCTCAAAAGGCCTTTGGAAATTTCGACGATTAGCTAGAAAATGTCTCTTTCCATTGCCACGTCTACCCAGGTCTAGTCTATTACGTTTGAATAAATTTCCATGGCTGGATTCATCACGGTTAGATGCATTCTTGAGAGCATGCAAATCTTTAAGATTTCTTTCAACTACTCTGCACTCTTCAACTGCTTGGTGCGGAGTATAAAACTGTCAGGCAATCAATTTCTCTCTAATCTCATACTTTAATCCACGAACAAGAACATCTGCCAGGCTACTCTCGGCACCAGGGTTTTTATGATAAGCAGAGTACTGAGATAAATGAGTAAATCTGGCATAATAATCATCAAATAGCTCATTATCACCTTGCCGGATCATAATGAATTTAGACTCCTTAGCAATTTTGATAGATGGCGGTTGATACTGTTCATTAAATTTTTCTTGAAATAATTCCCAAGTCATTGGGATATTCTGATCTTGCAAGGTGGTTTCTGTATTTCTCCACCATCGATCAACATCTCCTTCAAGCTTATATATGACCAGCTAGGCTTTTCTTTCTTCTGAGAAGTCCAACATCTAGAAGATCTTTTCTAGCCTCAAATCCAATCTTTCGCCATATCGAATAGTTCTCTGAAAAACTGAAGGATTATGTTTACAGAATTTTGATACCTAGTAATAAGGCTCAGCATCTTTGTTCTCTTGCGGCCTGTGAGGAATCTCCTCTTGATCAGTGTCATTATTATTCTCATCGTCATCGTCATTTTCTGTTTCATTCTGGTTCTGACAGGCTCTTAATTCATTAATCTCCGCCCTCATTTGTTGCATTATGTGTTACACCCCTACCGGCCCCACCCTTTCGGGTGGCAGGTTAGAGGGATCCTTTTCGATTATTACCTTTCCTTTGTTAATTAGTCACTTAATCATATATCGAGTGTACGCGACAGAGCATACGATCGGTTTGGACAACTACAATATACTGGAAAAGGTACATACAAAAGCATAAAGTAGTCCTTGTAGGGTTAAGGGTACAATCGTCCAAAAAAAATACTGAATAGTAGTAAGTTATACAGCTATCCCAAATACTATAAAGTAAAAATATAATAAGGCATCCCCTATTTCTTCAAATTCCCGCATCATGCACTACCTTCTTCAATCTCCCACAACAGCTACTACCTTAAACCTGTATCTTTTGAACTAGTCTGGAGTTCAAAATTGAACCTCAGAGTAATTGTTAAACTCATATACAATATATATGCAATGCATGTAATACAAATCACAATCAGGAACATAAATCTGCCTCTGGCATAATGATTCTAGCATGTACTACCTTCGCAGAACCGCTTGGTCAAGACAAGCCCCCGGATCTAGCGCGCTAAGGGCCTTAGTAGCTAGGGCAGCCGACCCTAACTGCCTACCCCAAAAGGCCTCGTAGACACCTATGAACACCTTTGTCACATAGGCTCCACCTACCTCATATACCTTGGGCCTCAGTAGTAACCTAAGGACACACAGTCCAATAGGTACTACTTACCCTACATGCCACGGGCCTCAGTAGCACCCATATAGGTACTACCTATCCATCATTCCTTGGGCCTCAGTAGCAACCATAGGAAACAAAGTCCCATAGATACTACCGACCCTACATCCACAATCATGATAACACACACATACAAGAGCAACATAGAGTATGCAAGTTAACAATTACTACCTGGCACTTCTCGAGATTAGCAACTTGTCCCTTGATATTGAAAATATGGTCCACATGATGTAATGCCCTAGATACAGCAAAACATCATGCTTTCAATCATATATACAACTTTACTTCAAATTCCATGAATTTCGTCCTACACACCGAGATATCAAGAAATTCTAACCCAACTTCACGGATTTTTAATAAATTCTAGAAAACTAATATTGACATGAAATCAGTGGCCTTGGAACCCTTAGGATGTGTAGTTTACCATAAAAATAATTCCCAAAGTCATATGGGTTTGTATCCTTCGTGAATCCCAATCTTTAGCCACTAGTCCGAGACACAACTCATGTTTTTAGGTCATTTTCAACTTAAAAGAACTCTCGGTTGGAAAATCAAAATGACACAATATTAAATCAGAATCATCCTCAGGATGTCTAATTTCACCATGCAATTTGAACTTCATTTACTACTTCAAAAGCATCGTTTTCTCTTCGTTGCCTAAAAATCGTAAATGTTGCGCGATTTTCGTGTATTAAAGAATCAAGCTTTTTGGGTTTGGAAAAAAGGTGAACCTACTTGTCCCCATACAAAATCACATTATGGACTCAATGAGAACATGAAAAAAAATATGAAAATCCCACTGCAACTACACGAAAATCATCATAGGGCAGAAGCAAGAATTTCTAAGTTATCGATTAGGGCTTACCTTGGAATTTTGGTTTCGTATAGCCTTATCTTCTTCTTGAACCACAACCTTCAGCTGAGCACCTTCCTTAAATACCTTGAGTTCGTCCTGGGCAGGTGGAAAATGGATGGGAAGGTGTCCTTATATAGGCTTCAAGGGTGAAGGCTATTGTCCAACTTTGGTTATTACCCAATGGTCGAAAGAATGTATCGGATTTAAATATAATTTTCTTGACTTGTTTCTCAAGAATTCTAGAGAATTATTGGCTGAAAATGGCGCCCTCTTCTACCAAAAAATTATATTCCCAAGACTGCCCCTAATGGTGGTTTTTGAGGTTGCTAGGTATAGGTTTTTGGTGTAGGGGTAAACGGTCATTTTGCACTGCTTTCTCTCCAAGTGAGTGTGTAACACCCCTACGGTTGTAACCAATGTACTTAACTTTGGAAAACGTTGAGGGAAGCTCAAAAGGAGAGACCTTGTTGACCGGTGGGACCCACGTGAACCGATAGATGGAGACCAGACCGGACAAAATGAAAAGATCAAGAGGAAATGGGGAAGATGGATTTGGTGGGCCCAAAGTGGCGCCACCCAAATCCCCTAATGACTTGGAGAGCAAGAAAGAGAAAGGTCAACAAAAAGTCAACTGCGGGCCCCGCCGTCTGGGCAAAAGGGAATATATCAGATAAAATAGGGAAGAATGGAATAAAGACCAGAGGATTTGATTTGTGGAGCCTAGGAGGCGCCATTTAGGCTTCGGAAAGGTCTAGAAGGATTGGGGAAAAAGTCAGGGGAGTTAATGGATCCCGAGCCAAAATCGGTAATTTCCATAAATTCCGGGCCAAAGTAGGTAATTTTCTCCAAATGTAAAATAAACACCCAGATATTTTGCAAGGTGGTTGCGCCATGTGTCAGCTCCCCAGAAGCCTCTGGAATTCTCTAGCATTGCTTGGAAAAGAAGAAAAGGGAAATCAATGCAAAAGTCAAACCGCGGACCCCACACTTTGGACAAAAGGGCAAAATAGGAAATAAATGGGTAAAAATTGATTTGGGCTGAAAGGTGGGCCCAAAATGGCGTGCCATGTGTCCTCTTGGGCAGATGAAAATATGGGGAAAAATTCGGTAATTATTAAAAAGTTCTGGGCCAAAATCAAAATTTCTGAAAGTTTCGAGCCAAACGTGTAATTTTCCCCAAAAGCAGAAAATATCTCAGATATTTTTGGGTGAGGGATGCAGCACGTGGCAGCACCCTAGGAGGCCCTGGAAAACTCTAGAAAAACTTGGGAAATAAGTCAAGAAAAGTCAGATCCCATTTATTAACCAACTGTCCGAAATTACGCCTGTTAATTCCAAAATTACCGGATCAAAATCACCTTTATAAAAAGGTGATTAACCCTTCATTTTTCACCCTTAGAGGGAGAAAATTCCAGAGTGAGAGGGAGAGGAATTTTCAACCATTCAACACCAAGCCAAGACTCAAGAATCATAGGAATATCCACCGATTTGCCGTTCTTGAGGTAACTTGGAAAACCTTGTCTTCTTAAGTTCTTGCTAAGTATTTTCGTGGATCTGACTAGGGTTTGATGATAAAGTCTGATTTTGGATATTTTGATGGTTGCAAAGTGTTCAAAACATGATTTTGTTTAGGTTTCACCTACGGTTTAAGTTTCCGAAGCTGAAAACACCGAAAACCCATTAAACTAAGCTTAGTCTCAAATTTGGAAATTCCTGGCAGTACGTCTTCAACCTGGTCTTAAAAATAGTAAACAACGTCTATTTAATCCGAAAGTTTTATGGTAGAAATTAAACCTCCTAAGGTCCACCATAATGTATAATTTTGTAAGATTTGTATTTCTAAACAAGGAGATAAAAATTGTTAAAGTTGGTACATAGGTAACAAGGGCGAATCTGGGCAGAAGGTGTAATAGTGACCCCACGCCAAAATATATGTACTTTTGTCCTCTGGATGTATTTTTCCTGGGGATTTCACACCGTAATGGTTCTAAGGGCGTTGGTTTCACATGGAAATGATTTTTTTGGAAGTTTCTAAAAATCATGTAAATTGGGACAAAAACACTGGATTTCTGGAAAACTTGGCTTAAGCTCGGTTTTTGTGAATAAGAAAAGGATATGAACCCAGATAGATTTTTTAATTATTGTTCCCATAAACTAGACATCCTAGGGGTTCAATGACCACTGGTTTCACGTTAATATGATTTTCCTATAATTTATGAAAAATCGGCGAAGTCGAACAGTGATTCTGGAAATTACGTGATAGGCGAAATTCATAGGAATTAAAAGTAAAGTTGGTATATATAATTGAAAGTGTGATATTTTGTTGTAACTAGGGTGTTAGCTCATGTGGACTGTATCAAGAGAAGTGATTGCTAATTTCAAGGAGTGCCAGGTAGTAACTGTTGACTCGCATACTCTATGTTACTTTTGCATGATGTAGGAGATCGGGCTGTAGTACTTATTGGACTGCGTGTCCTTAGGGATTCGCTACAGTACTGAGGGCATGTATGTTCGGGCTGTAGTGCCTATTGGGCTGCAGTACCGAGAATTGTTGGGTAGGTAGGGCCTATATGACTGTGTGTTTATAGGTTACTACAGAGGCCCCTGCACGTGAAACGTATCGTGGGGCTTTTCTTGACCAGGCGGTCCTGCGGATTGTGCCAGAGGCAGAACATACATGCGGACACGTGCACGAGGCGAGAATTGTTTGCTTTACTTTCCTGATTGTGATTTACTTTGCATGCATTGCATACATATTGTATTTGAGTCTAACAGTTACTCTGGGGTTCGACTTTGAACTCCATACTATTTTGAAGATAGAGGGGTGAGAAAGTAGCAGGCGGAAGCAGAAGAAGGTAGGGCCTGATGCGGGAAGTTGAAGAAATAGGGGATGCCCTATTATCACTTTTGTATTTTGATACTTTTGGGATGATTTGTATCACTATTGGTATTTATTTTGGATAATCTGTACCCTTAACCCTTCGGGGGACTTTTACTTTCTATTTATTTTACTTTTACCGAGTACATGTAGATTGTCCAAACCGGTTAAATGCATTGCGCTCACTCGATACATGTTAAATGGACCTAATAATGAAAGAAAGGTAACTAAGTAAAGGAATCCCTCTAACCCGCCACCCGAAAGGACGAGGCCGGTAGGGGTGTAACACAGTGGGACCCACAAAATCTGACCTTGGATGCACCATTAATGACCTTTTAGAGTCATAATTACATGTCATTCAACTGTCATGTCAGATTCAAATTATGTGGTCCAGATTAATCCTGATTATTTTATTTTCTCTCTCCTCATAATTACTTGATGTGACCTTTTTCTTGCCCTCCAAGTTAGCTTTCTCTCTCCTCTGGCCCACCAATTTCTCCCTTTTTCTATGTCCAGGGGTCTGGGCTCGACTCTGGAAAACCCTAACCGGTCCTGCTTGGCTCGTTTTTCCGGTTACACTTTTCCTTATAACTCGTGCCATTCAGTCAGACTTGTGTGGGCCCGGATTAACAGACTTGTGTGGGCCCGGATTAACAGTCTTTTCTCCCTCTACTACGTGCTACCCGAATAATCCAACTTCTGACCCTGTAACACCACGTGTTTGACGAGTCAACACTATTACTAACTTTTTCTTCTACACTTGGTCCTAATACTCATTTTCTCTCTCTCCCTTGGCTGGACACGGATACACTGTCCCACAGGGTCAGAGTTCACGTCCCACTAATGACCTTTGTCACTTGTACATTATACCAACTTATACTCCTCGAGCTTACTTCATGCACAAGTTACTACATAATTGGTCATGGTTTCCTCTTATTTTGACTTAGTAAATTTTCCATTCAATTATAACCAATGGTTCTTCATCTTAGGGTCCTTACTATAATTTTCGGAAGATAAATGCTTTGAATATGAATCAAAATTCCTCATTACTATATTAATACATGTCTATACACATATTACATAAGTTAGGGTGTTACAGTATGTTTCCCTGTTCCTGTAACATTTTCATCATCCGCTCCGTAAGATTTGGCTCTAGTGGATTTTGATTTGGTTACGGTTCCGATTCTCTCGTGCTCGGGTTCATCATCTAGCCATTTTTATTATTTCCTACAACATGATGAAAACAAGAAAATAACCATGAACATTAAAAATTTATACAAACCATACTTATATTATTCACATCACGGTTTACAAACTGGTACATATCTCATCACTTTATAGTTATTTTACATCATAGTCAGCTCATAGCACACCTACACAATTAGTTTTGTCTTACATCATACCTATACTGCATCCATATTTATCATACAAACATACTACTTCCACACCCTGTCACGACCGAGGTTCACATTTCAGATAGAACATGTATCGAGATGTAACTGATAAAACCCGTGAAGTCGTGCTCAAGCTGGCGTTCACGTTCCATAGTTTTGTTGAGTAGGCCAACCCAAAAGCGAGTATGTGGAAAGAAATAGAGTACAACACTTTTCCAGTGCTCTAGGGAGTACCCCATCATTTCGTTTCTCATACGATCATTGTATAGTCTTTTCATCCTTTTGATAAAATAACGATACTGACTCTTTGGGGTGGGTTTACGGACATGAGCCATCTGATATTGACCATTGGCAATCCCTAGCAGACCTATGTCAATTTCTGTCAGGAAGTTAAGGGGTGGAAGCTCTTCGTTATCTGACGCTGCCTCATTTTCTGCCAACGGAGCAGGGTGCTGTGGGAACACTATGGGCTTTTCTATATCCCCTACGGACGAATGCAATGATCTGTTATCATTTTCCCCAGCTCCTTCTTCATTTTTGTTTACTACCTCAGCCATTTCGGGTACCGGAGGCACAACAGCAAGGGGTTGCACGAAGAGAGGGACATAAAAGGGAGGGATATATTCAGGTTCATTCAGAGGTATTTGTTCAAGCTCGAGCACAGGATCAGGAAAATTAGGAATTTCTTGTATGTAGGGTTCATCGAGTACCGGAGGAAAAGTCGGCATCGGTAAGTCAGGTACAGGCATTTCAAGTCCAAGTATAACATCAGGTATGACCTCAGGGTCAATACCAGGTGCTGGAGGAAATATGGGCAAAAAAGGTGGTATTTGTTCAGGAAGTAGTGGTAACTCTGGTTCAGGTGCAACCGGGGGAAAGAGTGGTATATCACGAACTGGTGCCAATGGATGCAAAGGTTGAAAAACTGGCTCTGGAGCTGGTATTTCTGGTGGTGCCAGTGTAGGTACAAGTGTTTTCTTGAAATCAGAGTTCGGTTGATGATCTTGGTAACTTGTCTCTTGTTCATGGCTATGGAAGCTTGGCTAGTCACTCTTTTTCCTTCTAAAAATTTCGCCCCTTATGGCTAAGAAAGAGAGAGTTTATGTCTTTTAATAATAGTAAAAAAGAATTTGAGTAGTCTAGATTAATTGGAGTAAATTCCTGTCCAGTAATTAATAAATTTGATCTGGCTTTTTGCCTTATTTCTCAAAAACTTCCAGAAGACTCTAGAGGGTGTACATGTGGCGCCTCCCCATCCATATATTCAGATTTTATCTTTTCAAATGGGTAAAATTACCTATTTTGGCCCGGAATTTTTTGTAAATTACCAGTTTTGGCCCGTAACTTCTTTATTACTTTTTCTTCTTCCCCAAGCACTCTAGATAACTCCAAGGGGCTAGGTGGTGCCATCTTGGGCCCACAAATCTGCTCCCTTTGTTTTTTATTTAATTTTCTCAATTACCTAATTTATCCTTTTTTCCAGCAAGTGGGGCCCACATCTTGACTTTTGGACTGATAATACTTTTTTTTCTCCAAGCCAATTTTAATAATTAAAGGGGGGTATGTGGCGCCTCAGGGGCCCCACCAAATATGCCCCCTCCCATTTTATCTGGCTTTTCCACTTTATCCAGTCCAATCTCCTTCCACCGGTCCACGCTGGGCCCCGCTAGTTAACATGGTACTTCCTTTTGTACTTTCTTCAACTTTTCATATATTTTCTCCTGAATGGACATACATATGTGGCGCCTCCTTGACTACCCAATATGGCCCCACTTTTGTCTCATTCAGTCGAAAAGAAGCCCCTAACTGGTCCCCTTTCTACCGGTTAACATCCTGTGGGACCCGCATTTTGTATTTGGCCTGAGTATGGGTAAAATCATCCGTCTTCTCCTTCTTTCTCCTGGGTGGATGAATTTATGACTAAAGGGGTAAGGATTTGACTATTTTGCCCTTACTTTTCCTCTTTTACCACTGTAGTGACACGTGTCCAAATGTAATCATTACATTGACTCTTACTTTTTGGCATATGACTTTTTCAGTGTCTCTTTCTCTTCCCTGACCATGGATGGCTCATGGACACTGACCATGGGCTAGGATCTGTGTCTGGTCAATATCCCCGGGCCCTCCTTCATTGTACCGGCTTACACAACACCGGTGTTTGCCCTGGGCCCGCTCTTTCTCACCTTTTCTTGTCTACATTAGGCGACATTTTAGACCTTTTTAGGGTCCACCATCCTGTCTCCCATTATTCTGAAAGCCTTTTCATAATTATTATTTAAATAAAATATTATAGAAAATAATGATAATTAAATCAGCAATAAATACTTCTCATTAATTCATCAGCGTTTACAAATACGTTATTTACAATAGTTGGGGTGTTACAGTAAGGGAGCATGAATGATAATATTTTAATTTCATTTGATAAGATAAACGTTAGTAGAATGCAAAAGTCATATTGCAATACATAATTATACTAACAAGAGTTTAAAACATAAGAAACATAATAGAAAACAAAGTTAGTCGTCTCAAATCACTCTCCCCCTTTGCCATCAATCAAAGAGGAGGAAGGAGGTGAAGGTGGAATATCACCTGGGGGGTGAATAGGTGATTATAAAAATATTTTCACTATACACTTAAGAACACTAAAACAGAGACAGAGAAAGGAAATAAGCACAGAAAGCTTATACTGGTTCGGTCTAACTCCTCGATCTACGTCCAGTCCCCAAGCACCATGGGATTTTCACTAACTCTTCAAACACGAATAGAATTACACATTCTGTAACTCAGGATGATCCTTTCACACTAGGACTCACTCCCCCTTACAAGTTGTAATCGTACACCCACACTTAAGGTTCCACAACCTTAATATTTAACAACTAAACAAGTAATCAAATAAATGTTTAACAACTCTGAAAGACCTGGCTATCACCCAAGAGGGGGGAGGGGTGAATTGGGTGTTTGATTAAAACTTTAGTTACTTTGAAAATCTTTTCGCAACTTACTGAAAGTAGTTTGGATCACAGAAATAATTTATAAATCGATAATCAGTCATTCAAATATATATGCAGATCCAAATATATATGCTGGAAATATAAGAGATAAGGGAAGAGAATATGCAAACTGATTTATACTGGTTCGACTCAATCCTTGACCTACGTCCAGTCCCCAAGCTCCGCTTGAGATTTTCAATCCACTATCTTTTTTCAACTTGATTACACGTTCTGTACTCGAAGTAATCCTCTTACTAGGATTCAATCCCCCTTACAAACTGTAATCAATACACCCACTTGATTACACACTCTATACTCGAAGTAATCCTCTTACTAGGATTCACTCCCCTTACAAGCTGTAATCAATACAATGGGTTTCCCACTCAAGATCACCCAATCTTGAGTAACTCTCAGATAGTATTGTATGATGTTTACAATAAATCTTCTCTCTCAGAAGTGAATGAATAAACACTGAAGTACAATACAAATCATCTCACTCTATATGATAAACTATGTAAACATTGAAAATAGAGAGTAAATAATATGAAGATCAGAGTATGAGCATTTTGAAGATGTAGGCTTGTGTCTTGAATCTGTCTTCTTTTATAGGTAGTTGCAATTTATGACTATTGAGAAGATTCAATGACTGTTGAATAAAGAAATATAGCCGTTAGACTCAGATGGAACTAGCCGTTAGAACTTCGTTTTCTGAACCAACTATGACATCAGTATTTTATTTACCCTTGATCTTCAGTTTAACAACCTTTGATCATCTGAAACATGTACACAAATGATATAAATAATGTTAAGAAGTATTATAAGTCATTTGTGTAATCATCTGGATGTTCTTGATGAGAAACGAAATTTTCGACACGGTGATTTTCTGAAGCAGAGATGTAAACTCGAGTTTGCATAAGTAAACTCGAGTTCCCTTTTGTTTTTGAAAGATAGATTTCTCTCTGACAGAGCCAAACTCGAGTTTGTCACTTAATGACTTGATTTTGCTTCTCTCCAAAACCATCGTTTGCTCTCTGTCTGAGCTAAACTCAAGTTTCCCACCAATAGACTCGAGTTTGGATGATCTTTTGGACTTGGTTGCTCTCTATAACCCATAAACTCGAGTTTGTTACTAATAAACTCAAGTTTACAAGTTGATTTGCCCTTGGTTGCTCTCTGACTTGGCCTGGCTCAAGTTTTGACTTTGTTGAGCCTTCTTGAATCGACATCAACTTTCAAAGGGAATATCTCCCTGGTCTAAACTCTGTTTTGATCCATTCAAATCTTGATGGAAATCCCTTTGAGTCTACTTTCATATACCACCAATTTTAGCTCAATCTGATTTGTATTTTGTGAGTTACACTCAAAATATCAAAGCTTGGTCTGCTGTGTGGCGTGAATTTCACTGTCAACTTCCACAATTCATAGCGCCTTGATCTGAACTCCTTTGGGCTTGAAGTTTGCATCCAAATGACGCATTGGAAGTATATTTTCATATGCCACTGGGTTTACCTCAATCAGATCTCTGGTTTGGGAGATATCATCGAATTACCAGACCTCGCCCAAGCTGAACGTGAAACAGAGTAGAATAGAGTTGCTGATCAGCGCTGTAAACTCGATTTTGTACTTAGAAACTCGATTTTTCCTAGTCCAGAGACGCCATAGATGCTGAAGACACTTATTGACTCGAGTTTATGTTGGTTGACTTGAGTTTTGAGTCCTAAACTCGAGTTTTGAGTCCTTAACTCGAGTTTCCTCATATCAGAGAGGCAAATTATTGCAGCAAGGTAGTAAACTCAAGTTTGATACTTGAAGACTTGATTTTGCTCATCCAGAACCTCATTTTTGCTTGTTTTAACTCTGAATTGAGCTATTCCAACTTTCATTTGATCATGGAGACTTCTAGAATCAATATTAGAACTTGAATAATGATATCTTCATTCCATTCAGCAAGTTATTTCTTTTCCCATCTCCCAACTTGATCATTCTTCATCATTTAACTTGGACTCATCATTCTCTACAAATTCTACCTTCTTCAATATCCAGAAAACCGAGCCTATGCTGAACTTGTTCTAGAATTTAATGTGTCGACTTTCCGTATCAGCACTATTCATATATACTCCACTGTAGCTCAAATATGATGATGTTTCATTCCATCTTCTGTTTGATCATAGAGACTTCCAGTATCACATATAAGAACATATATGCAAGTTCTTCTTTCTTTAGTCTCTTCTCTTCTTCTTGGTTATCACCAAAATCCATTGATAACATCTTGCTTCCTTGACAAGCTCTGCAAGTTCTTCTTTCTTTAATACCTTATCTCCTTCTTGATTATTCTCCATGGTTCAACTTGGACTAATCTACATTAAACATAATAGTTAGTCAATGTAGGAGATAAATATATTATGTAAACTTTTTGCTCTTAATAATGGCATCTATATTAGACATCATCAAAACTAATCATATCTAACAAACTCCTCATTGAGTAGATAAGTGATAATCTCTGAAGTACACAATATATCTGAAGATATTAAATGAAACTAATGAAACAACAGATTGCAATAATTTTGAATTGAATGCCAAGAGTTTCGGTAGTTGGCGAATTCAATGCTTCTGGTTTTTATAGTTGTTGCCATTAATGACCATTGGAGAAGCTTGAAGGTTATCCGTTGTGACTCTTCAAAATAGCCGTTAGACAGATGAAATTCGATAGTCACTTTCGTCGTTAATGTTCTAAGTAGAATTATGCCGTCACGACATTCTTTCATTCCTTCTGTATTGCCCGTTGTGAAACAACATTCATTATATGAATGGAATAGCAGAGATTGCTTTAAAATGCTCAGAGGAATGGTTGCTGTGTTTGTATCTCGATTAGGCAACTGCATTAAATGCATTATGACACAAATTTGCTTTATGATAATTTGTTGTTAATCCTTTGAATAATCATCTGAAACTCATTAGCCAACTGATTAAAAGCAATTAGGAATAGTAACGAGTGATGATATGAAGTAATGAAATCACAATCAATTAATTTAGATTTCCGAAGACTGTGATTTGAAAAATAGAGAAGTTTAACTTCCGGTCGAAATAAATTGCCTAGAGTTAAAATGACTTGAGGCAAGGTAAATGTGACTTGAGGCAAGTTTCAAAAGATATAGAGAAAGTTAACTTGATATTTTGACTAGAGGCAATTTCTTTCTTCAAGAGTTAAAAACGCAAGTGGAAGATGAAAAGATTAACTTGAGTCAAAAAGATAAATGCCTGGAGTCAAAATGACTGGAGACAATTTCATTTTGACTCGAGGTACGCTTTGCTAGTTTAAAAAAAGATGAGCGAAGGCGAAGGTAACTTAAGGCAATGTGATTTTAACTCGAGGCAGATATTTTGCAAAGTAATTGACTTCAAGTTAGAATCAATCTGACTCGAGGTACGTTTAGCGTGAAGCAAAATATTCAAAACTTTAAAGTCAATTAACTCAAGGCAAATGAATATTAACTTGAGGTAAACATGTGAAAAAATAACTAAGTTCAAGTTAAAGTCCTTTCAACTCAAGGCATATCGAAACGAGTGAACTGCCGATATATTTAACTTGAGGTAAAATAATTTTAACTTGAGGTAATTCTTTTTCAAATTTATTAACTTCAAGTTAAAATCAATCTAACTCGAGGCAACTAAAGATAAAACATTTTTTCTTTGATTATTTGAATCATAATACTCGAGGCAAACTAAATTTAACTAGAGTTAAATATTTTAATAGATACTCCAAAGTATTTTGAAACTTAAGGATTATTTACATTATAATTGTTATCATCAAAACATCAAAAATAGAGATATAACATTCTCCCCTTTTTGATGATGATAACATTTATAATGTAATTTGAAGTTTTTGAAACGTAATTCTTTTGAAAAATCAAAACGAGCACATGAAGGGATAAACTAGTTCAGATAGACAAATACCATGAAAGCAATGACTCAGAGGACATGCAATTCATAAATAAACTAGTTTAGATACATGAATAAAAATCAATTGATCTGATAAACATAGTATCCAAACTGAACGATAAATTGAACTGTCCCAATTGTACTGATAAAGCAGACTGATAATCTGAACTGATAATACATCAAATAAATACACAAACAAAATTCACCAAAAAAAATTGACTAGATCTCTCCCCCTTTGTCATTAGCAAACGAAGAAGAGGGCTTTGCAGAAAGAGAAGGTGGAGAGGGAACAGAGGGAAGGCTATCAGAGGAAGAGGATGGTAGAGGAACGGAGGCAGGATCAATGGGAGAATGCTGAGATAAAATAAGAACAAATGAGTTTGGAGTAGACTCAACAATGGGATTTGATGCTAAAATGGGAGTGAAAGCCATAATGGGGGTTAAGGTTGAAGGAATGGGAGAAAAGGGATCAACTCCAGAAGGACCAGCCTGATTAGATAAAGTCTTGAGGAGCCTATCAAACTTGGAATCCAGCAACATAAAAATAGTGTTGAGACTGTCAAATCGAGCTCCATAATCTTCCAAGTGGCCTTCAATGTTCTCAAGTCTTTCTTCTATCTCAGTGTCGACCAACTTCCTCACTTCAGATTCAATCTTGGCAGTAATCTTAGTCCGTTGAGCAATGAGAAAGACTTGAATTGATCCAACTGCCTCAGATACAACCTTTTCCACAATGGCTTTGACTGAAGAGTGAAGCATAAAAGGTGGAGGCTGAGAGGGTTGAGATTGAGCACCAGTACCAATAGGAGTTGATTGAGCCTCAGTAGTAGCATGAGAATGAGATGCTCTGGATCTAGAAGGTGCCCTA
Organism: Acacia melanoxylon; assembly: GCA_019022615.1. NCBI lineage: Eukaryota > Viridiplantae > Streptophyta > Magnoliopsida > Fabales > Fabaceae > Acacia > Acacia melanoxylon. The sequence continues at coordinate 9,321,228 of JAFJYJ010000010.1, forward strand.
GACTGACTAGATCCTTTTTAAAAAGTAATCCTTATATGATTAAGATGAAATTGACTAAACATGAGGGGTTTTACAGGTTCTTCGTTGAGTTCAAGATGCCAAATCCCAAGTTGAAAAAGCATAAGAGAAATAAGATTGGAAAAGGAATTGGAGATTTTTTTCAAATAGTGAAATTTAAACCTGTGCATCTCAGAGTACACATACTCACCAATATTTTGAGGAGTTTTATCAAGAATAGAGGCAAATATGGCATAATCTCTTTTCACAAAGTGAGTGAAATTGTTGCCTTTTTGCACAAGATTTCTGGAATAGATATACTAGATAGCTCTGTGCAAAGGTGGCATGTGAACAGGATTAAACTTTAGAGGCCCTAATGGCTCATCAGGTCTTAGGATTTGAAAGCTTTCCTCGTCAGAATAATTAAGAGTAGGCATAGGAGGATGATCAATGATCCTTAGCAGAGTATTGATATACTTGGCAATGATAATAAGTCTTTTTCCATGAACAAAATTTGTCATCCTCAGGAGTAGCAGAAGATGATGGAACTGATGAAGGAACAGGAGGCTAAGAGTAAATCTTGATGTTGAGATCATCCAGTATAGTATTAAGCCAGTGCATATGCTGGTGGAAAAACTTAATTTATGTCTATATCTCACACTGCATGTCATAAAGATTCTGAATCTTTGAGTACACATGTTGTTCCTTACTTGTTAACCCACTTGCAATAGACTCAATCATCTTTTTGGTTGGTTTGATGCAGAGACCCTATCTTGGCATTGGTAGTGGCAAATTGAGCAGAAATGGACTTAATCAGAAGGGCCAAAGCAGTTTGAATGGCTTGGCCAATAGAAGCAGCAACAGATGATGGAGCAGTTGCAGAAGTAGTTGGAGATCTGCTTGAGAAGATTGTGCCTCATCTGAGGCTGCTTTGGAGGTAGAAGGCACAAATTGCTTCACTACTACTTTCTTTTCTTTCTTCTTGGCCTTACCAGTGACCTTAGTGAAGGAAATCTTCTTTCAGACCATATGTTCCTTTCCAAATCTCAGAGGAAATACTATTTTATCATCAGTCAGGTGCCAAATGTTGTGAATGGCCATAATATGAGACATGAGATTTAGGAAAGGAATGGTGGCTTTCGGTTGAGTTCGAGCTTGGGATATAAATGTAGACATTTCATTCATAATCCACTTGCCCAAGTTTATGGTTGCTTAGCGATTACAAATGCGAACAAATAATAGTTCTTCGCCGCGAAGTTAGTAAAACTTTGTCCTTTCTGAACAATGTTTCTACTGTAGAGATACCAGATGACCCTCTAAGTGTTGTTCATCATAGCAGGCTTGAATTTCAGTCTCTCATCGTTGCAGGGCACATCAAGAAGCAAGATATTATGGCACTCATGGTCGACGACTTCGAGGATCTTTAGGAACATCAACAACTCACGAGAATAGTGTTCAAATGCTAAGTCGTGATCTTAATCTCTTGTTCCTTAATCTCTGTAACAAGAACATCATCATCGTCTTTATGCTCCTTCTCTTTGACACTCATTGTAATAGAATAAGCGAACAATGGTCGGAGAGTAAGGAGTCTAAATTCGCTGTAGTGGCATGTATTGAAGAAGCTAGGGAGACAAGTCTAGGTTGCATTCATTACGAAAGTGATCCAAATCCAAATATATTGTAGGACAGAATGGCTAATTCCCATAAAGCAAATCAAAGGATTGGAGATCATGAATGATCACAGGATCATTATTCATACCAAGAGGAGGGTGATGGCACACAAAAGGTCCTACAGAGCCACCACCGGATGCTTATTGCTGACTACCAGATGCTTGCTATTGACTACCAGAGGCTTGCCGCTGACTACCCGAGGCCTGTTGGCTCTTACTTCCAGAAGCTTGTTGCTTTACACTCCCAAAGGATTGAGAAAGTTGAGACAGCCTTTGAGGACGAATGGCGATAGACTTGGAGCGACCTTCTTCTTTTGAATCAACTTCCACTAGAGGTTCCTTGCTTTTCCAGGAAGGCATTGAGTCAGTTTGAAAGTGAGTAACTAGTCTCGATGGTTCCTGAAAGATGACCCCTTTGCTTTGGGTTTAAAGCGATATGAAAAACAAGCCTTTTTGGTAAGTAGTTGCTCGGGAGATTCTTGAGATTCCGACGATGATTTGTCGCTAGAACCAACATTAGAGGTCTTTGTGTGAGCCATAGAGGACATAATCAAAGGATTTTGAGAAAAAGAAGAATAGATAGGGGTTTCAATGAGGTGGGTATTGGTGAAGAGAAAGTGAGGGAATTTAAGGAGCAAACTGATGAGAGTCAATGGTCAGGAAAACAAATGGACGATACCGTTAGTGAAATCATAACGTTTCATGAAAAAGAGAGTAACAGATTGTAGAGAGAAGGGTTTTGAAAGAGGAGGTTTTGAGAGAGGAAGAGCCGGATGAACTAAAGGGAGTTTCAAAAATGAAACAACGAGACTTAATTTTAAAATCCCTGACACACGACTTTACTCAAGTATATACTTATGTACTCGAGTATTGGTCAGTTACTCGAGTAATATGCTCTGTTACTTGAGTTTGGCTATCTTCAGAGTAGATTTTACAAACTGCATAAGTGCTAAAGTTACCTAATTTCAAATGTGCCCTGTAAACACTTGAATCCTTTTGTAGATAATTTTGATCTTTGAAGATTAATTTAAGGATCCAATATCATCTTTTCTTAGTTGACGGGAATGTTACTCGAGTATGGCTATTGTTGGTCGATTTCCTTGATGGCAAGTGAACCAGTTGAACAAGTAATAAAGAGTAAGTAGAGTATCGTCCCACAGAGACTGAGATATCAAATGATGACACCGAATTGCAGAATTAGTTATGTTTAACAAGGAAATAAAATATGATTGGTTGGGAGTTTTTTGCAGTTATACTATTAAGTTTGAAAATTAACCAGATGATTGTAGTCGTAAGAAGATATCAGTAAAAGATAGGCTGAGCTCAGAATTCTTCTTAAGCATGTCAATCCCCCAATTACCTACACGCATTGCTATAGCATTTATGCTGTACAGCTCTCACAATGCTACAGTATAAACACCCTTTACAATGTTATTCAGTTAACCCACCACGCTAATCTACCAAAGCTCTCACCTCCGATACATACAATCCTAATATGTACTTCTCCCATATGTCTATGGCGATTTTTCTAGTGTGATTATCATTACAAATCAAGGTGTTATGGTTATGAGCGGTAGACCCATTCCTGAAGCCTACAATAATAGGTCAAGATTTGCACTAGCCTGCCTAGCAATCACTGTTTCTCATATGTCTAACCCCGACTCCCTCTCCGTAAGCCGAGACCACTAATCTGCCCCTTAGCTCTCGCTAACCAACAAGAAATTAAATTACTCATAAGCAAACTGGATGTATTAAATTAAGAACTAGCAATTGGGTTCATTTCAAACTTAGGAAATCATCCTCACTCAGCCATAGGAGAATTAGTTTATGACTGACGAGGGAAACACTAAATAGATTACTACAGAATAGCCCATGACAAAACGATTAGCTAAATTAAATAAAGAAGAAAAATAGAAAGCTTGATGGAGGTTTCGACGGCGTGGAAGAAGCCCTATCACGTCACAACTCCATGTCTTCTTATCTCTGCCTCACTGCAAGGAAGGATGCTAGGTTCTCTTGGAGTTCTTGTGCCTTGTAACTTCTCTCACTTTTCTTTCGAGTCTAGCCGTATAGGATTTTTTTTTCCTCTGACTCTCAACGACTTGACCCCTTCTAGGGTTGGCTGTTGTTTCCTTATATAGTCTGGTATACTTGCAGCGTACGTCCAACAAACTAGGCCTTTCCTAATCTGTCGAAGTTCAATCGTATCTCTCTTTCCAATCTGGATAGATTGATTCTGCTGATCCTATGGGATTCTTCAAATCTTTAGTTTCGATCCTCTGCATCTTCTATTCCAATACGTCATCAATCTAACCGTTGTTCTCGACTTGCACTATATTTCTTGAAACAACCTTGACAAAATATCAGAACATATGCCGCATAGCATTGTGTCACTTACTCTGCTATAGCTTCAGGAATGCATTGTATTGCACTTCGATAAAGCTGTCCTAATGCTATAGCATAGTATCAGCTATGTTATGCGACTTTCTCATAAAACCTCGAAACTTGTTCTTTTCTTAGCACATGTTTAGGATGTAAGTGGAATTTACCCTTGATTTCATTGTACAATGAATTAATGCCTTTTTGATTAAATTAAATGCAGTTAAGTTCATATTCACCATACAATTCAGTCATAAAATACAGGGAAAACATGGCATAAATAGTGCTCATCAGCTATCAGCTTACTCGAGTAACCTTGGCTTTGTGCTTTATCGCTGGAAACCTCCTCGACATTACTCGAGTATGAGTTGATATATACTTGAGTATTGTTGCACTTGTTCCTTATCCTAGAGTCTTTTAATTAACGTTACTTGAGAAACATTGAACTTTTACTCGAGTACAATATGATCAGGTCCTCTTTTGCCAGTTCTCCTTCTCGACATTACTCGAGTATCATCAGTCCTTTACTCGAGTATACTTCCTTGAAACACTTAGCACATATATTAAAACATGACATTAGTCGAGTATGTGATTCATTACTCGAGTACTATTTCAAAATTTGCAGTTATCAGAGGAAATTCTTACAGTATTACTCGAGTATAGTTGTGATATACTCGGGTTTTAGCTATCCTCTGTTAACCTCTGATTCAATGCAAACAAACAGAGCATCCTACAAAACAAAATTCTAACACTCTGATGCAAGTTAGTAATAATAATTCAATTAAAAACTTAAAAATAACTAGTAAGTAGATTACTTACAGCTCATTGGGATTTATCATGCCTAATTCCCTTTAGATGTACATAAATTGCTCTTTGGCCAACAACTTGGTGAAGATATCAGCTAGTTGCAAATATGTGGGTAAGAACATCACCTTAACATCTTTCTTTTGTGCATGATCTTTGATGAAGTGATGTCTCACGTCAATATGCTTGGTTCTTGTATGTTGAACTAGATTCTTGGCCAAGCTTATTGTACTGGTGTTATCATAGAGGATTGGAATCTCTTTCAGGTGGATTACCAAGTCTTGAAGTTGTTACTTAACCCACAATAGTTGAGCATAACAACTTGAAGCAAAAATATATTCAGCTTCGATCAATGATAGAGAGACAGTTGTCTACTTCTTGTTAAACCACGAAACAAGTGAGCCTTCAAGAAATTGACATTGGCCACTTGTACTCTTTCTGTCTGCCTTGTAACCAATGTGATGCTAATTTGAATAAGCCACCATGTACTCTGATTGACCTTTGGGAAACCATAGTCCAAGCTCCTTGGTATCGACAAGATATCTGAAGATTCTCTTCACAAGTTCTGCATATGATTCCTTTGGAAGATTGATATCATGCGCACATACCTACACTGAACTGAATGTCAAGTCTACTGGCGGTCAAGTATAGCAATGATTCGATCATTCCTATATACTTGGTTATGTTGAAGTCCTTGCCCTTTTCATCGGCATCCAGAAGAGTGGTTGAGCTTATTAGAGTGTTAGCTCCATTTCATTTATCCATACCATACTTCTTCAGCAAGTCATAGAGATATTTCGTCTGAGAAATGAAGATTCCATTCTTCTGATATTTGACTTGAAGACCATGGAAGTAATTGAGTTCTCCCATCATGAACATCTCAAATTCTCCCTGCATTCTCTTACAAAAATCCTCACACAAAGCATCATTAGTAGCACCAAATATAATATCATCCACGTATATTTGAACAATTAATAACTCATTTTTCTTATTTCTTTTAATGAAGAGTATCGTGTCAACTTTTCCTCTAACAAATCCTTGATCAAGAAGAAACTTACTTAATCTCTCACACCAAGCTCTAGGAGCTTGCTTGAGACTATAGAGAGATTTTTCAAACGGAAAACATGGTTTGGATGATAGTCACTTTCAAAACCGGGAGGTTGTTCAACATAAAATTCTTCCTAAATAAGACTATTTAGAAAAGCACTCTTTACATCCATTTGATAAAGCTTGAATCCTTTGATACACACAAAGGCTAAGAGTACTCGTATAACTTCCAATCTAGCCACTGGAGCATACGTTTCCTAATAATCAATACCTTCTTCTTGATTAAAGCCTTTGACAACCAATCTTGCCTTGTTGTTGACAATGACTGCGAATTCATATCATTTGTTCTTGACTACCCATTTAGTGTCAATGACTGGATGGTGTTTAGGCATAGATACCAAGTCCCAAACTTGACTTCTTTCAAATTGATGTAACTTTTCTTGCATTGCCATAATCAAATCATTGTTTGAAAGGGCTTTGTCAATCTTAGAAGGTTCAATCTTAGAGATAAAGGCAGAGAAAGTAACTTCGTTTAGAGTTCTATTTCTGGTTCTCACACTTTCACTCACATTGCCTATCACTTGATCCAGAGGATGACTCCTACTTAAAGGTTAGGATTGAACTAAATTTTCACAAGTATTTTAAGGCTAAGTTTCAAAAACATTTTCAAAACTTTCAGGAATAGAAGGAGTTTTTGAAATAGGTTGATTTTGAAAAATAGGCTCATCCTCACCAATGAACATGTCAGGCTCAGTTTCACTAAACACAACATGAATTGACTCTTCCACAATACGAGTACGATTATTGAAGACTCTATAAGCTTTACTCCTATTAGAATAGCCCTGAAATATACCTTCGTCGGACTTAGGATCGAATTTTTCTAAGTTATCCTTACCATTGTTGTGGACGGAGAATTTGCATCCCAAGATGTACAAATGTGCCAGGTTTGGCTTCCTTCCTTTATAGGGTTCATAAGGAGTCTTGTTGAATTTCATTCGGAGATAGGCTCTGTTCGAATCGTAGCACACTGTGCTCATTGCACCTGCCTAGAAGACTTATGAGGTCTTGTTCTCATTCATCATTGCTCTAGTCATTTCAGTGAGGACTCGGTTCTTCCTTTCAACCACTTCATTTTTTTTGGATTCCTTGGGGCTGATAAGTTGTGATTAATATTGTAGGCATCACAGAATTCCCCAAAAGCTTGATTCTCAAACTCCCCTCCGTGGTTAGCACGAATACCTGAAATGCAAACAATTTTCTTGTTTTGTGCTTTCTTGGCAAACATGACAAATAGATCAAATGTTTCATCCTCAGAAGATAAGACAATTGTCCAAGAAAATCTTGAGAAATCATCGACAATGACCAGAGTATACAGATTGCCATCAAGGCTCTTTACTCTTGCTAGTCCAACTAAGTTCATATGAAGTATTTGAAGAGGTCGATTAGTCGAGATTTCATTTTTAGTTTCGAAAGATGATTTAGTTTGTTTACCCCTTTGACAAGCTCCACAAATCATGTTATTTTTAAAACGAAGTTTAGGTAAACCAAGAACTAAATCTTTTCTAACTAACTTGTCTAGTTGGAACATGTTTACATTAGCCAGATGTTTATACCACAGCCAACTTTCATCCAAGTTGCTGACAAAACAATTTTTAGATTTAACTTTATGTAAATTCAAGGTATAGCAGTTACAAGCCTTAAATAGAACTTTAAGGTTACCTTTATCAATTAGAAGATCATCCTTGTTGACAATGAGACATTGCTCTGAGTCGAAAGTGATCTAGTTGTTCTTGTCTGCACTTTGGTTGATGCTCAAGAGGTTGTAACAAAGACCTTCCACAAAATATATGTCTTTGATCAGGGGTCCTTCTTTTTCACCAATCTCACCAATTCTAGCGATCTTTCCAATTGGATTCCCCCTAAAGTTACCTTGCCACCATCCTTTGATCTCATTGCTACAAACTTGGATTCATCCCCCGTCATGTGTCTGGAGCATCCACTGTCAATGTACCACTCATTGGTATTTGATTCTCTCAGACAAACCTTCAAATCAGACAAGGTCAAGACTTAGGTACCCATCTTTTCTTGGGTCCTTTTGGGTTAGCTTGGGCTTCAGGGAAAACATAAGTCCCTTTAGGTACCCACTGATAGTTACCAATAGGTTTATCTCTTCTTTCTTTCTTATGAAAATATGATGAAGTATTATGCCCCTTCGGTTATAATAATTACAAAGAGCAAAGGGATTTGAAGAGTGAACTTACTTTTGAAAATAGTTCAAATACTATTTTTCACCAGTTTTCTTTTTCCCTTTGTTTTTGTCAAAAATGGTATTGTAACCTATACCCGATCTGTTATTTGTAAATCTTTGAGCTTTCAAAATCACATTTAACATTTCACTTCCTTTAGTGAACTTCTCAAGCATTTTCGTAAGATAAGAATTTTTCTTCATAATATCGGGATATTTTTCGTAAAACGAGTTTTCACAAACTAGCGGAGAATCTTTAACTTGTTGCTCAAGTAATTTGATTTTCCTCTTATAGGCTATGAGTTCTTTTACAATTTTTTTAAACTTAGAATATAACTTATTGTATTCAAAAAGTAATTCATCATAAGTGGGTTCAGAATCATATACCTCATCGTCGTTTTCTCGTTGCTCTTCTTTTTTTACAACTAAATATACGTTTGCAACCTCTTTTTCCTTACTTTCTTCATCCGAGAAACTGTCTCCTCATATGGCAGATATGTATGCCTTCTTCTTTTCCTTTTTCTTGCCCTTTAGTTGTGGACATTCGGATTCGATATGGCCGGGTTTCTCACATTCATACCAGATGATCTGATCTTTATCTTTATATTCGTGTCTGTTGCTTTGGCTTCCCTTTTGAAATCGATTTCTGTAGCCTTAATGCTTTCTGTAAAACTTCTTGAATCTATGAACTAACATGCTCAGCGCATCGTCTTCATCTTCGGTCTTCTTCTTTGACTTCTTTTTCTTTCACAACATTGAGGGTAACGCCTTCGCCACGATTATTGATTTCATCTAAGCCCTTCTTGAATTTCAGCTTGCCTTCATATTTAGATAAGCTTTCGAATAGAGCAGCTACCGAAGTCATTGATTCTCCATGGGCTTCTTCGATTACTCTGACTTTAGCTTCCCAATCTTTTGTCAGGACATTTAGGATTTTCCTAACTTGAGAGTTTTGCTCATATGTCTTACCCAAAGTCGGTAGTTGATTGATTAGAAGAGTAAAACGAAATTGGAACTCTTTAAAGGATTCTTCGGTCTTCATATGAAGAAGATCGTACTTGGTCATCAACGTGTTGATTCGATTCTCCTTTATGCCAGATCTTCCTTAAGCTATTTCCAATGGTTTCCACATTCCTTTCGCACTTGATAGGTTGCATATCCGAAAGTACTCCTTTTGACTAAGTACACTTTGAAGCATCAAAACAACTTTACTGTTAAGAGTTATCTTTCTTCTGTCATTCTCATCAAACGCCTCTTTAGTCTTTGGAACGTGGATTCTGCCTTTTGTCGTTGAAGGAACATAGTCTCCATTCTCTATCACTTGCTAGAGACCATACTCAATAGATAACACAAACACTTTAAACTTTGCTTTCTAGAATGAATAGTATTTGTCGTTTAAACAAGGTGGTCGGTTGATAGAGGCTCTGTCAGGTAATATTCCTTCCATGATCCTTATTGAGATGTTACGCTCTTTAGAGAAGACCTTGCTCTGAAACCAAATGCAGAATATCACCTAGAGGGGGTGAATAGGGTGATTTCAAAAACTTTTCTGATTTGGCTGATGGACAAGAGCAACAAAGACAAAGATAGAGAGAAGAATATAAACACAGAGGAGTTATATAGTTCGGTCCAACTCTTTAACCAACGTCTAGTGCCCAGACACTCTGGGATTTTCACTAACTCACAATCACAATTACAATTAAACACTTTGTACTCAAAGTAATCCTTTCACACTATGATTCACTCCCCCTTACAAGTTGTAATCGTACACCCACACTCAAGGTCCCTCTACCTTGAGATTAAACATATAATGAAATAAGCGTTTGAACTCTCTCACAGAGTAGATAGAAATAATCATTAAAGTACAAGATATCCAAAGATATTAAATGAAACGAATGAAACAATAGATTGCAATAACTTCAAATTGAATGCACAAAGTTTCGGTGGTTGGAAAAATTGAATGCTCAGAGCTTTTAAACCAAGTTCCATTAATGACCATTGAAGAACTTTTAATGTAGCAGTTGATACTCTTCAAACTTCTGTTAGACACAGTCGAACGTTCGCTTAGCTTGGTTACCTTCGGATCATCGTCGACGTGCTTTTGGTCAGAACTTGATTCAGAGGATGTACATGAGACTTTCGCCGGAATGGGTATTACTCGAAAAATGATTTGGTTCTCTCTGATTTCCATTCCCTATGCCTGTTATGTTTTCTGCAAACATTAAATGCTTCTAACACACGAAGTTGCTTTTGGTTAGTCACGGCTTAATGATCTAAAATCCACTCAAAAGAATGATTAGTAATAGTATAAATGAGCTTAAGTAATATTTAAATAGAAACTAATGATAACCCAGAATATTTAAATTTACGATTACTGTTATAGCGAATGTTTCAGGTAAATGATGAATCATAGTCGAGTAGCTCTTCTATAGTACTCGAGTAATCATTTGAAAACACCTTCACAGCTGCCCAATGAACATCCGTACTCGAGTATACAACTTCCTATACTCGAGTACTGTCTCAATAAAATCACATCAGAGGCTCTGTAATGCATATACTCGAGTATCAAAATTTCCATTCTCGAGTACACAATCCCTTTTACTTGAGTATTATCTATTCTTCGCTGAAAGGAAACACTAAGTAAAACATTAGCTAATTGTACTCGAGTACAATTGTCCTTTTACTCGAGTATTATACTCAAGTGTTAGCTCTCTATGTGTTTTGATGATAACTGACAATTGTAAACTTGAAATAATGTTTGTCTTTGTTAAGTTGAAAAACTTACTGTCAAAGGCAAACTTGAGTTTGAAGTTGTCAAACTCGAGTTTGGACTTGACAGAGAATAGCTCAAGTTTTCTAAACTTAGACAAATTCGAGTTTGTATCTTACAGAGAGCACTCTAAGTTTTTCAAGTTAAAGCAAACTCGAGTTTGTTATGACAAACTCGAGTTTGTGTTAGATAGAGAGCTTTTAACACTTTTTGAAACTTAATTAAACTCGAGTTTAGTATGCCAAACTCGAGTTTGTATTTGGCCGAGAGTCATAAAGCTTTCTCATATTTGGCAAACTCAAGTTAGATGTGACAAACTTCAGTTTGCCCTTGGCCAAGAATCTTCAAAGTTTTTCATCTCTTAAGCAAACTTAAATTTATGTTAGCAAACTCTAGTTTGTGGCAAACAGAGAGCTCCTCACTATTTTGAACTTAAGAATACTCAATTTTCCATTTGAAAACTCCAGTTTGAGTTTCGTGGACTTAAATTTCATGTTCACTTCAAAAGGTCCCAAACTCGAGTTTGTCACTTAATTACTTGAGTTTGCTCCTGTTTCAAAATGTTCTTCAAAGCTCAATCACGATGATTTTTTTATGAAAAAACCAACCTCGAGTTTGAGTTTCTAAACTCAAGTTTGACTCCTGAGTAAAAGTTGCAAACTCCAGTTTGTTTGAGCAAACTCGAGTTTGTGTCGCTCTGTTTGAAAACTAGCTTTCTCGAATTTACGAAATCTTCATGTATGATCTAGATACTTCATATCATCACTCATTACTATTCCTAACTATGTTTAATCAGTTTGTTAGTGAGTTTCAAATGATTAAAAGTGTATCAGATTGAGGATTAAGGATAAAGCAAAAGGTGACGTCAGCACATTTATTGCTGGTCCAGAAATCTTAGCACCCTTTTGACAAATCATTCCTTGGACTTTGCAAAGGTTTAAATGTTCTCTTTCCCTTTATGGAAGCTTCATCTCCCAGTAGAGTAATTTGAAGGAAAGTCAACATAAACTTATGAGCACCTAGATTAACACAAAGCTAGAGAGAGAGTGGACCAAGTTACAACCTAACAAAAACACTAATGTCTCCAACGGTTACATTAATGATTCCAACAGTCATTTATTGTTTCCAACGTATATAAGCTGAAGCATTCAAGTATCTACAACAACCAACATACAGAAAATGAAAAGCTATCAAGTTTCAACTGCATTTGGTGTTTTCTACCTACTTGTAAAGTATCATTTGATACATTGTACTTCAGTGATTATTTCATCTGCTCTTTTAGAGAGTTTATCATTGATTATCAATCATTGTAAGAATCTCAAGGTTGTGAGAACCTGTGAGATTGGGTATATCAATTTACGACATGTAAGGGGGAGTGTATCCTAGTGAGAGGATAACTTTCAAGTGCAGGTGTGTAACTGATTTGAGAGTTAGTCAAAAATCCCAGTATCTGGGGACTAGATGTAGGTCAAGAGTGAAGACCGAACCAGTATAAATCCTGTTGTGTCAAACCTTTCTTCTCTCCTCTGTTTTACCCTATTTTGCTGTTTGTGATCGAGTGTTTAAAAAAGAATTTTTAAAATCCCCAATTCACCCCCTCCTGGCGATTTCCTCCATTTACATTGAGTACCAGAGAAACACTGCTCGAGTACACTTCAAATAGAGAGCAAATGAAATACTTAAATATAGATACTCTTGCAGACTCTAATCTATATTCGAGTACCACTTACCACATACTTGAGTAATACTATGATGAGGAGAATTGCTTCACAAAATAGCGAAGTACTCGAGTAATCCAATCTCTCTACTCGAGTAAACAAGGATGTATGCTCAAGTACAAAAGCTTAACATCTCAGAACTTTGCTGATTTTCTCCTTATACTCGAGTATAACCAATACCATACTCGAGTAACTATCTACTGATATCAATACAGAGAGCCATTACTGATATCTACTCAAGTAACATGAAGTCCATACTCGAGTAAGAACTTGAGAACACTTAAATAGAGAGGTTAAACTGAACATACTTGAGTATACTTGAAACTATACTCGAGTACACTTTTAACTTAGCTAATTTTTACTGATTCAAAACCTTAACATTTTCAAGTCTTGTTATCATCAAAACTCCAAGAACTAACAACATATCCTACACCTCTCTATTCCAACTTCTCTCTACAAATTGTGGTGTATTTCTATTAGCTCATCGCTAGCCCTTCCACACTTATGGCTACTTCAATCTCAAGGAAGTACTTGAGAGGTCTAAGGTAAAGTTTGATGGTGAACTTGTGGTCAAGGTAACATTTGACTTCATTGATCTTCTCAGTATGAGTGTTTGCAAGAATTATGTCATTCACATAGATTAATGTTGTCGTAAATATTGACCCTCTCCTAGAGATGAATAATGTGTGATCTACTCTTAGCTAAACGAACACAATTTCCTTTAATGCAATAGTAAACTTCTCATACCAATTCCTGAAGGCCTGCTTTAACCCATACAAAGATTTTCTCAATCTGCACATTCTATTGTCATTGTTATGTGCAAAACCTTATGGTATTCTCATCTAAACTTCCTCCCCTAAGTCACCACGGAGGAATGTATTATTTAGATCAAGTTGGTGTACAAAGCTAACATTCTTAGCAGCCACTGCCAACAATGTTCTCATAGTGACCAACTTGGCAACTAGAGAAAAAGTTTTATGATAGTCAATACCTTCTTCTTTAGTGAAACCTCTAGCAACTAATCTTCCCTTGTGTTTGTCCAACTCCACATTTGACTTATACTTTATCTTATAAACCTACTTTGAGTCGATGATGTTCTTGCTTTGCGGAAGGGCTTCTATTCCTTGTTCCATTATATTCCCAGGCTTTGATATATCTTTCCATTGCTTTTCTTCAACACTCATGTCACACTACCTCTTTGAAGGTTTTAGGGTCTATCGTATGATCTACTACTGCTAGGAAAGCCTTATGGCTCATTGAGAATCTTTCGTCGCTAACATAGCTTGCTATAGGGTTTGCTGTGCTACTCACGGTTGCAGTAATATCATTATTGTTGGAAATTATGCCCTAGGGACAAGTCATTGTACAATGAACGTTTAGGATATTTATAGTATTCTCCTTTTTGTTATCATTTTCGTTTGCATGTTTGTATTGATAACTGCATCCCTGGATATATCTTATAGATTATCCTAAATGTCCCTGGTCGGTCATCTACGCGGGAGCGAAGATGAGTTAAGACGATATGACTTTGATGAGATATGGAGATACAATCGAGTCATGGGCACTTGTAAGAGTACAAGGTCTTTGGACCGACCACTATGAGAAAGCTGCATGGATCTAGTCATTAGCTTGTCTCATATATAACCGCGTCACAACGCCCTATGACCTGAGATCATCATGGATTCCTACATGATGAATCATTAATCTTTGACCTAGTCAAAAGTCACCTTTGACCGGGTGATGATAAAGGTTGGGATCGGGATCAGTGGTTTTCATGCGGAGGAATGTGAATGGTCAAGATGGAATTTGTCCCTCACATTTGTAGAGAGATAATCTTTGGGCCCCTCGATGAGTGAGTCTAAGAAATGTATGGCCATACTATGTTGGAAAGGAGTTTCCATTTCACTTATTAGACTACTCGAGAATCGAAAGTAATGGACAAGAATAGGAAGTTGACATTGTCCATGCTTCATCCTTGACCAAATTATCGCGTGACAAAAGGGACGTGACATGGTTGTATGATAAGGTTGTATCGTGATATCGATCCCCATGTGAGTTGGGTAGTCGCAATGTCTTGCTAGAGGCCGCTTGCGACTTGTGGGTCTGATCTGATTTTGGCCTTTGCCAATCTCATATGGGCGCAGGTCGCACACAAGAATAATCCAACACGAGCATTTGTGTCGGGTTCATTGAATCTCAGATTGATCTGGAATTAATGAATACTAAATTTAATCTAGGATATATATATTTATATATATTTCTTAAAATTCGAAATTAATGTATATATATATATTAATATTATTAATGGAGATTATAATATTATTATATATATAATGTTTGTTTTGTATTTAATTTATTTGATAAATTAAATATCTAAAACAAATAGAGATAATGTATCTTGTTTAATATTCGAATAAGAATATCGGATATCTCATTTAGATTAAATTGAGATATGGTATCTCATAATTAATTAAATAGATGAATATTATTTCTCGGATTTGATTTATAGAGATAAATTAAATCGGAAGGCTTTTAGTTTGCATTAAATAAATACATTAGATTAGATCTATCATATAGATTTAATTAATATTTTTTTAATTCAAGAATTCGAAATTCAAATTTCAAAAAGCAGTTTTTGAAATTCGAAATTCAAATTCTTGATGCGTATTCATTGTACATTAATGCAGATTAATTGTACATTAATACGTATTAATACGGATTAATTGTACATTAATACGTATTAATACGCATTGATGCACAGAAAAACAGACAGAAGCTTTTGAGGCTTATGATGGTTGTCTGTGTGTATAAGCCATATAGAAAAAACGAGAGAAAATCTGATCTGGTGGTGAAGAACCTAGAGAGACACATAAGAAGCGCTAGCACACTGCCGTAGCCGTGTTCGGGAAATTGTTCGTGTGGATACCAGTAGAGGAAGCCGATTCAACGAGTCGTCTTCTATTGATCGAGGAGGTAGCCCACCAGTTCAAAGGAAACGAGACGCGAACGGATTCACCAAAGGTAGTTTCGGATTCCCTAGTCTTGATTTAAACGCACCTGAGTGATCCTCGGGACGGGATTCTCAAAATTTTAATCCGCTGCGTTGTAAGAATTCCTACAATTATACCCAGATAGTGAGGGTGGTAAGTCAACTACATAATCTCTTAGGTACTTGGGAGTTGTCCTAGCATGTTATTCCTTCCTTAGCTTATTATGGCTTTCTTCAGGCTTATTCATCTCATTCCATTGATGGACCTAAACTTCATCTCTTTTTCTCAGATCATGAGCAAACATTCTTAATTACTCTTCCTCATTAAGTCCAATCTAATTCATAAAGTTAATATGATTGGCATTGTTGTTGGCTAAGTTCATGCTTGGGGATGCAATAATGCCTATAACATATTTAAAGTTGCTCAAAGAACATCACATGTCATGATACAAAAACCTTCTTTTTGTCTATGTCAAAAAAATTATAGCCCTTTTGTCCAAGTGGGCAACCAATGAAAACACACTTCCTCCCCTTCTCCTCAAACTTTTTAAAGTTGGTCAAGTCTTGTTCATATGCGAGACACCCTTACACCCTTAGATGATCATAACTAACCTTCTTTCCCATGATAACTTCATAAGATATTTGATTCCCAATGGTTGTGGTAGGCAATCTGTTTAATGATGTGCATAGCGGCCAAAATACAATCTTTCCAAAATTCCTTTGGCCAGTTTGCTTGAAATTCGTAGAGCCCACGTTGTCTCAACAATGTAACTATGTTTGCGTTGAACCACACCATTTTTTATAGTTTGTACATGAAGGATGTAGGATATTTAAGTTAGAATGCCCTGGCATACTCAAGTGTCTCAAAGTAGCACTCGAGTGCTTCTTACAAAAAAGACAACACTCTTGTTTCATCAGTGAGTGTCATGCACTGAACTTGTAAGTGCTTACCTTGCACTCAAGTATTATAGTTTATACTCGAGTGTTTACCTTTGATATTTTTAGAATGAGTAAGAGTATCAGGCAAACCACTATAAGTATTAAACCAGAACTTGAGTATTCTTTAATACACTTGAGTTTCAACACAACACTTCCAGAAATGAAGCAAGTATCAGGAAAATTCTTAGTGAGTGTTGAACTCTTACTCAAGTGTTCACTTAAGCACTTAAGTGTTCAAAACAATACTTTCACAAGAGATGCAAGTATCAGTCAAAAGCTCTGCAAGTGTGAGGCCACTACTCGAGTGTTCTTTTAAGCACTCAAATGTTCATCTCAGAACATTTCATAGCAGCTTTTCAAAACAACTTTCTGATTCAAGTTTTACCACTCAAGTGTCTAGAAATATACACTTGAGTGACTTGAATCATCAAGTCATCTTTTCTTTTCCAAGTTTGTTATCATCAAAACTTATAAACTAAGAACTAACATTCTCCCCCTTTTTGATGATTACAACACTTGTAATTTTTGAAAAATATATTTAACAAACATTTGAGACCACCAAGGAAGAATCACGGGTACAAAAAGGCTTTTAAGACCAGACAAAAAAGCATCGTAAGACCTGATTTGTGACCGGTCTCGTTCTAGGTGGTCTTAAAAGTCTGTAACTTTAAAGACCGGACACGAACCGGTCTTAAAGAAATGTTTTTAGATTGGACATTAAAAAAATTAGGTCTTAAAAATCATACTATATAGACCTAATATATTTTTTGTTTAGTCTTAAAACCCAACTTTTTAAGACCAAACAACTTAAAAGACTTAAAAGACGGACTTTTAAGACCGGACAAAAAAAGTCCGGTCTAAAAAGTCTGACTTTTAAGACTGGACGAATAAATACACCGGTCTTAAAAAACTGACAGTTAAGACCAGACTATTACATACACCGGTCTAAAAGTACCAACCTTTAAGACCGGACTAATGAATACATCTGGTTTTACAAGTTTGTCTTTTTAGACTGGCGTATTTATTCGTCTAGTCTTAAAAGTCAGACTTATAATTTTTTTTGAATATTTCCCTATTCTATTTCTTCCTGATCATACACATCCACTACCCAATCCAGCACCTAAAAGACAGTACTTTAATCTACAAGCTATGAACAATCCATTATGAATTACAAATTGAATTGGAAATGAATACAAATATTATTCACCATGAGTTATGTGGCCTCTTATTGAATATACTATGAAAATACAACACCTAAATGAATATATACAATAAGATAAGTTACAAATACAATGAGTTACAAAGACAACATCTAAATGAACATACATGCATGCCTAATTCACCATGTCTTCGTCAGATTTCCACCCAACAACATAACATTCCTCTTTTATAACATGCCCCTTTTAATAGGATCCTGCCACAAAAATAAAAACAAGAACAAAAGCTTCACTGTCAATGACATTGTTTAAGAACATAAGAAGGAATATAGTTAAAACCTTAAAGTTTTCAAAGAATTATGAATATGAATATTCCCTTATGAATTGTCTTTTTATAAAGGAATATCCTCCCATATCCCTTCATGATGATCATTTCTTATGATGGGGGTTCATTGTCGACTTCATCTTCTTCGTTCATGTCTGGGAGACCCCCTGAAAAGGAGTACTCTCAGGAAGACCATAATTTGAATGAATTTCCTCATCAATATCAATGACCCTTTTTCCTTGGAGAGCTACATACCATATTTTATTTTCCTGATCGGTGATATAGAACACATGTTTTGCCTGGTCTGCCAAAATAAAAGGTTCTTCTCCAAAACTTCTACTATTGATATCGACTAATGTAAATCCTAGCCGATCGATCTGAACACCATTATTGACATTAACCTACTTGCATTTGAAAATGAGAAATTGAATTTTAACATAGTCCACCTCCCAAATCTTGTCAATAACCCCATAGTAAGACATGACTGCCAATTTAGGCTTCTTGTCTTCGAACTGGAGAAGTGCATAGATTTAGCCTCCAACATAACACCACTATTCTGGACAGTGCTCCTATCATATAAAGACTTCGTGTAAAATGTATAACCATTGATCACATACAAATTCCAAGTTATCACATCAACCTCAGGACCACGTGCTAACCATTTTATTGTATCATAAACACATTACTCTCCCTCGACCTTTTGTTTGAACCAGTTTGCAAAAGTTCTGTTATGCTCCCTAATAACCTTTGTTCAATCATTCATTTATTTTCTTTCCTTATAGCTTCTTTATGTGCATCTATACTGTCTTGAACTTCATCAACATTATTCAAGATGTGTAAGTGGACTTGTAACAGTTCATTAGGATCCACACTCTTTACTGAAGTCCCTCGTCTACCCCCTTCAACATGCTGACGTTTAGGAAGCCCAATATGTCTTACTTTGGCGAAATATTTTTGACAAAATTCCATGTCTTCTTCAGAAACACATTTATGAACAATTGATGCTTCTGGCCGGTATGCGTTCTTCACATACCCTTTTAGGAATTTCATAGATCTTTCAATTGGGTACATCCATCGTAAATAGATAGGGCCGCACAACTTTATCTCACTCACTAAATGAACCATGATGTCAAAAAATGTAGGAAGAAAAAGCTTCTCAAGCTGGCACAAGATAAGATATCCTTCATTTTCCAATTTATCCAATTTTTCAATCTCGAAAACTTTACTACAAAGCGCATTGAAGAAGAAACAAAGTCTAGTCAAAATGTGTTGAAGATCATATTTGGTAATGCCTTGAATAGCTACTGTGAGTAGCTGTTGCATTAAGACATGACAATCACGAGACTTCTGGCCTACTAATTTCAAGTCCTTCATTGATACAAGAGTCTTAAAATTTGAAGAATACCCTGAGGGAACTTTTGTGCCATGTAAAAACTCACAAAAACTTTTTTTCTCATCCTTAAACAAAGTATGAGAAGTTGGGGGACAATAAGTTCTCTTACCATATGGCCTTGGATGTAAGTCTTTGTGTACTCTCATTGCTTGCAGATCCAATCTTGCCTTCACGCCATCCTTGGAACTTCTTGTATGTTGAGAAGCATGCCAACAATACTATCACATACCTTTTTGTCCACATGCATGACATCAATACAATGTCTCACATCAAGATTGGACCAATATGGAAGATTGAAGAATACATATCTCTTTTTCCATATATTTGTTTCTTTTCTACTCTTTGCAGGCTTATCAAAGATGACACTAATATTTTTGAGTAAATACCCTTTTGGGTTCCCGACAAAAAATATGGACCCCATTTTCGTCCCTAGGGACTAAAATGGGACTTTTTTATGGACTAAAAAGGGATTTTTGGAAATTTGCGAGGGACCAAAATGTTCACAAATCAACCCTTATTCGTCCTTTTCAGGGACTAAAAGGGTATTTCTTTGTGTAAGGGACCAAAATGGGGTCCGTGTTTTTTTCCATGGACCTAAAAGGGTATTTACTCCTAATATTTTTCACCATTTCATAAAATTGCTCCCCAGTCAATGCCACCGGAGCATCTTCATACTCTTGACCACAAAAAAAAAACACTCATTAATCGACGATATGGGTGGCCTGGCCTAAGAAATCTCCTATGTCCAAGATAAATCATCTTTCTTCCATGTTGAAGTTGATGGTAGCATGTGCCTTGTTCACAAACGAAAGATTTATGGCCGTTTACACTATACCCTAACAAGTTCCATATGCTGGGAAGTCGTTTATAGTACAAAATATCATGGCTCGCAATTTAAAAACCTCCTTCTTGAAAGAGTAAAAAACATCAACACCTTCTTCCCACAACTTCTTCAAGTCTTCGATCAAGGGCTCAAGGTAAATATCAATGTCATTTTCGAGTTGTTTTGATCCCAAAATCAACATAGACAACATGATGTACTTTTATTTCATGCATAGTAAATAATTAGAAGTATAGGCCATGAACTATGTATGCTGCTAAGGCTACCATAAGCATTCATGCCATCCATGATAAGAACAAGCCTATGGTTCCTAGGTTCTTTACTGAAGTTAGGAAATAATTAATCAATTTTCTTCCATTGAGAAGAATCAGCCAGATGTCAAAGCTTTCCATCAGAAATCCTCTCATCGGCATGCCACCTCAATTTTTTTGCATCATTTTCATTAGCTTACAAGCACTTGAACCTTGGTATGATTGGAATATACCACAACACTTATGCAAGCCTATTATTTGATTTGTACCTTGGGGTTTCACATATCGGACAATTCTGCTTCTCTTCCAAGTTTTTTCTATACAATATGCAATCATTTCGGCATGCATGGATGTTTTTGTACTCCTTCCCCACTGGACAAAGTATTTTCTTAGTATCATAGTATTGATGCGACAACACATTATCATCTGGAAGCATGTCCTTAAAAGACTCAAGCATTTTTGAAAAACTCTTGTCACTCCATCCATGACGTGCTTTCAAGCTTACCAACTTGAATACAGCGTTCAACAATTGGTATTTTTTACACCCAGGTATAGCAGTGTCTCTACATCATTGCACATTTTACCATATGCATGTGATTGCTGAAAAGTTTCCTCGCCAACATCACGAATAATGTCCTCTATGCGATCATCCATATCTGTGTCATTATCATCAAAGGTCACTTCCCCATGTTGTGATGCACTTGGCATTTGTTCACCATGCCATACCTATATTGTATAAGTCTTACAAAATCATTCACAAATTAAATGTGTGTATATCAAGGTTTTGAAACCTGGACCGGTCACTGAACCGGTGAGGGTGCTGGGGTAAGGGTCAGTAGGTCAGATCGGAGTCAAACCGGTATTAATTAAAAATACAATTTAATTAAAATAGGTAAAATTATTCATATTTTAATAATAAAAATATTTTGTTAAATAATTGGAGTATATCTGTATGACCAATATGAAATATAAGGAGACATCTTAAGAAATTTTTTTATTAGATACAATCATCACTTATTTGTGCAAGCTATACGTTATGAATTTTTTTTTCCTCAACTTTTTTTAAAAAAATATTCAATCTGCTTTCACCTACTCTCATCATATCCATAACATCGGTCAGGTCATCTTTCTCTCTCATCATATTCAAATCTCATGTTTACATATTCACTTCCCTACTCCCTCCTGGCACTCACGTCTCATATAGTCATATTCAGATCTCATCTATCTCTCTCATCATAAGCATCCTCCTGCTCCTTCCATCACCGACAAAGCTCCATCATCTATTGCTTCCGTTGCCCTCAACCTTCACTCCATTCTCTTGAAACCCAGCACCGGTAACTCATCAACCTTCACTCCGTCCAAGCTCATGCCGACGAAGAAGGTGGCTGTAGTTGAACACATATTCCAACCAACCTTCACTTCTTCAGTTCTCTTCTTCTTACTCTTCATCTTCCTTTATCTTTCGCATACAGCCTCCATCTGATTTTTTTCCTTCATGACTCGGTGACACAACCTCAACTTGACCGGTTTTGGCTGAGTTTGCCAAGTTAACCTGGAGTCACCGAGTCAACTTGGGTTTCCCCTAACTCAGACCGGTTTTCCAGCTGGTTCGATGGTTTTCGGTCTGAACCAGCCGATCCTGTCCGGGTTCCTAAACCATGGTGTATATAACTTTAGGACTTAGTCACCTCTCATTCAAACATTCTACACAAGGGCAATAAAACTTCCCATTATCATCATGGCATTTCGTTGAGCAAATTCTATAAATTCCCTCACCCCATTCTCATATTCAACACTCGTCTATCAAGCATTTATCCAACTATGATCCATAGTAGAATTCTTATAGACGGAAAGATTTAACATACTTTATCCGAAAAAATTGAAAATTGCATATAAACTGTCATTATGGGCATTTCGTTTAGCAAATTCTATAAATGCATATGCTCAATGTAGGTTATGTATTTTTTTAGGAGAAACTTGGACATTAAATGCATCACGAAGAAGCACTCTTAGTCATAAATACATCACGAGGAAAATAAATGCATCGCATGAAGGTCTTATGAACTCACCTGTAGCATATAAATTCAAATGCTTTTGCTGAGGATTTCTTCTCCATGAACGTTGTTATTGCAGGCAATAAAAGTAACCCTAAAAACACTTGTTGGTCAGTTGGGTAGGTCTCAAGTGCAAATATAATCTTGGAAATACAATATTCATTAAAAACAGAGAAACCCATAAGAACATTTCATCAATTTCATTCAACCCATGAATAGCCCAGAACGATAAGAAGAAAAATCAAAAAGTTATATAACTGAAACACCTCTTACAGCTTGGTCTATCACCATTTAGCTAAGGAACCAGAAAGTGATAACCTGACCAGCACTAGCTTGTCAAGAGAGCAACGTGAAGCAACACACAAACACTGGAGACAGAACATGAGTTATCACTTTGGCGCGACAA
Organism: Acacia melanoxylon; assembly: GCA_019022615.1. Classification (NCBI taxonomy): domain Eukaryota; kingdom Viridiplantae; phylum Streptophyta; class Magnoliopsida; order Fabales; family Fabaceae; genus Acacia; species Acacia melanoxylon. The sequence continues at coordinate 9,344,213 of JAFJYJ010000010.1, forward strand.
GAGAAGTTCAGAGAGGGAACTTTAATTTTCCACATGACAAAGACATTTTTTAGCGTTTTGGGATTTTATTAAGACCGGTTAATTATAAAGTATCCGGTTCTAAAGGTATACATTTAATGTTTTCTATTCATTTAATTTTTAAGACCAGAGGTTTATAAAGAATCTGGTCCTAACTTTTTTCTATTCATTTAATTTTAAGACCAGAGTTTTATAAAATATTCAGTTCTAAAAGTCTATATTTAATTTTATCTTTTCAAATACTTTTAAGACCAGTTACTTATAAAGTATCTGGTCCTAAAGGTCCTCATTTACTTTACGAAAGGAATTATAAAAGAGTGGATTGGCTTTGACAAGAGTAGCAGCAACTGAATGAAAATAAAGGATACTGAGAATAAGTTTCTTTCATTACTGGAGAATATGAACAAAAAGAAGATACAAGCTTAGTTCTTTATGCTTCTTACATTACTGGAGAATATGCATGTACAAAAGAAAAATAAGAAAAACAAACTAAAAATTAACAACAACAATAATGTGACTAAACATCCTAAAGCTTGTTATTGGCCGATGCCTTGGTGGCATCGACGTAGGTAGCATTAATTTCCAGTCGGAGATCAACAAGTTGTTATCTATGTACATCAACATCAATGCATCATTAAAGGAAAGAGGGGAGGGGTCAGCCGTAGGATTGCTGGGGCCAGGAGGTTGCTGAATATTGGCAAAAGGCTGGAGAGAGGGAGCGGGAACCTCTTCATAGTCTGAAGGTTGGAGGTGGGGCGACAATTTCTTCATCGTCTGAAATAACAATGGGTCCAACGACCCTTGACTCTTCTATCAGAATAGAAGGCACTCTTCCTTCAAGCGCCCTGGATATCGATCTACGGAAGGCACGAGCATCAGAAGTACCCCTCCGTGCGGTTGTCTTGTATCTAACCATTGTTTGAGCTGTTGGGGATAGAGAGGATTAGCAAGTTAGGGCAGAGAGGTAGTGAGGAGTTAGGGCAAAGAGATACGAAATGGATTGTAAGAATGAATGGTAGTCAATTGGTATTTATAATTTGTAAATACTTTTAAAAGCGTATTTTAAAAATATCGGTCCTAAAAGTCTAAGAATTTTTTCTTATAAAAAATATTTGTAAATACTTTTAAGACCGTATTTAACAAATGTCCGATCCTAAAAATACTTTTAAGACCGTCTTTTCAATATATCCAATCCTAAAAGTATATTATTATTATTTTTAAGTAAGAATTTTTTCTTATAAAAAATAATATTTATAAGACCAGTTGTTTAACAATATTCGGTCTTAAAAGTTCCATCGTTTCAAATTCCAAATTCTTCAGATACAATTGTATCCTTACCTTCTGTTCAAAGCTTCAGATCGAGGCTCTTCGGCTTCCAAGTAAACTTCTCAACTATGCGTCTTCTCGTATTCGAGGCTACTCCAACTATTATGATCTATTTAAGCCCCTTGTTACTTTAGTTTCTTCACATTCTTTTCCAGTTCCTCCTTTTCCTCAACAACCTCCACGGCCTCCTCTACCGCCCCTACATATTGTCTGGTGCACCTTTTCCTCCTCCTCCTCCTCAACCTCAAAGGCCTCCTCCAATGCCTCCAAATCCATCTTTCAAGTAGATGGTTGAGCATTTGCTAGCCCGGATCGGTCACATAGACCGATGCATGGGCAAATTGGCTGGGCTTATCCTACTATCAACTGCAAGCTCAACATGGTACTCCACAACAATGACGTGGAGTACCATTCTTCTCAAGAAGACTCCTCTGACGCGCCCTCCTCTGACTCCTCCTCATTCAGCAATGATATGAAGGATTACATGTTTGTTTTGTTTGATAGTTTGTTTATCTATGTACTAGATGTTGCCCGTATTATGAATAAATATTAAATAATTTTGTTCCATCTTCATTTTTCAAGTGGTAAGGAAACAAACAAAACAATGTCCTCGTGTAAAGAAATAAACAAAACAATCTCCCAATATTCATCATGTATAATTACATTTGAGGTTTTTCATTTTGTTCTTTACACAGTAGAAAGGAAACAAACAAAACAATGTCCTTGTGTGTCATCGTTTACATTGAAAATGCACAAAATACAACGTTAAGAACTTACAAAATAAAGAAAACATTGTTTACATTGTTCGAACAAACATATAAACAAATACAATGATAATTCTTCTCAAGGTTGGACCCTCATGTGTCGTCGCTTTTACCTCGTTCTGATTTTGATCATTTTCAGTGTCCTTTTTCTTTGTTTTTCTTATTTTTCTAAAAAAGAAAAAGGACAAAGAAAAAGGAGACCAATAATGATCAGAATCAGGAGAGTTAAAAACGACGACACATGAGGGTCCTACCTTGAGAAGAACCTCGGTTGTCTTGAACCCTCCTTGAGGTTGATCATTTTCAGTTTTCTTTTTCTTTATATTTGTTAGAAAAAGAACAAAGATAGAAAAAAGGAGACTGATAATGATCAACCTCAAGAGAGGTAACAACGATGACAACAGCTGGAAGAGTAGAACCACCATGTGTGCGATTGTCTTGAATCCCCCTGTGAGCGATTGTTTTGAACCTTAGGACATTCTTTGAAAAGAAACGACGATTACATGGGGTTGCCATAACTTAAATATAATGACTTTTAAGAACAGATTTTAAAAGTATCAGGTTCTAAAATCATCGCCATATATTTTAAAATTAAAAGAAACCTTTTAAGATCGGATTATAATTAATTCAGGTCCTAAAAAATAATACTTTTAAGACCTTATTTTAAAAATATCTAGTCCTAAAGGTGTCCCCATTATTATATTTAAACGAAGACTTTTAAGATCGGCTTTTAAAACAATCAGTCCTAAAAGTTGTATTTTTAGACCGAAGTTTTAAAAAATCTGGTCCTAAAAGTCTCAACATATTTTCTTAAAATTAAATTAAGACTTTTAGGACCGAACCTTTAAAAACTATCCGGTCCTATAAGTCTAGCATTAATTTTATATTAAAAAATAACTTCATACATTTCAATCTGCTCATTCACAACATCCTGTCTTAAAGGTATAAACACTAAATAGCTTTATCCATGATCCAATACATACAGCAACCAAAAATGGAAAGCATCAATTTGTTGGAAATGAATAAAGAAATTTATTATTGATCATTAAACAAATTGTACAATTGTTTATTTACAGAAGATTATTGTTGCTACATCATATATTTACAAATGAATTCAGGACATTATTGTTCTAACTTTACAAGGTCATACAAATATTCTCAAAACATTTTGTGTATGCGCTCAATACCACCATTAGAAAAGGGGTCAGCATAGGCAAACGTCTGTAACATCAAAGAAAGAAAAGTATTAGTCCTTCCTTGCATTAAAGGGGTCAACACAGGCAAACATATGTAACATCAAATACATTTACCGTTTCAATGAAGTTAGTCTTTCCTTGCATGATAATATTATATATGTGTATCAAGACATAATGACCACATAAGTTGGACTGCTCTGGTTGCCGATGGGTCTAAAAGAGAACAAGAAACATATAAGAGCATATATTGCTTATTGACCAAGTTCACAAAGCAATGTGCCAGTGTCCAAATATATACTAACCTTTGGTATGATCCATGTAGGCTCCCTGGCCTGAGACCCATGCTTTTTATTGACCTTGATTTGGAATGTCCTCATGGCCCTATTATCAAAATCACAAATTTATCAATAATGGTCATTGAAAATTCACAGCAGAGATTTCAGATTAGACAATCAAAATGACATGCTTACGTGTTCATGATCTGCTTCAATGTAGGTGCTGGATCGTTGTGAAGGAGCATAAGAAGACCACTTTATTCTCCTCCACACAGATGAGGACCAACTGCCAATGGTGACTGAAAATTCACAGCAGACAAGTGTTAACACAACACTTCCAGAAATGAAGGGAGTGTCAGGCAAATTCGTAGTGAGTGTTGAAACAACACTCGAGTGTTCATTTAAGGACTCAAGTGTTCAACACAATAATTTCACAAGAGATGCGAGTATCAGTCAAAAACTCTGCAAGTATGAGGCCAAGACTCGAGTGTTCATCTCATAACACTTCATATCAGCTTTTCAAAACAACTTTCTGATTCAAGTTTTACTTTAAATAACGTTGTACACTCGAGTGTCTTGAAACATTCACTCGCGTGACTTGAATCATCAAATCCTCTTTTCTTTTCCAATTATATTATCATCAAAACTTATAAACAGAGAACTAACACTTTTTTGCCCACAGAGTGAATACAAATCAATCACTATTTTATATTTGCTTGAAAATGAGTTTCATTACTTCATTATTTACATGAAAGAATAGTCATGCAGAACAACATGACGAAAATCTTACTTCTCAATCAAACAATTGTACGCAAAATAAGAGAAAAAGAGCTAGAAGAGTTGCCGTACAAGTAACACCAGAAATTACAGTGTGACGGTGAAAATCACAACATTGGGGTGTTTAACTATCTTGAAAATAGTCTGCTGCAACAATCCATGCACCCTGGGAGCAAATCCATGTATACGCTGCCAGCTCATAAAACATCACCTTTTACCCCACATGCTGAATGTTCAACTTTGACTCAGCCTTCTTCGAGTAAAGGATATCACCAATTCCGGGGTTGGTGTAATACCCGCATATTTATTTATCTGAAATATTACATTTTGGTAAATAAATTGGCTATTTCTGATAAGTGAAATTATTGTTGCAAGACTTGTGTTATTATAGTCTATTTTTCTAGGATGAGTTCTGTGGGAAATTAGAGAATTTAAGGGCCAAAGTGCCAAATGACCAAAATACCCACAGTACGCAAAATGACTTAGGAAAATTATGAAAAATCCTAGAAGGCAATGAAATAATTATTTGAGTTAGGAGAGTATATTATCTCTAATTGTGATAATTTGATAAATTATGAGCTTGGAGAAATTGAATAAGAATGCTCAAAAAGTATTGTAATTACCATAATACCCTCTCAAATTCTAGAATAATGCGAGAAAACATGGATACGAAATGTCGGTGCTAGAATTATGAGGTAATGAGGCATTCTAATTAAGAAAATTATCAACTAGTGATAATAAAGTAGTTAAGTGATTTACGGCTAATTACTTAAGCATAAATAAAGGAAATTCATAAGTAATTTTGTAAAACCCTAAAATTAGTGGTTTTTGGCTTAAAATTAGTAAGAACATATTTAGTAATTAATTGGAGAATTTTGTGAAAAATAAGTGAGTTTAGGTATTTTTAAGCCTAAATACAAGAATGGACCAATTAGAAAATTTTTGGAAAAATTGGAATAAATAAATAAATATAAAATAAAAATAAAAAGGGTCCAGCCGAAATTGGAAAGAAAAATAGAGATAGGAACAAATTTTAAATATCATGATATTTTTGTAAAATTGTATTATTATATAATATAATTAAACATAGTGAATAGTAATGGAATAAATAGGAAACGGATCCTATCTAGAGAACCAGGAATAGGAATTTCAAAGTCAAGGTAAAATATTGATCGGTGAGTTTTTACCTTCAAGTGACCTCTTAGGAAGTTAATTAAATTCGGTAAGCGCATTTGCCTAATAAGACAAAATAGGGAAAAATGCAAATAGTCACATTTTGGATCGAAGAAAATAAATTATAACTCAACATCCGGAGATGAGTTTATAATTATATGGACATATTTGGAATCAGTGAATTTTTGTCCGGAAGTTGATGATTCGAAAACGATTTTAGAATCGGACGCGCCGGACACGTTTTTCGAGAAAACTTCACGGGCCGTTGGAACCCCGTAAGGGACCAAAATCTAAGTTAAATTAGATATTATTGATGAGGAAGAGAAGATCTTCAAAGTTATGAATTCAGAATTTTGAGATTTTCCGAGACTACGCGAAACGGACACCGATCGGGGAAATTCTATCGGACCGGGCATAAAGTGAGTTTGAGTCACCATTCTTGGACCATTTGCTTGCTGCCACATCACCCCCTTATGTCGACCAAGGGCTGCCCATGGACAAGAATTAAACACCATTTAGCCTTGATTTTACATGGTTATGAAGTAGGGAAAAATTACAAGAATTGGAATGTGGAAATTACCAAAGTGGCACAATTTTTTCCTATATAAAGGCATGAGCACCTCCTTCATTTCTTCACACCTCCTCTTCTCTCTACCTTGGCCGAAACTTAGAAAGAGAAGCGCGCAAAGTTGTGCCTTAGCTCCGAGTAAGTTCTTCGTCCTTAGCTTTTAGTTTCCGTAGTTCTTTCGGTAGTTATAGTAGAACCTTGTTGTTTTGATCTAGGAAGTTTCAGAATTTATTCCTATACTTTTTTTAGGCCTCATTGCATTGAAAGATGCGACAAGGTAAAAACATTGTGGGGATAATTTTGAAATGGAGTACGGTCAAAGTAACGAAGTTCTGGCGAAATTCCGCCAAATTAGGGGTAGAAGGGCAAAATGGTAATTTTTAACTAAAATGCCAGTTATGATGTCAAATCAAATCACTAATGAAAGTGATATTACTCTTATAGGGCGTCAGAAACTCTGATTTGCCGCCGTTACGCTGCCCGACGTGCCGCTAGTGAACATTTCACGTTTTTCCGTAAAAAGTACGTTTTTCCGTCAGAAGTACCTAACGTCGTCAACGAAGGTACGGACGCGTCTTGTAACACTAATCTTGTCTTTGCTTAAATGCATATATGTGATAGATACGTTCGTAGACCGATATACGAGACAGTTTTACACGGGTTATAGTCATAATAACGCCGTATGTTTTTCTAGCCACGAGAACACGAGTGGTATCGTGGCGGTGAATAGTGCAAGTTTGTTATTGTTGTTTTCCATCGTGGGGCTTTACATACTGCGTAATGCTTATGTTTTTTCGGCACAATGATCATGCATCTCGCTTTGTATGCTTATGTAGTGATATCTTGTTGTATTGTCTAGAATATCATTATCGTATCCGTATTGTTTGGGTTTGAGATTAACCGTTACCTGAGATTCAATGCGGTGAATTGAATCTCAGCTATAGCTTCAGGATCCGGAGGAATACGGATCGAAGATCGAGGCAAGCAGCAGTAGACATGCAGCCAGAGACTTATCTATCTTTACCGCTTTCAGTTATTCACTTTCAAACTCTAGGATTAATGGAATCATTACAATGTTACACTGTGGTTGATGTTTGTTATGAATCAGTTACTCTTTCGCTCCAATGCTCTACTCTGATTGAAAAAAAAAAATTCCGCTTTAAAAATTGGGATGTTACAGTTGGTATGTGGAAGACATCGTTAAGTCATTTGCGATACAAGAACGTTTCAACAACACACTCAGTGTTCTGATTTATCTAGCCTGAGGTTAGAGAATGGTAGCAAAGATAAAATCAAATGTTCTTGGCTTCGCAACATTTCCAAACTAGCAACTAATCTTTCATCTAGGCTTGATAATGCTGACACGTTAGGTATAAATCTCATGAATTTATTCAATCATATTTTAAAATTTCTCGCATTAAATAATTCATGTACGAGGTTTCACATCTCTCGAATATTTGCAGATGAAGAAGATAGTGACTCAGACTGTAGTGATGTTGATGTTTTTGACTTGAACGATTTAGATGATGTAAACATATCTACATAAGGCTATATCGATTGAGGGGATCTAGATTATTCATGCCAATATTGTGATGCTTTAATGTGGTTCAATGAGAGGCTTAAGAGAGCTCCTGCAAATGAGTAATGCAATATTCTCAATTTGTTGCTGCCATGAAAAAATATCGGTTCCTCTTAATGCAACCTCCGCCAGAGACATTTCGTACACTTTTCTTTGACAAATGGAATCCTCAGTCAAAGCATTTAAAAAAATTAAATAATCAAATGTAGGGTGTACAATAACATGTTTTGTTTCACTTCAATGGGAGGCAAAATAAATCACTCTATTAACAATGCTGCAGCAGCTCCTACTCTTTCATCATGTCTGGACAGAATTACCATCTGTTAGGAATCTTTATACCCCCAGAGGGATCTCAGCCAGTCTAATCTCAGCTCTACATATATGACACTGAAAATGAAATACAAAATAGAATATCAGCTGTGAGGTATGACCGTCTAATTTAAACAACGTTTTTTTGGTCATGAATTAGATTTTAAATTACATTAACGATTTATTATAAAACATAACAATTTTAATTGGTAACAATTTTCCCTATGAATTCCTTATTACTATTATGACATAATATAGACATTGCTTATATATATAACGCCACTGCTTTTTAATTGTGCATTTCTTATGTTTTGAATCTGCAAAGAGTACATCCTATCAATGTTGAAATTATTATTCATTGGTAATGAATGATGAATTTATTTGATTAATATTATATCTGTGGTATAATTTATTCTAAATTAGGATTTGCTTTTTGAACATTAAGGAACAGTTTAATTCAAAAATAGGTCTTCAATATGCATTTAATTAGATAATATAAGCACAATTGTATTATATATAATGCAATAGTTACCTTATTTTAGTTTTTAACATAAATTGGTGTTATTAATTGGCCTTAATAATTGGTGTAAGTTATATACTTGAAATTTTGAATCATGGATTTTTCAAATTATTTTTAGGCACACTTAAGACATTATCTTTTATGCGCAACAAACATTGTGATAGATCTGCAATTGATGAAGGAATCATTCAAGAAATAAAAGATTGTCTTGACAAGCATAATGGCGTTGTGATTAATTATAGGATGGCTTCTGAAATTCTCAAGCATGACCAGCATGCAAACGTCGGCATTCGTCTAATTAGGAATTCAGATCATGGTGGCAGGATCTACGGTATGCCTACAGCATCTGAGGTTGCTGCCTTACTGGTTGGAGATTTTCATAGATCATATTATAAAAGGGACATAATTGTTGAGAAAAGAGCAGCATGTTGAAAAGGATTGATGAACGGCACACATAATTCCTTCCTCTACAGTATCCAATTATTTTCCACAATGGAAACAATTGCCATGACTCAACCATTCAACATCATGAAGCCAGCTTTCCTTACACCAAGAAAAAAAAGACCCTCACACCTTGAGAATATCTATCTTTCAGGTTGATGGATAGAAATAATGAGCAATTTGTTCTACTTCACTCCAAAAGATTGCTTCAACATTTTATTGTTGATGACTTTTCTATGGTAGAAAGTGAGAGGCTTCACTACATTCGTAATCATTAAAAAAAAAAAAAAAAAAACTACGGGTTGACGTGTACAAAGGGTTCATGGATGCTCTTACTAGGGGTGAGACAGATCCTTCTCGAACAAGAAAAAGGATATTCCTAAGAAAAAGTATCATCCTTCCCTCCTCATTTACTAGGGGAGCAAGATATATGAAACAAACTTTCAAGCTACAATGGCAATATGCAAATCTATAGGTTATCTGGACTTATTCTTAACTTTCACATGCAATCCAGCATGGCCAGAGGTGAAAAGATACTGCAAAAAACATACATTAAGTCCAGCAAATCGACCAGACATATTATGTGGAATATTCAGGTTAAAGCTTGACACATTGATGAAAATCATAAAGGAACAAAAAATATCTGGGAAAGTCAAGGCAGGTAATGTCTAGTCTCATTTAGTATAAGGTGTAAACACAGTTTAACTATTCATCAGTGGTAAACTATAATCATTATATTATTTCCAGGATTATTTTTCACTATTGTTAATTGTCAATATATCAAGTTATTATATTGACCGATAACTAACATAAAAGCCATATTTTACTCAGAGTTACTAATATGTTTCTCATGAATATTCATGATTTTCCCATCTATCTCCAAGACAGTTTAGAAGATAAAACAACATCGAGTAATACTATTTTCTACTCATGCAGAAATTTATATAATTGAGTTCCAACAAAGGGGCCTACCATATGCTCACATTATTCTGTTCCTGGATCCATCTGCCAAACCAACTACTCCTGATGATGTAGATAGAATCATTTGTGCAGAAATTCCAAACAAAGAGATAGACCCATTACGTTATGATCTTGTTAGCAACTACATGATACATGGATCATGTGGAACCTCCAACAAGAGATCTCCCTACATGAAAGATGGGAAATGTTCTAATTACTTCCCCAAGAAATTTGTCAACCATACCATTGTAGACAAAGATAGTTATCCTGCTTACAGGAGATAAAATGATGGTAGGACCTTCATTAAAAAGGGTATACCGCTTGATAATAGATATGCCGTTCCTTACAATGCGATATCGTTGAAGCTATTTCATACCCACATTAATGTTGAGAAAACAAGTTAATCAAGTGCCATAAAATATTTTTTCAAGTATGTGAGTAGAGGAAGTGATCGAGTTATTGCTGGCTTCTACAATGGTGATCAGTTTGAAAATGGAGATAGTGACTTGGATGAATCCTAACATTATTTGAATAGTAGGTATATTCTTCCTGTGAGGGTTCATAGCGTATCTTTTCATTTGATATCCACAATAGATATCCCTCTGTCGAGCGCTTGAGTTTCCACTAACCAGACCAGCAAGCAGTTTTCTATTAAGGGGAAGATTCTGTTTCCTCAATAGTTCACAAACCCAAAGTTAAGGAATCAATGTTTCTTGCGTGGATGTTGCATAATAAAGATGATACATTTCCTAGGAGTTTGACGTATATTGAGTTTCCACGTTATTATACATTTAACAAACAAAAAGGATCTAGAAGACTAGAGAAAGAGGCTTAGTTGTTGGAAGATTGGCACATGCATCTCCCTCTCAAGGTGAAATATGTTAGAACCGGCTGATATGCGAGAGGGGGTGAACTGTTAGAAATATAAATAGAATAAAGAGTATCTCATATATCTTTAGCACTAGATCAAAATTTGATTTTCTCAAAACAATATTTGGTTAAAGCACTATATAAGATTATCATTGCTCTAATGTTCAAACAAAATATTTTCTTTTCTTTGTCACTCCAATCTCTTCTCAGTTTGAAATCGAAACATTTGTAAAAACATCTCACATATCAAAATCAAAGGCTTTTATAAATGATGTCATGCCAGCTTTTCAAAACAAAAAATTAATATATTTTACAAAAGGTGTGATTGTATAATCAAAATCTTCTGAAAGCATATAAGACCCAAAATCAGCCATTATAAACTCTTAAGATGGTTAAGTCCTTTAAACAAGAGCCCTGATCTGATATCAATTGTTAGGATCGGCTGAAACACAAAAGGGAAAGTGAACCGAGTTAAAATAAAAAATTAAGAACTTTGAAAAACTTTTTGCATCTTAGAGAAATCAATAAGTGTAACATCCCTAATTTTCATGTAAATTAATTAATGGAATACAAGAATTTTTCACCAAGCAGTAGTAGCCAATGGTATTTATTATTTTGACAGGATATATTAATTATGGGAAATAATGTGGAATTATTCAGAAAATATGGTCATTAAATTTGGTTATAAATGAATTGAGGTAAATAATGTCAAAGAAGCTAAATATGTATTTTACCTCATTATTTATTTATCGTTTTCGTCCACAAATTGAGAAATAAGACAACTTGTTATAGTATAATATAAAGACTTAAGAAGAGATGAAAGTATACTGGGAGAGGATTCTCTCATAATTTTTTTTCTCTCATCAGCCCATCTAGGTTGTTGATTGGGAAGATGAGAGAGAAGTTAAAGTAATACTGTGATTGATTGGATAGATATGATTTTAAGATGATGAGGGATAATGAGAAAAAGATTAGGAGAGAAACTCAACCTAAGTATACTAGAAGGCAATAGAAGAGCACTCAAAATATCCCCCCTTATTTTCTTCTTTGGCGCCGGAAGTGCAAAGAGAAGAGTAGGTAAAGTTGTTTTGGTCTAGGGGAACCTATGGAGCTAGGAGTAAGGATGGATGGAACAAGATAATTAATGAAGTAAGGAGAGGGAGATACGCACGTGGGTCAGGCAAGCAAGGAAGGAAAAAAAAAATGTTTCTACCCCAAATCCCAGGACGTGTGGAGGAAGAAAAGAGAAAAAGAAATTTATATATATTATATACATATTCTTTAGCCTCTGGACGTGTAAGTGAAAGCAAGATGTGATGGATAGTACATTTCAATATTAATTGAAGAAAGAAGAAGTGAGCACGTGAATGAGGCATGAGGCAAGAAAAATGTATCTTTATTTCTTCAATACTTTTGGGCATCTGACGTGAAAGGAAGGACAAATGAAAAAAAAAATGAAATTGAATATTTCTCCAATATTTCCTTAGACATCCGAATGTGAGAGAGAGAGTGGAATATGACACATTTATTTTCTCTTCTCAAATTGCTTCAACGACGGACTTGAGAGACATCAAGGAAATATTTTTTCTTGAAACCTCATCAGATGCGGCGGTCAAGTGAGATTTGTGAAAATCAGAATATTTTTTTCCTCTAGAATGATGAAGAGAAATATAGACACAAGTTGGGTCTAGAACCGACCTTGGAGATCTATTTAAGGGGCTTACCTTCACCCATTTTCTTTGCTGGACGAATTTGGAGAAGAAGAGAAGAGGAAAGATAGCAAAAGGGTTCAGAGAGAGCTCCAATAAACATCCTAGTGGAAGGTAAGGTATTTGAGTATTTATTTCCACCTTCTTCTACCTTTGATCTTGGGAGTTAAACACTGTTGATGAAAGCTCTTCCCTTGCTGCGTGAAGGATTAAGGACGAAGATAGAGGAAGAAAATGTGAAGGACTGAGATCCTAATCGAAGAAATATCGAGACCAAGTAAGTTACAATTTTAATTACCTTATGATTTCATAGTTTCCAGATTGGAGGTGATGGAGCCCTGCATTTTGTTCATTTAAAAAGTCTGATTAATTAATAAAGTGGATAAATGAAGGATCAAACTCAAGATTTAAAGCCTATGTAGAAGGATTATCATGATATAAGAAGAATTGGTTGATGAAAATAAAAGATGGGTTGAGTAATTTTAGATGATGATTTCGGCCAGCATTAGGACGTGAGAAACTAATTCCCTGTTGATATGTTACTGCTTCTAACGTGTTTAGAATAGGATTTTAGGGACTTAGAGATTTTTGGATGATTGGGAAAGGATTATTTTTAAATCAGCAGATAAATATTTTAAAGAGAAATTATTTATATTTATATTTTGATTATTTTAGGGTTACTTTGATTTTTCGTGCACCCGGAGAAAATTTTACAGACACTTATAGACAACTACCAGGTAGTAACCTTAATCTTCATGTGTTCTGTGCTGCTTTGTATGTTTGTATTTTCCATGATTGTGGACCCGTGTCTCCTGAAAAGGGACATGTGTTTGTGTGCATTCAATGTGGTCTGGGTTCAGAGCCCGACTACTGTATCTTTGCTAGCGTTATGGATATGGGGCTTGCTTTGTTGAGTAGTCCTGCTTTTGTTTCTAGGACATGTAGTCCTTCCGTAATTAACACGGTATACATGGTATGTTGCATTTGTGTTACTCTGGGATCCATTTATGAATCCCAGATTTTTGTAGAGCCTCTGGAAGTTCCTTAAGGGCATATTCTGGAGAAAAGGGTAAGACTGCAGTGCGGGAGTAGTTGGAGTCATTGGTGGCGGTGGAAGAATATTTTGTTATTTATTTTGAAATTGGAAAACTGTATATTCTTTTGGCCTCATAAGCATTGGTAAATGACTGTATATTTAACCATTTTGGGGACTATATTTTGTTACTTACTTTTAATTATATCAGTATTGTCTGAAATCCAACCGGAAAATGCTCTGCCACGATAAAACTCTGATGCATGTTAATAAATAGTAATTAGATTATATATGGTAATTATTAAAAGGGAATCCCTCTATCCGCCACCCGAAAGGGCGAGGCCGGTAGGGCTGTTACAATAAGTATGAAAGTAATTGATCATAAATTCATAGACAGTTATTTAGATCATATATGTTGAAAATATAAGAGCTTAGGGAAGATAATATGCAAATTGTGATTTATCTTTGTTCGGTTCAATCCTTGATAACCTACGTTTAGTTCCAGGTTTCACATGAGATTTTCAATCCACTATCTTATTGTCTAATTTGGGTACAAGAAAAACCTTTACAATCCATCAAGTCTGACAGGTACTTGAAAACCTTAATCACCTCAAGCTTAATCTCATACTTGAGAATCACTCCCCATTACAACTTGTAAAGTTACAATTTGTTTCCCATTCAAGATCCCAATCTTGAATAATAACTCTCACAAGGATAAAGAGATTACAATAAAAAGCAAACTTCTCTCTATATGAAGTAGATAATGATTAACACTGAAGTACAACGTAGGAGTAAGATTGCAGAGCTTTGGCTAGGATTCAGAGTTTCAACACTTCAGCATTTTGTTCATGGGCTTTCTATACTTTCTATTTTGAATGATCTTTTATTTATATTTAATTAAGAGTATTTGTCCATTGAGCGTTTTCATCTTCCCATTGAGAATATGATTGTTATAAGTCCGTTGGAAGTAGCCGTTGAAGTTTCTGACACAAAGCAACTTTTTGTTGATATGATGTTTAAACACTTGTAACTTATACATAAGTTCGATTAGTAATGTTTAGAAGTAGTAGGAAGTATTGTAACAAGATTATATCACACTTAGAATAAGTATCAAAATCTATGAGATGTTGTTTCAAAGAGGTGATATCAATATCACTAGAGTGACATTTTATCACTCGAGTAATGTTCTAACTCAGAGGTATCGGTTGGTAATTGGCTAAAGAAGTTTAGAAGAAAGTATATGCAATGTTGAGTTACTATCTGGTAACTCTTTAATGGGACAATATGTGACTCGAGTGATTTTTAAGTCACTTAAGTGGCTTTCTCATTTTTAAAGCATAACTTGATCACTGGCTGGTAACTAAAGAGTGATAACATATTTTTGCAAGTATTCCTTGAGTGGCATTGATGAACTCGAGTGATTTTTCAGTATTAAAATCTTTGCCTAGTGTTATCTCTTTCCAATAACCAAATGGTAAGTTGAAGAATTTCGAATATCAGTCGAGTGCCATATGTGCAACTTGAGTACTTGATCACATTTTCTCTTTATGAGTAGCGAGTTACCATCAGGTACCTTGCAACTCTTTGGGCATCACTCGAGTGCCAAATATATCACTTGAGTGCTTGAGTGAATTTTCTTAAAAGCTAGGCAGTTACCATCTGGTAGTACCTCGCAAATTCTCTTTTCATCACTTAAGTGGCACAACTATAACTCGAGTATACCAGCAATCTCACTAACTGGTACCTTGATAATGATGTTTAACATTTTAGATCATTACTCGAGTGGCACATTATTCACTTGAGTGTCCTTTTCCTTTCCAAAACATAGATAGTTTGGCACAAAGGTCAACTTCCAATTAGCATAAATCTTTTAATGTAACTTAAAATTTGGCAAATGTCCTATCTATAGAAATCTCTTTAAGTCTATTCACTGCAACTAGAATCAATTCCAAATACTTTGTATTCCAAAAGTTATGATCTAATTTGTAATGTCTAGTCTAAAACATAGCATGGATTTTGAGCACCAACTTTTGAAGTTCATATATCTTTCATATGACAATATCTGAGCACAAAATTGATGTCCATAAATTTTTTTGAGTATAGTTTTGCCTCAATCAGATGTGCGGTTAGAGAGATATAGCCAAGTTACTAAGCCTCTATCATGCTGAATGAAAACAAAGCTGAATAAATTATGCTAAAATCACTACTACAAAAAAAGGTTACTATTTCCCTAAAAAACGTCCTTATTTTATAAAGGGAAGTTAAACGTGAATGCAGTGGCATTCTTGTAATTATATAAATGAATTCTGAGAATTTGACGTCCTGAAATATATTTTAGAACTCCTAAAATTAATTAAGGCATCCTTAATTAATATCAGGACGCCTAAAATCGCCAAAAATTAAGCCCTTGGTGCCATGGCGCCATTTCAGGAATATTTTTGGCGCCAACTAATATTTATATATTTTTTAAGGTGTCCTAAATAATGTTCAGGACACCTTAATGTAACTTTTTGGCGCCCTGAACGTCTTTCAAGACGCCTTAAATCACCAAAAATTAAGCCATTTCAGGAATTTTTTTGGGCTGCTATTATTTTTTTTTAAGGCGTCCTGGAAAAAGTTCAGGATGCCTTAATGTAATTTTTAGGTGTCCTGAAGAAATTTCAGGCCGCCTTAAATCCTCAAAAATTAATCCCTTTGCGCCATTCCAGGATTTTTTTTTTGTGGGAGCAATTTTTTTTTAAGGCGTCTTGAATAATGTTCAGGACGCCTTAATGTAATTTTTAGGCATCCTGAAAAAAATTTAAGGCCGCCTTAAATCCCCAAAAATTAAACCTAGGCGCCAGCAATTTTTTTACTCTTTTTAAGGCATTCTGAATACGTATGAGGGCGCCTTTCAGGCTTTTGTGGAGTCCTGAATTTGTGTCAGGACGCCTTAATTGAATTTTGTAGCGCCCTTATTCTTCTTTCAAGACACCACAAAAACCTAATATACCATATTCTGTCTTTATCTCTCATTCTCACTGAGTCTCTTCCTATCCGCTCACACACAGAGTCCCCTCCCCTGCTCTCTCATTCACGCCAAACAAATTCCTACCCAAAGCCCTAATCGCTCACCCTCACTTTCCCCTACTTTCTAACTCGGCTCCTTCCCTACCGAAAGCCCTTTCATTTTTCCCTCACATTGTGCACGCGACAACTCCGTCTTCCCTCTTCGCGGCGTCCGTCGGCTTGTGTGCTCTGTTGCCGTCACGTCCCCCACCTTCTTCGATCTCTAACAAAGTGCCCATTGGCTACAGGTATGCATTTGCTACATCTGCTTGAATCTAAACGTGAATGTCCACAATGCACTTTAATCGTCCAAGCATTCAACTTCTTCGATTCTGTTTGCCTATGCCAATGGGTTTTTTACGATGCTAATCGAGAATATCTTGAGCTGATATCTACTATTATGGACCTCTCTGAGCCCTATTCCTGATAAACTGTTGGCAAAATGCATGTGTAATTAGTATATATACATAACTTGGTTTTAGAGATTAGGGCAAGTGTCTGGTTTAAGCTATGAGATGTTTACATGCCAAAGTTGTAGGTTTTAGCCAAAGTAGTTACTTTCAATTATTTAGAGATAGAGATAGAGCATTGTCTCTTATTGACTTATTCAACTGTATACAACTTAGTGATAAAAATTCTGAAACATTAAAGCACTAAGTTTGGGACTTGGATTATGAGATATTATTGTTACTCACTGCTTCCTAATCCTAGCGTATGTGCCTTCAACTTATTTGTATTCTCTTGTATGACGCTATGTGTACCTTGAACTCTGACTATGACGGCCTAGAGCTACTGTCTTGCTTTGTTCCAATTTGTTAGAGTAATTTGTCTAAGATTTTGATAATGTTGTTGTGAACAACATATGAATTTAATAATACATAGAGCTTGATATAAAGAATAAATTCTTTCTTAATGGTTGCACGTATATTGCTAAGTCATCAAAGAAAAAAATTTGTCACAAGTACGTATTTCTTATTTTTCTTAACACTTGTGTTAGTCTTGATATGATAGTGTTTGGCTCTTGTTTTGAATTTTAAGAAAAATACTTGTCACTAG
Organism: Acacia melanoxylon; assembly: GCA_019022615.1. Lineage (NCBI taxonomy): Eukaryota > Viridiplantae > Streptophyta > Magnoliopsida > Fabales > Fabaceae > Acacia > Acacia melanoxylon. The sequence goes on from JAFJYJ010000010.1 coordinate 9,361,835, forward strand.
CTTTTGCCCTAATGTTGTGTAGAGATGTCTACGCCTAGTTTATAATCTGAATGTAGATTTTTTTTTTTGTAAACTCCCATCTTAAAAATGCTTTACAATGATTATTAGATTCTTAATCACATGTTCAAGGACACTTGCCCTGTAATTGCAGTTTGGACCCTTTCAATGGTATACTTGGTGCATTTCTTTTGGAGATACAACAATCAATTTAACATTTCACTTATTTTATTAAATTTAAGCATTGAAAGTATATTTGATCAATTTTACTTATCTGGAAATGTGTAGTTTTAAGTTCTCAGTGATTACTTCTTTTTTGACTTCAGGAAGCTAATAATCATTTTGAGTACTTTGACTTGGTCACGACAACAACCCACAAGAGCTTGAGGGGTGCTAGGGTAGGTATATTTAATCACGTTCCTTTTGTCATACAATTATTCCCTCTCATATGTTAGTTTGAATAATTCTAATGTTGTCTTTATTGTTGTTGTCTTTAAGTTGAATAGAGCAAATAAATTTCAAGCATCAGAATTTAAAGTTGAGGTAACTATAGTTAAATATTGTTGTTTTTTTGTTGATGTGCATTGAACTAGGTAAACTTTGTTGTATGAATAAAGATGCTTAGAAGTCCATAATTTATAGTTTATGACTTAGACAATTTAGCTATATTTTTATAGTTTGTATTGATGAAACTATTGGATTTAATAGCTGATCTTTTCTAAATTGAATTAGTTAGTAAGTTTTGTTGAAGATCTGCAACAGTTTATGCATTTGGAGGATTTAGATTTAGTCGTTCTTGAACTTGCGATAATGTAAGTTTTTTTCCCTTTAATTATTGCATTTATCTTTTTTTTTTCTATACTCAACAACGCTTATCATTTTATTTCAATCATAGTGTCTGCCACGACATATGCATCCAGAAAGGCCGAACGGGTTTGTATAGATTCTTAAGTCCAATAAACACGGCGAAGGAGGGCAATAAGTTACCTAAAAGGACGCTTTATGTTGGTTGTACAATTGCTAAGGAAGATTTGCCTTGTTATCTAGCCCTAATACTTGAAGGGTACATATTTTAGTTTTGTCTATTTAAGATTTTTAAGAATAAATTCATTTCTTATCTTAATTTAATATTAAAATGTATATGTTGTAGTGGTCATTGGACCCTGTGTGTTGTTTGTCCTTCCAAGAACGTATGTTATTGGTTGGATCCCTTAGGTGGCAAGCCAAACGATGAAATCAAATTCATGTTTTCCAAGTAAGTAAATTTTCGTCTAAATCATTGATTCTTCATTTAAATGAATTGTTTTCATGTCTGTTAATTTCCGTTTTAATGATAGTGCACTCAAGGTGGCTAAATCGATTTCTGGAGCACGAGAGCAGGGTGGACCAAAGTGGGCTTATCTGAAAGTAAGTAATTTCAATTCAAGTTATTTCAATGACACAGTAGATTTCGATATGCCTTTATTCGTTTTAACAATTTGCTTTTGATGTATAGTGCCCTTGACAACCAGGGAACATTGAGTACGGATACTACGTTATCCATTATATGCATACCATCATTGAGAACGGACGTACTATAGGTTTTCAACGCGTATGTAATTGCTCCGTGATTCTCAAATGATAATATTTTTGTTGTTGTACTTGAGTTGTTAATTATTTCATTCACTTCATTGGTTTAACTTATACCTTGTTTTCCAATTTATAGCTTTTTGATAGTGTGGACTCGTGCTCGGAGGAAGACATCGATACAGTTCGAAACACTTTGGCTGCACATTTACTTCAACACCTATAGATATGTACGTCATGTGTTGCCTTTTCCGCTTTTATGCCTCCATTTAATTGACGATATGTGCAGTAGCAATGTAACATGTTTTACACTTCTGGCATGGTTCAAACTTGAGACTATTGGATTTTTGAAGAAGTGAGATTTGAGAGTTTAAAATATAGCCCACAAATTTGTTGCTAGAAGTTTTTTATTTGTTTATTTTTTCCCTTCTAACTATCACTCAACTAACTCTTATTTTTCTTTTTGGATAATCATGTTGCTGATTTCCTTTCTAGTTGTATTGTTTGGACTCATCATTGGAAGGCCATTTGCATGATTATTGCGGATAAGCTTTGGGTTCCACCAGACATTGATTAGTATGGGTTCAAATTGACTTTTATGCATTTATCTTAAGTCTGGATATTTTGATTATCTGTGACACTATCGGGTGCTATGAGTGGCAGCTCTTATTTGAAGAATTGGGTGATTTGAGATGGGTTCAAACCCGACGTTGGGTTATAATTTGGTATGTTAGTTTGGTAAATTTGAGTGATCTCCACTAGTTCTAGTTGTGCATAGAGAGTGTATATGTCCTGAATATGGAAGAGTGTGCCATTAGTGGATTTTATCAAACTTGAAAATACATTTAGCTCAGGTTGCATTATGTGGTTACCAAGTTTTCTTACATCTGCAATATGGATAATGTATGCAGGGAAAGTGCTTGAAAGATTGGGCAGCTCAACCCCCCTCCTCCCCCTTTCAAATTGATCCTATACTTGAGGATTTGTTTAGTGCTAGGAACCAGGAAGTGCTTTTTGTACTTTAATTTGTTCTATCATCGCTGTTATATGGTTTTAGTTTTTTGTTTGTAATTATTTTAATGCCCAGTAAGAAATATATGTAGCAGGTGATATTATATATATATATATATATATAAGGCGTCCTAAATTTAGGTCTAGGATGCCTTATATAAATATTTGGCGTCCTGATTATACATAGAGGAAGCAAAAAATTACTTTTTGGCGTCCTAGTATTAAAATCAAGACGCCAAAAATCACGTCTGAATTAACTGATGCTTGTTGGAAATTATGCCCTAGGGGCAAGTCATTGTACTTTAAACATTTATGTTATTTAAAGTATTCTCTTTTAGTTATCATTTCATTTGCATGTTTATGTTGATAACTGTATCCCTGGATATATCTTATGGATTATCCTAAATGTCCCTGGTCGGTCATCTACGCGGGAGCGAAGATGAGATAAGACCAGTGTGACTTTGATGAGGTATGGAGATACGAATCAAAGTCATGGGCACTTGTAGAAGTACAAGGTGTTGGACCGACCCACTATGAGAAAGCTGCATGGATTTAGTCATAAGCTTATCTCATGTATAACCGTGTCACAACGCCCTTTGACCTGGGATCATCATGGATTCCTACATGATGAGTCGCTGCTCTTTGACCTAGTCAAAAGTCACCTTTGACCGGGTGATGATAAAGGCTTAGATTGGGATCAGTGGTTTTCATGGAGAGGAATGTGATTGGTCATGATGGAATTTGTCCCTCACATTTGTAGAGAGATAATACTGGACCCCTCGATGAGTGAGTTTGAGAAATGTATGGTCATACTACGATGGAAAGGAGTTTCCATTTCAATTATTAGACTACTCAAGAATCGAGAAAGTAATGGTCAAGAACAGGAAGTTGACATTATTCATTCCTCATCCTTGATCAAATTATCGCATGGCAAAAGGGACGTGACATGGTTATATGATAGGTTGTATCATATAATCAATCCCCATATGCATTGGGTAGTCGCAATGTCTTGCTAGAGGTCGCTTGCGACTTGTGGGCTGGTACAGTATTGGCCCACTGCCAATCTCATGTGGGCTTGCAAGGTCGAACACAAGAATAGCCCAACACGAGCAAAAGTGTCCAAATTCATTGAATCTTAGATATGTCTAAGATTTAATGAATACTGTATTTAATCTAGGATGAATATATATATATATATATATATTATTAAATTCCAAATTAAATATAATATTATTATTTAATAGAGATTATAATATTATTATATAATATTTGTTTTGTATTTAATTTATTTGATAAATTAAATATCTAATACAAATATAGATATTGTATCTCGAGATTTAATTTTTGAATAAAGATATCATACATCTAATTTAATTTAAGTTGAGATATAGTATCTCATATTTAATTAAATCGATTGATATCATTTCTCGAATTTAATTTATAGAGATAAATTAAATCGAAGGCTTTTAATTTGGATTAAATAAATATATTAGATTAGATCTATTAGATAGATTTAATTAATATATTTTTAATCTAGATTCAAAATTTGAATTTCAAAATTAATGCGGATTAGTTTTGAATATAATAGGCCTATCGGGTTTAGAAAAACCTATGGACTTTTGTCAAGCGTATTAGAAAGCCGCGAGAAACCCTAGAAAAAAAGGAGAGAGACACAAGTTCGAAGGCACTAGCACGCTGTCGCAGTCGTGTTCGGAGATTATTCGTGTGGATACCGGTAGAGGAAGGCAATTCGTAGAGTCGACTTCTACTGATCGAGAAGGTAGCCCACCAATTCAAATAGTACGAAATGACAGGTTTGCCGTAGGTATGATTTGGATTCTTTTAACCTTGATTTAAACGTGGTTGAGCGATCCTCAGAAGGGATTTGTAAAGTTTTTGATTCCGCTGCGTGTACGGATCCCAATAATGCTTTGGAAAAAATAAGGCGTCCTATGCTTTATTCAGGACGCCTTAACAAAGGCGTCCTATGATTTATTCAGGACGCCTTAAATAAGGCGTCCTGAATAAATCATAGGACGCCTTTATTAAGGCGTCCTGAATAAAGAATATGACACCTTTGTTAAGGCGTCCTAAATAAAGCATAGGACGCCAAACAATCTTAATTTACAACTACCCCTGGTTAGATGTTCCTTTGAAAAGTGACGTTAATTGCTTCTAATTTATGACGTTAATTTGCTTTTTTGTAGTAGTGAATATAACCATCATTCGAGTGGAGCTTCTTTAACTCAAGTGAAACATGTAGAAATCACTTATGGAGGTGCACCTTGAGTGATAATGAAGTATAACTCGAGTGAAGTTGATATGACTTCAATAACTTTAACCTTTTATTAAGCCGTTCCAACTTCCAATATAGCATAACAACCTCCAATACTAAATCTAAGAACTTGAAAATTGATATTCCCATTATATTTTGCAAGTTCTTCTTTCTTGACTAATGTCTTCAATCTCATTCTTCTTCCTCCTCTTGATCATTCTCATCATCACTTTTTTTTATTGACTAATCTACAATATATTTCACATTAACATAGTATTTAGTCAAAGTATAAAATAAATACATTATTTAAACTATTTGCTCTTAATATTTGGCATTGATATTTGATATCATCAAAACTAATCATATCTAACAAAATGTACTATCTCAAAATACTTTTAACAAAAGTGAGGGGACCTTACAGTTATGAACAGATAAAAACTATAGGTAATGTTGTCCATCCAACTTTTACTTATGCTTGCTTTGATCTAGGGTTAATAGATGATGACCAGGAATTCATTGATGCTATAAAGGAGGCATATTTTTGGGCTACAGAAAGTTATCTGAGAAGATTCTTTGTGTTCATGATGTTAAGTCATTGCATCTCACAACCACACATGGTATGGAAACAAACTTAAAAACTCTTGTGTGAGGACATGTTGTATGTGCCTCGAAATAATCCTTAATATGCTGGTAAGTACAACCATCCAATTATTATTTTGCAATTTGTCATTAGTATGGTGTATGTTTTGTCTTTTTCGATTTATCAAATCAATGTTTTTTCAATCAAAACATATTCGAATATTAGTGATGATGACAAGCAACAAGATAGTTTAATTGACATTGAGAAGCTTCTACAATTGATTGGGAGATCTCTTCGTGATTACACATCAATGCCAATGGCAATATGTATTGAGCATTTTGATACTAGGAATCATTTAGTGCTACAAGAACTAAATTTTGACAAAGAAACATGTCAGCAAGAAGCATATAGATTGGTAGCATCATTGACAGGTGAGCAAAAGAATATAGTCCAACATGTCATATATGCAATGATTCAACCCACTAATGGGCTCTTTTTTGTCTACGGCTTTGGTAGTACTAAAAAAACTTTCTTATGGAATGCACTCACAGCATCGGTTAGATCTCAAGGAGGAGTAGTGATTAATGTGGAATCAAGTGGAATAGCAACAAGTTTGCTATATTCAGGCAGGACTGTGCATTCAAGATTTGCAATTCCAATAAATGTCGATGAAGACTCTATGTGCAATATACCACAAATTCACCATTATGTGAGCTCATCAGTTATGCCAAATTGATTATTTGGGATGAAGCCCCAATCGTTCAACGATTTTGTGTAGAAGCTATTGATCGGACATTTAGGGATATAATGAAGTGCAATCCTCCCTTTGGAGGTAAATGTATTGTGATTGGAGGGGACTTCAGACAAATTTTTCTCGTGCTCCTAAGAGGTAGCTACTTGGATATTTTCAACTTGAGCATAAACTCTTCTCATTTATGGGGTCATTGCAAGTTTCTCCAACTTACCAAGAACATGCAGCTATCTTCAAGTTCATCTGAAGATAATTCAAAGCTAAAACAATTTTCAAACTTTCTTCTAGATGTTGGTGATGGTTATATCAGTTTGATCTATGATGGAATAGTAGAGATAGAAATATCAAAACAATTTTTAATTCTACATTGTCATGATCCTTTGCAATCGATCGTCAAAACTACATATCCTAATCTCTTCCATCCTTTGTCTGATTCTGAATATCTTACAAATAGGGTTAAATTCTCACCAATAAGAGACGTTGTAGAGAAAATCAATGACTGTGTATGTGCCTTATTGCATGTTGATGTTGTTGAATATTTTAGCTTTTATTCTATGAGTTCAGCAGATCGAGGCTACGCATCATTTCAAGAGTTGTACACTACAAAATTCTTGAACTCGATAAAATACTCTGGCTTACCTCCACATAGGCTTGCATTGAAAGTCATAGTTCCGATAATGTGTGTGAGAAATATACATCAAGCTATGAGACTCTGTAATGGAACAAAGCTAAAGGTCACATTTATGGGAAAACAATTTATTAAAGCAATCACACTTAATGGTACAAGTGCAAGTCAAGAGGTTATAATCCATCGTATGGATATGAATCAATCGGAGTCTAAACTCCCATTCACATTGACGCATAGGCAATTTCCCATCATACTATCGTTTGCTATGACAATAAACAAGAGTTAAGGACAATCAACGACTAATGTTGGATTATACCTACCTAGACCTGTTTGCACACATGGTCAGTTATATGTTGCTTCCTCGAGGGATATATAAATGGAAAAAATCAAGATTTTAGTACTTGATTTAGACAAAAAATCCCACATACAAGACAACCAATTTGTTTTATAGAGAAATTTTTCAACATATCATGTAAGACTTATTTCTTGGTTGAAAGATTCTTTCGGTGACATATTTAGTAAATAACCAAATTTGTAGTCATTTTACCTCTACTTTATCAAATTTTGTACCCCACATAGCCTTCCATTTATTAATTTATTATGGGTACAAAAAAGGCTTTTAAGACCGGACGCAAGAGGCGTCATAAGACCGGATCTACGACCGGTCTCACTACAGGCGGTCTTAAAAGTCTGTAACTTTTAAGACTGGATGTGAATCGATCTTAAAGAAATGTTTTTAGACCGAGCATTAAAAATATTAGGTCTTAAAAGTCATACTATATAGATTTGAAATATTTTTTGTTAGGTCTTAAAACCGAACTTTTAAGACCAGACAAATAAATAGGCCGGTTTAAAAGGACTAACTTTTAAGACCAAACAAATAAATACTTTGGTCTAAAAAGATTGACTTTTAAGATCGGACTATTAAATACTCTGATCTAGAAAGACCAACTTTTAAGACCGGACAAATAAATATGCCAGTATTAAAATACTGACTTTTAAGACCAGACTAAAAAATACATCGAGTCTTAAGATTAGGCCTTTTTAGACCAGGGTATTCGTTTGGTCTTCAAAGCCAGACTTCTTAGACCTCCTATGTAATACGTCAGGTCTAAATTTTCTCGAATTTTTTTCTCTATTCTATTTCTTCCTGATCATACAAATCCACTACCTAATCCAGCACCTAAAAGATAGTACTTTAAGCTATAAGCTATGAACAATCAATTATGAATTTCAAATTGAATTTGAAATGAATACAAATATTATTCACCATGAGTAATGTGGTCTCTCAATGAATATGCTATGACAGTACAACACCTAAATGAATATATACAATGAGATCAGTTACAAATACAATGAGTTACAAAGACAGCACCTAAATGGACATACATGCCCAATTCACCATGTCTTCATTAGATTCCCACCCAACAATGTAACGTTCCTCTTTTATAACATGCCCCTTTCGAATCCTACCACAAAAATTTAAACATGCACAAAACCTTCACAGCCAATGACATTGTTTAAGAACATAGAAAGGAATATAGTTAAAACCTTAAAGTTTTCAAAGAATTCTGCATATGAATAATACGTTATGAATTATCTCTTCTATAAAGGGATATCCTCCCATATCCCTTCATGATGATAATTTCTTATGTCGGGTTCATTATCTGCTTTATCTTCTTCATTCATGTCCGGGAGACCCCTTGGAAAAGGAACCATAATTTGAATGAATTTCTTCATCAATACCAATGACCATTTTTTCTTGGAGAGCTACATACCACATTTTATTTTTGTGATCGATGATATAGAACACTTGTTTCGCCTGGTCTGCCATAATAAAAGGTTCATCTCCAAACCTTCTACTATTGATATCGACTAATATAAATCCTAGCCGATCCATCTGAACATTATTATTGACATTAACCCACTTGCATTTCAAAATGGGAAATTTAATTTAAACATAATCCACCTCCCAAATCTTGTCAATAACCCCATAATAAGGCATGACTGCAAATTTAGGCTTGTCATTCAAATTGGAGAAGTGCATAGATTCAGCCTCTAACATAACACCACTGTTCTGGATGGTGCTACTATCATCTAGGGACTTCATGTAAAATGTATAACCATTATGAACATGGAATATCACCAAGAGGGGGGCTGAATAGGTGATTATAAAAATCTTTCGCTATCGCTCAAGAACACAAAACAGAGATAGAAAGAGGAATAATGGACACAAGAGATTATACTGATTCGGTCTAACTTCTTGACCTACATCTAGTCCCCAGATACACTGGGATTTCCATTATCTTTCAAACACAAATACGATTACACACTTTGTACTCCTATCACACTAGGACTCACTCCCCCTTACAAGTTGTAATCGTATACTCACACTTAAGGTTCCTCAACCTGAAGATTCAAACAAAAAATTGAATAAGTGTTTAACAACTCCTTACTGAGTAGATAAGCAATAATCACTGAAGTATAGAAAATATCCGAAGATATTAAGCGAAGTAAATGAAATAGTAAATTGTAGTTGGTCGAATTGAATGCGCAGAGTTTCGATAGGTGGCGAATTCAATGCATATAGTATTTATAGATTGCCATTCATGATAGTTGGAGAAGTTTGAAGGTTATCCGTTGTGACTCTTCAAAATAGCCGTTAGACAGATGAAGTTCGACAGTCACTTTCGCCGTTAATGATCCAGGGATAATTATGCTGTCGACATTCTTTCATTCCTTTTGTTTTTGCCCATTGTGAAACAACATTTATTATATGAATGGAATACCAGGATTATCATTTGATTGATCAAAGGAATGGTTGCTGAGATTGTGTCTAGATAAGACAACTACATTAAATGCATTCTGACATACAAAATTGCTTTATGATAAATTGTTGTTAAACCTTCATTTCATCATCTGAAACTCATTAACAAACTGATTAAAAGCAATTAGGAATAATAATGAGTGATGATAGGAAGTAATGAAATTACAATCAATGAGTTTAGATTTACGAAAACAGTGAATTTCAAACAGAGAAGGATTGGCTTGAGTTTAAATAAGTCTGGCTTGAGTCAATGTTTTGAAGAGACGATTTAGAAAATCGATAGATGAAGCGTTGACTTGAGTTTAGCAAGGTCTGCTTGAGTTTGGATCCAAACTCGAGTCACCAGAATTAGACTCGAGTCCATCTTCATTTTGAAGATGACTCTGAGAGATACTAAACTCGAGTCAATACACCTTGGCTTGAGTTTAGGTCTACACTTGAGGGACAGAAATCAAACTTGAGTGCACGCATCTATATGTTACCAAAGATTTTGAAGATGACTCTGAGAGATTCAAACTCGAGTCTACATACCTTGGCTTGAGTTTAAGCATAAACTCGAGTCATGGAAGACTGTGTAATACCCGATTTTCAGTTTTCCAAAAATCTTGTATTTAAGGAAAATGTTACCATAATAAATTGGTTAACATATATGACATAGAGTAACATGGAATAATGGCTATTTTAAGAGTAAATGATCCATGGAAGATTTATAAAACACTTAATAAAATTAAGTGTCAATTGGCAAAACTAATAGGCAAGTTAGCTTGGCTAATAAGCCTTAATTCTTAAATAATTAATTAGACCAATTGGAGCATTTGAATCATTGGATTTTTCCCACTTAAAGAGCATGTTTAATGGCTATTACATGGAAGGCTGGTCAGAACACAAGAGGAAGAGAAGAGATGAAAATTTTGTGTGGAAAAGTCAATTATTTCAACACACCAATTAGAGAATGGAACCATGGAATATTTGATTAATTAAAATAGCACATTAAATGCTACTTAAAGGGAGGGATATCGGCAGCCAAGGAAGGGGTTGAGATTGAAGTTCAAAAAGTGGTTTTTAGATCAATGGTGTAAGAAGAAAGAAGAAAATTTGGACTACTTGGTGAATTACTAATTTAACCTTGGCATTTTTCCTATAAATAGCAATGCTCTCCTCCTCATTTCTTCACACCACACTCATCAAAATGGTTGAGTTTAAGAGAAGAGTGAAATTCTTAGAACAAGGAGAAGGAGTAAGAACTTCAAGGGTAAGTTCTCTAGTTCTTGAGTTTTAGCTTTTAGTTCTTAGTATAAATGTAGTTTAATCTAGAAAATTAGAGACTAAATTCCTATACTTGTTTTTAGGCCTACTTGCATTGAAAAATGATGAATGAGGTAAAAACATGTTGGGAAATAAGTTTTGAAATCAATGGAACAAGATTGTGAAAATTGTAGAATTTTCGGTAACTTAAGTCCTGTGCAGGCATCGAAATTGATGATATTAGTTTATGTAGCAAATGAGATCATTATATTATGAAATTTTACAGGAATAAATTAAACATGTAGGGATTTCCAAATATATAAAATATGAAGCATTTTGAGTTCTACACAAGCAGTAATATATTTTTGAAGTTAAGCCATTTTTCTAGGAATAAAACTGGACAACATTGTAAAACTTAAAAACTGGGAATGATTCTTGACGTTATAGGTTCTTGGAATATTTTTCCTTGAAAATAGACATGTCAAGGGTCATGAGGAATTTTGAAGCACTCAAAAATGAGTTTTGTATAATTAATTATGAGTTTTCAAAGTTACAGAAAAATCTGGGTAGAAATGCTGAAATTGCGTTTTTGAAGAAACAAAAGAGCAAAATTGTAATAACAAATCCACCAAGGGTAGAAATGTCAAAATAAGTGAAAATTTATTTTTTGATATTATTCTAGGAAATATAATATTAATTATAATATCATGGAAAATGGAATAATCCGACGGTAACATTATAGGATATCCGGGAAGTCCAGAGTCCGATTCAAAAGATTGGCGTTGTGGCAATTATGCGGTGAAAGGTACAGACGTGTACTGTAACTCTAACTCTGATGTGTCTTGTATGCTCATATGTGATATATGATTCATAGAGTCATGGACAAGACTAGGTCTTGGGTCATGTACTGTGGCTAAGACTCGGCCTTAGGTTACCTGTTTATATACATTCAGTTTGTGCGGGTTATAGTCATGATAATGTCGTATGGTTGTTTTCCTAGCGCTGAGGACACGTGTAGGCGTGGCACTAGTGAGTGCAAACATTACGAACATTACATTTGTTGTGTGCTATGTATTGTTCTGCTGTTAACATTACATTTGTTATGTGCTATGTATTGTTGTAACCTTACATCTGTTGTGTGCTATGTATGGTTGATACTGAAATGTAATGAATATCTGTCATATATACTGTTATTACTTGAGCATGAGGTTAACTATTACCTGAAATTTAATGGGTATTGAATCTCAGCCTTGACTAAAAGTTCATGAAAGGTACCTGTATCTGAGAAGGCGACGTGGACGGAGCCTTAAAGAGACATCGATGGACGGAGCCGTGAAGAGGCACCGGTCGAGACGAGAGTTTGAAGAAGGTCAATAGGGACTAGTTTTCTGACATGAATCCGATAGAGTTGTTTCAAACCATTTGGTGCTTAAACTAAGAAAGGGTCGGTCTATGTGGTTCAGTCATAAGTCGCTGTGAGAGACGGGAAGACTTCCACTAGATTTTACTCTGCTTGGTCAATGGGTTTGATTAACTGTATTGGGTTCTAAGCCAAAAGTCTAGCTAAGGCTTGGTTTAAGATTGTATAGTTACCATGTAAGAATTGTAATTATACAAGTTCTGTATTATTGTATCACATGAATATTCCTTCGGGATATTTTTAATTTACCAGCTTATGCCTGGGCATTTTATATCAGTTACTCATTGTCTAAACGTTAATGCATGCTCTCCGTTTTGCTTTACTATGATCTGTCAACACCGTATTCCTAGATACTACATGCCACCAGGCACAATAAGTAATATGGAATTTGGGGTGTTACATACTTGCTTGAGTCTATGTTTAAAGAGACTTTTCAAAAACGATTTGAAAACTTCTCTTAACTTGAGTCATTAAAAGATGGCTCGAGTTAACGAGGTTATTTGAATATAACGGTCAAAACTTAGACTTGAATCTCTATTCTTAAACTTGAGTTGACCAACTTTGTTTTGAAAAGATTTTAAGTTCACAGAGATTAAACTCGAGTTATCAGGCATGGGCTCGAGTTCTTAACAAAACTTGAGTTAGACATTGTGTGGCTCGAGTCAAGAAGGCTTTAGGGCTCAAGTTACACAAGGCTTAGCTTGAGTTTGACATCCCAAACTCGAGTTAATTTGATAGCAAAAATGATAGACTAACATGATCCAAGTTAGAATAAGATAAACACATTTTGACTTGGATCATAAGCCTCATTTTGTTTACAATGATTAGTTATCATCAAAACACACATAGAGAACTAACACATTGATCACATAAGAATTCCAAGTATTGACATCAACCTCAGGACCACGTGCTAACCATTTTATTGTATCAGAAACACATTCCTCTCCCTCGACCTTTTGTTTGAACCAGTTAGCAAAAGTTTTGTTATGCTCCCTAATTAATCTTTGTTCAATTATTCGATTTTTTTCTTTCCTTACAGCTTCTTTATGTGCATCTATGTTGTCTTTAACTTCATCAACATTACTCAAGATGTATAAGTGGACTTGTGATAATTCATCAGCATCCACACTCTTTATTGAAGCCCCTAGTTTACCCCCTTCAGCATGCTGACGTTTAGGAAGCCCAATATGTCTTATTTTGGCCAAATAAGTTTGACAAAATTCCATGGCTTCTTCAGAAACATATTTCTGAAAAATTGATATTTTTGGCCAGTATGCATTCTTCATATACCCTTTTAGGAATTTCATAGATCTTTCAATTTGGTACATCCATCGTAAATGGATAGGGTCACACAACTTTATCTCCCTGACTAGATGAAGAATTAGATGAAGCATGATGTCAAAAAATGTAGGAAGAAAAAGCTTCTCAAGCTGGTACAAGATAAAATATCATTCATTCTCCAATTCATCCAATTTTTCAATCTCAAACACTTTACTACAAACCATATTGAAGAAGAAACAAAGTATAGTTAAAATGTGTTGAACATCATATTCGGCAATGCCTTGAATAGCTACTCGGAGTAGTTGTTGCATTAAGACATTACAATCGAGGGAACTTTTATGCCATGTAAACACTCACAAAAACTTCTTTTCTCATCCTTAGGCAAAGTATGATAAGTTGGGGGACAATAAGTTCTCTTACCATATGGCCTTGGATGTAAGTCTTCGCGTATTCCTATTACTTGTAAATCCAATATTGCCTTCACACCATCCTTAGAACTACCTTGTATGTTGAGAAGTGTGCCAACAATACTATTACATACATTTTTCTCCACATGCATGACATCAAAACGGTGTCTTACATCAAGATTGCACCAATATGGAAGATCGAAGAATACAGATCTCTTTTTCCATATATTTGTTTCTTTTCTACTCTTTGCAGTCTTACCAAAGTTGATGCTGATATTTTTCACCTTTTCATAAATTTGCTCCTTAGTGAATGCCACCAGAGCATCTTCATACTCTTGACCACGAAAAAAGCTTTCTTTAATCGACAATATGGGTAGCCTGGTCTAAGAAATCTCCTATGGCCAAGATAAACCATCTTTTTTCCATATTAAAGTTGATGGTAGCATATACCTTCTTCACAAACCGGACATGCTTTATGGCCTTTTACTCTATACCCTAAAAAGTTATCATATGCTGGGAAGTCATTTATAGTACAAAATATCATGGCTCACATTTTAAAAACCTCATTCTTGAAAAAGTCAAAAACATGAACACCTTCTTCATACAACTCCTTCAAGTATTCGATCAAGGGCTCAAGGTAAACATCAATGTCATTTTTCGGGTTGTTTTGGTCCCGAAATCAACATAGACAATATGATCTACTTTCATTTCATGCATAACATAGGAGATAAGTTGTAAATAATCAGGAGTACAGGCCATGAAATATGTATGCTGCTAAGGCTACCATAGGGATTCATGCTATCCGTGCTAAGGACAAGCCTAAGGTTCCTAGGTTCTTCACCGAAGTTAGGAAATAATTGATCGATTTTCTTCCATTGAGAAGAATCAGCTGGATGTCGAAGCTTTCCATCATAAATCCTCTCATCTGCATGCCACCTTAAATTTTTTGCATCATTTTCATTAGCAAATAAGTGTTCGAACTTTAGTATGATTAAAAGATACCACAACACTTTTGCAGGCCCCTTATTTGACTTGTACCTTGGGGTTTCACATATCAGACAATTATGCTTCTCTTCAAACACTTTTCTATACAATATGCAATCATTCGGGCATGCATGGATCTTTTTGTACTTCATCCTCAGTGGACAAAGTATTTTCTTAGCATCATAGTATTGATGAAGCAACACATTATCATCTGGAAGCATGTCCTTAAAAGCCTCAAGCATTTCAGAAAAACTCTTGTCGCTCCATCCATGTCGTGCTTTCAAGCTTACCAATTTCAATATAGCATTCAACAATTGGTATTTCTTACACCCAAAGTATAGCAACGTCTCTTCATCACTGAACATATTACCATATGCATGTCATTGCTCAAAAGCCTCCTCACCTACATCACGAATAATGTCCTCTATGTGATCATCCATATCCATGTCATTATCATCAAAGGCCACTTCCCCATGTTGAGATGCACTTGACATTTTTTCACCATGCCACACCTATATTATATAAGTCTTACAAAATCCTTCTTAAATTAAACGTGTATATATAACTTCAGGACTTGGTCATTTCTCATTGAAACATTCTACACAGGGGCAATAAAAACTTCCCATTATCATTATCGGCATTTTGTTTAGCAAATTCTATAAATTCTCTCACCCCATTCTCATATTCAACACTCGTCCGTAAAGCATTTATCCAACTGTGATCTTTAGTATAATTCTTATAGACGAAAAAATTTAACATACATTATCGGAAAAATTTAACATACATTACCGGGTGGCTAGTGCTCATTAGCCAAAACTTCCGAGGTAAATAAGACCCTTATCCCATTATAATTAATAGCAAGTTGCTAAATATTTTCACTAGGTTGTGGGCTTCACGTTTCATTTGGGGCAAAGACTGCCGTGAATCGTAATGTTCGCATATATTATGAACAATACAATATCTCATATGAATTTATTTTTCATTAACATTTATATGCATTAAAATACCATGACATATAATATCTCGGGCCCTTGTAATGTAATGACACCAAACTCCTATTTTGAGTATTTCTTAAGCGTGACATTGTAATTTGGAAACCTTTATATATGGATATAATGGCTTGTCTGCTTTGTGAACTATTTGACATTAAAGGCAACTTAACACACAAGGCTCCTATCAAGTAAAGTCTAGGAAGGTCTAAACGTCATATATACGCAGTCTTACCCCGCAATTAAAGCTGTTTTTAATATTTGAACGAATGACCTCTTAATCATATAACAACAATTTTTATCATTATTCCAAGGCTCACCCCCTTTAACATTATAAGAATATGAACCAATATATAGTTATGTCATTTAACCTTATCACAATTTGCATTTGATGGTTGACAAGAGTGATCTATTGGGTGTCAAATCAGAGAGATGAGAAATTGCAAATTAGACTACAAAAGGTTGTTTGGTGTATAAGGACCCATCCATATATATTTATATGACCCATAAAATTTCAATTAATTTCAGCTTTTAAATGTTGTGAAATTATATTATTGTTGAATTAGCAGACCCTACGAATCTTTTTATTATCTTCTTTTCGCCTTTGACTGATTCCTGCTCAACTCCTTAATCATCATCATCAAACCACCGACTTTGAAGGCCATTTGAACCAATAATAACACGTGCTTCAAAGGAAAGCCCCCCCACCGTCCCACCAAATTTTATATACACTCACTCAGATATTATTTTGGGGAATTATTATAAGGTCCCCAGGAAGATGCTTAATCACTCACAAATCTGGTTACAACTGAAGAGCAGTATCGATCAGTTCTAGTAGAGAAAATGACAACAAGTTTATGCAACTCACTTGTCATTAGAATTTTTTAGTTATTAAACCTCTTTCTTAAGATCTCAGTAATTTTTCCTATTATTTACCAGTTCAGACTTTGTACAATATACGGCTATCAATAAGTGTGGATAATCAAAATAAAAATTTGAATTGAGACATTATAGTCAACTGAAAATTACAGAGATCGATGTTTCAGGAGATTAAAAAAAATTATTGTAAACAATATTGGAGGTGCAAGCACTGCTCCTTAACAATGGAGCAAAATTCTGTAGAAAAGAACAAGCAAATAACAATGATCATGTGCTTACTGACTTGATTACGCACCAAAAAAAAAAAACGTTTTTCCTCTTCTATTTATTTTTCACGCATTCCTATCACGCCAGCTTGAGGCTTACGGTGAGTACACATTTTTGTCAGCTTCAGGTAACTGCTATTCATCACATGGTACTGGCATTCACTGAACACATCTTTCATTGTTTTCACCTCTTCAATCGATAAATGTTAAGCAATGATTCATTATTTACTAGGCAAGTTCATAAATATTTTGGGGCTATATCATATTATCACGTTGATTAGACTCAATTGAACATATTTATGATTAGTTTGAATCAGGAGTGCTTGCATGGAATAAATAAGTCAAAAAAGGGGTAAAATTTTCATAATATAGTGATCAATTGTTGCTTATCATGGATTTCGCAGCAGGACACTTGGAAATGGTTCCCAAGAAGAAGGAGCAAAGGATGACGCAACACAAGAATCACAGATGTCTCTGTGTGGTTTGATGTAACGAACACGCGATTACTACTACTTTGTATTTTAGCATCGCGTAGCACCAACCCTAATTCTAAACTAGGGGTGTTCATGAGGCCAGAATATCTGCAACGCCTCCCCGAGCCAGGTAAAAATACGCCCACACTACTATAGAGTTGTAAATATTTTACGACCAATTGTTACGGTTTAAGAGGAAACCGTTGAATATCAAGAGGCGGAGATTGTGTAAAGGAAGAATACTTTACAATTGTTAAGATAAAACATGAACTATTTTGGCAAATATTTCATGATTTTAATAAATGACCGTGAAATATATTTTTTATCTTTTTTATTTTTTAAGAATATTCTCAAATACTTCACGGCCTAGTATGTAAAACCATGAAGTAAATGATAAAAATATTTCACGGTTGCATTTCAACAGCTGTGAAACTTATATATTTCATGGTTGTTAAAATTAAACCGTGAAGTATTGGCTTTTAAAATCCCTTTATGGCCCTATTCATCATGATTTCAAAATTCACTCCATTCCTCTGCGCTCTCACCAAACATCTTCAACCAATCTTTTCCGGCATCCCCATCATTATTTTTGGCTCTATTGTTGTTAGCGTTCGTGAAGGCTTCTTCGTTGCTTGTGAAGGCGTTCGACGTCTAGGGTTTGGGTTTCTAGATTCGAAGCTCTATTTTTACTCCCGTGACCAACAATGTGAGTACTTGTTGCCCTCAAGTTGCTGTAAACTCCAAATTCAAACTTTAAATAGCTATTTCTAGAAGATTTGTTCCATTGTTGGTGGTTAGGGTTCGTTCTATGTTATGGCTTGTGGGTTCGATACTGTGGGTTCATTCTAGGTTATGAGTGTTGTACTTAGTGTTTAATTGTTAATTGAGTAAAGCATATTTGAACTAGAATAGACGTATGCGGTGCTATATATATGGGTTCGTTATGTGACTTTTGGGTGCTGAGACTTAGGGCCCGTTTGGATGGGCTTTTAAAAAAAATGATTTTTTTATAGTGCTTTTTTTTTTTTAAGCTCCAAATTGAAGCTTTTAAAAAAGCAGCATTTTGACTTTTTTTGTGACTTTTGCTTTTTAAAAAAATATTATCTAAACACATAAATTAATTTTAAAAGCATTTTTTTGCATTAAAAAAGTGCTTTTTTAATCAAAAAAGCTCATCCAAACGAGCCCTTAGTGTTGTTGTTGAAGTTGATTTGCTCTATTACTTTGTTATTGTTAAGTATACTGAAAAGGGTTTTCAAATAATTATTTTGATGTTTTATGAGTTGGTTTTTGACCTTTAAAGCTTGCTTATGAATGTTTTTGTTGACAAGCTTGATTAATAAGTGATGTTGTAATTTTGGAATGCCATTTTCCTAGGGGAGATGCTGCTAAAGTTTTGTTAAGGATGATTTTTCAACTCTAGGGAAACTTTGTATCTTTTATTTGCATTGCTACACTAGTCCTAGTGATTGCTAAAACTTTGTGGTTAAAACACTGCTGGTATTGATGATTTTGTAACTTTTGGGAAAGTGAGAATTTAAGGGGATGTTCTTACAAGTTTTTTAGGAGTTTAAGAATGTATGATTAAAATGAAATATTGTATGAGCCATGTCATTGATTTCCTTTTGAATGCTTTTGCTGGTTAATATAGTGACTTCTGATAGTGGCTCAAGTACTGATTCATGAAGGACATAGTCACCCATAATCCCGCCTCAATTAATCCTAAGGGGAGTGTGTGTGTGTGTGTTTTCAAGTTAAATTAAAAGTCAACTAATATAGATTTTAACATATTTAATTTGTTTTTTTGCATGCAGTACTTTGAAGAAACTTTTTTATGAGCAATATTCATTGAAGCGGAGTTAGATATAGAGTAACTTTTTTTTTTTCATGGAAGAGTTTTCTATGAAGAGGGAGTTAGCTATGACTATTTTTCGTCAATTGGTTGCTGTATAACATAGTTAGCTATAGAGTAGCCTTTCTTTTTTTTTTGTTCAAGTATATGTTAGGTTCTTAGTTTAGCTATTTCAGATTTGGATATGATTACATTGTTTAAAATTTGCTGAAATGGATCTCTATTTTGGTTTCTGCATTTACAAGTATTTATATATGTAATATGCATGGGGATGATAAAATATGAGCCCTTATTTTAAAAAAATAATCCCCAATACTTCACAGTTATTTGCAAATAACCATAACATATCGAGGCATATATGACGGTTCTCCTAAATAACCGTGAAGTGTTTGCAAATATTTTGTGGTTATAGATCAACAACCATCAAATAAGCTCCTTACAGATGACCAAAGATAGTGTCAAATACTTTACAGTTCAACCTTAGAACCGTAAAGTATCCTGTCCTATATTTCACGGTAGTTGAATGTTTTGTCCTATATTTCACAGTCAATGACTAAAATCCATTAAGTTTACAATAATGGTTTTAATTGAGCAACCGTTAAATATGAAACCCTGTATTTTACGATTGACAATCGTAAAATATTGATATTGAACAGTTTAAAAACAGTAAAATATTGCTAAAAATAACTGTGAAATATAGACAATTATGAATGCTTCATTTTCTCAATTTTAGGAAGATTTTGGGTTATGGAAGTCTGTCTTGCGCAGCCCTGCTTAGTCCACCTGAAATAACTTGGGCTTTTATCGAGCATGACTGTGCAACATGCTGCAAAATGAAGCCTATTCATCTTTTGGGCTGAAAATCAAGCAAGGTCTTACCTTGCCCATGAACACCCCTACCCTAAACTACTTTTTTGACCAAAACCCGACTCCTCTCTTGGAGATAAGGAAGATGGCTTGAGCTCGTGTGCTCCGTTAGGAGAGTTCTAGTTTCAATTCATTTGCTCATTGTACCTATAATTTTCAAGTTTTAAGAGTTTCATTTGTATTTTGAGACTCAGATAGACTATGTTAGTAATCTTTGTTTGGATTGATATATCTGTGTTGAGATTGGATAATTGTAGTTTGATTGATTAGATATGAATATATCCTTTTGTTATGTTCAACTATATTGTTTGGCATATTAGTGTGCGAATGATATGATTACGTTATTGTTTAATGGATTAAATCCCATTATATTAATCGAGTTATGATATCCATCCATACATTTTTAATGGTTAGGGTGACATTGATATGAGTTTATTGTTTTTATTGAATTGATGAGTATAATGTCTCTCCTAATACTAGCATGCACTTAGCCATAATCGTAAAAAAAACTTATCCTGGTGTTAACCATGGTAAAAAAAAAATGATATACTTACCTTGCGGAATGTCTATCATATGCTAAGATAACCTAATTCAATTAAACACATGCAAAGCGTAAATGGGGAGCACACCCCTTATTAACAACAATATATTTGATCAAATTAACTGTGGAAGCTATCATTTACAAATAATACCGCATCAACTAAAAGTTGATTACTCAAACTCAAATACTCATAATAAACTAATCACATGCGATCCCATATTTTTTTGCTTGGAAACATGCGATCCCATAATAGCATAATTGAAATGGTAAAAAATAAAGCATGCAGTCATGTACGGTTGTGGCAATAATGCAGAAATCAACATATATAACTCAAAAGATGGAGGTGTACGTTACGTGTCGTTGAAGTAGCTTTACCCCTTCAGAGCCTACTCCTCTAAAACTCTCACCTGGAAAACTTGTAAAAGTAACAAAATGATACCAACCGTCTTAATAACCAAATGTCCTACCTACCACTCACACCATTACATTTCAAAGGCAAGATCATAATACTCATCAATTCAAATATTAAAACATCTTTCTTCTTATAAACCAGATCCCACAAGGCAGTATTCATGAAATTAATTTATGACAAAAAATGAACACTAAAAAATTATATCTTGGAATCATATCCTTTAAATCTAATCTACCTTAGGTAGATTTTGTTTCTCTAACTAATTGTAGGATTATTATTAAAAATTAAATACCTAAAAATGAAATCTCTATCTCTCTCTCTCTCTCTCTCTCTCTCTCTCTCTATATATATATATATATATATATATATATATTAAATTAAATTGGGATGTTATAATGCAAGTAAAACACATAGTTAGGGGGATACAAGTGTAAAACTCAGTTTACAGAACGTGTAGGAGGACCTGCCCTAATGAAAATTAAAAACTAAAAGGCATAAACTATTAATACAACCTTTGAACTTTATAAAAATTTGTATGTTGAGTATGATGAAGTTTGAATATAGTATATTTATTCTTAAAGGGTTCTCTCCATGGGACTCTCCTCTTGACTTGTATTCTGATCATTTTATGTTTACTTTATAACATATTTTTATTAAAAAAAATGCAATAACTTGAATTTAAAATATATTTAAATTGAATTGTTTTCATTTTTTTATATTTTAATCATATAACCATATACTTTTAATAGCTATATATTGATAAAGGTAACCTTTTACGAGTTTACTATCCTAGTTTATACTCCAAGTGTATATATTATTGTCATGAGTTTGCTTACACGTACTTGTCAGTTTTATGATCTTAGATATATACTTCTTTGGTAGTAACTAGTATTGATATTGTATAGAGAGAATGAATTTTTTGGTTCTATTTATAAGATATGTCATTAACTTTTTCTTGTAAGTTTACTCATTTAACCCATATTAAATGTGGTATGTTATTAAAATTAGAGCTGTCAATCAGAGCCGGCCCGTGAAGGGCCAGGGCCCGGCTGGGGGCCCTCCGGGGCCGGAGTAAGAAAAACACCTTTTTCAAAGCCCGCCCGAGAGCACCAAGGTCGGTCGGGGCGCAGGCCCGGAAATTACTATTCCAAATTTTAACTATTTTTCCTCCACTTTTTTTAAAAAAAATATAATTATTAAATTACAACATGAATCATCCAATAAATAAGCACAGTCACTAATTCCTAATCAAAAGCAAACTATGTTCACAAATAACTCACATAAAACATAAAAAGCATATCACTAAGCGACATTAGTACGATGACTATTATTATTGTCATCTTCGTCACTATCATTGATTTTAATGACATTTGATTGTTCTTCACTTTGAGTAGTAGCCTATGGCTCATGAGTAAGAATATTATGAAATTCTTTTCCCGCATCATGAACACATCCATAATCTTTATTTGCTACAAATAATAAATCAAATCATAAAATTAGAGTAAGTTATTATATATTTGTAGTTAAATGGATAAATAACTCTATAACAAATATAAAATATATATAAATTAATAAATTTAAAAAGGAACAAAAGAAAAAGCTACAATTGAAAAAGTGCAGAAATTTTGGCGGGGGCCCTCGGGGCCGGCCCTTCAGGACTAATTTCAAATATCTCGTCCATTTTTCAAGCCCGACCCTTTAAGGGCCAAGGTTTAAACGGGCCGGCCCGATGAGCCTAGCCTATTTTGCCGGCTCTAATTAAAATAGTGGCAACATATGTATATTTAATAGGGACAAATTTAAAAAATTATTAAAGTTTAATAGGAAATAATAGATTCGACGGCTGGCGGGGCCTAAGAGATAAAGACCATATTAGACGGGCGGCAATGATGGATGCCGAAATTTTCAAAGTTTTTGACTCCGAAAAAGAAGGAGGAAAAACTGATCAGTGTATATATGTGGCCTATCTTAGATTTGCATCTGTTCACACACACGCATACATATTTTTGTTTGTTTATATATGTTTGATCTGAATAAATCTTGTTTGACTCATTAATTACTTTTGCATTTGTAATTCTTAAGGTCTACGTTCAATTTCCGGCCAAGATGTAATCACAACAATCCACACCAAGATAAGCTCATCTTTGAATTGTTGTCTTTGCAAAAGGAAGCTGGTTTATGTGCCATGAAACATGTACTGTTTTGGCTTTTTTTGGTTCTATTATTGTTCAATCATTTTCAGTCAATAATATCACATGATTACAGTTTTTATATGACATGCATTACATTTTTAGAAATAATATATACATGACTCTGCTCAAAAGATAGAAGGAAAACAAAAAGAGGAGGAACAAAGTTGTTGACCAACATGAGGAAGAAAAGGGGATGAATTCGACAGGTAAATTATATATTTTTTTTGGAGTTACTCGGATGCCTACTAATAGGATATAAAAATAGCGCCCTATAGCGGTTGAAAGTATAAAAAAGCTTTGGAGTTTGATTTATTTACTATTTAAATATTAGGGATGTGCACCCAACACTCTAAATTATTTCCCCCAATAGGTCCAGTATTTTAAAATATTTTGTTGTCCGTCCAACACTCTAAAACATTTCAGGCATGTCCAACACCCTAAAGTTGCTATGAAAAATTAGTTTAGGGTGCTGAATAGTCTTCATTTTTTTAAAAAATAATATGGAATTTAATGGCAAGGTTAAAATTGATCTTTAAAATATTTTAGAGTGATAGACACACCTAAAAACTATTTTAAGGTATTAGATGAATACAAAATACTAGACACATAAGAAATACTTGAAAGTACTGTTGAAAAATGTACTTTAATTCTAAATATTACGCAGTCTATCGATTCAATTGTTGTTGAATTAGTTTTACATCGGTTCAATAACCGGTGTAGAAAGTCTTTCTACACTAATAATTGAAGAACTAGTGTTAAAAAGTCTTTTTAATTTTTCGATATAAAAGCAACTTTCTTTTCACCATTCAGTGGTGCTTAAAAAAAGCAAAGGAACCGAAGTGTCACCTAAGGTTTTAGACTTAACACCCTTCTTTTTCCATAAGAAACAATAACCAAATTATATTTATTTGGAATGTTGGTTAAAATTAGTTATATATATATATATATCTATATATATATAATGTAATTATTTTGTCAAAAATAGTACCTGGTTTCCCAGCTAATCATGTAAAGTGTTTTGTCGCGCTAACTTCATCTTGACCATTGATGAAGTTAGCGCTACTTGCTGAGCACTTTGCTTAGTAGGAAAACTGGGTCTGTAAAAATACTTTCATTTGTGCCAAAGAAAGAGAATGTGTGGTGGAAAGAGAATTTGTAAGAATTAAATACAATGATATGAGTAAAATGACTAATTAAATGAGGTAAATTAAGGGGAAAAATTGAGACAACTTCTGATCAGGGGCGGAGCTAGAAATTGCAGTTAGGGAGGGCGAATTTTACATAATAGAACCCAACTATTTATGAAATTACATTTCAGCCCCACAACACATTTCATATTTCTATTTTAGTCCCTTTACTATAGAAATAATAGGGACTACATTGAAAACATTAAAAGTTTTATAAGGCTGAAATATAATTGTATAAAAATATGGGTTGTTATCTGCAATTTTGGGGGCCACCCCTAGCACCCCCGCCTCCGCCCTTGGTTCTTGGTTCTGAGCAACTCGTATAAAAAAAGAACACACTCCAAAAATAGCTTCCTATAAAACGGAAAGGGCACAATGTCGTAACGATACAAAGGCATGATCCATCTTAAATATTGAAGTTTTTACTCCAACTGAAGGAGGTTCATTTTTGTCCTTTATCCTCTAAGTTTTTGAATGAAATATTTTTTAAATTTCATTATGTTCATATAATTTGTATATAAGTTTGATGGAAATTTCTACAATGGAGTATAACAAATTTCAAAATTTTTAGATGGCATATTTAATATTATTACTTTATAATTGATGCTTTTAATATCTATTTATTAATAAAAATAAGTTCTTACAATTTTATAATACTCGTAAAATTTCACTTTAAAAATTTATGTTCTCATTTGGTGTTTTAATTGAACCAGCGAGTTTGACAATCAAATTTAAATAGCAATATTCACTCATAACAATTTTTTTTAAAAAAAAATGAAAAATTATACAGGTAAGGTAGGTATAATAGGAAATAGGATAATTAGCAGTACACTAATTATATTATATCTTTAGAAAGCTTATGGAAACAGAGCTTTAAAACAGTGTTAACAAGGGTGCCTGCTGAAATGACTTGGCTACTGCTACACAATTGGCACTGCTTCTAATTATGATTAACGGTGTTAGATAACAGCTCCTCAAAAGGCTAAATTTTTTCAACTCCCCAAAAGGCTTAAAAACATATCCCAAAAGGCTTAATCTCCCATTATATTGAAATGCCATAATTGAGCCACCAGACTTGGACTTTCAACCAAAAATTATAACTAACTTTCAACCAAAAGTTAAAACTAACTCCCATCGTATATGTTATGCATTTAAAACTGAGGATTCTCTTCATGTATTATTATGCATATTGAAATGTCACTGCAAAAAACAAAAAAACAGACCTACCCATTATTGATATTCCATAATGTAGTAAAACTGATGGTTCCCATAATATATTATTATGAATAGTGAAATGTTTTAATATTGTTGCTGAGCACAATTTATGTCATGTTTTTCCTATATTATATGACTGTATTGTGTGGTGAATATGAGCTTAATTGCATTTAATCTAATAAAAAAGACATTGATTCATTATATAGGGAATTTAAGGATAAATTCCACATACATCCTAAAACATGTGCTAAGAAGAGAACGGATTCTGAGGTTTTATGAGAAAGTCGCATAACATAGCCGATACTATGCTATAGTATCAGGACAGCTTTATCGAAGTGCAATACAATGCATCCATGAAGCTATAGCAGAGTAAGTGACGCCTATGCTATGCGGCATATGTTCTAATCTTTTGTCAAGGTTGTTTCAGGAAATATAGTGCAGGTCGAGAATAACGGTTAGATTGCTAACGTATTGGAATAGAAGATGCGGAGGATCGAAACTAAGATTTGAAGAATCTCGTAGGATCAGTAGAATCAATCTATTGAGATTAGAAAGAAAGATACGATTGCACCTCGACAAATTAGGAAATGCCCAGTTCGCTGGACGTACGCCACAAGTAGACCAGACTATTTAAGGAAACAACAACCAACCCTAAAAGGAGTCGAAGTCATCAAGAGTAAAAGACCAATCCTATACAGCTAGACTCGAAAGAAGAGTGAGAGAAGTCACAAAGCATGAGGACTCCAAGAGAACCCAACATCCTTCCTTGCAGTGAGACGGAGACAAGAAGACGTGGCATTGTGACGTGACAGGGCTTCTTCCACGCCGTCAGAACCTCCATCAAGCTTTCTGTGTTTTTCTTTATTTTAATTTTAGTTAATTGTTTTGTCATGGGCTATTTTGTTGTGCTCTGTTTAGTGATTCCCTCATCAGTCATGAACTAAACTTCCTATGGCTGAGTGAGGATGATCTCCTAGGTGTGGAATGAACCCAGTTGCTAGTTCTTAATTTAATACATTCAGTTTGCTTATCAGTGATTTAATTTCTTGTCAATTAGCGAGAGCTAAGGGCTAGATTAGTGGCCTCGACTTACTAAGAGGGAGTTGTGGTTAGACATCTGAGAAACTGTGATTGCTAGGTAGGCTAGTGCAAGGCTTGACCTATTATTGTAGGCTTTAGGAATGGGTCTACTGCTCATAACTATACACCTTGATTTGTAATGATAATCTAACTAGAAAAATCTCCATAGACATATGGGAGAAGTAAAGTTAGGATTGTACGTATCAGACACGAGAGCTTCGGTAGATTAGAGTGGTGGGTTAACTGAATAACATTGTAAGGGGTGTTTATGTTGTAGCATTGCGAGAGCTGTGTAGCATAGATGTTATAACAATGCGTATAGGTAATAGGGGGATTAACATGCTTAGGAAGGATTCTGAGCTCAGCCTATCTTTTATTGATATCTTCTTACGACTATGATCATTTAGTTATTTTCCTATTTATTAGTATAACTATCAAACTCCCAAACCAATCAGATTTTACTTCATGTTAAATGCAACTAATTCTGTGACTTGGCGTTATCATTCGGTATCTCAGTCTCTGTGGGATGATACTCTACTTGCTCTTTATTACTTGTTTGACTGGTTCACTTACCATCAAGGAAATCTACCAACAATTGTCAATGCAAAAAAAAAGGACCTTTCCATTATTGAAATCCTATAATATAGCCACCGATTAAAAACCAAACAAAACTGAATTAAAAGTAACTGGGGAACAAACATATATATAAAACAACATAAGAAAAAAAAAATTAACAGTGCAAACATTATGAGCCTTTCCATCATATTCCCTTATGTTATAAATATAAGACTCAGTTGACTTTTTTGAAAAGATTAAAAAAGCAAAAAAAAAATTACCTAATTATATTATATGTTGTGTTTCATGATATTATATCTCAATTTACAATTATTATGACTATTGAGATGTCTTAATATTGTCACTACCAAAAAAAAAAAACAGACCTTTCCATTATTGAAATCCCATAATATAGCCACCTATTAAAAACCAAATAAAATGGAATAAAAATTAACTGAGGAACAAACATATATATAAACTTGCATAGCAAAAGACAAAAATAATGGCAAAAATATAATAGTGCAAACATTATGGACTTCCATATGATACTCCCTCATGTCCTAAATATAAGACTCCTTTGATTGTGTTGTTTTTTTTAAAAGAGATTAAGAAAGCTAAACAAGGTGAAGGTGGAATATCACCTATAGGGGGGATGAATAGGTGATTATAAAAATCTTCTCGATCAAGCACTCAGGAATACAGAGATAGAGATAGAAACAGAATGACACAGGAGATTATATTGGTTCGGTCTAATTCCACAACCTACGTTCAGTCCCCAAGCACCTTGGGATTTTTCACTACCTCAAAGACTGTTACAATTACACACTTAGTACTTGGATGATCCTCTCACTAGGACTCACTCCCCCTTACAAGCTGTAATTGTACACCCACACTTAAGGTTCCACAACCTTAAGATTTAAGTAATGAACAATAAATTGATAAGTGTTTAACTCTCTCACAGAGTAGATAAAATGATGAAGTACAATGAAAATATTCGAAGATATTAGCTTAGTTAATGAAACAGTAAATGTAGTTGAGTCAATTGATTGCACAACGTTTCAGTAGTTGGCAAATTCAATGCTTCAGGTATTTATAGTTATTGGCATTTATGACCGTTGAAGCTTGAAATAATTCCATTGAGACTCTTCAAAAGTCCGTTGGAGATGAAGCGCAAAAGGTCTGAACAATTGCCGTCATAAATATTCTTTAATTCTTTTGTTCCTTTGGTTATGACCGTTGAGGTGAACAGCAAAACGAATGAAGTAGTCTTGCCTAAAACGTCTTTCGAATGCTCAGAGGTATGTCTATTGGTTTAGTATCTCAAATAGGTATGCACATTAAACGCTTTCTGACACGTCAAACACAATGTTAATCAACATTCTAATCATCTAAAACTTATTAACAAACTGATTAAATGCAGTTAAGAACAATAATGATAGATGATATGAAGATTCTGAAACATACTTATAGATTTAAACAATGTTGTTATATTATTTTCAAAAATAGAGACATATTAACTTGAGTCAAATGAACACTGGCTCGAGTCAATCGATCATTCAAAGCATAGAGAAGACTAACTCAACACGGATTGACTCGAGGCAGCAATATCCATGACTCGAGTTTGGACTTAGGCTCGAGTTACAAGAATCATGGCTCGAGCAAGAATCAAATGAACAATGAAAAAGCACTAAAGATATTTAACTCGAGGCAAAATAACGTGGCTCGAGTCAACCTCTAGACTTGAGGCAAGTAATCAAGGCTCGAGTCAATTACGAGGGAAAAACAGTTCAAAGATTGAAAGACAAGACTCTGGCCCAAGTCATTAAGTGAAGGCTCAAGTCAAACTTAATTTTTAAATATAACGGTCAACATTCTGGCTAGAGTCAACACACACTGGCTCGAGTCAAGTAAACCACAATTTTGAAATCTTTTTAAGTTTGAAAACAATTGGCTCGAGGCACAGGATATGCTGGCTCGAGTTTAGTCCCAAACTCGAGGTAGACTATTGGTGCCTCGAGTCAATGTACCAATTTGGAAATATATAAGAAGGAGATTTACTCGAGTCATTAAGCCCTGGCTCGAGTCAATATGACAGAAAAAATGATCAACTGATATTACTCAAATTTTTGATTGAGTTAAAGCATTTTCCTAGATCATAAGTCTTACAATGTTTCCAAAGGTTAATCATCATCAAAACACATATAGGGAACTAACATTCTCCCCCTTATTGATGATGACAACTTTTGGAAACAAGAAGCCAAAATGAGTTTGTAAAAAAATGAAGTAGGTGAAAAGCAACAGAAACTCTAGCTACAGGAAAATAGGAAAAATGTAATGCTCAAAACAATAATGCTTAAAACAGGTAAACCATAAATAACTATCAATAGCATTAACCACAGATAACTAGTTAAAAAGCAAAAGGCAACAGAAATGCCAAATGTCAGAAATCTATAAACTTAACCAGAAATTCATAGCAACCAGTAAGAGTAAGACATCAAAAATCATAGCAACCATCAAAAGAGATCAAAATACAAAAAAAAAAAATCAAAATCAAAATTCTGCTTGGCTTCTTTCTTCAATCCTTCAATTGCTCTCCCCCTTGGCATCCATCAAAAAGTAGGGATCAGAGAGGTAGTCGCTGGTATTGAGAAGAAAATGGATGGGTGGAATGAGGAAAAGGAAGATGTTAGTATGGAATAAGAGCCCGGGGGTAGGTTGAGTGATGGAAGTATCAGGCTCATCCTTACCAAATAACTCTACGGTAGAAGAACCAGAATAGGTAATCTTCATAGTAGAGGTATTGGATGAAGGAACATGAACAGTGGCTGGGGTAGAGGATATGATTGGAGTGGTAAAGGTAGGGGTAATAGTGAAACCAAAGGATGGTGGGGGAGATGAGGAAGGTGAGATTTTGGGAGCAGGAGTAGAAGTACCAATTACAAGACCAAATTGAGACTGAAGTAGCTTATCAACCTTGTTGGATAGTGACCAGAGAGTGTTGTGCATATTAGTGATGCTAGCTCCATGGTCTTCAATGTGCCCACTCAAGTTCCCAACTTCTTCTTTCAATTCCTCTTGATCATCTTGGACCATAGTTACTTCTTCTATCAATTTCCCAATAGAAATTTCCAATTTCTCAGATAATGAGTGTTGAGCAGCGATAGAGACTTGTAGAGGGTCCAAACAGTCAGAGACAACTTTTTCCACAATAGCTTTTATATTGGCCCCAAGAGAGAAAGGCGCAGGCTGCGAAGACAATTCAGGACCAGGCTTAGGCTGTTCTTGAACTCTTGACTTAGAGACTTTTGACTTAGATGGTCTTGGAGCCCTAGATTGACCAGATTCTTCTTGAAAGGATATCTTCATTAAGTTCAAAATATGCTTTCCAAACACTTCTGGCTTCTTAGCAACCTCATCTTTCTCAAGATACCAAATCTTTTCATGGAAAAGACTGGGAAAATGTATGGTGGAGTTTTTCTTAAAGTGCATGCAATACCTTTTTATCTCATTGAAGATCCCTTGACCAAGATTATGAGGAACTTTGGCCACAAAGGATGCAAACAGAGAATAATCACGCTGAGTGAAATGTGTGAAATTTTTGCCCTTCTATACAAAGTTCCTTCAGTAGATGTACCACAAGGCTTTGTGTATAGGTGGCATGGCAATATGAGGGAAATGAAGTGACCCTACTGGTTCACTTAATTGTTCATCTGGTTGAAGAATTTTAAAAATCTCCTCATTATCATAATGAATTTCAAGAATAGGAGGAGGATTAGCAATTTGGAGTAAATCATTGAGATAATTAGCAGTAATAGCAATCCTCTTTCCTCTCACAAAAGTAAGAATTTTCTCCTCAGCAACATGATTGTTTTTGTCTAACAGAGTATGCACAGACATGTTAAAGTATAAGACTCAAACTAATGTGGGACTGTAGGAGGCAAAAATAGATAGAAAATATTCATAATCTCTAAACCAAGGAGATAACTCTAGGTTGCACTCATCTTTGAGTTTGGCTAAATTCAGAGACACAATTGGACAGAAATTTCTAAGAGCATAATCTTTACTAAATTTCTTCCCATCTTCAGATGAAAACAGGATAGGACCGCAAGTGAAACTAAGAGGGGGATTTGAAATGGGAGAATGATAGATAAAGACAAGAGATGGTATCTCGAATACATTGGAGCCTGAATGTTGCACAAAGGCTTTGGACGCAGAAGTAGAGGCTTTAGACGCAGAAGTAGAAGCTTTAAACGCAGAAGCAGAAGCTTGGCTCTTCGATTGAGACTAAGAAGTGCCACGAAAGTTAGAAGAAGGAACAAACACCTTTTTATTTGATTTCTTTGAGCTATAAGCAACAACTTCCTTGTCTTTTCTAGTTAAAGCTCCTTTGTCTATCGACTTTTTCTCAGGAACCTTAGAAGGCTCTTCAATCTTCAATTTCTTCATCTTTTTGGGGTTAAGTTCCTCAAAAGACACCTTAGGTCGAAACCTCTTCGATGGAATCTTCGTTCGTTTGGGTCATTCTAATAGAGGAGGAAAAGAAGATTCAGTAGCTTCATAATCAGAATCTGACTTCTTGGATTTGGCAGAAGATTTAGAGGTCGATTTCGGAGGCATTGTAAAGGTGAAAAAATGTAAGGTTAGGGTTTCAGGTTCAAGCAAAGAGATATAAAAAGCAGAGGAGTTGAATGCAGAGAGACGCGACTGGAAATGAAGAGTGAAGTGATGCAGGCTTTCATGTATATATATAAAACATATATTAACTCGAGTCTATAATTATTGGCTCGAGTTACCTGGCTCGAGGTAATAATATAGGCTCGAGTTAATGAAGAATTTGTACTAACCTGGTACATTGATGGCAAATTGGTTTGAGTTACCACTTATTGACTCGAGTCAAAAACTCCTTTCCATTCTTCAAACTCTCGGGTTGGCGGTTGACTCGAGTGATGTGCTTTGAGGCTCGAGTCTATTGGTCAGATAAGCTCTTTGTCAGGTTGAGCTGGCTCGAGTTGAGACTATTTGGCTCAAGTCAAAAATGTCTCTCAAATTGTCTAACTCTCGACCTTCCCTTAGACTCAATTTGACACTTACTGACTTGAGTCAACTTGCTCTTTTTGCAATTTCTTTGATCCTTATTTGGATTGGCTCGACTTGACATTTATGTTGGCTCAAGTCAAGTCCACTCTGATCACCTCTGTTCTTTCTTGTTGCAACAAAGTCCTGCAAAAATATATTCTAGAAAAATTGATGCTTAAGTTAGTCTTTGTCAATCATCAAGACATAATTATTTACATTAAACTAACATTACTTACAACTCATTGGGATTTACCATTCCCAATTCTCTTTGGATGAAATTGAACAGCTCCTTTGCCAGTGGCTTTGTGAAAATGTCTGCAAGTTGAAGGTGGGTAGGAATGAACATCACATTGACATCTTTCTTTTGTACATGATCTCTGATAAAATGATGTCTTACATCAATATGCTTGGTCCTTGTATGTTGAACCGGATTCTTCGCCAAGCTTATTGTGCTGCTGTTGGCACAAAGAATTGGAACTTCCTTCAGATTGATTCCCAAGTCAGATAATTGTTGCTTGAGCCATAGAATTTGAGTGCAACAACTTGAGGCGACTATATACTCAGCTTCGGTAGATGAGATGGAAATAGTAGTCTGCTTCTTGCTAAACCAAGACAAAAGTTATCCACCTAGAAATTGGCATTGACCATTGTACTCTTCCTATCAGTCTTGTAGCCAACATGATCTGAGTTTGAATATGCAACCAAGAATTCTTGTTGACCTTTTGGGAACCAAAGCCCAAGCTCCTTTGTGTCAACAAGATAACGGAAAATTCTCTTCACATGCTCAACATGTGATTCCTTTGGAGCAGCTTGAAATCTTGTGAACATTCCCACACTAAAATGAATGTCTGGCCTGCTTGCAATCAAATATAACAGAGATCCGATCATCCCTCTATATTTGGTTATGTTGAATTCCTTCCCTTCTTCATCGGCATCCAAAGAAGTGGTTGAACTCATTGGAGTGTCTGCACCATTGTAATGCTCCAAACCAAACTTCTTAAGCAGATCTCGAAGGTACTTTGTTTGAGAGATGAAAATTCCATTATTTCTCTATTTGATTTGCAGACCAAGGAAGTAATTCAATTCACCCATCATGGATATTTCAAATTCTACATTTTCAGGGAAAATTCTTCACAAAGAGAATCATTAGTAGCACCAAATATTATGTCATCTACATAAATTTGCACAATTAAGATTTCATTGAGCTTATTAGTTTTAATGAAGAGTAGTGTTGTGTCTGCTTTTCCTTTAACAAAACCTTGATCCAAAAGAAACTTGCTTAACCGCTCATACCAAGCTCTTAGTGCTTGTTTGAGAAGATAAAGTGCTTTCTTGAGATGGTAAACATGATTTAGATGGTGATCATTTTCAAAACTAGGAGGTTGTTCAACATAAACTTCCTCCTGAATAAAACCATTTAGAAAAGCACTCTTAACATCCATTTGATAGAGTTTAAATCCATTGATACACGCAAAGGCTAAGAGTACATGTATGGCTTCCAATCTAGCTATTAGAGCATACGTTTCCTCATAATCAATTCCTTCTTCATGATTATAGCCTTTAGCAACAATTCTAGCCTTATTTCTGACTATAATTGCGGATTCATCACCTTTGTTCTTGAATACCCATTTGGTGCCAATGACCGAATGGTCTTTAGGCCTAGCTGCCAAGTCCTAAACTTGATTTCTATCAAATTGATGTAATTCATCTTGCATTGCTATACCCAATCATTGTCTGATAGGGCTTCATCAATCTTAGAGGGCTTAATCTCAAATATAAAAGCGTAAAAAGTAACCTCATTTAAGGTACTTTTTTTGATTCTTACACCTTGATTTATATTTCTTATTACTTGGTCCAGAGGATGATTCCTAATTAACTTCCAAGCTTTAGGTTGAGATTGATCTACATTTTCACAAGAGTTTTGACAATCATTTTCAAAAACATTTTCTGGATTTTCAAGAGAGGCAGGGGTAGTTTTTGAAAAGAATTGGTTTTTATAAATAGGTTTATCATCATCCAATGGTTTGTTAACTTGGATTCACATAACATAACATGAATTGACTCTTCAACCAAATGAGTACGCTTATTGAAAACTCTTTATGCTTTACTCCTATTAGAATATCCAAGAAATATACCTTCGTCGGATTTAGGATCGAATTTACCTAAATTGTCCTTACCATTGTTATGAACAAAATATTTGCATCCAAAGATATGCAGGTGTGCCAAGTTCGGTTTCCTTCCTTTGTAGAGATCAAATGGAGTTTTGTTGAGCTTGAAGATAGGCTCGGTTTGAGATATAGCTGGCTGTGCTCTTTACATCTGCCCAGAAGACTTGTGATGTCTTATTCTCGTTTAGCATTGCACGAGCCATTTCGGTGAGCACACGGTTCTTTCTTTCAACCACACCATTCTATTGTGGTGTTCTTGGAGCCGAGAAATTATGATCAATGCCGTAAGCATCACAAAACCCTCCGAAAGCTTGATTCTCAAACTCACCTCCATGATCGGTCTGAATAGCTGAAATGCAAACACCTTTCTCATTTTGCACTTTCTTAGCAAACACAGGAAATAGATCAAATGTTTCATCTTTTGAAGATAAAAAGAAAGTCCATGTAAATCGAGATAAATTATCGACAATGACCAGAGTATATAAATTGCCACCAAGGCTTTTAACTCTTGCGGGTCCAACTAAATCCATATGAAGTAGTTGAAGAGGTCGATTTGTCGAGATTTCAATCTTATTTTTTAAAGATAATTTAGTTTGTTTACCTCTTTGACAAGAATCACAAATCATATCATTTTAAATCATAGTTTAGGTAAACCAATAACTAAATCTTTTCTTAACAACTTATCCAGTTGGAACATGTTCACATGAGCCAAACGCTTATGCCACAGCCAACTTTCATCTAAGTTACTAACAAAACATTTTTCAAAATTAATTTTAGGTAAATCCAAAGTATAGTAGTTACCTTCTCTAGGTGCTTTAAATAATGCTTTAAGTTTACCTTTATCAATTGGGAGATCATTCTTGTTGACAATGAGGCATTCTTCTGAATCGAAGATGATCCAGTTATTCTTGTTAGAACTTTGACTAACACTTAGGAGGTTGTGACAGAGACCTTCCACAAGGTATACATCTTTGATCTGAGCTCCACTCTTTGCACCAATCTCGCCAATCCCAATGATCCTCCCAAATTGGTTACCTTCAAAGGTGACGTTTCCACCATTTTTTGATCTCATTGCAACAAATTTAGCTTGATCCCCCGTCACGTGTCTGGAACATCCACTATCAATATACCACTTGTTGGTTATTGATGCTCTCAGACAAACCTGCAAATCAGAAGATATTAAGTTTTATGTACCCATCTTTTCTTGGGTACTTTGGGGTTAGTTCGGGCCTTAGGAACATAGGTTCCCTTAGGTATCCATTGATAGTTGCCAACAGGTTTATCTCTTCTTTCCTTTCTATGAAAACAAGATGAAGTATTATGACCTTTACGATTACAATAGTTACAATGAGCAAATGAATTTGAAGCATGAACAGATTTTTGAAAAAAGTTCAAATATGATTTTTCTCTAGTTTTCTTTTTCCCTTTCTTTTTGTCTAAAACATGATTGTAACCTATGCCTGATCGATCATTTGTAAACCTTTGAGCTTTCAAAATCACATTGAGTATTTCACTACCTTTACTGAATTTCTCAAGAGTTTTCGTAAGTTAAAATTTTTCTTCACAAGATGTAACATCCTTCCAAAATTCTAGTTTATACCTGAATATATTTAATTCCGGTCAAAATAAATTATTCTACATTAAACTTTATATCAATAGGCTTTGTTCATAATTATAAGTGTCAGTTTGTAGCAAAATGATCAAAATATACGTGTCAAAAGACCCTAAAGTTTGGCAATATATATCAGACTATGCCCATGTAACAAAAAGAGACATACAAGATTGATAACTCTGATCAAGTCTCGGATGCCTTCTTCCCCTTAGTATTCTCGCCTGAAAAATAAATAATAACGAGGTGAGTCACAAAGACTCAGTAACCACATATCCAATTTAAAGAGTATACAGAGAATGATTACAAGATAGTTAAGCGGGCCAATTATCCATTCGTATATCAATAACTCTGAGTAAATTACCAAACCAATTAATAATTCAAAATTATTCAATATACATGTAACTCCATCAATCATCCTTCTAACCTCCTTATAACCGCTGACAGAACCTATGGGCTATAATATAATAGGTTTAATCTCTGACGAGATTATAACAAGCTCACCAATGATGAGGTGTAGCCCAACCAAAGGATATAGAACTCATATCGGATCATGGCTTCCCTTTCTTTCGAATATAGAAAGGTGTCACTGTCCCAAGAGCTGACCCTTATCCCCGCCAAAGGATAAGGATGATACCAAGGGCCCTGAAAATATCCGGCCATCCATTGTGCGCTCAGTGGCGGCTATACCACGTGATATAAAATCAATCTCCTACCATCACATCTCATCTCAATCCAGAATACCTCAATATGCAGTGCAATATCACAATTTTCAACATCAACAATTCATAGTTATGTTCAATAGTCAACACCATGCATAAACTTTCATAATTACGAAATAAACAATTTTAATCATAACAATATAAACAATTTATGCCCACTTAACAAAAACTTTACTTTTAAACAAATATCTCACACACATATACATTTTCATAGGTAACATATTATGATATATTCATATAATTTAAATACATGAGCATATGCTTATAATCACCTCAGCAAGTGTACAAGATAAATTGGTAAGTAGTTACCTCAAGTTCTTGACACGACACTAGGCGTAAGAGAAATCGGTCCCCTTTAAAAATAAATATATAATTATATGTTAATAGAATTAACAAAGATAATCACCAATACCATAATTAATTAATTATTTAAACTATTATCTCACTTTAATTTTCCTAGAAAAATGACAATTTATCTATTCCTCAATTTTTAACTTAATATTAAATTTTATAAGTATAACCTAATTTATTAAAAAATCTCCAAACCTCCACATACCCAAAATCATATCAATCTCTAATTTAAAATCTCAAATTCCAATTCATTATTTCATATAGTTCAAGATTTAGCAAAACTAACCGATTAAACCTTAAATAATACTTATAGTGATCCAAATAAACGCTTAGATTCTCATTTAATCGGTAAAAATATCCTATATAACAAAAATCCTAAATTCTTTTAAACTTACAACAACTAACTAACAAAAATCTAAACCAATTAAAGTTATTTATTTATAATATTCTACATGTTAGTTCTCTATGTGTTTTGATGATAAGCGACGATTGTAAACACAAGTTGAAGTTTTTCTTTGGTAAGTTAAAAAAGCTTTCTTGTCAAAGGCAAAACTCGAGTTTTGGAAGCAAAACTCGAGTTTGACTGAGACAGAGAGCGCTCAAATTTATAAAGTAAAGAAAACTCTAGTTTGCTTAGGCAAACTCGAGTTTGCAAGACACAGAGAGCACTCAAGCTTTTCACATCAAGACAAACTCGAGTTTGGGTTTACAAACTCGAGTTTGTACCATACAGAGACACTTCAAGTTTCCTAAAGAATGCAAAACTCCAGTTTTGTTTTACAAACTCCAGTTTTCAACTACCAGAAAGTTTGTAAAAGTTTTCTCTTATGAGGAAACTCGAGTTTGGGTTTTGCAAACTCGAGTTTTGGACATACAAAGAGCTCCCAAAATGATGAAATGAGCAAAGCTCTCTGTAAGGCACAAACTCGAGTTTCCTCTAAAAATTGGAAACCTTTGAAAATCTTTCCTTAATGAAAACTGGAGTTTTCAAATGTAAACTTGAGTTTTCTCAAAGTGATAA
The DNA here is from genome assembly GCA_019022615.1 of Acacia melanoxylon. Lineage (NCBI taxonomy): Eukaryota > Viridiplantae > Streptophyta > Magnoliopsida > Fabales > Fabaceae > Acacia > Acacia melanoxylon. The sequence continues at coordinate 9,400,262 of JAFJYJ010000010.1, forward strand.
AACATGTTAACTTTTCGTCTAGGGACTGGACGTAGGTCAAAAGATTGGACCGAACCAGTATAAATTCCTTGTGTCTTGCTTTCCTTTCTCTTCTCTGTTATACCCTATTTTTAGTGTCCAAAAACAGATCTTTAGAAAAGAATTTTTAAAATCCCCAATTCACCCTCCTCTTGGTGATCAAGCTCCACTTTCACTACATATATACAGTTTTCTGTTATCAAAACTTAAAACTTTAGTAATATCCAAATCCCAAAATTTTCAATAATCAATACTATTTTACCTTCATTAGAAAGAGAAAAATACGTAAAACAACTTTTATGAAAAAAGTTTATTAAAAAGAAATTAATTTAACTACCTAAATAATCCTATAAAATAAATAACGTACCTTAAAAACTCAAATAGGCTCCCTTTATTCTCTTTTATCTTCTTCTCCCGCCTCAATCTTCATTCCTCTTTCTCTCTCACTTTCTCACCGGATCTCACGTTCTCAAACACATATTACACACACACTAAGTCACACACAAACACATATATAATTAAGGGTTAAGGCGGTGGATTGTGGCAGTGGATTGGAAATAATTTTTTTTTAATAATGATACTCCCTCTCTACCACGTTTAGTGGTAGGACACTGCCATACCTAAATGGTGGTAGCGTACTTGCCACACAAATATACATATATAATTTTTTTTGCGTTTTTTTTTTAAATTTTAATTAATTAATCAATTAATTATTTTAAGAATATTACACAAGATCATGACACTTTTCACAAATTGGGTTTTCACAAGGTGGAGAAGAATCTTTAACTTGTTTCTCAAGAGTTTTGATTTTCCTCTTAGAGGAAATAAGTTCTTTCGCAATCTTTTCAAATTCTGAATGTAACTCATTGTATTCAGATAATAGTTCATCGTAAGTAGGTTCAAAATCATACCTCTTCATCATTGTTTTCTGATTGCTCCTCTTCTGCAACGAGGAAAACATTAGCAACTTCCTCTTCCTCACTTTCTTCTTCATCTGAGGAACTGTCTCCCCATATAGCAGACACATAGGCCTTTTTCTTGAAGTGATTGAACTTCTTCTTCTTCTCCTTTTCTTTTCCTTTCAACTGACGGCATTCAGATTTGATGTGACCAGGCGTCTCGCACTCATAGCAGATAATTTGATCTTTATCTTTGAATTCTCGTCTGTTGCTTGTACTTCCTTTTTTAGATCGATTTTTGAAGCCCTGATCCTTCTTGTAGAATTTCTTGAATCTTCTTACGAACATCCCCATTTCATCATCGTCTTCATCCTTAGCTTCCTTCTCTTTCACAACATTAAGAGTGACACCTTTGCTTTTTTGGTATTGATTTCGTCCAAGCCCTTCTTGAATTTCAACTTGCTTTCATATTCAGATAGGCTCTTAAATAGAGCAGCTATAGATTGCATTGATTCTCCACGGGCTTCTTTGATGGCTGTGACTTTAGCTTCCCAATCTTTCGTTAAGACATTGAGGATTTTTCTGACTTGTAGGGCTTGCTCGTATGTTTTACCCAAAGCTGCTAGTTGATTGATCAAATGGGTAAAAAGAAGTTGAAATTCACTGATGGATTCTCCGGTCTTCATTCGAAGAAGATCATTCTCCATTGTCAAAGTATTGATACGATTCTCCTTGATGCTCAAAGTTCCTTCATAAGCTACTTCCAATGCTTTGCACATCTCCTGAGTAGTTGACAAATTGCAGATACGGAAGTATTCTTGTTGTCTAAGAGCACTTTGAAGCATTAAGATAGCTTTACTATTGAGAGTGACAAGTCTTCTATCATTCTCATCATATTCTTCTTCAAGCTTTTCGATTCGAACTCCATCTTCAATTGAAGTAGGTTCATAGTTTCCTCTTTCAAACATGTTCCAAAGGCTGAATTCAGTAGCCATAACAAACACTCTAAATTTGGCCTTCCAAAAAGCATAGTGTTCTTCGTTGAATCCAAGAGGGCGATTCATAGAAGCTCCATCAGGTAATATTCCTTCCATTATCTTTCTTGGGATGTTAAGCCCAACTAAGAAACCTGTGCTCTGATACCAAATGAAAGTTGAATATCACCTAGAGGGGGTGAATAGGTGATTATAAACAATAAAAAAGAACTGAAGATATTTAACTTGAGGCAAAATAACGTGGCTCAAGTCAACCTCTAGACTCGAGGCAGGTAATCAAGGCTTTAGTCAATCGTGAGGGAAAAACAGTTCAAAGATTGAAAGATAAGACTCTGGCCCGAGTCATTCTAGTCAAACTTAATTTTTAAATATAACGGTAAATATTCTGGCTAGAGTTAACACAACTGGCTCAAGTCAAGTGAACCACAATTTTGAAATCTTTTTAAGTTTGAAAACAATTGGCTTGAGGCACAAGATATGCTGGCCCGAGTTTAGTCTCAAACTTGAGGCAGCCTATTGGTGGCTCAAGTCAATGTATCAATTTGGCAATATATAAGAAGGAGATTGACTTGAGTCATTAAGCCCTGGTTCAAGTCAATCTGACAGCCAAAATGATCAATTGATATGACTCAAATTTTCGACTAAGTTAAAGTATTTTGCCTAAATCATAAGTCTTACAATGTTTCCAGAAGTTAATCATCATCAAAATATAGGGAACTAACATAAGGTACCTAATCATATCATATGTTATGTTTCATAATATTATATCTTAGTTAATAATTATTATGAATAATGAAATATCTTAATATTGTCATTGCCAAAAAAAATAGACCTTTCCATTATTGAAATCCCATAATATAGCCACCGATTAAAAACCAAACAAAACTGAATAAAAAGTAACTAAGGAACATACATATATATAAACCCACATAACAAAAGAAAAAAATGGCAAAAAAATAATAGTGCAAACACTACAGGCCTATCCATCATACTCCCTCTTGTCCTAAATATAAGATCCAGTTGATTTTTTAAAAAGAGATTAAGCAAGATAAACAAGTTATCTAATCATATCATATACTATATTTCATTAGATTATATCTCATTTTTTAAATCAAATTCAAATTCAATAAATATGTTTTATATTAAGGTAGGAGGGAGTATAATGTTAGTTCTCTATGTGTTTTGATGATTACTGACAATTGTAAACAAAATGAAGATAATGGTTAAGTTAAAAATGTTTTAAACTTGTTCAAACTTAACTAGTAACTTATTGTCACATTTGACTCGAGTTTAGAGCTACAACACTCGAGTCAACACAAGACCAAGAGTTGTCAAAATATTTGAACTCGAGTTTCAAGTTATAAAACTCGAGTCAGTGCAAAGCAGAGAGCTATCAAAGTATTTTAAACTTATATTGACTCGAGCTAGTCATGTTTAACTCGAGTTATAAGCTTTTGTGAAATGTTTTATAAAGTAATGTTGCCTTGAGCCTGTGCTGTGACTCAAGTCATATTTTGTGGACTTAAACTTATTTTCAAAACAAAAGTCCTTCACTCGAGCCCATTGTCTCATACTCGAGCAAACAATTGAAAACATATTTTCAAATAAATTGAGTTAACTTGAGTCATCACTTAATGACTCGAGCCGGCACGAGTTCAAACATTTTCCAGAAAGCTATTTCAAAGTTGATTTGAGAAAAGAAGAACTTGACTCGAGCTAACTTTAATTGACTCGAGTCATGACTTGAGCTAAACGTTTTAAACTCGAGCCTAAGTCATACAGAGACATCTTCATTTTGAATTTCAAACCTATTTTGAAAGAAGATGAACTAATGACTTGAGCCTAGAACGCTTAACTTGAGTCATTTGCTCCAGTTTAATTGAATTACACTCGAGCACAAACTATCTCTGTTTTACAATTACTGTCTTTGTAAATGCTAAATCTTCAAGTATGATTTGTATACTTTGCATCAAATGCTGGTTTATAAAACGAAGCACAAATTTGGTCGATCATTCTCTACACATTCAAAAGGCATTTATGGGTTCTTTCCTTATTTGAATGCCAGATCATCCAACGAGAAAATCTTAAAGAATCTCAACAAAGAATGTCCGCGATTATTGAATGAATCAAGCGACGAGAGTAACGAACGCGACTTAATGCTCAACGGCTATATTCATTATACTCAACGATTTATTGAAGGCTTCCAACGGTCATTAATTGCCCTCACCATATATAAGCTAAAGCATTCAATACGTTCCAACCGCCAAAAACACAAATGCTCAAACAATCAATATGCATTTACTGTTTCACTCATTTGTGTAAAATCTTCAGATATATAATCTTCAGTGTTTATCAATCTGCTCTTTTAGAGAGCTTCATTTCTGATTATAAATCATTGTAAGAATCTCAAAGTTGTGGGACTTTGAGATTGGGTTATTTGATTACAACTTGTAAGGGGGAGTGTATCTTAGTGAGATGATAGCTTTCAAGTACAAAGTGTGTAATCGATTGAAGTGATAGTGAAAATCCCAGAGAGTCTGGGGATTGGACGTAAGTCGGAGAGTTAAGACCGAACTAGTATAAATCTCTTGTGTTCATCTTTCTCCTACTCTCTCTGTTAGTCTCTGTTTCTTTGCATTAAGTTCAAGGGTTTTTTAAAAGTTTTTTTAAATAACCCAATTCACCCCCCTCTTGGTAATATTCTATCTTTCACATTTGGTATCAGATCTATAACTTCTCGAAAGGCTTAACATCCTGAGAAGATCCAGTATAGAATGAATACTACCAGATGGAGCTTATAACAACAGACCCCCAGTTTTAATGGAGAACATTATTCATTCTGGAAAGCCAAATTCAGAGTCTTCGTAATGGCTACTGAGTATGGTTTATGGAGGGTGTTTGAGAGAGGAGACTATGTTCCAACTACAATAAAAGATGGAGTTTGAACTCCTAAACTTGAAGAAGAATATGATGAGAATGATAGAAGGCAAGTCACTTTCAATAACAAAGCCATTCTTATGCTTCAAAGTGCTTTAAGTCAGAAAGAGTATTTTTGAATTTGTACTCTATCATATGCAAGAGATATGTGGAATGCGCTTGAGATTGGTCATGAAGGAACAATTAGAATCAAAGAAAATCAAGTAAATACCTTGATGACTAAATATGATTTACTTCGTACGAAATCTGGAGAATTCCAGCTCAGATTCACTCATTTGATTAACCAACTTGCGATCTTGGGAAAAGAGTATGATCAACCAGTCCAAGTGAGAAAGATTCTAAACATTCTCAGTAAAGAATGGGAAGCTAAAGTCACTGCGATTAAAGAGGCTTGTGGAGAGTTAATAGGATTAGTGGTAGCTCTATTCGGAAGCTTGTTTGAGTATGAAGGAAAAATCAAGTTCAGAAAAGGACTTGATGAAATTGGCAGCAAGCATAAGGGAATTGCCCTTAAAACTGTCAAGGAAGAAGAGGAATCAGATGATGATGATGAAGAGGTCGGGATGATGGTCCAAATGTTCGAGATTCTATAAGAAGGATCAAAGATTCCAGAAGTTTCACAAGGGTAGCTCCAGCAATGAGCCCAAGAAGCCAATTATCTGCTACAAATGTGAAAACATGTGGCCACATCAAGTCTGAGTGCCCCCAATTGAAGAACAAGGAGAAAGAAAAGAAAATATTCAACAAGTTCAAAAAGAAGGTTTATGTCTCAGCTATTTGGGGAGATAACTCATCTGATGAAAATAAAGCTGATGAAGAATAAAGAACCAACATTTGTCTTGTGGCTCAAGAAGAACAATCTGAGAGTAAAGATGTAAATGATTCTGAACCCTCATTTGATGAATTATTTTCTGAAAAAGTTTGTGAAAATGGTTGTGTTTTAGAGAAAAGAAATGTTTATCTTACTAAAACACTTGAGAAGTTTACTCAAGGCGGTGAAATGCTCAATGTAATTTTGAAACAACAAAGGTTTACAAATGATAAATCAGGAATTGGTACAAACCTGATTTTGATAGAAAGGAAAGAAGAAATTTGAAGAAAAGAATTATCTGAACTATTTTCAAAAATCAATTCACTCTTCTAATCCTTTTGTCCATTGTAATTATTCTAATTGTAAAAGGCATACTATTTCTTCCTATTTTCATAAAAAGGAAAGAAAGGTTAAACCTTTAGGTAACTATAGATAGGTGCCTAAGGGATCTTACAAGGTTCCTAAGTCACAAACAAACCCAAAAGAACCCAAGAAAAGATGGGTACCTAAGATTTGATCTTTTGTGACTTGTAGGTTTGTCTAAGAGCATCAAAATCCAATAAGTGGTATATTGATAGTGGATGCTCTAGACACATGACGGGAGATCAATCCAAGTTTGCTACCATCAAGCCTAAGGATGGTGGCAAGGTGACTTTTAGTGGAAATCAATCCAGAAGAATTGTTGGGATTAGTGAAGTTGGAAGCAACGATGGACCATAAATTAAAGATGTCTACCTTATGGAAGGCCTATGCCACAACCTCCTCAGTGTGAGCCCAAGTACAGACAAAGGTAACTTAGTTATCTTCAATTATGAGGAGTGTCAGATTGTTAGCAAGGATGATCTACCCCTAGACAATTTTAAGTCTAAAGCCTAGTTCAAGGCTCCTAGAGAAGGTAATTGCTATACCTTGAATCTTCATAGTAATAGCTCTATTTTTAAAAATTGTTTTGTTGGAAACTTAAATGAAAGTTGACTATTACACAAGCAATTAGCTCATGTCAATATGTTCCAACTTGACAAGTTGATGAAAAAGGATTTGGATATTGGTTTACCAAAACTTCATTTTAAAAATGACATAATTTGTTATGCTTGTCAAAAGGGTAAACAAACCAAATCATCTTTCAACTCAAAAGGTGAAATCTCAACTAATAGACTACTTCAACTACTTCACATAGATTTAGTTGGACCAGCTAGAGTGAAAAGCCTTGGTGGCAATTTATACACTTTGGTCATACTTGATGATTTCTCAAGATTTGCATGGACTATATTTTTATATTCTAAAGACGAAACATTTGATCATTTTGTTACTTTTGCCAAGAAGGTCCACAACAAGAATGATTTCTCTATTACAGGAATTCATATTGATCATGGTGGTGAGTTTGAGAATCATGCTTTCGAAGAGTTTTGTGATGATATGGGGATTGACCATAACTTCTTAGCCCTAAGGACTCCTTAACAAAATGGTGTTGTAGAGAGGAAGAATCGAGTCCTCATCGAGATGGCAAGGGTAATGCTGAACGAAAATCAAACCTCCCAAGTATTTTGGGCTGATGTCATGAGCACTGCTTGCTACATCTCAAATCGGGCATACCTCCAGAAGAAGCTTGATAAAACTCCCTATGAGCTGTACAAAGGAAGAAAGCCCAACCTAGCACATTTGCACATTGTCGATTACAAATGCTTTGTGCACAATAATGGTAAGGATAACTTGGGGAAGTTTGATCCTAAGTCAGATGAAGGTATATTTCTTGGCTATTCTAATAGGAGTAAGGCATATAAAGTATTTAATAATCGTACTCGTGTTATAGAAGAGTCAATGCATGTTGTATTCTATGAAGTGAAATCTGACAAGTCTTTGGATGATGAAGAACATATTCTTCAGAACCAATTTGCTTCTAAAACTTCTTCTGTTTTGAAAATTTTTGAAAAACCTGAGGAATCAGTACCTTCAATTGAAAATGCTTGCAAAAAAGCTGATCAATCTCAACCTAGATCTTGGAGATACAGTAGGAGTCATCCTCTGGATCAAGTGATAGGTGATGTAAATCAAGGAGTGAGAACCAGAAAAAGTACTTTGAATGAACTTATTTTCTCAGCTTTCATTTCAAAGATTGAACCCTATAAGATCGATGAAGCCCTTTCAGGCAATGATTGAGTTATATCAATGCAAAAGGAGTTACATCAATTTGAAAGGAATCAAGTTTGGGACTTGGTACTTGGGCCTAAAGACCATCCGATAATTGGCACTAAATGGGTATTCAAGAACAAACGAGATGAATCCGCAATCATTGTCCATAATAAGGCAAGATTAGTGGCCAAAGGCTATAATCAAGAAGAAGGAATTGATTATGAAGAAACTTATGCTCCAGTGGCAAGATTGGAAGTCATAAGAGTTCTTCTAGCCTTTGCTTGCATTAAGGGATTCAAGCTTTATCAAATAGATGTGAAATCTGATTTTCTAAATGATTTTATCTAAGAGGAAGTTTATGTTGAACAATCTCCTAGATTTGAGGATAATCATCATTTAGATCATGTCTTTCGGTTAAAGAAAGCTTTGTATGGTCTTAAACAAGCTCCTAGAGCTTGGTATGAAAGACTAAGCAAATTCCTTCTTGATCAATGATTTGTTAGAGGCAAAGTAGATACAACTTTCTTCATAAAATGCAACAAGATGAATGATTTGTTAATTCTTCAAATATATCTTGATTATATTATATTTGGTGCTACTAATGATGCTTTATGTGAAGAATTCTCTAAGACAATGCAAGGAGAGTTTGAGATGTCTATGATAGGGAGTTGAACTACTTCCTTGGTCTACAAATCAAGCAAAATAAGAATGGTATCTTCATATCTCAGACCAAATATCTCAAGGATCTCCTGAAGAAGTATGGGATGGACAAATGCAATGGAGCTGATACTCTAATGAGTTCAACTATTGCCTTGATGCTTATGAGGATGGCAAGGATTTCAACATTACCAAGTATAGAGGAATGATTGGATCTCTACTATACTTGACCGCTAGCCGATCAAACATCTAATTCAGTGTGGTAATGTGTGCAAGGTACCAATCAACCCCAAAGGAGTCTCATGCTGAACATGTGAAGAGGATCTTCAAATACCTTCCAGACACAAAAAGTCTGGGGTTATGGTTTCCTTAAGGACAAGCTAAATATCTTGTGGAGTATTTGGATTCGAACCATGCTGGATACAAGACTGATCGAAAGAGCACAAGTGGGAAATGTGAATTCCTTGGTGGTTCACTTGTGTCTTGATTTAGCAAGAAGCAAACTACAGTCTCACTATCATCAACCGAAGCTGAATACATTTCTACATCAAGTTGTTGTGCACAAGTTTTGTGGCTCAAGCAACAACTTCAAAATTTGGGAATCCACCTCAAGGAGATACCAATTTTATGTGACAACACTAGCATAATTAGCTTGGCAAAGAATCCTTTTCAACATACAAGAACTAAGCATATTGATGTTAGACATCTCTTCATTAGAGATCATGTTCAGAAGAAGGATGTCAAAGTGTTGTTCATTTCTACTCATCTCCAACTTGCTGACATCCTCACAAAGCCATTATCCAAGAGCAATTTACATTCATTAGAAGATAATTGGGAATGGTAAATCCCAATGAGTTGTAAGTAATCTCTACTCAATGTTAGTTAGTTATGTTTTTGATGATCAATTGATACTAACTTAAGCATAAGAGTGTCTAGTTATAGTTTTTGCAGGACCTTTGTTGAACTTGGATTGTTATAGAAATTTTTCTATAAAAAAATGATTAACTCAAGTTTTAGAACCTAAAACTCGAGTCAACTTCAATCAGAAAACAACTAAATTTTGGAGAAAAACTTAACTCGAGTCTAGATGTGGCCAACTCAAGTGAAGGTCAGATAGAGAACAATCAAGTTTTTTAGAAGAGGATTTAACTCGAGCCAACACATATCAAACTCCAGTCAAGTCAAGACATAGAGCAATCTAGAGCAGAGCAACTTCCAAACACGAGTCAACAAGTGACACACTTGAGTCAATGGAATTTTTCAAGTGGTTTCCTTTACACAATTGAAGTCCTGGTTAGTTTGTTTTATGTCAACTCGAGCTTGTTCTTAGTCACTCGAGCAGGTAACTCAAGTCATTAAGTGGCAACTCAAGTTGAGAGCTTTCTATATATACCAATGCTTGACTGTCGCTCTTCACTTCTCACAAACCCTTGAGTCTAAACCTCAGCTTCTCTGAAATCCTCTCGTCTCTCTTGCCCTAAATTCGAGCCCAACTCGCAAAAATGTCTCCTAAATGTTCCGCCAAGACTAAGGACTATGATTCTGACTTCGAGGCTACTCAATTATCATCCCCTCCGACTCTGAAATGACCTGAGAGAGAGAAACGCATGCCAAAGAGAATCCAACCAAAGGTAGCTACTGATGCACCATCTCTAACGGCGAAAGTGAAGAAGCTTGTGTTACAAGAACCTCCTAAGACTCCAAAAAGGAAGCCTATTGATCCTGAGGCTGCTAAACGTGGGGATAAGGAACTAGCTGTTGAGGTTCCTAAGCCAAAGAAGAATAAGGCCACTATTACATCCTCTAGGTTCAAAGGTTCTCAGTCTAAAGGACCTTCTATTTCTCATACTCGTGAGCAATATAACTCTAAGGTATTCATTCAACCTGATGCTCTTCAAACAATTTATTCTTATCCAACCCTTCCTTTTGATTTCTGTTGCAGCCCCATTTTGTTTTCTAATTCTGAAGCAAAACAGTATAAAGAACATTATGGCAAAAGGAACTTCCATCCTATAGTTTATATGGACTTAGCTAAGCTAAGAGAAAATTGCAATCTTGATCTTTCCTCATGGCTTAAGCAATTTGAAAATCTTTTGCAAATTCATACCTCTTATAGTCCTAGCATTGTTAGGACTTTCTAGTTTAACATGACCTTAGCCAATCATTTGGATGGCGAAGGTAAACTTATTGAGGAAAGAATTGTCACTCATGTTAGGGGTCAGAGAATTTTAATCACGGCAAAATTCTATAAATCCTCTGTTCAGAATTCCAAATCCCTATCCTATTGTTGTGTTAAATTATGACAATAAGGAAAATTTTCAGATTCTAAGACCTAATAAGCCTTTACCTAATGGGCCATTAGATACTTTATCATTTCCTCCTATTGTCAAGCCCCCATTGCATAGAGCTCTCTGGTACATTTATTCCAGAAATCTCATGCAAAAGGGTAAAATTTTTACTCATTTTGCAAAAAGGGATTATCCTATTTTTGCTTCTTTGGTAGACAATGTCCCTCACAAGGTAGGCCATTGGGTCTTTCAAGAGATGGCCAAATTTAGGTTTGCCTCTAAAAAGACCTCTACCATCCCTTTTTCAAATCTTATGTCTATTATCTTATTTCAAAAAAAGATTTGTCACCTAGCCTTGAATGAGGATCTAGTGAAGCCTCAGATGTTTGGGAAGCATCACCTCAACATGAAGAGGATATCTTTTGAAGAAGGCTTAGGGAAATCAAGACCCCTCTCTAGATCTATGGCATCTCAGCCTCACTCTAGAGTGAATGAAGCTCAATCTGCTCCACCTCCAGCTAGATCACCTCAGCCTGCTCCTTCTTTTGATTTACATGCTCAGATCAAGGGAATTGTAGATAAAGCAATTTCTGACTTGACTGATAGGATTGAGAATAAGGTAGGGAGATTGATATCTGAAGTGACTAAGGGTCACAATAAGCTTGAGATGCTCAAGATGAGATGAACGAGAAGGTTGACAATCTTAGTAGACATATTGAGGATTATTCAGCTAGTATTTCTTCTCTTCACTTTGTGATGATGATACTTAGTAACAAGATGGATAAATTGTTAAAGTCTCAGCCTAATACAACTGGCTCTAGTCTTGGTGGTGGTCCTTGTTCTTGATTTAAGTCTGAGTTTAGGGTTCCATCTTCCTCACCTCCTCCTGTTTTTATTCCTCCTTCTCCTTCTCTTCCTATTTCCAGTCCTATCATTTCATCTCCTACCCTTCATCTCCTATTTTCACTTTCACTACACTTGTGATAGCTGCTACTCCACATACCATCATTGTTCCTCCCTCTCAAACTTCCACAGTCAGAATCTCACCTTCTGGAGATACTGCTGACCTGTTTTATGAGCATTCCTCTGCATCTTCTACTCACCCTCAACCTTATTCACCTATCTCTCATCACACTCCTCCACCTACACCTCTACTAGACACTTTTGTCTCTTCCCCTCCACCTCAGCCAGAGCCCCCTGTCTCTACCCCTCCTTGTCTCACATTGGCCCATTACTTACCTCTTCCTTTCCTTCCTTCTGCTTCCCTCTCTAATCCAACCACTTTGAGTGATGATAAAGGGGGAGAAGAGAAGTAGAGCAATTGAGCTCAGTTGTCTTTATCAGTTATAAGTTGTAATGTCTTTATTAGTTATAAGTTGTAGCTTAATGATCTTCAGTTGTATTCTAGTTATTGTATATCACTTGCTATGAAGTTCAACTAGTGTTCATTTTGTGCTTAAAACTTTGATGTATTTCGTTGCTTTTGAATGAAATGACATATGAGCTTTTGAATGAGATAAACTGTTATATATCTTTGAGTTCTATTCAATTATTCCATTATAAGCTCAAAAATTTTGAAATTTTGACAAATGGTTTACAAGTGTTGTCATCATCAAAAAAAGGGGGAGAATGTTAGTTCTCTATGTGTTTTGATTATAACTGGAAATTATAAACAAAATGAAGTTAATGGTTAAGTTAAAATTGTTCAAACTTAACCAATAACTTACTGTCACATTTGACTCGAGTTTAGAGCTACAAAACTCGAATCAACACAAGACAAAGAGTTGTCAAAATATTTGAACTTAACTTGACTCGAGTTTCAAGTTATAAAACTCGAGTCAGTGCAAGGCACAGAGCTATCAAAGTATTTTGAACTTATATTGACTCAAGCCAGTCATGCTTAACTCAAGTCATAAGCTCTTGTGAAATGTTCTATAAAGTAATGTTGCCTCGAGCCTATGATATGTGACTCAAGTCATATTTTGTGGACTTAAACTTATTTTCAAAACATAAGTCCTTCACTCGAGCCCATTGTCTCTGACTCGAGCATACAATTGAAAACATATTTTCAAATAAATTGAGTTAACTCGAGTCATCACTTAATGACTCGAGCCGACACGAGTTCAAACCTTTTCTAGAAAGCTATTTCAAAGTTGATTTGAGAAAAGAAGAACTTGACTCGAGTCATGCACTTGAGCTAAACATTTTAAACTCGAGCTTGATGCATACAGAGACATCTTCATTTTGAATTTCAAACCTATTTTCAAAGAAAATGAACTAATGACTCGAGCCTAGAACACTTAACTCGAGTCATCTGCTCCAGTTTAATTGAATTACACTCGAGCACAAACTATCTCTGTTTTACAATCACCGTCTTTGTAAATGCTAAATCTTCAAGTATGATTTGTATACTTCATATCATCACTCATTATTGTTCCTAACTATGTTTAATCAGTTTGTTAGTGAGTTTCAGTTGATTACATAATGGATTAACATAATATTAATCTAAAAGCAAGTGATTATGAAGCACAGATCTGCTTTAGAAAACAAAGCATGGATTTGGTCGATCATTCTCTGTATATTCAAAAGGCATTTATGGGTTCTTTCCTTATTTGAATGCCAGATCATCCAACAGGAAAATCTTAAGGAATCTCAACAAAGAATGTCAGCGATCATTGAATGAATCCAACGACGGAAGTAATGAACGCGACTCAACGCTCAACGATTTTATTCATTACACTGAACGGTTCATTGAAGGCTTCCAACGGTCATTAATTGCCCTCACCATATATAAGCTAAAGCATTCAATACGTTCCAACCGCTGAAAACAAAAACCTCAAACGATCAATACGTATTTACTGTTTCACTTATTTGTGTAATATCTTCGGATATATAATCTTCAGTGTTTATCAATCTATTCTTTTAGAGAGTTTTATTTCTGATTATAAAATCATTGTAAGAATCTCAAAGTTGTGGGACTTTGAGATTGAGTTATTTGATTACAACTCTAAAGGGGGAGTGTATCCTAGTGAGAGGATAACTTTCGAGTACAAAGTGTGTAATTGATTGAAGTGATAGTGAAAATCCCAGAGAGTTTGGGGACTAGACGTAGGTCAAAGAGTTAAGACCGAACCAGACTTGCATATTAACATAAGAACTAAGACATGCTCCTCTAATGCAGTACAAAGAATAGAAATGTATACTTCTATTCACACACCAAACCATCTAACTAACAAGATTAGATGAACACAATAACATTCACATATCTGCATACGTTAATAAGCAAACAAAAAAGGGCAAAAAAACTAAATATAAACTCATCAAAGCTTCTGGAGTAGTCCGCATTTGAACAAATTATTGCCACTTCTTCATCAAGAAATGTATACTTTTGGCAAGGATTAGCTAGCTGGGTCTTAAACTTCCTCTAGCACTCAACATAATATGACAATGTCTTGTCTTTCGACTTTTGACTGTCAAGAATAGTGTATGTAAGCCAAATAGTGTCCCAAATAAGATCCTTTACTTTGGCCTGGTCGACATTTTTCCACTCATTTGTTAAGATGCTAGGCTTGCTGTGTGCTAGTGTGCCGACAAAACTAATATATGTGTTCTTATTAGGGCAGAAAGGAGCCTAATTTTCATCAAACTAAATCTCGAGATTTTCCCCAGCAGTCCAACTTAGGGCAAGCTCTTTCATTTGTGTGCCTCATCTACCACGGCGTGCATGGGGTTACAAGGCTCACTGTGAGATGAATAGGGTTCGTTATGGCTCACACCAGTCACACCAATAACTGGCGTTCCACAAACAGGACTCGAATCGTTTTCACTATTCATTTTCAAGAAAGGAAGAGAGGTTGAGAGAGGTGGTGCGAGAAAGGAATGCCTGAGCAAATGAGAGAGTAACAGAGACTGGTGATAGTGGGCGAGGAAGAGAGGTTTCGCAATAGAAACAAAGGTTCAGACTTCAAAGAGAGCAACATAAGGTTTTACATGAAGAAGAATATATTTGGCGCTTTAATTTTAAGACCAGATGTGTTAAAAAGCCGGTCTTAAAAGTTAACCTTTAAGAACGGTCCTTATTAAACTCCGGTATTAAAAGTAATTAATTTTTTGTTTAATTTTTTTTCAATATTTGTACCGGCCACAATTTATGTCCAGTCTTAAAAGCTTTAATTTTAAGACTGGATGTATTAAAAAGCCAGTCTTAAAAGTTAACCTTAAGTCCAGTCCTTATTATACTCCGGTCTTAAAATTAATTAATTTTTTGTTTAATTATTTTCAATATTTTGCACCGACCACAATTTATGTTCGGTCTTAAAAATATAACTTTTAAGACTGGCTTTTAAATATATCCGGTCTTAAAAGTTTTATTTAAATTTTTCCTTATATTTTGGACCGGATAAAATTTAAGTCCTGTAGTATGAGATGTCTCTAAAAAGTAATTGATATTTCAATTTTTTAATAACATTTTTTAAACCAGTTGTTTTGTATACCGGTCTGAATAATATATTTAAGACCTATGAATAAAGGATCCGGTCCAAAAAGTTCTTTATATTTACAAAATTGCCACTGGTCATACTTTTAAGACTTGGGCGTCAATACTCCGGTCTGAACGAGGCGGTCTTAAATCACTTTTTTGCACTAGTGTTGCCACTCAAATTTTTGCACTGTCATAATTTTGCACCACCATTTGTAGCAGTTTTCTAATCGCTATAAAATATTCACACAATCTGTCATCTCGATCTCATCTTGTATCAGTGGCGTGAAACCGCTACAAGTAAAGTAGCAATTTTATTACATGAATAACAGTATTAAAAAAAACCAATACAAAATAGCTTACAATAGTGTATTTTGTAGTGGTTCTTTGAACTGCTACTACTGTCGTTAAACCGCTACAAATACACAATTTTCACTACGAAATGTCAATTTGTTTTGTAGTTTCTACTCTATGCTTAATGCTTCTTATTGATTGGCCACCAATGAGATTGTTGGGTTCACTTGATTGATGCTTGAGAGAGTAAACTTGAGTTTAATCAGGTCAGAACTTGAAATTTATGAGTTGAATGGATGGTTTTATTAATAAGATAAAGATATACTCATTAACCTCACATAGTCATATAGTGTTTGCAATGAAAATTGGGATTAATTAGTAGATTAAGAAATTAATTGAACCAAGCCCCTATTTGAAGACTTTAGAGAGTACTTAGTATAATCTCTCATTAAGAAGAAAATCTTGTGGGGATTTAAGTGAGTGCTTTTGAAATTCAAGGAGGATAAATAATCCTAGGGCATTTCTATCCTAGTAGTCCATAAATCACTTGCTTTTACTTGCTTTCTAATTTTTAAAATAATTTGCCTTCATTCTTGATATTTGTATCACTCAAATTAGGTGAAAGTGTGATAATCAATACTTAACACACAACCCGAGCAATTGTGGTGCAAACACGCATCTCCCTAATTATTATTTTTTTTAAAAAACAAATATTAAGCAAATACATTATGGTTATTTTGAAAAATCATCAGGCCGATGTAGTTACAGCCATCAAAAAGGCCTAACCTGTCGAACCAGACTCTTTAAACCCATTCATGTGGAGGGAACTGAGTTTAAAAGGGATAATATCTTAGGGCTTAAAAATAAAAGGGTCAACCCATTAGAGCCTAGGGCCAACTCGTTTAAATGCGTATGTTTTTATTATTAATATTTAATGAATTATAAAAAAAATTATATTAAACTATCACTTTTTCCTGCAATAATAACCTATCACTAATTCACTATTATTTACTATCACTAATAATCAGATTCAATCACTGTGGCACTATGCAACTACAAGGATAACCTATCACATTTTCCTACAGTGTTTGAGGTTTTTTGGGCACACCATAAGTGAGGTTTTTGGACACACCTGACACCATAAGTGTTTGTAGTTTGATTTGTATTACTTTTGAGAGTTTACAACAATTCTACACTTTATATTATTAATATTTAACATTTTAATTAGGAATTTTTAGGAGATTTATTGTTTTATTTTTTATATTTCAAAATGGTCGAAATATATTAAATCAACTTTATACATGAAATCATTACAAATTATTCCCTATTATAAACAAATTTTCTTTACTCCATAAAGTTTGACCTCTTCAATAATAACCGCGGACTAAAATTATATATGCTTCTTGTTTCTAAGTTATTCAAATTTATTGGAATATTATTCCCATTTAATTCCCAACTTTTATAATTAGAGTTTGAAGATAAGGTAATAAAGTAAATTGAATTTGACAATATACTTTAAATCATGAATTCAATTTTCTTGAATTTAAAAAGAGACATCAAATCATTAATCACAAAACATAATCACCTAATAGGCATTTGATGGCTATAAAAACAATTATGCTCGAAGAGTGTAAATGTTTTTCCCTTCGTATCCAAAAACAATTTCGGACATATTTTTACAATGATAATCAAATTAATTTCATTTAACTTTCAACGTCAATGTCACATGTTTATTACCCTATCAACATATTTTGATAATCATACTACCTAACATTATGTCTTTAGATATATTACTATCATAATTAACACTTTTAGGTACAATACTCTTTCATCCAACACACACAAAGACATATAGCTTGTTTTAATAAAATTGCCTAAAAGCTTGTAGGCTAGCCCTAAAGCACATATATGAAGGCCAAGTTTTATTAATAGGTAGATTTTATGACATGTGGTCTCTAAAGAACCAGCCATTTTAGGCCCTACCTTATCATGGGTTGGCCCAACCCTTTTTTTACAAAGGACAAAAATGATATTGATAACATTAACAAGTTTTATGGTGAATTTTAAGAAAGCAAACTAAAAGACAATAAATTGAGCTTATCTAGAAAACTAGAAGAGTAACAATTAAAACAATAAAAGGAAAAAAAATTCCTTAATCAAGTGCTGAATGTCCTGTACCACCACATTGATATGGTCTTAATTGAGTTTCATGGCTCTAAATGTAGTAACATCCTCGGCCAACTCTGTAACCTTATTAATTGAAGCTTTAATTTTAATTATTGTTTAATCGTCAAATATAATACCTGTTATTTGACAGTTAAATATATTTTTAAAAAAAAAACTGTAAAATATAGCATTTTCGTAGTAATACTATTTGTATGAAGCAAATCGGTATGATAAAAAAGATGAGAAGAATTTCAAGGATGGGAAAGAGAGTTCGAAAATTACTTCTACAGCCCACTGGCAAGAAGTCTAACTCGACCAGATCAGATAGGTGGCTGATGAGTAGCAGAAAACGGCAACGATGCAGTGTTGGGTTGTTTTAAGGGTTGTAGATCTGTGTTGGGGAGGAAGATATGGATTGGAGATCTGATTTGTAGAGAGAGGAAGAAGAGAAAGAGAGAGGGATGTCGGCGACGGCATAGAGGAAGGCACCTAGAAGGGGCAGAGAGAGTTATACCGACGACGGCGGAGGTGGAGAGGAAGGCGTCTGTGGGGAAAGAGAGGGCAATGCCGGCGACGAAGGAGAGGAAGGCATCTATAGGGGGAAGATAGCGTGATACCAGCGACGGCGAAGAGGAAGCAACTGTTTTATGTTGGGGGGTTGGGGGGAGGCGAGAGAGCGATGCCGCAGAGGAAGCCGCTGTAGAGGGGCAATATAGTCGGTCGATCTGAAGGAGAAAAAATGTTATGGGAAAAGGGTATGTAGGTAATTTAAAATACTCCAATAATGAGGTGGCTAAGTTGGATTATTAGGTGCAAAGTAAGAAAGAATACCACATGGGATATTAAGTCAAACAAAATAATCAAATTTAACATTGATTACCTCCAGGCGACATTGAAACCAAAAAAAAATTCAAAACAATATAGAGATTTCGTGAATACTTCCTAAGTGGATTAACACCTTAACCTAATTATATATATAGGTTGCAGTGATACTATTTGTATGCCTCTTCCAATAGAAGCGGTGGAAGATGATGAAAGGATCTAAAATATTTATATTTTTGTGTAAATATTTCAGTACTCCACATCTTCTATATTGAAAAATGATATCGAAAGTTCTTATAATTAAAATAATATTAATATTAACATTATTATCAATATCAAAAATAAACTTAATAAAAAGTCTCAGGTAATAAATAATGTGACTAATTCTTTAATTATATATAATTTATGAGAGATAGAATAAAAAAATAGAGTAAATACCCTTTTGGGTCCCTAGAAAAAAATACGGACCCCATTTTGGTCCCTCATACAAAGAAATGCCCTTTTAGTCCCTGAAAAGGACGAATAAGGGTCGATTTGTGAACATTTGAGTCCCTCGCAAATTTTTAAAAAGTCATTTTTAGTCCATAAAAAAGTCTCATTTTAGTCCCTAGGGACGAAAATATGGTCCGTGTTTTTTGTCGGGGACCCACCAAAAGGGTATTTACTCTAAAAAAATATAAATAATCTGTATTACATTGAGACAATAGGGAAAATAGAGGGCCCTCCGTCCCCCACCCAAAACAATTTTACATTGTTTATAAATGGATAGTTATATCACAGATACATTGTTTGAATTACACACACACACACACACATATATATATATCTCTCTCTATATCTATATAACATACATACATACATACATACATATGTGTACATACATACATATATACACATACCTATATATACATACATACATACACACACACACATATATACAGGCACACACATATATATATACAGCTGGGTTATATGCTCAAATATAGAAAAAGTATGAGTATGACAAAATTATAACCAACCATCCAGTTCCGGAGTTTAACTAAATAGGTCTTGGAAGGATATATATATGTCCTCTTTCATACATGGATACTTTTATAAACAGCATATGATTATCAGACCTTCTTCCTTCAAATCATATTTAGAGCAGTCTTCCTTCGTTTCTAATAGGAGATCATATAACTAAAACTTGATTTTATGGTTTTATATGATCATAACCAAACTTTAAACCTTACTTGAACATATAACCATGTGTCTTATAGGATCATAACTAATGAATTTATGATAATATTACTAAATAATTTGACCCCTTTAGAAAATTAGAAACTCATATGTATGTGTGTATGTGTATGTACATATATGTGTGTATATATATATATATATGTGTGTATATATATATATATATATATATGTAATACTTTCATATCTAGAACAAAATATATGACTTTCTGAAGGACGAGGTCCTATAGTGGGATTTCCAAGATCTTGACTTTGAAAAAGACTTGAAAACAAGAAAAATGTGTAAAACTATATCATCGTGAACATTTTACATGTGGATATGATTCTAGGTATTACTGTTCATGATAAGCCTACCTTATAATACAATACATATAGTAATTAGTATATTCATTAATGGAATAACCTATAAATATATCAATTAAATTCATGCAAATGTCTATTGACAAAAGTAAAAGAATTAAGTTCATGTAGTCATCTAATTGATGATATTAGAATTTAGAGTAAAATACTTTAATCACCCTTCCATTAATTTACTTTAATTATACAGACCCCACTTCTATTTTTAAAACCCATGTAAACCTTCCTTAAAATTAAAATGTATATTACGTAAATCTTCCTTATATTGAGATTCTATTTCCATCTACCCAAATTATTAGTTGATGATGACCGTTAAGTTTGACTTTTGAACTTTTACTTTACCAAAATGTTATTCTATAACATTAGAATTATTTAAACAAATAAATATGTTTGTGGGCAAAAAAATGTATACCACCAAATTTTTATCTAATAGATTTTTTTACTTTCTAATATGTTAAAAATTGATGAATTTTGAGATTATATAATTTTAATTTTAATTTTTTACCATATTTATTGAAATTTATTTATTTTAAATTTCTTTAATGACTAAAAATATATATCAAACACATTTTTTCCATCAAATATAATAAACTATATATGTTTGAGAGATTATATTAAGTCATTTAAATTTAGATTTTGTTATATTTTCTACAAACATTTAAAAAACTTACTCAAATTTTTTAAAGTTTGTGATATTTACAAGTTGTGAATTCAAATTTAGGATTTAGCATTAAGGGTAAATTAGTAAATAATTTTATTTTTATATAAATTTAAATTGAAAAAATATTTTAATTTTTTTTTTTAGAATATTCTTAATGGAATTTACGGTTTGAACTTAAGTGTATGTGTATGTTAGATGGTAGGTATGTGTAATTAAGGCAAAAACAGAAAGGTAATTAAAGTATTTTAGTTTAAAATTTATCCTCTTAGAATTAAAGATATCATTATACGTGAAAAAAAATGGAATTAAGATGCCTTATAATTGATTTATTTATTATTGTTTTTAAATACAATACAAAAATTTACTTTAGTAAACCATCGATCATATTCCCTCTCGCGCATGTATGTGTGTATCACATCACTTTTTCTTTTGGGTCACCATCTCTCCTAGTGCTAGCTATATAGGTACAATGAGTGGAAATCAAAGTTCATAATTTTGTGTGGTTATTCTTTTCATAACTCCTTATATTTAAGAGAGAGGCTGAGGCAAAGAGGGATTACTTGTCAATCCTAACACAACACTTTGTTTGAAGGGTTGACATTTAAACCAAACTTAACCCTCAAAGCACCTATCAACATAGTTTATAAAATTAAACTTATACTCCTTCCCATCCATAATATAAGAGTTATTTAGGGAGTTAGTCTTCATCCTAAATATAAGACATATTTGTCAATATTTTCTTTATTTATCCCTAGTAACACTCTCAACAATAACCAAGGAAGAGAGGGAATAAAGAAATTAAGGAAGATAACTATGATATTTTAGAAAATGCATGTCATATTAACTAACTTAACTAATTTCTTTAATCTAATAAAAATCAGGTAAATATATCTTATATTAAGGACCAAAAGAAGTAATTACCAATTCTTAGAAAGTTAAAAGCAATACCAACATGACGCTTTATCCGCTTAAGCACAACCATCATACCATGCATCCACAATAACTTGTCAACATGCTAAAAACCACTGTAAAGAAACATGCTCAACATCAAGGGACCACTAAAGCACAATAAACTTACAGGGCTCACAGTACTTAAAAGGGGCACATCCATATCAACACATCGGTAGCGATTTTGAAGTAACAATTACTAAAATATTGCTATCGCAGCTGGTTTGACTAAACCACAAAAATTAATTAGTTGAGATTATGGCAATTCACTACTATAATTGTAACAAAATATGAAGGTTCAAGAATGGTACAAACTTCCTATGTAGTAGTTTTTAGGAAACCTCTTACAAAAATTTAGTAATTGTCCACAGAAACCACTACAAAAGTGGTAAATGGAACGAAAGGTCGCATGTGGTATTTTTAATAACACTTTGGGCCCTTTGGTGTCTGACTTTTTTTTTTTTTCCTTTCTGAATTCTATTATTAGTAGGTATCCGAGCAACAAACTAATCGGATTAAATATTTATAACAAGGATGATTCTGCCCATAGTTCTTTTTGAACAAGGTAGTATCTGAACTCAATTTCCCACTTTCTGATCTACTAGGTCTAATCTCTTTGCTTAAATCAAACCTAGTGTTTAAAAATGTCACATGATTGTCCGGTGATACTTCACAATTATCTTCAATTCCTCTCTTACATGATTTTTGGCCTTCATTTCACCTTAAATTGTTAAATCCTAAAATTCCATTTCCATCTATTTTGCAATTTCTTTTTGGTGATGATTATTGATTGGGGAGGGTAATTATATCAGAGTGTTTACATTTTAAAGTCTCAGCACTGAAATTATGCTTAGACTGTATTGCAAACAGGCTTTATAGGTTGTTTCCCCTCATTGTTGTTTTTATGCTAGGATAAATATGCTCTCCAATCCATGACTTGGATGATAATTGATGTAAATCTCTGTGCTACTCACTCTTTTGTCCTTTTAACTTTTGTTGTTTATGATTAAACCCCTTATCATAGCTCAAATCAACCTTGAAAAGAAAGCCTGCTTTGACAAGATACTGGAACGTGTATAGCTTTTCTGTGTTTGGTGGGCTATCTTGTGTTGACTCTATTAACTCTAATTTGGAGGCCTAGAGTTTGATTAGATATGCTACTGAAAATCATTACCCTCTTAAAATAGCATTCCATTGGACGGACGGTTAGTCAGTACACATTCATTTAAGTCTCTGCTAATTATATGAGAAGCAAGAAAAAAGAACCCATAGGTTCAATACATTATATTTTTTTCCTTTACAATGCCAATTCATTTGGACGTGATGTTGCTGGTTCGCTCCATATTAATGCATCCCAGTTTTATTTTATACATGGACTTTAATAATTCTAACAGTTTAGCACCATTTTCTTAGGTTACCTAGATAATTGGATGCTTTGAACTTTCCTCAATGAGACTATTTAAGAGAGAGAAATGCATCAATTTTCAGTTATAATATCATTCCTTTAAAAATTTCTATAAGTTTAGACATCCAGCTTTTAGTTGCAGCCCAGTTTAAAACATGGATTATTGATTATTTTATGTTTTTCAAAAATGTGTTGTCCCTCATTTTTCGAATGGCCATACTTGTAGGAAGCCTTTCTGATTTTAGTTAACTTATTCTGAAGTTTTCTAGGAACTTCTCTTTGTGCATCTTTATCTTTTTCCTATCTAGAGCTGAAAGCAACAGAATGATGTAGATACAATGGAATGTCTCGGAGTCGTTACAATCGCTTTGATTATTCTTAAATTAATGTGACAATCTGTGACATTTTTTTGATACCCCATCGTTGATTTTGGGCCCCAAGCCCTCTATAATCTTTTTCATTGTTTCAGCAATCCAGGTCAGTATAATGGTTTTTATTTTTTACATTTACAATTTTTAATTCAATACTCCCTCTAGTCTTTAATATAAGACACATTTACTTAAGTTGATTAAATTAAAGAAGTTAGTTGAGTTAGTTAATATAACATGTAATTTCTAAATCACCCTAGTCATCTTCCTTAATTCCTCCATTCCTTCTCCTCCTTGATTCTTATTGGGAAGCATCAATAGCAGTAAATTAGGAAAAAATTGATAAATATAAAGATGATGTATTATATTTAAGATCAAGATCAACTCCTCAAATATGTTTTATATGAAAGACCGGGGGAATAGCAGGAATCCTTTTATTTTATCATTTATAATTGTAATACCGGATAATTATTTATCGGAATATTATATTTCGATAAATAATACCTATTGAAAATAGGTGAATATGTAGTTTCAAATGATAAGTAATAATTATCTTATTTTCTAAGGTAATTACTATGGAAATTAGGGTGGATAAAGAGCTAAAAATCCCTAAATGCAATTGTAGGGCATTAAATGGCCGAAAATATTATGATAAATCCTAAGAGGCAATGAAATATTTATTAAAAATTAGAGAATATGTTGTCTCTAATTTAGGTAATTTTGGGATTAATTTCCTTGGAAAAATATTGAGGCAAGATTTAATATTAATTTGGGGATCATAATTGACCCCATGATTTTTAATATTTTACATGGGATATAAAATACCAATGTAAGTAAAATAATTGTGAGATAATGATTTATCCTAATTAAGAAAATTATCAAAAATTAGTAAGTGGCTAATCTGGTAATTAATGAGATAATTAAGGTATAAAGTAAATGAATTAAAAATAATTTAAATACTTATTTTTAATTGGAGAAATTCGAAATTATTAAATAAATAAATAAAAAATATTAATAAAATATTTTATGCTTAGAAAAATAAATAAAAAAATAAAAAGAAAAAAAAATATCATGATATTTTTGTAAAATTGTATTATTATATAATATAGTGAATAGTAATGGAATAAATAGGAAAGCGGATCTATCTAGAGAACCAGGAATAGGAATTCCAAAGTCAAGGTAAAATATTGATCAGTGAGTTTTTACCTTCAAGTGACCTCTTAGGAAGTTAATTCCGAGGTCGGTAGCGCATTTGCCTAATAAGACGAAATAGGGAAAAATGCGATATTCACATTTTGGATTTGAAGAAAATAATTATAACTCAACATCTAGAGATGAGTTTATAATTATCTGGACATATTTGGAATCGTGAATTATTATCCGAGATTGATGATTAAAGCGATTTCCGACACGGACGTGTTCGGACACGTTTTTCGAGAAAACTTCAATTTGGACTGTTGGAACCCCAGTAAGGGACCGAAATCTAAGTTAAATTAGATATTATTGATGAGGAAGAGAAGATCTTCAAAGTTATGAATTCAGAATTTTGAGATTTCTCCGAAAAGACGCGAAACGGAGACCGAACGGGGAAAATCATCGAACCCGGCCATAAAGCAAGTTGACTCACCACTCTTGGACCAATGGCTTGCTGCCACATCACTCCCCAATGTCGACTAAGGGCTGCCCATGGTCAAGAATTAACCACCATTTAGCCTTTATTTTACTTGGTTATAAGGTAAGAGAAAATTACAAGATTTGGAATATGGAAATTACCAAAGTGGCACAATTTTTGCCTATATAAAGGCATGAGCACCTTCATCATTTTTCACACACAAAAATCTGCCCCTTAGAGAGAAGTTAGAGAGAGAAGCTCGGAGAAAGTCGAGCAAAGTCGGGTAAGTTCTTCGGTCCGGGTCTTTAGTTTCGGTAGTTCTTTCGGTAGATATAGTAGGAATGCTAGATTTATCTTTAATTTTTCAAGATAGTCTAGATATCATATTTAGGGGTAAATATGATATATATTTCGAAAATATGATGAGGGAAAAGATCTGTCAAAATTCTAGAGAGATAGAGCTAAAACAAAGCTCGGCGCGAAATTCCGCCGATTAGGGGTTCGGGGCAAAATGGTAATTTGTACCTAAAATGCCTGTTATGCTGCTAAAAGTTGTTAAATATTATCCTTATAGGATATCTCGAGATAATCGTACCGTCGGCATTTGTTGTGCCGCCGTCGTACATTGTTTTTCCATTGTCGGGAATTTACCGTTTTCCGTAAAAGTACCGTTTTCCGTCAACAAAGGTACGTTCGCGTCTTTGTAACACTAACTCGATGGTTATTGTATGCATATATGTATTTTCCTCGTCATCATGTATTCTCTATGTTGTGCCTTAACCTTACATCCGATCGTATTGTTATGCCGTCCATATCCGATTATGTCCAATGTCCGTTGTGCCTTAACCTTACATCCGATTGTATTGTTATTGCCGTGCATATCGATCATGTACATTTCTCCTTGTGCCTTAACCTTACATCCGATTTGTATTGTTATTGCCATATATATACGATTATGTATACCCTACTTTGAACGTAGTAAGTGTCGTCAAAATTCCATGAATATACGTAGTACTTATATGATGTATGTAAACATGAGGTTAACCGTTACACGGGGTCCGTGCATTGGACCTCGGCTCTTAACATAGCGTCGGGTTCGGGAGGACCGAGAGGAGAAAGGCAAGCGGGCCGCATAAAGACAGTGAAGACTTCTTATGTTTTTGTAGTTACACTGACGTTAGACGTCCGAAAACAATGTCCTGTTATTGTAATCAGCCAGACTTACGGCATTTGAAATATATGTATCAGTTACTCAATCGCTCTGATGCTCTACTCTGATGAAAAAAAAAATATACTGCTTTTGAAAATGGGGATGTTACAATAAT
Source organism: Acacia melanoxylon (assembly GCA_019022615.1). Classification (NCBI taxonomy): domain Eukaryota; kingdom Viridiplantae; phylum Streptophyta; class Magnoliopsida; order Fabales; family Fabaceae; genus Acacia; species Acacia melanoxylon. Next base: position 9,426,668 of record JAFJYJ010000010.1, read on the forward strand.
TGTATTTTGTAGTTATTAATTTTCATGAATAATAATAGGTTTGTAGTCAACTCAAGTATAGTATGTTCCAACATAAAATTACTCTCTTCACGTGTAAATTAATTCAACTTCAACTAGCTGATATTCAATTGTCTCCCACGCACTCATGTGGAGCATAGGTCTCTCCGCCAAGCGTGAGAGTGGTAAGGTTGGTGGTACGAAGGTTGGCCGGCGTGATAGATCAGAGGTTCGGTGTCGTAATTAGGTGAGCTATCAATCCTGGTGAGGGAGATCGGTGGTGGATAGCGATATTCGTGTTTGCTTTGTCAAGATCAGAGGTTCGGTATTGCAGTATGGAGGTATCGCAGCTTTCGACTCCATTGATCTGGAAGGAGGAGGCATCTGAGTGGATTTTGATCGGCAAGGTTCTATCAAGCAAGACATTCACGAGATCCGCCATGGAGGCAATTTTGAAGAAAGCGTGGAATCTTCAGGAAGGCGTTGACGTAATCGAAATTAACGGAAACACTTTCTTGTTCAAATTTTCAGATGAAGGCGAATATTACAGAGTTTTGAGAGGGCGGCCATGGTCGGTCAATGGTTGTTTGCTAAATCTGATGGAGAGATTGAAGTACAAATCCTATGAGGAATTTGATTTTAGTACCAGTCGAGTTTGGATTCAGATGCACAATGTGCCTATGGAAGTAATGTGTCTGGAAAACACGATCAAAATTGGTGAGCATGTTGGTGAGGTTATGTTGGCTGAAGATCCCTACCACAACGGCAGATTTCTTCAAAGTTTCTTGCGAGCCAGATTCATTTTGGATCAAAAGTAGCCACTAGACCATGGTTTTTGGATGCCTACATCGGCTGGCAAGAAGGTATGGAATTCGATTATGTATGAGAAATTGCTGATTTTCTGTTATAATTGTGGAAGGATTGGGCACGACAATCGTTCCTGTAAATCTAAAAAATTAATGTCCGCTCTTGATCCTTCGTTGCCTCAGTTTGGGAATTGGATAACTACTACTCAGTGTCGTTGTTGGGATGAGGTGATGTCTGTAGTTAATAATGATTGGGTGGAGGCTAGTTATGCTAGGAGGAGGAAGGAGGAGGCGACAATTAGAAGGATAAATCCAGAGAAATCGAAGAAGGTTATGGAGAAAAAGCTTGTAAAACTGATCTGTTTTTCATCAAGGTCAATAGGTCCACGGCATCAAGCACAGATGTAGATTCGAAGGGGCATGTAGGGAGGCCTGATATAAGTGATGAAAAGGAGAGGAGTAGGGATGAATGGTGTCTGGAGTTTAAAAATAGGAGGAAAATGAAGAGCTCTTCAAATCTGCAGGAGTGCAAGGATAGCGGGTTTGGGGAGGTCACATGAATGTATGACTGATGTAGGGGACCTATCTCCTAAGTTTGATGCTATCCCGATTAGTCAGGAGGTAATTGGAGATGGAAATATCATTAGCCAAACCAGTAATGATCTGAATGTGAACGGTATGGCTATGATCCTGTATAATGGTAGAGTGCTGGGTGAGGTTACCAATGGTATAAATGCCCTTGGACTGAAAAGGAATGCTGAGGAAAGTTGGGATTCATCAATGTCTAAACGTTGGAGGATAGAGGAAGGAAATATCAGTCCTAAACTGGACATTCTTCATATGCTGTGAATTTAAGGAAGATAAAGGCACGTATTAGAAGAAATAACAAGAGAAAAAGAAAGGGAGATAAGGAAAATCTTTCAGAGGAGTTGATGGATCTGGAGGAAGTGGACTTGGTTGCTGCTGATGTCTCTATATTAGAATCTGGTTTTGTTTTTAAAGCTGGACGTGGTAGGAGGGCAAGTATTTCAACTGAAGGTACTGGTGGCTGGCCAAAAGCAACCACCCAGCAGCCATTAAACTCATTTCCTGGAACTGTCAAGGCCTGGGAAGAGCCTTGACAGTCAAAAACTTGAGGGATATGGTGAAGAAATTTCATCCCTCAATAATCTTCCTAATGGAGACCAAAATATGTTCTGAGAAAATCAAAAAAATCATAAGCAGATGCGGTTTTAATCAAGAGCTGTATGTGGAACAGAGGGGTCTAGCTGGTGGTTTGGCATTGTGGTAGTTTGATTCTATTGTTTTAACAATCCTGTACAAATCCCAAAACATTATTCATGTGCTGGTGGAGTCAGGTGGTCTGAATGTTCCTGAAGTGATTTCTTTTGTATATGCTCCACCCAAGGAAGGGGAACACCGAATTGTTTGGGACACACTGAGGAAGTTGAGCTGTGAATGTGAATGAAACATGGTTAGCTGTTAGTGATTTTAATGATCTGTTATCTCAATCTGAGAAAGAGGGCGGTAATCCACGGTCTATGCACAAGATCATCAACTTTCAAAGTTTGTTGTCTGATTGCAACCTTATGGATTTGGATTTTAAGGGTTCTACATTTACTTGGTGCAATAAGAGGCCTGAAGGGTTAGTAAGGGAAAGAATAGATCGCGCTCTTGGTAATGTGAAATTTAGAGATACCTTCGAGCGAGCTATAGTCTTTCATGTGGAACCAATTGGATCAGATCACCATGCGTTGGTGGTGGACTGTTGCTACAACGAGGAGAAAGGGGTTAGATCATTTAAATTTGAGGCGGATCGGATCCATCATGATGATTTCCTGCAGATTGTGGACAAGGGTTGGAATGAGGTGGATGGAGATGTCAAGGATAGGGTGGCAGATATGGTTAGAAGACTGAATGCGTGCAAAGGATTTTCCTAATTGTAGGAAGGTCATTGCACACTTAAGACATATGTTGAGCAACTGTTATAAGGGTATTTTGACAACTGGAAAATTAATTGAGGCAGAGGACTTGATTAATCAGATGGAAGAAGCATGGAACAAGGAAGAAAGGTATTGGTGGCAAAGGTCTAGAATTTCATGGCTGCAATGTGGAGACAGAAATTTGAAGTTTTTTCACAGTAGCGTTATACAGCGAAGACAAAGAAATAAAGTCTTGAGATTAAAGGATGATAATGGGGTGTGGTTGGAAGATCGAGGGGCCACTAACAAATCCTTTAGTGACTTTTATTCAAATCTCTTCAGTTCAGGTGGTAGTCGGCATATGGATCAGGCACTATCATACGTTAGGAAGGTGGTGATTGATCTTGACAATGTGCGCCTAATGGAACCTGTGTCTTGTCAAGAAATTGAATCTGTTGTATTTCAATTAGGGGGCACTAAAGCACCTGGGCCTGATGGGTTCTCAGCTTTGTTCTACCAAATGGCTTGGAAGGAAGTGAGTAAAGAGATTTGCATTATGGTCCAGGAATTTTTTGGGGGAAGGGTTGATATCAATCTAATCAACGGAACTAATATAGTGATGTTGCCGAAAGTTGATAAGCCAGAGAGGGTGCTTCAATTCAGACCAATTGGGCTATGCAATGTATCATATAAGATCATTTCAAAAATCATGATGAATCGGATGAGGGATTTAATGGGCAAAATAATATCACCTAACCAAAAGGCCTTCATCGCTGGCAGTATGATTCAGGATAACATCATTTTAGCACATGAGGCCTTTCATTATTTGAAACATAAGAAGACTGGCCGGAAGTGAGAGTTAGCTTTAAAGGTGGATATGAACAAAGCCTATGATCGCGTGGAATGGGATTTCCTAGAGGCGGTATTGTTGAGGATGGGGTTTTGTAATGGATGGGTGGAAAGGATCATGAAGTGAATCTCAACTACTGAATTTACATTGCAAGTGGATGGGCACAAGGTGGATTCTTTTATGCCTTAAAAGGGAGTGAGACAAGGTGATCCCCTCTCCCCATACATGTTTATTTTTGCTTCAGAGGTCTTATCTTTGATGATACAGCAACATATGGAGAAGAAGGACTTGAAGGGTGTGAAATTGGCAAGAGGCGCTCCTCCTTTATCACACTGTTTCTTTGCTAATGATGCATTGCTGTTTTTAAGGGCAGATGAGGTGAATTGCAAGATATTGAAACAAATACTAGATGTGTATTGCGAGGCATCGGGACAGTTGGTGAATCTTGAAAAATCCAATATTTTCTTTTCAGTGAATACGCCAACGGGAATCAAGGGGGAAATATCTTCCTGTCTTGGTATTAAATATTCTGATCAGTCTGGGAAGTACCTGGGATTACCTGTCATCTGGGGAAGATCGAAGGCTGCAGCTCTAGCTTTTGTGAGGGATCGCATTGGACTGAAATTACAATGGTGGAAACAGAAAATTCTTACATTTGCGGGACGTGAAATTTTGATTAAGGCGGTTGCAAATGCCATACCCACTTATCCTATGACTTGTTTTATGTTTCCAAAAAGACTTGTATGAAAATTGATAGCTTGATTTCTAAATTTTGGTGGGAGCAGCATGGAAAGGAGGGCTCTATTCACTAGAAGAGCTGAAAACATATGACTAGGAGGAAGAATGATGGTGGGACGGGTTTTAAGGAATTGCTCTGCTTCAATAAAGCCTTGTTAGCAAAGACGGCTTGGAGATTGCTCAACCAACCTAATGATTTGTGGTGTAAAATCCTCAAGGGAATTTACTTTCCTAAGGGGAATTTTCTAGATGCAAAAAAAGGTGGACATGCTTCATGGGGCTGGTCCAGTCTGTTGGAGGGAAGAGACCTGTTATTAAAAAGACTATGTTGGAAGGTAGGTGATGGGACAAAAATTAGAATATGGAGGGATCAAAGGATTCAAGGCCTTGAAGGATTTAAATTACACAGTATGGATTTGACGGTGGAAGAGGAATCGATCAGCAACAGTGGCTGAACTTATAAACAATGGGCGATGGGATCTTAGTCCAATTATAACAAGAATTAGTTGTGATGAAAAAGATATGATCTTAAAACTTCTTATTCCTACTAATATTTGTCCTGATCGTGCAGTTTGGATGGCAGCTAAGGATGGTCTTTACTCAATTAAATTTGGGTATGCAATTGCTAGAATCAGCACTGAGGAGAGTAAAATCAAAGATCCAGGTACTTCCTTTTCTGTGTCTAAAACCCTCTGGAAATGCATTTGGAAAGTGATGGTTCCACCTAAAATTCAACATTTTATGTGGAGGTTAGTTGTAGGAGCTGTTGCAACTCGCGACGCCTTGTTTAGGAGGAAATGTGCTAATAACCCTATCTGCCCTGTATGCTTATCTGACTGTGAAACTGTTGAACATTTACTGTTTTTGTGTCCATGGACTAAGTTGTGCTGGTTTGGTTGTCCCCTTGGGCTTAAATTTAGTAAATGGTCCATGAAGAGGTGTGAGGAATGGTTTAGTGATTTGTTGAATGGGAGAGAGGGTCTTGATGAATATGGTAAATCCTTATTTGTTACAATGTGTTGGTGGATTTGGAAAACTAGATGTAATTGGGTTTTCAAGGGAGAAAATCCTGATGCTATGAATGTTGTCCGATTGGTTAATGCCCAAGTTGAGGAGTTTTGGAACAATAATACAAGAGGGGATAGGAGTGGTAGGAAGGTATTCCTAAATCAGTCAGTAAGAAATGTCTCTTGGGTGGCACCCCCTCCTGAAACAATAAAGATCAACATGGATGGCTCTTTCATGGGGTCTTCGGGGGCTGCAGGGGTTGGTTTGGTTAGCAGGAATGACAAGGGAGAATTTGTTGGAGGACTAGGTGGGGCTGTATCAGCTGACTCTCCATTCATGGCAGAATGCATGGCGCTGAGGGAGGCTTTATTGAACAGAGCTAGGTTCCATGGATCTCATTTGATTGTTGAGACTGATTGTGAATGTTTGTACAAATTGGTAGAAAAAAAGACTATTGCTGGTTGTGAATGGCAATGCCAAGATTTAATGTAGAAAATTCTTGGGTTGATTGAATCCTTGAATGGTGTGTCCTTCTCCCTAGTTGCAAGACAGGGAAATAAAGCTGCAGATTGTCTAGCAGTTGATGCCGCAAAGAAGATGTATCAATCTGTTTGGCTGGATTCTCTTCCATCTTCTTTATGCAATTTATTAGTTCAGGATTCTAATCAACACAGGAAATTCAATGCTGAGTTTACAGATACAGGTGATGTAACATCCCATTTGAAAACGGCGGAATATTTTTTTTTTAAACGTTTCCAAATATTTCAAGCAGAGTAATCAGAGTAGAGCATTGGAGTGAAAGAGTAACTAATTCATATCAAACATCAACCATAGTGTAACGTTGTAATGATTACAGTAATCCTAGAGTTTGAAAGTGAATAATTGAAAGCGGTAAAGATAGATAAGTCTCTCGGGCTGCACGTCACTGTCGCTTGCCTCGATCTTCGATCCGTATTCCTCGGATCCACGAAGCTATAGGCGAGATTCAATTCACCGCATTGAAACTCGGGTAACGGTTAATCTCAAACCCAAACAATACGATATACGAGATAACGAGATATTCTAGACAATACAACAAGTATATCACTACATAAGCATACAGCAGATGCATGATCATTATGCCGACAAAACATAAGCATTACGCATTATGTAAAGCCCCACAATGTAAAACAACAATAACGGCTTGCACTATTCACGGTGCCACGATACCACTCGTGTTCTCGGCGCTAGAAAAACATACGGCGTTATCATGACTATAACCCGTGTAAAACTGTCTGTATATCGGTCTACGAACGTATCTATCACACATATATGCATTTAAGCAGTACAAGGTTAGTGTTACAGTACGCGTCCGTACCTTCGTTGACGACGTTAGGTACTTCTGGCGGAAAAACGTGAAATGTTCGCAATGCACGTCGGGGGCGCGTAACGGCAGCAAATCGAGTTTCGATGCCCTATCGAGTAATATCACTTTCATTAGTGATTTGAAATCATAACGGCATTTTAGGTAAAAATTACCATTTTGCCCTTCTACCCCTAATTTGGCGGAATTTTGCGAACTTCGTTACTTTGACCGTACTCCATTTCAAAATTATCCTCACTATGTTTTTACCTCGTCGGGCATCTTTCAATGCAATGAGGCTTAAAAACAAGCATAGGAATATATTCGAAACTTCCTAGATCAAAACAACAGTTTCTACTATAACTACCGAAAGAACTACGGAAACTAAAAACTAAGGACCGAAGAACTTACTCGGAGCTAAGGCAGAATTTTTCCAGAGATTCTCTCTCTAGAACCTCTCTCTAGGATTCGGATTTGGTGTGAAAAATGAGAGCAAGAGGGCTTGCTATTTATAGGGAAAAATAGGGACAAGGTGGGAATTTCCACAAAAAGTCTTGATCGGATTCGGCCGTTGGATCGCATTTTTGAGGACAAAACACTCTTGGCCATCCATGGTCAAGATCGACATCTAAGAGCCCTAAAGTCAATGGATGAGTTGTCATCCATGATGGCTCTTGCTTTATGGCCTCCGTCCGATAAAGCTACCCGATCGGTGTCCGTTTCGCGATTTCGCATAAACTCAAAAATCCGGGCATGTAACTTTGAAGGTCTTTTCATCCTCTTTCATATTATCTATTTGGATCCTCTTTTTGATCATATCCAGGTATTCTCGGTGCGTCGGAAGATATTCGGACAAACGCGTCCGGTTACGGGAAATCGCTTAGATAGAACCAACTTCACGGACAATAATTATTTGAATCGTAAACGTCCGGTGGTTGCCTAACTTAATCTCGTGTTTGAAAACACGCAATTGTTTCTATAGGTTCTCACTTTGCCTATCGGCTCTACTCTATCTATCGGCTTTCCGTCTTATTAGAAATTAGGGTTTTCGGTTGCGGAATCAACGTCACGGTAAATTCTTTCTTTGTGTAAAAATTCACTTGTTCTTAATTTGATCGGTCTGAAAAGACTTTTACCTCTGGTTTACTGTAGAATTTATTTCTAACATTTCCCCTCGTACGCCTCTGGCGACTTTTTGCATTATATTATTATTTTATTCTAATTATCATTTTAATTATTTTAACAATTATTTTTAATTAAAAATACCAAGAATTCCGGCCCCTTAATTTTAAAATTCAGTTTTAATTATTTTTCCATAATTGTTTCCATTTTTTAAAAATATAATATTTTTTACCAAAAATTCTCGTTTTACCCTCGCCGTTCGTTAAGGCTTAATCAGACCTAATTTCTTTGTTTAATGATCTTTTTAGGATCAGATTTCTTCATATATTTATCTTTACCAATTTTACAGTATATTGTTATCTTACAAACTTTTATCTTGACATTGTCATTTTATACCCTATGTAAAATATTAACAATGTTTACCCCATCGAGTTACTTTATGGTTACGAAATGCTTTTTAAACTTTTCTTCATGTTATTTCCTCTGAAATAATTTATTAAATTCTCATAATTAAAGATAATACTCCCATAATTTTCTCATAATTTTTCATGATCTTTCAAGGTATTTATCATAATGTTTTTAATTGTTTTTATCACCATGATATCATTTTCAGTCATTACATTTTTTCATCATATTTTTCTGTAACTTTCTTGACAATTTACTCTATAATTATAACAATTTTCTATAACAGTTTTAACTCATGAATTTGCTCTGTCAAAATATTTGTTAATTTCCTTTATTTCAGAAATTCCAGATTTACTAGAATCCGGGTATTACAGGTGATAGGGTGGGTGTGGTCTAAGAATCGGTCCTAGCCCAGTGATATAGTATTTGATTTGTTTTGCTATAGATTTGTTTTGGTAAGTTGTGTGATAGGTTGTACTTATAGGTATTTTCTGAGTGTTTTACTTGGTGTTTGTAATTCTTGATTTTATATTACAGTTTTCATTTGTCCTCTATTTTATATCAAGCCAATTTATTGTCTTTCAAACTCTTTTTACACTTTTAAAACCTTGAAAAACACCAAATTCATCATTTTCTTGGGTGATCAACCATCCTTTCAAATCTCGAGTACTTGCTATAAAACTTTTTGACACTCATGCTATGCATAATTCGTTTTTTTGGGAAAACATAGTTAAAAGTTAAAAATGTGATCTTAATTAGTTCATTTGGTTTTTAATATAAGACCCAATTAACTTTTTTATAGAGATTAAGGAAAATAAATAAATATTACTTTGAAGTATTTATATTTATTGTTTTTCTCCAAAGAAATTTGCACAACTAATAAACTAGTATATAATTTAATGATACACAACATATACTATGATTAAGTAATTTATTTAGCATCCTTAATCACTTGAAAAAAGTCAATTGGGTATTATATTAAGGAACATATATATGGAGTACTTAGAAAGATATATCAAACTATTATCAACATACCCAAGGCAAATGAGAGATAAAATCTTTTTCAGAATTTTACTCATCTTTCTAACAATTTAAATCCATTAAAGTGTAGTGGAATAGTGCGATAAAAATTGTGAAACATATTGAAATGAAAGACACACACGCACATGTATATACATATATACACACACACACATATACATATACATACACACGCACACACACATATATGTATATACACAAATATACATATATTCATATGTGTATGTATGTGTGTGTATTTATGTGTATATGTACTGACATATACACATATATATATATATATATATATATATATATATATATATATATATATATATATATACACATCTACACATGTGTGTGTATCTTGGTTAAAGTATATTTGCGGTCCTTAAAGTTTAGTTAAGCTTTTATTTTGGTCTTTTAACTTTCAAAAGTATGTTTTCAATTAGTACTTTAAAGTTAACAACGGAAACTTCACAAACAAGAAATGTGGAGTAAGCAGATTTAAAATGCTAACTCAACAAATTTAAATGCTAACATCTCTTAATATATAAAAGTAATTATATTACAGAATTAAAATTTGAATATGTCAACATTTTAAATTTGCTAACTCAACAGTTTCTATTAGAAAAGCTAACAATGTTAACTTAAAATAACTAAAAAAATATTTTTTAAAGTTAAAGAACTAAAATTGAAGCTTATGTAAACTTAAAGGATCAAAAGTATATTTTAGCCGAACATTTTGTTATAAATTATACCATAATTAATTATTAAACTTAATTAAATTAGACATTGAGAGAGGAAAGTATATTTTGAGGGCATCAAATTAATAAGTAATTTTTAACATAATTTCAAATAATAAAATTAGATAATTAAAAGTATGTAACAAAATATTCTCAAAAGTGTTAAAGTTTTAATTTAAGTGAAGATTTTGAAAAAAAAAGGATAAGGGTTTTATTTGACCCGGAAGTTTTGGCTGGGGAGCATTGGGTGGACGGAAGTTTTTTTTTTTGGAGCAAAATTGCCACTGAAGTTTACAAAACGTAGTAATTTTGCCCCTTCGTTAATTTTGACCGTTAAGTTTAACTGAGTGGCATGCCATCTCATCAATCAAATAAGAGTTAAGTATCATTTTGGACCCAAAAGTTTTCGCTGAGGAGCAATTTTTCTCTGGAAGTTTACAAAACGTAGCAATTTTGCCCTTCTGTGCCCCAATATTAAATTTGACTATTAAATCAGTCAAAGAACACACGTCATGCCTTGAAAAGGTTGAACTTGAAGTCAGAGAAGGAGATCCTTGAGACGTTGAACTAGAGGCAGTCGGAATTTGTGAAGCCGAATTGGTTAAAGGGACTGAAAGGTATGTCACAAAACCCAGAGAAAACATCACTTATGATCTAAGCAAATGAAACGCAAAACGAGAAATGAATTGTCCCAAAAATTGGTTCAGTAAGAAAAATCAATAGTGATAGTATTTACCTTTGTATAGATTGATCTAGGCCACCCACCTTGTCCCACAAGATAAATCTCGAGCGATTTGAAGTTATGCTTATTGAACCAATTTTTAGGACAATTAATTATTGATTTGTCTTACTGAACCAATTTTTGGGACAATTCATTTCTCGTTTTGTGTTTCATTTGCTTAGATCATAAGTGATGCTTCCTTTGGTTTTTGCGACAAACCTTTCAGTCCTTTTGACCAGTTCGGCTTCACAAATTCTGGCCGACTTGAGCTCAACGTCTCAAAGATCTCCCTCTCTAACTTCAAGTAGTTTGACATTTTCAAGGTATGACATGTGTGTTTTTTTGACTAATTTAATAGTTCAATTTAATATTGGGGGACAGAAGGGCAAAATTGCTCTTCAGCGAAAACTTCCGGAGCAAAAATGATACTTAACTCTTATTTGATTGATGAGGTGGCATGCCACGTATGCACTCAGTTAAACTTAACGGTCAAAATTAACGGAGGGGCAAAATTGCTACATTTTATTAACTTCCGTGGCAATTTTGCTCAAAAAAAAAACTTTCATTCACCTAGTGCTTCTTAGCCAAAACTTCCAGGGCAAATAAGACCCTTATCCAAAAAAAATAAATTATTATGGTCTCTATAATTTTAGCAAGAAAAAAAAAATGTTCCTTTTGGATATGTAATCCTGTTTTATTTTATAATATAATGATAGACTGATAGTATCGCTCTCCAATAATAAAAAAATAACAAATTAAAACTGAAGGGGGATTAATATATTATTAATCTTTTGTAATTCAAGAAACGTAACTCTTCTCATTGGCTATATTATATTGTAATTGTAATTTGGTTAAAAAAAGTCATGAGAAAAGTGAGAGGAAAAGACTAAATAATCTCTTGCGTCTTTTACTTATACATGAAAATGTCATATTCTTCGAGTTCATCATCAATAACATGATCACCGCCTCCCATGCCAGTTTGGGGCCATTACGAAGCACACGAAGATGATCATTTGGAGAAACTAGAAATTAAAGTCAAGGTTATTTTGGTAATTCCACACCAAACCGACGTTCCTATTGGGTTTGGTGTGGACGGCGCTCAGTTAGGTAAGTGTTGCCTTAGTAGAATAACAAAGAGAGGCGAAAGAAGGAGATTACTTGTACGTAGCAGAAAGTGTTCTTATTTTTACGCTTTGGGGTCGGTGCTGTGTGTGTGTTTATATTGTGTACTGAGAAATCAGAATTATCTTAGAATATCTACAGTTATGCTTATTGGTCAAGAAGATCTTAGGTTTCATATTCTTGTTGGAGCACGTTATATATTTCACTATATAAATACCATAACCAAACAAGTTTTGCCTTTTCAAGGTCATTTCAATAGTATGACCTACGAACTGTGCCACCAACCTTTTTTTTTTTGGCATGAGTTACATGGTCAAAAAACAGATAATCATAAGTACCTTTTTGGGTATTTATGGATTTTGTTTATTGGAATTATTTTATTTAAAAGATTAAGTTTGAACCGCGAAACCTTGTTGCCGATCAATCATTGAACGAGATTTTTGTAGCCTAAATCCCACAACATATATTTTTTATATATTTTATTTTGAATGATATGATATTAAAATGATATTTTTAATTAGCTTTTCACTCTTGAAAAATACCAACAGTGGTTGAGTATAACAGAAGTTAGTCCCTAACAATCACCAATGTTTTGAATTCTCACTGGGAGAGAGGTGATAACATTTAGTACCTATGTCTCAAATAGAATTGTTACACAATTGGTTAAGCGTGCGCCACCCCTCCTAAAAGGAAGGACGATCAATACCGCGGGTTGATGTGAGGCTTTATTGGTAGGCGATCTGTAAATCTACTCACTATAAGACTTTTTTTGAGCTTGGAGGCATGCCCTAGCCCTAGTGGGATACCGGTGTCTACCCCCATCTAAACTTTTTCACACCAAAAAAAAGATACGTGTACTTATATATAAAAAAATGAAATGAGAGGGAGATCTCTCATCTTCCCTTAACATTTCATATTTTTAGAATTATTTTTAAAATATTTTAAAGTTTTTTACTGCATTTTTAAACTATTAAGATTAAAATGTAGTATTTTTTATTTTTATTAGTTATTTTTGTATAATTTAAAATCTTAATAATCACTTTATAGAAAAGATTAAAATCTAAACTGTTGAAGTTCAGCATCGTACGGTTAGAAAAAGAACGAAGGGAAAAGAGGATGAGAATGGTCCCTCTCCTCTTGTGAAACTAGGTTAGCCCTATAAATTATATATAGACTTTGACGAATAATTTATTATTGACTTTTGAATAATTATTAATGATATCTCTTTCATTTTTTTTTTTTTTTTTTGCCCCCTTAAAGTTGGCACAACAAAAAATTCGCTCAAGTTAACTGCTACTGAAATATGTTTTTTTTTTTTTTTTTTTTGGTGCAATTGCAATACACAAAAAATTAAAAAAATTAAAGTTTCATATAAGAATAGTAATATATTTACAAAAATATATATTATAAATGCATATTATTTAAACAATTTTTAATTAATATTACTTTTTATAAAACATAAATAATATGGCTAATTCATTGAAACTTTTAGACTGTATTTGGTTTGAGAGGGAAGGAGAGAGAAATTTTTTACCTCATATCAACTAAATTGTCCATAATTTTTTTTTTTTTTTAATATTCTAAAAATTCAGTCTCAATGAAAAAAATATTCTTCTCATTCATAGCAATTGGTCAATATCCACCCTCCCCTCCTATACCCTCTCCTCAAATCAAACCTGTGGTTAATTATCAGTTGTGAGTTATAATAACCGCTATAAATAATATGGCTAATTAATACCACTTTTTATTTTAGTTTTAGTTATACCTAAACGAAACTTTTTGGTTTTAAAAGCAAAACGTACAATAATGCTTACGGTATTCACACTGACGATTGCCAGGTTATATAGTCTCCAATTATTGCCCTTTGAAATTTTCACCTTTTGCTTTTTTCCCCTCATCAAAGAATGTCTATGATATGATTTACTTGCATACACATACATTTATCAACAACTTTTTAACTGCTTCCTTTTATTTCTTTTTAATTACATTCTATTTTCCTGAATGTTAGGTCTGAGGTACCACACACTTTTTAATTTGTATGGTAAACCTCTCCCCTGACTCCTAAATTAGATAATAATATAATATATAGTATAAATATAGGAAAAAACTTTAGTTTCACCGTCGGAGGAATCTTTTTGCGGTGGCTCGAAATGGACACCTAGAGCTAATAAAACCATCAACGAGATGAAGATAGGTGTTGAGGTCGTGACACGTGGCAACGTTGAAACTTCTGAGGTACGGAGAATCCCTGCTACTTAACCGGAGCTCCTTCCCGACCTCCGCGTACACCCACTGTGCATCCTCGCCCGCTTCAGTATCCAGCTCGGCAGCCTCGACACGTTGACGTTCCCATCGTCCGCCACGTCAGCACAAATATTCCCTCCGACGTCATCAAATACAAACCCTGGAACCTTCGTGATCACGTCGTCTGAGTTCACTATACGTAAAACCTTCGTCCCTTGCCTCTCTAGCTTCTCCCGGAAGCTCCGATTGCCCACCCTCGGCCCTCCGAAAGATATCACCGTCACCATTGGCGTCGGCCTGTCGAACGTTGTCTGTATATCGTACGCCGTGAGTGTCGCCAGCGCCGCCCCAAGACTGTGCCCGGTGATGGTTAAGCTCAAAGGCACGTCCCCGTCGCCGCCATAGGTTTGAATAATCCGGCGAACCTCCTCACGAACCATCTGTTGGAGGCTCAAGCACGACGGCGTAGAAGAAGTGTATAAACTCAAGAACCCACTTTCCACCATGGCATCACCTTCGTCGATATCGGTGGTAGTACAAGGAAGGTGGGTGAGGGTGGCTCGCAAATTCTCGAGCCATTCTAAACATGTCGTTGTTCCTCGAAAAGCGATAACCACGTCGCGCCGACCAAGTCGTTTTATTTCTTCTTTGTTGTCGCAGACGGCTACGTAGCCGATATAGCTGGACTTTGTGGCGACCCAGTTGGGTGCTTTTTCGATCCAACGAGGTAGCCGGATGCCTGAGGTTGCACGTAGGTGTTTGGTAACTTTGTACCCTGTACTCGAAAACCCACAGCCATCAAAGAGCCTGTTCTTTGGGTATTTACAAGTGGCGTAGGATGGAGATGAAGGATCAAACTCGAAGGATTTATACGCAGCCTCGACAAAATGCCCGTACCGGAGAATCTCGGCTCGGAGAGTCTCATCCAATGGGTCTAACATCCCCTCCCAGTCGCTGTATCCTTGGCACTCCATCCACCTCTTTCGTAGCTTCTCTTGCCTGATCCCAAACCGTGACGATGACGAAGAAGACGATGATGAAGAAGAATACGGAGACGAAGAGGATGATGAGAGTTTAGTATGTTCATTGGGGTTGATCAATTTCTCCAAGTTTTTAACAACCTCGGACATGGACAAGGTGTTGGTGGGTTTGGTCGGTTCATGGGTGAAGGTTATGCACATGGGTTTCAGGACATGGTTGGTTGAGATAGTGGTCGGAGAAAGAAGGATTTTTGGAGGTCTCATGACGAGACTCATTGTATGTTATGGGCAATCACTCAGAGAGAGAGAGAGAGAGAAAGAAGAAGGTTCGTATTTTGGTTGAGTACAACTCAGTGATAGTGTGTGTTGTAATTGGTGTGCGATGGGAATGAAAGGATTTGGCGGATGGGGGCCTTTTTATAATGGGAAAAAAGATAATTGAAAATAGTACTGTTTATGGCGGGATGCTTTAATAAGTGGGAGCTTCATTTTGTCGTCTGCTAAAGTGATATAGAGCGAGAGAGAAAGAAGAAGAATAAATTGTAGTAGCTAGGGGTCGCGCGGGGAATTTATGTTGGTGGGGACGGAGATTTCCAACTGGAAAAAACTGCAGTGGGGTCCAACGAAGAAACAAGACATGGGCATGAAAGGTTCAGATTTGGATCCAACGGTGAAGGGCTGATCAACGTCACAGAGTGTTTAACTCAGTCTTGTGTCAAAAGAAAAGCAACAACCTTTCCTACTACATTAGGCCACGTAGACACATTAGAGAGGTACTGTCTTTGCTGTACTCTTGGGTTTCGACTCGACAGGCTTGCCTCTGCTCGAGCCAGCATATATTAAAGTTAAACAATGTATGGAGTATATTAAAAATAAAGATAATATTAAAAGATTGTCTTCAATTTTTTTTTTTTTTAAATATGGACTATTCAAATCAGTTCGGAATGGTTTAGATCTGATTAGGTATCGATATACTCATTAAAATAATGAGCTCTGGAACTGATTCCATGTTTGAGTGATCAAAGAAGGGATAGAAAACATGGGGGAGACGACAATTGTTTGGCCAAACGAGGCAGTGACACAAAAAAATCGTTTGATATTTTTATTTTTGCAGAAATATGGTTTGTGTGGGGATCGATCGACGATGCGAAAGAAACGAGTAAAAAAGTAATTTAACATGACAAACTCATGTTTTGATATATAGGTGCACGTTCCTTATAATTATGCCATAAACCTTTTCTTCTTTTGCTACAAACAAAATGAGGATATAGTTGCAACTTGCAACATCAATATGCCATTCATTGAGTACAATTTTTAGAGATAAAAATTAGAAAAGTCGAATGCTTTATAAAAGCTTCAAAGTGATCCATTTTGTAGATTTTCAACATTTTTTAGAGTATCATTTGTTAATACTATCAAAAGAAAATGGCCATTGATGTGATATTTAATTAGTGTAATTGTATTTACATATGGAATGATTCAAGGCTTGTTTGAATTGATGTATTAAAAAGTAAGTTTTATCCCAATTGATTTTTGTAAACTGAAATTAAAATGAAAGTTAATTAGTGTAATCTAATTTATGTATAAATATGATTTTATAAAATAAAAAATTAAAGAAACTTGTCTGGACGAATTCATTTAGGAAGTTTAAAGGTGAAAAAGGGGGAAAAAGTTAAAAAGCTAAAAGTTAGAAAAAATTATTTTAATTTTAACGTGAGTTGTGACAAAAAAATCAGTTTCCCAAAAGCTAACCCAAACATCATTTTGTGACTTCACGAATTTCTTGCTTTCCAATGGAAATTTTTTGCTTCTCAATATGATGGCAATCATAGGTTTAATGGTACCAATAAGTTATTGGTTGAGGTGATAAACGACCTCACTTAATTAGAAGAAGAATATAAGTTCGAATCTCTGAAAGCATACTTATTAAAAGAAGCAAAAACCATTTACACTTGAAGCCTTAAAAATGATTATACCATTGACGATTTTTTTTTTTAAAAAAAAAAACAGAGGCTTAAAGTTAAAAATCTGTTGCAATCAGACAATTGACATACTTGTAATTAACTGAATAACTAAATAAATTAATACTTTGTTTAATTTATTTGAATAAAATGTGGAATTGTTTTCATCATAACATATCAATTTTTTACAAGCATATATATCCTCCTATTAAAAAAACATTTTGTTTGAGGTAATGTCAGATACTAAATGTAGGCATACTCTTCCAAAAAGGACTCAAACCTTTATTAATTTGTCACATTGTAAGAAACTAACTCTTTTTAGTACACCACACCCTATATATGCTTCACCCTATATATGCTTCGACAAGAAACCATAAAAATAGCATGTGAGGATTATGAAGCGGCTAACTGACACAGAATAAGGATTACACAAAAAAACTATCATTTCATAGCGATGGCAAACAACCGCTAAAAATATCAAGATTTGTGACGGTTTTAAAGAAAACCACTAAAGATTTGCAATGGTATAACTCGCACCAAATGGCGCACTGGTAAGAGACGGTAATTTGTAGCGGTTAAGTAAAAAAACACTACAAAATGTGGCGCCAAAAAGCACCAAGCTAGCACCACAGTTGTAGCAATTACTTGGTAGTGGCTTAGGTATACTAACCTCTACAAAATGTGGGGGCAAGCTGGCGCAAAATTTGTTGCGTTGTTGTTTGTAGCTGTTAACATGGAAAAACCACTACAAAATGCAAATAGTTGCAACTTTGTAGCAGTTTACCCAAACTGCTACGAATTGTTTCGTGGTTTGTAGTGATTATTGAGGCAATAGATACTATAGAATGCAAAGGGTTCTAACTTTGTAGTGGTTTTGGGACAACGGTTACAAATTGTCACATTGGCTAAGGTAGGGATTCATTATTTGTAGCGATTGAGGTAGCGATTTTAGGGAGAACTGCTACAAATCACGTGGCTATATAAGCGTCTCTTCCCCTCATTTTACTACTTTTGGAAACATCGTTTCCCACGCGTGCTCTAAGAAGTTTTCTTTAGATATGAGGTTCTACTCAAACATTTAAAGGGTTAGGCACTTGAGGTTAGTAAAGTACCAATTTAATTCCATTTCAAACATTTAAAGAGTTAGGCACTCGAGGTTTGTAAAGTTACCTATTTAATTCTGTTTTTTAGCAGAATAGATTTGTTTATAGTAAGTTTTGGTAATATTTTTGAGTTCCTAAGCCTAACTTTCAAACCTCTTTTGTACATGCGTTTTTTATTAGGTTTTATAAGATATTGAATTTTTTTGTTATAATATTGTGATTTCACATTATTTATTAGTTGTCACTATAATTTATTTTAATTGGTTAATAACCATAGTTATAGTGGCTTCCGAGAGAGAGAAAGGGAAAGAGAAGGCGGATAAGTGTCCCCCAGAGGACCTATTCTGCTGAATAGTAGTCGGAGGCAGTGGTTGGGGTGGAGGGCACCCCAAAGATGCACATATCTCCGTGTCAATGCAGCAAGCGACCCCACAGCAGGCAACCTTACCAGAGGTTCCTATTCAATTAGAACGGGCTGATATTAGTGTCAGCAACTAGGACGAGGCTGAGGAATTTGATTTTGATATTCCAATGAACGAGGTGGAGCGGTTCCTTGGCCTCGAGGGGATTAGGGATGAGAATAACCCATGACAATCATCTTTGAGGTGCAAGTCCAAGGTAAAGAATTTTTTAATAAAGTTAATATTTTAATTACAGCGGTTTGAATTTGAAATTAAATTTAATTAACATTTGTGATTAATTACGTAGATGAGTAGGGGCACATCACCACCAGAAGGTTGGATGTGGCCTTCTAAATAAACTGGGCATGGGGCTATAGGTAGTAGTTTTATGGAATGAGGCCATGAACTAGCAGATTAACAATGACAATCATCTATTTAATTTCTATCTAAACAAGTTGGGCATGAATTAGATCCAGTTCCCTACCCACTTCCAAAACTGAAAGAAGGTTCCCTTGACGCTGCAAGATATAGCATGTGATGAGGCTGTGAAGGTAACCAATTTAAGTTATTGAATCAAATGTAAATATTTATAATTTTTATTTAATTAATTAATTTTATTTAATTGTTACTAATTTATTTAAATTTTTGATACAAGATAGGTTTGTTGTGTGAGACAACAAGAAGCGGTACACCTTGATAATGATGGGGCATTGGTAGAAGAACAGGAGAAATCATCTTTACCACATCGTGAATAAGAATCGGTTAATGCTTCTGCAGTAGTTGATAGAGACCATGTCTGACAATGTCCCATCCAATGACTGTGCAAGATTTGTCCAATACGAGAGGAGCTCAAAAGGACAAGTAATGTTTTTCAATAATTATTATTTAAAAGGAAATATAAAAACTTAATGTTTTGTTGTTTTTGTAGACTCTTTCTATGAGAAATATCAGGAGTCAAGGGCACAAGAGAATCCATCACACATCGGGATCGAAGACATTTATTGTCACGTACTCTGATTTGGTTTTTTTTTTTTACAATTAAATTAATTTTAGCTTTATTTTATAAATGTATTGTTTTATTATTCATAATAATAATTTATTGTTTTAATTCTTTTAGGAGAAGAAGGTGACCGGGAGAACCGTCAAACAAACTACGGGAGTTATTCACTGCTACACATAGACACCGAGATGAGATTGCAACCTCTTAATAGGTAAAGGAAGCCATTGTAGGATATAGACATTGTTTGTTTTAATATTTTATATTTTAATTAAATTAAATTGCTTAATAATTGTTTCATAAAATGTGTGTGGCAAGAGTGGATTCAGCAGACACAGACTGAGCTGAGAGAGTACCGGACGATGGAGTCACAGGGGTTAGCTGTGGATCCCACTATGCCTTTGAAAAATGCTCTGGGCCCAGTTGAGCACCCTCGACACTATAGGGGTATGGGGTTAGACACCATGCCCAGCATGATCTATGGCAGGAGCGGTGCATCTGATGTTGGGACCTCTCAAGCAAGGACCTCCAACGTCAGAAGTTTGAGCCAAGCAACTATTGAGGAGATTCGTGCAAAGGTTGCTAAGTCATAGTCCGTTATGTCCTAGTAGATCTAGGTGCATGTTAATTTCTTCGTCGCTCAGTAGAACCAATGGAAGAAAATCATGAATGCGGTACTATCCAAGTCATAAGTGTTAGTTCTCTGTGTTTGTTTTAATGATAACAAACAATTGTAAATGAAATGAACTTAATGATTCAAGTGAAAATATTTTATCTTGATCAAATCTTGAATCAATAAGTTGATTAATATGTCTGTCAAAAAATGACTCGAGTTAAGGTTGAAAGACTCAAGTCAAGTGTTTTGAAACTTCAGTCAAAATGAGTTTTAGTTTTTAACTAACTCAAGTTATTCCTATGTGGCTCGAGTGAAGTCTTTGTAAAGTGTTTTTATGAAAAGCATCAACTCGAGTTGACCTTGTGTGGACTTAAACTTATCTTTTCAAAATCCTAAGTCCCGCATTCAAATATTTTATAGCAGTCAAAATATTGCCTCGAGTTGATTTTGAGTACATGGAGTATCACTTTGAAAAATAATCTCAAACTTATTTGTGAACATGTTTTGACAACTCGAGTTAAGACATTGATGACTCGAGTCACCCGTTAAAGTCATCATTTAATAACTCGAGTGTCCTCTTTGTTCAAATCATTTTCAAATGTAACTTGAAGACATCTGTTGAGAAAATGATATTAACTCGAGTTATAAATATGTGACTCGAGTGACCAACTTGAAGTGAGTATTAGACTCGAGTTAAGTTCTTACAGAGATATCTTCTCATTATTAACTACTATTTTTCAAACAAGTTTTTATAGAAGATAAAAATGTGACTTAGTGTTGAATGCGCAACTCGAGTCATTAACTCGAGTCAGTTAGCAAATTAACTCATGTTGGCTTTTCTGCTTCTGCAAATCACTATGTTCATAAAGTTAAAATCATTGATTGTGATTTCATACCTTCTTATCTTCACTCATCAATGTTCCTAACTATCTTTAATCAGTATATTAATGAGTTTCAGATGAGTATGTGGATGATTAACATAGAAATCTCAAAAATCATTGATTATGTCATAAGCATTAAATGCTATTGCAGAAAATGAGACACTACCCAGTAAGCATTCTCTGATCAATCAGAAAGCAATCCCTATTATTCCCATTCCACATTAAATGCTGAATAACAATGGGCAAAAGGAATGAAGGAATAACAAATGGCAGAATAATGCCGATTATTCTCATAATCAAAGCGTGTGAGTAACGAACTAACTCAACAGTCTAACAACTACATTTATTACTCACAACGAATTCATTGAAGCTTCTCAACGGTCATAAATTCCAACCACCAAATATAAGCTGAAGCATTCAATTCAATTAAACTACCAGAAACATTTACAGTCAAATGAATTTATTGTAAATACTGTTTCATTCATCTCCTGTGTAATATCTTTGAATATCTGTACTTCAGTGATTCTAAATCTACTCTATAAGAGAGTTATTTGCTGATCAATATTTGTGTAAGAAACTCAAGGTAGAGAGACTTTAAGAGTGGGTGTATTGATTACAACTTGTAAAGGGGAGTGAATCCTAGAGAGAGGATTACTCGAGAGTTACAAAGTGTGTAATTATTGACAAAGTTAGTGAAAACCCAGAGTGTCTGGGTTCTATAGTAGGTCAAGAGTTTAGATCGAACCAGTATAAATCTCTTGTATCTGCTATTCTTCCTTCACTGCTTTGTTTTATCATTATTGGGGTTATTCGCGAATTTTTTTTTTAATTCACCTAATTTACCCCCCTCTTAGGTGATATTTCACCTTTCATTTGGTATCAGAGCAAGGTATTCTCTATAAGGATCAACATCTGAGAAAAAGATCCTAATGGAAGGGATATTGCCTGACAGAGCTTCTATCAACTAACCACCGGGTTTCAGCAGTGAACATTACTCATTATGTAAAGCAAAGTTCAGAGTGTTTGTATTGGCTACCGGATATGGTCTCTAGCAAGTATTCAAGAACAGAGACTATGTTCCAACAAATAAAGAAGGTCAAATTCATGTTCAAAAGACTAAATCTGAGTTTGACGAAAACGACAGAAGGCAGATAACTCTCAATAGTAAGGCTATCATAATGCTTCAAAGTGCGCTTAGTCAAAAGGAATACTTTCGTATATGTCATCTATCAAGCGCAAAGGAAATGTAGAAATCTTTAGAAATAGCATATGATGGAACCTCTGGTATAAAGGAAAATCGGATCAATACTTTAACGATTGAATACGATTTCCTTCGTATGAAGTCTGGAGAATCCATTGGAGAATTTCAACTACACTTTACTTATCTGATCAATCAGCTATCAGCTTTAGGTAAAACTTATGAACTGAACTCTCAAGTCAGGAAAATCATGAATGTCCTAACGAAGGATTGGGAAGCAAAATTCATGGAAATTGATGAGGCTCGTGGAGAGTCAATGCAATCCGTGGCTGCCTTATTCGGAAGTCTATCTGAGTACGAAGGAAAGATAAAGTTTAAGAAAGGTTTGGATGAGATCAGCAGCAAACATAAGGGAAATTCTCTTAATACTGTCTAAGAAGAAAAGGAGGAAGATGACGATGATGATGATGAAGAGCTTGGCATGATGGTAAGGAGATTCAAGCGAAAGAATAATGACGATTATTCTCATAATCGAAGCGTGTCAGTAATGAATGAACTCAATAGTCTAATGGCTACATTTATTACTCACAACAGATTCATTGAAGCTTCTCAACAGTCATAAATTCCAACCACCAAATATAAGTTAAAAGCGTTCAATTTGA
Organism: Acacia melanoxylon; assembly: GCA_019022615.1. NCBI lineage: Eukaryota > Viridiplantae > Streptophyta > Magnoliopsida > Fabales > Fabaceae > Acacia > Acacia melanoxylon. The sequence continues at coordinate 9,449,510 of JAFJYJ010000010.1, forward strand.
TTAAACTACCAGAAACATATATGCTCAAACAAATTTATTGAAAATACTGTTTCATTCATCTACTGTGTAATATCTTCGGATATCTGTACTTCAATGATTCTAAATCTACTATGAAAGAGAGTTTTTTTTTTAATCAATATTTGTGTAAGAAAATCAATGTAGAGGGACCTTGAGAATGAGTGTATTGATTACAACTTGTAAGGGGGAGTGAATCTTAGAGAGAGGATTACTCGAGAGTTATAAAGTGTGTAATCAATTGAAAGAGTTAGTGAAAAACCCAGTGTCTGGGAACTAGACGTAGGTCAAGAGTTTAGACCGAACCAGTATAAATCTCTTGTGTCTGTTATTCTTTCTTCACTGCTTTGTTTTATCATTATCGAGGTTATTTGTGAAAAAGTTCTTAATTCACCCCCTCTTAGGTGATATTCTGCCTTTCAATAAGAAAGATTGTTTCCTGCCTACCCGATTCCAGAGGTCCTGCCAGTCCCTAAATTCTTCCTCCAGCCTTGTACTAACCAGGTCTGTGATATTAGCAATGATGATATAGTCTATTAATTTTAGTCATGCCTGTGATCCCACTACCCCTGATAGAGGACTTGATGATCATCTACTGCCTTAGATATTTTCATTTGTGTTTTCTACTATGAAATACATAGTTTTTGTCATTTTTGGACTTTTAAAAATTTGCTTAAGTTTGAAAAATTTTATGGTTATACATTTTTTACACGATGTAACTATTTGAAATAGTTCACGTAATGTAGGAATTTGAAATAGTTTAAGCCTTTAAGAAAATTGAAAAATAATTTCAATTGTTTAAATAATTACTGTTTCCATAATTAGTGTTTGTGATGGTTGGAGCCTAGCAACTGCTACAAATGGTAGTTTATATATATTTTTTTAAAAAAAAAGAGTAAATACCCTTTTTGGTCCCTAACAAAAAACACGGACCCCATTTTGGTCCCTTACAAAAAAAAGGTATTTTTTAGTCCATAAAAAGAACGAATAAGGGTCGATTGGTTGACATTTTGATCCCTCACAAATTTCCAAAAGGTCATTTTTAATCCATAAAAAGGACGAATAAGGGTCGATTTTTTGTAAGAGATCAAAATGGGGTCCGTGTTTTTTGTCAAGGGCCAGAAAAAGGGTATTTACTATAAACAAAATTATATTTGTAGTGGTTGTATAACTGCTACAAAGTGAATATGTTTGAAATTTGAAAAGTTTAAGGCTCACCAACGGTCATAAAGTTTGTAGCAGTTATTGTCCCTTAATCACTAAAAGTATTTGTGTTTGAAATTTGAAAATTTTAAAGCTTGCCAACGGTCATGAAGTTTATAGCGGTTGGGGTCCCTTAGCCGCTACAAAGTGTAAGGTTTTGAAATTTGAAAATTTTAAAGCCCGCCAACGATCATGATGTTTGTAGCGATTGTTACCCCTAAATTGCTTTACTTTGTAGCGGTTTTACAACCACTACAAAATGTTGAATGTTGGAGAAGTTTAAATTTAATCATACACACATGCATCATTCAAAAAACTCAAAATTCCCTCTTCACTCATCTTTACTAGTTTTTTACACTAGCTATGGATAAGTCATGGATAAAGTTTCCACGCAATTCTTCAGCATAGTTGGTATGATTAAACAATTTCTTGGATTTCACAATATTTCACGCTAGTTGTAATGGTAAGATCGTGTGTCTATGTCCCAAATGCTGTAAATGGAGCAAATCACCAAGAGGAGGGGTGAATTGGGGATTTTAAAAAATCTTTTAAAATACTCTATTAATAGGCAACAAAAACAGAGTAGAACAGAGGAGAAGGAGAGAAGCTTGACACAAGAGAATTTATACTGGTTCGGTCTAAATCCTTGACCTACGTCCAGTCCCTAGACACTCTTAGATTTTCACAAACTCTCAAATCAGTTACACACTCTATACTCAAAAGTTATCCTCTCACTAGGATACACTCCCCCTTACAAGTTGTAAACTAATATACCCAATTTCCAAGTCTCATTGACTTGAGATTCTTAAATGATTTCAATAAATGAAACTCTTACAAAGAGTAGATAAGATAATCACTGAAGTACAAATGTATCAATAGATACTTTACAAGAGTAGTTGAAACTTTGAATGCAATTCATTTTCTGTAGATTAGTTGTTGAGAAGACTTGAATGCAATTCGTTATATATGAAGAGAGCATTAAATGACCATTGGATTGATCAATGTAACCGTTGGAGACATTGGACTAGCTATTAGGAACACTTTGGTCTCTTCTCTCTTTAATCTTCTGTTAATCCAGGTGCACAGAAGTTTATGGTTGACTTCCCTTGAATTCAATCCGTTGGAAGAGCAGATACTTGATAGGGAAAGAAAACATTAATCGCTTTGCACCGTGTAGAGAATGATTGTCCAAAAGAATGCAAGTTTTCTGGACTAAGCAATAAATGCACTGACGTCACTTTTTGCTTTATGCTAAATTTTCATTTAACACTCTTTAATTCATCTGAAACTTACTAACAAGTTAATTAAACATAGTTTAGAATAGTGAGGAGTGATGATAAGAAGTATCTAGATCAAACATGAAGATCTCACAAATTCAAGCAATTTGATTTTCAAACTTAGCGATGCAAACTCGAGTTTTCCTTTTCCAGAGAAGATAGACGTGATGTGAGCTTTGAAATGCATTTTGAAAATATAAGCAAACTTGAGTCAATAAGTGACAAACTCAAGTTTGGGACTTTTGAAGTGAAAATGAGTTAAAGTCCCAAATCTCAAAACTGGAGTTTACATTTGGAAACTGGAGTTTTCAAAGGTTCAAAATAGAGCAAAGCTCTACAAACTTGAGTACAAACTCGAGTTTCCACAAATGTTTGGAAAAATGGAAAACTCTCTATATGGTGAAAACTGGAGTTTCCAAAACTTCAGAAATATGAGATGCTCTTTGTATGTACCAAACTCGAGTTTGCAAAACCAAACTCGAGTTTCCTCAAAAGAGAGAACACTTTGAAACTTTCTGCCAAACACAAACTGAAGTTTGTAGAGCCAAACTGGAGTTTTCTCAAGTTCAAAATAGAGCAAAGCTCTCTGCTTGCCACAAACTTGAGTTTGCAAAACTAAACTCGAGTTTCCTTGAAAGCTTGGGAAACTTGAGAACTCTTTGTCAAGCACAAATAGGAGTTTCCATATGGAAATTGGAGTTTGGCTTAGTTCAAAACTATTGATAGCTCTCTGTCTTGAACAAACTCGAGTTTACAAATACAAACTCGAGTTTCCAGAAGCAAACTGGAGTTTGGCCAAGTTCATAAAATTTGAGCTACTCTCTGTCAAGTCCAAACTCGAGTTTGGCATCCCAAACTCGAGTTTGCCTTTGATAGTAAGTTTTTCAAATTACCAAAGACAAACTTCAATTTGAGTTTACAATTGTCAGTTATCATCAAAACACATAGAGAACTAACAAATGCAAGTTTAAGAAGTGGCATTCATAAGAAGTTGTTAGAGAAAATTTGCTTGTGAAGCCTTTCCTAGAAGATTATAAATTTTAGGGAGTTCATGGTGAGAAACTCGGTATGAGATATGATGCTATTCCTGGAAGTTCACAAGTAGGAGTTCAAGTATATCAAGATAATTCTGTTAATGATGCTTTTTGTGATGTATTTGGTGTTCATGATGACAACTTCAATAAAAAAGTATAGGGTTCAGACCTTGTGTTCTTGAGGAATAAAGCAATTTGGGATTTTTTACGTCTAATGGATGAAGTAGATTGTCCTTTGTATCATGGTTATGGAAAATACTCGAAATTGTCTTTTTTGATCAAATTGTACCATATCAAGTGCTTGTGTGGAATCACTAATAAGGGAATGTTGATGTTGTTGTAATTATTACAAGATGCATTCTCCAACGTGAAGATTCTCACAACGTTCTACGAGGCCAAGAAAATTATTAACAGATTGGGCTTAAACTACAAAAAAAAAAAATGGTTGCATGCCCCAACGATTGTATGTTGTATTAGGGAGATAATGCTATCAGGGAGACTTGTAAGCAATGTCACACATCAAGGAACAAGACAGTTCAGAAGGGGAAAAGTAGAAGAAGAAACCTACGAAGATTCTCAGGTACTTTCATTTGAAGTTGATGTACAAAGATTGTTTATGTCGTCTAAAATATATGAACATATAAGGTAACATGAAGTTGAAAAGAATGAAGATAGTAAATTAAGACATCCACAGGATGTAGAAGCATGGAAAATGTTCAACTCAGACTTTCCATATTTCGCATCTGACCCTAGAAATGTTTGGCAAATGGCAATTTTAATCCATTTAGGAATCTTAGCACAAATTACAATATTTGGCCAATAGTCTTAGTTCCATACAACTTGCCCCCTGGATGTATATTAAACAGAGCTCCTTCACTTTTTTACTATAATCTTTCCAAGGAAAAAGGCACCGGGTAATGACATTGATTTGTATATTCAACCGTTTATATAAGAATTGCTAGACTTGTGGAATGTCGGCATCGAGATATATGACGCGCACAATAAGACACTATTTAACTTGCATGCAGCCTTGAGTGGACAATAAGTGACTTTCCTGAGTTGGGAACATTACATGGGTGGAATGTGCATACTAGGAAGGAGTGTCCAGCTTGCAATTTTGACTTTAACTTAGTACGCCTTCCCTATAGTCGAAAGTGGTGCTTAATGGGTCATCGGAGGTTTTCGATGGTAAGCACAAGTTTTGATATCAACTTAATCATTTCAATGCCAAACCGGAAAAAAGAGGACCTCCCCAGAACTTATCTGGTGTAAATATCTTACAATAGCTTCAGGATGTTGAATTCGAGTTTGGAGAAAATGACGATGCAACACAAGTAAGGAGAAAGACTAACAAAACTTTTGCTTCTCAGCCTCAACAATGGCAGAAGATAAGCATCTTTTTCACTCTTCTATATTGAAAATTTTATTTTCTTCACTATAGTCTTGATGTCATGCACATTCAAAAAAAAAATGTCTGCGACAATGTGCTATACACGCTGTTGAACAAACCCGGAAAGTCAAAAGATCATCTTTAAGTAGGGAAAGATTTACGCGCCATTGGAGTTTGTGAAGATGCGTGGCCAGATGAGCATGACAAATTTTAACCGACAAAATTCACCCTCACAAAACTGAATAAGGAAAAAGGTCCTCACGACTTTGAAGAAAATAAAATTTCCTGATGGGTATTAAACCAACATTTCACGATGTATTGACATTAGGCTCGAAAGGTTGTTAGGATAAAAAGTCATGACTCACATGTTTTTATGCAACAGTTAGTTCTACTGCAATAAAATATGCCCTGTCTCCCGATGTATCCATTGTTTTGGTGGAGCTATGTTCTTTCTTTCAAAAATTGTTCCAAGATTTTGATCGTTGAGGAGCTTGATTAGCTATAACACAAAATCATTCTAACACTTTGTCATTTGGAAATGATATTTCTACCGTTCTTTTCACTATGATGGTTCACCTGACAGTCCACCTTGTCACTTGATTGCAAAAGTAACCCATCCGATGTCTATCTCCTCCAAAGATAAGAACTCTCTAATATCTTTGTTGTCAACTACATTGGCCTACAAGATCAGCCAGGTGCCAAAGGTATTTACCAACACATATTTTCTCATCAGAATGCCATCTTAACTTTTTTGCTTCTTTCGCATTTCCATACATTCGCTTAAACCGTGGTATAATTGGAAGATACCATAAAACCTTTAAAGGCTGCCTTTTACTTATCTGATCACCACAGCCACCATCTTTCTTCACTTTGTACTGTGAAGTTTTATATTTCAGACACTCACTTAGTCCTTTATACTCCTTTCTGTACAATACGCAATAATTAGGGCAAGCATGTATCTTTTTATACTTTATACCTATCGATATAGGTCTAGGATAGGAATATACCTAGAATCTCCACATAATCAAATTAGGGTGAGTTCGATCTAAAACGCATTTTAGTTAATTGTGTGAGGCATTACATAGTTAATTAAGATAGGTTTATAAATGGATGGAAGGCATTTATAAACATTAATACTCTAGATTAGCTGATTAGGTTAATTCAAAATTAAATTAGTGGGGATAAAATCTAAGAAACCAACAAGGGATTAGCGACTCTAGGTTGTATTTCTTGATATTGGAATTTTCTCTTTTCTGAAAAGTCTTTGCTACTATTATTTCTAATTTATTTTATTATTAAAAACAATTCTGACTCGCTTAACTTAAATAGAATAAGGAACTTATATCTAATCACTAATTTGATTGAGTCCTCGTGGGAAGGATCACTTTCTTACTTACTCTTTATTACTTGATACGGCCCGTATACTTGCGGAGTTTTAGGCTTAAAGTTTTGCCCTATCAAGTTTTGAAGCTGTTGCGGGACTCAAGGCAATTGGTGATTAGTATTAGAAATCCTTTAGTAGTTTTAGTTTGAGTATTTTTATTCTTATTTTATTTATTTTTTACTTTTAAATTTTTGGTGTTAGTTTGATACTTTGAGATTTATTTGGTTTTTCGGGTACTCGTGTACATGTCTCGTAGAACCAAATCTACTAAAACGCCACGTAGAAAACAAGGAATACACAAGAGCTTTTGGAAGCCACAACACCTCGGATCAAGAGGAGGAAGCGTACGGACCGACACCGAAGAAATGGTCTGCGGATGAAAATGATCGTTTGTGTATCAATGATTTTCTAGGAAGACAATCTCGAGGGTATCAATCAAGAATCAGAGTGCCTGAGTTTCAAGCCAACAATTTCGAAATCAAGCAGACTATGCTTAAGATGCTTGAACTACAAGGTCAGTATGCGAGGAACAATTCAGAAGATCCAAATCGACATCTGGTACAATTTCTTGACGTTTGCAACTTATTCAAGATGAATGGAGTTCCTGATGGTGTAACTCGCCTTCGGCTTTTTCCTTACTCTCTACAAGGGAAAGCCAAAGAATGGCTCAATAACTTAGAAGAGGGCAGCATAACCTCTTGGAAGACACTGGAAGAAAAGTTCAGATCAAGATTTTTTCCACATAACAAGATGGTGGATGCAAGAGCCGCTCTTACTAATTTACGTCAACAATTTGGGGAACATCTGTATGAAGCACAGGAGAGGTTCAAGTTGCTTGTTAGCGAGACACAGTCACAATCTAGAGAAGTGGGTCTTACTTCAAATCTTGATGCCGGTTGACTCACGAATCTAAATCGAATTAAATCTTTGTTACTAATGGGGGATTACAAAGCAACCTAGGTGAATCATGTATGGAAATTCTTAGATGACTTATTCGTTGACTTTCTACAGAACAACAATGACAGACGGCTAGTAAAGTCAGTTGATAAAATTATTGAGGACCCTTCTTCACAGTTGATGGCAATGTTAAATACAATCAACAAGAGGTTTGATCACTTAGAAGCTAAAGTAACTCGATCTAATGGTAGACACATGGGAGTCAATGCTATTCATGCCCCTAGTGATTCTTGTGGAACGATCATGAAAATGGACAATGCCTCATATCTCAACGAGATAGAGCCGAGTGAACTATCTTTGGAAACTACCATGGCAACAACCGAACAATCCTTACTCGAACACCTACAATTCGGGTGGCGTAAAAATCCTAACCTCTCTTGGAAATATGGAGCGACTCTTAATGAAACATCAACCTGCGGTACAAAACAAGTGCCCCTCCTGGGTTCTATCAATTTGAAAAGGAAGTCATTCCTACCCAAGAACCTAAATCTAATCTAGAGGCGGTGATATCTCGGCTTGCAAGTTTTCAATTAAAGAATACTCAGGAGCAAGCTGCTATTAATGCAAGAGTAGACTCATCTATTGCAGAAGTAAACTCATCTATCAATAATCTTGAGGTACAAGTGGGACAAATTGCAAATGTTGTGAATGTTTTACAACAGAGAGAATTACCAAGTAATACTGTCCCTAATCCTCGTAGAGATGAAAGAGCGGAGTGTAAAGCCATTGCCCTTAGAAGTGGTGAAGAATTACCTGAGATACAGCAGCCAACAATGAAGCCTTCATGTTCTAATAGCGAAGAAAATCCTGCTGGCCTTGTGGGAAATGATAAAGAGTATACACAAAAGGCAAAGGGAATAGATGAGGACAGTGAATCCCAAAAGAAGGAGGTAAACAAAAGGGAAGCAAGTACTGAGATTCCTAAATGGAGACCGCCTCTACCATTTCCTCAAAGATTTCAAAAGAAGGCATTGGATGAACAATACAAGAAATTCTTGGATATTTTCAAGCAATTACACATTAACATTCCATTCATAGAAGCTTTGGAGCAAATGCCTAAGTATGCTAAGTACTTGAAGGAGATGTTGAGTAAGAAGAAGCATTTTATTGAGTTTGCAACTGTAGCATTGACCAAGGAGATCACTAGTGTCATTAAACCTAATGTTCCTTTAAAGTGTAAAGATCTTGGTTCCTTCACTATTCCATGTGTGATCGGTGACAAATTTGAAGGTGGTGCACTGTGTGATTTGGGGTCTGCTATAAATCTTATGCCTCTATCTCTCTTTAAGAAGCTGCAACTAGGGAGGCCGGTCCTACAATTTGTTACACTCAAGTTAGGCTGATCAAAGTCTCTTATCCATATGGTATCATTAAGGATGTACTAGTGAAAGTTGGCTCTTTTATCTATCCAGTGACTTCATTGTTCTTGACATGGATGAAGATCAAGAGATTAGCTAATTGTTGGGAGACCATTCTGGCTCTTTGCAAGAGCATTGGTAGATGTCGAGCAAGGAAAGATAATTTTACGACTTGGTGATGAGCAAGTCAAGTTTAAGAGGGACAAAACAATGGAGTTTCAAAATGAATTCAAACAATGTGCAAAAGTTGCTGTGATAAATGACCTCAATCAAGCTAAATTGGGTTCATCTACCAATAAAGAGTCCCTTAAAACGATCTTCATCGAGCAAAAGAGTGTGGAGAATACCTACAGGAGCAGTGAACAAATTGCGAAGACCTCTGCATCTCTTACGGGCAACATTGGCACTTTGCTTGTCTCAACCTCCTTGACAATCGACATAGTCGAATTTGAAGACTATAAACTAAGCGCTTCTTGGGAGTCAACCCAAGGGTTCTGCTTGCATTAATTATTATTATTTTGTTTTTGTTTTCCTTCAGTTTTATTCAGGTTTGAAGATGATCACTCCTCTTGTAGCTGCAAAGTCTGGCTTGTGCACTCTTTTCCTTCAAAATTTGAAACATCATGGATGGTACCAAAAGAAGCACTCTACATCAGAATTAGAAGCCTAAACCAGGGGAGTACTAGTTTCTTTCCCTCTTTATATTTGTGCAACATTGAGGATAATGTTTGATTTAAGTGTGGGGGAGGGATATAATTCTTTTGGTTATGCTTGTTCTTATGAAATTGAAAAGATTTATTCTTTTGGTTATGCTTGTTCTTATGAAATTGAAAAGATTTTTATTATTATTATTTGAGATGTTTGCATTGTTTAGGATTGACCTTAATTTTGAGCTTTCCCCATCTTAAAGAATATTATCAAGTCAAAAATAAAAATAAAAAGAATTTTCAATTAAGCCTCTAAGGCTTGAATTTTTGTGGCAATAGTGAGATTGACTATGAGACTAGAGATTAGTTTGTAATAAGGTTAACAGATTATTAGTTTATGAATATTTTGCTACATGATTTCTTTAAAAAATTAGATGATGACATTTGCTAGCTAAGTAAAACTTTTGTGTCGGGAAATGACTCAGGCAAAAAAAAAAGTCCGCTAATATCTTTAGACTTGACTTAGTAACCGGTCTTTGCATCACCCGTATGCGGGTCGCGTCAAACGGTAAAGTCCAAGAGGGTTATGAGTTTGGCTAAAAGCCTCTTGAGGTGCTTTGTTAGATGTAGCCGAGTAACCGGTCTTTGCATCACCCATGTGCAGGGTCGCGTAAAAAGGGGACCTACAACGGCTCAAAAAAAAAGAGCAAAAAAGAAAAAAAGAAAAAATTGAATTAAGTTATTTTCTACCTGAGGATCCTTATTAAATTAAATAAAAAGCTTGGTTTAGTGGGGGAATTTGAATTTTTCTAGAGAAATTGAGTAGCTTGATATTCTTTTACTAATCTTATGGTTGAACTTATTGCTTAGATCTTTTGATCATGGGATGTTAAAAGATTGTTACAATTGTTTAAAGCTATTTGGCTTAGTGATCTATTCTTATAAGACATTAACTTAAATAAGATTTGATGATATGATCTAAGTGTGGTGGTAAATTGCTCTGTTTAGGAATTTTATGAGCAATGTTATTTTCAGATAATGAATTTTCTTTCTTTTTCTTGAGGACAAGCAAATGTTTAGCGTGGGGGAATTTGATAAGTAGATATTTTATAATTAAATAAGTATAGATTATGAGATATATTGGAGTAAATTTATTAATATTATACTTATTTAATTATCTTTATATAATTTTCTATCTTTTAATTAAATATAGGATTAAAAGATATTCGAAATAAAATCTAGTCATATCCTATTCTTATTTTTACGGGAGATATCTTGTAACCCAAGAGAAAACAAAGCATCAAATAAAGGGAACAATTCATTATATATATATATATATATATATATATTAATAATGTATTGAAACCAATCACATGGGTCCCACGACAATCAATTAAAGAAGTAGCAAGATCCAAAACACGTAACTTGGAAATTGGATAATATATTAGATGAATAAGGAAAAAGAAAAGAGATAAGATATTACAGATTGGATAGATACGCCCAGCGGCCCAACACGCACGCGAAAGTAATATATGCGGGGAGATAGCAGCGAACACGTGTAACATCCCAATTTAAAAGCGGATTTTTTTTTTCAATCAGAGTGGAGCAGAGTAGAACATGAGAGCGGAAGAGTAACTGAGTAACTGAACCATTAACAAAACGTTAACCATAGTGTAAGAGTAATGATACTGATCATCAAGGTTCGTAAGTAAATACGAGAAAATAGTAAATAAATCTTCATCAGGAATCCTACGCCGTCTGCTTGCCCCCGATCTCAACCCTCGGTCCTCCGACCACGATGCTACAGGTGAGATCCATTTCCCATATGGATCTCGTAACGATTAACCTTATACTCAAATAAAAAAAGTATATGGACAACAAATATTCATAACAATACGGTAGCATATCAACACATAAGCACGCGAGGCGGATGTATGAACAGCAAAACGAGAACATAAGCACAAAGCAATATGTAAAGCCCAACAACATGTCCGCACATACCCGGTGCCACGATCACAACACGTGTCCTCGCGCTAGGAAAACCCATATGGTATTATCAATACTATAACCCGTGTAAACCTGTGCAAGTATGATTGACGACTCTAAGAGCCCGAGTCTATGAACGTATCTATCACATATATGTATATGAGCAGTACAAGATTAGGGTTACAATACGCGTCCATACCTTCGTTATGGTACAAGGAACGTTTCGGCGCAAAAACGGCGTTTTGACGAAAAGTGGTTCGACGGCGGTAAAAACGCGGGGTGACGGCGGCACAACGGTGGGTGAAAAACGGTCTGATTATCAACGATATCCTATCGGGACAATATTCAACAATTTTTAGCAGTATAACAGGCATTTTAGGTAAAATCACCATTTTGCCCCTAGTTGGACCTATCGGCGGAATTTCGCCAGAACTTCGTTGTTTTGACTCTAATCTTCCAAAATTTTGCCATAATTATTTTCCCACCACATATGTATGATATCTACCCAAAAATATGATATCTATAATATATTGGAAGATTAAAGATAAAAACAGCATTTCTACTATAGCTATTGAATAAAACACTGAAGCTTAAGACCAGAGACCGAAGAACTTACCCAGGGCCCGGCTAAACTTCCTCGGAGCTCTTCCTCTCTCTAACTTCTCTCTAAGGGGCAGATTTTGGTGTGAAAAATGAAGAAGAGGAGCTTGGTATTTATAGAAGAGACGGATGGCAGAACGGTAAATAATTCGAACTTCAGTCTGACGAATATGGACCGTAGGATCTAGGGTTTAGGAAAGGAGCCATCTTGGCCCTCCCTTTGCTTGTGCCGACCTCCCCCTCCCCAAAAGTCAACAAAATGATGTCATCTTGATGGTGACATCGGCGTCTCGAGATAAAGTTTGGTCAAGTTATGAAACGCGTAATCTTGACGAATCGCGAAATGCCGATCGACGAGTTTGAAGTTTCTTTCTTTCTCATTAGGAATATCTAGTTTAATGAAATTTATGATCCCATTAAGGGTATTCCATTATCTTTGAAGATTTTAGGCCGGACACCCTCGGTTACGGAATTGAATTCGAAGCGTCGACGTCTAGGCAAAAATCCTTTGGTTTGTAATATGATCGACCTAAGTCACTAGATTCCTAATTCACGGCAACTACTTGTTTCGGTATTGACTCTAAATCCTCTATCTGCATTTTCTCTCTCCACAAGATTTTCTTGGCCTCATACATATGATTCAGAAGTACATTATCCTTTGAAAATATAGCACACAACAATTCAAGAAACAATATGAAACTACTATCGGTCCACCCACAAGTTGTGTTTAAGTTGACCAAATGCAAAATACCTTACAAGCGTGTATACTTAGTGCACCTAGGGTATAAAGGTGTCTTTACATCACTTCGCACGCTGTCATATACACACGATTGTGCAAAAGATTCTACCTCAACATCATGAATCATTTTCTCTATTATATCATCATCTACAATATCCAAAACTTCCTTCTCGTGGGACACGCAAGCAGTCACTTTTTCACCATGCTATATACACCTTGTGTACCAAAGATTTATTCTATCACAAAGTAAGTGATCTCTGATATAATCTACATCCTATAGAATCTTATTTGAACACTTGACACAAGGACAAAAATACTTCCCATTTTTACTAGGCTCATTTATTTTAGCAAATTTGTAATACCCTAATTTCCCTTTTATCATAAAACCTTGTATTTTGATGAATAAATTAGCAAAATACGAAGGTGAACATGTGTCTCAAGAATTATAATTTGTTGATTATTCTTCTACCTGAATTTCTCTTTGAAATTAATCAATTATTGCTAAATATGTGACTATATTTAGTGGCTATTAACATGATATAAAAATCACATGAAATAAGGATTGTTTATAAACCAAAGAGACAAGAAGATTTTATGAAGACACTTAATTAAATTAAAGCAAATTAGCAAATACTAATTGGCAAATAAGTTCGCACTAATTGAGATTAGTTGCATATGACTTCAACTTGATAAAGAGCAATACAAGACATCTATTAGATGCCATTATTTTCAAAAATAATAGTGCCATGTGGGGGGCTTATATTTAAGCCAAGAAACCATAGGATTAAGACACATGTAAAAACAATCCAATGGTTCTAATCTATTCAAAAATTAAGCCTTAATCCTCATGTAATTGTATAAGCCAATGGGAGAAATAGAGCAATAGCAAATTGACACTTAGTGTTTAGGGACACCTAAGCCCTTAATTGTGTCATCAAAGTGACATCATCAACTTGCCTAAGAAGCTCTTGAATTTGGTTGGCACATGAAGGATGGAGAAGTCAAATTGTCAATACAAGAGCACATGTTAATTAAGAGCCAAAAGCTTCTAGAATGTTCTAGAATTTTCTTGACTAATAGAGCAATTGAGACCATAGGAAGATGACATGTGTCAAGGCCATCCAAGGGTCCTAAATAAACTATAAATTTCGAAATGGATAAAGGGAGGAGATTAAAGATGAGAAAACTTCTTGATTAAGTCTTGGAAAGATGAAAAGATGCAAGGTTAGTTTGGTAATTTCACATGTGGGATCCACATGAGCTTGCTACTTGCCTATAAATAGGAATTCTTCCCTCTTCATTCTTCACACCACAAAAAACTCAAATCAAATCTAATTGAGAGAGAAAGCTAGGCAAAAATCATAGAGAAGGAAGCAAGGAAGAAAGTTCTATGCATTAAGGTAAGTGCTCTTGAGCTTGGTAGTTATTTTCTTTATGATCTTCTTTAATCTTTAGCTTTAGTAAGAATACTCATGTATGGTTTAAGAATGTGTTTAAAGCCCAAACAAGGAATTAGGAGATGATTTTGTACATAAAATCATAAGATTTGTGAAAAGCGGAAAACTACCAGTGTGAATTCTGAGCAGGCAATGAATTTGTGGTCAATATTTTATGTAGTAAAGGATATCCTAAAATTATGAAATTCTGTAGAAAACAAGTAGACATCCAAGGCTTTCTTTTGATGTAAAATACGGAATTTTTAGAGTTTTGTACAAAAAGATGTGAATTTTTCAAGTTGACCCATTTGGACTTGCAACTGGAATAGTCATGGGAAACATTAAAACTGAGAATGACTCAGATGTTTATGGCATCTTGGATTTTTTTTCCTTGTAAATATACATGACAAGGGTCATGTATATTTTTGAATCACATCAATCTGATTTTTGTACATTTAGGTCTACTTTTTCAAAGTTGCTGAAAAATCCTACCAGAAAATCCAAAATTTCAAAATTAAGGAAAAGTTAGGTTAAAAATGGAATAACCTATCCACTAAGGGTAAAAAGGTAAAAAGAGGTAAGGATAACCCTTTGGGAGATTATTCCAAAGTCATATGATATTTATTACAATATCATATAAAATATGGAAAACGAAATAATGCAATGGTAATATGTTAGGATATCCGAGAAGTCTGAGTCAGATTCAAAGGATGGGCATATTACTAAATACGCGGTGAAATGTATGTTCACGTACAATAACTCCAATCAATCATGAATCATACAAGCATATAAAGCCATACAGTAACTATCCTATGTCTTGGGCCATGCACCGTGACTAAGACGGGGTCTTAGATCACATATGTGTTTACATTCAGTATAGATGTGGATCATTATTGTATATGATAATGCTGCATACTTGCTTTCCTAACGCTGAGGATACGTGTCTAGGACACGTAGCACCGGTGAGTGCATTCACCGTTAACATTACATTTGTTGTATGCTATGTATTGTTGGTTGCTGAATGTGGTTGTGAATATCTATCATATACTGTTTATACTTTGCATATGAGGTTAACTGTTACCTGAGACTCAATTTGATTGAATATCATATTTGACTAAAAGTTCAGGAAAGGAATCTGGACCTGGGAAGGCGATAAGGACGGGGTCATGGAGAGACACCGATCGAGAAGAGTGTCTGGTTAAGGTTGTTAGCTAGGGCATTGTTTCTGGCAATGAATCTGATCAAGTTAGTTCATACCATTGGTCTCTAAGGAAAGATGGGTTGAAGTGGTTGCCTAATTTGTCACCGATGCGAAAGCACGGAGAGACTCCCACTAGATTCATTTTGACCTGGCCAACTGATATGGATAACTGAGTTAGATTCATAGCTTTAGGTCTAGTTAAAGCATGGTCACATGAATATTCTTTTGGGATTTTATATAACCAGCATATGTTTGAGCATATGTTATCAGTTACTCATCGTCCAAATGTTAATGCATGCTCTTTGTTCTACTTTACTCTGATCTGTTAATGCCGTCAACTATGTTGATATTCCTAATACTACATGTCAACAGACATAATAAGTACTAAGGAATTTGGGGTGTTACAAAATTAAATAAACTCTTCCACCCTATTCTCATTTTTCACTAGTTCTCAATGCATTCATCCAACCGTAATCCATTTTATTACTACATAATCCAAATTCAACAGTACACTCAAGGTTAGAACAATTTTCATTATGACAAGTGAATATGAGTGAAGGAAGGGGATGCCTTACTCATTTTTAAAAAATTTCAGCAGCATTTCCCCTTAAAAGGAAGACATCCAAAATATAGAATAAAGATATACAAACAAAAACTAGTCCAATGAATTAAATATGAATTAAGGAGAAAAAGATATTTAAGCACAAGTTCCCATTCCTTTCTAAGTTTCAACATTGAGGTGAACTATCTTAATCCAACAAAATTCCTATTCCTACACGTTATCACAAACACAAACACATTGCAGACTCAATTTCAGAGATTGAAAACATTGCAACAGGAAACTAGGACACGAGTAACATTTTTACCTGCCTACTTTATTTTAGTATTCTCAATCTTTAGTCAATTAGGGAGCATCAATTTAAACTTGATGACTTTTATCTAGCCTTCATAATTTGCTAGTTTAATTTGAAAGCACCCAACCAATGTGGACCTTATAGTTAGAGACTTGGATCAAGTTATATTGAGCACATAGTGAAGAACATCTTCAAGGTTCGAAGTATACCAATGTTTGTTCACTAATTAAGATTAAAAAAAAAATTCATCCCCCCCCAAAAAAAAAACCAAAGTGTCTATATACTCTGTTCAAACTAGTTCTAAGAATGAAACCCCATTTTGTATAACCTGAGACTTTGACATATTTCAATCATGAAGCTCCCCATAAGATGCTTTGACGAAACTTCTTTTCATAAATAGGATCCAAGTCAAGAGGGGAAAACACTAAAGAACATAGAGAGAATCATCCTTCTTGATGGGTCAAAGTAACACGAAAGATTATTGGAGCTATGATAACATTGTAGTGTAGAGAAACAAACAACGGAAATGAAATCGCATTTTGGTAGAACACATATATTTTACCGCTAACACGTCCGTTAAGTAACACATTAAAATCATAAAACTAAACATGGTAAAAAAAATATTAACCATTATATAATGAGTAACCACATTTTCTTGGGAAATCAAATTTTTTTTTATCAATTTTGAATGTATTCATTACTTGAAAAAGGAGGGAAACTAAGAGAAAACTGGTAACAGACTCTAATGAGCCAAAAGATGCCAAAGCATAAAATAAGGACCACAACTAGATAAGACTCGGACACTAACAACAACAACCATAAAAACAACATAAAGAAACAAAACAATAAATCAGAGGTCAACAAGGATTCGATGATGGTCGAGAGTTTCTCACATCATCTGCCAGTAACAAAGACAAAGGGGATAATGAGGCACACTCCTTACAAGAAAATGCCCTTTCGGGGAGAGAAATGGTTTAAAAAAGTAGCTTCAGGTTTTAGTACAAGAAATGAAAAAGAAAAAACACATCAAAAAGAGAAAGATGGAACCATTTCACGATCAATAGGTTTGAAGCGAGGGCATGACGAAGGAGGGCCTGTAGCAAGAGGACAGAGAGTTAGAGAAAAAGAACTAGTGCTCGGACAGAGAGTTTAGAGATTGGAGAAGGAGGGGGAGGCGTGCACTCAAAGTGAAGAAGAGAAAAAAAGAAGGCACAAGAGTTCAAATGTCTGACTAATTTCACCTTTCAATGACTGGTTTTAAAAATCCAATAGTTGAAAGTTGAGTTACAACGACTTGTTTTTCAAAACCAGTTATCGTAACTCTAAATAAATGGGGTAAGAGAGGTTCAAACTCTCGACCTCTGGATAATTCAACAAACACTCTAGCCAACTATGTCGCCACGACATTTGTTAAAAGATTCAACAACTATTTTTCTTAAAACAATCATTGTGACTACAAGGCGCGAGAGTTCAAATATATGAATAATTTCAACTTTCAACGACTAATTTCAAAAAACCAATTGTTGAAAGTTGAGTTACAATGACTGGTTTTTAAAAACTAGTCGTTGTAACTCAATAAAAAAGGAAGTAGGGTGAGAGAGGTTTGAATTGTTGACCTCAGTAATTCAACAAACACTCTAGCCAACTGCACCACCACGACATTTGTTAAAAGATTTAATGACTGTTTTTAATAAAACAATCGTTGTAACTAGAAGGGTTAAAGTCCTAATTTGCCACGGAAGTTTTGCTAAGGGAGCATCCAGCACCCGGAAGTTTTTGTGGTATCATTTTTGCCCTAGAAGTTTACAAAATGGAGCAAATAAACTAGTTTCAAGATTTAGGTATTTAACCCTAACTAGAAGGCACAAGAGTTGGAATATCTTAATGATTTCAATTTTCAATGACTAGTTTCAAAAAAACTAGTTTGATGGTATATTAGACCCGACTGCCTTCTTAAATTGGTTAACTGATCTAGAGGACTACTTTGAATGGTATGATATGAATGACAACCAACAAGTACATTTGACTAAGATGAAACTTGTTGGAGCCACACAAAAGTATTGGAATACTTTTCATATAACCCTAAAAGACCAAGGTTAACTACCAATTATCACTGGGATAGAATGAAAATGAAGTTAAAGGAGAAATATGTGCCAGGTTTATATAAGTGAAAATTATTTAGTGAACTCCATAATCTACGATAGACCTTCACTGTAATTGAGTACATAGCCCGTTTTGATGAAATTATCATAAGGTGTTGGTTGAAGGAGGAGCCATTGTCATTGTTGACTAGGTTTACCAATGATCTTAGATATGACAATAAAAGGAAGCTTGAGTTAAATTTTCCTAAAACTCTTGAAGAAGCTTACCATAAGGCCAAGAGTGTATAATCTTTGTCTAGATAACCTTATTTAGGTGTCCTACTCCATAGGGCACAGAGTTTTGAAAGACTTGTAGATTTCTTCCTGCTATAGGACTATAAGGTCCTTATCTAGGATAACTTCTCAACTCCCTCTAAGTCAAACGTTTGGTTTTAAAGGTGCCATAAAACCGGCCCTTAAATCTATGCTCTCGTCTTAGTGGTTCAACCATTGAATGCTTCAAATGTCATTCTTAGGTCATATCGCTTCAAAGTGTCTACAATGTACTTTGCTCCTCAAGTCCCACAATGATGACATAACTACTGTGGATTCTCTTGACATTGTGGTCAACCTTATTGATTACCCCTCGGATGTAGATGAAATCATAATTGTCAAAGGATATGAGCCACAACCAGAGTTATGTGAGGCTTCCTATCCATTCTGAAACCAAACGACTCAGGGAAAATGAATAGTATATTCCACACATTCGTAAAGTATGGTGATAAGTCATGTAAGTTAGTCATTGACAGTGAAAGCGAAAGGAACGTGATTTTCAACTAAGGCATTACTCGACTTGGGCTTAAGACAGAACCCCTGCTCAAGCCATTTTGGGTTGCTTAGGTTGACAACACTTCCTTTACAATCACCCAATAGTGTCGTGTACCCCTTCACCTACGTGACTATAAGGATGACGTCCTTTGCGTTGTCATTCCCATGGACATGTTTCACATCTTCTTAGGACACCTATGACTTTATGATAATGACGTCACTAGCCATGGTCAGGAAAACACCCATGTCTTTAAGCATAAGGGCAAAATAATCTTATTGTGCCCTACAAAGCCTAAGCCTAAAGGAAAAGGCCCTACCAACTTGAAGGGATCTTCCTCTAAGTACCATAACCTCCATCTCCTCACAGAGAAAAATTTCATGTAGGAAAGTAAGAAGGTTAACATCATTATTGTTGTTGTATCTAAAGCTATGTCCCCTTGAATAATTATTTCAAATATCTACCTAAAGAAGTATCCCAATTATTGGACGAATTTAAGGATGTCAAACCTATGGAGCTACCCCCTGACTTGCCACCTATGAGGGATATCCAGCACACAGTTAATTTGGTTCCTAGGTTACAACTCCTTAACTTGACACACTAGAGGATGAATCTAAAAACAATGAAGAGCTTAATAGGCAAGTCATTGGGTTGCTGGAAAAGGGTTATATCAAAAATAGCCTTAGCCCTTCTATTGTGCCTACCTTAGTGACACCTAAGAAGGATGGTACTTGGGAATATGTGTCAATAGTAGAGATATTAACAAGATCATTGTTAAGTACTCGTTTCCCATCCCTAGGCTTGATTATATGCTTGATCTCGTCTCAAGTTCTTATTGTTTTTCAAAGATTGACCTTCGTAATGGATACTACCATATTAGGATTTGTCTTAGAGATGAATGGAAGATTGCATTTAAGACGCAAGATGGTTTATATGAAAAGCTAGTGATGCCTTTTGGCCTCATCAATGCTTATAGTACTTTCATGCGGGTTATGACCCACCTCTTTCAACATTACTTTGGAAAGTTTCTTGTTATCTATTTTGATGACATCCTAATCTTCAACAAGTCAAAAGTTGAGCACTTGACTCATCCGCAACAGGTGTTCATTACACTTTGATAGGAGAAATTTTATGTCAATCTTCCCAAATGCTCTTTACTATAGCAGCAAGTTGTTTTCCTCGGATTTGAGTTTCCTCTAAGGGTTCATCTGGTGATCCTAAAAAGGTCAACACCATCAGTGATTTGCTCGAACCCAAATCCCTTCAAGAAGTACATAGTTTCCATGGCTTGTTATCTTTCTACCGACGTTTCATTCAGAAATTTAGTACCATTATGAGCCCCATCACTAATGGTCTCAAGAAGGACAAGTTCCAGTGGGCTTCAACTGCATCATGAGATTTCCAAACTATTAAGAAAAAGTTTTTTGAGGCACCAATCTTAGCTTTACCTTACTTTTCCAAGTACTTTAAGGTTGCTTGTGATGCCTCAGGAATAGGGATCGTCGTGTCTTAAGTCAAGAAGGTCATCGTGTAGCTTTCTTTAGTGAAAAGCTTAATAAAGCTAAGCAAAAATATTCCACTTACAGTAAGGAATTCTATGCATTAGTCAAATCCTTTGAGTATTAGAAGTACTATCTCTCACCCCAACAGTTTGTTGAGTATTCAGACCATCAAGCTCTTAAATTATTGGACTCCTAAAGACATTTGAATCCAAAGCTTGCCAAGTGGGCTGAATTCCTTCAAGAATTCAACTTTGTTGTTAAGCAACATATTGGAATTGAAAATAAGGTAGCTGATCTTTGAACTGTCAGATCAATCTCTTACACACTATGAGTGTTAGCATTGTCGGCTTTGATTGCTTGAAGGATGATTACACCTCATCCCCTGAATTTAGCATCATTGATCAGGAGATTCAGGATGGACCCCATCAAAACCACCCCGACTTCCTTCTTAAGGACAGTTACCTCTTTCGTTGTACTAAGTTGTACATTCCCCGAACATCCCTACGAGACTTTCATATTTAGGAACTCCATATAGGAGGTTTAGCTAGTCCTTTTTGGAGAGACAAGATAACTACTTTAGTTGAGGATAGGTTTCATTGCCTTCTCTTCGATATGATGTTGCTCAAATTTTGTTCCAATGTTGTACTTGTCAAACTTCCAAGGCTCAGAAGCAGAATACTAGTTGGTACATTCCTTACCCATCTCTGATACACTGGAAGGACCTTAGGATAGACTTTTTCTTAGGATTTCCTTGAACTATTTAACAACATGACTCCATCTTTGTTGTTATTAATAGGTTCTCAAAGATGGCACACTTCATTCCTTGTAGCATGACCACATATACCTCTTAATTAGCTAAGCTCTTAAAAGAAATTGTGCACTTGCATGGATTGTCCACTTCTATTGTGTTTAATAGGGATGTCAAGTTTGTCAGCTAATTTTGGAAGACATTTTGGTAGCTTTTTGGTACCCAACTAAAATTCACTTTTTCCTTCCACCCCCGAATTGATGATTAAACAGAAGTGACCAATTGCAATCTTTGAAACTTACTTTGAAGTTTAGTTGGGGATAAGCCAGGGAATTAGGATCTCATCTTGGAGATAGCTGAATTTGCTTAAAATTGTTCTGCTAATCAATCCACAAGCAAAATCCCATTTGAGATTGTTCAAGGATTTAACCCCAAATAGAGCATCGACTTAGTCCATATCACTTTGATAGCCCATATTTCTGAATCAGCCAAATCCTTAGCCCATCCTTCATGAATTGTATGTTGAGATTAAGTGCAAATTAACACTTAGTAATTATCAATATAAATTAACTACTGATTTTCATCGTCGAGCTCAAATTTTTAGTGAAGGTGATTGTTAAGTTCAAATTCTGCTACATATTTCC
This sequence comes from Acacia melanoxylon, assembly GCA_019022615.1. NCBI lineage: Eukaryota > Viridiplantae > Streptophyta > Magnoliopsida > Fabales > Fabaceae > Acacia > Acacia melanoxylon. The sequence goes on from JAFJYJ010000010.1 coordinate 9,471,392, forward strand.
ACTTTCTTTTAACTGATTTTGATTGAATTCCCATGCTTAAAATGTCTTTGATATGATCAATTGTGATAGAAAAATGAATATGTGGAAATAAGGATCAAAATACCTTAATTGATGCATTTTAGAAGTCATTCTATATGTAGGCAGAAAAAGGGAATGAACTGCTGAACTTTGAGCTTAAGTGTCATTACTTGTTCGATGCTACAGCATTGCTACAGCATCGTATCAAAACTAAATAATGAAAATCTGTAGTATTATGTTTTTGTTATAAATTAATCATCTCTTGAGAAAATACAAAAAGAATTGTAGGAACTTGGGCCAGACGCCGAGTGGGCTTGGGAGATTCAAGATAGATGTAAACAAGCCACATGCTTAAGGAAGAAGTAAAGAAGGATCGCTAATTAAAAGCTCAATCAGAATATAATCCAACTAGATTAAAAATAGAATCAAACATAATCTTCTTGCTAGGCCAGACAAAAAAGGACAACCTAACTCAAAGAAGGAAATCAATGCAATGACCCTAGTTATAAGAGGAAAAGAAGTCAACCCTTGTACCTTAGACTAAATGTGTGACAACTGAAGAGTTACATGAAACTGATAGAACATCTGAGAAAGAAGGTTGCTGAGATGAAGAAGACACTACTGCACCACGCTACAAAATATATTTTGTGTTGTCGAACTCCTTCGACGTCTCTTCTTATTATTAGTTTGTTTTCTCTACTTTCTTGGATAATATTATTTCAGTTTCAATTGTAATCTTGCCGCAAGCCATGAACTAATTTTCTTGTGGTTGGACGATAATAGAACCTTGATTTGTAGCTTTAAACCATATTACTAAGTTTTAATATTAATAAATTTCAATTTGTTTAATGTTGTGTATGCAAACTTCGGTTTTGTTTATTAGATTGCCAATAGTAAGCAAGAGTTGTGATCTTAACTTATTGGAAGGGAGTTAAGATTAAACCTTCATTAAACAATGTGTTGGTAGAGTTACTGTGTAATTCTATCCAAGTTCATAAGCTTCAGGAACGGGTTTATCTCACACAACCTTACACCTTGTTTTGAATGTTATTATGGACTCAAAACTTGCATAGGCATATGAGAAAAGGGTATTTACTCTATAAAAAATCACTTTTGTGCTTCTTCAAACCATGGTTTAGTAATAAGGAAGCCAAACACCTGAAAAAATTATGAGAAGCACTTTTTTTGTAAAACCATGGTTTTAGGGGTCAAAACCATGGTTTTCCCCCAAAACCATGATTTTGAAAAGGCTAATTTTTTCTACTTCCTGAATGCCCTTTTTTTATTTTTCCTCCTTCTTCTCTTTCTTGCCTGTCTTTTTTTTTTCTCTTCCTTCCCCATTTCTCATCAAACTTTCACCTTCTTCTTCAGCCGATCAGAGACACTACACAAATATAAATCACTTTTAATGTCCTTTTTAGGCTCTTTCTATGTCCTTTTTAGTGGATGCCTATCTAAGTGACGTAGTAAAGTCTGGTAACAACATCCATTAAAAAAGGGACTTATTAAGAGATTTACGGCCTCCCTTTTTCAAAGGGACGCCATAATTTTTTAAAAAAAAAATCTTCAAAATCTTCCTAATCTGCCTATGTTGTGGCTATAATAGATGCTATCTGTTTTAATCTACCCAAAATTCTTAAATCTGCCCTAATCCACCTCCGTCATGGCTGTAACAGACATTGTCAATTTTGATTTGCCCAAATTTTCAAATACACAAGTAAATCTTCACATAAAAATTAAGAATCTCAGTAATTTTAGAGATTAAAGATAAGCTACAGATAATTGAATTAAGGAATTAGCTTGCAAAGGTTTAGTTATGAATTAGGATTATATTTGAAGCCTTTTTTTGTTGACCTAAAGGAGTTGAAGTCGTACCAGTAAGGAGAATCAGAGTCGAGTGTTGGTGAGTATGAAGAAGAAGGAGGAAAAGGAGAAGGACACGAGTTGGAAGAAGAAGATGAGGAAGTTGAAACGACGCAGTTTGCGTTGGCAACAATGAAGTAGAAACTGGGGGTGGGAGAGCAGTTGTTGCTACCGTCGTTATGGAGGGCCTTAGGGGATCTCATGGAGGCTGATGACAACGGTGGTGAGAATTGAAGAGATGACAAGAGTATGCTAGCATCATAAGCAACATGGAGAGGGATGACGCTAGAGGTAAGGAACCAAAGTTTAAGCACAAGCAGAGAAGCAAAAAAGGCTAGGGAAAAGTTTGAGCAGAGCATAGGACCACAGACTAGGGAAGAAGGATTATATGGGACACTTTAGGCGTCCCAATTTATAATTTGGATGCCTAAAGTGGACTTTAGGTGTCCTAATTTTGAATTGGGGATGCCAAAATGTTAGACCTGGCTATCACCCAAGAGGAGGGGTGAATTGGGTGTTGGATAAAACTTTCAAAAACTTAGAAAATCTTTTCGCAAAGAAGGTTTGAATGACAGTAATAATTTATAAACCGATAGACAGTCATTCAAAACATATATGCTGAAATATAAGAGTTTAGGGAAGAGAATATGCAAACAGAGATTTATACTGGTTCGACCCAATCCTTGACCTACGTCCAGTCTCCAAGCTCCACTTGAGATTTTCAATCCACTATCCTCTTGTTTAACCGGGCACAAGAGAAGCCTATACAGACGCACAAGTTCACCCAGGCACTTGTGAAACCGAATCTCTCACCGAGATACTCCTTTCAATCGTTACTACACTCTGTACTCGAAGTTATCATCTCACTAGGATACACTCCCCTTACAAGTTGTAAAGCGATAACCCAATCTCCAAGTCCCACGACTTGAGATTCTTACAATGATTTAATACTCGAAATGTTCTCTCTAAAAGAGTAAATGAATAAACACCGAGGTACAATACAAATAATCTCACTCTCTAAGGTAAACTATATGATCATAGAGATAATCGGAGAGTAAGTGATATAGATGTCAGAGTATTGGCATTTTGACAATGAAACAGTAATCTCGTGTCTCCCACCTCTTCTATCTTGAATGCTTCTCTCTTTTATAGTTAGTTGCAATTTATGACCGTTGAGCAATTCCTCCAGTTTAGAATATGATCGTTGTAAGCATATATGGCCGTTGGAAAATATTATCGTTGGAGCTTCTGACATAATCATCTGCTTTTCGTAATCCGATGTTAATCCTTTGCATAATCATATGAAACTCATTAACAAACTGATTAAAGATGATTAGGAATAGTAATGAGTAATGGTAAGGATTAATGAAATCACAAACAATGATTTTGAGATTTCGGACACGGTGATTTTCTGATGCAAGAACGCTGACTCGAGTTATTCCATATGACTCGAGTTGTTTTAAGTGCCAAATGCTTTCTGTTTGGATTCTGACTCGAGTTATTGTATGTGACCCGAGCTTCTTAACTCGAGTTATCCTTCATGACTCGAGTTGCAGTATGTGCGCCAAAGTTCTGATTGCTTTCTGCCTGAAAGTTGACTCGAGTTATCTTGCCTAACTCGAGTTAAACCAGTTCATTCACTTATGCTTGTTAGCATTTATCCTCAATCTGAGCTTTTGATCAACTGAAACTTGCTCATGAAGATTATTAATAACATTGAGAAGCATAGCAAGTAGTAATCAATTGATAACAATAAGATCAGAATTGTCAGATACGTTACTGTGCTTGAGTTGTTCATTCTCTGCGACTTTGTTGATTCGAGTTAAAAACTCTTCTCAATATTCTTTCTTCTCTGCCTTCCTCTTTGATTGACATTGACTCAAGTTTCCAGTCCTAACTTGAGTTATCCAAGCCTAGTTAACAACTCATTCAAAACTCATCGTATGTTGAGCGTTTTTGCAACATCCTGAACTAATTGTCAACTTTAGAAGGCCATATATCCTTGGTCGTAACTCCGTTTTGATCCGTTCAAGTCTTGATGGAAATCCCTTTGAGTCTACTTTCATATGCCACCAATTTCAGCTCAATGGTATTTGTAGTTTGTGAGATACACTCAACATCGAAGCTTGGTCTGCTGAATGACATTAATTGATGTGCCAACTTGTGAAATTCATAGATCTCTCATCTAAACTCCTTTGGACTTGAATTTTATATTAACATGATGCATTGGGAGTCTAGTTTATTTGCCACTAGTTTCATCTCAATCTGATCTTTGGTTTGGGAGATATCATCGAAATACCAGAGGTCGCCAGCTAAAACGCGAAACAGAGGTGAACAGAGTTGCTGAAATACACTTTGACTCGAGTTACTAGTGATAACTCGAGTTACACAACTTGAGTTACTTAGTGATAACTCGAGTTATATCAGTCCAAAAACCCAGAAACACTGTAACAAAGTGGTTAACTCGAGTTGGATCATCCTGAAGCTCCCTTTTACTTATTTTAACTCCGAATTGACTCATTCCAACTCCCATTTGATCGTGGAGACTTCTAGAATCAATCTTGGAACTTGTATAATGATATTCTCATTTCATTTAGCAAGTTCTTAATTCTTTCTTCTCTTCTCTTGATCATTCTTCATAATTCAACTCTATCGTTCTTCTTTGGACTTAACATCCCGTTTGAACTTAACTTCTTAGTTCGAACTTAACTTCAGTTTGAACTTAATATCCCAGTTCGAACTTAACTTCTTAGTTTGAACTTAACATCCCAGTTCGAACTTAACTTCTTGCTTCCTTGACATTCTCCACAATTCAATTTGGACTAATCTACATTAAATATAGTAGTTAGTCAATATAGGAGAGATAAATATATTATACAATCTTTTTGCTCTCAATAATTGCACCTATATAAGACATCATCAAAACTAATCATATCCAACATTCTCCTCCTTTTTGATGATGGCAAATACTTTTAAGAAAAATATGTATGAATATGAAAATACATTCGGACTAACATATTTTTCTTGTAATTCTCTCCCCCTTATAACATATTTTTCTTGTAATTCTCTCCCCCCTTATTTGTCATTAGCAAAAAGTTGAAGTAAAGAAGAAATGTTTAGAGAGACAAATATGAAACCAGATTAGAAAGAGTCAAAGAACTGATTTTCTCTCCCCCGTTTTGAAATTGTTTTCATTCTAAATATGATGCAATTTGGAATGTTTTTATGAAAACAAATTTGAAAGAATTTGGAGAGGTTTTCAAGACATTTTCCACATTTAGAGCATATATATACCAAACATGTGCAAAATTTCTATTGAATATAAAGAGATAGAGATTAGAAATGCTCATGTAGGTTCAGGAAGTTGTTGAATAATTGATGATGTCCATTGGCTTGCTTCGTTGTATGAGATCATCTGAAGTGAGCTCAATAGAAGGATTATGAATATCCTTTGAGATGTGAAGATGAAAAGTACGGCTTCTTGAGGGTTATCTCAACCTGAATGATTATGACAAGATTTCGCTTCCATCTTTTGCCATTTCTTCATGGAGCTCTTCTCGTAAAGCATATCTCAACTTCAATGATGGAGCGTGAAAACATTATTCCTCAATTTGATAGTTTCTCCTTGTAATAAGCTGAGGAATGTCCTTGCACAAAACGAAATCTCCTGCTATAATTGTAAAATTTTCTTGCAAGAGAGAAATGTGTTTGTTCATACCAAATGTAATTCCGTAGTGATACCTCTACCATGGCATTACATTGGTATCTCAGTCGCTAATTTATGCATCGCCTCATGGCTTGTGCAACCAGCTATCAAAATATCCCTTTCTATATAATATTTTCAAGATAAGATATTTTCAATTATAAGATTAACTCATCATCAAAACTAATAAAAGATAATGAATGCAGATGAGTATGTTTTAAAAAAAATTCTTCAAATAAAGGAGATGAGCTTTTAAGATAGAAAATTCAGGTGAAGGTGAAGCTCCCCCTTAATGAATGCATGACTATAAATTGAGACGAAGCACCCTTTAATGATACAAAATAATAATGTGACACCAAATATCATGACTTTTGGAGTTATCCCTGCTCCAATAGACACAACATGATATCACAGAATTAAGTACTTTGAAGTTCACTTTGGTGGATTTGAAATTGGTATGAAGAAATGACTTATGCTTTTATGAATATAAAAGAATTTAAAGCATAAGGATCATTTTAAAAATGAGTTTGCTTAGGCTAAACTTCATGAAATAAAATGGAATGAATGAAAACAAGTTTGCCTAGCATGATTATGATATATGTATATTACAATACCTTACTCAAGTAATATCGTAATTACTTGAGTCATAATCACTTGTAATCCATAGATGCATCTCTGGCTAGCCATTATCTGATGATGTAATCAATATTGAGGCTCTCTCAGATGTGAATGAGCTTCAAGAGGATGAGCTTTCATAACCACCAAGTGCTCTGAATGCATCTTAGAAGCAGAAATCTCAAATGAGCTTTGCATAGGATCTCAAAAATTTGTTTCTACTCATAACTTATCATCTTGGTCTAAACCTCTTGCTAGTGATAGGATGTCACTCAGGTGATGTCAAAAATTGCAGATATAATCATTGAAATGATCTATTCTATTTGTCTATGTTCTTTGTATTCAACAACGGAACATTTGGTCAACTCATGCAAAATATACGTTCTTTGGTACTCAATGACTCTTGAGTCCACAACTGATTAGACATGACAACTCTTATGCTCTTATTAAATCATATGATATTTGAGCAAAGAGTATATCAAAATCAAGGATCAAAACATAATTTTACCCAATCAAATAAGTTCAAGCCAATGAGTCAAAAGGGTAATAATTAAATCATGTCAAGAATGTTATTTCTCAATGACAATTTGTAAATACACTTTATGCAGAAAATATGTCATTGATAAAATATATGTAAGTTTGAATATAGAAAATCTTATCTATAAAGATAAGCATTTATCAATTCATAGTTCATGAATGAGATCATATTTTTCAAGAATGATAATGAAATATGCAAGTTATTTCAAATCTTGAATGTTCTTTCAAATCGTGATAATGCATTATGAAATCGAAAAAAAAAATTATGATGAATGTAAAATCCCCAATCACTCCCCCCTCTTGGTGAAAGATTCATATTTGAAATCAATGCTCGCTTTGAACATGGTGGAAGTTAATCGGTTTAATGAAAATGTCAAAATGCTTCATTTTCAGAAAACATGTCAATTGTTGCAATTAACATGTTGAAGAGTTTTCTCAAAAGCAAAAGTCATGAATGTAGAGCATTATTGAAACATGCTTAGCACAACAAAAACATATGAGTACAATGACTTTGCTATTGACCAAGTGATAATCTTGCCTCTTAAAATTGAATTTAGAAACATATGAATGGTTAAGGCAAGTATTTGAATATTCAGACATAGTTACTCAAAATATGGATAAAAACAATGTTGATGTATTTGAGTAACAAAATGACTACTAAGATTCATGGATGACAAAGTACAAATTCATTATTCCAAATGACTAGAGTTCCAGAATATCATCCTAGTAAGTTATTCCATTAATGGTTAATGCATTAAGATTCATTGCACTAATGATCCCAAAAAAATTAAATAACTTGGCCAGAATTTATGCAGTAGGTATAACACTCACAGATTTTATAGGAGATAGGCTTGAAACTCATAGATGATCAACTTGTTAGACAATAAAGAATTAGGAGTTCGAGCAACACATTAAATACCAAAGATTAATATGTGAGTGATAGGGAAAATTCTACCAAACAAATTTGAAGCTTATCCAACAATTTCACTTTCAGTAACTTGAGTTACTCCCAGTAACTTGAGTTAGTTCTTCAACAGAAAAATTTTCAACTGAGATAACTTGAGTTATGAACTATAACTGGAGTTGGGTAACTCGAGTTATTACTAGTAACTCGAGTTATCTTAAAAAAATTTCTCATCCTGAAAGCATTGAACACTGTTGGAACTCGAGTTATGTTGGGGAACTTGAGTTATATCAGAAAATTATATCAATGACAGCTTTCTGATACGCCAGTAACTCGAGTGTTTGCCAGGGAACTCGAGTTACATCAGATATTTATAATCTGATGTCACAAAAAAAAACATTTGAAACTTTGAAGTACACCTCATAACTTGAGTTCTTTAGTGACAACTCGAGTTATGATGTTTGTAAAACTGATTTTCTTGAAAACCATAACTTGAGTTATGATTAATAACTTGAGTTACTTCATTCCAAAAATCATTTGTATGAATTTTCATAAATCAGAGTGAATTGAAATCAAAAACAAACTTTAGAATTGTGCATTTCAAAAACATAAACTTAGAAGGTTTTGCACAAATTCACTTATGGTCCACTTAGCAATCTGAAAACATTTTGAAAACCATGAATGATTGATTGCTAATGGAATGCAATTATAGACAAGTATTCATTACCCAAAAATGAATATATAATCAAAGTATGGGGTAAGAATTAGATATCACCGTAATTCCTCTTGTCCTTGTGGTAGCTTACTTGGTTAAGATGAATTGATGCAAATGTCTCCTTTTTCGACGTTCACCATCAACCATAGCTTGTTTAGTTTTCTCAAGACTTGAATCATTTCTCTATGTTGTATTCTTGAGAACCTTTTTGTCATCCTACAAAACGATATAAATCTTTTTCTTTCTTGGTATCCAACCTTACTTGGATCCAATCATTGTTAGCTTGTAGGAACCAAAATTCACATGCTCCTATGAATATAATTATTTCAAAACAATTGAGCACAATGAATTAAACATGACTTTATGCATAAAAGATATGCTTTCTTTTCAAATCATCATGCATGCATAAAGAATTAAATCATTGAACATTGCAATCTCTTTAAAAAATAAATCAGGATGTGAAAACCCAATTTTAAAATAGTTTGCAATGATCATTCCTAAGGTTACAAAATATAAAACTTCAATATATGTTTCAGATAATAGCATAGGAGGTTTTACCATTGTATACCTTTGCCTTAGGTAGTTGGAGGATTGACTTTGCTCACCCACTGATTCTTCATTTTTCTTACGGGTGTTGGCAAAGCTCTCTCAAATGATATAGACTTCCTGAGTCTTCTATTTGATACTTGAGAGATCGTTATTTTCTTGTTCTCCTCAAGATAGTCAAATGGTACTCTATGGTAGTTTGTTCTTGAGGTGGAACATAGTTCCCTTGCTTGTAACCATTGCTTCTTTTGATTAAGCTTTGTAGTTTCAGTAATGGATGCTCTGAGAGTTCTCCTAAGCGCTATGCTCCTTTTCATTGGTGCATGAGAAACTCTTGGCTTCTTCTTCCTCTTCTCTGTACCTTTATGTCCATTCTTAGAATCAATCTGTACACACAAGGCACTAGATGGACGTTTTGGTACCCACTTATACTTGGGAAGTCAAAAGCCTCCATATAATTACAAAAATGACACTGCCTTTATTTTTCACTTCCCTTTTTGAAAACCAGACGTTTTTTAGGGAAGTGAAATCCATTTTTTTGAAGTAGTGAGAAGCCGGTGGCTGCTGGTGGGTTCTCACTGATCGGATAAGGTGGCCGCAATTTCTGCCATTTTTATTGATTAATAAAAGGGCAAGATCCTTCTGCTTCTCCAACCTCTCTCTCTTCTGTAATTTAGCTTCACTTAACAGAAAAGTTAGACATGAAATGTGGTTTTTGGACTCTGGAAGCACGGAAGTGATCTCAATGTTGCAATTTCTATAATAACCCTTTACCTTCAACTTCAATTCGATGTGAGGCTGTAGATTTGGTGACGACGTAGCTTCTGTCGATGGTGTTGGGATCTGTACACGGAACGGAAGGATTTTCATCCATTTAAAACTTACGAATCCCATCGGAGGATCCATCAACGACGTTTAAATCAAGGTTCATTAGAAACCATACCCATGCAAACTCGTGATTGTTTCGTTCAATTCGATCTCGTAGGCTACCTACTCGATCAACAGGAGCCGACTCTGCGAATCCACTCCCTCTACCGGTATCCACACGAATAGCCTCCAACACCGACGGCAACGTGCTAGCACCTTCAGTATTTTCGCGTATCTCTTTTTCTCTCTAGGGTTTCTCGTGGCTTTTCTAATACGTCTTGCAAAATGTCCCGTAGGTTTTTTTTAAAACTCAATCGACGTATTATATTCAAAATTAATCCTTATTAATCTTGAAATTTGAATTTGGATTAAAATAATATATTAATTAAATCTAATAGATCTAATCTAATCTATTTATTTAATCCAAATTCAAAGCCTTCTGATTTAATTTATCTCTATAAATTAAATCGAGATATAATATCTATTTATTTAATTAAATCGAGATACTATACCTCAATTTAAATTAAATCAGATATATGATATCTTTATTCGAAAATCAAATCGAGATACAATATCTCTATTTGTTTTAGATATTTAATTTATCAAATAAATTAAATACAAAACAAATAATAATAATATTATAATCTAAATTAATAATATCATTATTATTAAATTTTGAATTTATACTATATTATAATATATATATATCCTAGATTAAATTTGTATTCATTAAATCTTAGACATATCTAAGATTCAATAAATCTGGACACTATTGCTCGTGTTGGGCTGTTCTTGTGTGTGACCCTGTAGGCCCACATGAGATTGGCAGCGGGCCAATACTGTACTAGCCCACAAGTCGCAAGCAGCCTCTAGCAAGACATTGCGACTACCCAACTCATATGGGGATCGATAATACGATACAACCTATCGTACAACCATGTCACGTCCCTTTTGTCACGCGATAATTTGGTTAAGGATGAGGCATGGATAATGTCAACTTCTTGTTCTTGACCATTACTTTCTCGATTCTTGAGTAATCTAATAATTGAAATGGAAAATCCTTTCTAATGTAGTATGAACATATATTTCTCAGACTCACTTATCGAGGAGCCCAATAATATCTCTCTACAAATGTGAGGGACAAATTCCATCTTGACCATTCATATTCCTCTGCATGAAAACCACTGATCTCGATCGAAGCCTTTATCATCACCCGGTTAAAGGTGACTTTTGACTAGGTCAAAGACCAGCAACTCTCATGTAAGAATCCATGATGATCTCAGTTCAAAGGGCATTATGACGCGGTTATACATGAGAAAAGCTTATGACTAAATCCATGCAACTTTATCATAGTGGGTTGGTCCAGCACCTTGTACTCTTACAAGTGCCCATGACTTTGATTCGTATCTCCATACCTCATCAAAGTCATACTGGTCTTATTTCATCTTCACTCCCGCGTAGATGACCAACCAGGGACATTTAGGATAATCTATAAGATATATCCAGGGATACAGTTATCACTATAAACATGCAAATGAAAATAATAACTAAATGGAGAATATTTTAAATGACTTTAACGTTTAAAGTACAATGACTTGCCTCTAGGACATAATTTCCAATAGATGGCAGATTTGATACAATCGGAGAAGAGTGGGATGCACAGAGGCTCCTAGAGACCACGACGTCGCTTTCTCCGATAGGATCTCTCAGCCTCACGCTTTTTCTCTTTCTCACCTGCCTTCAAGCTATTAATAGGAAGCTGACATTAATGAACGAGCTCTTGATGCGAGTATTTTTCTTATTATGCTAATAGTTTGACAGATGTGATGCGATTTTATAATTAACATTAGTTTATAGTTAATATTGGTAAACCAATATAAAACTTCTTTGCATCCGCCCCATATCTGGTAGATTTTTATCAGCCATAGGTTCAACTGTTCTATTTTGTAACAAATGCTAATTTCTATAATAAATAACAAAAATGTTAATTTTGTAATAAGTGTTACGGAAAAAAATTATATTAGAAAAAAAGGCTTACTTTATAAATACCTTAGTTAAATTTTGTAAGTTTTATTACAAAAACATCACTCTTATTTGTCTAAGGTTTTTTTTTTTTTTGAGCCATCAAATATTTAATTATCAAATAAAGTACATATTTCATAATTTACTAATATTATAATTTTAATTCTGTATACAAGTTTACGTAATTTTTGGTATTTAATATAAATTTAATGTTAAAATTATTTAAAATAAAACCATATCCTTTATATGCAATTATCATAAAAGCTATTGTCCTTTTTAGTAATTTGAGCGTGAAAAAATATTTTGATAACAATATCCAAACACTATCATTTTATTAAAATCACCTTTTTCACAAAATCTTTTCTAAAAAATCACCTTTACCACTTTTTCTCCATAAACTATTCTCCAAAAGCTAATCCAAACACTATTATCTTTACCTCACTAGGGGGGAGTTCTTTTCAGCCGCGGGGAAATGATGGGAATCACAATAGGACTAGAAGGATTCCACGAAGATTTGAAGACTGCCACACTTAATACTGACAAACTTAATGTTGATTTATTATCATTATCATCATGGTCATTTATTTTTATTTTTATTTTACATTTTTTATCATTATTGTAATTTCATTTTAGAACCTCATGCTATTAATCTTTAGGGTTAGAGTTGAGGCTATAAATAGTCATCAATACATCTCGTTTTGCAACCTTTGAATGATTAAATAAGAATTTCCCTTGCTTTCTCTCTGAGTTCCTCTCTTCTCTCTCTCTCTCTCTCTATATATATATATATATATATCTCTCTCTCTCTCTCTCCCCCCCCCTCCCTCTCTCCCCTTCTTTCCACTTCCCCGTTCTGCATCACATGGTCAAGTACATAACTTTCATTTTGAACTTGAGGTTAATGCACATAAGTTGATTTTTAATGAACATTGCATGACTCGAGTTGTTTGACATAAGATACAGAATCAACTTATCAACTTCCAGCATTAGAAGTTATCACTATATGGACTTGAGTTAACGAACTTGATAAGCACAAAATACTTGACAATAGCAATATAGAACTATAAAACGTATAAGAATTATAAGGCTTGAATTACATACTGAAAATAAATGGGCAATTATTGGTTTGAAAAAAGTGCTAAAAATAAAATAAAATAATTATTCCTTGGGGCGGCTCGGTCTTACATGAGCTTGGCTCGCTTTAATTCGCCTGAGACAATGTAGATTAGCACACCCATTTTATTACAATGCATGATAGCTAGAAATTCGGTGAATACTGACTAGAACCTATTGTAGAGTATCTTGCTATATAGGTCCAAATTAAAATTGAAAAGGATAAAATAAGCCACATAAAGGACACAACATTCTTCTAGATGTAATGAGAACAACATGATTCTAGAAATAATATTTTAGTATTAGTCTCATTTTCACCCTTTCTCTATCTAAACTAAACATTCATATGATATGAATCCACATATGAAATTATGGAACGTTTCATTTGGAGAATCATATAGATAATAATTGTTTTTTCCCCCTCGTTGGGGTTGTAGAATCATATAGATAATAATTTGTTTTTTCCTCGATGGGGTCATAATTACTTTAAATCGCCGTAAAAGTGTAAGTGTTATATATAGCTTACCAAATTTACAGCAGATAGTTTAAAAAGTTACTGATATATGTATAACACAATATAAAGGGCCGGGCTATCAAGTTTTAAATAGTTGTTCAAGATAATAGAAAAATTAAGTTGAGTTTGTTAAGAAAATATGCATGTTACTCTCCTAATCTTTAATGTAAGACCTATTTATCTAATTCAGAAATATTAAAGAAGTTAAATAAATTACTTAATTATAAGAGATATGATATGATCTCTCTAAAATATTTTTGTGTAACATTAGATCAAGATTCTCAAACTTGCAAGTTTAAATAAACTCGTGACAGTGACGTAAAATCGTATGTTGAATTCAAATCGTAAACTTGTAATTAAGAATTTACTTTTATTATTAAATAGGTATTAATAGTTAATATTAAATAAATTAAATATTAAAATAACAACAATTTGATTTAAATAAATTTTAAATCTAAATAATTTAAATTAAATCCATCACCATTCCTAATTTATTATATTTGACATAAATTTCTATAAAATTCATATATAAAGCCATTGAGTTTGATCAAATCGAAAAAATTAACACGAGTTTAAGAATGAATTAACACGGTTTTATAAGTTAGAAAGGTAAAAACGATAAACTTGGTGTATAAATTCGTGAGTTTAACCGAGTTTACAACTAGCACCAGTTTACTAGTGACTCAACTCGATTTTTTAAGTTATAAAATATAAAAATGGTCAACTCAGAGAGTTAAATCGTAAGTTTGACAATAATGAATTAGTTTATATATCAATTTCTAAGCTAAGGAAATTAGTTTGAAGAAAAATGATATATATATACACACACATATATGGAAAAAAAATTACATTTAGGACCAAAATTCACCCTCCCAAAATTAAATTAGGTCTTACATTTAAAACTGAAATAGTATTATTTCTTTCTTTTTACCAACATAGCTTCTTCTTTTTTTTTTTGATACAAGGCGATAGGGGGGGATCGAACCCAGGACCTAGGGGGAGAAATTAATCTCAATACCACTGCACTACTAGTAGTCTTTGGTCAACATAGCTTCTAAACTTTATATTATTGGCACGTGATCGCCTTTGTACTTTAAAGTCCATGTACTTCAAGAACCTATTTAAAGTATAACACATATGGAGCAAGAACACACATAGGCTCACACTTTCATTGCAAGTTTTGCACGAGAACTTTTGATTCCAACAAAGCGTGAAATAACCTAAATTGGCAGTGAATTACCTGTTGTTCGGAGGCAAGCTTATATTTCTTGTTGAGGAAACAGAAATATCGTGCGCTTCATGCATTTTTCATTTTATTTCCTTGGCAATAATTTTATTTTATTTGAATGTGTGGTTGATTTCCGTCAGCAAAAACTCAATGTTCTTGTTGTTCATGTGATTTTTATTGCACGTGCTAAAAGCCCCAGTTTTCATTTTTACATATATCTTATTTAGGTAAAAAAAACAAAGAAAAAGGAGAAACCACAACATTAGAATTACCTAACATTCCAAAAACAAAAATTAGCCTTCTGCTTGCCGTAGTTGGTTAGGGCCGGGTCTCATAAATCTAAATCTCCCCCCATCCTCTCCAACATATTGTCTGTATTAATAGGGATACTTTTGAATAGAAATTTCTTAGTGTGTGGAATCAATAGGGATACTTTAGGAAAAAAATTATGAATTTGGGAGACAAAGAGGATTGACATCTTACATCTAGAACCAAACACAATCTCCAACTAGCTCTTATATTAAGGAACATATGTAGAATGATTTTTCATTACTACGACTATCTATTTTCTAAATTATTAATAAATAGTATATACTTGTGAATCAAATAAACTAATATGCTCATTGTACCTGGTTCTTCTTGGTTCACCGTGTCTTCTTCCAATCAGCAAATAGGTTGCAATATGATTTTTCTGCTTTCCTCTAAACTCAGTATTTTCATAATTTTATTCTTCTCAATGGTCCTGTTCCAGTACAGAACAATAAGGTCCAGCCCAACAGGCTGGTGCTTTGATCTTGGATCGACTAGCTGAGCCGGAATATCTATGAGGCAGATATCCCGGTAAACGGATGATCACTGTACACAGGTTTACCGGCTTTTCGCCTAAAGGGGGGAAGGGGGTATGTGTTCAGTGGGATTGTGCACAGTGATACTGAAAGTAAATAAAGTTGAGTTAGAACGTGTGCACCTTAGGGTTCGACCCCTGTATATATAGAGCATTCCATGATATCTTAACTGCCTGATCTATCATATCTCTTGACCATAGATACGATAGAATGTTCCATGATTATAGGTGATTGCTAGATCATACTCGGTTTGCCTCTACTGGGCCGTCCCCGAGTTGGGCCTTGGATTAGGTCCGTAACAGATGCCCCCCAACTCGGTAGTTCAAGGTTTTGAGCTACCAGGGTGTACCTTGTTCCTAGGCCGGGATGTACCCTGCTCCCAGGCCAAGGTGTATCTTGCCCTCAGGCCGGGATGAGCTATCAGGGACCCTTCTTGGTTTCTGGACCCGAGGTCATTTCTCAAAGGTCAGATCCTACGCCTACACCTTCAAAGGTCTGAGGTGTCGCCAGGTGGATCGCTTGGTTCCTAGGCTAGGATCCGTTCACCTCCGCCATCATGACCCTTTGCCACCTGACGTCCCTAGATTGGTGAGGGTCTACAACCGTCACTCCTCGCCGTTTTTGAACTTCGTGCGCATTCAATGCGCCCACTACCTGTCATACGTCACCCTTACTCGGCGGGTGTATTATCTTTTTTACCCTTATTTCCCCGGCGCCTCTTCGTATTTCCTTCCATTCCGTACCTTATTAATCTCTTTCTCCCTCTTTCTCCTTCATTTCATCAATGAGAAATTCTGGTTTCTCTGCTTTACTCCTCTCGACGAAGAACAAAGGAAATTCTGTTTTCTCATCCTTCTATCGACAAAGCGCTAGTTCTCAGCTTCCTCTACTTCATCCTTCCTCGTCCAACAGGTATGTCTTATTATTATTCCTTCTCGCTCTCCTCTTTTTCCTTTGCTGCATTTGCTTTTTTCCAGTTTCAAACGCTCCGCTTCTTTGGCTTTCGTGTTGGGGGCTGGTCTAGATGAGGGTTTTTTCTGTTTACGTTTTGGTTAGAGCTGCTGGGCAGTTTCCTGAGTATTGGTTTTGATTTTTGTCCGTAGTCGTATGTCTCTGCTCATGGGGGGATTTCCGCCATTTTCCTTATTGGTCATTTTCTGCCTCTTTAGGTTGCATCTTTTGGTGATCATTTTTAAAACTAATCCTCTTCCTTCATCGAGTCAAGATCTAACCCCAGAAGAGGAGGAAACACTCTGTGCACGTTACCCTCGAATGAGCCATTGGCTGCTTGGTACTCCTCTAACCGAGGAGCAAAGGCTGGCTTCCTTTCTAGGTGGCAGCTCGGGTAGGAGAGCTGTTGGGGCGTCTCGCCCCCCTGCTTGGCTTCAAGTATGGGTTCCTCTTTTGTAGACACCCCTGCTAGTCGGGATGAGGTCGAGGCCGTGCCGGTACAACCTATCAATTTCTACACATCTCCTTTCTGCCCTAGGTCAGATCCGGTCCCTGAGGGATACCTTGGCCCCTGCTGGGAATGTCTATAGTCGAGTTCATATTATCTCGCACAAGGTGAAGATTCCCGGGCCGACATGATTCTGGGCTCTTATCGTCATCAATCATCCCTTGGTCCAAATTTAAACTCTGAGGGTCGTCGTCTTCCAAGTCCACGCCTTTTTTCCTCCCGACCGGCTACCCCGCCTGCGTCAGGTATTCCCACATTTGCTGATCTTAGTATTTTTGTTTTGTGTTTATAGGTAAATAGAGTCATCATCTTCACCCAGTAGTACTCGATCTGATGCCGGGGGGTCGGCCTCCTCCACACCCCCTAAAGATCTGCGTGAACAATACCCTTGGGTAATGCGCGACGTATTGACAACTCATTCTTTGATTACCGTGGCCGACATCCGTCAGATGAAGCTGGGGGCCCTGGAAGGATGCCACCTAAGTCCCCCAAACGAGGACGAGCCAATTTGTGTCTCAAGGACGGAGGGCCTCACTAATTGTTTCTTCTTCTATAAATCTTATATGTCCCGAAGAGCTGGAACGGCGTCCAAATATGTTCATCTCCTCATACTGGCCCGATTTCTCAATCTGCTCATCCGTCCGCCAAAAATAAAGAGGTTTCTTTCGCTGATTCACCCGCATCGCCATCTCCTTCCAAGGGCACCTCTGCTCCTCCTCCCGCCCTAAAGATCGACCGTGGTCTTGCGTGGGAAAAAGGAGTCACGGAAGAGCTGGAACTTGCGTTTTTGCCTCCTCGCCAATTTATGAACGCCTTACCTCTAGTTGATGTTGACGAGCGACTAGTCCACGACGTGCAGGATCATTTGATCAAAGGTGTCGGGTTAGCCCAAGCCTGGCTTCACTTGAAAGGAAAATATGTCGGGCAATCGGCCGAGGTACGTCGGATGAAAAAGGAGAAGGAAGAGGCCGTGTAGGAGAAGAAGCGGGCTGAGGAAGAGCTGGAGGTTGCCAGGGAGAGTGCTGGGAAGGCCACCGAGGAGCTTCTTTTGACAAAAGAGGCCATGGAAAAGACCTCCTCGGAGCTGTCTTCTCTTAAGGAGGCCTATGCGAAGGGGTTAGACGATGTTAAGGTCCTTAGACCCAACGTGCTGATCTGTGCTCCGAGCTTAGCAAGACCAAAGACGCTCTTGCCGAGGAGAAAAAGACTCGTCTTGATTGTAAAGAGATTGTGAAAGAGGCCGCCGCCGATTGTTTTAAGATGGCCCTCACCCAGCTTCGTCATCTTAATCCAGGCGTGGAACTTAAGACTGATGGGTATGACCATCGGGCCTATGTCAAGGATGGTGTCCTGGTCCCACCTCCTCCGTCCCCCGAAGACGAGTCTGGATCTTTTGTAGACGAGGACCAAGATGGAGAGGAAGCTCTTAATGCGGGATTGGATGACGGTAGCGGCGAGGGAACTTCCAAATCCATTCCTTCGGCCGAAGTGGTCCCTTCCGCAGACGTTGTTCCTCTTACTTAAATATTGGAATTTTATGCCGGTGTATTATACCGGATTTCCTTTTGTAATTTATAACATCTTGTAAACATTGATTCCAACCTTATCAATATTGTCTATCTTTTCAACTCTTATTTTGAGTTAAATTTATTTCTGACCGGGCCAGGGTCTTGTATGCGTAGTGTCTGGTAATTGTATTCTTCCGATAGGTTGACTTCGGGCATAAGGGTAGGGGTGTTTTATTATACCCAAGCTACCGAGTTCCGGATCCGTGTCCGGTTTTTGCCAGAATAAGGGCAAATTGTCAAATGCCGAACCGTGGTGTTAAATGCACGTTTAAACATTTTGACCTGATCAGGGTCTGCATAACAACTCGCCTCCTTATCTAGGAGTATTTTTACAATGCATCTTATCTTAAAGAAATGGTGTTTTAACCATTTCGCGACCTGGGCGTGGTAGCCCCAGTGTGATCCCTTATATTGGGTTCCATTTGTGACCGAGGTTGATTACCTCGGTGTAAAGATTTTGAACTATCAAAAATGCATAATTGGCGTCTCCTCTGGGGAGTTCTTTATTAAGCAATCTGCTTAAAAGAACGACTGTTCCAAGCATGAGTTAAAACATAAAATTGGAAACAGCTGAAATTTAAAAACTTGAAATTACTAAATAAAAGAACTTGGGTGCGTCGGTCGAGCACATTGCGACGATGGGGCCGAGGTCTATCTGTGATAGATTTTTAACTTGTCGGCATTCTAGGTCCTTTTGACCGGCTTCCTTCCCAGTGTTTCCAGTACGTAGGCTCCTTTGTCGAGTTTTTCCTTTATACGGTAAGGGCCTTCCCAATTCGCAGCTAACTTGCCATCTTGGGCGTTCTTGTTTCCGATGTCTGCTCGTCGGAGCACTAGATTACCCCTGTTGAAGGAGCGAGACCTCACTTTTCGATTGTACTTTGCCGCAATGAGTTGCTTGGTGGTTAGGTCTCGGCAATGTGCAAGGATTCTGGCCTCGTCGATCAGATCAAATTCGGTCCTCAATGCGTCATTATTCAAGTCCTCATCTTCTCTGAGAGCTTTCATCCTCCTCCAAGAGGGCTGCCCTATCTCAACCGGGATCATTGCCTCGCACCCGTAGGTTAAACGGAAAGGGGTTTCCTGGGTGGAAGTTTGCACACTGGTTCTATAGCCCCATAACACACTGTATAGTTGTTCGACCCAGGAGGATTTGGCGTCTTCCATACGCTTCTTTAATCCGTCTATAATGACTTTATTGGCCGCTTTGGCCTGTCCGTTTGTCGAGGGTGTTCGACCGAGGCGAAGCGTTGGATGATGTCGAGGTTGGACATCATTCCCCGGAATTCCTTGAAGATAAACTGAGTTTCGTTATCGGTGACTATCTCGGCCGGGACCCCGAATCGAGAGATAATGCTATTACGGAAGAATCGTCGTATACGTGCCGAGGTGATTGTTGTCAATGGCTCGACTTCAATCCACTTTGTGAAATAATCAATCGTGACCACTAGCCACCTTAACTGTCCAGGAGCTGTTTTGAACGGCCCGAGAAGGTCCATCCCCCATTTGTAGAAGGGCCAGGGGGCCGAGATGCTTTGAAATTCCGCCGGTGGACACCAAATGACCTTGGCGTGTTTCTAACAGCTGTCACACCTTTTTACTGTTTCTTTAGAATCGGCCACCATGGTAGGCCAATAGTATCCGGCACGAAGTGCTTTCCTTGCTAGAGATTTCCCTCCCATGTGTTGTTCGTTGATACCTTCGTGTATCTCTGCCAGGACCTACTGTGCCTCTTGCGATCCCAAGCATCATATCATGGGATAATGTAATCCTTTTCGATATAACTGATCGTCTACCATGGTGTACATAGCGGCTTGCCGAATTATTTTCTTGGATTTTGTCGCATCGACGGGTATGATCCCTCTTTCTAAATAATCCTCTATTGGTTTTCTCTAATCTGTGGCATAAGATATTGTCATGATGCAGCTCGGTTCATCTAAGTTCTGTTGGACCATGGTCCTGTGATTTCTTGGGCCTTTTGTACTAGCCAGCTTTGACAGTATGTCTACTCTTGTATTCTCCTCCCGAGGGATGTGAGCAATTGTTACTTCTTCGAACTCGGTAATCATATCTCTTGCTTTATTCATATATTTTGCAAGCAGAGGACCCTTCACTTGGTATGTGCCTTCTATCTGTGCTGCTAAGAGCTGGGAATTGGTCAAGACCTTGACTCTTTGTGCCCCATGCTCCTTTGTTTGTTGGAGGCAAGTCAATACTGCTTCGTACTCTGCCTGATTATTGGAGGTCGGGAAGTTGAGATGTAGCGAGTGTTCAATGGCGACTCCCTCAGGGTTTTCAATTATTATACCCGCTCCGCTTCCCTTGGTATTTGACGAGCCGTCAACGTACACCTTCCATTCTTGGAGGTCGATTATTCCTTTAGTGTGAGCCGGGGTCAGTTCCCTCACGAAGTTCGCCAGCGCTTGTGATTTAATCGTATGCCGGGCCTCATAAATAATGTCAAACTCGGATAATTCTATTGCCCAGCTGATCATTCGTCTAGCCAAGTCTGGTTTGTGTAGCACCTGTCGGATTGGTTGACTGGTTCGTACCACGACCTTGTGCCCTTGGAAGTATGGACGCAAACGCCTTACCGCCATTAGCAAGGCAAATTCCACCTTTTCCAGCTTCTGATATCAAAGCTCCGAGCTCTGCAACGCTTTGCTTACGAAGTATATAGGTACTTGGCCGGTCTCAGTTTCTCGGACCAAAACAACACTTATAGCTTCTTCTCCTACCGACAAGTATAAAAATATAGTCTCACCGGGCTCGGGTTTGGATAGGACTGGCGGGGTCGCCAGGAAAAGCTTGATCTTTTCAAATGCGGATTCGCATTCCGGGTTCCAATCCCCTTTCGCCTCCTTCTTAAGTAACTTAAAGAAGGGTAATGCGTTCTCGGCCGACCTCGGCAAGAACCTAGTCAGTGCGGCCAATCTCTCGGTCAATTGTTGTACCTCCTTCTTGCTCGTTGGCGCTTTCATGTCTAGCACGGCTTTACATTTATCCGGGTTTGCTTCTATTCCTCGGTTTGTCAACAAGAAACCTAGGAATTTTCCAGCTGGGACCCCGAATGCACATTTTGCCGAGTTCAAACGGATCGGTGCTTTCGTAACTTGTCGAATGTCTCGCTTCTAGGTCTTGGATATGATCCCCTTGTTCTTTTGATTTGACGATCATATCGTCTATGTATACTTCTATGTTTCGACCAAGTTGATCTGCGAAAACCTTATTCATCATCCTTTGATAGGTGGCCCCAGCGTTCTTCAGTCCGAAAGGCATCACATTGTAACAATAATTGGCTTTCTCGGTTATGAAGGCTGTCTTCTCCTTAACCTCTGGGTGCATTGTGATTTGATTGTATCCAGAGTAGGCATCCATGAAAGACAACAGTCGAAATCCGGATGAGTTGTTGACTAGTTGGTCGATGTTGGGCATCGGATAAGAGTCTTTGGGACAGGCTTTGTTCAAACTGGTGTAGTCCGTGCATACTCTCCACTTACCATTGGGTTTTACCACCATGACCACGTTAGACAACCATGTCGTGTCTTCGGATTTCTCGATAAATCCGGCCTCTAGTAGCTCCTTCACATGTTCTTCCAACGCCTTTTGTCTATCGGTCCCTAGTTTACACTTCTTCTGTGATACCGGTGTAGACCCCGGTTGAATGGCTAACTTGTGGCAACAAAAGCCAGGATCTACCCCAGGCACTTCCGAGGCTTTCCATGTGAATACATCTCGATTAGTTTTTAGGAACTCCTTTAATCTCTCTTTGAGCTCCAGGGTCATTGTTCCTCCTATTTTGGTAACCTGTGTCGGGTCTTCGCCTAGGACCAAATCTTCCAATTCACCTTCCGGCTCGGGTCGTGGGATCTCGGGCTCGTCTCGTAGGTCTAACTCCACCATGCTGATGGTTCGAGCTGGCTGCGTGGTTTTTCTAGATGAAGACACCGTCTCGTTTTCTTTTTCCCGCAGTGTCTCATAAAAGCATTGTCTAGATTCTTTTTGGTCTCCGGTTATGGTGACCACCTTGTTCTTGGTGCTGACCATCTTCAACTTTTGATGTTTGGTAGATACTAGCATGTCCCAATTATGGATGGTTGGTCTGCCTAATATCATATTGTATGGGGAGGGGATATCGGCTACGATAAATCTTACTCTTTCGGCCTTGAATGCTTCTTTTGTTCCCAATGTCAATCTGAGGTCGATATATCCCTTAGGCTTAGATTGCTCTCCATTAAATCCGATGAGTGTCGTTTTGCACAGTCTCAGGTCTTCTTCCTCCAATTTCATCCTTTGGAAAGCGTCCCACATGATGATGTCCGCCGAGCTTCCCGCATCAACGAAAATCCTCTTTACCTGACAATTTACAAGGATTCCCGTGATTACTAGTCCGTCTTGGTGTTCCGGTACAACATCCTTCAGGTCATCACTGGTGAACTGTAGTGGAGGAGGAGTCGGCCGGTCAAGATTATCTTTGAACTTGGGTGTGTCTCTGACCGAAAGGACTTCCCTTAAGTGTTTCTTTCTTTGGCTTGCCGTATCTCCGCCTCCACCCAAGCCTCCGCTAATTACATTGCACCTGTGTTCCATGTCTATTTCTGGGAATTCCTCCTCATCTTGAGGTGACTTTCGCCGAATTCCGCCTATCTTCCGACCTGGGGTCGGGCTCGGACTTCGATCGCCCTGCTTTCGTTTTCCGTTCTTCCGCCCTTGTGTCCTTATCAGGTACTGGCGTAGTTGTCCTTCTCGGATGAATTTTTCGATTGAGTCTCTCAACTCGTAGCATTGATCTGTGGTGTGCCCCGGTCCATCATGAAACTCGCAGAATTTTGTATGGTCCGTGTTCGGCCGATATCTGGTGGGCCGAGGTCTTTCGAATTTCTTCATCTCAGTTAACTTAACTTCCTTCCATACCTGGGACCGTGAAACATTTAGCGGAGTGTACCTTTCGTACCTCGATCTTCTTTCAAATTTTTCGCCTCGGGTTCTGTTATCGTTATCCCAGTTTGGCTTATGAGGATCTTCTCTACGACCGCCCAACTGCTTCTTATTCTCTGGAGGTGTATTTCTTTGCTTTTCACCTCCGATGGCATTAGCTATCTCCATCTGTTCCACCTCTAAATATTGCTTTGCTCGAGTGTTAAACTCAGTGAGGGTGTATACCCGGTTCTTGAAAATTGAATTAGCTAATCTGGACATAGGATCCAGGCCATCAACGAGGCAATGTACATGAACACTTTCTGGGAGAGAACGCACTTGAAGGGCGACCTCCTTAAATCTGTCCAAATATTTTTGCAGTGTCTCCCCTCGTCTTTCTTGATTTTACTCAGGGTGAATTGGGACTTAGGCTGTTTCTTGCTAGCTGCGAAGTTTAGCTCGAACTTTCGCCCTAGATCTTCGAAATCATAGATAGACCTGATTGGTAAAGTATGGATTTATATTTGGGCAGGTCCGACCAACGTGGCCGTGAAAAGCCGATTGATGACCGAGCCCTTGATCTTCCGTACGAACATAAGCAGTTCGAAGGTATCGAGGTGAGACCGCGGATCCTGCGTACCGTCGTATTTTGGTAAGGCTGCCAAATCAAACTTCTTTGGGTACGGGGAATTCTCAATTTCTTCCAAGAAAGGACTACAGTTATGTCCTGCTATGTACTTCACGCGATATTCTCTGGGAGAGCCCTTCGGTCGGATCGCCTTCTCTCTACCCCGGTTTTCTTCGTCCGGGGTCCTTTCCAGGAAACGCTTCTTCCGAGCCGAGATATATTCTCGGGGTTTTTCTTGTCCGGAGAGGATGTTCCCGCCTTTTTCAGGTTATATCTCGGTTGCTTGCTTGGTGAGGGGCTGTCGTACTCTCGGGTCACCTTTGGTTTCCTCCTTCACTGCTCACCTTGGCTTTGCTTTTGAGCCGATGCCTCGACTTGTTTGAGGTGATTCTTCATGATTTGTTGTATCACTCTGAGGTCTTCTTCACGCTGAAGATTATTTCGCTTCTCCATACTTTCCACTCGTCTCAATATTGACTCCTGAGTCCTTTGCAGGAGGAGGAGATCTGGATTCGGTGTTTCCCTGGATTTTGTCTCTTTTGGAGGGGACGAGGCCGTGTCAAACACCTCGTTCCCTCTGTTCGCGTCTGGGATATCCTCGGGCCGCGATTGTCCTTGACTCTGTTGTTGTTGGTGCGTCTTGGCCTGCGATGGATTCTCACGGTGAGGATTCCGACTGTTGCTTCTGGTGTTAGCCATTGTTGGTCACAGGGATCGAAATTTAACGTCCCCACGGTCGGCGCCAATGTTCCGGTATAGAACAATAATGTCCAGCCCAACAGGCTGGTGCTTTGATCTTGGATCGACTAGCTGAGCCGGAATATCTATGAGGCAGATATCCCGGTAAGTGGATGATCACTGTACCCAGGTTTACCGGCTCTTCGCCTAAAGGGGGGAAGGGGGTATGTGTTCAGTGGGATTGTGCACAGTGATACTGAAAGTAAATAGAGTTGAGTTAGAACGTGCGCACCTTAGGGTTCGACCCTTGTATATATAGAGCATTCCACGATATCTTAACTGCCTGATCTATCATATCTCGTGACCATAGATACGATAGAATGTTCCATGATTATAGGTGATTGCTAGATACTCGGTTTGCCTCTACTGGGTCGTCCCCGAGTTGGGCCTTGGATTAGGTCCGTAACAGGTCCGTTTATATCTTCTTCAGTCTTACTGGTTTGAACCCGCTATTTCTGAAGCTTTTCTCAAGTGTTTTTCCCTTGAACGTTGTGTATAATAAGTCAGCCAATTCATCCACTTCTCTTTCACTGTCCTCTTTTCTTCTATGGGTTTTCAATATGGTCAACAACGGACTGAATTGGGCATCTTGAAGAACAAGCTCAGTGTTGCCATTGATGGAGCTTAAAATAGAGATGAAGAAATGAGGTAGAAAAGAAGAGGAGAATAAGTCACAGAAGCCAATTGAACTTTAGTGATTTAGGTATGTATTATGTTAGTATTCCTATTAAAAGGATTTAAGATAATTAATAGGACTTATCTAAAACTTTATATACCTTCAATTCAATGTCCAAGTAATCGATGCAGAACCCTCTTAATGTATTCTAATAGATTCAACTCTAATCACTTAAGCCTGCATCCAATCACTAAGCTCCTCACTTGAGATTTTCTATTATTCCCACAACATATATCTTGAGGAACTCCACACCCTTGAACACTGCTCACACGTACTCTTACAAGATGTGATCACAAATCTCTCAAGATTTCTCAATCTTTAAAAATTCCTTTAGGATATGCACCTCGACAATAGCTCAAAGAAATGACAAAATATAAGCAAAGATTTCTCTCACAAAGTAATTAAGATATATACATTAAAGCTTTTGATAAAACATACAAGATGTGAGCAAATGAATAAATTCATCGCAAATATGTTTCTCTTTTCACGCACGTATAAATTTATTTTCTTGTTAAACAAGAATTGCACAAAGGTTCTATTCATAGGTTTTATGAGTAACTATTCATTTTATGCAAGTTCTAGCCATTATTCACTCAAACTAATCGTTGGGAGGTTCTTTTTCCTGGAAATCATGTTTGGGATAGAATTTTCTTGGGTATGTTTTAATGAATTACATCTCGTGAGATGTTAAATCTCAGTCAATAGCTTATGATACTTTTATGGGTTATGGTCTATTTTTACCTCAAGTTTTTGCATGAGCTGAACATCTGAAAGTTTTTTTGGATCAATTTTACCTAAAATATTTATATAAGAAAAAGGCAAAATCACTCTAACTATTAAAAAACTAACATTGACCATTAACATTTTTAATGGCCAGGGATGACATTGCTATTTCTTTACACTTCTAGAGTGAAATTAATCTAAAACAACTCCCAGTTAATCACAACTTCTACGCAAAAACTTCTACAATAAAATTTGACATCAACCGTACTATTATTGAACTATTGGCTTTTGAAATTATATCTTGTGAGTTTTTTTTTTTTTTTATCAAAATTTTAGGAAAGGGGTTGAGTTCACCCACGATCCAAGCAAGAAAGTGAAATCTCCTTCCTCCAGGCCATACCGATGTTGAAAGAAAAGCGCGAACGCCTATTACACTTAAAGGCGTTCTTAAGATCTGTGAGTAATAAGATGCCTCCCCCCAGCCGCTTCGACCAACTCAGGATCGAACCCCTCCTTTTGGTGGCCAAATTGGCCCGGGACGAGAGGTATCTTGTGAGTCTTTTGTTATGCCCAATACTGGTATTTTTAAGACTATGTTTGGGTGCCATTATGTAGTGGCATATTTGGATGGTTTTGGATGCTAAGGCCCAATGGCTGAACCTTATGGATTTAAATTATTAAATGATGATAAGGATTTGAGTACTTGAATGAAAAATGTCATTGCGGGCTTCAATACATGATTGGTTTGAAATCACAAATGAGTTTTTATCCAACTAAGGTGTCATAAAAAACCTCTTTCACTACTCTAAATTCTTCAAATTCTCCGTAAATTAAATACAAAGGAAAAAAAAAAAAAAAAAAAAAAAAAGCAAAAATCAAATAGGGCTCAACAAGTGGGAAAGGGGAGAACAAGATCTGGACATATTACATAAACATAAAAATACAAACACAAGTTTGGTGTAATGAGTATAAACTTTTGATTAAGATCAAAAGACGTTTAATCAACATTCTCATTTATCCTCCCCACACAAAAAATGCAACAACTAAATATGAAGCTGTAATATTATATTATTCTCTAATCAGCCCTTGGAATTAGAAGCTGGAGGTTGTTGGTATAGCTGCTGATACATGGCAACCATCCTAATGTATGCATCCATGGTCAGAGGCTGCATAAATTATTAATGTTTGTTTTTAGTATATGTCCTTGAATATAATATCATCAAATAATAATATATTTTATCCTCACATATACTAAAACAAAAATAGTTCAGATATATAATAATACTTTAAAAAAAAAAAAAAAAAAAAAAAGCCCTAACTTAGCCCTCCCCCCATATGGAAGGGAGACTCACATACCCATTATTATTATTTTATGACAAAATCTACGTATGCTTAACTACAATAAATAATGGACGTTTATTTTGCCATGCATGTGAATATTTACCCGCCCTATATAGCAAACCAACTCAAGGTAATAATTGTGACCACTTTGATTAACATTTTGGGAGACACACACATATATAAATAAGGACCTTCATTATAAAGTTATGAATGTATGTGGACAACTTCTAATTGGAACCTTGTGATAAGGCATTTTGTTTTTAAATAAAAGAAAGTTTAGATGAATTAGATTTGAAGGCCAAAGAAAGATATACCTTTAGGTTACGGAACCTTAAGTGTTACAAATTGGCAACAATGGGAGAAATTATTAGGATCCAAAAGATACCATGTCATGTGATCTCTAACTAATGGAAAGCCTCTAAATCACATTATATATACACCTCGGTTCATTTTTATTTTTTTTTTCCTCTCTCCCGTCATAGAACACTAGCTACTTCCACCCGATTAATTTCTATTCTATGTTTATTTCTTGAATTTCCAATTCTCCAATTTTAAATAATCGCAAAAAAAATTTAAATTTTGTAATCTTATGGATGTTTTAATTTATATTTAACAATCAATCCCCTGAATTTTCTCTCAAATTTTTAAATTTTTCTTCCTTTTGATGGTTTATTTTACATGTACATACAAAAATTATAGGCATACTTTGTAAACAAAATATCAAGTGGGGTCTTTATTTTTATCTTAAATATGGTTTACTAAAGAAAGCTTGTGTTTACAAAAGTAATTCATTTCCTTCATCTTTTGTTGATGGATAATATACCTAAACTTTGCTGCCTTTATATTACACCAACATTGTCGGTCCTTATAATTTGGTTAATTAAGTTTAGTTTTGATATTTTTAAATAGTTGGTTTTGTTTTATATATCATTAGAATTTTGTTTGAATTTAATTATTGGTTTTATATTTCTAACAAATTTTAGTTTTGATTCCTATACATGAACTCTAACCAGGTCCTTATAAAACTATAAAAACAAAAACTAATAATTTGAAATTACATAAATCAAAACACAAATTCAATAAAATTGTAAAGATAAACAATAATTTTAACCCAATATTATTAGTATTTTTTCCACAGTTTCCTGAACTAAAAAAATGGGTGGAGGATGTTTCATGGGGGAGAGAGAATATTATTATTATTATGTGAGAGAGAGGGGGGGAGGGAGAGGGAAAGAGAGCAAGAGGGAGAGGGAGGGAGGGTGGGAGAGGAGGGAGGGAGGGAGGGAGGGAGGGAGGGAGAGGGAGACTGTTAATGGCGGATACAAGGTAGAGAAATAACATGGCACTCTCAAAAGTTTCTAAATATTTCTGCAATATAATGGTAAAGATGGCAGGGACATATTAACAGGTAAGCAATCAAATCTGTCATTTTACTATCAAACAAAGTTGCAATTATATATTGCTGCTTTCTCAATTGATTTGATTGATCATTGATTCATTGACTTCAATAATATAATAACACCCAAACTATCTTAATAATTCATCATGATATTTTTACTCCTAAAAGCTAGAAAGTTAACCACTAACATTGTTTCAAAATAAAATATAAAAATTACAGTAATGTATACTTCATTGGTTCCTAACTCTTAGGATTAGTTACATATATAAGAATATTTTGAGTAGTTTTCAATGTAAATAATAAAAATGGTACTATATGGAAGTCCACGACATATTTTTTTTACAGCTAACCTATTTAACTAAATTTTTTAATTGTTGCAAATTAGTAGTTATCTAACTTTAATATTTATGACCAGACGAGAGAGAATATTATTTATGAATAATGAAAACATAATATGAATAATTAAATAAAATTTTTCCTCTTGTTTTTAATATACATAAGATATCAATATAATTTGTATTTATAATTTATATTTTGTCTTTTTTTTACTAAACTATCCCTAGCACATGTTAAGGGTTTATATCACGAAAGTATAGTATCCAAATACAGATAATAATAAAATTATTTTAGCGAAATCAATATACTTTTTTGACAGATAACTAATATAATTAATTTTATTAATCTCTATAAAGTAATTATTTAGTTAATCGAAGGGAGAAGTAAGAATTATCACCTGTGGTTGCCCTCCAAAAAATGTGAATAATGGATCAGGCTTCACCGTTGTTGATCTATCAGTGCCAAGTGAGGCATTCCATGAAGCCAAGGGCATGAATGCCGCCGGAGGATGGAACACCGGCGGGATGCCGATATTATTAGCATGACGGCCAAGGGTATTCATGTCAATTCCCATTCCCAAGCCCATGCCCATGGAAGGCATCATAGCCATTTGAAGCTGTTGTTGCATGGGCAAATTGGTAGCATCATGGCTGACATATTCATTTTACTCATCACTTGCACTTGCGCTTGCAACTGCTTTAGATACTCTATCACTTCATCCAGCATTGAAGCTTTATCTGACTGAAATCAATAATAATGAACTATTTTTCACTTCAGTCCCAAAATCATAATTAAAATATATTATAAAAATTAATCTACAGTTAAAAGGGAAAAATTAAAGACGAACCCATTAACATGCCAAAATCTCAAATCTTTTATTTTTTTTAAAAACAAAATTACTTTGCAATAGAATTATCACATATGCACCTGAATTTTATAATCAGTAACTTTTAAAACTTTTATTTATGCTTTTTAAATTATAAATTCAAGATATTCTTGAAAATAATGAGTGATGATGATAGTCCATCCTATTCTAAATATAGGAGTATAGATATTAGAGAAATTAATTAAATCAGTTATTTGTATTCCTAAACTTTCCCACTTTGATCATTATCTCAATTGATAAAAACACCTTTTAATATATAAAATCAATAGAGATAATTTAAAATATATATATATATATAGATATAGGATACAAAATGAATTGAGATTTTATATTTAGGTTTAAAGCCAACTTCTCAATTAGCTCCTATGTATGGCACCAAAGGGAGTAATTAACTTTGAAAATAGATATTAATATAAGAACCACTCAACTAATTTGAGTAGATTAAAAAAAATTATTTATTTGTTAAAAATGTGTTTTTGTTTTTCTATGATACATTCTTAAATTATTTACGTTAAAATCACTACTTGATACAAACCCCTTTTATATATACAATCAATAGGGATAGTTTAAAGGGAAAAAAATGATAAATATGATAGACAACTGATTACGGACCAAATCCAAACCCTATACTAAATCTTATATTAGTGACATACAAGAGATAGTAAATAACAACTTATTAATGTTTTAGAAAGACAGGAATTTGGAGGGTTGAGTTTCTCTCCTAATCTTTTTCTGATCATCTCTAAATTATATCCGTCCAATCAATCACAATACTACTTTAACATTTCTATCATATTTCCAATTAATGGCCCAAAAATGGGCTGATAAGATAAAAGAAAAAAAAGAATGAGGAGAAGATCCTTCCGCTGTGGAGGGTTTTGTTGACTGACAAGTTGTGGCCGCAAATCATATAGACGAGGGCCTACCACTCGAAAGGGCTTTATATAGGAGTAGTTGAATGTCACCTCAGCCCCACCTAACAACCTAATGTTATGTCAAAGTGTTACTATGCGTTACAGAGAGTTTTGTGGGCAGCAAAATGTGTGGCTGCCAAACACTGCCTAGATTTTTCCCATATCCATCTCTTTGTAAGCAAAGTTTTGAACCACATTTTACCAACCCCACTGCTGTCTCCTCAATCCAAATCTATGTCTCCTCATCTGACTTGAAAATATAAACACCAACTTATCTAACTAATAAAAATTAATTAATTAATTTGTCTTAGTCTTTTACTTTATTGATTCTCATTATTAAAACTTTATTTCTCTAATTTTTTAATCGAACTCACAAAAAATTATCCTCCACACCCTTAAAATTTGTTGTAACATTTTTATGTTATATACTTCATTCGATGCAAAATGAAAATCACTTTTAACTAGCTTATCAGGATTTATGAAGAGTAGTTAAATTATAAAAATGATCTAAAATTAAAATAACACAATGATGCTAATATCCATACTTGAAAATTTTGTGTTGTAACTTTTGTGCATACTAATAATTTTGGTGAGAACTTGGAAGAAATTTGACAAGAAAGATTAGTATTTTAAGAGTCTCTTGTAAATCCAAGAAATATTTGTTACAATTTTTTAGGATTAAATAGTTGGGATCATATATTTTTATCCTCTCATTGAATTCAACCATATCTACTAAATAGTGTTGATTTTCCAAAACTCACCGTTATAATTTTTGTTGATTTATGGTACCTCGATGTATATTAATTTCCTAAAGTGCATTTCTATTGGAGATATAAAATACTCCATTCATTCTTAATTATAAGAGTTAGTTGACTTTTTTTGGAGAGATTAAAAAAACTAATTATATTAGTTTAAAGTATTTTTATTTTTATTTTTATTTTTATTTTTTTTCAAAATAAGTTTGACTAATAAACTAATATATAATCTAAAAAAACACAACATATGAAATGATTAAAGAACTTATTTAAACTTCTTTAATTAATCTCTCCAAAAAAAAAAAAGTCACTTATAATTAGGAATAGAAGGAGATAGTAATTATTTATTAGTTAAGATCTCAATGAGGCAGTTAATTATTGTAAGACCCTATAAATAGAGATCTAATTGCATGGATCAAGCTGTGAAGGATGGAAGGATCCTTATCAAATGAGCGAGGTTAACTTGGTCCTTACCTCTCATTAATCATAGGGTTTAGAGTTAATAATAAAATCACCCAAGAAGGGTTGATAGTTGTAATTTCATTATGACTTGTAATTCTCAAGAAGAGATTCATATTTTTCTCCAATTCTGAGTTTATTAACAATGCCACATGCTCTATGCAAAATTTTAAATTTAGATTTATTTATTTATTTAAAAATCTATTAGCTATAATTTTCCATGTAAGTTTAAATGTGGACCTCCATTCTATCGTTTCTAATGAGGTGGACATCCTTTATTATTATTATTATTATTATTATTATTATTATGGTTACAAGACATCCTTTATTTTGTTTACAGTGGATATAGTGTACATTCATATTTTGACGGTTTAAGATAAGATGAGAAAAAGATATTTCGAAAAGGATTTTTAAATGGAACAAATTAAAAAATTGGGATCAAATTCAGCAAAAGAAATATTTTATAAATTCTTCCAATAAAAAATCTAAATAAATTTGTATGAAACTGTTTTGTTTAAAAACCTGCAAAATTAACACGAACATTCAAAGTGGGGATTCATATTTAATGTCGAGTGCTCATATGGGACCAATATATAATTAGTTAGGAAGATGCATGCAGAAGCTATGGTCCTCTATCTTTAGGAGGGGATCTATCAAATTACTTAGATTTATTTTTTTTCCTTTTTTAATTTTTTAAATTTGAATCTGAACAGTTTAAATTTAATTTACATGCAATATATTTATTTTTTTATTTTGTAAGTTAATTTTTTTTTTTGAGAAAATTGCAGCTAGAATATTTTCATGCTTTTTGTCAAGAATATTTTTATTTTTAGAGTTGCATATTTTCTGAAATAAACATTTAAAATATGAAAAATAATAAATAATAAGATCATGACCATCTATTTTTATTATTGACAGTCTATATTTAGAAATTGGAATCAAACTTAGATTCTAAAATATGAATTTAATAATTGTTAGGTTTAAAAAATTTAAATGTTGACAAAATATTTTCAAATACTGATATATTAAGTTTAATTTTTAAAATAATAACAATGCTTACAAAAACAATCATCATTTGACCCACTATCAATATTAGTGTTTACGGACTAAAAATACACTTTTTAAAGCTAAGAAATGAAATGAAAATCTCATAAAATTAGATGTCCAAATATGAATGTCTTTATTATTTTTCAATCAGTATTGTCATCATCATTACATTTAATTATTTGGACTCTAATATCATTTTTTTCAATTTAGAAAAATAAATCTCATACTCATTTTAAAGAAAAAATAGCATGTGATTTATTCTCACAATTTCTGATTAATTAATTGATCGAAAAAGAAAATTTGCGAGTTGGGACCATTTAAAGAAATCAAAATAACTGGCTGACACTCTACTGAAAAACACTATCATTAGTAATAAAGCCATCAATTGCAACGATGTATTGAGTATATACGTACCTTGCTGGAATTTGGAACCAGCTTTTGCAATGTCTTCATCCTCTGGTTTATCTTATTTCTCCTTTTCTGAAAAAACAATAAATAAATAAATATTTAATTAAAAAATATTACAATACTAAATTCAATTGCTTAAAAAGAGAGAGAAAGGCTCACCCTTTCAGATTGGTTGTGTATATTAGCAGCCCTACTCCTTTTAGTGGACAATGAGGATTTTCCTATTCCTTTCTTTTCGTCCTCCTCATCACCTTTCTCTTTCTGTAATTAAAAGAAAAAAATATTATAACTATTTTATCAATTAATTAATTGTTATTAAAGTAAAGTTTAACCATATTAGTAAACCTTAACAAAGATAAAAGTAAGATAATCTGACATGAGAATTGAAGTCAGATATGCCATAAATATTACTCCATATAAAGATAGTTTCTGTTGAGGTACATTGATTACGTACTCTTTGACCAAAAAACATAAAATAAAAAATTACGTACTCATTTCAAAAAGTATTTCACTTTATTTTTCAAAAAGATTGTCAAAGTACAATTTTTTATAACAGATTAACAGGCGGTAAGAAAACGAGCATATTTTTTAATAGAATATATATATAAGATTTCTAATATGATATTGATAAGATCTATATGAACCTTGAAAATTTTCAAAATTCTTATATTTAAAAATACTTGTAAAAAGAGAAAACAAACAGAGAACGAGAGATTTCACTTTGCTATGGCAAACAGAATCGTAGTCGTCCGCGGCATTAGTTTTGGTGCACTGCTTAGCGGAGCTAGTGTTTTCCGGCGATCCCATGGAGGTGGAAATGTAAGCCCATCCCTGATTCCTTCTCGCATGTGTCC
This sequence comes from Acacia melanoxylon, assembly GCA_019022615.1. NCBI lineage: Eukaryota > Viridiplantae > Streptophyta > Magnoliopsida > Fabales > Fabaceae > Acacia > Acacia melanoxylon. The sequence goes on from JAFJYJ010000010.1 coordinate 9,505,990, forward strand.
AACGTCACGCGCTGGCTTTCTCTTCCACATGTGGCGCTTCCACTCACACATTGATCTCTGCCACTCCGCTCAGGAGCCACCGGCACACGCGCCACCCTCGCGCGTTTTGCTGCCAACACCGCCTCGTCCTTTTGATTGGTGGGCCCACTAAAAGACCCCACACGTGTGGAATAGTCCAACATGCACCTGCCAAGTGTGCCACCACAGGTCACTGAGTCCATAACCTGCGTGGTTTGCTGCTCGTCCGTACGGTTTGAACAAGGCACCAAGCCATCCATGGTCATGGTGTTCGACGCAGCCGAAGCAGTGGCAGCCATTACGGCGGTAGACGCCGCTCTTTGCGGATCAAACCACGGCACTAAGTCATCTCTGTCAGCCGCGGTCCCGACGTTGTCTAATATGGATTTTCCACGGTGGGGAAATCTAGTGGCTTGGTTGACAATGGACTCCAAGGTGCCACTCCCACGAGGCTTATCCCATGTGCACTTGGATGAAGGGGTTGTTGACCTAGCCGCAGCGGCGGGGGGCTTCTCTGGTACTTTGGGCAAACCCAAACCATTCATTGAGAGCTGTCCATTTTCCCATGTTAGCTCCGCAACTTCGTAATCTAACCTGCACGAATTAAACACCAGGAAATCTCATCATCACTAGATTCATTATTCCATGTAATTTTGCAAAGATTCAAATTTGAACTTTTCGAACAAAACCAAAAGAAAAGCAAGTATACATGGGAACATCAGGAGCAGTAGAATTGGAATTTGAACGAAGAGGCACTCTTGGGGCTGTGGGATTTTCATCCAAATCCCAGCTAGGAACACACTGGTTCATTTGGAGAAGGAATTCTAAAAGAGGGGAAAAAAAGATCTTTGTTAAGTTTTGTTGCAAGAAGAGAAAGAAAAGTGGGTTGTGGATTTGATCTTTAGAAGGAAAAGAGGCAAAGGGCGAATCTAGTCCTCGTGAAGGAAAAATAGAGGAAAGGAGTTTGCTAGTTTCAGAAATAATTGCTTTCTTTTGAAAATGCACAACTTGGGGGAATATACTGTAAAGCAAGAGTGGAGTAAGGGGCATATAAAAGAGTGTAGGGTGAGAAAGAGAGATTGCAATTATTGTTACAGGACAAGAAGACAAGGACATGAAAGAAGAGTTGCTTTGTTCTTGGGAAATTCCTTTCAAATCACATGGATCAAGAAAATGTCAAAACAGTCCCCAAAAAAAAATTCATATGTTAGAAAATTCTAATTAACAACTCCTTCTATGAGATTAACAACTCCATATGTGAGATTAACAAACTTTGAGAATTTTCTAACATTTGAATTTCTCTTGGAACTTTTTTAACATTTTCTTGGTTCCTTATGACCTGAAAGGAATTCTCCCTTGTTCTTTCATCCGGGTGGCTTTAAATTACCCATGTGAAAATGAATTAATCAAAATGGATTCTAGAAATTGGGTATATAATTAGGGAAAATATCCTATAAATCCATTTCTCATGTTGAAATCCAAAATCGGTTTCCCTATATATCAACATATTCCAAATCTGTCCAAGAGGATCAATTTGGGATTTATGAATGTTGTCAACTACCAAAATGCCCCTGAACATTTGAAAAGAAAAGAGAAGGCAAGAGCCACTACTAAAGAATCATACATATATGACGATTTTTATTGACCATACATGACAATTCCAAACTTTCATATATGAATGTGCTATATATGCTAGGCTTAGATAAATAACAGTTCCGAATCGTGGTTTGTTTGGTATCTATTATAACGGTTCTAATATAATACTTGTTCTGTATTGAGGTTTGGTGAGACCATGATATGCATAATGCTGACATAATAAAAAAAACGTGCTAATGGAAACAACTGTTATGTATACAGTAACGATGACATAATACATAATGATATCAAGTAAGCAATCGCTATATATTCTGTATGTAATATCCTAAATTTTGAGTCTAGAGACTTGAGGATAATCTTGTATCAGGAAGATGACTAAGCCCGGCAAGTGTGACAAATGTTATGAAGGGGATTTCCTTGATGCTGGCATATTAGAGTTTTTGGAAGGCAATCAGTTTGTGACACGCTTTTGACTAAGAAAATGATATCCAATTGCTATGAAACTTTTCAGAATTAAAGTAGACATGAGAAGCTTCAATTTTATATGTCATATAGGTCCATTGGGTATGTATACCACGAGCTATGAATTTTCAAAATTAGACCTTGAATTTGGAACTTTTTCTAGACCAAGTATGTATTAAAGTTGATTCTTGAATAGTTTGTGTGTGATTGACTGTGGGATGTATTTTTCCCTAAAATTAGACTTAATAGTGGTCACATAGCCTTTGGAATCACTGTAATTAGATATTTGTACATAAAGATATGAATTTTCAAATTTGGTTGAAAATTCTGCTAGTATGACTCTTGTGCAAAACTGAGTTTTGTAGAAGGGTAAACTGGTCAAATGAGGTTAGTAGGGTGTGGACCCCACATAAGGCACCACCTTACCTCTAACTTGTCCTCCAAGCACATCTAGCTTGTTCTCTAAGCATATCTAGCTTGGCCTCAAAGCTTACACACCATGCCCTTCACTTTCCAAATTGTCAAACCGCCACATCACCTCTTTTTACTTGGCTTGTTTAACAAGCCTATTGACTTTCCCTATTTCCTCTCTCCATACCATTATTTCAGCCAGCGCTTAAGGAAAAGAAAGAATGAGGCCGAAACATAAAGAGAGGAAAAGAGAGGCGCTGAAGAGAGAGAGAGAGAGGAGAGAAAACACTCTGGAGCCGATTTTGCCTCTGATTCGGTGTTTTTAGTTCTCGAGGCCTTCTCTAATATTGTTCCTCTCAGTGAGAACAACATTTCTACAATTTTGGAATCTTGGTCAGTGGTGTTTGGTGTCGTCTTCATGGATGAGGTGCAGCCGGATTTTCGAATTGATTGTGAAATCGCGATAAGGTAAGCGTAAGCTTCATTTTGAATTGATTGATTTGAAGTTTTGAAGACTTTTTGAATATCTTAAGAAACCCTAGGCTTTCATCCAGTTGGGTTCTTTGGAGTTCTTGAAGAATTGTTCATATATATGTGATTATATGGCATTTTAGAAGCATATGAACCTAGTTTTGGTAGATAAATTGTGAATGGGTGAAAAGTTGCTCTGGAACTCCTATTTTGGGTTGAACAAGCATGATGAAGGAGTGTTATTTTTTTATTTTTGAGGTCTCCAATGGATTCCTTAGGCAAAATTGTATAGGAATAGGTTGTTGATATGATGTTAGAAGGGTTGGATTGAAAACCCAAAGATTAAAGTTAAGTAGTAAAGCTGCCAGCTTCATTTTCTGGAGGCAGTCTATGAGTGTTATGTTTTTTAACAAACAAATGATATACAATGTATATGAAATTTTCCAGGATCGTAGTAGACATCTGGAGGCAGTCTATGAGTGTTATGTTTTTTAACAAACAAATGATATACAATGTATATGAAATTTTCCAAGATCGTAGTAGACATCCTAAGCTTTAATTTGATATGCAATATGTGCCATTTGGGTTAGTATATTGTAAGATATGAATTGTTGAAGTTGTGATACCAAAACTAGAATGAAATCTTGAACAATTTGGTTGATTGAGATTTCTATAATGTTGTGTGTCTAGTTGACTAGGGACATTATTTTTCCTTAAATATAGACTTAATAAGGGTCGTTTAGCCTCTGGAACAACCTCAATTGGATCTGTGTAGATTTAGTTATGAATTTCCAAAGCTAGACCAGGGAAACTATAAAGTCCATGTTTCTAGATTCAGGTTCCTGTTTTAGTGTGAGGCTTTGACCAAGTAAACGTAATACGATAATTATTTATTCATATTGCTATTGGAAATAGGTGAAATTTGGTTCAAAAATAAGTTATAATTATCTTTTCTTCAGGTAAAGAAATTAGAAGAGATAAAAAACTAAAAATCCCTAAAATGCATTTATGGGGCATAAAATGGCCTGAAAATATTATGATAAATCCCAAGAGGCAATAAAATATTTATTAAAAATTAGAAAGTATGTTGTCTCTAATTTTAAGAATTTTGGGATTATTTTCCTTGGAAAATAATGAGCAAAATTAAATATAATTTTGGGGAGCATAAGTTGCCCCATGATTTTTAATATTTTACATGGAGCATAAAATACCAATGTCAGTAAAATAGTTGTGAGATAATAATTAATCTCAATTAAGAAAATTATCAACAATTGTTGGGCAATTAAAATTGCAATAATTGGAATATTTATATTAATTTTCGTAATTAATTAATAATTAAATTAAAAAGGCATAATCAAGAAATGTGTGAGATTAATTAGTGATCAAAAGCTAATAAAAACCCAAGATTAGCATAAAGGGGATTTCTAATGATCATAATTAATATAGAACCAATCATACAATAGCAATTATATCTAATAACTTCTAAACCACTATATTAAGGATGTTAATTAAAGATTGAAACTTCTATCCCAAAAGTCAATAAAAGTGGCGCATAGCACATGGGTAATTTCTTTTTGTTGTTGTTATTGTTATTTCTCTTCCAATAAAACAATCAAACCAAGTAATTAATAATTGTTGCTAATAGTAATAATAATAAAGGAAAAGAAGCAACACACGTTAATGAATAGGATGTTGGCAATGCAAATGGGGTATTTAAAAATAAAATAAAATCAGATTTAATGGCTAAAGCAAATGTATGTCGGCCAGAGAGTTACTTTTCATGAATGAGGTAATTATTAAATAATACAATGTACTCTAATAACTAAGAGCGTAGAACAAAACAAAGCTAATTGGGTTGTGTATGTCGACAAGCCTTGGAGGGTGGAAATTAAGTTTCATAAAGTGCATTTTCCATCCAAAGGCTAGGGTGAAAGTTGCTCACATTTTAATTCCATTTGTGTCCCCAATTTTCTCCTATAAATAGGAGGCTTGGGATCACTTCATTTCCACACCAAAATCAAGTAACAATCTGAATATAGAGTGAAGTGAGAGTGGGTAAGGAGTATCTTGAAGGAGTTCAAGCAATAGCAAGGTAAGTTCTTAGAGTTTTAGCTTTTAAATTCATAGATAGATTTTTGCTTTGATCTTAAATATGCTAGAGTAATTTTATTTTCAAGTTTTTATGGTTAAAAATGGCTTTATTTAGAAAAATTGATGAAGAAGATGTTATAGCAAATTTTTTGGAAGATTATGTTCAAAGTAGCGAAGCTCTGGCGAAAATTTATCGGTTAGCAATTTTTGAAAGCAATTTCAAAAACGCTGGTATCTTATGTTGAAGATGCTATGCCAAAATTCTGATGAAATTCATGGTGAGAGTAGACATATAGAGCTTTCCAAATATACCTATAGCATGTCGTTTTGAGTTTTTTTTGCTAGGAGATAAAAATTCTACAAAATGACCTACGAAATTTCGAAAATTCGGGCGAGGTTGAAATCATGAAAACCGGGAATTTGTTTTGAAATCTCGGGCAAGAACAAATATTTTTTCCTAAAATTAGACACCCTAAGGATTTCGGAAATTTTACGGATCCTCGTTTCAAGTTCGTGGAATTAACTATAATTCTCCAAAGTTAGGAGCAAAATCGGCCTATATTCGATTAATAGCGTTTTTACGAAATTAAATGGGATTAAGTTGAAAATAATTAATCCAGGGCTAAAATGGTCATTTATGGCCAAAATATCTCTTGAAATAATATTTGTGAATTAATAGAGGCGATATTACCCTTATAGGATATCGTGATCGCCTACCGTCGAAACGCACCAAAAACCGTCGAAGGTACGTTCGCGTCAGATCATCGTAACACTAACTCGATACTTATTGTATGCTTATATGTGATAGACGACTATACGAGTGATTTGTATAGATAACTTTACATGCGATGTGTACCGTTAACATAGATAACTTTACATGCGATGTGTCTTTGTTAGTATAGATAACTTTACATGAGATGTTTTGTTGTTATATTAATCTTGCATCCGCTATGTACTTATGTGTTGATTAATACCGTGATGTCATCCATATGTTGTTTATATAAGTATGAGGTTAACTGTTACCGAGGTCCGATGTGCATTTGGACCTCGCCTTCTTAAATAGCTTCGTGGTCGGGAGGATCGAGAGACGAAGATAAGGGCAAGCAGCACGCTTAGAGTCTCGGCCGGATAATTTCTTTTGTTGCCACAGTATGGGTGTTGCCAGAGAGACACTTCTACTGCTATTTACTTTTGAAAACTCTCGGTCATTGTATCGCTTTTGTAATCAGCCAAACTTACGGCATTTTAAATATATGTATCAGTTACTCTTACGCTCCGATGCTCTACTCTGATGAAAAAAATATATATATACTGCTTTTAAAATTGGGATGTTACATCCATAAATGTGTATTTATAGGACCCGAAATTTGCCTGGGACAATAAGAGGATTGGGAGCTTATTCAAGGATTGGTAAAGTGTCCAAGTAGTAACTTTTCTCTCACATACTATGTATGACTGTATATGCATGTTTGAGAAAAGTTTGGCACTACTTGTGAGTTAATTGGCTAGAAGAACCATCCATAGGATATCTTCCTAGTGGTTGGGAGGTAAGGCCTAATGAACAATGGTCCTTGGCTCAAAAAACCTAGTCACATTTAGATGATATGGGTTGATGCCCAGTTGAATGCCTAATACTGTGGTTTGGATTATGTGATCTTGTTTGGAGTTGTGGTTTGTGTTATGTGATCTCTGAATGATGAATATGTTGTTTGTTCACTGTTTGTGGTTGACTACCATGTACTATTTATATATTTTATGTGATATTAATTGTTACTCTGGGATTTGTTTGAATCTTATGTTAGTTCTCATGTTTTTTATGATAACAATTATAATATAATTAATTCTTAATTTTCGATAAAAATTTGAAGTTTCTAATTTGCCTCTAGTCACTTAATAAGTACCTCAAAGCATGGTATTTTCGTTTTACCTCCAGCATCAAGTTAATCAAATTATTTGATCTATTGGCAAACTCGTAATTTTGCTTAAAACGATGGTTTGCCTCTAGTCATCTAATAGTTTCCTCTAGGCAACTTGACTCAAGTCATTGTATTTATGCCTCTAGTCATCTTATATATATCTCCAGGCATCAATTCATCTAATGGCAATTTCATTATTTTGCTAAAATAAATTTATGCCTCTAATCATCTCATAATTGCCTTAAGGCAATATGACTCAAGGCAAATTTCTCTTTTACACATTATCACGGTGATGTTGATTTTGCCTCTAGTCAAGTCATAATTGCCTCTAGGCAATATGACTCAAGGCACCCAATATTTGACTCAAGGCAAATTATTCTTTCACCCATTATATCGCTGACTTCGTTTTATGCCTCAAGTCATTTATTAATTGCCTCAAAGCAACTTGACTCAAGGCATCAAATAATTGACTCTAGGCAAACTTGACAAACACGTTAACTTGCAAAAATTGACTTTGCCTCTAGTCAAATAATAAATGCATCTAGTTAATAAGTGTTTTCAGCAACCTCTGTTTCACGTTCAGCACGGGCAACGTATGGTAATTCAATGATATCTCCTAAACCAGAGATCGGATTGAGGTGAAACGAATTTTGTTGGAAACTAGACTTTCAATGAGTCATTTTGAGATAAAATTCAAGCCCAAAGGAGGTCAGATAAAGGAGCTATGAATTTTTGAAGATGACAGTGAAATCAATGTCACACAGCAGACCAAGCTTTAGTATTTTGGGTATATCTCACAAAATACACATCAAATTGAGCTGAAACTGGTGCCATTGGAAATTAGACTCAAATAACTTTTCCAAAACATCAAGATCACGAAAAAAGAAGATCAATTGAAGGATATATGATGTTTTTAAGTTGACAGTCAGTTTAGGAGGTTGTAAAAACGCTGGAATTATATTGCCTCGAGTTGAATCCCTGTCTGCCTTGAGTCAAGCTCCCTCACTAACATGTAAGTATGTTTTTCTACCTCGAGTCAAATATTTTATTACCTCGAGTCATCTTTGCTAAAGATCATTTGTCTTAAACCATAAGTTTGCCTTGAGTCAAATTCTAGTTGCCTCCAGTCAGTTTGCCTTAAGTCAACTTCATTTTAACTCGAGTCAAATCTTCTCTGTTTTTCAAATTACCGTCTCCAAAAAATCTAAATCAACTGATTATGATTTCATTTCTTTAAATTATCACTCATTACTATTCCTAATTGCTTTTAATCAATTTGCTAAATGAGTTTTAGATGATTAAATCTCGAATTAACAACAAATTGTTGAAAAGCAGTTTGTGTGTCAGAACGCATTAAATGCAGTTACCATATCAAGACATAATCTCAACAACCATACTTCTGAACATTCGAAAGATCTTCCTGCTATTCCTATCTCGCAATAAAAGCTATTTCACAACGGGAAAATCAAAAGGAATGAAATAATGTCGTGACGGTACAAATCCATTTGGATCATTAACGGTGAAAGTATAAACCAAGCTTCATCTGTCTAACAGCTATAGTCAAGAGTCTCAACGGTTAATCTTCAAGCTTCACCAACGGTCATTAATTGCAGCAACAATAAATACCTGAAGCATTGAATTCGCCAACTACCAAAACTCTGTGCATTTAATTCTGTATTATTGCAATCAAATGTTTCCATTAGTTTCATTTAATATCTTCGGATATTTTCTGCACTTCAATGTTTATCATTTATTTACTCAGTGAGGAGTTTAAACACTTATTTGATTACTTCTTAGTTGTTAATCTTAAGGTTGTGGAACCTTAAGTGTGGGTGTACAATTACAGCTTGTAAAGGGGAGTGAGTCCTAGTGAGAGGATCATCCTGAGTACGAAGTGTGTAATTGTATCAGTGATTAAGAGTTAGTGAAAATCCCAATGTGCTTGGGGACTGGACGTAGGTCGAAGAGTTAGACCGAACCAGTATAAATCGTTCTGTGTTCATTTCCTTTCTCTGTCTCTATTGTTAGTGTTCTTGAGCATTTAGCAAAAAGATTTTTATAATAACCTATTCACCCCCTAGGTGATATTCCACCTTCATCCTAGCCTTGGTTATTATCTGTGAAATGAACAGTGTATTGGACGCGACTCTCAAGGCAAGATGACGAATACTGACGAATGAGGATTCCAGACTGAGCCAAGGGCCACTATGGGATATCTGTTTCATTGTAATGGAACTTTATTTGGAATTCGTAAGTAATATGTATAACCCCGTGGGTATTCCTGAATGTAATTGTAACATCCCATTTGAAAACGGCGGATTTTTTTTAAAAAAAAATGTTTCCAAATATTTCAAGCAGAGTAATCAGAGTAGAGCATTGGAGCGAGTAAGTAATTTACATTACATTCAAAATATGGACCATAGTGTAAATGTATCGGATTACAGTCATCCAGAATTCTCAAAAGTTAAAGAAACTAAAGAAAACGATAGATAATGTAGACATGTCTTGGCTTACTCCAGCTGCTAGCCTCGATCGCCAAACATCGGTCCTCCAAACCACGATGCAAACGGTGAGATCCATTCCACATATGGATCTCGGTGTAACAGTTAACCTTATGCTCAAATAAAACAAAGATCGTACAAATGATATTCATTGCAATACAAAGATATCATCACAAAAGCAAACAACAAATGTATGATCAATAACATGGACGTAACATAAGCACAAAGCAAAGTATGTAAAGTCTCTCTCGACTAGTTCGCACAAATCGGTGCCACGCCACTAACGTGTCCTCGCTAGGAATAACTCAAACGGCATTACCAATACTATAATCCGTGGGTAAAGTCAGTAAGTATCTCCGACGATTCTCAACAGAACCTCGTCTATGAACGTATCTATAACGCAAAAGTATATAAGCAGCATAGAGTTAGGGTTACACGACGCGTCCATACCTTAGTTGCGAGATATCCGGCTCTTAGGCTAAAAACGGTACTTTTTTGACGGCCGTACGTAAAACAAATAAACAAATGACAAACAATGAACGATGGAATTTCGACAAATCGGTTCGACGTCAAAAGTATTCTAATCAGAATAATAACACACTTATGAATATTTGGCAACATAATGGGCATTTTAGGTGAAAAAGACCATTTTGCCCTACTACCCCTATTTGGCGGAATTTCGCGTAACTTCGTTACTTTGACCTTATTCCATTTCAAAATTATCCCCACTAGGTTTTTACCTCGTCAGGCATCTTTCAATGCAATGAGGCTTAAAAACAAGTATAGGAATATATTCTGAAACTTCCTAGATCAAAACAACAGTTCTACTATAACTATCGAAAGAACTACGGAAACTAAAAGCTAAGGAAAAGAACTTACTCGGGGCAAGGCGGAATTTTTTGCAGAGCTTCTCTCTCTAGAACCTCTCTAGGTTTCAAATTTTGGTGTGAAGAATGAGAGGAGAGGTGCTTGCTATTTATAGAAGAAGGGAGGACAAGTGGGAATTAACACAAAAGTCTTCAGATCGGATTCGACCGTTGGATCGCATTTTTGAGGACAAAACAATCTTGGCCATCCATGGTCAAGGCCGACATCAAGGGGCCCCAAAAAGTCAAAGGATGAGTTGTCATCCAATGATGGCTCTTTGCTTTATGGCCTCCGGCCCAAACGGTTACTCCGATCGGTCCGTTTTCGCGCGATTTCGCAGAAACTCAAAAATCCGGCGTGTAACTTTGAAGATCTTTTCATCCTCTTTCATATTATCTATTTTGATCCTTTTTTGATCATATCCAGGTATTCTCCGGTGCGTCGGAAGATATTCGGACAAACGCGTCCCGGTTACGGAAATCGCCGATAGAACCAACCACGGACAACAATTCGCTAAATCGTAAAACGTCCAGTTGTTGCCTAACTTAACCCCGTGTTTGAAAACACGCAATTGTTTCTATAGGTTCTCACTTTGCCTATCTGACTCTACTCTATCTGATCAGCTTTCCGTCTTATTAGGAATTAGGGTTTTCGGTTGCGGAAATCAACGTCTGGTAAATTCTTTCTTCGTGTAAAAATTTACTTGTTCTTAATTTGATCACTGGTTTACCTGTAGAATTTATTTCTAACTTTTCCCCCGGCGCCTATAATGTTTGACTCACCGCATTATATCATTATTTTATTCTAATTATCATTTTAATTATTTAAACAATTCATTTTAATTAAAAATACCAATAATTTCGGCCCCTTCATTTTAAAATTCAGTTTTAATTATTTTTTCATAATTTTTTTCCATTTTTTAAAAATATAATATTTTTTACCAAAAATTCTGTTTTACCCCCGCCCGTTAAGGCTTAATCGAGACCTAAATTCTTCGTTTAGTGATCTTTTTAGGATTAGGTTTCTTCATACATTTATCTTTACTAATTTTTCTTAATCTTTTTATCATAATCAGTAAGTATATTTTATGCTAATTACCAGCCTTAATCTCTTAATTAAGGATTTTACCATAAATTTAACTTTCTATATTTCTCTTTGTTTTTTGAATCAATTAGCTAGTAATTATCTAATCATTCTCTTACCAATGGTTGATAATTTTATAATTTACAGTATATTATTATCTTACAAACTTTATATCGACATTGTCATTTTATATCCTATGTAAAATATTAAAAATGTTTACACCATAAAGTTACTTTATGGTTACGTAATGCTTTTTAAACATTTCTTCATGTTATTTCCTCCGAAATAATTTATTAAATTCTTATAATTAAAGATAATACTCCCATAATTTTTCATGATCTTTCGTATTTATCATAATGTTTTTAGACTGTTTTTATCACCATTATTGCATTTTTAGTCATTCTATTAATCCGATTTTTCGTAACTTTTTTCGACAATTTACTCAACAATTATAACAATTTTATATAACAGTTTTAAACTCATGAATTTGCTTCATCAAAATATTCATTAATTTCTCTTATCTCAAGAATTCCAGATTTGCTAAAATCCGGGTATTACAGTAATCAAGAGTTTCGTATTAGCATGTTATGCTATTTTGGTTCACCTACTGTGATATGTGATAATACTTTGATAATTGTTGGTATATAATATAGGGTATGACATATTTGGTATCAGAGCAATGGTTCTTGTGGCAACATAAAAGTATACTGATACTTGATTACATAGTAACAAGAAACGGAGCAGTGATGACATGTACCCTGAGGAAGAGGGTTCAGGCTCCGATAAGTTGAGGCTCTAGGGATAAATGAGGTAGCACAGGATTTAGATTATGTTGCTAACCCTAGGGCTTCTGATATTGAGATAGGATATGATTTAGATCTCCACCCTGTGTTACGGGAATATATAGGGGAGTTGTACTAAGAAGTGAAAGCATAGCAAATCACCAAGAGGGGGGGTGAATTAGGGATTTTAAAAATTCTTTTAAAGTGTTCTGAAACTTAACAGCAAAATAGAGGAAATGAAAGAATAGCAAGACACAACAAATTTATACTGGTTCAGTCACAACACTTGACCTACGTCTAATCCCCAGACACTCTGGGATTTTCACTATCTCTCAGAATCAGTTACACACTCTGCACTCAAAAGTTATCCTCTCACTAGGATACACTCCCCCTTACAAGTTGTAAACTGATATACCCAATCTCCAAGTCCCACGACTTGAAATTCTTACAATAAATAATTTCAATAAATGAAACTCTCTCAAAGAGCAGATAATAATGAACGTTGAAGTACAAGAGTATCAACAGATACTTTTACAAGTATAAAACACTAAGAATAGTTGAAACTTTGAATGCTTTTCATTTTCTGCAAATTGGTTCTTGAGGAGACTTGAATGCAACTCCTTATATATGAAGAGAGCATTAAATGACTGTTGGATTGAACAATGTAACCGTTGGAGACATTGGACTAGTTATTAGAAACAAGTTGGTCACTTCTCTCTCTAGTCTTCAGTTAATCCAGGTGCACAAAAGTTTATGGTTGGCTTCCCTTGAATTAAATCCGTTGGAAGAGCAGTTTCTTGTTAAGGAAAGAAAACATTAATCCCTTAGCAACGGTAGAGAATGATTGTTCAAAAGAGTGAAAGCTTTTCTGGACTTTGCAATAAATGCTCTGACGTCACTTTTTGCATTATGCTAAATCTCCATTTAACACTCTTTAAATCATCTGAAACTCACTAACAAACTGTTTAAACATAGTTAAGAATAGTAAGGAATGATGATAAGAAGTATCTAGATCAAACATGAAGATTTCACAAATTCGAGCAATTTGATTTTCAAACTTAGCGATGCAAACTCGAGTTTGTTCAAGTAAACTAGAGTTTGCAACTATTTTTCAGGAACCAAACTTGAGTTAATAAGTACAAACTCAAGTTTACTTCATCCAGAGAAGAATGTTGTGATTTGAGCTTTGAAGAGCATTTTGAAAATAATAGCAAACTCGAGTCAATAAGTGACAAATTCGAGTTTGGGACTTTTGAAGTGAAAATGAGTTTAAGTCCACAAAGTTCAAAACTGGAGTTTCCAAATGGAAACTGAAGTTTTCAAAACTTCAGAAAAATGAGGAGCTCTCTGTATGAACTAAACTCGTTTGCAAAACCAAACTCGAGTTTCCTCAAAAGAGAGAAAACTTTGAAAAACTTTCTGCCAAACACAAACTGGAGTTTATAAACACAAACTCGAGTTTATAAACACAAACTCGAGTTTCCTTGAAAGCTTGGGAAACTTGAGAACTCTCTGTCAAGCACAAACTGGAGTTTCCACATGGAAACTAGAGTTTGGCTTAATTCAAAAATATTGATAGCTCTTTGTCTTGAACAAACTCGAGTTTACAAACCCAAACTCAAGTTTGCCTTAACTTGAAAAACTTTGAGTGCTCTCTGTATCTCCCAAACTCGAGTTTACAATTAATTTGCCTAAGTTTACAAAACTTGAGCAACTCTCTGTCAAGTCCAAACTCGAGTTTGCAACTACAAACTTGAGTTTGCCTTTGACGATAAGTTTTTAAACTTCAAAGACAAACTTCAATTTGTGTTTACAATTTCTAGTTTTCATCAAAACATATAGAGAACTAACAAGAAGCTGGTGTTGTATAGCCCAAATCCTATCAAAACTTTAAGGTTAAGCATTCTTATGTGAGAGAAATCTCGGGATGGGTGACCCCTGGGAAGTATCATAAGAATTTAAGATTCCTTGATTTAAGGCTTGAGTACCTTGAGGTATGAAATATGATGATCCTTAGAGATTCCATGAGGATGTTAGACTGAGTACAGTAATGATTGAGAATAGGCTTGAATCTGAACTAAACTGAAATAATGTTTAGGTCAAAATGTGCCTTTGTGATACTGAGGATTGGGGTGGAATTAGAAACTCGAGAACAAGAAATGTGAATCATGATCGTAGTTTGTATAATGAGTATTGTTGAAGAAATGTGATTTCTTAGCTCAGCTGATAATAAGGTTCTAAGAGTTGAATTGTAAAATTTAACGATGGTTTCCTTGGGAATATTTGAGGATAGTGCCTGAATGTTATGAGAATATAATAAAAGATATGAATCGTTATAATTCTAGCATGCTTATTGTGTATGGTCGAGGTTTCAGAATTAGGTTGATAAACCTAAAAGTTGGATAAGCATCTAAAGGGTTACTACCAACTAAATTATAACCTAGGAATCAGAACTAGTTAGGTCAGATAGTATTTACCAACTATAGTGTTAAGCAAGAGGAAAGTAGTCTGGGAGCTTGAATTGAATAAGCTCAGACACTGGATAGACGAGCAGAGGCTCGAGGAGGTAAGATCTGGTATGCAGGTTTACATGGGGCGGTGTCCCTAGGTCGTAAGACCTGTGTGTCTAGTAATGTGTTTGTTGCCTAGCATGGTGACTTTAGACCGATGTGTCCAGAGTATATCTTAAGGCAGACAGAACATTCAGACTGTACCAGGTTATAGTCGAGATGCCAATGGCATGAGGGTGATTCCCTGGGCAGAAAGGCTAGAATATCCAGTGTTTTGGGAATAGAATGAGCCTAAAGGCAGAATGTATCGGGCAATGAGGCCTGTGTAACCAAGCGCTCAGAGGATGGACCAATGGGTCCTGTATTTGAATACTATACACTAGGTGCAGGACGAATGAGAATGTTCTATGATTATATTGTGTGTTTAGTGAGCAAGGATAGGAAAGGGATAGATTGAGTGTCTAGAGTGATTCCCCGAGGTATATATGTTAAAATTTGGAGGACGAAATTTTGTTGAACGGGGGAGAGTTGTATTATCCTAAATTTTGAGCCTAGAGACTTGAGGATAAGCTTGTATCAGGCAGATGATTATGTTAGTTCTCTATGTGTTTTGATGATAACTGACCATTGTAAACACAATTTAAAGTTTGTCTTGTTAAGTTGAAAAACTTATCTGTCAAAGGCAAACTCGAGTATTGGTTTCAATACTCGAGTATTGACTTGAGAGAGTAGCTCATTTTCATTAAACTAAGCAATACTCGAGTATTCCTTTGAATACCCAAGTATTGAACTCACAGAGAGCATTCCAAGTTTTTCACTATGAGCCAAAACTCGAGTATTGGCTTGAATACTTGAGTATTGACCATACAGAGACTCTCTCAATATAAAAGCAAAACTTTCAATACTCAAGTATCCATTTGGATACTCAAGTATTGGTCATACAGAGAGTCACCGAAGTATTCCAACATGTGAATACTCGATTATGGGTTTGAATACTTGAGTATTGGACTGAAAGAAAGTTTTCAAAATTTACACATGTTTATGAATACTCAAGTATCTAGTTGGATACTCAAGTATTGATCATACAGAGAGTCACCTAAGTATTCCAACATGTGAATACTCGAGTATGAGTTTGAATACTCGAGTATTGGGTTAACAGAAAGTTTTCAAACTTTACACATGGATATGAATACTCAAGTATTGAAATGGAAACTCAAGTATTGACTTGGCAGAGTCTTCTCAAAGTTTTTGAAAATATTTGAATACTCGAGTATTGATTTGGAAACTCGAGTATTGGCCATACAGAAAGCTTTGCTATTTTCAAATGTCTTGAATACTCAAGTATTGACTTGGAAAAGATTTCACAAAGTTTTTCTAATAATTTGCATACTCGAGTATTGGGCATACAGAGAGGTTCACCATTTCTCAAATAATTTGAAAACTCAAGTAATGAATTAAATACTCAAGTATTGATGTTTTGGACTTAACTCATTTTCACATAAAAAGTTCAGAACTCGAGTATTGGATTTGAATACTCGAGTATTGCTTTTATTCAAAGAAATGGTCCAAAGCTCAAAACATGAAGTACCTCTCTGGAAGGAGAATACTCAAGTATTGACATGAATACTCAAGTATTCACATTAGTGCACAGTGACAAACTCGAGTATTGAGGAACATACTCAAGTATTGGTCGCGGAGTTTGAAAATCAAGACTAACGAATTTGTGAAATCTTCTTGTTTGATCTCAATGCTTCTCCTTTACATTCACTACCATATTTAACTATGTTTAATGAGTTTGTTAGTGAGTTTCAGATTGTTTAGAGAACATTAAATGGAGATTTGATCAAAAGCAAAAAGCATGTCAGAACATTAAATACAAGTCCAGAAGCTTGCATCCTTTTGAGCCCACATTCTCTACATATCCGCAAAATGATTAATGTTACTTTCCCTAAGCGTACTTGCTCTTCCAACGGATCTATTACAAGGAAAGTCAACACTAATCCTCCGGGCAAAAGAATTAACTCAAGATTAGAGAGAAGACACCAAAGTGCCTCCAACAGCTAGATTAGCCTACCAACGGATATAATGGAGTTGGTAACGGTCATTTAATGCTCTCTTAGTATAAATAGAGTAGCATTCAATTCTTCTCAACAACTAAAACTGCAGAAAACAAAAATCATTCAAAGTTTCCAACTACTCTTGAGTTTTCTTGTGTAAAGTATCTGTTGATACATTAAGCTTCAGTGTTTATCATTATCCACTCTTAGAGAGAGTTTCTCAATTGTAAATCATTTATTGTAAGAAATCACAAGTCAGGGGACTTGGTGATTGGGTTCATTGATTACAACTTGTAAGGGGGAGTAAGTTCTAGTGAGAGAATTACTCTTGAGTACAGAGTGTGTAATCAATCGTGATAGTGAAATCCCGAGTGTCCGGGGGATTTGGACGTAGGTCAAGATATTGGACCGAACCAGTATAAATCTCTTGTGTCTTGCTATCCTTCTCTATCCTTTGTTCTGCTCTGTTTTAGTGTTCAAAAAACGAGCACTTCTGAAAGAATTTTTAAAATCCCCAATTCACCCCCCTCTTGGTGATTAAGCTCCACTTTCATATTAAGCCTAGTTTAGGAAGTGTGACAAATATTATGAAGGGGATTTCCTTTGATGTTAGAAAGTTAAGGTTTTTGGAAGGCTGTTAGTTTGTTATATTCTTTTGATTGAGCAAATGATATTCAATTGCTATACAAATTAAGGTTTCTGGAAGGCAGCTAGTTTGTTACATTCTTTTGACTGAGCAAATGATATTTAATTGGTATGAAAATTTATATATCAAAGTCGACATGATAAGCTTTAATTTGATATGTCAAATAGATCAATTGGATCTGTATATTATGAGCTATGAATTTTTGAAGTTCGTCTTTGAATCTGGAATGTTTTTTGTACTAGTGTGTATTAAATGTTGATTTTGGAATATTTTGCATATGATTCACTATGGGAGGTATTATTTCCTAAAATGAGACTTAATAGTAGTCACATAGTCTTTAGAATCACTGTAATTGGATATTTGTACATAAAGATATAAATTTTCAAATTTTGTTGAAAATTTTGTAAACATGACTCTTGTGCGAAAATGAGTTTTGTAGGAGGGTAAAATGATCAAATAAGGTTAGTAGGATGTGGACCCCACATAGGGAGCCACCTCATCTCTAACCTATCATCCAAGCACATCCAGCTTGTACTCCAAGCATATCTAGCTTGGCCTCCAAGCTCACACACCATAACCTTCACTTTTCTAAATTGTCAAACCGCCACATCACCTTTTTTTGTTTGGGGACTGTACGTAGGTCAAGAGTTATGACCGAACCAGTATAAATCTTCCTGTGTCAAGTTCTTCTTCTCTATCTCTATTTTACCTTGTTTTGATATCTCCAGTTTTGGATGTTTAAAAAGAAATTTTTAAAATTCTCAATTCACCCCCCCTCGCTTGGTGATTTCCTCTATTTACAATTACAAGGTAAGCTTTGGAGGAAACCAATCTAGCAAAATAGCCGAGATAGATCAAATTAGCAAGAAGGATATAGTACAAATCAAAGATGTCTACTATGTAGAAGGACTCTACCATAACCTCCTTAGTGTCAGACAGAGTGCTGATAAAGATAATTGGATCATCTTTGATTTAGATGAATGTCTCATTGTGAACAAAAAGGATCTCCACTTGAATAAAGACCAGCTCAAGGTTAAAATAAGAGCCTCAAGAGACGGTAAATGCTATACTATTAATATGTGCAATGGTAATACTAGTTCTGAAAACTATTTTCTTAGCAACACCGATGAAAGTTAGCTATGGTATAAGAGACTAGCTCATGTCAATATGCACCAACTAGGCAAGTTGCTCTAAAATGATTTAGTTCTTGGTTTACCCAATCTTCGATTCAAAACTAGAAACCTCCAAAACTCCTCCATAGTTGCAAAGGTATAAACAAATCGAATAGAGCTTTGCTAGGTGGCTTGCCTAGACTTGGCCGAGGGGTTATCGAACCAGAAGGTCCAAATGGGTTGCTCAATCATTCACATGTCACTATGACTTCCAGTCTTCACCTTCTCCTTTTCAGCTTTGATCCTGCAATTTCTTGTTCGCTCACCCTAGATTGTTCGACCTTTGGCTCAATTGTTCGTTCTTTCAGGCATTCAATTCTTCCTCTTCCCTAAGTTGTGCCATATGCGATTTGTGATATGCAACTGTGTTCTCTATTCTTTATTTTTTTACCCCGTTAAATTAATTAATCATAATTATATTTTTTTTATTTCTGCAACATATTGATCATTTATTAAAAAAAAAATGAGCATTTTTCCCACATCAGCATGAGAGATACCACCTCACACTACAAAATAGCACTAGATCACACCTACTTGACTGAATTTTTAACACTGTTAATTCCTATTTAACGAATTTGAAGATAAAGGACTAACATAGTTAATGGAGGAAATTTAAAAGACCTAATAAAACAGGGGAAAAAATGCAAGGGCCTAATTCAAAACTTGAGGAAACTATAAAGACCTCGTGATTCATTTTCCCTATATATGTATAAACTTTCTTCTCTAACTTCTATTCCTATCTTGCATACGTTATAAATTGATTTTGGTTACTAGGACTTTACGTCTCAATTGTTGTTGTTAATACTTTTCAAGCGAGCCCTTTATTTCTGATAAGAGCAAAGGGAAGCAGCTAAAGGCATAGACACTGGCAGTAGGCCATTTTTTGGTATTGGAGTTGTAATGATTATTATATTGTTTGTGTGAGATCAGCTGTAATGATTATTATATTGTAGCCCTTTATGCATTTAACCCTGGTGTGGTCAGCTTGTTAGTCTTGTAAAGAATGTGTTTTTGTTTGTGTGAACAATTTGAATAGTACGTAGTTTGAGTGAATGGTAGATTCACTTTTTGTATCATGGTTTGCTTCATTAGTGGTTTCATGATAGTGTTTTAGAAAGTTTGGTTTAAATCTTTCCTATCATGGTTAACCATTTATGAAACTCTAATTGGATTGGTTTGTTTCAAAATGATTTGGTTAAATGTATTCTTATGAGCAAAGGTCCTTTTAGAGGGCCCCGATAGAATCATCAACATGCACGGAGCTTTTTGGCACAAGCTCGGTCAAAACCCAGAATAAAAGCATGAGACGCATCTCGTGGACGTTTCTTAGTAAAGCGACAAGACCCATGTCATGACATCTGAGCACCTTGGTTAAAAGGAATAGCTAGATACCAAGCACCGAAGAAAAAGGCTCGCTGACATTGTTGGCAAGAAGAGTAAAACTTCACAGAGCCCCTAAACGGCAAGAACAAAGGAAGGCATGATGACTCTTTGCTTTTCTTCAAATTCTTGAGTAAGAAACGGGAGGATCATCGGTGCTTGAAGAGACTAACTTGGAGCTAGGATCATAGAACTTGGACATACGAAGAGACTAACTTAGTTCGCTTAGCATGAGGAGAAAATAGAGAATCAGCTTTCCATTTCTAAGAGACCAGACCAAGATTAGAAAATCTTTACTTTGTAAAAGGAAAGCATCCACAAAGTGATTTTTTTCCTCTTGTACCCATATTATTGATATTTTAACAACAAAAAGTAAAAGGAAAGCATCCACAAAGTGATTTTTTTTTCTTCTTGTACCCATATTATTGATATTTTGTATGTGGGTCAGTGGGTGCATATACTCTTCCAATCAGTGAAATTTTTAAATATATATATGTTTGTGTGTGTATCTATATATGTGTGTCTACACACACATGTGTGTACATATATGTATATAGGTGTGTGTATGTGTTATATGTATGTATATATGTGTGTGTCTACATATATATGTGTGTGTAGACATATATGTATATCTATGTGTGTGTCTATCAATATATGTGTGTGTAGGTACATATATAAACACACACACACACACACACATATATATATATATATATATGTATACATATATTATATATTATTTATTAGTCAAGGTAATTAGAAAATTTGAAGGAAAAAATAAAAATAGTTATTAATTAATTTAATTATATCATTTTAAATTTATATAAGCAAGATTTTAAAAAGTAAATTTAACTAATTTAACTTTTTCTTTAATTTCCACAAAATCTTAAATATGTCCATAAGTGACCAGGAGGAAATATTACTTATGCTCTTACATTAAAGTAACAGTATTCATGTAAATGTCAGGTATATGAGATATATGTTTGCTTACTTTTTGAAAATAAATATTCTAATAAGTTTGAGATGTTGGCATTGAGTTCTCAAAAGAATGTGTATCCTTTTTTTTTTTTCCTCCTCTCTAACCAAATACACCGAGAGAGTTAAGGTGTATCCAGTACCTTAAAATATTTTCAGATACATTCAGTACCATAACGTATTTTATGGTGCATCTATCATCACCATGAAATATTTTTTTAGTACATCTATCGCCTTAAAGTATTTTTTTTAAATGCATTTAGTACCTTAAACTATTTTTTAGTGAATTCAACACACTGAAGTATTTTTCAGGTGTATCTAATACTCTAAATTATTTAAAGTGTTAAGTGCAAAATCGCGCAAAAAATATTTTAGGATGATAGACACATCTTAAAAAATATTTCCGAGTTAAAAAATTTACTTTAAGATATTGAAAAAAAATACTTTTACACAAAAAATGTATATTTTTTTAGAAAAAAAAATAAAAAAACGCCGTGGGCATATTGTTGGCAACTTTGGACCGTTGGATTTATCTGACGGAACCGTGAAGAGCTGGGCAGGCTGCCTAGCGCTAAGGATGGGCCGCCGATCCGGTTCCCGTCTTGAGCCAACGCGCCTAGCTCGATGGTAGAGGAAGAGAAGACGTTGATCTCAGGTCACATCGCACCTCTAACCATGGCAACAACTACGGCGGAGCCATCGGATGCAGAACCTTCATTATCATCAGGCACACATCCCACAAGCAACATCCTGAAAACCCTAGATGAAACGACGCCATTCGTTGATTACGCTGTTCAGCAAGCCCAGCTCTATCAGAAGGCCTTCATCGACGCCCTCGATTCTGCTGTTGAGTATTCTAAATCCCGGCTTTCTCAGATTCGTTCCACATCCTCGGCTCATTCTCAACAGTTCTTGGTAAGTTCATCGTTTGTTTTGTTTGGGCCCCGACAAAAAAGGATTATGGTAAAAAAAAAAAAATAGAAAGAAAATTTAGAATCAGTCATTTAGAATTTGACGTGATATCTCATAATTGAATTAATTTAGATTCTTTAGTAACTTTGTTTGCTTGTTTAGTTCGCATTTATCTTCCGTTTTTGTTTTCTTCACATAATATTTCGAGTGATGACTCAATTTTGAGTTTTTCATTTTATCATTTCTGGAATTTATGTTTGTAATGCGAATATTTGCTAACCTTGGCAAAATAATTGCAATGAATCAAGCATATTTTCAGGGGCATTGACATTCCCCAGCTAACTAATCAGGCTTCTTTTGTTGTTTTTGGTTTTTTTTTCTTTTTAATATCAATGTAATTGTAGGGTGCTTTGCATGATCTCAAGTCTGATTATAATGCATATGAGGAACTTTTATTTGGAAAGATCAAAGGTTTGTTGTTTGGTTGTTCTACTGATTTAATTGCTACCGAAGTAATGTAGGTTCATCTGTTACTACCTTCATCATTCAGACACTTGTGTTTTACTTTTCCATTGCAGAGGGTGTTCATATTGCAGCTTCTCATCCAATTATTACTTGTGGGGCTACTGCTGCCTTGAGTTTTGTTGTACTTAAAAGTAAGTGTCAACTCTACAATAATTTGTGTTTTCTAGATAATCAATGCAAGGTGAATCTTGCAATCCTGCATTGCATTTGGAATATAATGATGAAAGGAAGTTTCCATTGTTGTTAAGATGTTTGTTTTGACTATAATGATACAAACTTTTTATATTGGCCGTGTTCAGTTTAAACTATGTAAATTTCCAACATGTTTAATTGTATATGTGTTTTCTTTTACATTTGTTTTTGTCACAGGGCCACGCCGATTTATGTACTACAATGCATTGCGCCTTTTTGTTAGTGAAGAGGTGAGTAATGACCTATATGTTGTTACTATCTTAAAAAGGATAAATATACGTGCTGCAGTGCAGTAGCAGCACAAATCATATTTGTGTTTGATAGAATTCCATAAAATATTGATGATAACATCTAAATAGCATTGAATAAAAGTAACAAAATGGTGAAGTTCCTTCATACACTCATGGCAGCAACTAGGAGCCCTTTCATACACTCATGACAAGGATGCAAATCAACAGTAATGCAATACAAAAATTACAGAATAAGAGCTAAAATGCATCATTCTCCAGCTTTTGAGATGCTAGAGACACTCCACCTATAGCTGAATCTCCCTTGCATCCTCTGATCCTTAAATTTCCTATATATTCACTCTAATTGATTAGTCTCTCCCTCCTCCTCATTCCCAGTGACCAGTTACTTACAACATTCTTTTTTTGTCTCCTTTGTCCATTCATTAGCTAAAAACCTAGACTTGGGAACTTGAGTAATTTTTGTTCCATTAGAAGACCCCCCAGTGGCCATGATTCTTGTTGCAGTTAATATGCAGTGAAGAAAGATTGGTGGTCTCAATTGGTGTCACTACTTCAGTGGGCTGGATAGTCAAATTTTGCAAAAGATGTTGCCCAAAGGGGAACATCTAGTGAGAGGATTTGGTTGTGAATAAGGGCGAGGTCTACTTTAAAAGATGCAAGGATGAGCACCATAAAGAATTTGTTGCCTTGCTGCACATGTTCCTTAGTATCTAAGGTTATAGGAATCAATTCATTGAACTCTTATCTCACCAAGCCAATCTCTGTACAATAGGTTTTTGTGAATTATATTGAGCTGGTTTAAATTAAACATAGCAACTGATAGAGACTTGGTAGTGAACATGGATGTGGCCTTTTGTCAAAAGGTGTGACAGGTTTTATAATTGTGCAAGGGTGCCACAATTTACAATCGATTGATTGCCACAATAGAGAGAGTAATTGGTGGTCTTTTTTCTTCCAAGTTAGCCATTCATTTTTGGCAACATCTTCCACTTTTGTCATCAAGTGATCCTCACAGCCTTGCCCAAGGAACTAGAGCTCCACAAGCACAATCCTGGTAATTCCTAAAAAGGGGGTGAGAAAACTACATACTTTGGGGGCCAGAGCATCCACATTGGAGTTTGAAGAGGCTGCAACAAGGTCAGACATAGTGATTTATAATAGAAAAAAGTTTAAGAGTTGAATAAATTCTCCCATGAGCACTAGAGGTTTAATACCATGAAAAATGCACCAAACAGCTCAAACAGAAGCCAACCATGTAGAAGAGGGGCTCGGCTAGAGTGATCTGAGGTTTCTATGTAGAGCTAGGCAAATTCTACATAAACTTGTGATTTATGGTGAGGACACGAAGACAATGCGTTGGTGACTGATAGTTACAGAATAATCTTCCTAGTTACTCCTCCGGTCCTTAATATAAGACATATTAACTTAATTTGATTAGATTAAAGAAGTTAGTTGAGTTAGTTAATATGACATGTATTTTCTAAAACACCTTAGCCATTTTTTTTAATTCTCTTATTCCCCTCCTCTTTGATTACTATTGATGAAGCATCAATAGAGGTAAATTCAGAAAAGATTGACAAATATGAAAACTATGTCTTATATTTAGGATCAAGATTAACTCCCCAAATATGTCTTATATTAAGGACCGGAGGAGTATTTACAATCAATAATTATAGACAACTGCAAAGTGAATGCTTTAATACTGATTTGGCTTTTCCATGCCTTTAGTAATTACTGCTGGAATTTACTCCATCTCAACCACTTTGTAAAATCATTTCACTACTAAGTATTTGGAACATCATGATTGATCATTGTATGGCAATATTTCGAGTTTTGGTTTTATTGCTTGGAATGTTCCTGGCTCAAGCATTTATTTTTTTCCTTATTTTCTTACATGATGATCTCTTATGTATTTTTTTAGTACATATTTTGGAATTATTTATAATCAAATATTGGACAAATTGTCACTTTCTCTGTATATGAATGATTTATAATTTCATTGTTATTCATGGAATGTTTGGATAAAACTTGGACTGTGTCGGAAGTCTAAAAGACATTGCATGATAATTACCAGGATTATGAATGATATATTTGTTACTGGTTGTAGGCCTTGATTAAAAGAGCTACTCTGCAAGTGGGAGAGCTGCGGCAATTGATTGAATCTTTAAAGGCTGAAAGTGAAAAGTTAGAGGTTAAGTTTCAAGTTCCATATAAACTCTTATATGTTGCAATAGTTTTGTTCCATTTATTTAATGTATTAATTTAGACTTTATAGGTGTAAGGTGAAAAGCTCTGAACTAAAGTAGTCAGCTATCTTAGAAGTTGAAAATAGATATGTGGATTTGAGAACTGAATGATTTTTTCCTTGATTGATAGCATTGTAGATATCGAAGGCTAGAGAATATAAACAGGGTGCATTGGAGAAAAATAAAGGCTAACAAATGCTATACACTCGACACCTAGAGAATATTTGCAGTAAATGACATGAAGATAAAAACAACTCTGATGTTGCCATAAAACAATGATTAAATTCTTATAGAATGATGTTGTTGGAGCCTTAAAATCTGTTAGGAACTATTCATTTTCTAATCTCAGCTGCTTACCTTTAATACTAACAGTAGAGAACTAATAGGCAATCCAATGGAGAACTGGGGTTATGATATTAATCTCAATTCTCAAAAGGGTTTGCTTTGTCAGCTCTTCATGAACCAGTGGCTGATCTCAGCCAAAGTCCAGGCCTCTCATTCCCCGAAATACCGTTGGGATAAATTATTGAGAAGAAAGGTCATTGCATTTTCCTTTTTATTCTCATGGATTAATGTTGACTTTTGAGAAAGTAATGGGAGCAACTGCACTTTGTTTAAGTCTGTTCCAAGTAAACAGTAAAATAAAGTCTGCTATTCATGTTATTTGTCATTGTTTTCAGAAGAGGGCATTACATGCGGAAGAGGAATTCTTACGTGGAAGAACAAAGCTGAGGTTTGCAACTTAAGGACGTAAAACTTTAAAATGTACTTTGTAAGTCACTTATGTATGTTATTTATTCATATTTGTGATTTTGTTACAGACAAGCTGGGAAACAAATCCAAAGTGTGATTCAATCAGCATATAAAATTGAAAGAAAGGCCGGAGGTATGCAAAACATGATATCTTCCTTGATAAGGAACCGTTGCCTGCCAATAAACTATGCTGGTGATCATACACTCTAGTCTCCTTGACCTGGCTTTTTTTTTTTTTTTTTTTTTTTTTTTTGGATGTACTAGGCTTAAAAGATATCCTTGGAGATCTTCCTAAAAGAGAAGCATCTCATTTCCGATCACAGGTAAATTTTCTGCTGCCAGGATGCAGTTCACATAGTTCACTAAACAAAAGTTGTAAAGAGTTAATGGGTGGCGCTTTTAAAATTCATTATTTGATGTGTTTGCAGTAGTAGTAAGTTATGTCAGTTTGGGAAGATTCATTATGTGATGTGTTAGTAGTAGTAGTAAATTATGTTAGTTCAGGAAGATTCATTATTTGTTGTGTTAAGTTGCGTCTGATTTGTCAAACCTTGTTATCCCTTTATATAAAGATTACTTGTCACAACATGTCTCATCGATCTTTCATTTTCCACATGGGAACAGAGTTGGGGGCATTTTGATGGTCTTAGAGGGTGGGGCCTTTTATCCAAATGCTTTGAAACTTTTTGCCCAAAATTACATGAAAACGAATAGCGGAGACTAAATTAAATTTTTGGTGAAACTTTAAGAGCAAGGTATAGTTTGACCCAAATGTTTCACATGCATAACTTCTATTTTGTTTCAAACTTTTCTGCACAAGGAGCTTGTAGCCGTAGACAAGGGTCTTACAATTGATATAACTGCTTTGTTGCTGTTAAGCTAAGAGCCATTTGTTGACTCAGCAAGTGTACAAACTTTCTGCACCTTCCTTTACAATTTAACATTCTATTCCGCCATAGCAAATACTGATTTTGATTTGCTCGCAGGTTTCCAAGCTTGCTTCCGAGGCAAAGAATGAAAGGAATACCTTGACGAAAGAGGTCTCAAAAATTAGCAACTATGGCATCTCAGTTTGACAAAATTCTATATTAGCCTTCTCTTGTTGGATGGGCAATAAGTTTCCAAATGAGTTCACCGTGACTGGTAACCATAGTAATAATTCAATCCCTTCGCTACTTATATTTCACGGAATTTACTTTCTTGTTTTTTGTTTTTGTTTTTGTTTTTTTTGTTGGGAGAAGTAGGGATTTGCTTTTTGTTGTCAACGGAGATCTACTCACTTTTGTTAGATAAGCTCATATTGAAGGACAAAGGTTTAAGGGAAAGAGTGGGAGACGTAAGAAGCACACATTGATGTTGTATACACAAACTACCTTGATAATTGAGCTGTCTCAATCTTCAATACCTGTTGATTTAAAATTATGTCAAAGTACTTCAAGCATGGTTTTCTTAGCTTTGATATTGTCATCTATGAGTGGAAAACTGAATCTCCAAAACTAATAGGAATCAATTGTTGAAGTCAAGGATAATACAGTCAGTGTTTGGTCGTTATAATTTTCATTTTGATTTTGGTCCCTTATGGGGTAAAATGGTCTAGGTCTTTATTAAAATATAGGGACTAATGTTTTATGCAGAAATAAACTTGAAGGATTAAAGCCATCATTTGAAACTATAAGAACAAAAACTAAAATGAGAGTGAATGAAAGTAGAATATTATCTAAGAGGGGGTGAATTGGGTGTTTTCAAATTCTTTTTCGAATAACCAGATGAACACAAGAAATAGAGATGGAGCAAAGAGTAAGGAGAATATGAACATAGATGAATTATACTGGTTCATTCCAAACTAAAATGAGAGTAAATGAAATTGGAATATCACCTAAGAGAGGGGGTGAATTGGATGATTTCAAATTCTTTTTCGAATAACTGATTAACACAAGAAACAGAGATAGAGCAAAGAGTAAGGAGAATATGAACACAGAGGAATTATACTGGTTCAATCCAAACTCTTGACCTACGTCTAATCCCCATATGCTTTGGGTTATTCACTAGTTCTCAAACTTGATTACACACTCTGCACTCAAAGTAATCCTCTCACACTAGGATTCACCCCCTTTTACAAGTTGTAATCATACGCCCACACTCAAGGTTCCTTTACCTTGAGATTAAACTGATAATCAATCAAAAGATTAAACTCTCTCACATAGTATATATAAATGATCATTGAAGTACAAATATCCGAAGATACTAAGATAAATGAATGAAACAATAAATCACAATAAATTCGATTGAACGTTCAGATGTTTCAGTAGTTGGCGAATTGAATGCTTTTCGCTTTTATATCAACTGTCATTAATGACAGTTGAAGAAGCTTTAAATTAGCCGTTGAGACTCTTCAATCGTTCCGTTAGACACAAATCGTTTTAGTTAGACACAGTCGAACATTGCTTGATTAACTCACTTTTGGATCATCGTTCGACATGCTTTAGGGTAGAGGTTGACACTGAAAAGATACTTTAGTCTTTCGCCGGAATGGATATGTCTCGTAGGAATCATTTGGTTTGTTTTGATTTACATTCCGTGTGCATGCTCTGTTTTCTGCAAACATTTAATGTTCTAACACACGTTTTTCGGTCATTTAATGCTAATCATTCGTTAATGATATGAAACTCACTTAAATGGATGATTAGTAATAATATAAGTAAGATTGAGTAGTATTTAAATAGAAATGAATGGATAATCAAAATATTCAAATTTACTATTACTGTTACAACAAAGATCTTTAAGTAGCAAATGAACAATACTCAAGTACAAGTCACATTGTGCTCTAGTAAGCTTTCAAACACTATTAAAAAAAAAATGCAAAAGCTTAACCTTCAATAGACAACTTACATTATCAGCGTACCAACATATCTTAGGAGAAAGTGGTAAGGGGCTTCAAAATAAACGGTTTATTTCTCCTCTGGACAAATCAATGTCCTCGATTCGAGGTGGCAATGGAAAAAGGGTGTTGAGAAGCTCAACGTCACCGTCCAACGCGGATCGAAATCGGATTAGTCGGAACCAGAAGGTTCTAGTGGGAAAAAAAAAAAATTACATTATCCGCACTTAAATCAACTAAAAAAACCACATTAGAATATGCTACAATCAAAATTCTAGGATGCCAACTAAACTTACAACTTAACCAAACATTGCCATCAGAACAATTTGACTCATGCCACGGTACTCTCAACCTTGTTCCCTTAAAATTGACATTTGAACTAGAATTCTTTATGAAATATTTCAAATCAAACAAGAACAACTCACATTTTCAAACAAAATAAGGCTTTCTTCAAAGTATGTGCAGACTCCAAAAGAAGGGGCAAGAGAGCAAGTCTTAAAAATTTTGTTACCCATATAGACTATACTAGGCCTCTCCAAACTTAAATTATATTGCACAAAAAAAATGAGCAGAATAGAGTGTGGAAGCCAACAAATACCCAATAGTAGAAGACTTACGTATATCATCATCACTATCAATTTAGATAACTAAAATTCTTGATATGTTAGAACGTGCGCAACTTGCAGCTTTTAGCAAGTTATTTTGACTTGGCTTGATTTTTTTTTCGATTATTTCATTTTGTTGAATAGGAATACACTCAATGCAGGTTGAGTGTACCATACCAAAAGATGATGGCACCTTAGCATCATATATTGGGTTCAGACTTCAGAGTTCAAGGTCAACACGATAATGCCAGAGAGCCATGAAAGGAGATTGAAGAAGAGGTTAGAGCTTACTCTTAAAGCACAAATAGTGAAGATTGAAGAATAGTAAGAGCTGTCGCATAAGGTCGCCTCTCACCATCGCAGCTCACCGTTGTATAGGGTCGCTGTACGTCGTGGCCTTCGTTTTCGTCGTTTCGGCGTTGTAAAGCAGAGAGGAAGGAAAGATTTTTCTCTCTTTCTCTCAAGATTTTTCTCACTTTCTCTCAATCTCTCAGACTCCTGGCTTCAGAATGAATTAGGATATCGGGCAATTTCACGCTTTTCCTTCGTACTTCACTCGACTTTTCTAAGGTGTGTTCGCGAAGGAGAACAATAGTGGTGATTAATGCACGTTTGTATCACGTTTGGGGGTCACAAAAGTGTTTATACATATAAATTAAGACAAAACTCATATCACATACTTATCTGTATCTTGTAAATTATGATTGAAAAGCTAATTTTGAGGACTCCAATCGTTATTCCAAATAATCACCTATGGAAAATTTAAAGCCTTTTAAAATACCTATATCTTAAATCAAGCCTGTAAATTTAAGTAATTCTAAATGAAGACAGCTAGCCCAATTTAGGATTTCAAAATTGGATAATTTTACATACATAGGAATTTAACGGTCAAATACTTTCGTAACCATGCAGATTAAAATTCAACGGTCAAATTTTTATTTTACTTAAAAAAATTAACACTTTCAGTTTCTAATTTCAATGAAAACAAATTGTAAAAAGTAATGTTTTAATTGTCAAATTTTTATTAAATGAACTAAAGTTATGACTTAAAACTTGGGAATGGATATTTTAGTGTCAAATTAAATTTAATTGATCCATATTTGATATTAATAACAAGCATGCTTTCTTCATCCTCGAGATAAGGATAAAATCCAAATCCTAGTAAGTGCCAGTGGTCAAATATTTTTTCTTGAACCAATTCATATTCAATACTACTAGTATTAAAACTCCCAATAAAATTTTCTCCATTTGTAAAAATTCAAATCTGCGGTCTTCGTCACCACACCATTCTCGGTAGTTAAATTGAACCAAATATCAAACTGAATCTCAAGGCTTAGTTCTTTTAGCTCGTCGATTCCGATTTAATTGAATTCTTGATTCCTTCCAATCTATTCCATCCGCTTTTTCCCTAAAACAAATCATACTCCGTTAAAGGCACCATAAATATGCCTTCCATTTCACATTGGACAGAGCTTGTAAGTCAAGGTTCCCTGTGAGATGTATAGTCATGTGATTCTGCAGGCAGGATAAGAGAGATATGACCTACTAGGGCAGGAAGTAGTAGCATTACTGCTTTTTTTTTGCTCAAGAAAGCATTACTGCTATGGGTATATCTACTCGTCAATCAAAAAAACCCATTTACATTCTTCCCTACTTATGCATTGATGACTCTGATGATCAATTCAACTCCTTGCATGTTCGGGAATGAGACGTTGACACAACTCAGCAGGTGCAACAGCCAACTCTGCATTGTTTTATTCAGTTAGCAAACGCAACAGAAACATCATTTAATATAGAGCGAGCAAATTTTTTCCGTGACTCGTATGGCTCATTATATTAGTCCCGGACTAAGAGTAAATACATGGCTTTGATCATTGAAAATAACCAATCTGCAGCAAATTAGTTCTTTTGCCAAATGAGGGAGGGGAAAAATAATCGGTTTACCTTGTGCTGTGAGGTCAAACAAAGGAGGCAGAGGTCGCCCGTTCGGCAAGCATACTTTTGGCTCTCTAAGATCATTGAAGGGGTGTGCACATGCTTCCATCTATAAACAAGAAAGAACTGAGATCAAGACTAACCAAACAAAACTTATTTTCCTTCCCAAACTTTGTGGTTCTGTAGAACACTGATGTTACGTAGTTTCAAACATATATGCATATTAAATTATTTCCCCCGAAATCTAAATTCCTTACAGTGGTGCACCGTAGATTTGGTGAATACTGGAGCAGCCTTGATACAAGATCCACAGCTTCTGGAGGCATTCTCTCGTCGAAAACCTGGATTTTACTAATTCAGTGAGTTATCTGATGCATTCATTAATCATGAACCGACTTCTTCTTTAGAAGGGGTTCGCATCATGAAGAACAACTAACCTTGTGCCATGGGTGTGCCTTAATCTGAGGAAACTTGAATTCAGAGTAATTTGGATTCATGCACTTTATTTCTTCTCTGGTAGGTGTCCCCAATATCTATAACAAAAAAACTTGGATTGAGTCACAAAAGTGGATAGAAAATAAAGCTTCCAACAAGAAATTGCTTGTAAAGAAAAAAATGTGAGGGGAACTATAGAACATGATTGTACCTTAATGATTTCCACCAACTGATCAACCCCACTCTCCCCGTGGAACATTGGCTGCAAATAATATGACATAGACAAGACATCAATCTAAAAATGTGATCTTTTAATTCTAAGACCCAATTAGCGGTGAGCTAAAACGCCTCAATGACCAGAATTTACTTCCAAACTAAATCTATTATATCTACTTCATGCAGCAAGCACCATGACCAAGATTTTTCATGTATCAAAAACCAACTATGGAAGACAATTTTCATACGACTAGAGTCTGCCCACCTGTCCTAGAAGGAACTCGGACAAAACACAACCAACAGACCACATATCAATAGCATTTGTTGCCCCAAATATGAGTTCAGGTGCTCTATAATACCGTGAGCATATATATGATATGTTGGGTTCACCAGGCACCTAGAAGTTCAATTTCATAAGCTTTAAGGAAAAGAAACATACCAGCATCTTTGCAGTCCCAAAATCACAAACCTTTAGCTGATAAGTATGGGGATTAACCTGTACAAAATCACAAGTGATATGCTTTAATGTCAAAGAAATGACTTTCAAGTAATATAACATGTTCAGATAATCTCAGTAAGGAATCCTTGATTAACATCTACAACAATCATGAGTGTACTCATACAACGCATTCTTCAGAAACAAGATTGCGGAGATATAGTATCATTTTGTCTTTTGCCCTTTTTTAGGCTCAATACCATAGAAATCATCATCAATTCTCTCAATCCCCGAGGCCCCAGCCCTTCTCCCCCAAGAAAGAACAAAGAAAATAAGAATCTAATAAATTTCAGAGAAGCTTTAATCATAGGAAATGTATCCTGATGCAAATAGAAAGAAACCATAGTAGGAAATGAATGCAAAAAATCTTACCAATAAATTTCCGTGGTTTGATGTCACGGTGGCAGACACCAAGTACATGATGTTGATAGTTTAATGCACGGCATATCTACAAGAAAGAAGTAGCAAACCAGTCAGTAAAAGAACAGAAGTAACAAAATCTAAGATTACAATTAAAATTCTAGCATGCATAATAATGGAAACTCAAACCCACCAGAGTGCAAATGATCTCCAAGTTTCTAGACTTACCTGGTATGTATACAGTTGTATATAAATAATAGGCATATGTTGATGCATTCCGATATACTGCTTTGAAACTCTGTAGACGGTTTCTGATACATACTCCAAAACCAGCTTCAGGTACAACTCAGAAGGACTCACCGACAGGATTAACAAATCTAGACTGAATAGTAAGCTCTTTGTATGAATCAACACCTTCTTGCCATTTAGACAGCTGCCTCTTCAATATATCAAATGCCTTTAAACCCCCACCTTCAAATTTTTTACTAGGAGAATTAAACCTCAACTCTACTAAGCAAAGATCATCAGATATCTCTGGACCTACTGGCTCAGACTCTAACTTATCATTGGAAACAGTCTTTTCCTCCATAACATGAAAAACTAATGTATCATGAATCTTGTCTCGATAAATAGAGGTCTCATTAACATCACTTGTGCCAGAGCACTTGAATGCAGTTGGGCGGTATAGCAAGAAAGGTTTTGGTTTTGAAGGATCAACCCAAGTTTCATCTACATCATCAGCAAGTGATACTTCATGATTACCAAACTCAGAATCAGAAATAGAAGACGAAATTGCATCAGCTGTCTTCATAATTTCATTGTATTTGGTGTCAATCTCTGCTTCAACAGAAAACTTGCCATCTTCAAAATGAGGACACCCATCATAGATTTCTTGAAGCGAGAGCAGAATAGGAAGAGGAAGAAGTGGACCCACTATATCACCATCACGTCGTGCCTTATTATGCCCTTTATTGCTGCAAGAGGATGCTTTCCTTAAGAAAAATGGAGGCAGTTCAGGACAGGATGAAACAGCTAAATACTCCAAAGCTACCTTCTTTTGGTCAAGAGCAACGTCAAGGGATTTAGAGTGCTTTGAAAATGCCAATTGTAACAGATCCAAAGGCAATTCAACCCACAATCGTCTTAGAGCAATGTCATGGAGGTTTGCTGATGGCTTCACATCTTTAAAAGAGGCAATAATGGCAGAAGAACATCTAAATGGGCCAACCCCACAGACATTCAATTTCTCACACAAGAAATCGTGAACATCCGAGTCAGAGGGTCCCTCCTCCTGAGCATCCTTACAAGGATCTTTCAATTCTTCAACTAGGAGTTTAGTAAGGTTGCCTCTTCTATACGCATCAATGAACTTC
The DNA here is from genome assembly GCA_019022615.1 of Acacia melanoxylon. Classification (NCBI taxonomy): domain Eukaryota; kingdom Viridiplantae; phylum Streptophyta; class Magnoliopsida; order Fabales; family Fabaceae; genus Acacia; species Acacia melanoxylon. The sequence goes on from JAFJYJ010000010.1 coordinate 9,540,105, forward strand.
AATTTATGGAACACAACACTCTTGCGATACTTATATTTCTCATCACCAACAGTGAACAATAAATATTTGTCAAAACTCAACCCTTGTTCATGGCAATCTTCGGATTTTCTATCATGCACCCAAGAAGCTTCATATCTCTGCAGTTCAAGCTTTCCAGATGACATTAGCCTCACCAATGTAAAACCACCATATTTATATGGTTCACAAAGTAAGGAAGCTAAATCATTGTTCATAATGCCAAAACCCAAAACTATCTCCTTCTTCATCTGCCAATCAATCCATTGAGGAAGAGCAACCTTTGACAACTCTTCTTTCAAAAAACAACTTCCACAATGACAATCACGACCAGATAACACAATTTCATATGGAAGCTCCCATGCATTAAGGGTCTTGTTAGTCTTAGAAGGCTTTGAAGCAAAAGATCCTCTTTGAGATGGCAATGAAGATCCATAGCAGAAGACATTGAACTCACCATTCCAAAATGATCCCAATATAATACAAAAGCCAACTTCAGAAGATAACTTGAAAGTATCTTCCATTGAATGTGATCTCAACGTAGACAAGTTCAACACATTCATGAAGCAAGGTCTGTCAAGACCATGGGCCCATCGTATAATTGGCCTCATATGCTTCCGCACATCACATAGAAGTAAAAAACCATTGGAGGCCACAGTGAAGTAGAAGCCGTCAGGGCCTGCCCTTGAAAGGGCTAGAAATCTTTCACGTTTAGTTGGTGTATGCATATGCAAAAGCTCAACCTTCAATAGACAACTTACAACACATTTATCCGCACTTAAATCAACTAAAAAAACCGCATCAGAACGTGCCACAATCAAAATTCTAGGATGCCAACTAAACTCACAGCTTAACCAAACATTGCCATCAGAACAATTTGACTTATGCCACTGTACTCTCAACCTAGTTCCCTTAAAATTAACATTTGAACTAGAATTCTTGATGTGATATTTCAAATCAAACAAGAACAACTCACCACTTTCAAGCAAAACAAGGCTTTCTTCAAGTATGTGTGGACTCCAACAAGCATGGGCAACAGAGCAAGTCTTAAAAATTTTGCCACCCATATAGACTACACTAGGCCTCTCCAAACTTGAATTATATTGCACAGTAAACCAATGAGCAGAATACAGTGTGGAAGCCAACAAATACCCAATAGTAGAAGACTTACGTATATCATAATCATTATCAATTGGGATTACTAAAATTCTTGATATGCTAGAACATGCGCCACTTGCAGCTTGAAAAATATCGCCATTGCTATCAAGCTGAAGGCGTAAACTTGAACCTTCAACATGGAGTACAAAAAATCCAACTTTCTCAGAGTTCACACCAGTTGGAAAGAAGACAAAAACACTATTGTCATACTTGAGAAACTCAAGCCGGTTGTATTGAAGGATAGAGGTGATATCGTTTTGGAATTGGGGACCACAAAGTGAAGCAATGGAGGACGCAGTTGAGGGAAGTACAGGAGCATCAGGACAAGAGGTTATGAGAAATCGAGAGAGAGAGAGTTGGGGAATATGAAGAGGAGGGGGTAAGAGGGAAGGGGAAAAGAAAACATGGGTTAGGCTTTGAGGAATGGGATTAAAGATGAGGGGGCCCAAAGTGGGCCGTGCAGAAGAGGGAATAAGGACAGGGGGTGAACAAGTTATAGAAACTGGGAAGAAGGACTTCCAATCTTCTGAGAAGTCCATTACTTGAGAGAAGTAAAACAAGAAGAAGAAATCAGAAATGAGAGAATCTGAATAAAACAAGGAGTGAAGAGGAACAGCTGCAATCATAGGCTAGTCATCTAATTGTTGGAGCCATTTAAGTTATGTAATTTCTGTTCAGCAATATCCTGCAATACAAAAGAGAGTATAGGTGAAATTTTTTTCTATTTTCACGGATAAAGGAATTTGAAAGAAAAAATCTAACAGTAAAAAAAGAAGACGCATCATAATCCAAGAGAACGGGGAAAAAAAAAAGTTGGCAAAACAGAGGAAAATAGCCTAAACCTAGAGATTATGCAGAAAATAAGCAAAAGGGGAAAATAGAAATAGTAGTTAGATGAGTATATTGAAAATCACAGAAGCAGAGATTGCACAAAAAGGAGAAATCAATGACAATATATAATCTCTCATTTGCATTTGCAAGATATAACCAATAAGGAGGCAATTTCCCTTCCAAGCACAACATTGTAATGAAGGCTGTGTATTCAATGTAGTTAAATTTACATGTATATTCTGCAAGATCTACTTTCGCCAAAGTTATGAACGTTCATGTAAGAAACAGACATGCCATTCATTCTGGAATTTATAACATCTTCCATCTAAATAATCATACAAATACACAGAAAAAATGTATGCATATATACATATCAGTAGTTGTCCAAGATTATATTGTTGTAAAAAAACACTCCTTTTTCCATGGATTTAGGAGGCATGGCACAGAGAAGAAAGTTATGGGCACAAACCCTTAAAAAAATAGTTACAGAAACTACTCCCCAAAGACATTTATATAAATTTAAGTCTTAAATAAACGCATACAAATAGATGAAACAAAAACTAAATAGTATCAAAGCTCAAATTTTTAGAAAGACCTACGTTTGAAGTTGTTGACTATGACACGTATCTCTCAAATTCTCCAAAATCTATAATATCAAAGCTCACCTCATCTTCTGGTAACGACCAACACAAAGTGCATAATATCTTCAAATAACTTAAGCAAGTCAGCAGATAAATCACAAAGAACCAACTGAAGAGTCAATAACTTAAAACTATGATACTTCAAATCAATGCACTAAATGGTTATACATACATCCACATACTGCACAACCATCTCAATAAAAGTCAAATTGCAGGCCAGAAAAAAAAAAAAAAAAAAACGGCCAAATTTCAGGGAACGACCAACACTCAGGAAAAAAAGAAAAACAATCGACAGAGCCACGACCAACACAGAGCAAAGAAAACTCAGGCAAAATATAAAGTAGATCGACAATCGATACCCACATTTAGAGAGTTAAATACCTTCCTTTCAAAACTGGAGAAGAGGCAGATGGCAGTCGCAGTCTCGCAGATAGTAGGCAGATCGCAGTCACAGTCTCGCAGATAGTAGAGTGAGACCGGATCCGCAGAGTCTGGAAAGATCGAGCTTTGATCGGCGCTGTGAGAGTCGACCGGAAGTGAAGTGAGAAGGAAAAGCGAGAGCTCAGAGTCTGACGACCGGATCAGTGAGAGTGCGAGAGAAGGCGCTGTGACCTGTGAGTGTCGACCTCCGGAAGTGAAGAGAGAACTCGCTGTGACTGACTGTGAACTGTGAAGTTAGAAGCCAAAGACGAGAAGTGAGAAGCCGACAGAGGGATGGGGTTTTCACGAAAGGGACGTGGCTTTGGTACTTTGCCGGTACCGTCCGCTGTGCTCCTTTATTTTTTTATTTTTTTTTTTTGCAAAAAAAATTTTAGGAAAGGGGGGTTATAATTTAAATCTAAATAAATACAATATATAAAAAAAATTAAAAAAATATCTAATACTCCACCTCTAATTAGAGCGTATTAGCACCTAATAAGCACCTAATTATAAGATCTAATGTGGATTCCCGTGACCTGTGAGTGATCGAACCTCCTTTAGGTGAAGAAGAATTCGGATGCCTTTTATTGTCAACCAAAGACGTTGTGCTCCTTTACTTAACGCCGTTTTGGCGTAAAACTGAGTCTTTTTTTCAAAAAAGATATTTTAGGACACACCGATACTTAAAATATATTTTAGAATATTAACAGATACTAAAAAAAATATTTTAGAATAATTTTAAAAAATTATTTTAGAATTTTGGAAAAATATTTCAAGATATTGGTATTAAAATGATATTTCGGATCTAAAAAAATACTTCATAATTTTAAAAATTATTTAAGGATCTTGAAAAAATATATTTTATAAGCAAACAAAGCTTAGATACATCGATGAGCACCTTCCAAGGCGTGTAGCAAAGCCTCCAAGCCACTTACCGAGAAGTCTCGCATGAAACCCCCACAAGCCGCCACCTATTCCTCGCACCCTTTGAAGCCCCATCGAATTGACTTCACAAATGGAGCTTCCGGAAAGGACCGACAAACATTTTGAATGATTTTGTGCTACCCATGAAACCCCCCTTCATCCCTTCTAGTTTTTAAATCTCCTAATAACTCAAGGATGGGCCTCGAGACAATATTTAAAGCGTGCATCCTGTGTGTTATGAATAAATTCATTCCGCCATTTCCAAATAAAAACTAAGAGACAATAAATAACTCATGCCAATAAAATCCGCCTAGAATAGTTTCATCACATTTCCAATTCTCCGTTACCCATTCAATCCAATCATAGCTAAAAAAGGAAAGGGAATGATCAACAGGTACCACCTCATACCAGAAAGCACGCACCACATGACAGTTTCTAAACGCATGTAGACTGGACTCTGCTTCTTGATGACAAAGAGGGCAAAGTCCATCATTGTCAAACCAAACACTGATCCATGACCTCAAAGGGAGTCTCTGATGAAATAATTTCCACCCAAATATCTGTACTCTATGTGGTCCCACCCACTTCCATAGCTTCATCTATATGTCACCATTAATAATAGATTGTTGAAATCCAGGTTCGGCTAAATAAAGATAACAACTTTTAACACTAACACCAGTTAAAGTACCAGCCAACCAAAAGGAACGATATGGTCCATCATTAGGAGAAGGCGAAAGCATGCCTCTAATTAACTCAACCATATTCTGGGGAAGCAGGCTGTTTAATAAAGGTAGATCCCACCAGCCATTTTGATCGACAAATCTATTAACCATACACTCCTCGCATCTCAGCAAGAAAAGGACTCACTATGTAATCTTGAAGACAAATAGACGAGGACTCACTATCTTTCCAAAAGGATATAGAAAGCCCATCTCCAATTTCCCATACCACCTCATCCTTCATATTAATAAGAATGTTACATAAAGAACTCCAGAACGTTGAACAGCCCGGTTTAAGGATTGGGAAGTGCCCAAATTGTACCTTGTACTTACCCTGGAGAAATCTAACCCATAGGGCATCTTTTTCGTTTTGGAACCTCCAGCCACACTTCATAAGTAGAGCATCATTCATACTTGCAGCCGATTTTAAACCAAGTCCACCCATAGATTTAGGACTAGTCAAAACATTCCAACTTAAAGCATGATGAGCTTTGCGAAGGTGCGAATCACCCCAAATGAAATTCCTTTGTATTTTATCAATCTCATTACATATACTTAGGGGGAGCCTAGCATATTGCATATGAAATACAGGAATAGTAGATAATACCGATTTGGCAAGAGTTATTCTACCTACCCGAGAGTTTAATCTTTGTTGCCACCCACCTAACTTCCTTCGTAGCTTATCCACAATATGTTGATAACATTGTTTAGTTGCACGCCCATGTATCATCCAAGCCCCCAAATATCTTCCCACATTTTTGACTCTCTTGAATCCACATTTATCCGTCAAAGAACCAGCCAAATCTTCATATATGTGTTTGGAGAAATAGATGACAGTTTTCTCCATGCTTACCCTTAAACCTGAAATCTGCTCAAACAAAGAAAGACACTTCATAATAGTCTCCAACTGATCAGACTTAGCCTCTGCAAATAGCATAAGGTCATCAAGTAAACATCAAATGAGAAAGTGGGGGCCTCCTTGGCCCACCTTAATAGGAGTCCAAAGACCACCAAAGTGATGTACTGTGGAAATAATATGGGACAATTTTTCCATAGCTAATGTAAATAAGTAGGGGGATATGGGATCACCCTGTCGGATGCCCCTAGAAGGCTGAAACGATGATGTTTTACCCCCATTCCATAGAATATTGAAAGACGAGGTGGAAACAGCCTGCATAATCAAGTCAACTATAGCACGTGGAAAGCCAACTTCGTCAAGGATGTTATGTAAAAAATTCCAGTTCACACGATCATAAGCCTTTTCTAAATCAACTGTAATTGCCATAAATTGTCTCCCTCGCATTTTGTTCATTGTGTGAATCAATTCTTGAGCAATGACAATGTTGTCATGAATTTGTCTCTTGGGGACAAACCTGGACTGGAAAGGCGAAATAACAATCTCCATTATCGGTTGCAACCGCCTCACAACCAGTTTAGTGATCAGTTTATACAAGACTAAGCATAATGATATGGGCCGAAGCTGAGACATAGACGTTGGTACCTGCACTTTAGGGATCAAAGCAATCAAAGTAGCATTTAGATATCGAATATGAGAAGGGTTATGCCAGACATCTATAATCAATCTCATAATCTGGTGACGAAGCACACTCCACTGTCTCTGGAAGAACACTGCCGGGAAGCCATCAAGACCAGGGGCTTTATGACTTCCCATGCTAAACAAACAGCTTCGCACCTCCTCACATGAGGGAATCCGCTCCAAATCTAACAATAAATGATGCGGAACACTCGGCCAGGTAGAGGTAAGCCACCTACGATTAGTTTCCCCATCCAAAAAAAAGGTTCTGAAAATAAGAAAGGGCCATACCTTTAAGTTGATCATCATCTTCCACCCAGATATTGTGCTCATTTTTCAAACGAGTTATTTTATTGAAACTCCTCCTAGTTACAGTTTTCAGATGGTAGAACTTAGTGTTATGGTCCCCTTCAGTTAGCCATTGATGCCAAGACTTCTAGAACCAAAACATCTCTTCTCGGTTTAATATCTCATTCAAACGATTTCTGCATTCTAACTCCTTCAAACCCCAGACCTCAGAATCATTGCTTACACGTTGTTGTTGTTGTAGCAGCTCAAGTTCGGAGCTCAAGGTATTCTTCATCTGAAAAATATTCCCATACACCTCCCTATTCCAATGACCCAAAGGCGTGACCATACGAGATAACATGATAGGAAGATCAAGATTGTTCTTCCATTGAGATTTCATGAGAGCTGGAAATTTAGAGTGATTCATCCAATCGGCTAAGAAATGAAAGGGTCTATTCTGCTTACCCTATGGAGGATCAGACAATCTCAGCAACATAGGAGTATGATCCGAGTTATACCGCGGAAGATTAACCACATCAGCCTTGGCAAAAGACAATCGCCATGAAGTATTTGCAATAACACGATCCAGCTTCTTATAGACATGGTCTAAATGCCCCCACCTCGGTCCCATCCAAGTATAATAGCTCCCCGACACCTTAATGTCGTCAAGATGCCAATCCAACAAATGACTCCGAAAAACCCGACACGGGCCAATAGCAGCAGCATTACCCCCTTTTTTCTCCTTCACATCCGCAATCTCATTAAAGTCACCAGCAACCACCCATGGGTCAACAATAGATCCTGCAATAGAATCTAGGCAACCCCATAGAGTTTGACGCTCCTCCCCCCTAGGGCTTCCATACACAGCCGTAAACTGAAAAACATGATCCATCACATTCACTTTTAAATGAACATGTTGAAATGAATTATTCAAAACAGTAACCTGAACATCCTGAGATTTCCAAAGGACCCAAATCCCTCCAGAGAAACCCCTTGCTTCCTCCACAAAGGAACTATCAAACCCAATCTTCCTCCGTAACCTCAAGCACTTTTCTCCACTAGTCCTCGTCTCAACTAGCACCAATAGACTGATATTATACTTTGAGGTCAAAAACCTCAACTGGCGCCCAAGATCAGCATTGGCCGCCCCCTTGCAATTCCATATGAGGAATGCCATCATAATAATAGTGGAGTATGGACAGGTGAAACGTGCACCTGAGACACTCTACCACTAATTCCCCTCTTTACTTTAGTCTTTCCAGTTCCTACCGGTATGCCTCATTTTTTTTCTCACCATTCTTCATTGGACTCCCAATTGCCTCATCCAAAGAACTACCAGTAACAACATTACTAATTTGCTCATTAATTTCCTCGGTATTAGCTTCCTCAACCACACATGAATTCACCTTTCTTCCTTGGCGCACATTGGAAAAGTCCAAATTAATATTATGAGAGCTCCCCCCCCCATCGGCACACTTTCATCACCCTCAAAAACTACAACGGTCCCTTCTTGCAAAAAATTGCCACTTGGAACACCTTGCTTCAAACCTCTCTCTTCTACGACACTAACACTCTCCTTCTGACTGAACATGGGGTCCACGTCTAAACACCGTAGGTCCCTCAATCAATATTGCATTTCTGACCAGTTTCCGTTTCCATCACCTTATGGAGAGCTTCCTGCAAAATGGAAAATCTATTCAGTATTTCCTTGGATAAAACAGTCCACTCCTTATCAGCAACAACTTCCTTGCTTCCATCTTGCAACCCTTCATCATCTCCGATCTCGGATGGATCAGTCACGGTGTCACAGATTGGTCGACCTGCTGCTACCTCTACTGGATCTGTCACGGTGGTGTCCTGGACTGTTCTAACTGCCACGATGTTGTCACATTTTGGCCGATCTATCACAGTGACGTCACGGTTCGATCCAGTTATTTCCTCCAACCCCTGCTGATTAACCTCCTTTGCACCCAAGAAGCTATTTTGACTTTGATTGTTAGCCTTTGACATAACTCGTGGATGATCAATATTCACTTTCTTGCCCACTACTTGCCATCTCCCATCATTTTGTTTACTCCGCTGTGCTTCAAATTGAGCCACCATATTGCGTGCCTTTGGACATCCACCTAACCTGTGCCCGTAAACCTTACACCCTGCACAAATGGCCTCTAGACCCTCATATACTATATCACGATGACTACCCTCCAAAATATAACTCAGTTCTAACTCTTAAGACAAGTCCACTTCCACGCAAATCCTTGTGAACCGTCCCCTAGCAACTTTTGTTGCCACAGAATCCATCCGAATAAATCTCCCAATACAATTACCAACCTCTACTAACAACTTCGTCTTCAAGTACTCAGGTGGGAAAGCTGGGAGTTTTAACCATACTTTTACCTTACCAATTACATCAGCATCTGGGGCAAAAGACAAGCTCCATTCCTTTTCTAATAAATAGTATATTTTTAATATCAGTCACTATCTAGAATATTTTTTAAATATCCTAAAATAATTTTTAAAATCATGCAGTATTTTTTTAAAGTATCTTTTTTAGTACTTGATCATTACTTTGAAATATTTTATCTTTTTAGTACGAAGTATTACCTAAAATATTTTTTCAAGATCTTAAAATAATTTTTCAAAATTGTGAAGTATTTTTTTCAATATCAATTAGTATCCTAAATATCTTTTTAAGTATCATGTCAGTCCTAAGTTTTTTTTTTTAAAAAAAGGAAACTAGTTGTGTTTTGCGCTAAAACAGTGTCGTTTTAAGTAAAGGATCAGCAGACGGTACCCCAAAGGACCAAAGCCACGTCCGTCATTAGGAAATTGTTGGTGTGTTTGTTACTGTTTGGTTCGGTGTTACAAATAAACATGACGGGTCTTCATTCAGTCAGGTACTATTTTACACGTTTTTTAAAAGAGTTAAGTAGAAAATCCGCCTAAAAGTTTTCAGCGAGGAAGCGATGTTTTACCTAGTAGTATTTTTAAGTTCAATGTCACCGAAAGTTTTAAAAGCGTAGCTTGATATTTGCTCAAAACCATTAAAAAACTAATGTTGATCGTTAAAAAATTTACGTTGACTGTTAACTTTTTAACCGAAAATGGCAACATTGGTACGTTTTAAAACTTCTAGGTTGACATTAAGCCTGAAAAATTCCAAGGTAATATTATTCCTCAGTGAAAACTTTCATGACGGATTTGTCACTTAACTTTTTTTAAAACCAAGTTTAATAATTTGCAATAATAATTCAAATCTCCCTAATGATGTGAAGTTGTGAATGTTAGAATATATCCTGATAAGTAGCTTGGTAAGCACTTTTTAAGTCCTAAAAGTATGTCCGGTCTCCAATAAATCTTTTGAAACATAACTCACCTAAATTTTTTTTATCGAAAAAACTTGCAACAATAATATTAATTGGGTTAAATGTATATTTAGATTTGATTACAAATCATCAATATATATATCTATAGACAACATAATATTTATTATACTCCATATTTCATGGGCAGACCTGGGTGCATATAAGGAAAAGGAACATGGAGAAACATTACTTTTTCTTTCTTTTTTTAGTTTCCTTTTTTAATGCAAGCAATATTAGTATTACTCAACTTTTTATTCACATGGCTGCATGACTATATCTATTTATATATGTGTGAATCTTTTTATGAATCATCGTACATTAACAGTGAAATTAAAGCAACATATATGTATATACATATATATCCCCTTGTTTGGTTTGTAAACAACTCAATTAAAAAATTAAAAGACCTCTCATCGTTTGAAGTGCTTGTTCGCGTGTGTGGGGTCATAACTTGTTTTTTTAATGAAAATCAGAATAATATTTGTAGAGGATAAGCTTACATTGTCACTTCATATAATAGAAATTCGCGATTGAAAAAATTAAAACATATAATAGAATATAACATGATGATATACAAAAACCAAAAAATGAAAAGGGAGTAAAAATTAATCAAACAATATCTTCTAATCACTATTAAGAAATTTAGGAAAAATGACACAAATGTCCCAATTAAAGAAAATAATATCATAAAATTTTCATAACTTGTCATTGACAAGTTATGAGACTTTTCTAATATTATTTTCCTTAATTAGGACCTTGATGTCGTTTTCCAAAAAATTTAAATTATATAAGGGGTTAACATAATCTTTGGTCCCCTAAATTTAACCTCATTTTGATTTTGATCCCTCAAGTTTCAAATTATAGGTTTTGATCTCTCAAGTTTTCTTTCTTTAAAACATTTGTTCCTATAACTCAATAAAAACATGTACTCTCTCCGGTCCTAATTTTAAGATATAGTTGAATTTTTGGAGAGATTAAGGAAACTAATTAAATTAGCTTAGAGTATTTTTATTTTTTTTTCTTCAAACTAAATAGTTTGACCAATAAACTAATATATAATCTAAGAAAACACAATATATGAAATAATTAAGTAACTTATTTAACTTCTTTAATCTCTCCAAAAAAAAAAGTCAACTAGGTCTTATAATTAAGACCGGATCATAGTATCATTTTGTTCTTAGAGAGACTAAAACATGTGGTTTGAAACTTGAAGGACCAAAAGCAACAAAATAACTATTTAGAAAAACAAATAACAAAAAAGAAACATAATCCAAAATCTTCTGTAATTGCACAGGAGGTGTCCAAATCAAAAACTCATATCTCTTAATTAATACACATACACCAGTTGAAACCGTACAAGAAAAAGATGGAGAATTGGAGATTAACTATTGAAACCAAAATCCACAAGACTAAATTCCGCAGGCATGATCTATTTTTATTCCTGTATAAAAATCTATTTCCTAGATTGGTTCACACAGTGTCTCCCCACAAGATCGATCAAAAATAGTAAAGGTAGCTTGAATGGCATTGTTTTGTTATAAATGATACGAGTATTATATTAATCGAGATGACCCTATATATGTTTAAACCATAAACTCTCACTGCAATCGAGGAGCTTACCTTGTATATAATGATAACATAAACAACACCAAAAAAGAATGATTAATATAATTAACCATCAAAGATCAAACACGAATGCCAACGTAGTTCCACCAATTAACAGGAATCCCCATCACATATCCATTATTGTCATTATGAGTATTAGCATTCATGTCTTGATGATGAACTCCAATTATCTCTGCCTTCAAATCTCCGGAATTCACCATCATCTTCGAGTCTTTTAATTCCTTCTCTGTATCTTGTTCCTTATTGCTGGCCACTTTGACTGAGAAATTGATGATCCCACTTCTCCTTCCTTCCCAATTCCTCAGCCTGTAACTTAGCATCTCCAAACACTTGTCTTCCTTTGGAATCACATCCCAAATCCCTATTCTCGCCAACCCTATAGATCGAACCATACCTCTTGGCGTCTTGCACTGAACTTCGAACGTAATAGACTGTGCATGCAATGGCACCTCCACCATCAACTTCTCGTTCCATAAACTTCTTAAGCTCCCCACTTCCTGCTTCGCCGGTTTGGTGCTCCAACACTTCAACGACTCCGTCCGGACCACCACGTACACATTCTCCGTCACCGGAGTCTGGTCAATACAGAGACTCTCGCCAGATATGACTGTCACCTCTAGGGTACGCGGTGTCTTAAGTGCATCCATGTTTAGTTAAGTAGAGGGTGGAAGAGAGATTTAATATACAAGAAAGAGAGAATTTGATATAATATTCTTGGGATGAAATGGATGGGACGAAGGGTGGCTTTATATAATGGGATTTGTATGCACAGACGTAAGAGAAGGGACAATGAAGAAGAAGAAGCAAAGAATACGCCGAGTTATTTTGGGGTTGTTGGACATTATTATTGATACTCGGTTTGTTTTTAGAAGTCTGCTTTCTGTGAAAATAATTAAATTGTCGGGAAGCTTACAGCCATTGACTGATGACATTGGATATTTCTAAGGGATTGTTGTTACAATATATAAATTTTCTGGGAAATTTAATTAATTTTATATATAGGAGTCTCGTGAATTTTCGAAGGAAAATACGAGGACGTACTATTTTATTACTTATATTCAAATCAAAAGGATTGAAATGTAACTAAGCCACGATGAGATATAAATTATTTTAATTTAACGAGCCCGTAATATAATATCATGTGTTGATATGGATTGCAAAGAAAGTAAATGTTTTATTTCAGTTGAGTTAATGAATAAAAGATGTCTAAAACACTTTACACGATTTGTCAACCCTCTTTTTAATTATTTCCTTTTCAAGGTCAATTGACAGTAATGTATAAAATTGGATTAAAATTACTAACAAGCTGTTAGTTGATAGTAAGTAGTCTCACCTCTAAGAAGGAAAATACAAGTTCGAATCTTATGAAGCATATTTGTTGAGAAAGATGAAAATCCTTAATTATATATATGTTTGTGTGTGTTGATACCACAACTGTCACAACCTTCCAATAATACATCATACATCAAAGCATTATAGTCCAGCACAATGAGCAAAACGGTTTGGGTGTAGTATACTGCTATTATATTACAAATCTTTGTCATAAGTTTTAAACGTAATTACATAAATTTTTCTGCAAATATCCCTTGAACAATCTGGAACTAGTCCGACACCTCCATTTTGCTAACATTTGCCGCTTTGTCCTGGGAGCCTCATCCAGTATACTCTACAATTCACATGTAGTACCAGGTGCTAGAATCTCGAAGGATCCCAAAGTAACAGGTTAATCTCATGCACAATGTATAAACAGTGTATGAAAGTCAACCACAATAATGAAAATAAACAATACTGCATTCAGTATATACAGTCACATAATGCACACAGCAAGTCCTGGAACACGCAATCATAATGCACACAACGATGAATGTAGAGCACGCAACAAGTTTCAGATCCATAGTGCTGGTAAAAATAATTGGGTCTCAAACCCAAAATGACTGAATGCATTATGCGCGTGTCCTAAATACGGATCACAATCATGATACAAACAGGTGTACACAGATATACAGAGTACATGAGAATAGAGTTATTATCTAGTAGATTTTTAGACTGATAACCAACTCCCAAATTTCTTAAAGGCCCTGAGCAACGACATTCCCTATAATTAATGCAATTATAAATAATGTCTGTCACTTATGCAAATTCTTCATAATTCAAATAACACCGGAATTAATTATTCTTTTAGCCCATCTGTGTGTGCATACATACATACTGTAACACCCCATTTTTGTAAACGTTTTCATAGTGTTTCTGATCAGAGATTGAGCGTCGGAAAAAAAAAATCAAAATAAAGAGTAACTAAATAACAATGACTATAGTATGTCTGGTTGTTCATAATAGTACATTCATCCGAGTGTTTAATATCTATGAAGTACATATCAAAAGTAATAACGTCTCCGTTTGATTCTTAAGCTGGCTCCTTACCCTTGTCCTTGATCCTGATTCCCCTGGATCCTGAAGCTAAGGTAAGAGCTGAGATCAAATGTCCATTGGATCTCAGGTAACGGTTAACCTCATGCTTATGTAACAGTATATGTATGACAGATATCCTTTTTCAGTATAAAACACAATTGCAAAACAGTAACAATATGTAAGGCAATAACAAAACACAGCCCCTGCAGTATGTCTGTTATCCCAGTCTGCACTATTCACCAGTGCCACGATGTACAGTCGTGTCCTCAGCGCTAGGAAAACTCTAACGGCATTATTAGAACCATAACGAACCCGTGTATATTTGAGTGTATCAAAAACAATTTAAGACAGAGTCTTAGCATATGAACACAACTATCATATATAGGCATACAATAAGCATAAGAGTTAAGGTTACAATACGAGTCCGTACCTTCGTTGATGATCACGGTACGTTTTGACGGTCGGAAGGCGATCACAGATATCCTATAAAGGTAATATCGCCTCTATTAATTCATAAATATTATCTCAAGAGATATTTTGGCTATATATGACCATTTTACCCCTGGACTAATTATTTCCAATTTATTTCATCTTATTTTTGTAAAAACGTTACTTAACAGCATATAAGCTGATTTTTCATCTAACTTTGGAAATTTATAATTAATTCCACAGAACTCGAAACGAGGATCCGTAAAATTCCTCGGAATCCTTAAGATGTATAATTTTAAGAAAAAAATATTGGTTATTGCCCAGATTTTATGAACACTTCCCAGGTTTAAGGTCTTCAACCTCTGCCCAGAATTTTCCAGAATTTCGTAGCCCATTTTGTAGAATTTTTATCTCCTAGCAAAAAAATCAAAACGACATGATATAGGTATATTTGGAAATCCCTATATGTCTACTTTTACCATGAATTTTCTCAGAATTTTATAGTACCATTTTCAACATAAGATACCAGCGTTTTTGTAATCGCTTTCAGAAATCGCTAACCGACAAATTTTCGCCAGAGCTTCGCTACTTTAACCATAATCTTCCAAAATTTTTGCTATAACTTCTTCTTCATTATTTTTCCGAAATAAAGCTAATTTTAATCATAAAAACATGAAAACAAAAATATAATTGGAAGATTATAAATCAAAACAACATTTAAGCTATAAACTAAAAAGCTAGAGCTCAAGAACTTACCTAGAACTTTGTTCTTGCTTCAAGAACTCACTCTACTCACTCTCTAGCTTCTGTAATCAGATCCTTTGGGCTGATTTGGTGTGAAGAATTATGAAGACATTACCTCCCTATTTATAGTCATTTTGCCATTAACTAACGTACAACTTGTATTCATTTTTAACCTTTGGATTTTAACTTAATTGAGAAGTCTTCATCTCACCTTTACACCTACATAAAAACCGACCTCCCCTCTCTTCCCTTCTTCATCATCTTTTTCACCTCAAAGTCCAATGTACTTAGCCAATTTGTCCCCCTCATTATGTAATTTTTACTTCATCATTAATACTTGATGGATGACTAATTTTCACTCTTGTTTGAGGCCTATATGACCGACTTCTCCATCCTCTTGCTTTAGTTAGTTTGCTTCAATTTTTAGTTACCCCAAATGCTTATTTAGTTAGTTGCAAGTTGGTGTTTTTATTCAAGATCCATTTTCACTTTTCTAATCTCACTTTTATGACTTAATTAAAGGTCTTTTTAAACTCTTTAATCACTTACATATTAATCACCAAAGTTTGTGAAAATCACTTTGGAGATAACCAAATTCAAGCTTAAATTGTGCTTGTTCATAATATCTACTTATATTTGTTCTATGATCAATAGTTTTCAAGATACAATTTATTTTCTATAGGTTCTCATTTACTTGTGTCTTGAATTTATCCTAATGGTTTTTATCTTGCCATTTTTAATTAACCATTTTTAATCTCTTTAATACCTAAGCTTACATCACTTTTACCACTAAAGTCTTCTTGCCATTATGCTTGATTATGACATGTTTAAGTAAATATCTAGATTTTACTTTGCTTCATCTTTTCCTCCTCTCAAAAACCAACCCCCACCCCTTAATTTAACTTTAATTTGCATTTCATTTTAATCTCTAATGTGTCTTAGTCATGTAAGCCCTTAAAGTCTTCTATATTAATGTTTGATTGTGATGTTTAATTGGTTAAAAATTTAACTCTTATTCCTCTTATACATGAACCGAATACACACTCATTTTTTTTCTTTTACTCTTGGATTTGTGTTTCATTTGCCTCACAAGTTCCATGGTAAAACCTTCTCATTGGTTGATTAATTTACACAAGGATTAAGCTTTATGGAACTAATTTTAAAACCTTTGGATTAGCTTTATTAAATTTAATCCAAGCCTTTGATTTTGGGTTGGAAAAATCTAAACACTATTAGTGATATTTGTTAATGATTTAGGATTAAGGACAGCTAATACAATTTCTTAACCCTTTTAATTAGCAATTTTTGCCACTTTAATTAATTAAAGGGAGAATTAATTAATCTTTGGTTAATATTGATAATTTAGTGTTTTAGGGGTTATTTAGGCTTAATTGCCATAATTTGATAGGTTTCAAAATTAATCTTGATGATTAAAAATACCTTATATGCTAATCTTAGCTTTTAAATATCCTTTGGATACTAATTAAATTGATATATACTTAATTATGCCCTTTTTAAATTAATTATTAATTAATTTTGAAAAATAATATAAACATTCCAATTATTGCAATTTTAATTGCCCAACAATTGTTGATAATTTTCTCTAATTGATTTAGGTACTTAGATGACATTTAATCACCTTTATGACATAATTAAGACTTATACTTAATTATGTTAATCTTAGGATATTTTATGATTCCTAATAGAATTTAAGAAATTTAGCCTTTGGTTATTCTAATTCTAGGAAAAAATTACCTAGAAATAAAATAGATACAATACAATAATTTTGAGACCACATATTCACCTATTTTAAATATGTATTATTTATCAAAATATAATATTTAAGATAAATAATTATCCGGGTATTACACATACATACATACATACATACATACATACATACATACATACATACATACATACATGCATGCATGCATACATACATATATGTGTGTGTGTGTGTTTTATCTTGTAATTTTAAATATACACAGTCAATCGGCTCATTGTTTGACACATTATTACCTGTGGGAGCCTTATTGCGAATGAGGGAAGACTATATGGCTCTATATGAAATTCATCAGAAATTTACAAGAAAATCTATATATCTTACAGTTACTTATCGTTAACGTCCAAGGAAAATTCTTCTATTGACTTCATTTTTGGTCTTTCATGAATTTAAATTCAAACATGTTAAAGTTACAATGCTTGATTATTTACACCCTTTCCTTTGGACGCTTGATGTGCTTTAACAACTTAGACATGGAAATTAATTTGCCTCAACTTCTTAGTAATTTGACTAATTAAAGACCCAAACTGAATATTCAATGCCCTTTCCTGCGTAGTAGAGTTCAATTCATTATACGAGTGCACATATAGAAGGAACAATATAGAGCCTGGTAAAATTATGTTAATATAATTAGAGCCCGTTTGAAAGTTACTTTTGGAGAATAGCTTTTGGAATTTATGAGGAAAAAATGACCTTTGGAGAATATATTTTAGAAAAAAAAATGATAGTGTTTGGATGCTTTTATTAGAATAGCTTTTGGAGGGTCAAATTTATCAAAAATGACATTAGCTTTTTGTATAATTGCATTTAAAGGATAAGGTTATATTTTAAATATTATAAACATTATATTTCATAATAAATACCAAAAATTACATAAAATTGTTAAAAAAATTAAATCTCTACCATTGGTAAATTATGTAAACATGATAAAAATTAGATCAAACATATATGTATTAATAAATTATATAGAAAAATATTTTTAACATATAATTTTTTTTTTGGTATAATTGAATATAAAGGATAAGGTTGTATTTTAAATATTTTTAACATCAACTTTCATAATAAGGATACTGATTAATATATTTTAAAAAAAAATCTCATAATCTTAAAAATTTATTTTGAGATATTGAAGAAAACAATATCTTTGATATTAATATATACGTTATTTATTGAATAAGTCAATGTTTGCATGTGAAAAAATGAAACATTCAACATATAAGAGTGGTGTTTCGTAAAAAATTTAACTACGGCCTTTATAAATTTATAAATATAGTCTATTTGTTCATGGTAGGGATACAAATACATTTCCCTTTATAAATATGAAATTTAAATCCTAATGATCAACATAAATGGCCTACTCACGTACAAGAATAATCTGCAGAAATATTAACTATTAGGAATCACACAGATGGAATATTATTCTTAGGAATGAAGAACAAAGGAAAATCAGAAATTAACACAACTCGCTACCAGCATCAACACTCTGGTGAACAATCCTAAGTCGAATATGTTATTTGTTGCTGAAATGCCACCGTTTTTGTCCGTGCTGTTGGTGGTGTTTTCCCCGGCGGGTGTTGATGTGGATATAGATAAGGTCAATTATACTTCGCGTTAAGATTCGCCGGAGTGAAATTGTGTTTGTTCGGCCTCCTGTCGGTCACCGATGGACCGACCCGCCACACCTGGTTCAACTTGTCTGGCTTCCCCGGCACCTTCACCGACGTAAGGATCGTCATTATGTTAGTTTTTGGGTGTCCTAGAGACAATATGTAAAAACAGATCAACACCATTTCTACGTTGTAGTATTTTATTATTAATAAATGAGCATATTTTATCTTTATCATATTTATGTCTTGCCTTTATTTTAAGGTAAATATGTGTTTGAAGATAAAAGACCTAGGCATAGAACATGTGTTATTCTTGAGGATCAATGATAGAGATCGTGATCATGAGGACTCGAAAACACTGGATATCTATTTCCTACAACTTGTTCCTAGTCTTGAATCACAAAAAAAGGGCATTGATGATCTCAATAAGACTAGTACGGCATCATCTACTTGTATAGAGATACAAGGTAGGGACCTCATGGAATACATGCATGAAGATGTCTTAGTTGATGTCGTGCGTGGATTTGTTGGAGAATAGATAGCACCGAACTTACCCGCCGAGAGACTCCATAAAGATTCATTGTAGAGAGTATCATTGGATATGTAAAGTCTCTCATCGTTTGGTAGTGCGGATCATCTTGGACTTAAGGATGTCATCAAATACTATGTCCTAAGGTTATACTTTGACCGTACAACTATATCCACCTAAAAATGGGGAGAACAGTGTACTCTTGGATGTAACTTGAATACATGAGTATAGATGGATATGCTGAGAGGACTCATAGTCCCCTACAAGGGATTAGTCATTCACAAGACCAGTAGAGCTTGGATAGCTTCTAATTAACTCGGAGTCTCATGCGCATGAGAAGTGATCATGAAGAGTCATGATCCGTTATAGAGTTAATATAAGAAGATTCCTAGTTCTGTGAAATAGTTACATTTAGTCAATTAAGAGAGATGATACTCTATCTTTGCTCTCGACTAAATGTGAATGACGATGTGAGAGATGATGCCTGCACGGTATCCAAATATGAAAGGTAGATCACTTGATCAACTCAATTAGTTCTGGGGCCGCAGAGCATTGCTAGTGTCTTATGAGGTCCTTAAATAAATTAGGCTCATTAAAATGGTTTTTAATTGGTCCAAGTTTATTTATCTCAGTGACTAATTGGGTCTAATGGGTCACACACAAATGTTATTTCCGATTGTTTAAAATTAGCAAACTTGGGCCAATAATTGTTATTGGGCTTTATCAAGAGTAAAGGTGTAATTGGGTTGGAGTAGGACTCCAAACCCAATGAGGAGAAAATGGCGTCATATATGGTGTCCCTAGTGGGAAATTGGTTTCTCCACAAAAGGGCCCAAATGTGTTGAAAGACCAAACAGGGTCTTAGGCCAAGTTGAATTTGGAATCCGAATTTTGAATTTAAGTTTGAAATTTAAATTTAAATTTTAATTCAAAAGGTTAGGTTATAAAAGATAATTCTGAATTATCTAATACACACACACACACACAAAGATCCAATAATGATTGAATGAAGATTGAAGAAATAATAAATGAGGATTGATTTGAGAATGATTTTGAATTTTAGTTTAAGAGAAGAATGTGATTCATCATCTTAAATTATTATTCAATCAATCAAGATATGAATTTAATTCATTATGATTTGGATTTTCCAATTCAAGTTTGGATTGGGCCTTTCTTGTGAGCACTTAAATTAGGGTTAGACTCTTATAAAGTGCTAATTTTGTGTGTGCCCTTTTTATGGACGTTTTTTGAGAAAAAATAAAATAAATGTGATCCATCATCTTAAATTCAATCAATCCAACAATCAAGATATGAATATGATTCATCATATTAAATTCAATCAGTCAATCAAGATATGAATTTAATGTGACTTGGTTGACAAGTAGTGGACTTATTACCTAAAACTCCTTTCTTAAAACCCCTTTCTTAGTGCATAAGTTGAAAATTCCTAAGGCAATTAGGACTAGGAATTTTCGGCCTACCAAGGCTATAAAAGGGGGAGGGTTGGACCTTTTTTTAACATCATCATGCTCTCTAAATTTCGATCTTTACCAAAGGTTTAAAGAGGAAAAAGCACCATCCGTAAAAGGGTAAGGTTCCAACCTTGTCCATCCTATCTTTAACCTAATTCCAAGAAACCACCACATTCTTGAAAAGATAAAAACCCAAGGAAACCAAAACTCAACCTTGTCTTCGCCTAGCAAGCATCCAAGGAGTGAGAGGTTTCAAGAGAAGGAGTTCTCATTGCAATCGGGGGATAGCCGTGTGGATCAATGTTAGAGGACATCAACAACCTTGAAGTCTTCGAGTGATCCACTACTAGAAAAATAGGAAATAGCAACGGAATTTGATACGGAAAATTTTTCGTAGCAATTGTGACGGAGTTTGCTACGGATTTAAAAATCCGTAGCAAAAAAAACGAAGGGCAATAAATTGCAACGGATGATCATTGTCCGTCGCAAATTGCGACGAACAACGTGTCCGTCGCACAATGGCGGACCAAAATGGTCCGCCATTGTGATGGATAATCTATCCGTCGCAAAATATTTTGCGACGGATACCGCATCCGTCGCAAAAAGGCGAACTAAAGGTCCGCCATTTTGCGGCGTATATAGTCATCCGTCGCAAAAAGACTAAATTTGCGACGGATGACTACATCCGTCGCAAAATGGGAAAGTCTCATTAATGAGACTTTCCCAACGCGTCCCTTCCCCAAGCTCAACCCACCCCCTCCGGCACCCCCCGCCCCGCCCCCCTCCCCGTCCCCCGGCCCCCTCCCCCTCCCCCCGACCCTCACCTCCCTCGGGTTCCTCCCACCATGCCCCCTCCATCAGCCCCTTCCCCTCCCCGACCGGTCCCTACCCCTCCTCCTCCCTCAGCTCATCGGACCCCCACCACCTCCTCCACGGTTTGCAAGGTTTTTTTTACCTCCATTTTTGCAGGTTTTTTTTAACCTTCCATTTTTTGCGGAGTTACAAACAAATCCTAGCACTAAGATCTTCGAAGGGAATTATCAAACAAATCCTAGCACTTCGATTTTGCGAGTTAGCTTGAAGTATATTTTCTTTTTATCACAATTTGATATTTATGTTATGTTTGCTTAGCTGCAATAATGGAAATATGTATGTTGGTAGAAGATTATCAATTACATGAGTTTAAATCGTTTTTTTTTGGGACGAAGATAAATTTTAAAAGTAATTTTTTCAAGTAAACACAGTTAATACACTTTTAGAAATGTTTTATGTGAAGTATTTTTATCTAGCACTTTTTAGGAATTTAGAAATTTCAATTCTAATTTTGGTGTGATAAAATTATGATTTTGTATTAGTTGGTAATGATACATAAATCTTTAAATAGGATGGTGTTGAAATTAGAAAAGTGAAGTGTTGAGAAATGAAATTTATGGATAAGACAATTAATTAATTAATGTCAAGTGGGAGGAGGAAGATGTGACATTGAAAAATAATCACATTTGTATGTGTTATAAAAATTAGTGGAATTTACTATTTGATTTAGGCTATTATAAAAATGAGTGTTAGTAATTTGTTTAAAAAATATTCCATTAAATTTTTTTATTTGAATCTATCTTTAACAAGTTATACAATAAATTTGATTAAGTGTTAAATAATCTCTTTGACCGTTTCAAGCCGATGTGGAACATGTACTGTCTATAAACATCTTCGATGACGAAGTACCAAGCAATCTCTTTGATTCTCGTGCGGAGTTAGAGTTGATTCCTATACAAATTGACGATAAGAAATTAGACGATGAGGATGAGGCAGAAATGAGCTTCTCTGATAGTGAATCTGAGTTCGACGACTATGAGAGTTCAGACGAAGACATGCAAGTAGATGTCGATGAACAGGAATCGTCCGGTTGATTTGTGTTAGTTCTTTGTTTATCACGATCTGTTATACTACATACTGTGTTACTTCGCTACTGTCATATTTAGTAAATATCTTTTATATATATATATATATTGACATTATGTCTATAAGGATTCATAGATGGAGCATCTAGGAGGCCGTTCAGGTAGTAGACGTGGTAGTGGTCGAGCCCGAGGCCCGTCCTATAAGAGGGGGGTGGCGACGCCAACCGCTCCCTATGGAGGCGGAGGGCTCATCGCTTCCCTGCAGGTGCCACCATTTGATTTTTCGTCGTCACCGTCGGGTTATTTGTCATCTTCACCGTTGCTTTATACATCGTCATCACCGGCTACCCCCTGATCCACAGCAAGGGGGACAACAGGTTTACTTTACCATTTCTGATTGATTTACATATATTTAGTTTCTTAAAACCATCTATGTACAAACATCTTCAATATTTCACATTCCTTCCTTAGCACACTGCGTCGCCTCAGAGCCACGTCGGGGAAGAAGGTAGTTTCTTCGAAACACCAATCTGGGGCTCAACAGATCCTTCGACAGGGATGCTTTGGATCTGTCCTGACGGCAACGAGTAAGTCATGTCAAGTTACCAATAATGTTACAATTTTCTTCTCTAATTGGTTTGTATGCTAATATTTGCATGATGTCCTCTGTTTTCAGATTTGTGCCTGATAATCCGGTGGGGACTTTCATCTCGACCCAAATATTCCGTAATTACAATCACCCTTGGACCACGTGGACAGAGATTCCTTCAACGCAACGAGATGTTTGGTTCGATGAGTTCTTGGTAAGTTATTTGTTTTATTCGTGTTAATTAAGTACTTTTAAAATTTGGAGCACTAATTGTTCGTTATTGATTTTCAGGATAAGCATATGACGTTGCCTGAACATCGTGAAAAACTGAAAAAAGCTTATAACCACAGGGCCAGCCAGATGTTGCGTCGAAAGCTCTATTCATTGAGAAGGTCAAGAGGCAAGACAGATTGGCTTCCACAGGAGACTAAAGAGGAATTATTGGGCAATTGGGAAAACAATGAGAAGTTTAAGAACATAAGTGCGAAAAATAAGGAAAATAGGGCCAAAATGGACGGACCGTCATATGCTGGCGGCTCCATATCAATTAGTGAGCATCGACGCAAAGTTGTAAGTACACGTTATTTTCTATTTACGTATTTAATATTTTGTACTTTGAAGTAATTAATTAAGGTCATCATTTGCGTTTGCAGATAGAGTCTGGGGAAGCTCCAGCATGATTGGTTGAGTGGGTTACCTTTTAGCGGACCCATTCCCAACAGTCTGAAGGGAGTGAGAGGCAATGGATTAACCCAAGGGCGCAACAAATAGCGGTTAGACATTTATTGCCTTTATTACTTGTTTTATGCACCACCATATTTATTTCATTTTACATGTCTTATTTGTTATGTATTTGTTTTCTTGTAGGAAAACTTTCATAAGCTGTCGGAGGAGAGCGCCTCGCAGCGTGAGACTGACCCCTCATCCTCTCAATCCGATAACGAGAGTCCGTTCTTTGAGGCTACCGCAGATTTGACAAGAAAGGGAGAGTCTTTGGATACGGTGTCTCGCCCGGCCGATCGAAGCAAACAAAGCGCCCCTCATCTCGCACTTTGGAGGGGTTTCTTCGTGTAAACATAATACATTTGATATTGATAATTTTCATTCTCTTGTTCATTCAAATGAAGTACAAATAATAAATGTACTAATCAATTTTGTAGATGAGTGAAGAAGATGAAGGCGTTGGTGGAGGAGCAAGCAACACGAGATGACCCAGGAATGGAGATGATGAAGCGGCGGGTGACTCGGGGAAACGGAGATGATGAGGCGCGAGATGATTCAGAACAAGAGGTGATGAAGCGTGGTTGAATCGAACGGGCGATGATACGGCGGGGAGATAACTCAAGCAAACGGAGATGATGAGGCAGATGCAACTTCAAATCATGTCCCTTCTGAAAAAAAGAGGTTCCAGGTCGACTCCTCGTGATGATGACCATGCTGGTAATGATGACCATCGGGTGATGATGATGATCACAATCTTTCTTTGTTTAGACTATTTTTTTGTATTTGCTCTTTGCTACGGATTATATATATTTTGTTTTCGCTATGTAAACTCTTTTTTATTGTTATTATATATCTATGGCACACTACTTTTTGTTTTCAATTTTCTTAAAAAAATAAATAAATAAAAACTTAAAAAATATTATTTATTTTTTTTTAAAAAAAATATTTTTATTTTTAAAAAAATTATTAATTTTGCTATGGAAAAAATTCCGTAGCAAATTTTCGAATTTGCTACGGAATTTTTTCCGTAGCAAAGTATTGCGATGGACTTAAAATCCGTCGCAACTTGCAAAATTGCGACGGACTTTTATATCCGTCGCAATTTTGCGTCGAAAAAAAATTTCCGTAGCAATTGTGACGGATTTTTCCAAATCCGTCGCAATTGCGGCGCCCTTTTTTGCTACGGGCAAAATCCGTAGCAAATTGATTTTGCTACTGAGTAAAAGGCCTATTTTGCTACGGATTTTTTCCGTAGCAAAAATCAAATTTTCTTGTAGTGATCTAAGGTAATCTTAATCTCCAATAATCGTTTTATCAAATTATCCTAAACCCCAATAGTTGTTTTAACGAGTAATCCTGAAACTCATGAATATTATAAATTGTTATGAATTCTCATGAGTACCGTAAAGAGTTACGGATTAATAATTAATAACTAATTAGCGTAATGAGTTAAGGTTAATAATTCCTGACTCATCTTTAAAAAAAAAATTCAGGTACTAACGGGTATTAAAAAGATACTTAAGGACAGTGGCAAATCTTGGGATAAATATTTTGGGGGCCAAATGTATACTCATTAACTAATTACATTTTTTTTATGAATATAACTTGTTTAAAATATTCAGAGTTATAACAAAAGTATTTTAACAATTCTAATGTATAAGATAACATACCTTTCTCTAGTATGGATGTCATATCAATTATAAAATGAGAAGATATCCCGAAATTCCATAAGATTGCCTGTTATATAATATATCAAAATATTAAAAGTTAACAATGTAATTTATAATACAAAAGTACTAAAACACTATACTAAATGAAACAATTAAAAACTACGTTCACTTAAAGTAATGTTCTTCACTCTTTTAATGACTTGAAATCATCAATAATTAAATCAGTAGTGAAAATATCAGCTATTTCTCTTTCCATATGAATTACTATACTATCTGCAATAAAATCATCTTCCATCTTGTTACGCAACCTTGTCTTGATTATTTTCATTGCTAAAAATGAGCATTCTGTGGTAGCTGTTGAAACTCGAAGAATTAATAAGAGGCGAATTAATCGATCAATCAAGTAATACACCTTAGATTTCCCTGTTTTCATCAAAGCACAATATAATTCAGGTAGAGTTGATAGATTCTTCAAATCTGGATGATTAGAAGCATCAATAACAAAATGTTGAAGTTGAGGCTTCAAAATTATCTTCTCTTGCTCAGTAAAATCAGCAAGATAGTATTTTGTAACAAGAGTGCAAATATTATCAATGTTGAAAGCTTTATAAGCATCCTTAGGAATCAAATGAGAGCTAAGTGTCAAAAGCTCCAAAGTTTTGTCCTTAAACCTCATATTCAACTTTTGCAACTGTTTATCTATTGTAACTAAAAATATTTTCACTTTATAATGATGCTCCATTGTAACATGATCTTTTTGATAATGGGACTGTCCTTATCGTGATATATATTGAGCACTAAAGTTAGGAACATCATTTTCATGTTGCTCATAGAATAATGTCACATTTTTTAATAAATCTGACCAACCATCTTCTCTCAATTTTTGAATGAGAACTTTTGTAGCATTAACTAAATCCACGACATTAACTATATCTCAGGATTTTTCTTAGAAAGCTTGGCAAAGAACATTTGTTATTCATATGATTTCTTTCATCAAGTGCAGGATCAATATGAACTCAAATGAAGTCAAAATATTATAAGCAATATCAACATCCCCTCTTTGAGAATAAGTTGATCCATCAACAATAATATTTTGAAGAATAGAACAAGTTGCTGCAAACATATTTATCATACTACAAATTGAGTAAAACTGAGAACTCCAACGAGTATCTCCAGCCCGTTTCAAAGTACCAATTTGATTTGCCCCTTTACTAGTTTCAAGTTCACCAATCTCAAGCAAATGTGCAATTTCATCTAACTTGGCAACTTGTAACTCATCATGTCATTTATTAGATGAACATAAATATTAACAATGAAAGTTAAATTTGAGAAAAATTGATGGACAAGAATAACTTCTCTAGAAGCAGCAACAAATACAAGTTGTAATTGATGAGCATAACAATGCACATAATATGCATAAGGGCAATCATTGAGAAATAATGCTTGCAAACCATTCTATTCCCCTCTCATATTACTAGCCCCATCATAACCTTGACCACGAGTGTTAGAGATATCAAGATTATGCTTAGAAAATATAGCACACAATTCTTTTTTAAGAGTTAATGTCTTAGTGTCTTTAACATGTATAAGATTAAAAAAGTCTTTCTTGTATGCAACCACTTTCATCAACAAACCTCAAAACAAGTGTCATTTTCTCCCTTTTTGATTATCACATGCTTCATCAACAATTATGCAAAACTTGACATTTCCAATTTATTAACTAATGTGGTTACGAACTTTGCTTGAGAGGATATGCAAGATTTCCTTTTGAATTATAGGTGAAGTAAACTTGGAATTGTATGGTGCATTTTCCAACACAACTTTTACAACCTCATCATTGTATGATGCTAACAACCTTATCATCTCAAGAAAGTTACCCCTATTTTTTGATTCCAAAGTTTCATCATGACCTCTAAAAGCGCATCCTTGCAATGTCAACCAACGTACTGTATCAATAAAAGCCTTAAGACGTACTGGTCTTATTTCATCTTCGCTCCCGCGTAGATGACCGACCAGGGACATTTAAGATAATCTATAAGATATATCCAAGGATCAGTTATCACTATAAATATGCAAATGAAATGATAACTAAAGGAGAATACTTTAAATAACATAAACGTTTAAAGTACAATGACTTGCCCCTAGGGCATAATTTCCAACAGATTGGGAGAATAATAGGTATGTTCCTCGCTCTTGTCGTTATTGAGTTATCAAGGGAGATTGGGAGAATAAATGAATAATAGAAGCGTGCCTGTTGGTCGATTTCCTTGATGGCAAGTGAACCATTCGAACAAGTAATAAAGTTTGATGGCAAGATTAGTTGTGCTTAAAAAGAAAATAACTTTAATTGGTTTGAGAGGTTTGGTAGCTATACTAATGAACAGGAAAATAACTAAATGATCGTAATCGTAAGAAGATATTAGTAAAAAGATAGACTGAACTTGGAATCCTTTCTAAGCATATCATTTCCCTAGCTGCTTATACGCAATGCTATAGCATTCACACTGTACAGCTCTCGCAAATGCTACAGCATGAACACCCTACGCAAAGTTATTCAGTTAACCACATCACCCTAATCTACTGAAGCTCTCGCGTCCGATACATACAATCCTAGTCTGTACTTCTCCCATATGTCTATGACGATTTTTCTAGTTGGATTATCAATACAAATCAAGGTGTTATGGTTATGAGCGGTAGACCCATTCTTGAAGTCTACAATAATAGGTCAAGCCTTGCACCCGTACCGCCTAGCAATCATTGCTTCTCGAGATGTCTAACCCCGACTCCCTCTCAGTAAGCCGAGGCCACTGATCTAGTCCCTAGCTCTCGCTAATTGACAAGAAATTGAATTACTGATATGTAACCGAATATATTAAATTAAGAACTAGCAACTGGGTTCATTCTATACTTAGAAAATCATCCTCGTTCAGCCTCAAAAGGTTGGTTCATGACTGACGAGGGAATCACAAAACAGAGTACTACAGAATAGCCCATGATAAAAGATTGACTGGAATTCAAATAAAGAAACAAGAAACAAAAGCTTGATGAATGCTTCGACGGTGTGGAAGAAGCCTTGTCACATCATAACTCCACGTCTTCTTCACTCGGTCTCACTTGTAGGAAGGATGCTGGGTTCTCTTGGGGTCCTCGTGCTTCGTGACTTCTCTCACTCTTCTTTTGAGTCAAGCCGTATATGATTTAGACTCTTTTCTCTCGACGACTTCCGACCTTTTTTAGGGTTGGCCGTTGTTTCCTTATATAGTCTGGTCTACTTGCAGTGTACGTTCATCAATCTGGGTCTTTCCTAATCTGTCGAGGTCCGATCGTATCTTTCTTCCAATTCTCGGTAGATTGATTCTGCTGATCCTGCGGGATTCTTCAAATCTTTTAGTTCCGATCCTCCACATCTTCTATTTCAATACGCCAGCAATCTAACCGTTATCATTGACCTGCGCTATACTTCCTGAAACAATCGTGACAAAAGATCAGGATATATGCCGCATAGCACTGCGTCCCTTACTATGCTATAGCTTCAGGGATGCATTGTATTGCACTTCGATAACGCTGTCCTGATGCTATAGCACAGCATCGGCTATGTTATGTGACTTTCTCATAAAACCTCAAAAATTGCTTCGTTCTTAGCACATGTTTAGGATGTAAACAGAATTCACCCTTAAGTTCCCTGTACAATGAATAAATGCCTTTTTGCTCAGATTAAATGCAGTTAAGATCATATTCACCATTCAATTTAGTCATAAAATATAGGGAAAAACATGGCATAAATCATACTCATCAGTTCCCTAATGTCTAACGTCTATGAAAAAAAGGATAACAATTTTTAGAATATACATATTGTTAGTGAAAATGTAAAGGGAAAACGACCATACCATTTTCGCTGGCTAGGGTTTTGGGTGTTTGATCAGGAAGTAACTAAATTTTTTAAGAAACCTTTTTTTCTTCGGGATAGAAAAAGAAACTTTGTTTGATCCTGCGTTGCTACGAAAATCGTGAGACTGTATGTTGAACTTTAGACCCATGAATAATCGTGAGAGGGAATTGAAAAAAAAGGGAAAAAAAAGTTTTTTTTTTTTAAAAAAAAAATTGTTTGGGGCGGGGACTTTTCAGTATAAAAAAATTTAAAAAAATATGAACAATTTTTTTTTTGGGGCATAAAAGATCCGCCTTTGCTTAAGGATATTAAAAAATACTTCATGATCCCGAAAATGTTTTTTAGGATATTGAAAAAATATTTCAGGGTAATGACTAATCTTGAAAAAATATTTCAGAGTAATAAAAAAATATTTAAAGATACCGACTAGTACCGAAAAAAATCGAAAAAAATGCGATGATGGCGAGAGGATAGAGAGAAAGTTGAAAAAATAGCTTTTTACAAAACCTAGGTTTTGATGCAAAATAGCTTTTGGACAATTTTGGAGTGTTTGACAAACTTTTGTCAAAATATAAGTTTTTAGAATAGCTTTTGGAAAATTTTGGAGTGTTTAGCAAACTTTTGACAAAATCTAGGTTTTGGATCCATCCAAACAGGCCCTAACTTAAATGCTGCAAGATGAGGCGATCCTTTTGATGTTAACTATGCACAAGATATTAAATCTTTTTTTTTAATATACAAAATTTTAGGTGGGGGTAGACACCAGTAACTCTTTAGGGTCGGAAACACTTGGGGTTCAAATAGCAACTTCTGAGTGCTATTTATAGATTACCCATTAATAAGGCCCTCATATCGACCAACAAGAATTGAATGTCCTCCGTTTTTGAGAATGTCGTGAGGCATGCTTTTTCCAAACTTGTACTCTTGGCCCTGTTTGTAATGGGTAAATTAACAACCCACGTTCTCAGTTTGGATGGAGAGAAAAATGTAAGTACCGAGATCTGTTTGAACAACTTGAATAAGAATATTAACAGCAAAAATTATGCGATTAACAAAGAAATATATGGGAATTAACAACAATTAAAATGCTGGAATTAACCCCCCAAAAAAAACGAAAAGAAAAGAAGTGTCTAAGTCTAAATGAACAAATGAAATAAGGGGATTAATAACAAAAATTAGGTAATTAACAACAAATATATGGAAATTAACAACTCATTTAAAATTGAAAGTGTCCAGGACCAGGGGTCATCGAAGCTTTGTCGATGATTGACCATTTTCTTAAAATAATATAGTAAGGGCTCCAATGCCCTTTTACCTACAAAATTTAATTTTATTCCACCCAAGACCCTTCAATGAAATTTTAAAATTATTTGGGGTTGTTAAAAATTACTTTGCTATTTGATATATATAGTGTTCCTTAAGTGAAATTTCTTATATGTTACTCCCTCTATCCTTGATATAAGACATATATTATGGAGTTGATATTGATCATAAATATAAAACATAAATTTTTTTATTTATTAATTTTTTTTCTTAATTTACCCCTATTATTACTCTCTTAACAACAATCAAGGAGAAGAAGAAATGAATGAATTGAGAAAAATGAGTAGGGTATTTTAAAAAATACATGTCATATTAACTAACTTTTTAAACTTTAATCTAATCAAATTAGGTAAATATATCATATATTTAGAAAGGGAGGGAAAATGATAGGATTAATTCCTCTTTTTGTGCCAATTTGTTTTAACTTTTCAAAAGCATTTTTACAACTGGAATAAATACAATTTTTGTCATGGAAGTTTAGTCTAAGGAGCACTGGGCACCCGCAAGTTTTTTTGATACCATTTTTACTTGGGAAGTATGAAAAACGTAGCATTTTCGCCCAACTATCACGGTAGCTCCACGTAGACCGTTAAAATGACAAATGGCCGTTAAAATGACAAATGGATGCGAAACAAACACATTGGAGGTTGAGGTGGAACAGGTGTTAGGGTAGATCATTCATCTCTCTCTCCTCCATCTCGCTCTCTCAGTGTATGCAGGCTTCACTGTCGCTAGAATCACAGGGAAGCGACTATAGGTGGATTGCCAAAATTTCTTCCTCCTCGGCAATCTCCATCTCCATTTTTTCAAGACCACGGATGGTGAGGAAAGGTGCTCCACATGCCTTTGGCGTTTCAAGAATCTATTTGTATGGTTAGGCTTGCCAGGGATTGCAATGGATCCAATTTTCCTTTTATCACGGAGTTACTAGAACAAAGACCAACACTTCTATGACGTTAGCCTCGTCAATGACGGAAAATCTTTTTCAAGGGATCTAGGAAAGGTGTTCTACAGCTTCTATGGCTTCAATCTAGTGGTTAGGCTTCATCAATTTTCCTTCTATCACTACTAGAAACAGCTGAATTGCGACGAAAAATTTTCCGTCGCAATTTAGAGCATTTGGCGATGGAAACTCCATTTCCGTTGCAAAACGTGCTAATTTTTGCGACGGATAGGTACTTCCGTTCGTCGCAAATCAACCCTAGTTTGCGATGGTCGTAAAAAGGAGGCATATGAGCCGCCGGTTTGCGACGGAACTTGTTGTTCTGTTGCAAACTTCAATTAAAAATCACCCCTCCTTTCTCCTTCATTCACGAGTTCTTCAACGTTTCTCTCCTCTCCACGACCGCCTCCGCCGTCCGACGACCACCGCCGTAAGTCGGTTGCCGCCGTCCGACCTCGTCTTCCTCCGTTGTGAGCCGTACTCCACCATCCTTTCTCTTCTTTCTCCACGCAAGCCGTTCTTCAACGTGTAAGATTTATTTTTTATGTTCTTAGATCTTGAGTTCTTAAATGTTTGTGAAATTGTTGTTGATATGAAAACTTGTAGACATAGTTCTTGTGATTGCTTTGGCCTGAGTTATTCGAATTCTAACATTACTATTTATATCCACTTTAACAAAAGGAGCATGTAGCGTGCCAAATGCCATCAAACAATTTGTTCCCTTAGTACATCCTATCCTTGACCTTAACAACGTTTGGTTGGAAATTAATTAATAGGCACCAAAAAAAAAACAAAGAAAGAAAGAAAGGGAAAGATGAAGAAATAAAGATATATAATCCCCAAACTAAAGTCCTATACATATTACATATGATAGTTGGTAATAATATACATACAGTTTACATAATTCATTTTTTTTGTATTTTTTTTAATATTATATCCTCATTATTTTCTCAATTATAAATATTAATCTTATATTCATAGTTTTTTTATTCTTATAGTAGGATATTATTCTTATAAGTGGCCTCTAAGTTGAAGAAAAACCACATTTATACTTCATTAATTAAGAGAATGGAGAGTATATTTTTAAATATATGGTATTTATTAAGGGTTAAAATAGAAATGATAATAATTGTTATGATATTGTATTAATTGGTAATAATAAGAACACTTTTATAGTACAATTTACACTACAAAAGTGTTTTTATAATTAAAATCGGAGGTAGTAGTATGTAAGAATCTAAAATAATATTTGGTATAATATTTAAGAATATAAGAATCAAATGTAGTTTATATAGTATTATCTATATTTTATTAAATTAGCATTAAAATAAATATTTATTTTCATATTTTTATATGTTGTGATTTGTAATTCTCATTTATATGTTTGGGTAGTGAATTCGTGATTGATCTATTTAAAACAATTGGCATTGCAAAATTAGTTTACTATACATAATTATATAAATAAAATACATATAATTCAGGCATTTAAATAATAATAATGGAAATATTTGTGCATATAATTCAATCGAGAAGATTATAAATTACCACTAAGTATATAGTTCAAATTAAATGTGTAGTTAATTAATTAATTCAAGATAATAATAGTAGTTTTTATTAATTAAGAGACGCGTTGTATCTCCCATTTAATCCCACCAACATTAATTAATTAAGTGAACAATTGTGAAAAAATGCAAAAGAAATGACAACTTAAAAGTAAAGGCTTAATGATTTAATAGATTAATGGAAAATATTGGTACCCCTGCTACTTGGTTAATTAAGATTTGTGTTGAGGTTTGATTATATCATATTTTGCTCATTTTCTATAGTTGCATTTTGTGTGGATTGTTCTCTTCTGCATCATTCGATCCTTTTTTTTTCTACAATCGGTTGCTGGAATTGAGGTAACAAACTACAACCCTAATGTAATTGTGTGTTTGCATTGTGATGAAATAATAGTATATATGTTTTCCAAAAAATTTGTCATATGTCCCTATTTTCACTTGTACTTTATCATTCTTTTTTTGGCCCCTCCACATGCATGTTCCCATCTTCTAGTGTATTATCCTCATTCTCTGGTTGCTTGTTGGGATCTGTTCTTTGTTCATGCATGTGTTTGTTTGCCACTTTCTTGATTAAGTGGCAATTGGTTGGTATAAGCGGCCAGTTGTATTTGCCACTTAGGTTAGTAGCTAAATTAGTTAGTATTACTGTATTATGTTCCAAAAGTCTTTGTGTAGGATTGGGTTGGGGAAGTATGGAAGGCGATCGTGATAGATCTTGGATGTACAATCGTCTAACTCAGAAAAAACAACTTACTCAAGTATTCTTAGAGAGTTTGGAAGAGTTCATCCAATTTGCTTTGGCACACGCAATTAATTTAAGTACCTCGATCAGTTGTCCGTATGTGAAATGTAGGTGTTTGCAATTTCAAGATTCGAGCACGGTTAAAATCCATTTGTGTAAAAAAGGATTCATGACAAATTATGAACGTTGGTAATTTCATGGGGGAATCTGAAAGACACCAAGTGGTTATTACGGAGACAGTACTCATCGAGACAACCTTAATCAATATGAACAATTGGTTATGGATGCTGCAGGACCGTTGATTGGCCAATAATTTGATCCTGTTACTCATGATGAACCATCATCATGGGAGAGGAGACCGGTGCACATACTCAACCATCATACATGGGAGATGATCCTAATCCGGAAGCCGACAAGTTCTATAAAATGCTTCAAGATGTGCAACGTTCATTATGGGAAGGTGTGAACACATTGAAAATAGTGAATATTCATCGCTAGCCGCTACCCTAGCAACACTAAGCTTGAAGATTGATCACCATATGAATAAGAAGAATTACAATGAAATGATGCAGATCATGAGTAAGGTTGTTCCCAATGACAATAATTTGCCAAAAGATTTTTACCAAGCAAAGAAAAAAGTGAAAGAGCTTGGATTTAGATGTGAAAAAAATCCATTGCTACCCTAGAGGATGTATGCTCTATTACAAGGATGATGTTGAGCGGACTACTTGTAAATTCTGTGAACATGATAGGTACAAAGTTTGAGGAATGGAAGGAAAACGACCTTTCAAGCATTAAGCAGGATGTAGTACTTTCCTCTCGTGCCCAGACTTCAGAGATTGTATTCATCAGAACAAAAAGCTGCTCATATGAGATGGCATCGGGAGCATCGAAGGGATAAAAATTTGTGACACATCCATTTGATGCCGAAGCTTGGCTTAAATTTGACGAGGCGAATCCTTTGTTTGCAGCTGATCCCCATAATGTCCGTCTTGATTTATGTTCGGATGGGTTCGTTCCTTTCAATCAAACGTGCAGGAATTATTCCTGTTGGCCTGTGATTGTGACTCTGTACAACCTCCCACCTTCCATGTGCATGAGAAGAGAGTTTTTGTTCCTCAATGCGTTAATCGCTAGGCCATCCAACCCAAAAAAGAAAATAGATGTATACCTCAGGCCTTTGATAGATGAGTTGAAGATGTTGTGGAGTGAAGGGGTTCTTACGTACGATGTATCATTGAGACAGAATTTCACCATGCGGGCTTCCTTAATGTGGACGATAAATGATTTCTTTGCATATGGGATGTTGAGTAGTTAGCAAACGTCAGGGAAGCTTGCATGTCCGGTATGTCTCGAACAGAACGTGGGTTTTAGCTTGCATTACAGTCACAAGGTCTGTTGGTTTGATAAGCACCGGTGATTCTTGCTTATCGATCATCCGCTTAGGAAAAACAAAAAAGACTTCAAGCGGAATAAGGTTCAACGATAAGATATTCCTCGTCGTTTAAGTGGCCAAGAAATATGGGAGAGGGTGAAGCACATTCAAAGTGTTGAAGAGGGAGCTGCTTCCAATGAACCTGAGGGATATGGCGTTCAACATTATTGGAACAAACAAAGCATCTTTTGGGAGCTACCATATTGGAAAGATCAATTGTTAAAACACAACCTCGATGTCATGCATATTGAGAGGAATTTGTTTTGTAATATTCTGTACACCGTAATGGACACCAAGGGTAAGACGAAGGATACAGTCAATGCAAGACGTGACATAGAACATATTTGCAAAAGGTCTGCTTTGCATTTGATGGAGAATGCCACCAGCCGGACTTCCAAACCTAGAGCGTCGTACACATTGAACAAAGAGCAGAATTTACAATTGTTGCAATGGGTTAAAGGTGTGAAACTCCCAAACTGTTATGCATCAAACTTCTTAAGATGTGTCGACATGAACGGGGTGAAGTTATTCAGGATGAAGAGTCATGATTGTCATGTTTTCTTTCAAAGATTGTTGCCGTGGGCCTTCAAAACACTACCGAAGCATATATGGACTATTCTGACATAATTTTCTGTATTCTTTAGAGAAATTTGTGCATCTGAGCTTAATGTTGATAAGTTACGGCAGCTGGAGGAGAGCGTGCCGATAATGTTATGCAAGTTAGAGATGATGTTTCCTCCTAGCATGTTTGACTCAATGGAACATTTGCCTGTTCACTTGGCCTAAGAAGCAAAGGTAGGAGGTTCGCAACAATATAGGTGGATGTATCCGTTTGAGAGGTAATATATATATATATATATATATATATTTATTAAATACGTGATTAATTGAAACACATTGTGCTATAGTTTATATAAACCCTCTGATTGTCCATTGTAGGTTTTTACGCACACTTAGGTACGTTGAAGGATCTATCGCTGAAGCGTATCTAGTCGAAGAGGCTACTAAATTTGACTCATACTATTATCCCCCTGAAGTTATATCAAGATGGAGAGGGGTACCTCATAACGATGATGGCGGTGAACCGAGTGGTCAGATATCAATATTTAATTTCTTGGCCGAGTCGTGGGAAAACATTGTAGGTCAACTCTGGAACGAAGCGATAAGAAAGTAGCGGAAGGGTACATTCTAAACAACTGTGAAGAGGCCGCCATGTACTTAAAGTAAGATTTCCTCTTTTGTTACTGTTACGGTAAGTATTAAAGTATTAATTTCATTTTTTTTGGTTACAGTCACTTCTCTAATTGGGTCCAATCGACAAATCCTTTGATGTCGGATTCTGATTTTGATCAATTCATGAAGGTCGAGTTTCCTAATTTGTTACGATCCTACTTTGTGCAAAACAAATCAGCTCCCCAGGATGTTGTGTAGAGTTTATCTTATGGATTTGCAACAATTGTTACCCGGATAAAAAAATATGTAATCAATGGGTATCGGTTTGCAACTTTTGAAGCAAATGAAAATACGGAAAGTTGCAATTATGGTGTATGTTGTCGAGGTGGCCAAGTTGACGGGGTCGAGGGCGACTACTAAGGGAAGTTAATTGACATAATTCAGCTGGATTACAAGTAGGAAAAGTCAGTGACTCTATTTAAATGTGAGTGGTTTGATAACACTCCGCGTGGGACAAAAGTGGACAAATATGGATATGTTGAGATCCACTCGTCAAGGAGATATACAGTTAGTTATGACCCATTCATTCTTGCTCAATAGGCAGAACAAGTTTATTATACATCATACCCCACATCCCGCCAAGGGTGGATGAGAGTTATCAAAACCAAAGCACGAAATATTATACCCAAGTCGAAAGAGTTAGAAACAAATGACGATATGATTGAACCGTTCCAAGATGATGTGGAACATGTACTTGCCGTCAGTATTGCTGAGGATGATCTACCAAGCAATCTCTTTGATTCCGCTGCGGAGTTAGAGTTGATTCCTATCCATATTGACAATGAGCAATCATACGATGAGGCACAAGAGTTTTACTTTGATAGTGAATCTAAATTCGACGATTATGAGACGCCGGAGGAAGGTGTGCAAGCAGAGGTCGAAGAACAGGAATCGTTTAGTTGATTTGTGTTAGTTCTTTGTTTATGATAATTACTCTGTTATTTCGCTATTGACATATTAAGTATATTTCTTATATGAATATATAATTTGACATAATGTTTATAAGTGTTTAGAGATGGAGCATTCAGCAGGGCCTTTAGGTAGTGGTCGTAGTGGTGGTAGAGATCGACCCCGTCCTATCAAAGGGGTAGGGCGACATCATCTGCCCCTTCTGTAGGCAGAGGGCTTCGCTCTTCCCCAGAGCTGCCACCACTATATATGTCTTCTTCACCGTCTACGACCGACTCCGTAAGGGGCGGTACAGGTGTGTCTGTCACTCCGACTTATCCATAGCAAGGGGCAGAGCAGGTTTAATTTACGATTTTTGATTGATTTACATGTATTTTGTTTTCTTTAAGCATCTATGTACTAACATTTTCAATACTTCTTCCTTCAGCACATTTCGTCGCCTCGGAGCCAGGTCGGGGAAGCTAGTTCCTCGGATGCACCAATTTGAGGAACGGTTGATCCTGTGACAGGACTAGTGTGGATCCATCCTATTGGCACCACTGAGTATGTCATGTAAAGTTACTCGTAATGTTATTATGTTTTACCTTTAGTTTGTATGAAAATATTTACAATATTTCCTATGTCTTCAGGTTTGATCCTTATAATCAGGTGACAGATTT
Organism: Acacia melanoxylon; assembly: GCA_019022615.1. Taxonomy (NCBI): domain Eukaryota; kingdom Viridiplantae; phylum Streptophyta; class Magnoliopsida; order Fabales; family Fabaceae; genus Acacia; species Acacia melanoxylon. The sequence goes on from JAFJYJ010000010.1 coordinate 9,578,177, forward strand.
CATCAGGATCAAATATTCCATAATTTCAATCAGCCTTGGGCCAGTTGGATAGAGATTCCTCAGGAAGATCGGGGCACTTGGTTTAATGAGTTCTTGGTAAGTTATATGATTTATAGTTATTAATTTCTTCTTATCAAAATGCAAACTGATTAACTTCTTTTATAACTTGGAGCACTAATTGTTTATTATTAATTTTCAGAGAAAGTTTAGGTGGTTGCTTGAGCATCATATTTTTTTTAAAAAAAGCTTATAACTTTAAGGGAAGCAAGTGGTTGTCTAATAAGTTTTATAAATTGAGACATAATAAAGGCAAGAAAACATGGATTCAACCTGAAATGACAGAACAATTACTTCAAAGATGGGCCACTGACGAGAAATTTATAAAGACAAGTGAGCAAAATAAATTAAATAGGGCCCACATGGATGGACCGTCATATTCTGGTGGCTCCATTCCATATAGCGAGCATCGACGAAAAATTGTAAGTATACGTTATTTTCTATTTCAGCATTCAATATTTTGTACTTTGAGGTAAGTAATTAACGATCATCATTTATGTTTGCTGTCAGCGTCTGGGGAAGTTCCTGCAGAATCGGTTGATTGGGATACCTTTAAGCGAACCCATTCCCAGGAAATTGAAGGTAGTGGGAGGCGCTGGATTAATGCCAAGTCCCAGCAATTCGCGGTGAGACATTAATTACGTTTATTATTTGTTTCAAACAACAATATATTTATTTCATTTTACATGTCTTATTTGTGATGTATTTTTGTGCTTGTAGGAAAACTATCAACAGCTGTCGCAGGAGAGAGACTCGCAGATTGAGAACGACCCGGCATCTTCTTAGTCCGATAACGAGAGTCTCTTCATTCAGGATGCAGGTGGATTTGACAAGAAAGGGAGAGTCTTAAGGATGGGTGCCTCTGCCAGCGCATTGAAGTCGTCTACGAAGCGCTCATCCAGCCATGTTGGAGGTGTTTCTACATGTAAATGTAATACTTTTGCTATCAATTGTTACATTTTATTCCCTCGTCCATTTAAATGAAGTACAAAACATAAACTGACTTCATAATGTTGGTTTTGCAGATGATAAGAGGGTGAAGGCGTTAGAACAGGTGGTGAGTCAGCAAGCAAATCAGTTGAATGAGCAACGAGCGATGATTAGGGAGATGCAGGAACTACTCCAGTCCTTATTGAAGGGGCAAGGGTAAGGGGTCGCCTCCTGGTGATGATGACCATACTGGTGATGATGATGACCATGCTGCTGCTACTTAGATTTTTTTTTTTTTGTTCATTTTGGTGGCAACATTATTATTTATATTTTGTTTTTACTATGTAAACTCTTATGATTGTTACAATATATTTTTTATGATAAACAAGTCTTTTTTATTTCGTAATTTTTTATGTAATTTTTGTAAATAAAATGAATTTTCGTTGCAAATTCCCAAGTTTGCGGTGGAAATTTTTTCCGCAAAATATATAATTTGTGGCAAAATATATTTTCCGCCGCAAAAAGGGAAATTTGCAGCGGAAAATACATTCCGCCGCAAAATGTAAATTTGCGGCGGACATTTGTTCCGTTTTCAAAAAGTGAAATTTGCGGTGGAAACCAATTTCCACCGCAAATTTCCTTTTTGCGGTGGAAAATGCATTTTGCCACAAAAAATTGGTTTGCGATGACATAATTTGTGACGGATCGTAATCCGCCGCAAACCGCTTTAATCCGATGGAAACTAGTTTTGTGATGGAATTTTTCCGTAACAAACAGATTTTCTTTTGTAGTGTATGCTCTTTGTTTGTCAACTTCTTCTATTTTCTTTGGTAGTTTGTTTTTTAAAATTGATTATTGTTTGGGTTTGGATTATGAAGAAGAGGAGGAGGATGAATAAGTTTATTTTGGGAAAGATTTCATTTTCTCAATTCCTAATTCTAATTTCAGCTAATCGTCAGTTTCTTTTTAACTCTTGGATTAGATTGATTTAAATCTCCATATTTACTTACTACTTGGTGCTTGAAACTGATTGATTCAAAAATACACATGCAATTGCTTTTGAATCTATTCCAAATCAATGCTCTCACCGTTTCTACAACCCTCTTTCAATTTATTTGATTTCTATGCGTTGAATCATGGATTCAATTTATTTAATAGGTCATGTATGTATTTGTTCTGTTTTAAGAACACAAGTGTCTAACCACGATGAGTTAGTGTTTGATTAATATAGGATCTATGTGCTCTCCGGTAGGTGTATGCATGAAGCAACACCGAAGAGAAGGTGAGTATTCAGTGGTGCCTATGAGGAAGACACCAAAGAATATCAACTGATCACTTTGTTACACGAGAATGGCGATTAGCCAAAGAGGGTGGGATGTGTGCACAGTGTAACAGTATAGTAAAAGGATATGAATCGAATATGTGCACTTGGTAGACAATCTCCTATTTATAGAGATTACCTAGGGTTTCGTCCTCTTGGTTCTACGTTCGCTCCTTCAGCAACATGTACCACCACGTTCTACAAATACCTGCTCCACTATCTGATGAAAACCTGCTCTACTACGTGCCTCTGCTCTACTATCTGTACGGTCGGGATTAGTGCCGAGATTATAGGAAGGTTAGCGTTTTACCTGATTACGGAAGGTTTTAGTTACAATATGCCTTTATTGGGCCATATCATATCATGGCCCAAAATACGAATCCATAACAGTATTTGTCATGAAGAGGGAAATCATTTGGTGGTGTTGCTTTGATGAGGATAAGATTCATATAGGAAAATCTAGGAACGCGAAGAGGGAGCTTTGCCTGCGTACACATAGAGAGAGAGAGAGAGAGAGAGAGAGAGAGATGAATGGGTCGTTGACGTAGATTATTATGTTGCATTTAATCCTATATAGTAGAGTCATGTCAGCATAATTAGGTCCATAACTGTTAACCATTGGAGTTTGTTAAGTTAGGGCGGAAATGCTATGTTTTCCAGACTTTTAGGGTAAAAATGGTACTAAAAAAAACTTCAGGTGTCCAGTGCTTTTTAGGCTAAACTTCTATGACAAAAATGTTATTTATCCCTTTAAGATTTATAAGATAAGTATCTGAAATAAATTTTGTCTGCCAAATTTTTTTTTTTTAAAATAAAATAAAAAAGAACACTTTATGAACTACCTAGACGAGCACATGGTCTATGAACGGAACCACTTTCCCTACCTATCTTGGGATAGGTAGGGAGGAGAGCTTTCTTAATCGATGATCAGGATTTAATTTTTTAAAGCTGTTAGCTTTTAAATGAAAAAATCATTTTTTAAAAAATATGTTAGTTAAAAAATTATCTTTATTTTAAATTTTCTTTTTATTAAAATAATTATTTTTTTAAAAAAAAAGAACACTAAAACTACCTAGACGACTTTCCCAACCCATCCTTGGGATGGGTAGGAAAAGTGGTTCCGTCTATGAACTTCCTTTTCTGCCAACTGTGTCCATAAACACGTGCTGGCACGTGCTCACAAGAATATCATTCCCCGTTTCTCCATAGCCAAACGTTTCCACCTAGCTAAAGAACAAAAATAAACCAAAATGTTGCCCTGCAACGGAAATGGAACGGGACAGGGCACTTTGTACCATAAATTCTTCGGTGTTACCCAACATGCCATAAATACTACTCCATGGCTACGACCACAACTCTCCTGCTTCCCAAGCCGTTCAAATTTCAAAACCCTAAATCTGTTCAGGCTCACTCTGCAAAAGTCGCATGTTCTTCCTCCATAACAACCCAAACACAATCTTCCAAACAGGACCTTCTGAGCCTAATTGCAGACCAGGACCGTGGCCTTAAGACCCAGAATGATCCAGAAAAGAGATCTCAAATTGTTGAAGCGATCGATGCAACGGCTGCCTTGGCCGCTGGTTCCGTCACTACTGGTGATTCCCTCTCGGCAACGTGGAGGTTGCTTTGGACCACGGAGAAAGAGCAACTCTTTATAATTGAGAAGGCTAACTTGTTTGGTACCCAAACTGGTGATGTTTTGCAGGTGATCGATGTGCAGAATAGAACATTGAACAATGTGATTACTTTTCCTCCCGATGGAGTTTTCTTTGTTCGGTCCAATATCGAGATTGCGTCGACACAGAGAGTGAATTTCAGGTGCTTGATGAGTGTTCCTGTTGTTTTGTTTTGCATTGACTTGAATTTCTTTTGTTTGGTTATAGTATTTTGCAAGGAAAACACATAAGTGAAGACACTGCGTTGATAGACAGCATTGGGATTATAGTTCAACTTTGAATTTATCATCTTCCTTCCCCTTTTATTTTCTATTATTTTATTTTTCCCCCTTTCTGGTTCGCGCTGATATTGGTTGTTTCAGATTTACTAGCGCAGTTTTACGAGGGAAGAACTGGGAAATTCCGCTGCCGCCATTTGGACAGGGATGGTGAGTAATTCGACCTTGTATGATAGCTGAAGTGATTTTGGTTCATGTTTTAACGTTACAAACGAACTTTTTGATTTTGGTATAACTTTACAAACGACCTTGTATATGGACACACCTGTATGATAGCTGAAGTGAGTTAGGGTATAACATTCTAAGCTTTCTTGAAATTTGAAGCAAATAAGGACGAATTTAAAACTTTATTTGTGGTAAACGTTAAAAAAAGAAAAAGAAAAAAAAATCATGAAGAAAGATGGACACACCTATATGCATGCGTTTTCAATGTAAGACTTTCAGAAAGAAGGGTTTGTGGAATTGAATTAGATAACTATAGTTCTTAAGGCCCACTGTCTTTAATGTGATGTATTTTTGACTATTGTTCCCAGCATCTCTTGAATGTTGCTAACTTCTACATTAAAAGCTTTATGAACTTGATCGGTGTCCTGAATCCTCTTGTCCTCTTGACATATCATCTTATTATTTGCCAAATGTCATGGTTTTCACTAGAAATAAGGCTATTTGTAAGCGTTCACTTAACTTCTTAAAATTGAGTTGAAGTTATCTTTCTTATGAGGGCTTTTGTGATCAAGTGGTTCAGGAGTTTGATCCTTGCCTTCTCCTATTCTCTTTCTGGCCTTTTGGTAAAGGACATAATTTATATTTCAGTATCCTTTATTTGTACTTCCCATTTTGCAGGTTTGACACTGTGTACCTCGACGATGACATCCGAGTTGTAAAGGATATTAGAGGAGATTATTTAGTTGTGGATCGTGCCCCCTATACTTGGAAAGAACAAGTGTGATCTTATTATCACTGTATGCGTACATTCAGTGTTCAGTACTGCTTAAAGAAGTGTACATATGCAGAACGAGTGCGATCTTTATTATCACTCTATGCGTACATTCAGTGTTCAGTACTGCTAAAAGAAGTGTACATATGTAATTTTTTAAGGGCATATGTGTATAATAGTCACAAGTCTCTTATGCCCTTAGTGGCAAATCCTACTTCCTATAATAAGCTGCCTTGCATCTATAAATGCCGTCTATTGGGCCACATGTGGTTTCAAGAGTTCCTGTTATGGTGTTAGGGCCTCAGTTTCTTCTTCAATCCTTCATTTCTACTGGTAATCCTAGTTACCTTTTCTTTCTAGTTGATCATTGAAGATAATCAAGGCCACACACTCTTAACATGGCTGATCATCTTCCCGATTTCACGTCTTGAAGCAAACATTCATTGGTTGAGGTGCTAGTCACACATGTCAGGTATCACAATTTTATTTAGGGTTAAGGTACAAATTGGCTAACGAACTATTACCTAAGGAGTATTTGGCACAAACATTAATTGAGAGTACTTTAACTATCAATCAACAATTAAAAATGAGTATAAGTACCAAATAACAATTAAAAAATAGCAACTATCATAATTACGTTAAAATATGAGCTGGCACTAGCGGAGGACGGTGGCGGAGACATTGGAGAAAAGAAAAGTTATGTTTTCTTGTTGGATAAGGCAAACACCAATAAAGATGGGACCCACACGAGTAGGCGTCGTGGCAGTGGTTCTGCTGCTCTGTGGCATTAGAGGGATGGAAGTAGGGTACAAGCCGAGTGTCGGTCGAAGGCTGTGGACGGCTGGATTTGGTTTCGGTGCGTGATTCTCGCCTTGAAGCTCGCATATGGACCTTGATGAGTTGAGAGGGTGAGTGGACACCCAAAGAACAATGGAAGGCTTTGAAGGCTAAGATATCGCCGACGTCGTAACATCGATGGAAGACAAAAGACAAAGAGGAGACACCAAGACGGTGACAGGGTAGTTTAACGACATTTTTTGTCTTTACTTTTTTATTTTTTATTTTTCACTTTTTAATTGTTGATTGATAGTTAAAGATGCTCAATTAATTTTTGTGTCAGAGTAATAGTTCGTTGGCCAATCTATACTTTAACCATTTTATTTATTGATATTAAATTGGAAGCAAACTTCGGACCACAAAGAAAATCTTTTGGGAGCAAATTGTTCACATTCATTGCACATAACTAGGGAGGGAGAATACATTGATCAGATTAGTTGACGTCATCCAATCACATCTTAATGACATGATTCCCATCTTTATAGAGCCTTAACTGCCCCTTACTGACTCTGGCATAGAGCCTTAACTGCCCCTTACTGACTCTGGCAGTTCAGGACTATTTCTGTCTTTTTTTTCAAATCAAGAGGGTCCCAAGTCCCAACGACTATTTCTATCTTTATTTTTTTTGCAAACTTTCCCGTAATGGATCCATTCTTTCCATTTTCGGCTTTTCTTTCAAAATTTATGGGCTGGTTTATGGGCTGGGCATGTTGCCCCTGATTAACGGGGTCCCCGCACTTCCTTACCTCCTCTACTCTCAATCTTTAGTATTGTTTCTTTCATTCGTTGAATACAATCATATAAAACAAGAGATTGAGATGGTGTAATTAGTGTGATAATATTTAATCCCACAATTACTGCACAATTAAGATATTAATATTTTATATTAATTTACGCACTCAAACTCCATTGCACAGCATTGTCAATTGGGCCCCTCACAGATTTCCTTGATATGGTCAGTCTGCAAAGAACAGAACTAGAAGTAACAGACAAAGTTCTCAGGGGGTGTTTTGTTATATTTTATGTTTTAGGAAACTATTTTATGGATTTTGTAATATGTACCAATTTTATCTTGAAGGCTTAGTTCATGGGAGTAAAGTATGTGAGTTTCCCCTTAATTCTATTTTTAGCTAGCTATGTAGCACCGATACGTGAAGTTCTTTGAATTAAACGTATCTGATATGCGAATTTTTTCGGACACGCATAATTTATTCAAAAACTGAAGGGCATTTCTGTAGCTTAGATTTATAATAAGAAAACTTGCAAAGAATGCCACTGAACATATATTGACATAGCACCAATACGTGATTGTTCTGTGACACTTTCCCACTCTCTGTGATTCCGACTCCCCTATTTCCCTTGTTTGTCCTTTTCCAATTCTGTTTCTTAATTTTTTTTTAATATGATTTTGTAAATTATGGAAATACACTCTTTATATTAAAAAATATTATTTAATACTAAGACGTATTGGACGTATCGGAATATTAGTATTTTTGAAGTAACATATCGACGTCATGTATCGGTAACATATCATAAACACCGTATCGGTATGGTGCTACATAGGCTATAAGTATAGCACAAATACCCTTGATGCACGTTGTTCATTTGTAATGAGTAAGAACTTGCTTGGAGTAGCTTTTAGTTTCCAAAAGAGTTTGAGACTTCATTCATACAGTGCACATGGTAGTTTTATTTATTATAAAATTATGGATAGATTGATATTAATCCAGTGTTGAGTTTGAGCTTCACTACAAAAAAAAAAAACCACCATTTGTCGCAGTTTAAATAACCGCTACAATTCATAAATTTGTGGTAGTTATTGACGAAACCGCAACAAATTAGTAGCGGAAGCATTGGCGCCAAAGCGTGGGCTTATTTGCAACGATATTTGTAGCGGTTACCATAAAGTAAATCGCTACAAATGTGGCGCTAGCTTGGCGCGTAATGGTGCGAATGTTTGTGGCGTGGCATTTGTTACGGTTTTTTGGGAATAACTGCTACAAATTTGGCGTCAGCGTTGACGCGTAACGGTGCAAACTTTGGCGCGGTGAATTTGTAGCGGTTACTTTAAAAACACCGCTACAAAAAAGGAAAACGACACAGTTTTGTCACGGTCAGAATAAATGGACGCCTTAACCGCGTCAAATCCTATAATTTTTAGCGGTTTTTGCTTTAACCGCTACAAATATTTACGCTATATATTATGAAATTCTTAAATTCTTAAATCTTACTCATTACAATTATAAATATTATGAAATTCTTAAATCTACATTGTCGTACAACAATTATAAATATTATGAAATTCTTAAATCTACATTGTCGCTGAATGAACTTTCTCGGCTGAGTAGTCGAAGACATGCAGATATTGTTGGGATCCGTACACGCAGTGGAATAATTCTCATCCATTAAAACTTACGAATCCCATTGAGAGGATCCATCAACGGCGTTTAAATCAGGGTTTGTTAGAAACCGTACCTCTGCGAACTCGTGAGCGTCTTGAACATCGTGCGATCTTGTTCGATCAAATAGAAGCCGACTCTGTGTGTCCACTCCCTCTACCGATATCCACACGAATAGCCTCCAACACCGACGGCAGCATGTTAGCGCCTTCAATACTTTCACGTCTCTCTCTTTTCTTTCTAGGGTTTCTCGTGGCTTTTCTAATATGTCTTGCAAAATATCCCATAGGTATTTCAAAACCCAATAGGCGTATTATATTCAAAATTAATCCTTATTAATTTTGAAATTTAAATTTGGATTAAAATAATATATTAATTAAATCTATCAAATAGATCTAATTTATTTATTTAATCCGAATTAAAAAAGCCTTCGATTTAATTTATCTCTATAAATTAAATCGAGATATGATATATATCTATTTAATTAAATCGAGATACTATATCTCAATTCAAATTAAATTAGATATATGATATCTATATTCGAAAATTAAATCGAGATACAATATCTCAATTTGTTTTAGATATTTAATTTATTAAATAAATTAAATACAAAAAAATATTATATATTATAATATTATAATCTCTATTAAATAAATTATTATATTATTTTTGAATTATTTAATATATATATATATATATCCATCCTAGATTAAATACAGTATTAATTAAATCTTAGACATATCTAAGATTCAATAAATTTGGACACTTTTGCTCGTGTTAGGCTATTCTTGTGTGCGACCCTGTAGGCCCACATGAGATTGGCAGCGGGCCAATACTGTATCATGCCACAAGTCACAAGCGGCCTCTAACAAGACATTGCAACTACCCAATTCATATAGGGATCGATGATACGATACAACCTATTGTACAACCATGTCACGTCCCTTTTGTCACACGATAATTTGGTCAAGGATGATGCATGGATAATGTCAACTTCCTGTTCTTGACCATTACTTTCTCGATTCTTGAGTAGTCTAATAATTGAAATGGAAACTTCTTTCCATCGTAGTATGGCCATACATTTCTCAGACTCATTCATCGAGGGGCCCAGTATTATCTCTCTACGAATGTGAGGGACAAATTCCATCTTGACCATTCACATTCCTCTGCATGAAAACCACTTATCCTAATCCAAGCCTTTATCATCACCCGGTCAAAGGTGACTTTTGGCTAGGTCAAAAATCAGCAACTCTCATGTAGGATTCCATGATGATCTCAGGTCAAAGGGCATTGTGACGCGGTTATACATGAGAAGAGCTTATGACTTAATCCATGCAGCTTTCTCATAGTGGGTTGTTCCAGCACCTTGTACTCTTACAAGTGCCTATGACTTTGATTCGTATCTCCATACCTCATCAAAGTCATATTGGTCTTATTTCAACTTCGCTCCTGCGTAGATGACCGACCAGGGACATTTAGGATAATTTATAAGATATATCAAAGGATACAGTTATCACTATAAACATGCAAATGAAAATGATAACTAAATGGAGAATACTTTAAATGACATTAACGTTTAAAGTACAATGACTTGCCCCTAGGAAATAATTTCCAACAATATTTGCAGCTTTGATCTCTTATATCAGGAGATGAGCGCTACAGATATTTGTCTCTCTCATCCTTGTAGCCGAGGCAGTTCCTTCAGTGACAATCCAAATTTAATTCTTTCTTTAACGTGAAGACTTCTACTCTTCTAAATATAGTCCAACATGCGACCGAAGATTGGGTTCCACTATAGCCACCATTCTCTTAGGAAAATATCTCTGATCAAAATGAGTAATAAATTAATTAAATTATTTAAGAGCTTTTTCAATTTTAAAAAAAATTCCAAACTAATTAGTTTGGAATTTTTTTGCCAAAAAAATGAATTTTGTAGCGATTAGACCAACAAACCGCCATAGAATCTGAATTGGCAATCTTGTTGTATCGGTTCTTCAAAATAACCGCTACAGAATGTAGAAGGTCAATCATTTTGTAGCGGTTATGTAACCTCTACAAATAATCACGAAGAACGAGGCAGAATAGTCACGGTTTATGAAGCGATTAATTAATTACCGCAAAAAAATTATGAAATTTGTCGCGGTTATATTATATAACTGCTACAAAGTGTAGCGGTTTTTACCCAGCCTCCCTCATTTTGAATCATTCGTGCGCTTGGATTTCATTTTTCACCTTTTAACTTTTCAACCTGTAGCGGTTATATATTTAAACATTATGGTTTCTAACGATAAGGGGAAAGGGAAATCCATTTCACGGGAGAGAGTGCTTATAAGAGGCAGTAGTAGTAGAGGTTGGGGCCGTACTAGATGGCATAGGACTCTGTCTATCCCTCCGCCCCCTCAGGCACGGAACGAGTTTGATTTCCTCTTCGTCGATGAGGAAATCCTAGACATAGAGATCGTAGGGGGAGAACGAGGCGCAAGCCTATCATTCAACGACATCGACAAAAATGAGCTGATCCGGATTGACATTCCCATAGCTGGGGCGGAGCGGTTTGTTGACGAGGAGAACAAGCGGGACCAAGGGTGAAGAACCGGCTATCACCCAAGAGGGGGGGTGAATTGGGTGTCTGATAAAACTTTATATAACTTTGAAAATCTTTTCGCAACTTACTGGGAGTAGTTCGAATGACAGAATTAGTTCATAAAGCAATAATCAATCATTCAAACATATATGCTAGAAATGTAAGAGTTTAGGGAAGAGAATATGCAAGCGAGATTTATCTTGGTTCGGCCCAATCCTTGACCTACGTCCAGTCCCCAAGCTCCACTTGAGATTTTCAATCCACTATCTCCTTGTTTAACCGGGTACAAGAGAAAGCCTTTACACTCTCTTACCGAGATACTCCCCCTTACACACTGTAAGGATACAATTACACACTCTGTAAATAAAGGATGGTCTTCTTACTTTCAGACTCCACTCCCCTTTACAAGTTGTAATTGTTACACCCTCTCTTAAGGTTCCTCAACCTTAAGACTGATAATGAAATAAATGTTTATGAACTCCTCACGAGTAGATTACAAATGATCACTGAAGTGCAATACAAATCATTTCACTCTCTATGATAAGCTATGTAAGTTTTGAGAACAGAGTGTATGAGCTAAGCGTATATTAATAATGTCGGCATTTCGGCAGTGTACGCTCGTGTCTTACTTTGAAGTTTGAATGCTTGTTCTTTTATAGCTAACCAATAGCATTCGACCATTAAAGCAATTCTTCAGTTGAGCTTCTTAGAATATGATCGTTGGAACTAGCCGTTGAAGCTTCTGCGGTGCATTTAATGTATCGACACATCTTCGCTTTTTCTTAATCTTCGTTAAGCATCGTTTGATCAACTGAAACTCATCAGCAAACTGATTAAAAGCATTTAAGCAATGTTGATGAGAGTAATATGAAGGAATGAAATCATATAGAATGATTTAAGATTTACGAAGTCGGAGATTTGAGGGACAGGGATGACATTGCTCGAGCAATGAACCAAAGCTTGCTCGGGCAAGCTTCTACTGTTGAACTGATAAACTGGTTTCTATTGTTGATGCTCGAGTAAGACATGATCCTTGCTCGGGCAAGAAATAGACAGAGGCGAGGATTTGTGAATTCAATGATGTTGCTCGAGCATGGTTTTTCCTTTGCTCGAACATGGTGCTCGAGCATGCCTCTCACCCTGCTCGGGCATGCTTCGGACCACGGCTTGAACAAACTTCAATCATCGCTGATGCTTGAGCATGCCAAATATCGTGCTCGGGCAATGCCGAGACGAGAGCGAAATGGGTTCAAACACATGCTTGCTCGGGCAGCCTTTTTCTTCGCTTTCGAGCATGCCGCTTGAGCAAGCTTTTGTTTCTACTCGAGCAAAACTCTTCAACCTGCTGTTTCTTTGTTTAGATTGATGTTGCTCGAGCAAGCCTTCCTTTATGCTCAAGCATGACTTCCCAACTCAGTGAAAATGTTGTTGGTCACGCTGTTGCTCGAGTATGATTTTTCTTCTGCTCAAGCATGCTGCTTGAGTAACTCCTTTCTCTTGCTCGGGCAAGCCTCTTCCACTTCGTCATTTTTTCGCTTGATATCGATGCTCGAGCAAGGTTTTTGCTTTGCTCGAGCATAACTCTTAATCTTGAATTCTTTCTTCTGAACTCGACGATGCTTGGTTTTCCCAAATATTCTGCTCGAGTAGACTGCCTTCAAATGTCAAACTCGTCGTTGCCATACATTATGTTCTTGTGTAAAAATCAGATTTTCAAGAAGTAACTTCCTTGACAGTACAAGAAGCAATTTCCAGCGAGCATAACGTCTTCGGTATAAAACCACATTTAGCAAATCACCCCATCTCAAAAATAAATTCAAATATTCTTTCCATTTCAATAAGAATAAACTCCAAACTAGTTGTATTTCGTCCATCAACATCAGATGAATGAAGGTTGATCTTGAGCAGCGTTTTTTGCAACATTTTGAACATACCGTCAACTTCAAAACATCATATCTCCTTCAATTGATCTTTTTTTTTCGTGATCTTGATGTTTGTGGAAAGGTATTTGAGTCTAGTTTCCAATGGCACCGGTTTCAGCTCATTTGGATTTGTCGTTTGTGAGATATGCTTAAAATACCGAAGCTTGGTCTGGACTGTGACGGTGATGTTTGTGTCAACTTGAAAAAATCATAGCTCTCTCATCTGGACTCCTTTGGACTTGAAGTTTATACCAAAATGACGTATTGGGAATCTAGTTTCATATGCAAATGGTTTCACGTCAATCCAATTCCTGGTTTGGGAGATATCGTTGAATTACCAAAGGTCGCCTGAAACAGAGCTGAACAGAGTATGCTGAAGCACGACCTTGCTCGAGCAAGAATTTTTCTCTACTCGAGCAAGCATTGTTTTATGCTCGAGCAAGAGCGGGATTTGAGCAAAAATGCACCATGCTCGAGCATGAATTCTTTTGTGCTCGAGCAAGACACTGTGCAGGCGGGAAAACATCCTTAAATTACATAAATGCCCTTCAACAAATCAGTATTCATCCGGAAGCTTGAATTTGCTTGTTTTAACTCCGAATTGAGTCGTTCCAACTTCTATTTGATCACAGAGACTTGAATATTGACATTCTTATGATATTTAACAAGTTCTTCTTTCTTCAAACTCCATTCTTGATCATTCTCTATAATTTAATTTGGACTAACCTATAATAAACAAAGTAGTTAGTCAATGTATATGATATAAACTTTTTGCTCTAGATAATGGCATCAATATAAGACATCATCAAAACTAAGCATAACTAACAAAGGGAACCCTCGATCGTCGTATTCGCATTCTACCGTATTTGAGGTGGAGGTCAAAGGTAAATGTAATTAGTTTTTTGACAAAAGTTAAATTTAAATTCGTTACGTTTAACTAAATATTATTTAAATGCAACACAAACATGTTTTTATAATTGTGCAGATACATATGGGAACACCAGCAGGAGGACGCTGGATGTTTTTGGGGTCCCTTATCTGAACGGGTATCGCGTCATAGTCCCCTTTAACGAGGACACGGACTAGCCGATGGTCAACGGTGGTCACCTAATGAACCGATTCTTGTCAGAATTTGGCGGGAATTGGGCATGGTTCCCAATCTACCTCCACGATTGGAAGCGTGTTCCGAAGGCTATAAAAGTTCCGGATGGGTATTCAAGCAACATTTCACGATGTGTTGACGTGCAGGCTCGAAAGGTTGTTGGGCTTAAGAGCCACGACTCACATGTGCTTATGCAACAACTACCTCTGCTGGCCATCAAAAATACGTTGTCTCTCGATATGTCGATCGTTTTGGTCAAGCTGTGTTCTTTCTTCCGAAAGTTGTATTCTAAAGTTTTGATCGTGGAGGAGCTCGACCAGCTGCAACATAAACTCATTCTTACACTGTGTCATTTGGAGATGATCTTTCCTCCATCAATTTTCACGGTCATGGTTCACCTGACAGTACACCTGGTTCACGAAACAAAGTTTGCTGGCCCAGTTCACTACCGATGGATGTATCCTATTGAGTGGTACTCATTTAAAATTAATTACTTTACAATTACTTCCTAGTCACACATTTCGGCATTAATGTATCAACGTTTTTCCATCATTACTTTATAGGTTTCTTGGGAAACTGAAGTCTTACATGAGGAATAAGGCGTGGCCTGAAGGTTCAATCGCAGAAGGTTATATTGGGGATGAGGTCTTGTATTTTTGTTCCAGGTACTTTGATGACATTGAGACGTCATTCAATCAACCGCCTCATGTAGACGATTGTCCTGAGCCAGAGCCATCAACAACAGAGTTGTTAATCCCTCGTGTTGGTAAACTAGTTGGCGGAAGTGAGAACTTCAAATTGACGACACTTGAGAAGTTTCAAGCACATAAACATGTTTTGATTAATTGCACTAAAGTTGAACCGTACCTTCTGTAAGGATTGCACACAGATATATGTTATCCTATATATTTCCTTACATGTTATACTCACATTTCATGGTCGTCTTCGTATGTTTAATTACATGGAATTCAAGAGTCTTGTCAAGCATCAACTGAGGATCCGTATACATACATAATCCAAAATTGATAGAAAGGTGCACAGAGAATTCCCGGGTTGGTTTAGGAGGAGAATAATGAATGACCATAACCCACACTCACCAGAATTCAGAGCTCTCGCACTCGGCCTGCTTGACCATGCCCAAAGATTTATGGCATACAATGTCAATGGTTTCAAGTTTTACACCGTTTCACAAGATCAGGGATTGCTAACCCAAAACTCGGGTGTATATGGCACATTTGGGACGAGGAGTTATGCGAGCAGCAGTGACAAGAACATGCACTTCGGTGACGTCCCGTATTATGGAAAGCTGCTTGATGTGGTGAAGATAAGTTACCAAGGCCTTTTCACCGTGACGCTGTTCAAGTGTTTGTGGGCGAATACGACAATGTCCCGAGGACTCAAGACTGATGACTTAGGCATCACATCGGTGAATTGCTCCCGGCCTATTCACACTAGTCAGTCTGAAGATGATGAGCCGTATATTCTTGCCTCAGAGGCCCATCAGGTTTATTATGTCACCGGTGAGAGGCACAAGGATTGGAATATGGTGGTTCACTTAAAGCCTTGGGACCTTTACGACATGGGCGATGGTGATAACGTCGCGTCGTCGCCTACGAGAGCGAGCTGTTACAACCCGCCAGTTTCGAAAACTTCGTCCCATATGACGATGACAATTTACTTATAGTTCGGTACGTTTCTTAATATACGCTTTAGGAAATAATAACATTATTTAACCAAATTTTTATTTGTGGTCAAACATATTCAACTCATACGTAACATTTTCTCCATACTTATTTTGTAGAGATGGTGATGAAGATTGAGAGAAAAAAAATATAGTTACGAACTAATTTGTAATGTTCTAATCTTTTTTTTCTTCTAAAAAAACACAATAGTATTTGTAGTGGTTAGTAAACCGCTACTAAATGAGAAAATAACCGCTACAAATAGCGCACCTAGACCGCTACTAAGAAAAACCGCTACAATAGGTGACACATTAACCGCAACAAAGTGATGCACAGATATCAACATAAATACCTCCACCAAACCACATTTAATATGCTTCGGTTTACTTTTCTACACATGTTTTCTCTCATATTTCTACGTTTTCTCAAAATGGTTAAGTGTTTGAAGCGGGTAAGTGCCTTTCAACCGGATCAAATCTAGTGATTATCGAAATGTTTATTTTTCTTCTATCTTGTTGATACTAATTTTTGTTATTTTGCAGTTGCATTACGTATATTTTTCAACTTTCTTTCAACTTTCACATACATTATTTTATCTACTTTCACACACATTTTTTTTAGAATTAATATTATTTTAATTAACTTATAATTGGTTGTTTATACCTACATATTCTCATTGTTTTACACCTATATAATAACCTTATATATCATATTATATCATATTTTATTATCATTTATTTTCACAAAAATATAAATTATTAATAATATCCAATATTTACTTAATTACTCTAATTATTATTATTTTTTTTTTTTGCAATTTTATTCGTTTGTAGCGGATTACAAATACGAACTTAAAATGGTGCGCCAAAACTATTTTTTTTTTTTTAAAATGAAGGAAATATTTTATAGCGGTTTGCACACACTTACTACAAATCTAAAGCTAGAAATAGGCGAGCAAAACTTTTTTTACGAACAAAATGGTGAGATTTATTTGTAGCGGTTACTAACCGCTACAAATATTCAAAAGAATTAGGCGGATTTTGTTTCCCAAAAAATGGCGGGAATATGTTGCCGTGGTCAATATATCGCTACAAAGTAATATATTTAGTAGCGGTTATGTAATCATTACTCTGATAAAATAAAATTTGTAATGGTTACTTAACCGCGACTAATGTCTCAAACAAGACCTCAACGCAACCTCATATAGTGGCGGTCAATTAAAACCGCTACAGATATAGTAGCGGTCAAAGTATATGTAGTAGTGGGTTTGGTTAACCTCTACAAATGTGTTTGCTTCGGTGTATTTTGTAGCAGTTTGCCAAACCACTACAAATGTTGTTTGTAGTGCCTAAAACTCCTACAAATATGCCAATTTGACCGCTATTAATGTTCTTTTTTTTTTTTGTAGTGCTTGATGCTCCTGGAAAGGCTTATTAGGTAATTATTTAGCCACATAATCTTTCTACTTAATTATTGGTTTTGTTTTCTTGAAGCCGTAATGTTTGTCCCCCTCATCTGTAATACTCCTATGGTTCTTAATGTAGGATCTAATTGAGAAGTTGATATTGGTTCTAATTGCAAGACCAATTTCCCATATTTGTCAATTTTGTCTTAATTTACTCTATTGATGCTCCCTCAATAATAATTAACTAAGATAGAGATGAAGGGAATTAAGGAAGGTGATTAGGATGTTTTAGAAAAACAAAACTAACTTCCTTAATCTAATTAAATTTTACATTACCAGGGGAGTACTTACTAATTGAATTCACTTTATTTTCATTCAAATAACTACTTGACCTTATGGAAATAGTTCTATTTATGCAAAGGAGTGTGTTACTTTGTTATATCATCTTTTGTTACATTAGACCTAGGGGCTCTCTCTCTCTTTTTTTTTTACTGTTAGTTCCCAATATTTTGATGATAACAGAGTTCATGTTTTTGATGAAGTTCCTAGCTTGCTCGAGCACCTCCAGGGTCTTGCCCGAGCATCATGGGTTCGGAAACGAAGAAGTGATGGTTAATCGGCCATGCTCAAGCAACCATTAAAGCTTGCCCGAGCAACATTGAGTCGAGAGGAAAGCAAAGATGATTGAACAATCATGCTCGAGCAAGATATATTCCTTGCTCGAGCATCATCGAGGCAGAAGCCAAACAAAGTGTGCTGGTACACCATGCTTGAGCATAAGCATAAACGTTGCTCGAGCAACGTGTGTCTTTAGCACTAGACTATCGCTTGTCCGAGCATGAGAAAAACCATGCTCAAGCACCTTGCCCAAGCAAGAGCAAGAGCATGAGCATGCTCGAGCAGCATTGTTTTTCTCTCACATTTCGCTTCAGCCTATCTCTTACCCGAGCATGATTATATCATGCTTGAGCACCATGCTCGAGCAGACAGGAAACAATGCTCGAGAAACGTCGCTGGAAGCACTTCCCTTGCCTCTATCTATAGCTTGCCCGAGCAAGTATTGCACCATGCTCGAGCATCAGCGACCAACAATGTTTTTAACTGTTACATACGAAGCTTGCCCGAGCAAGCTTAGATTATTGCTCAAGCAAGGTTCCTCTAATCTTGAAATAATCGTCTACAGATTTAAATACTCACTGGGTTTATCTTCTTTGTTCTTATATATTACTCATTATTATACTTAAATGCTTTTAACCAATTTGTTAATGAGTTGCAGAAGGTCTCCACATAGATTAAAATCATACTTAAGTTTTGAAGCACTAAAAATTATCATGGACAAAGCCAACATCGACACATGGTAGCCCATAACCGAAAAAGCACCGGAACAATGTTTTAAGCTATCCTCTATCTAAGGCAACATGAATAACAACTGTAAAGTATCTCAACCAAGCAGACAGTAACAAACACTCAACGGTTGAATATTGATGAGCTATCAAACAACGAAAGTTTCGCGAAACAGAGACAACGCGCGAAATCCAATTAAGGCGAAATAGGCGCAGATGGTTAAATGCTCACAACGGACATATTCAAACGGACAAACTCAAATCCAACAACGGTCTTCATTCTTCAACTACTATAAGTACTCGAAGGATTGAATTCATTGACACACACAAAACCAGCGCATACAAAGTTAAAGCTTGAAATTGTTCAAATTGTATTATGATCATACGGATATTTCTAAGCTTCAGTATTTATCATTTTACTCTGTGAGAGAGTTTTACTACTTGTTTTACAACTCGTTTAAAATCTCAAGATAGAGGTATCTTGAGTGTGGGTGTACGATTACAACTTGTAAGGGGGAGTGAGTCCTAGAGAGAAAGGATCATCCTGAGTTACAGAGTATGTAATTGTGTTTTGTGAGATAGTGGATATCCCAGAGTGTATCTGGGGACTGGACGTAGGTCAAGGTGTTGGACTGAACCAGTATAATCTCTGTGTCATTTATCTTTAATTCTCTATTGCTTTCCTCACTTATTCATCATACAGTCAAAAGAATTTTTGAGATAACCTATTCACCCCATCTAGGTGATATTCCACCGTCTTCATTATTTACTTCTAGCGATTTCTTTCTATTATAACTCCACTTTGTTTAAATCAGTATTGATGCATCTGTATAATGCATTCTCTGCTTGTGGAGCTGAACTTTGTTGACTGGGTGAAATTTCGAATAGATTTTATTTTGCTCTTTGCATTACGTGTCTATATTGTCCTGTGTATTTAATGGAATGCAGATACTGGGTCCATGTGGATTCATATATATCTTTCAATTTCCCACCCTTGGGGTTTTCTTAACCTAACCACTTACATGTGAAGGAAAAAGACAGGAAAGAGACATTTATGCTTTTCATTTATGACACTGACCGTGTAATGGTTCATGCATAGTAGTGGAAGAATTGTGCTGAAGAGTGCTTTTTTTAAAGCGTACCTATAAGGTTAGTTATCCAAAACTCTATCATATAGCCTCGTCTACCTCTTTTCCTCTCTCTATAAAAGAATGGTTCACATGGGACTCGTCCTTTTAAGGATGAGCGCCTGGCCGCCAGATCTCATTATGAGATTGGGACGGTCTAGGTTTTTTTTCCTTTTTTTGTTAAAAAAAAATTCAATACTTCTTAGTATTATGAAGTATCTTTTTTAGTATCATTCAATATCTTAGAATGATTTTTTAATATCATAAAAAAAATTTCTGTTTCCAAAAGTATCTTTTTAGCACTAGTCAATACTCTGAACTATTTTTTCAGGATCTGAAAAATATTTTAATCTTGGACCCAGATCTTGAAAAATGCTTCATTATCTTAAAAAATTATTTTAGGCCTGTCAGTACCCTGAAATAATTTTTTATGATCATGAAGAATTTTTCAATACCAGTAAATACCCAGAAGTATCTTTTTAGTAGTAGTCAGTATCATGAAATACATTTTCAGGATCTTGAAAAAAATATTTCAAGGTACTAACTGGTACTGAAAAATTCTTCATGATCTTGAAAAATTATTTTAGGCCAGTCAATACCCTAAAATAATTTTTCAAGATCCTGAAAAAATATTTTAGGGTAGTGAATAGTACTAAAAAGATACTTCTAAATACTTATTGGTACTGAAAAATTCTTCATGATCTTGAAAAATTATTTTATAGTACTGAATGATACTAAAAAAGTACCTCAGGATATCGACCGGTATTGATTTTTTTTTTTTTTTCAAAAAAAGGGAAGAACCTGAACCATCTAGATCTCAAAATGAGATATGGAGGTCAGGCGCTCGTCCTTAAAAGGACAAGCACATCGACGAGCAGGGAAACGTGGTCCGGTTGACATGATGTCACTTTCTGATAGTAGAGATGATCATGTTTGTTGACTAACTAGATTCAGGCTTAGATTGACATCTAAAATCTAATTTTTGTCCCCCACCCTAGAAAGAAAGGATGACTCTAGTGAGGCAACGAAATGATTATTAGTATACTACCAATTAAGATGTGATTAAGTAGTGATTATGCACCAAGTAAGCGTGCAAATAAGAGCCCCAATAGTTGGGACCATCACATGTGGATGGACTTTGTTATTTTATATCTATGAGCATTAACTTTATGCATTAATTTTTTATATATACACTTTATGCATTATTTTGATAATGCTACTTTTTGGACATCACTTAGCAGCCTTTTGGGATTTCCAAATTGTCTTTTGGGATCTTCATTATTGTTTATAGTCGTATGTTTTGTTTAAATATATAATGGAATTAAATCTCCTTTTGCATTATTCCTTTTTTGACTTGAAGGAACAATGGCACCCTACTCCAACGACAACTAGATCTATGTCTACCACGTCGGACATTTTATATGATTTTAGGTGGGTAAGATTTTTTTTTTCCTTAATTATTTTTATCTCAAAAGTTTTCAAAGGAGCTATGTCATCTGAAAGTGTCAAAAGAGTAGCAATGTGGCCCAAATTTAGCAATGATTTTTTTTTTTTTTTTTTTTGGGGGGGGGGGGGGTGTTGAAGGAAAACCGATGAAGACGCGGAACAAAATACATTACAGATTTTATGAAGCATTTGCTAAACAAACGCCACTTAAATGAGTCAGAAGTAGATGATAAACAACTCTTTATGTCCGTCGCACACGTTTGCCAAGCAAAGTCTCGTGAAATCTTCCCTCTTTTCCCTTAATTACATCTGAAAACAATTTGTAAATCTTATTATTGCCGCCCCTCGTTGTCTGTGGATTCCATTATCAAGAAGCGTATCCATGACTTCTTGTACCAATTTCTCTTGACACATTACTGATTCTCCTGGCATCGATCTACTTGTTAATAGATCAACAAGAATATTATTGCGATAGATAACTCTTTGATAGAGTTCATTAATATCATAGCTCATTCGCTTACCCCTACCTATTTGAATAATTGGTAATGGATATAAAACCATGCATTCTGGTTCTATATTTATTCGAATAAAATGTTTAGCTAATTCCATGCGTCGAACCAAATTCCAAAGCACTGAGCATGCAAAATTTAGAAATGAGAAAAGTGAAGGTCACATCTAAAAGGGAAAAATCAAAATAAAAAATTCTATAACCATGGTGCTCCCCTTCATATCTTATTCTTCAGATCCTCTTGAGCTTGCTCCACATGCTTTCTCACTAGGCAGCCTATTACAGTAATACACTTGTAACACCCATTGTAATACCAAAAAGTATTTAAATCAGAACTACATAATAAATTATATTAGATGAATTAAATTGTAAGAGTTGGAGATTCATGTTTAATTATAATGAATTCAACTTGTTTGGGGTAATACTAAAAGGAAAAAGGAATAGTTTAATATCAAGAGTATGGTGAGTCCTTGATGGATTGTTTTTGTCATGTAGTTTTTTTTTTGATATAAAAATTTTAGGAGAGGGGTTTGACTCACCGATAGTCCAAGGGCAGGGCGCTTGGAGCCCACTCTGCAAGGAATTCAGGACTAAGAGTACACATGCCTCCACCTTAGTTTGGGTTACCGTTGCTTCATAAACCCCTAGGATGCCTCCCCCAGCGCATTGACCAACTCCAGGATCGAACCCCTCCCTTTTGACACTTTTTTTTTTTGTCATGTAGTTTGTTATACATCTTCATCCGTCTTTCGCATGCTTTTTTTTTTCCTATTAAATTTGGGATGAAGATGACGACATGCGATGAAGACCAAGATGTGTATTCATGAGACTAGGATGAAGATGAATACACATACGATCATTTTATTAGGGAGAAGGAAGATTTGAGTTTGTGGAGGTGTTTGGTGGGTGTTTTGCCAAAGTTTAGAGGTGGGTTTATGCGGAAAACAAGTTTTGATGGCAGTGAAGAGATATAATAATATATGAAGAATCTGTCGTCGCGTCTTGTGAAAAATGAAAGGGAATGAGGGTTCAGACTGTATTTTGATTGAAACTACTCTTTAGTTATTCAAAAACAAGTAACAAATATACAACAATTTTGATGAGTTTTCAAAAGAAAACCCGTCAAACATTAACTTCAACTATTTAACTGTTGTTTTAAATAACTGTCATATTGTTTCTCAGAATTATTTGACGGTCAACATAATAATTGTAAAATAAGTGCTTTCTCATCCACCACCCCACATTACTAGAGGCGCTTTTGTTTTTCAATCAACAAGTATGACACGTCAAGTAATGCTAATTGTGCAATATAATGAGACTTATAATTAGAGATGTAACAAGTAAAAATTGAGATTTGTAACCAGGGGATAGATGATTATTATTTTTTTATTGAAGACAAATACTTTTTAAACTCAGATAAATTTTTAAGAGAAGATATTTTTATCAAGCTTTAATAGTGTTCAGGTGAAAATCCGCCTTGGAAGTATTGCAAAATTTTTATGTAGCCCTGAAAGTTTTTTTGTCTTAATGTCACATTGAAAGTATTAAAATGTAGTAATCTCGCCCTCGGCTAATGATGACCTAACATTTACTATTAAATGGACATGGTGGTGTGTTAAAAACAACAGTGTGTCAAATAATATGTGAGCCACGAGGAGGAGTATTGAGTAGGCAAAGAAAGGCGGGTTTAGGTCAGATAAAATCAAGAGCAAAGGATTCATTTAGAGTTTCAAAAGTGTTGACTGTGAGAAAGAGGAAGTGGGGCACATGTGCTCTGAATTGCGTACGAGATTCGAAAAGAAAACAAAGTAGAGAATCGTCCGGATCTAAGAGGTATGGAATCTCATATTGTTTGGAAAATTTGTGCGTTTGTTTGATTTCTTTATGCTTTCCACAGTGGTTTCACGATATAACCATCAGTTTGTTTATTTGCGGGTAAAAGGTTTTTTTTTTTCCCCCTGTGATTTTGACAATGCCAAGAATATGGTTGAAGAAACGAAAAAGAATCTACGGGGTAAGTATGAAAGTACAACTGAATCGATCTTGAATCCCCATGTATCTGTATGTGAAGAAGGTGGGGTTAAGTTCAGAGAAGTTGTTCATACAGAGGAGGAAGGTGATAGCAGGGATGAGGCATTTTGAGAGGAGAGAAAAACTTATTTGGATGTAATTACAAAAAACTTGTATGACTTTAGGAAGAAGGTAAATGATGTTATTGTTAGATTGATGATAATCAAGCTTAAGAAATATTAAGTGTTTTGGAGAAGGAACATTGATTTAAAACGTTTCTAATAAACAATTATGAGAAAATCATTGTATCATTCGAGTGATGTGACAAAACTTAGTTATCTTATTTCTTAAACATTATGAAGCGTTTTATGAAAATCTTAGCTGATCACTTGAGTAAACACTCATGTTGTGTTTTGAAAAATGAAAAGATCATCATAGTGCTCATTGGAAGTGCTAAACTAATTAGACTTAAGATCACTTGAGTGAAGCAAAAATTTGTCGTCACTTCCACTCCACCATGGTGACTAAAATAGTGATTTGATTTCTGGAAAACATTTTTCTAAGGACCCACTTGAGTGATGAGATACAAAGTGCATCAGTAACAAACCACCATAGTGAATCATCTGGTGATTAACTTTCTGAAGAGAGACTTCAAACTAGATCACTCGAGGGACCACTTGAGTGATGTTTTAAAATTTGTATCACTATCACTTCATCATAGTGATCCCTTCTAGTGATCAGTTTTCTAAAAAATAATTCAAAGATAATATCACTATAGTGGTCACTCGAGTTAAGTGTTCAATTTTAATAACTCACTTCACTACAGTGATTTGTTCTAGTGAAAAGCCTTCTGAAAAATTTTTCAGAGAGAAGATACTCGAGTGGCCACTCGAGTGATGTGTGAAATAGTAAATCACCAACACAACACCACAGTGACTTTGGTAGTGCTCAGTATTTTTGAAAAAGTTCCTAAGACAAGATCAATAGAGTGATCACTTGAGTGATGTGTAAAAAGAGTGTCAGTACCACTACACCATAATCCGTTTCCTTTTAAAAGATAACGAAAAAGATCACTTGAGTGATCATGTTGCAACCATTACCACCAGTTCACCATAGTGAAGTTCAAAGTGATCTATTTTCTGAAGAAACAAGATCACTCGAATGATCCTATTTTTATACATCACTACCATATCAGCATAGTGAGCCTACCGGTGATCTAACTTGTTTTAAAATTGACTACATGAAGATCACTCGATTGACCACTCAAGTGATGCAGTTTCAGAAAACAAAAAGGTTTCTCATAAATCTTGATACTCATTCAAATATATCCTAAACTTATTCTAATTGCTTCTAATTGGAATAACACTTCATTACATTAGTGCTTGATCATATTACAGGTGCTTAAACAAAGATTAACAAAATGTACTTTTGTGTTAGAGCATTAAATGCACCTAGCTTATACACGCTTCAAATTATCTTTGTCTCCAACGGTTAAGTTAAAACACAAAAGGGACAATCTGACATGCTTAATGGACAGAAGAAAAGACCTAATACTCCAACGACTACATTCGAGAGAAACGGTCTTCAAATATTCTCACACTATAAATAGAAGAGCATTGAAGATGGAGCAACCAAAGAACACTATGCATTTAGTGTTACATTCATTGCTAAGTCGCAGAGCTCAATCTCTGTGTGAATTTGTTCTTCAGTGATCATTTATTTATTTTTGTGAGAGAATATACTGAAACATTTACTTCAGTTGAGATACTCAAGGTAGTAGAACCTTGAGTAGGCATTGATTGGAAATTGTAAGGGGGAACAAGTGTGTTTTGAATAAGAATTTGCTTGTACTGAGGCACCAAGAGCCCTATGAATCTTGGAACGATAGTGGAAATCTCATAAAGGCTTTCTGGGGACTGGATCTAGGTTAAGTGGATTGGACCAACCCAATATAAATCTCTTGTGTCCACCTTCAGTGATATCTCTCAAACTCTTCTCTCTTTAGTTGATTTGTGTTGAAGTTCAAAATTCTTAAAATCACCTCATTCAACCCCCTCTTGGGTGAAAGGCATGAACTAACATTTGATATCAGAGCTTGGTTTTCTTGTTTTGAAGATTAACATCCTAAGAAGGATCCTGTGGCAAGCATAGGTGAATGTATACTTCCGAACAAAGCTTCCAATAACCAAACCACCTGGATTTTGTGGAGAAAAATTATCATTCTGGAAATTTAAATTCAAAGTGTTCGTAACAACAAATGAATATGGTCTTCGACAAGTCATACAAGATGAACTATGTTCCTATGAAGAGAGAAGGAGAAAGAATGATTTCATAGACATCCGATGAGTTTGATGTCAATGATAAGAAATTGATGACTCTCAATAGCAAGGCCATCTTAATGATTTAAAGTGCCTTGAGTCAGAGTATTTCAAAATTTGTACTCTTCCCTTTGCCAAAGACATTAGGGAAGCTCTTGAAATAGCTCATGAAGAGACCTTTGGAATCAAAGAAAATAGACTCAATACTCTCACCACTGAGTATGACTTGTTCCAGATGAAGGCTGGAGAAAGTATCTTAGAGTTTGAGCTGAGATACACACACTTCGTCAATCAACTTGGTGCTCTTGGTAAAACGTATGACCAATGATCCCAAGTGAGAAAAATTCTCAACATTCTCACAAGTGAATGGGAAGCCAAAGTCACGGCCATAGAAGAAGCCAAAGGAGAATCCATGAAGTCAGTAGTAGCCTTGTTTATAAGTCTTTCAGAGTATAAAGGAAAGCTGAAGTTCAAAAAAGAATTGATTGAAATGGACGAGAAGAAAAAGAAAGGAATCAATCTCAATGCTTCAAAGAAAAGGAACCAAAAGAAAAAGATAAGGTTGAAGATGAAGGAATGGGAATAAATGTCATATGATTCGATAAATTCTACCATAAGGACCAAGATTCAATAAGTTCCAGAAAGGAGGTTCAAATGCTAGAAGAGAAGCAGAAGATCCAATCATTTGTGTTGAGTGCATCAAGCCTGGACAAATCAAATCAAAATGTCCTCTCACATAAAGAACAAAGAGAAGAAGAAGAATAAATTTGGGAAGAAGATGTTAGACACATTTGTCACCCAAGAGGTGAAAATGGAGTAGAATACCCGAGAGAGGGGGTGAATTGGGTATGTTCAAAATTGTTCTTTAAAATGCTCGTTTTCGACTAAGGAAAACGAGAGATAATCGAGATAAGAGTAGGAAAGCAAGACACAAAGATTTATCTTGGTTCGGTCCAACCCCGACCTACGTCCGGTCCTCGGCCCACCGAGATTTCCACTACATCAAAAGATTACACACTATGTACTCAAGAGTAATTCTCTCACTAGAACTTACTCCCCCTTACAAGTTGTAATCAATGACTCCCAATCACCAAGTCCCCAAACTTGTGATTCTTTACAATAAATGATAATCAAGAAAAGAACTCTCTCTAAGAGTAGATAATGATAAACACGAAGATTGAATGTATCACCAGATACTTAGTACAGAAAGACTTAAGAGTAGATGAAGACTTTAATGATTTTCGCTTTCTGAGGTCTTAGTTGTTGAGAGGAATTGAATGCCTTTCTATTTATACTTAGAAGGCATTAAATGACCGTTGTAATTCTTCATATAATCGTTGGTGACATTAACCAAGGTTCTGGTTCAATTTTGGTCTTCTTCTCTCTCTAATCTTCACTTAATCTAGCTGGGCAGAAGTTCAGAGTTGACTTCTAGTAAATAAATCCGTTGGAATAGCAGCTACTGGATGTGGTAGGTAGGCATTAATCCTTTGTAAGCGTGTGCAGAAGGATTTCCCAAAAGTATGCAACTTTTACGGGTTTAGCATTTAATGTTCGACAACTTTTTGCTTTTGGTATTAAACCTTCGTTAAACATTCTTTAATCCATCCGAAACTCACTAACAAAGTGGTTAAATATAGCTGGGAATATATAAGAATGACAATAGAAAGCATTAAGATCAAACACGAAGAAATCACAAATTCGTATGATTTGAATTTTGAATACTTGCGCCCAATACTTGAGTATGTTCTTCAATACTTGAGTATTGCACTGTGCACTAATTTGAATACTTGAGTATTCATATGAATACTTGAGTATTCGTCTTCCAGAGAAGGCACAACATGATTTGAGCGTTTGGACAATTTCTTTGAGTAGGACCAATACTCGAGTATTGAAACCAATACTTGAGTATTGAACTTTTATGTGAAAATAAGTTTAAGTCCAAAACTTCAATACTTGAGTATTCAAATCAATACTTGAGTTTTCAAAATATTTGAAAAAAGAGCCAAGCTCTCTGTATGCCCAATACTCGAGTATTCAAATCAATACTTGAGTATTGAACTGTTTGAAAACTTTGTGAAAACTTTTCCAAGTCAATACTTGAGTATTCAAATCACTTGGAAATAGCGAAACTTTCTGTCTGGCCAATACTTGAGTATTGAACTGTTTGAAAACTTTGTGAAAACTTTTCCAAGTCAATACTTGAGTATTCAAATAACTTGGAAATAGCGAAACTTTTCGTCTACGGCCAATACTCGAGTATTCAAACCAATACTTGAGTATTGAACTATTTTCAATTTTTGTGAAGTCTTTGTCATTCCAATACTTGAGTATTCATTTCAATACTTGAGTATTGATAAACATGTGAAAAACTTTGAAAACTTTCTGTTTGTCCAATACTCGAGTATTCAAACCAATACTCGAGTATTCACATGTTGAATACTTTGATGACTCTCTGTATTACCAATACTTGAGTATCCATATGGATACTTGAGTATTGACAATTTTGGCCTTTCAGTGAAAGAGTCTCTGTAAGATCAATACTTGAGTATTGAAACCAATACTTGAGTATTGACTTATAGTGAAAAACTTGGAAGGCTCTCTGTAACACCAATACTTGAGTATTGAGACTAATACTTGAGTATTGTGTGACTTTGTGGAAACAAGCCATTCTCTGTCAACTCAATACTTGAGTATTGAAACCAATACTCGAGTATTCACTTGACAGTGAGTTTTTCAACTTATCAAAACAACTTTTAACTTGTGTTTACAATTGCTAGTTATCATCAAAACACATAGAGAACTAACAGAGGGGGGTGAATTGGGTGTCTGATTAAACTTTAGGAACTTTGAAAATCTTTTCACAACTTACGGAAAGTAGTTTATATGACAGTAATGATTTATAAAGCAATAAACGGTCATTCAAATATGTATGCTGGGAATATAAGAGATAAGGGAAGAGAATATGCAAACAGAGATTTATACTGGTTCGACCAATCCTTGACCTACATCCAGTCCCCAAGCGTCACTTGAAATTTTCAATCCACTATCTTCTTTTAACTTGATTACACGCTCTGTACTCGAAGTACTCCTCTCACTAGGATTCACTCCCCCTTACAAGCTGTAATCAATACGCCCACTTGATTACACACTATGTACTCGAGGTAATCCTTTCACTAGGATTCACTCCCCTTACAAGTTGGAATCAATACAATGAGTTTCCCACTCAAGATCACCCAATCTTGAGAAACTCTCGGATAGAATGTTTACAGATAAATCTTCTCTCTCAGAAGTGAATGTATAAACACTGAAGTACAATAATCGATCATCTCACTCTCTACTGTAAACTATATAAACATTGAGAAACAAAGTGTATGAGATAAATGTTGGATTCAAAATATCAACATTTCGACAATGCAAGCTCGTATCTCTGTTTGTCCATTTTGAATCCTTCTCCTTTTATAGTTAATGGAGAGCATTCGACCGTTGAGCAATTCTTCCCGTTCAGGATACGATCGTTGAATGTTCGTTAGAAGTAGTCGTTGAGTCAATTCGAAAATGTCCGTTAGAGTTGAAGCGTGAAGTGTTTGTAAATCACCGTCAGTTTTTTTTTGTCTTTGCAAGCATTTTTCATTCTTTTGTTTTGTCCGTTGAGAGATAGCAATTAATGCACAGGCGGAATATCAGTAACTGCTTTACATCGATCAGAGAAATGGTTACGGAGGATATCACTGGTTTTGGAAATTGCATTTAATGCTCATCTTGCACACAAATTGCTTTAAGTCAATTTGTTGTTAATCCAAGATAAAATCATCTGAACCTCATTAGCAAACTGATTAAAAATAATTAGGAATATTAATGAGTAATGTAACGAAGAGATAAGATTCAACATAATGATTTATGAATTACGAAGACGGTGATTTGAAAATAGGGGGTGCTCATGCTCAAGCAATCTTATATGTGTGCTCGGGCATTAGTTTGAAAAATACATTGAAAAGCTCAATGATCACCTGATGCTCGAGCAAGGATCTAGGCTTGCTCGGGTATGCTTCTTCTTACGTCTTTTGAAAAGTGATTTATATCGTTGTTGCTTGAGCAAGCTATAAAGGCATGCTCGGGCAAACCTCACACCGAGGCGAGAAGATCATTTTTAACAACGCTGCTCGAGTAGGCTTTTCCTTCTGCTCGAGCATGGTGCTCGAGCATGACTTTCTCATGCTCGGGCATTATCAGTCATTCAGAGGCTATAAATAAAAGATTGATAGATGATGCTTAAGCAAGCCTTCTTCACTGCTCGGGCATGACTCTTTAATTTGCAAATCCTCGCCTTTGTCTCAATGATGTTCGGGTAAGATTTTAACGTGCTCGAGTACACTTCTATCTTTGAGGCTTCTGATCATACATGAATAAGCATTATACTCTCCAATACAAAGCTCAACTTCTAGAATGTAGAGACTTTCAGAAAATAAGAGTATTGGTAGCACAAACGCCAATTTTCAGTGAGTGTAACGTCTTTGATATAGCTCCAATTTTGGCAAACCACTCATTCTTAGAAATATATTTGAGTCTTCTTTCCAATGCAAGAAGAATCAGCTCCAAACTCATTGTATTTTGTCCATTATCATCAGATGAATGAATGTTGTTCTTGACCAGCGCTTTTTGCAACATTCTGAACAGACTGTCAACTTCAAAACATCATATCTCCTTCAATTGTTATTTTTTTCATTATCTTGATGTTTTTCGAAAGGTATGTGAGTCTATTTTCATATGCCACTGATTTCAACTCAATCGGATGTGTCGTTTGTAAGATACGCTCAAAATACCGAAGTTGGGTTTGGATTGTGACGTTGATTTTTGTTGCAACTTCCACAATTCATAGCTCCTTGATATGAACTCCTTTGGACTTGAATTTTATATCAAAATAACGCATTGGGAGTCTTGTTTCATAAAAAATTGATTTCACCTCAATTGAACTTCGGGTTTGAGAGATATTGTCGAATTACCAAAAGTCGCTTGAAACAGAGCTGAACAGAGTAGCTGAAAAACCATTGTTGCTCGAGTATTAGATTTGCTCTGCTCGAGCAAGGCATTTTTCATGCTCGAGCAAGGCATTTTTCATGCACGAGCTGAAGGACCTGGCTATCACCCAAGAGGGGGTGAATTGGGTGTATGATAACACTTTACGAACTTTGAAAATCTTTTCACAATATCTAAATCAACAGTTAGATATTCAAATAAGCATATACTGGAAATATAAGAGTTTAGGGAAGAGAATATGCAAACTGTGATTTATCCTGGTTCGGTCCAATCCATGATGACCTACGTCCAGTCCCCAGGTTCCTCCTGAGATTTTCAATCCACTATCTTCTATAAACTTGATTACACGTTCTATACTCAGAGTAATCCTCTCACTAGGATTCACTCCCCCTTACAAATTGTAATCAATACACTTGCTTGATCACACACTCTGTACTCGAAGTAATCCTCTCCCTAGGATTCACTCCCCTTACAAGCTGTAATCAACACAATGTGTTTCCCACTCAAGATCACCCAATCTTGAGTAACTCTCAGATAGAATGTTTACAGATAAATCTTCTCTCTCTCAGAAGTGAATAAAAAAACACTGAAGTACATAATTGATCATTTCACTCTCTACGGTAAACTATATGAACATTGAGAAACAGAGAGTACATGAATATCCGAGTATTGCCATTTTGAAGATGTAAGCTCGTGTCTCTGTGTTCTCCCATTTGAATGTGTTTGTATTTATAGGCATCGTTGAAAGAACTCGTCTGTTGAAGTTACCGTTGTGGGATTCGTATATGTCCGTTGAGCAAGTTTAAACCTTCGCGCTATCTACTAAACCACGATGGAATATTTTGCTTAGTCGAGTCTCTTTACAGGTTGTCATTCATGTGGTCTTGGATGAAGATTAGCTTAGAATATTAGTTCTGATGCTTTTACTGTATGGGCACCATTATGGTAAGCATCTTTTTGTCGGCTCTATTCCTCGACACTTTTAGTGCGCCAGCTTGTCAGAATTTGAACTTTGAGAAGTAGCTGAAAAGCAAATCTTTGATCTTCTAAAATCTTATAAGCAAACTGGTTAAGTATGGTTAGAATCAATAATAATAAACAGCAAGATATATTCCATGTTTTCCAGATCAGCAACAGTAGGCAATCTTGGTGTTCTTCATCCGATTTTGAAACTTTGATTTTGAATCTAAAAAACACTCGGGAAGATGATTAATGATATCACAGTTAATATTATATGATGTATTGGAAGATAGAATCAATTAACTGGATCATTTGAATGAAGTTGCAGATAATTAACATTACTGATAAATCATACTGGGCTGGGAATTCTCGAGAATTGATATGATCATACTCGAGAATCACTCATAGAATCAAAGCGTCTTTGAACAACTTCCGATCATTCTCGAGAATCATTCGGTGATTCTCGAGAACCATTCTCAAGAATTGGTTCCCAATTCTCGAGAGTCACTTCGAGGAACAGATAACTCAGAAAGCATCAGATGAAGTAGACGTTCATTCTCGAGAATCCTTTGCTCATTCTCGAGAACCATTCCCGAGAATTGATTCCTCATTCTCGAGAATCACATGTTCAAAGAAATATGCAAAATGCTTTTCTCGATTATTCTCGAGTATTGCTGGGACATTCTTGAGAACCATTCTCGAGAATCTAATAATCATTCTCGAGAATCCTTTGCTGCGATGGTGAATTATCTGAGCTCTTTGAACATAGATTAGCAACCATTCTGGAGAACCCTTAATCAATTCTCAAGAATTGATTCCTGCACATCGAGAATCATATCAGAAGAGATAGAAAATTTGTCAAAGCACTCATACTCATAAATCTCTTCAAGCCTTCTTTTAATGCAAGAAGAATCAGTCCCAAACTTGTTGTATTTCGTCGGTTATCATAGGATGAATGTAAGCTGTTCTTAATCAATGCTGATTGCAACATCCTGAACATACTGTCAACTTCAAAACATCACATATCCTTCAATTGATCTTTGTTTTCTGATTTCTTGATGTTTTTGGAAAGGTATTTGAGTCTAGTTTCCAATGGCACCAGTTTCAAATCATTTGGATTTTCCGTTTGTGAGATAGACTCAAATTACCGAAGGTTGGTCTGGACTGTAACGGTGATTTGTGTTCGAACACTTTGATAAATCATAGCTCTCTCATCTGGACTCCTTTGGACTTGAAATTTTTTCAAAAGTACGTGTTGAATGTGTAGTTTCATATGTCATTGGTTTCACCTCAATCTGACTCCTGGTTTGTGCGATATCATCGAATTACCAGAGGTCACCCAAGCTGAACGTGAAACAGAGTTGCTGAAGCCCGATCATTCTCGAGAATCAGAATAGCATTCTCAAGAACCATTCTCGAGAATTGATTTTCAATTCTCGAGAATCACTTGCAAATTTCACATGATCAGTACCATACTCGAGAATTGCTTCAGGAATGAATTGCATACTCGAGAATCACTTGCAAGGAATTTTTCATGCTCGAGCATGACACTGTGCATGCGGGAAAAAAAGGCTGAAACTGCAGCAAAGTCCTGTAGCAAACTACTATTCATCCGGAAGCTTGAACTTGCTTATTTTAACTCCGAATTGAGCCGTTCCAACTTATGTTTGATCATAGAGACTTGAATATTGATATTCCCATAATATTTAACAAGTTCTTCTTTCTTCAATCTTCATTCTTGATCATTCTTCTTCATTTAACATAGACTCATCATTCTCTGCAAGTTTTACCTTCTTCAATATTTCCCATTATTCTTGAACTTAACATTTTCTCCAATTTCTTCTTTCTGAAATCTCTTATCTCCTTCTTGTTCTATAATTCAACTTGGACTAATCTGCATTAATTATAGTAGTTAGTCAATGTAGGAGATAAATATATTATACAAACTTTTTGCTCTTAAGAATGACATCTATATAAGACATCATCAAAACTAATCATATCCAACAGAAGAAATCCTATGTCTCTGCAGTATGGGAGATAGCTTTTCATAAGAATAAAGTGATGCTAAAGAGGTTGCCAACATATGTTTGGTACCCAAGAGAAAAAATCAAACACAAAGGAAGTAATAGACTCTAAACCTACTTATAATGAATTACAATCTGAATATAATGCTTTACATTCTAAATTTGTCAAAGTGGTTAAGGAGTTGGTAAGTTCCAAAAAGAGAGTGAAACTCCTTTAAGAATAACTCAAGGAGCCATCGATGTCTCATGTCAAACATGTCAAGCTTTAGAGAAAAAGAACACTGACCTTACCAAGCCACTTGAGAAATTCACTAAAGGAAATGAAATGCTCAAGGTTATCTTGAAGGCTCAAAGGTTTACAAATGATAAATATGGTATTGGGTATGATCCATACTTGGATAAGAAGCAGGGCAAAAGAAGAAGGGTGGTAAAACTTATCTCAATTCGCTGTGCATATATCTAATCCTTTTGCTCACTGTAATTTTTGCAAAAGGAAATGAGATTATACTTATTCTTGTTATAATAGAAAAGAAGGAATCATAGGCACTTATAAATAGGTTTCAAAAGGATCACAAGTAACAAGAGTGATTTACACTAACCACAAAAGACCTAAGAAAGTGTGGGTAGCTAAAACTTGATTGCTTATAATTGTAGGTTTGTCTCAAAGAATCAAAGACAAATAAATGGTATTTTGGCAGTGGATGCTCAAGACACATAGCTGGTGATAAGAACCAATTCACCATAATTGAACCAAAATATGGAGGCAAAGTAAGCTTTGGAGGGAATCAATCAGGGAAGATTGTTGGAATTGGTGAAGTTGGCAAAAAAATGGAGTACAAGTCAAAGATGTCTACTATATAGAAAGATTGTGCCACAATCTACTTAGTGTAAGGCTTAGTTTTGATGATGTCTTATATTGATGTCATTATCTAGAGCAAAAAGTTTATATCATATACATTGACTAACTACTTTGTTTATTATAGGTTAGTCCAAATCAAATTATAGAGAATGATCAATAATGAAGTTTGAAGAAAGAAGAACTTGTTAAATATCATGAGAATATCAATATTCAATTCTCTGTGATCAAATAGAAGTTAGAACGACTCAATCCGGAGTTAAAATAAGCAAGTTCAAGCTTCCGAATGAATACTGATTTGTTGGAGGGTATTTATGTAATTTCCGCTCTTGAATATCAATATTCAAGTCTCCGTGATCAAATAGAAGCTGGAACGGCTCAATTCGGAGTTAAAACAAGCAAGTCCCAAGCTTATTCGGGATGAATACCGGTGCGTGAAGGGCATTTATGTAATTTCGGGATGTTTTTCCGCCTACACAAGGTCCCGCTCGAGCACAAAAGAATTCATGCTCGAGCATGGTCCATTTTTGCTCAAATCCTGCTCTTGCTCGAGCATAAAACAATGCTTGCTCGTGAGCATGCCTTTCGAGCAGAGAAAATTCATGCTCGAAAGCTTAGTCGTGATTCACCTCCTCTGTTCAGCCTGCTTTTCAGTGACCTTCAGAATCGACGATATCTCCCAAACCAGGAATCGGATTGACATGAAACCAGTGGCATATGGAAGAAGACATCCAACACGTACTTGTGACAAAATATCACGTCCAAAGGAGTCCAGATGAGAGAGATATGAATTTCGCAAGTTGAAACAACAATCAACGTCACAGTCCAGACCAAGCTTCGGTGTTTTGAGCATAACTCACAAACGACAAATCAGATTGAGTTGAAATCGGTGGCATATGGAAGTAGACTCACAAGGATTTCTAGGAAGACTTGAACCAACCACAACGGAGTTCTAAACAGGGAGATATGATCTTCGAAAGTTGATGTTCAGTTCAGGATGTTGCAGAAAATGCTGATGTGAACAACCTTCAATCTTTTGATGTTAATGGACGAAGTACAACTAGCTTGGAGCTGATTCTTGTTGAAATGGAAATAATATTTGAAGAGCTTTCTGAAATGGAATGATTTGCTAAACTTGGATTTATACCAGAGACGAAAGCAGCATGATTCAATAGAATCATGCTCGAAAGCAAGAAATATTTCTTGCCCGAGCAACATCGAGCGAAGCAAAAGAAGGCGGGCCAAGGAACCTTGCTTGGCAATGCAATTTTGGTACGCCCGAGCAACATCGAGGCGTAAGCAAAACTCAGCAAATCGGGGAAGTATTGCCCGAGCAGCAAAGAAGGCTTGCTCGAGCATCATGCTTGAGCAAAGGCAAAACGTTGTCTCGAGCAAAGATCTATCATTCTCAAATTCTCGCCCGTGTATACCTTGCCCGAGCAAGAATTATGACTTGCTCGAGCAACAAATGAGCGAAGTCATTTCCAGCTCGATGAAAAGTCTTGCCCGAGCAAGAAAATTTTCATGCTCGAGCAACATCACCATAACTCAGATTTCGCAAGCATGCTTTCTCGCATTGCCTCAAGCAACGGCGGGCGCGCTCTCACTTCTTCGCCTCGTCTCGCTTGCTTTCGAGCAAGCTTTGCTTCATGCTCGAGCAACATCGCCAAAACACGCCTTCTCCGCAAGCATACTTTTCTCGGGTTTCTCAAGCGTATTGTGCTCTCACGACTCCGCCTCGTCTATGCCTTGCCCGAGCAAACATATCACCTTGCTCGAGCAACATCGAAGCAGAGCACTTCCAGACTTTTGTAAAGGAGCTTGCCCGAGCATGATTATATTCATGCTCGAGCACCATGGCCGAGCAGGCAAAATACTTTGCCCGAGCATCAGCGTCCAAGAATATATTCATCTGATTCAAGAGAAGCTTGCCCGAGCAAGAATGGATTCCTACTCGAGCAAGATCGAAATCTCCATCCGCAATCTTTGTGTTAAATTCATCAACCAAACACAAATCATCTCGCAACTTCAATATATCTTCTCCTACATCATTCAATATTACTAATCATCATTTTGAGTGATTTTCGGGATGATTATATGAAGAACCCAAAGACACCATTTATCAATAACAATTTCTCAACAACAAAGCTCATAGCAACAACGTCCAAGAATTCATAAATGATTGTTATCAATTGATTTCTACTTGCTATACTTCTCAATGCTATTAATCATGCTTGTTAGCAAGTTTCAGATGATCAACCATTGTTTGAATCTTGATGAGCCGTGAAGCACCGAAACCGACAATGAACAAGAGCCGACACGATGAAGGAAGGCCCATACCGTCAAAAGCATCTCGAATATTATTTTAAGTCATCCTCCGACTGCATCATACACTCTAATGACAATAAAAGCCGACTCCACCAAGCGTACAATCAATAATGGCTAGGCGCGCATATGCTTAAACATCTTCAACGGACATATTCAAACATTCAAACGGGGTGATTCAAATCCTTCAACGGTCCTCAATCTTCAAGTAGTATAAATACTCGAAGGTTTGAATTCTTCAATGACGGAATGCACATATACACGTACAAAGCATTCAAAGCGATCCATTTATAGTCTCGTATATATCTTTAGATATTACCGAGCTTCGTTGTTTATCATTTATCTACTCGTGAGAGAGTCTTATCATTTGTATTACAATTGCGTTCAAATCTCAAGGTAGAGGTATCTTGAGTGGGGTGTATCAATTACAACTTGTAAGAGGGGAGTGAGTCCGAGAGTGAAAGGATCATCCTTCGTTTATAGAGTGTGTAATTGTGTCCAGTTATTTGGTTACAACTTGTAAAGAGGAGTAAGTCCTAGTGAGAGGATTACTCGAGAGTTACGTAGTCTCGTAATCAAGTTTGGAGATAGTGAAATCCCGCAGTGTTTCGGGGACCGGACGTAGGTCAAGAGTTGGACCGAACCAAAGATAATCTCTTGTGTTCATTGCTCTTCTCTCTATCTCCTTTTTAAGTGTTCTTGAGCAATTAGCAAAAATCATTGATAGAGATAGTCAGATTATCTTTGATTCAAAAGAATGTCTTATTATGAGCAAGAAGGACTTTCAAATCAACAAAGATGATCTTAAAGTCAAGATAAGAGCTTTAAGGGATAGTAATTGTTATACTCTTGATATAAATATGAAAATTGTTTTCTGAGTAATGCCGATGAAAGTTGGTTATGTTAGTTCTCTAAGGGTTTTGATGATCTGCAATAATTGTAAACAAAGCATAAAGTCTTGCTCTCAAATGAGTAAAACCCACTGTAAGAGCAAAACTCGAGGTTTGCACAGAAACCTCGAGGTTTGCACAGAAACCTCGAGGTTTGCACGAAACCTCGAGGTTTGGCCTTGAAGAGAAGGACTCCGTGTTTCTAGATCGAGCAAAACTCCGGGTTTCCAGAGAAACCTCCAGGTTTCGTCATACAGAGACTTCTCATCAATTTTTTTGGAAAATGAAAAACTTGAGGTTACTGTTCAAACCTCAAGGTTTTGACTTACAGAGAGTCTCCTAAGTTTTGACCATTTGAAAACCTCCAGTTTTTGTCTAAAACCTCAAGGTTCTGCTTTAACTTGAACATCCCAGGTTTCACAAGTTTTGAGAAACCTCGAGGTTTGGTAATAAACCTCCAGGTTTTGACCCACCAGAGAAAATTCATGTTTTGGCCGAGTTTTCAAAACCTCCAGTTTTTGGGAAACCTCCAGGTTTAAGCTAAATGAAGTTTTCTCAAAGTTTCCAAAATTATGAGAAAACTCAAGGTTTCGGACAAACCTCGAGGTTTCCGGACAAACCTCGAGGTTTGTCCAGGCGAAGAGGATCTGTGTTTTCCAAGTTTACAAAACCTCCGGTTTACTCTCAAACCTCTAGGTTTTGTTTTGGCGCAAAAACTCGAATTTCACATTTAAGCGAAACCTCGAGTTTTGATACAAAACCTCCAGGTTTTGGCATCCGAGAGCAAACGAATTTTCATTGTTTTTGGAAACCTCCGGGTTTCCGAGAAAACCTCCGGGTTTGCACTTGGCGCGATTTTGCAAGGTTTCACATTCAAAGTGAAAACTCGAGGTTTCTGATAAAACCTCGAGTATTTGTCATACAGAAAGGCTGACACTTTTCGCTGTTTTAAAAACCTCCAGTTTTGAGTAGAAACCTCCAGGTTTTATGTTTTGGACTTAAATCTCTTTCACTTGCTACAGTCCAAAACTCGAGGTTTGAAGAACAAACCTCGAGGTTTCATAGCGTCTTCAGAATTTCAAATCTGACGAATTTGCAATACTTTCTTGTTTGATCTTAATACTTCCAATGATTAATCTCTAATGTTCCTAGATATGTTTAACCACTTTTTTAGTGAGTTTCAGATGAATTAGAGAATGTTTATTGAAGGTTTAAAGCTAAAGCAAAAGTGATGTCAGAACATTAAATGCAAAACCTAGAAAGTTGCATACTTTTGGGTAATCCTTCTGCACACGCCTACAAAGGATTAATGACTGCCTTCCACATCAAGTAGCAGCTACTCCAACGGATTAATTTGTAGGAAGTCAACTCTGAACTTCTGCACAGCTGGATTAAGTGAAGATTAGTGAGAGAAGACACCAAAACTACTTCCAATAGCTATATTCCTCAGAAATGCACACAACAACTATATTTTCGAATGGGTTCAAGTTTGAACGGATCTATAACGGTCATAAGCTTCAACTAGCATAAATACCTGAAGATTTGAAGACTCCATACGAAATACGTAGTACACGGAGAGCGAGAAAAATGCGAGACACAAGCCGACATCTTCAAGATGCTAATACTCGATTTTCATATCATTTACTCTGTTCTTAATGTTTACATAGCTTATCATAGAGAGTGAGATGACTTGTAATTGTACTTTAGTGCTTATTCATCTACTTCGAGAGAGAAGAGTTATTGTACACATCCTATCATTCTATCCGTGAGATACTCAAGATTGGGTGATCTTGAGTGGGAAACACATTGTGTTGATTACAACTTGTAAGGGGAGTGAATCCTAGTGAGAGGATTACTTGAGTACAAAGTGTGTAATCAAGCAATTGTATTGATTATAGTTTGTAAGGGGAGTGAATCCTAGTGAGAGGATTACTTCAAGTACATAACGTGTAATCAAGTTACAAGAAGATAATGGATTGAAAATTTCAAGCGGAGCTTGGGACCGGACGTAGGTCAAGGATTGGGCCGAACCAAGTATAAATCACGGTTGTATATTCTCTCTTCCCTTAACTCTTACATTTCCAGCATATAAGTTTGAATGACTGATTATCGCTTTATGAGTTATTTCTGTCATACAAACTACTTTCAGTAAATTGTAAAAATATTTTCAAACTTTCAAAAGTTTTATCAAACACCCAATTCACCCCCCTCTTGGGTGATAACCTGGTTTTTCAGGTTATAGCATAAGAGACTTGCTCATGTAAACATCAACCAACCAGGAAAACTAATCAAAAATGATTTGGTTATTAGTCTTCCTTGAAGGTGGAATATCACCTAGAGGGGGGTGAATAGGTGATCTTGAAATTCTTTCGCTAATTGCTCAAGACCACTTAAAACAGAGATAGAGAGAAGAGCAATGAACACAAGAGATTATACTTGGTTCGGTCCAACTCTTGACCTACGTCCAGTCCCCAGAAACACTCTGGGATTTCACTATCTCAAACCTTGATTACACACTCTGTAACTCTCGAGTAATCCTCTCACTAGGACTTACTCCTCTTTACAAGTTGTAATCAACTAACCGTGGACACAATTACACACTCGTAAACGAAGGATGATCCTTTCACTCTCGGACTCACTCCCCTTACAAGTTGTAATTGATACACCCACACTCAAGATACCTCTACCTTGAAATTTGAATGAATTGTAAAACAAATGATAAGACTCTCTCACAGAGTAGATAAATGATAAACACTGAAGCTCAATGATATCCTAAGATATATACAGAATGTAGATTGAATGCTTTTAATGCTTTGTCTGTGTATTCGTCTATATCTACTTTGTGATGAATTCAAACCTTCTTGTATTTATATTGGTTGAAGATTGAGGACCGTTGAAGGATTTAAAACATTCCGTTTGAATGTTTGAATATGTCCGTTGGAGAGTTTGTATTTGCCCGTTGGGAATGTTTCGAAGTATCCGTGCATGGCCATAGTTGAATGTATAGTCGTCTACAGTTTCTGTTTGCCCACTATCGAATGTTCGCTTAGTTGTAAATCTTTTCATGTGGTCTCGGATGGGCAACGACTTAAATAATGTT
Source organism: Acacia melanoxylon (assembly GCA_019022615.1). Classification (NCBI taxonomy): domain Eukaryota; kingdom Viridiplantae; phylum Streptophyta; class Magnoliopsida; order Fabales; family Fabaceae; genus Acacia; species Acacia melanoxylon. The sequence goes on from JAFJYJ010000010.1 coordinate 9,619,251, forward strand.
TGAAGCCTTTTTGGTTATGGGTCATCTGCGAGTGTGTCGGTTACGTCTTACGATGCTTTCGATGCACTTGACTTGTCGGAGTTCAAATATTGCCTACACCTCGTAAATCACTCAAAAGTCATGATTAGCAATTTCATAGGTAATATTGAATGATTTAGAAGAAGATATAATTGAATAATTAAATTATTAGAATCAAGTTGCAGATGTGTTGAGTCTACTGATATACCAATACTCGAGTATCCATTTTCATATACTCGAGTAGCTTGTGCATAACCATCTGTCAGATGCATCAGGCTTGTCAGAATTCGAACCTTGAGAAGTAACTGAAAACCAAAGCTTTCATCTTCTGAAATCTCATAATCAAAATGGTTAAGTATGGTTAGAATCAATAATGATAAACAGCAAGACATATTCCATGTTTTCCAAATCAGCAACAATAGACATTCTTGGTGTTCTTCGTCAGAATTTGAAACTTGATTATGAATCTGAAAAACAGTCAGGAAGATGATTAATGATATCATAGTTAATGTTGAATGATGTATTGGAAGATATAATCAATTAACTAGATCATTTAAATGAAGTTGCAGATTGATTCATGTTTGTCAAATCTTTGGTATTCATTCTCTCCGGGCATTCTCGAGAATCGCCGAAGGTATACTCAAGAATTGTTCTTCAAATCAGTTCCACCTTCGATCATTCTCGAGAATCACCAAGTGATTCTCAGAACCATTCTCGAGAATTGGTTTCCAATTCTCGAGAATCACTTCGTGAAACGAGATAACTCGAAGAACATCGAGGTGAAGCAATCGTTCATACTCGAGAATCCTTTGCTCATTCTCGAGAACCATTCTCGAGAATTGATTCCTCATTCTCGAGAATCACATGTAGCGAAAGCTTTTCATTCCTCATTCCCGATCATTCTCGAGAATTGCTGGTGCATTCTCGAGAACCATTCTCGAGAGTTTAATAATCATTCTCGAGAATTGTTTGCTGCGATGGTGAATTATCGAGAACATAGATTAGCAACCATTCGAGAACCCTTAATCAATTCTCAAGAATTGATTTCGCACATCGAGAACCATATCGAAGAGATAGCAATTTTGTCAAAACACCCATATACTCATAAATCTCTTCAAACCTTCTTTCCAATGCAAGAAGAGTCAGTCCAAACTTGTTGCATTTCGTTGGTTATCATAGGAAGAATGTAGCTGTTCTTAATCAACTCTGATTGCAACTTCCTGAACATACTACCAACTTCAAAACATCATAACTCCTTCAATTGATCTTCGTTTTCTATGTTCGTGATGTTTCTGGAAAGCTATTTGAGTCTAGTTTCCAATGGCACCAATTTCGGCGCAATCCGATTTTTCGTTTGTCAGATACACTCAAATTACCGAAGGTTGGTCTGGACTGTGACGGTGATTTGTGTTCCAACTTGAGAAACTCATAGCTCTCTCGAATGGACTCATTTGGACTTGATATTTTTTCAAAAGTACGTGTTGGATGTCTAGTTTCATATGCCACTGATTTCGTGTCAATCCGATTCCTGGTTTGTGAGATATTGTCGAATTACCAGAGGTCGCCCAAACTGAGCGCGAAACAGAGCTGCTGAAGAATTGCTGAATCCCGACCATTCTCGAGAATCAGAATGGCATTCTTGAGAACCATTCTCGAGAATGGGTTTTCAATTCTCGAGAATTACCTCCAGATTTCACATATTCAGCTGCATTCTCAAGAATTGCTTCGGGAATGGATTACATTCTCGAGAATTGATTCGGGAATACACTTGTAACTCGTTTTCACTCATTTTAACTCCGAATTGACCCGTTCCAACTTCTATATGATCGTGGAGACTTCTAGAATCAATCGAGAGCTTGTATAATGATTTTCTCATTCCATTGAGCAAGTTCTTCTTTCTTTCTTCTCTTCTCTTGATTATTCTTCATCAATAAACTTCACATCTACATTAGATATAAGAATTTCTCAAAGTATAATGTAAATGTAGTGTGCAACCTTTTTGCTCTTAAGAATGGCATCTATATAAGACATCATCAAAACTAATCAAAACCAACATTCCTAAATTCCAATTTAAAGATAATGCCGTCTATGACTCTTTTTAAAAAAGAATCAAATAAAGTCCTCCTTTAAATTTAAGAAGGTAGTCTCAACAAAGAAACTGCTGAACTACTCTACATGGATTTAGTTGGACCAGCAAGAGTAAAGAGTCTTGGTGGGAATCTCTCCATATTAGTGATAGTTTATGACTATTCTAGATTTACTTGGACTATATTTCTTTCCTCAAAAGATTAAACTTTTGATGAATTTGTTGTTTTTGCCAAAAAGGTCTAAAATGATAAAGTAATGCCTATTGTGTCTATTAGAACATATCATAGTAAAGAATTCGATAATCAACCATTTGGAGAATATTGTGATTCAAATGGGATTGATAACAACTTCTTAGCTTCAAGGACTCGACTACAAAATGGTGTCGTTGAAAGAAAGAATAGAGTTATCACCGACATGGCTAGAGCAATGTTGAATTACAAAGAAGTGTCACAAGTGTTTTGGGCGGATACAATTAGCACAACATGCTACATTTCCAACAAAGCATACATCAAATCAATTCTTATAAAGACACCCTATGAGCTATACAAAGGAAGGAAAACCAAACTTGGCTCATCTACATGTGTTCGGGTACAAATGCTTCATCTACAACCAGGGATGGAGCTTGGGACAAAAATATGGGGGCCAAATAGTGGCGGGAGATTCGGGGGTTCGGGGGCAGCGCCCCCAAATTTCTTTTTTAAGGAAATTTTTAAATGCATTAAAAAACAAAAGAATATAAACAAGAAAAGAAAAGAATATAAAAAAAAATACACCACAACATTGGAAGGCAAGATGTATTTTAACTAATTAAAATATTCAGATTTAAAATAAAATTATTTTAACAATTCTAATGTATAAGATATCATACCTGTCTCTAGTATGGATGTCATATCAATTACAAAATGAGAAGATATCATGAAATTCCAGAAGATCGCCTGTTATATAATATATCAAAATATTAAAAGTTAACAATGTAATTTATAATACAAAATTAATAAAACACTATACTAAATGAAACAATTAAAAATTACATGCACTTAAAGTAATGCTCTTTGCTCTTTTAATGACTTGAAATCATCAATAATTGAATCAGTAGTGAAAGTGTCGGCTATTTCTCTTTCAATATGAATTACCATATTATCTGTAGTAAAATCATCTTCCATCTTGTTACGCAACCTTGTCTTAATTATTTTCATTGCTGAAAATGAGCGTTCTGTGGTAGATGTTGAAACTGGAAGAGTTAATAAGAGGCGAATCAATCGATCGATCAAGTAATACACTTTAGATTTCCCTGTTTTCACCAAAGCACAACATAATTCAGGTAGAGTTGATAGATTCTTCAAATCTGGATGACTAGAAGCATCAATAACAAAATGTTGAAGTTGAGGCTTCAAAATTATCTTCTCTTGTTCAGTAAAATCAGCAGGATAGTATTTTGAAACAAGAGTGCAAATATTATCAATGTTGAAAGCTTTATATGCATCCTTAGGAATCAAATGAGAGCTAAGTGTCAAAAGCTCCAAAATTTTGTCCTTAAACCTCATATTCAACTCTTGCAACTATTTATCTATTGTAACTAAAAATATTTCCACTTTATAATGATGCTCCATTGTAATATGATCTTTTTGATGACGGGAGCGTCCTTGTCGTGCTATATATGGAGCATTAAAGTCAGGAACATCAATCTTACGTTGCTCACAGAATAATGTCACATTTTTCAATAAATCCGACCAACCATCTTCTCTCAATTTTTGAATGAGAAGTTTTGTAGTACCAACTAAATTCAAAGCATTAACTATATCTTGGGATTGTTCTTGCAAAGCTTGGCAAAGAACATTTGTTATTCCCATGATTTCTTTAATCAAGTATAGGATCAATATAAACTCAAATGAAGTCAGAATATTATAAGCAACATCAGCATCCCCTCTTTGAGAATAAGTTGATCCATCAGCAATAATCTTTTCAAGAACAGAACAAGTTGCTGCAAACATATTTATCATACTACAAATTGAGTAAAAATGAGAACTCCAACGAGTATCTCCAGCCCGTTTCAAAGTACCAATTTGATTTGCCCCTTTACCAGTTTCAAGTTCACCAATCTCAAGCAAATGTGCAATTTCATCTAACTTGGCAGCTTGTAACTCATCATGTCGTTTACTAGATGAACATATAATATTAACAATGAAAGTTAAATTTGAAAAAAAAATTGGTGGATAGGAATAACTTCTCTAGAAGCAGCAACCAATACAAGTTGTAATTGATGAGCAAAACAATGCACATAGTATGCAAAAGGGCAATCATTGAGAAATAACGCTTGCAAACCATTTCATTCCCCTCTCATATTACTAGCCCCATCATAACCTTGACCACGAATGTTAGAGATATCAAGATTATGCTTAGAAAATACAGCACACAATTCTGTTTTAAGAGTTAATGCCATAGTGTCTTTAACATGTATAAGATCAAAAAATCTTTCTCTTATGCAACCACTTTCATCAACAAACCTCAAAACAAGTGCCATTTGCTCCCTTTTTGATTCATCACGTGCTTCATCAACAATTATGCAAAACTTGGAATCTCCAATTTGTTGACGAATATGGCTACGAACTTTGGTTGAGAGGATATGTAAAATTTCCTTTTGAATCATAGGTGAAGTATACTTGGAATTGTATGGTGCATTTTCCAACACAACTTTTGCAACTTCATCATTGTATGATGCTAACAACTTTATCATCTCAAGAAAGTTACCCCTGTTTTTTGATTTAGAAGTTTCATCACGACCTCTAAAAGCACATGCTTGAAATGTCAACCAACATACTGTATCAATAGACGCCTTAAGACGTAGTCGGTTCTTTAAAATTTGATCTGAACTTTGTACATTAAAGACATTCTGGATATGCCATGTTGATTCAACAAGTCTTCACAAGCCTTCATTGCTTTGTTATGTGGTGAGCAAGGATCTTCTCCTATATGAGTGAGAAAAGCACAATTTTTTCCATCAAGGACTTTTTTCCACTTTTGAAATCCTTTGACAGTAAAAACATCCACTCCAGGACGTCCACTTGGTTTAGTAAAAAGAAAACATGGCAAGCAATAAACAACATTTGTAGTAGGAGAATACTCTAACCAAGAAGAAAATATACCCAACCAAGTATACTAAAATTTTCTTGGATGATTCTTTCCTGTAAGAGGATAACATTGAAGTTTACATTGGTATGGACCCCAATTTAAATAAGCCCTTCAAACTTCATCTCTTTGATTCACATGATGTTGCCATATTTGAGGGCGTTTACCCGTATCACGCTCTAAGGAACTAATATCAAATTCATTGGAAGTAACCTTAGGAATTTTAGAAGGTTGTTCCTCACATTCAAACCTTAGAGCATCATGGCAAGTCCTTTCAACCGGTAAAGATGTAGAAGCTACGTTACCTTCCTCTATGTGATCACTAGCTTTCCTCTTGAAAAATGAATCAATTGTTTTATTCTTCATCATTGAGCTATTCTTAGATTTTATCACTTTCCAAATAACCTATTAACAATTTAAACAATTAACTATTATCATACTAAATATAAATAGAAAGAATAAATATATTGGACTATTTACTAATATGGTATGCTTCATTTTTCTATTCAGCAAGAAAGATTTAGAAGAAATAAACAGCATAACCAACAAAGAAATAATCAGCAAGAAAGCCAAGATAAACTAATACTTAAATTCTTGATTTAGAAGAAAGAATTAAAGTCAAGCAACACACACATTCAGAGGAGGCGATTACAGAACTACGAAAGCGAATCAGAATTGTTTCACAAGCGCAAGGAAAAATAGTTCAGTAGTTCTCAAACAACACACATTCTGAATCGCATCATTATTCATTAACCTAGTTCAGTAGTTCTCAAACAGCAGAGCAAGTAAAACTATGAAACTATTCAGAAATCAGAACTGTTTCACAAGCGCAAGGAAAAATACCAGAGGAGGCGATTACGGAAGCTAATCAGAATAGCCAGAAGCCCAGAATCCATAGGCGACCATCATTGAAGCTTGAAGCGAACGTTTACGAGCGATTAGAGGGACTAATCAGAATTCATTATATTGTGGCGAACGTAGCGGAGGGAATGAAAAATAAAAATAAGAAAAACAGAGTTATATTAAAATGAATATTATTTTTTTAGGTCCTTTATTATAATTTTCCTAATAATATAATATTGAATATATAGTTTGTTGTGATAAATATTATTATAAATTATTACATTGCCATTATAAAAAAAAACTGTCATTGTTTTTATTTGCTCAAAGATATTCCACTATCTTTTACAATCTTTTATTCTTGTTTAGATATTCCTCTCGATCCCCTCCAAATTCGCGGATATATTTTTTTAAGCTTTGTGAAATTTATTTCATCAATTCCAAATCTTAATTAGCTTTCGGTTACAAATAATTACATGCAACACAAATGCACAATTTGGTCCTTATGAAAGATCCATCCAAGACTTTGATGAAACTATCAAATATATCAAATACTTTTTAAATTTCCCGAGATTCTCTCTTGAATCTTAATCTCCGGGCTAATATGTTGATTTCAATTATCGTATGAACAGAGATTATAATTTTTTTTTATAAAGAATTATAAACTATTAAAATTTAATCTGAATATTTCGAAATAAAATAGGAAATTTTCTTAAAGAGAACCACATTTCCAAAATCATAAACAAAACAAACCAAAGACCTCGCTAACTATATATTTCACATAAAAAAAAAAAGCATTATGTTTTTTAAAAAAATCTGACTTTTTTTGGGGGGGCCATGGCCCCCCATGTCCCTTCTATACTCCGTCTCTGTCTACAACAATGGTAAAGATAATTTCGGTAAATTCAATCCTAAATTTGATGAAGGTTTATTTCTTGGTTATTCAAATATAAATAAATCATGGAGTTTTTAATAAATGTACATGTGTTATTGAAGAATCTATACATATTGTGTTTGTTGAAAATAAGTCTCAACCTAAGCCTAGTAAGGAAGAACCAGAGATGGTTTATAAATTAGGAGATTTAACTATTTCAAATTCTCCTATCTCTCAATCTGTAAAAGAGAAAGATGTTTTTGAAAATAATCTGGAAAAGAGGAAGATGTTTTTGAAAATGACCATAATCAAACTCAACCTAGAACTTGGAGATACATTAAAGATCATCACATAAAACAATTCATAGGTGATGTCAAAAAGGGAGTAAAAACTAGAAATAAAGTTCTAAATGAAGTTAGTTTCTTTGCCTTTATATCTGATATAGAACCTTCAAAAAGGGAGTAAAAACTAGAAATAAAGTTCTAAATGAAGTTAGTTTCTTTGCCTTTATATCTGATATAGAACCTTCAAGCATTGAGGAAGCTCTTTAGATAATGATTGTGTGTTAGCAATGCAGGAAGAATTAAATCGATTTGAGAGAAATCAAGTTTTGATTTTGGTACCCCGCCTAAAGATCATCCAATCATTGACACCAAATGGATATTTAAGAAGGAGCTTGATAAATCCACAATCATTGTCGAAACAAGGCAAGATTGGTAGCCAAATGCTATAATCAAGAATAAGAAATTGATTATGAGGAAACCTATGCTCTAGTAGCTAGATTGTAGGTCATACAAGTACTCTTAGCCTTCGATTGCATTAAAGGATTCAAACTCTACCAAATGAATGTCAAGAGTGCTTTCCTAAATGGTTACATTATGAAAGTAGTCTATGTAGCACAACCACCTACTTTTGAAGATGGAACCAAACCGATCATGTGTTTAAACTTATGAAAGCACTTTATAGTCTCAAACAAGCTCCAAGAGCTTGGTATGAACGTCTCAGTAAGTTCTTCCTAGATCAAGGCTTTGTTAGAGGCAAAGTAGACACAACATTATTAATCAAACATAAAAAGCGTGATATCCTAATTGTTCAAATTTATGTTGATGACATTATCTTTGGTGCTACTAATGAATCTCTTTGTCAAGAATTTTTTAAGATAACGTAGGGAGAGTTTGAAATGTCTATGATGGAAGAATGGGATAAGTATCATTTTTGCCCCAGAAGTTTTGACTAAAAAGTACTAGGTACTTGGAGGTTTTTTTGGAGCAAAATTTCCCCGGAAGTTAACAAAACGTAGAAATTTTGCCCCTCCGTTAATTTTGATCGTTAAGTTTAACTGATATGCACACGTGGCACCAATGCTTGCCACCTCATCAGTCAAAATATGGTTAAGTATCATTTTTGCCCTAGAAGTTTTAGATGAGGAGCAGTGGGTATCCGAAAGTTTTTTTTAAGAGCAATTTTGTCCCGGAAGTTTATGAAACGTAACAATTCCAACGATTTAGGGGAGGGTGGCTTAGATCAATCTATACAAAGGTAAATACTATTACTATTGATTTGTCTTACTGAATCAATTTGGGACAATTCATATCACATTTTGCGTTTCATTTGCTTAAATCATAAGTAATGCTTCCTCTAGGTTTTGCGATAGACCTTTCAGTCCTTTTGACCAGTTCAGCTTCATAAATTCCAGCCGCCTTGAGCTCAACATCTCAAGGATCTCCCTCTCCAATTCCAAGTTCAACCTTTCCAAGGTAGACTTCTTCCTTTGTACCTTCGACTCCTGGCTCTGCATCCTTTAGCAACTCAAAGAAGACGAGATTTCCTACGTTGTTTAGCCCGATCTTGTTGAGTATGTTTATCCCTTTAATTCCCTCAATACCGATGATTTCTTCAACAAGACGAGATTGATATATTTTCATATTTATTTCTTTATGTTCGTTGTATTGGCCTAAGTGATGCCCTTAATACCGATGATTCCTTCAACAATAAAGATATGACGGGGTGTGATGCCACGTCATATTGGGCTAAGTGCAGTGGATGATGAGGTGGCATGACATATGTGTTATTTGACTGATTTAACAACCAAATGTAATATTGGGGGACGGAATGGCAAAATTGTTATGTTTTGTAAACTTCCTGGGCAAAATTGCTCCTAAAAAAACTTCCAGATACCTATTGCTCTTCAGCGAAAACTTTTAGGGAAAAATGATACTTAACCCTATTTTGATTCATGAGGTGGCATGCCATGTGTGTATAGCAGTTAAATGTAACGGTCAAAATTAACAGAGTGACAAAATTGCTACATTTTGTTAACTTCTAGGGCAATTTTGCTTCAAAATAAATTTCCAGGTACCCAGTGCTCCTCAGCCAAAACTTTCAAGGAAAAAATGATACTTATCCCATGGAAGAATTAAACTTCTTCCTCATATTGCAAATCAAGCAAAGAAAGAATTAGATATTTATCTCCCAGACCAAATATCTCAAAGAACTTTTGAAGAAGTATGGTATGGATCACACAAATAGAGCTGACACACCAATAAGCTCAATGACTGTATTAGATGTTGATGTCAAAGGAGTTGACTTCAACATCACTAACTATAGAGGAATGATTAGTTTACTTCTCTATTTGATAGCAAACAGACCAGACATTTAGTGTTGGCATGTGTGCAGGATATCAATAAGCACCAAAAGAATCAAATACTGAAATAGTGAAGAGGATTTTTAGATACTTGGCAAACTCGGTTGAGCTTAGGATTTGGTATCACAAAGGTGCAATCAATAGTTGATGGCATACTCTGATTCTGACTATGGTGGATACAAAATTGATAGAAAGAGTACTAGTAGCTGTTAGTTCTCTATATGTTTTTGATGATAACTGACAATTGTAAACACAATTTAAAGAACGTTAAAAACTTGCTGTCAAAGCCATACTCAAGTATAAGAATCTACACTCGAGTATGGACTTACCAGAGAATTGCACAATTTTGATTAAACTGAACTATACTCAAGTATCCATGGGTATACTCAAGTATAGTCCTCACGAGAGAGCACTCTAAGTTATACATCAAGCTAAACTCGAGTATGAGTTTACATACTGAAAGTATGGATCATACGAGTCTACTCAAATACTTGCTTGAGGTTTTCTATACTCAAGTATACATTTCTAAACTCAAGTATGGGTCATACGTAAAGATTCAAAAGTTTTTTTTTTAATCAAAAGCATACTCAAGTATATGCTCACACACTTGAGTATAAGACAAACGAAAGAATCTTTCTTTTCAAATACTTTCTAAACTCAAGTATGCAAATATACACTCAAGTATAGGATGATCAAAAAGTTTTCAAATCTCTCACATGCCTATCCATACTCAAGTGTACATGTGTATACTCAAGTATACACCATACGTAAAGATACAAAAGTTTTTGAACATAAGCATACTCAAGTATGTAGTCACACACTCGAGTATAAGACAAACGAAATTATCTTTCTTTCCCCAAAGCTTTGTAAACTCAAGTATGACTTTACATACTCAAGTATGGATGTGAAACAGATTTCAAAGAGTTTTTCAAAATTATTGTATACTCGAGTATGGCTGTACATACTCAAGTATAGGACATACAAAAAGTTCTTCCTTTTTGAAAGACTCGCATACTCAAGTATAGATCTACATACTCAAGTATAGAGACTTTGGACTTAAACTTATTTTCATGTTAAGATGCTCACACTCGAGTATGTAATGACAAACTCGAGTATGACTTTCACTTCAAAGATATAATCCAAAGATTAAGTCACGATGTTCCTCTCTGTAAGAATCATACTCCAGTATCACTCTTCATACTCAAGTATAGACATTAGTGCACAGTGACACACTCGAGTATATAATAACATACTCAAGTATGAGTCGTAGAATTTGAAATTCAAATCTGACGGATTTGTGAAACATTCATGTTTGATCTTAATACTTCCCATTATTAATTTCTCGTATTCCCGGCTATGGTTAACCGGTTTGCTCATGAGATTTCGGGGAGATCAAAGTTTGTTTTGATAAATATTAAAACAACTACTCGACAACTTGCAATATTTTATTATATCTCCCATACAAAGCAAAATGATGACAACCTAGAAAGTTGCACAACCATTCTCCAAGACAGAAAGCTAGCATCCATCATCTGAAACAACTGGAGAACATTATACATTGTCCTCCACTAAGCATAACAGCATGGGAAATATTCTCTTGGAGCCAACATTCAAATATTCAATTCTGAAGTTCTCTCAACAGCTATATTCAGCAACTAAGGACTCAACAGCTAGATTTTCGAATTGATCCAAGTCTGAACGGATATATGGAGCTGGCAACGGTCATCTAATGCTCTCTTAGTATATATAGAGTAGCATTCAGTTTCTCTAAACAACTAAGACCTCAGAAAGCGAAAATCATTAAAGCCTTCATCTATTCTTGAGTCTTTCTGTACTAAGTATCTGTTGATACATTCAATCTTCAGTGTTTATCATTATCCACTCTTAGAGAGAGTTTTTCATCTTGAATATCATTTATTGTAAAGAATCACAAGTCAGGGGACTTGGTGATTGGGTTCATTGATTACAACTTGTAAGGGGAGTAAGTTCTAGTGAGAGAATTACTCTTGAGTGCAGAGTGTGTAATCAATTGTGATAGTGAAAAACCCAGAGAGTCTCGGGACTGGACGTAGGTCAAGAGATTGGACCGAACCAGTATAATTCCTTGTGTCTTGCTATTCTTCTCTACTCCATAGTCTACTCTGTTTTAGTCTTCGAAAAACAGAGCTTTTCTGGAAGAATTTTTTAAAATCCCCAATTCACCCCCCTCTTGGTGATTAAGCTCCACTTTCATTTGGTATCAGAGCAAGGTCTTCTGAAGAGATTAACATCTCGAGAAGGATCACTATGGAAGGTATTCTACCGATGGAGCTTCGATCAACCGACCACCAGGATTCACCGGAGAGCACTACTCATTCTGGAAAAGCAAGTTCAAAGTTTTTGTAATGGCCTCTGAGTTTGGTCTTTGGAGAGTATTTGAAAGAGGAGATTATGTTCCATCAACTACTGAAGATGGAGTAAGAACTCCAAAGCTCGAAGAAGAATATGATGAGAATGACAAGAAACTGGTAGTTCTTAACAGCAAGGCTATTCTTATGCTTCAAAGTGCCTTAAGTCAAAGTGAATACTTCCGAGTATGCACTTTAACTTCGCAAAGGCTATGTGGGACGCCTTGGAACTAGCTCATGAAGGAACCACGGAGTCAAAGAAAATAGAGTCAACACTCTCATGATCGAGTACGATCTTCTTCGTATGAAGTCGGGAATCAATTGGTGAGTTCCGACTCGATTCACTCATCTCATCAATCAACTTTTGCATTGGGAAAAGTCTATGATCAACCTGTTCAAGTCAGAAAAATCTTGAACATTCTCAGCAAGGAATGGGAAGCCAAGGTCACTGCCATCGAAGAAGCCCATGGGGCATCCATGGCATCTGTAGCAGCTCTCTTTGGTAGCCTTGCGAATATGAAGGAAAAATGAAGTTCGAAAGGGACTTGATGAAATCAACAAGAAGAGCAAAGGAATAGCTTTCAAGGCAATCAAAGAAGCTAAAGAGATCGATGATGATGATGATGATGATGAAGGAGACGAAGAAAAAGAGCTTGGCATGATCGTTCAAGATTCAAACGATTCTATCGAAAGGATCAGGGCTACAAGAAATTTCACAAAGGTAGCTCCAGCACTGAAGCAAAGAAGCCGATCATCTGCTACGAATGTGAAAAGCCTGGCCATATCAAGTCTGAGTGCCCCCAGCTGAACAACAAAGACAAAGAAAAGAAGAAGTTTAACCGATTTAAAAAGAAAGCTTATGTTTGACCATTTGGGGTGATAGCTCATCCGATGAAGATGAAGCGATGAGGAGGACAAAGCAAATATCGCCTAGTTCTTTGAAGAAGAAGAGCAACATGACAACAATGATGAGGTATACGATTCAAAACCAACCTATGATGAATTATTTGCTGAATATGTTGTTGTTCAAACGGAATTTGAAAAACTTGCTGAAAAATATCTTGCTTTGAAAAAGAAAAACATGACTCTTGAAATGCAAGTTTGAAAAGTCTTCCTTTATCAAAAATGCTGTTTGTGAAGATTGCTCGATCTACGTAAAAAGAACTTACATCTTACAAAGGCACTTGAGAAATTCACTAGAGGTAGTGAAATGCTCAATGTTATTTTAAAAGAACAAAGATTTACAAATGATAGATCAGGAATCGGTTACAAACCGAGTTTTGATAAAAGAAAAGGTAAAAAGAAATTTGGAGAAAAATCTTACATAAACTATTTTAGAAAAACAGTTCACTCTTCAAATCCTTTTGCACATTGCAACTATTGTAATCGAAAGGGTCATACCACTTCTTCCTGCTTCCATAAGAAGGAAAGAAAGAGTAAGCCCATGGGAAACTATCAATGGGTGCCTAAGGGATCCTACAAGGTTCCTAAGACACATACTAACCCCAAAGGACCCAAGAAAAAATGGGTACCTAAGACTTGATCTCGCTTTGTCTTGCAGGTTTGTCTAAGAGCATCAAATCCCAACAAGTGGTACATTGATAGTGGATGCTCAAGACATATGACGGAGACCAATCCAAGTTTGCTTCAATCAAGCCCAAAGATGGTGGCAAGGTGACCTTTGGTGGCAACCAACTGGAAAGATTCTTTGGAATTGGTGAAATTGGCAACAATGAAGGACCACAAATCAAAGATGTCTACCTTGTTGAAGGACTTTGCCACAATCTCCTCGGTGTAAGCCAAAGCACCGATAAAGGTAACATAGTTATCTTCGATTCTCGAGGAATGCTTGATAGTAAGCAAGGATGTTCTCTCTTTAGAAAATATTAAATCAAAAGCTTTGTTCGAGCTCCTAGAGATGGAAATTGCTATACACTAAATCTCTCTAGAAATGGCTCGGTTTGAAAAATGTTTTGTAAGTAATCTAAATGATAGTTGGTTATGGCACAAGCGATTAGCTCATGTCAATATGATCCAACTTGATGATTACTCAAAAAGGATTTGGTTATTGGTATTCCAAAACTTCGATTTAAAAACGACATGGTTTGTGATGCACGTCAAAAGGAAAACAAACCAAATCCTCCTTCAAATCTAAAAATGAAATTTCAACTAATAGACCTCTTCAACTACTTCATATGGATCTAGTTGGACCAACTAGAGTAAAAAGCCTTGGTGGCAATCTTTATACTTTGGTCATAGTTGATGATTTCTCTAGATTTGCTTGGACTATATTTCTATCTTCAAAAGATGAAACATTTGATCGCTTTGTTGTTTTTGCCAAGAAGGTCCAAAACGAGAAAGGTCTCTCTATTTCGTGAATTCGAACCGATCATGGAGGAGAATTTGAGAACCATGCATTTTTGAGTTCGCGATAACATGGGAATTGATCACAACTTCTCGGCCCGAGAACTCCTCAACAAAATGGAGTTGTAGAGAGAAAGAACCGAGTTCTTACGAGAGATGGCAAGAGCTATGCTTTGAACGAAAACAACACTTCTCAAGTGTTTGGGCTGATGCAATGAGCACCGCTTGCTACATCTCAAATCGGGCATATCTCCGGAAGAAGTTGGGCAAAACCTCCTATGAATTGTACAAGGGAAGAAAGCCAAATCGGCTCATCATGCATGTGTTTGGATGCAAGTGTTTCATCCACAACAATGGTAAGGATAACTTGGGAAAATTTGATCCCAAGCGAGATGAAGGTATATTTTTGGGTTATTCAAATAGAAGTAAAGCTTATAGAGTTTTCAATACTCGTACTCGAATTGTTGAAGAGTCTATGCATGTTGTTTTCGTGAATCCAAATTTGATAAATCCTTGGATGATGATGAAGAAAATGTTTTCAAAAATCAGTTCTTTTCAAAAACTACTCCCGCATCTATTGAAAATCCTAAAGATGTTTTTGAGGCTGATCCCCAAAACGATATTGAAAATCCCGATCGGTCTCGGCCTAGAGCTTGGAAGTTCATAAGGAATCATCCTTTGGACCAAGTGATAGGAGATGTACATCAAGGAGTAAGAACTAGGAATAGCACTTTGAATGAAGTTACTTTTCTCGCTTTTATATCTCATATAGAACCCTCAAAAATAGATGAAGCCCTTTCGGACAATGATTGGGTGATAGCTATGCAAGAGGAGTTACATCAATTTGATAGAAATCAAGTTTGGGATTTGATACCTAGGCCTAAGGACCATCCGGTCATTGGCACTAAATGGGTATTCAAGAACAAACGAGATGAATCAGCAATCATTGTCCGTAACAAGGCAAGATTGGTTGCTAAAGGCTATAATCAAGAAGAAGGAATTGATTATGAAGAAACTTATGCTCCAAAGTGGCAAGATTGGAAGCCATAAGAGTTCTTCTAGCCTTTGCTTGTGTCAAAGGGTTCAAGCTTTATCAAATGGATGTAAAAAGTGCTTTTCTAAATGGTTTTATTCAAGAGGAAGTATATGTAGAACAACCTCCTGGTTTTGAAAATAATCATCATCCAGATCATGTATATCGTCTCAAAAAGGCCCTATATGGCCTTAAACAAGCTCCTAGAGCTTGGTATGAGCGATTAAGCAAATTCCTTCTTGATCAAGAATTTATTAGAGGAAAAGCAGATACAACTCTCTTCATTAAGAGTAATAAGCTTGGTGAAATTTTAATTGTGCAAATTTATGTTGATGATATTATATTTGGTGCTTCTAATGATGCTTTGTGTGAAGATTTTGCTAAGAATATGCAGGAGAGTTTGAGATGTCCATGATGGGAGAACTCAATTATTTCCTTGGTCTGCAAATCAAACAAAGAAAAGATGGAATCTTCATATCTCGGACCAAGTACCTCAATGATCTGTGAAGAAGTTTGGGATGGATCAATGCAATGGAGCCGACACTCCAATGAGTTCTACCGCCTCACCGGATCTTGATGAAGAGGGCAAGGATTTCAACATAACGAAATATAGAGGAATGATAGGATCATTGCTCTATCTCACAAAGAAGTCGCCCGGACATCCAATTTAGTGTGGGCATGTGTGCAAGGTTTCAATCGGCTCCCAAGGAGTCTCATGCGAGAATGTGAAGAGGATATTCGGATACCTTTGCCGACACAAAGACTCTTGGACTATGGTTTCCCAAAGGTCAACCCGAACATTTGGTGGCATATTCGATTCAAGACCATGCGGCTATAAGACGAGATAGGAAGAGCACAAGTGGCCAATGTGAATTTTTTGGTGGCTCACTTGTTTCTTGGTTTAGCAAGAAGCAAACAAGTGTAGTTGTGTCATCCACGAAGCTGAATATGTAGCGCCTCTAGTTGTTGTGCTCAAGTCTTATGGCTCGTGCAACAACTATCCGATTTGGGAATCAATGCGAAGGAGATCCCAATATTGTGTGACAACACAAGCACAATAAGCTTGGCCAAGAATCCAGTTCAACATACTCGGACCAAGCATATTGATGTGAGGCATCATTTCATAAGGGATCATGTTCAGAAGAAAGATGTCAAAGTCATGTTCATCCCAACTCATCTTCAACTTGCTGACATCTTCACCAAACCATTGGCAAAGGAGCAATTTAATTTCATACGAAGAGAATTGGGAATGGTAAATCCCAATGAGTTGTGAGTATTTCTTTAAGTCTCAATGTTAGTTATGATTTTGATGATCATTAAAAACTAATTTAAGCATCGGAGTGTCTAGTTATGTCTTATGCAGGATGCTTAAAATACTGATGTTTGCTGTCAAAAGAAGCATACTCAAGTGTAGGATACTATACTCGAGTATGTCGGGGTCGAAAGAAATATTGTTCTCCATGAAAGATCTATACTCAAGTGTATAAGTTATATACTCGAGTATACGCAAGACAGTAGAGCAACCATGCCTTGAAGAAAATACATACTCAAGTATGTAAGTACATACTCGAGTATGAGTGGCGGAATTTCAAAGGTTTACCTTACACCTTTGAAGTCCAGGTTGGTAACATTTTGGTAAAATTTCCTATACTCAAGTGTGTTAGTATATACTCGAGTATGGCTAGGTATGAATATACATATACCCCCGTTCATGTTCTTTCAAACTCAACCTCATACCGCGGTTTACCCTAAAACGATATCTCTTCTCACCATTCGACTCTCTCATCTCCGTCGCTCAAATTTCTTGCATAAACCCTAAAATGTCTTCCAAATCAAAACCCCAAGAAATCTCCACGATCGGAAAACTCCAAGTCGTTGCCTCCTCCTCCTCCTCCACGACCTACAAGAGTGAAAACTGTTCCCAATCGCTTTCACTATGGCGTTGATCGTTCGATTAGAGGGGTGAGCGAAAATATCCCAGAAGCTTCTATGAGTTCGAAGGAAACCTCAAAATCTCGGAAAGGTGCGAAACCCAAATCCAAAGGGATCACCTTCAAGGAACCGAGACTCAAAGCCGTTGAGGACCCGAGCCTAAGGCCAAACGGAACGAGAAAAAGTCCGAGGTTCCTAAGCCTCCCAAAGCTAAGAGGTCGAAGCTTCCTTCCACTCATGAGCAAGGGCGGGCTCAACCAAATCTCAACCTTCGGTCTCTCGTAAAGCTCGGACATCCCATGTACCTCGCAACCTCAAGTACCATCTGTCATGGCCAATGCAATTGAGGACATTCACCTACATACGAGATGCTCCGGAAGGTTTCTCTGTCTCACCTACTTACTTTTCATCCGAAAGTAATGCTAAATTCAAAGAAAATTTTGTTCCCAAAGAATTCTCATCCGGTTGTCATTCTCAATCGAGTAAATTAAAGGAAGAGTGCAATCTCGACCTATCACCTTGGTTCAAACCCTATGAATCTTTTGTTTCTATCTCTCGCTCCATATTTTCCCAATTTAGTCAAAATATTTTACTTCAATATGGAATCGACAACATTCTCAATACCAATGATGAGTTAGTTGAAGAACAAATTTCAACCACTGTCAAGGGTGTTAAATTCACTCTCTCTGCAGCCATCCTGAACACTATAATGAAAGTTTCTAATCCTCCTTCTGAATCTCCACCCACCTATAGCAACCAAGAGATCTTTTCTACACTTAGACCCAATGAGCCATTTCCGAAAATCAGCATCGCACACTTTCCTTCAAACCTGGTTCAATGTCTCCTATCAATCGAACAATTTGGTACATTTTTTCAAGGAATTTTCTCCAGAAGGGAGGAAGTTTCACTCATTTCGCACAAAAGGACTACTCTACCTTTACTGCTTTTGTGAAGAAGGTACCTATCAATCTAGGAGAATGGATCTTCCAGGAAATGTCTAAATTTAGATTCACCTCTAGAAAGTCTTCCCACATTCCTTTTCCATCCTTGATTTCGTCATTCGTTTTATCATAAAATCTGGTATGTAGGCTCTCCGGAATCAATGAAGTTGCCCCCCACTTTTGGAAAAGCTCAACTGAACTTAATGAGAATAAGCTTTGAAGAAGAAGGCTCTGGTCAATCAAGAGCTCCTTCGAGATCTCAGCCTCAAACTTCACAGGCTCCAAAGCATCAGCAATTCCAGAGCAGTCTCAAGCATATGAAGAAACTCAATCTGCTCCTTCTGATCTGGAAACAAGAATTCAAGGGATGGTAAATGCTGCAATCGCCAAGCTATCCATTAGAATTGACTTTGAGATGGGAAAGCTAGTAGCGAGAACTTAAACGAGGAAATGATCGATGGTAGATGCACGGGATGTATTAAAGGAAGATGTGGACGGTCTCCGATTCGAACAAGAAACTACAAGAGCAACTTGAGCGAACTCACCTTGAATTATCGATCGATCATGGATCACGACGCAAAATTATCTACCCTTTGGTTTCCCAAGTGAGTCTCGATGACAAAGTTGAGAAAATACTCAAGCACCTTCACTTGAGTGGTCGAATCCATCGACTTTCCTTTTGGTTCCTCCACTTCCATGCCTAAGACCGATCCAGAACCCTCATCTTCATCACCATCATTCATCTTCACTAGTCCCCTCCATACTACCTCTAATCCCCAACCGAAATTAACCTATCCTCTCCCAACACTCCCGCCACCATGGTTCGCCTACCCCCATTTGATACCTTACCTCGATCTCCTCCACCTACCCCTATTATTGACCTTCTCCAAGAACCCTTAATCTAAGCTCCACCTTTTGACGATGACAAAGGGGAGAGAAAGGCAAAGAATAGTTTAAGGCAAAGAGTGTTTTTGAGGTTGCATTTGAAATGTAGTCTTAGTCTAGCCTTTAGTCTTAGTCTAATTTAATATTTTTGCACCTTGTTTTACTCTCGGTTTATGTATTTCATGTTTTGATTCTCGATATAAAGCGAGTTAGTGTACTTATTGGTTTGGTTCCTACTGTTCATCTCTATTATGTCAATTGCAAATTTAGTTTTCAAGTGATGCATCTTTACATACTTCGTACTCCGCAAAGTGTTTGTCCAAATTTGAACATTTTCATTTCAAAATGCAAGACTTCCTTAAACTCTTGAAATATTGGTTTACAAGTGTTGTCATCATCAAAAAGGGGGAGAATGTTAGTTCTCTATATGTTTTTGATGATAATTGACAATTGTAAACACAATTTAAAGAATGTTAAAAACTTGCTGTCAAAGCCATACTCAAGTATAAGAATCTACACTCGAGTATGGACTTACCAGAGAATTGCACAATTTTGATTAAATTGAACTATACTCAAGTATCCATGGGTATACTCAAGTATAGTCCTCACAGAGAGCACTCTAAGTTATACATCAAGCTAAACTCGAGTATGAGTTTACATACTCGAGTATGGATCATACAGAGTCTACTCAAATACTTGCTTGAGTTTTTCTATACTCAAGTATACATTTCTAAACTCAAGTATGGGTCATACAGAAAGATTCAAAAGTTTTTTTTTAATCAAAAGCATACTCAAGTATATGCTCACACACTTGAGTATAAGACAAACGTAAAGAATCTTTCTTTTCAAATACTTTCTAAACTCAAGTATGCAAATATACACTCAAGTATAGGATGATCAAAAAGTTTTCAAATCTCTCACATGCCTATCCATACTCAAGTGTACATGTGTATACTCAAGTATACACCATACGAGAAAGATACAAAAGTTTTTGAACATAAGCATACTCAAGTATGTAGTCACACACTCGAGTATGAGACAAACAGAAATTATCTTTCTTTCCCCAAAGCTTTGTAAACTCAAGTATGACTTTACATACTCAAGTATGGATGTGAAACAGATTTCAAAGAGTTTTTCAAAATTATTGTATACTCGAGTATGGCTGTACATACTCAAGTATAGGACATACAGAAAGTTCTTCCTTTTTGAAAGACTCGCATACTCAAGTATAGATCTACATACTCAAGTATAGAGACTTTGGACTTAAACTTATTTTCATGTTAAGATGCTCACACTCGAGTATGTAATGACAAACTCGAGTATGACTTTCACTTCAAAGATATAATCCAAAGATTAAGTCACGATGTTCCTCTCTGTAAGAATCATACTCCAGTATCACTCTTCATACTCAAGTATAGACATTAGTGCACAGTGACACACTCGAGTATAGAATAACATACTCAAGTATGAGTCGTAGAATTTGAAATTCAAATCGACGGATTTGTGAAACATTCATGTTTGATCTTAATACTTCCCATTATTAATTCTCTGTATTCCCAGCTATGGTTAACCAGTTTGCTCATGAGATTTCAGGAGATCAAAGTTTGTTTTGATAAATATTAAAACAACTACTCTTACAACTTGCAATATTTTATTATATCTCCCATACAAAGCAAAATGATGACAACCTAGAAAGTTGCACAACCATTCTCCAAGACAGAAAGCTAGCATCCATCATCTCGAAAACAACTGGAGAACATTATACATTGTCCTCCACTAAGCATAACACATGGGAAATATTCTCTTGGAGCCAACATTCAAATATTCAATTTCAAGTTCTCTCAATGTGCTATATTCAGCAACTAAGGACTCAACATCTAGATTTTCGAATTGATCCAAGTCCGAACGGATATATGGAGTCAAGTAACGGTCATCTAATGCTCTCTTAGTATATATAGAGTAGCATTCAGTTTCTCTAAACAACTAAGACCTCATAAAGCGAAAATCATTAAAGCCTTCATCTATTCTTGAGTCTTTCTGTACTAAGTATCTGTTGATACATTCAATCTTCAGTGTTTATCATTATCCACTCTTAGAGAGAGTTTTTCATCTTGAATATCATTTATTGTAAAGAATCACAAGTCAGGGGACTTGGTGATTGGGTTCATTGATTACAACTTGTAAGGGGGAGTAAGTTCTAGTGAGAGAATTACTCTTGAGTGCAGAGTGTGTAATCAATTGTGATAGTGAAAAACCCAGAGAGTCTGAGGACTGGACGTAGGTCAAGAGATTGGACCGAACCAGTATAATTCCTTGTGTCTTGCTATTCTTCTCTACTCCATAGTCTACTCTGTTTTAGTCTTCGAAAAACAGAGCTTTTCTGGAAGAATTTTTTAAAATCCCCAATTCACCCCCCTCTTGGTGATTAAGCTCCACTTTCAGTAGCCAATGCCAATTTCTTGGAGGCTCTATAATATAATGCTTCAGCAAGAAGCAAAACATAATGTCATTATCTTCCACTGAAACCGAGTACATAGCATAATTAGACAACCCAAGAACCCTGTTCAACATTCAAAAACCAAGCATATTGATATAAGACATCACTTTATTAGAGATCATGTGTAAAAGAAGGATGTTAAAGTAATTTTCATACCCACACATATTCAATTGGTAGATATTTTCACAAGACCACTAGCCAAAGATCAATTCTTGTACATATGAAGCGAATTGGGAATAGTAAATCCCAATTAATTGTAAGGAAATTATTCCAAATCTTACATTTGAATTTTTTATTGTATATGTTTCAATGATTTTTAAACTAACTTAAGCATTTGAGTGTCTAGAAAATTGTTTTGTAGGAAGTTAAAAAATACCCTGTTCGTGGATATTGAAAACAGGGGTAAACAAAGTGGCCATTACTACGACATCACTATGATGCTGCTACTAGTGATAACCAACATTACTCGAGTGATAGTGGAAGTAGTGCCAAAAGAAGGAGATCATTGCAGTGTCCAAGATCTGAAGCAAGGAAATTGGAAATTTGAGAGAAGACGAACAGATATGGATCATTCGAGTGATCCCTCAAATGATCATCATCACAAAGCTAAAGTAATTTTGTATGATCCTAATATTGAGCCAATGAAGTCAATAAGCAATGAAATATGGTCGACTCCATCAAATGGAACATATTCTCAAGTAATTACGAGATTACTTGAGCCAAGTATCATGATTTCATCTTACTTTGATTTTCTGGGTAACATCACTCGAGTCACCACTTGAGTAATGGCAGAATATGATCACTCGAGTGATGTCGGGGCCTAGGGATTTTTCATTTCTATTGGCAGTATCATTTTCACAAAATCACTACGAGGTTCACTACTAGTGCTATGA
This sequence comes from Acacia melanoxylon, assembly GCA_019022615.1. NCBI lineage: Eukaryota > Viridiplantae > Streptophyta > Magnoliopsida > Fabales > Fabaceae > Acacia > Acacia melanoxylon. The sequence goes on from JAFJYJ010000010.1 coordinate 9,641,773, forward strand.
TCTTAACTCTTATCAAATCATTCTACATCACCTTTTGACCAAAACCCCTTTGCTTTTACCTCAAATTTCACCCAAAAACTTTCCCAAATCCTTTGACCTAACCTTCAACGGTTGCTCAAGTTAGGAACCAAAAATAGAGAATTTTGAGTTTTTGGGCAATCAATAGACATAGCAAGAACCAAGACTACTACATTTGAAGAAGAAGAGCCATCTTAATATCCATATCCCCCTCTAGCTAAGAAATCCAAGAAAAATACTAAATCTAAGCCGAAGAAGCATTCTCAGCTTATGGTTCAAGATAGAACTCTTCTGGAACCACAACATAAAGCTAAAGGGTTTGTTATTCAAGAACCTAGAGCAACAAGGCCTATGACAAAAGCAACCACGACGAGTCCAAAAGGGATAGGGAAATCAAAAGCTACTCCTACTCTATCTGACTTGAACTCTGACTCAGATACTCCTACTCGAATCAACAAAGTAATGGACAATATGCTTGAAGAAGAACTGAATTTAGGATTTTCAACTTGATCAAGATAGAGCAATCTAAGAAACAATGCTAGACCTTCTTCTAGTCCAACTTCACTAATGGTGCCTCCTGAGATTGAAGTTGAGCAACAAGGAGAAAATAAAGAAGAAGATGAAGAGGATCTTCTAGTGGCACCACCTGGTTTTGTTGTTGATGAACTTGATAATTCGAAGAAGTTCAAGACATACTTTGCAACAAGGAAAATTTGTAAGATGTTCTATGTCAACCTACAAGTATTGTTAAAAACTTTGAACCTAGATTTGTCTCCATATCTTACTCAGTATATTCCTTCATTTTTTTTGTTCATTTACCTTACTGTCCTAAGATTGTAAGGCATTTCTATTGCTATTTGGAATTGGTTGAAGATTGTTCTAATAGTATATCTGTGATTGAAGAAGATTTGGAAGCCAATGTGAGAGAGGAAAAATATATAATTTCACCCTTGAGGATTAACAAGTGGTTAAGGATTAAGAAACTACCAATTCAAGCACTTACAAACCTCAATCTAGGGTAGATGTACAAGATTCTAAGGCCTAGAGAGCCTTTGGGGATTCTGAATTTCAAGTATTGATCCTCGAGGTGGTGGTGGAGATGATATTGCCATGTAGAGTCTGTCTAAGTTGTCAAAGTTGTATTTTTCTGCTTTGAATTATGATATATATGTTCATGGTGTGATATGTTTTGCTATGAATTTCTTCTGTGTATATGTATTGCCTTAATATTTCCCATGATAGTATGTACATGCTTTTGGCTTGTTCTAACTCTATGTATGTATTGCCTCAAAATTCGTACTCTGTATTCTCAACTTTTAACCCTTTACGACTCCACGATGCTTTTAGGTCTAGCCGTCTCTTCCTTTTATAACCAGGTCATTCACGTTGTACGTCTAGTGAGCTAGCCTTTCCTATTCTGTTAGGCCCAACTCCCAAGATTCGGTTGATTGATCCTTTTAATTACTCGGGATTCCGCAGATCTTCTATTCGATTCTCCACATCTTCTATTTCTGTCTCCTTCCAATCAACCGTCGTCTTAACATCCAACTCTATGACTTGTACTTATTTCTTGAAATAACTCGAGAAGAGATCAGTGTAACATATCGCATAGCAGATCATCACTTGAGATGCTACAATATTATGGTGACATTGTGGCAACGGTTCAAAATAAAGATCCATAATGCTGTAGCATGACATCAATTCTGTTAGGCGATCTAAGATGCAACCTTTTGTACTGCCTAATGCGAGATAGTATTCAAAATAAATCTTACTATATCTATCCCCTATTTCCACAAATGCATAAATTCCAACAAAATTCATCGAATAGCACACATTAAAGCTCAGAATTACCACACAAAGCAGTCATAACACATGGGAAATATATGATAGAAATATGATTCATCTGGATGCTTGAAGAGTACATGCACCAACATAAAACCAGATTTCTCATGCCAAATGAGACAACAACCTCACAAATTAAAGCCATGGGTCTCGGAAAGTCTAGTTTCAAGGTGTTGGAGCAAGAGTTTCCACCCCTTCTGACGTGCAATTCAATCCCCTGGGGCTAAGTGATGATTACCTTACAACTTTTAGCACATAAGGATCAGATGATTAATAGTTCAGGAAGTAGGAAGAAGTCTACCACAAGAAGATCAAGGGCTAACTGATGATGTACTTAATAGGAGTTTCGGATTGCTCCTGGGCTCATTTTGGTTTATTTTATACCAAGTGAGTCATACTTGGCTAACTTATGATGTGCCTTATAGAAGTTTAGGATTGCTCTCTTTTGGTGAAAACTCATGTTGTGTCTATTTTGCTGTCCTATTTATTGATGGCCATTTTTTGGGTGATGGAAACTTGAATCAAGTGTTAAGATGCCATCTCTTGTTTCAAACTACCATGTGATATGTAATGGTCAATTGCAATGTTAACTTGTATCGGGTTATTAAGTGTTCCTTTTTTATTTTATCACCATTCGCTTTATTCTACATGGAACCCAAATTGTTCTAGTTCCATGTGATATTTAATGGTCATTTCCAATAATTCATTGTATCAAGTCATAACAAGTACTCCCTCAATATAAATTCTACCTAAGAAATACTATTGACACCTTAGCAAGCTCATTTTTTTCAATCTCATTTTTTGAAGCTCAGTTTTCGATATCATTTTTTTCCAAGCTCATTTTTCATTATTTCCATTTCAAATCTGATGGCATGATCTTATGCTAACTCTTCATTGCACTTAATTTCAAATGATTTCAATTCTTGAAGCAAAAACTCATATACATTAATCCTTCCTAACTCTTACATTAATCCCTCCCCCTTGGTAGATTTTACATGAAACATTAGAATGGGTCCAAAATCTATACCATCATTTAACACGTACTGAAAACAAGAATAAAAACCCAAGTCAATAACAATGCACAAAAAGCTGGCCTCGGTCTTCTTTCGTTCTTCTTCATGTTGGCATAAATGGCAACAATATCATCCTCAACATATCCAGCTACTACTTGCCCATCCCTTCTTCTCCTCAGCCTCAGATTCCTATCATACAACCGATCCACATGACCAAGGATATCGTTGATCACCTCTCTGTATCTCTCTCCCTTTTCATCATCATTCCATTGGAAAAAACCACAGCCCCCTCCCTCTACATTCATATCACAATAATCAAGGCATCCAAATAATGTAAAAATATACCAAATCCCCCTCCATGGGTTCACAATATTGTAAACAAGGATTGGTACTTATCTGTAGATAATTTTTGCATCCGAAAAATCTTCTGCCTGAGTTATGATCCATCTATGAGGTACAGAGCGGATATCATATATGGAAGACACTAGAAAAAATATATGATCCAGTACAAGAACATCGAATGGTGGAAGAAAGAGTGATTGCAGATATTTTGGGTTCCATGAACAAAGGAACAAATAATATTATCAAAGATTACATCTCACCTCTTATCCCAGAAGAAGCTCACTAGATTAGAGGTTTGCCAGCTATACCAACAAATGAAGAGGCATCCTCAAGCATACCTTTTTTTTTTGGGGGGGGCGTCAAAATTAAGTTCTATCATTCATTCAAAAATAAAGGCATCAGAACTAATAGTGTTCAAAAGGAGCCAGAGCTTCGGTACGAAAACTGGTGACTCTCACTGAAGGACAAAGACGCTCTCACGTGGAGAGAATACCATTACAACTACTAATACTACTAATAGACTGGATAGTGATCACTATTAGTAAATTAATTGGTGAGAAGAAGCCAGAGTATTAGTGTTCTATGTGTACAAAATTCGCAAAATATTAATACTCTATGTGTATAAATATTTGTTAGGTATTTCTCACTAATTAAATTTTCAATAGGAACTTTTCCCCAAATTTTCCTAAACATTTCTGTATTATTAAGTAAACGACTATTAAAATTACCAGCATACTTTTAGCAATAAAGTTATTAAACAAAATAAAAACCCAAAATCCAACAACATTTGTTGCGCAAATAATCAAATGCATATGCGTCCTAGATGTGAGAGTATATAAAATCCAACATACACCTAAAGTGGGGAAGATGCTGAAAATCAACAATCAATGTAGCTTTACTTATTTTGAACCTTCCCTGACGTCCCTCCTCTAGAGCTCTGATTTGAAAAAATGTTAAACCACAGGGTGAGAGAAACGTCTTGATAACCAGCAGTCCTATCTACTACGTACATACACCAAGTTAGCACATGTTCGTGAGGTATCAGGTGGGATTGTTATAAAACATACATATGTATTACTCAGAGTAATACTCATGGTGCACAAGCTCAGACATATTCATGGTATACACACTCAACATAATCATGGTACTAGTAATAAGCAAAATTATGGTACACAAACTCGAATAAAATCATGGTATATAACCTCCCATTTAACAACCTCCCGTATATTACCTTTTTTCCATCGATTGACGAACCCATAGGCTAAGATATCTACCCATGTCACTAGTTACTAAAAGAGCTCACTCACATTATGTGAAGTGAATTACAAAAACTGAACAAATAACACAACCGGACCATGGGTTTCCCTCATAGGATAAGTGGGGTGCAGCATAGCTTGTAGAAACAAGTGGGGAAGTCCCTCATAGAACAAGCACGACAGTCCCGTGTAGAAAAAGTGAGACATAGTAACCCCTTGTAGAATAAGTGGGGCATCGTAGCCTTCAGAGCATTGGTGTACACAAATTAGCTAGCTATATTTTGAATAGCAACCTCACCACGCGGGAGCATAATAATCTACCTGAACCATATCCAGCCCCTCCAAATATCACATATCGTATAACAAAGATTTCATAATATAATTCATCACCATTCAAAAATATACTTGTCCTAATAAAAGTTGTTATAACCGTTTAAGGACAAGAATTCGAGTTTGATTCTATATAATTATAAAAGATATATAAAATCGAGGAGCTCCAATTTTAACTCAAAAAAAAATTTGATTATGATAATACTAAGCACATTGAATAAATAATTATTACACACACACACACACACACACACATATTATATATATATATTCTTTTTTTTTCATTCTATAATTTTCTTTTAATATATATTCTGTGCCTTATAAATTTTGTGGACGCAAGAAATGGGGCAGGCATTAAATTAATGAGGGAATTAATTAACAATTGCCAGAGGGTACAGAGGACAAAAAGTCAATAAGTGAGAAAAAGAAAGCGAAGAGAATAGGTAGAAAATGATAATCAAGCCACCTCAGCCATGGGTTAACCGTCTTTTCATCATCCTCTCATTATAAAGCTTCCTCACTCTCTCTCGCTCTCTCAGCCTGCCCCAACCGATAACGACTGCTAGCCACCTATGATCTATCGGTATTCCTCCGTTCGATTTTCATCAATATTAATATAAATTTAATAAATTATTGGGTTAAAGGCTAATAATTTTGCATCCAAACTGTTAAATTTGGAGCAATTTTTCCTGTCATTATCCTAATTAAATTTAACCACTAGTTCACCAAATACTCTGAATTAACACCCTCATGTTATAGAAATGGTACATATTGCAGGCACGTGAACTAGTGGTCATGGTTTAACTCTTTAAAATAGCATCTCCGCTTGCGTAAGGCTGAGTGTACAGCAGCCCCTCCAGACTCTCCCTAGTGCACTGAACCGCCCTTTGATTTACAGATACCGACTGATCAAATTATTAAACATCCTCCTCTTCTCTATATAAATACACGCTCTATGTCTCTGTCTCCCTCTCTCTCTCGCTCTCTCTTGATTGATTCTGCTTGTGTCTGTGTATTCTTCTTTCCTTTTTCTGTGTCTGCCTTGAGGGCTCTTCTCGAATTATCTTCTTCTTCTTCTTCCTTGTTAACCTTCGCCCTCGCGCGATCTTTCATTCTCATCAGCTTAATAAAGATGGCAGATCTTCAAACAGTTTGCTGCTTGTGCGGTGATATTGGTTTCCCAGACAAGCTTTTTCGCTGCAACAAATGCCACCATCGCTTCCAGCACTCGTATATATATATTTTGCCTCTTATTATTATCTTCTCTCACACACAAACACTTATCAATAATAGCGATCTCTCTGCCTTCTTTTGTTTTTAATGTTTATTATTCAATGGTTTGATCTAAATCAAAGTTTAATCTTTAACTCTTTGTTCAGGTATTGCAGCAACTACTATGGAGAAGTCGCGGAAATTGAACTGTGTGATTGGTGCCAAAGGGAAGAGAAGAACGCCAGACACAGTGGCTCTTATAATAATCCTAGGAGGTCAACGGTTTCAGCGGCTGGAAGCGACGTCGGATCAATTGCCAGTAGGTCTGAATATTCCAGTGAGAAGGTTAAGCAACAACAACATCATCACCGTGATCGTGAAGATCAGAGTGGCGGCAGCGGCTCCGATAAGGGAAAGACCGCCGGCGCGCCTTCGCCACGTCAGAACACACGTAGGTACAAGCTTCTCAAGGATGTTATGTGTTAGCTAGATAGAAGGAAGAAGAAGAGAAATAAAACAAAAGGGTCTAAAATCAAGAAGAAAGTTTTAAGGCAATTATATAGTTAGTTCAATGATCTCAAGCTTTAGAGATAGTATTATATATAGAAGCAGCTCTCAAGTAGCGTGTTTTTTAGTGGATTTTGTTAGTTTTTAAAGCTTTCTAGTAGTGTGAATTAAACTATGTAATAATTTTTTTTTAACTTTTTTTAAATAGTACTCCTTCATGGATAATCTATGGCATGAAAGTTTCAAGCTCTTTCTACATTTTGCTAACAATTAATTACTTTCCTTCAACGTTAATTATTAAGGCTAACAAATTTAGATAATGACAAATTTCTGGTGTGTTTACTAAAGTAAAGTTAAGTATAGACATAATGAATTCCGGGTGATAGAAGGAAAAGAAGCAAGTTTTTTTTTTGGGTACTAGTTGGGTCCTAAAAGATTACCAATGTCAAAACATACCTCCAAATTTAAAGAAAACTTATTGAAGTACTTACATAATACTCACTAATAAAGCTCTCAAGTCTAATTAAGAATAAGAAATTAAAGGTCTTAACTATTAATAAATGTTGCTCTAATTGCTCACGTACGCGTTGGCTTATAACTCCAATGTTGTGAGTGTAAATCCCGTTTTTGATGATATGATGATGACTTTATTACTAGGCGATTTGTAAGTGCATTTATAAGTGTTTTTTAAATATAAAGGAATGTCCTAATCCTAATCTTAGTAAACCCCAAAACCCACCTCATTTAAACTTTTTTGTATAAAAAAACAAAGAAAAGGTCTTAACTCAATTTCCGTTCAACCAATCAATTGACCTGTGAATTGCTAGATACTCGTAATTATTCTTTCTATGTTTCAGAAAGTCACCTATTAGTGGGCTTAATTATTTTAATCTTGTTTCTTTTTACTTTTTTTGCCTTTTCCATTATGTTACAGTAGTGGGAAGAGGTTATAGATAAGAGAGAGAGAGATACTTTTTTTTTTGGGGGGTCAAAGAGAGAGAGATAATTGAAAGCATATGGTTTGCTTTTGAGGGAAGAATTCATCGTACCTAAGGCTGCTTGCTTTTGCAGATTCATTGAAAGGGCTTTGGCCCTCCCATATCTCCATTATTGGCTGTCAAAGGAAAGGTCCTATGCAACTAGAACTTTATCACGTACCTTGGATAGTACCTTCAAAAGATTTATTTTATTATTTTGTGAATTAAAAAATAATATTGTCGGAAATCTAGGAAAAAGGGTATGCCTGTGTTACTGTTCAAGTGCTGTTGACAATTAAGAAAGGTACAGAGAGTTGTCAAGTGCTGGTGGTTTCTAAGCCATTCATTTATATGTCATGGAACTGTATTGATATTTATATGACAAGTTCTCTTGTTGTACTGTTTTTTTTTTTTTTTTTCACTCCAAGCTAACGTGTAAATTTTGATCATTCTCTTCGCACTGAAAGTATTTCGGCACGACAAAATTCGCCACCCCTAGTCGTTCTTTGAAACGGTTGTGGCTAATACTTTCGGCGGCGACATTAAAATGTCGCCGCCGAAAGTAGACAATCGGCCGGCGACAATCTATCACCATTTGAAAGTTCATCAAAAGCCACCAAAGCCGGTGTCGCCACTGAAGGTAGGGTTTTGGCGGCGACAATTGTCGCCACAGATACTATTTTCGGTGGCGATAAAATTGTCGCCGTGGATACACGTTTCCGCGGCAACAACTATCGCCGCGGATAGCCTTTTCGGCGCGACTATAATAGTGGCGACAAAAATGTGTCGCGGCTGAAACATGCATTAGTGGCGACATTTGTCGCCACTGAAAGTCCAAAAAAAAATTAAAAAAATGGCAAAAAATTCAGCGCGACATAAAAAGTCGCCACTGAAACATGTTTCAACGGCGACAAAAGTCGCCCCGAAAGTGAAAAAAATAAAAATAAAAAATTAAATGGAAAAAAATTCCACGAATTTGCAAGTGTGTAGAACCTAATTTCTAGCAACCAACTCTATGTAATTTAACAAGATGAATACACTTCAGTTCAAACATGGAAAGTCTATCAAAAATTCCAAAAGATACAACAATCTAAAACAGATTAAGGGTCGCGCTTTGAAAGTATGACTTTCATTATAAATATATATATATATAAAAAAAGACATTCGGCGGCGAGATTAAGTCGCCGCTGAAACATACTTTGGCGGCGACATATAAGGGTCGCGCCGAAAGTATGACTTTCATTGTAAATAAATAAAAAAAGAAAAAGGACTTTCGGCGGTGACATTAGGTCGCTTTGAAACATACTTTTGGCGCGACATATAAGAGTCGCGTGCCGAAAGTATGACTTTCATTATAAATTTGAAAAAAAAAAAAGAAAAAGGACTTTCGGCGGCGACATTTAGTCGCCACGAAACTTACTTTTAGCGGCGGCATATAAGAGTCGCATTTTCATAAGTACAAAAGCGGATGCAGCCTCCACTCCAGTCTCCTGTATCTGATTTTAGCTATTAATAAATTGAAATAAAACTTAATAAAGGAGTTATACTTGATCGGATGTAATTTATTATTAGTTTGACTTCTTGTAAATTTTATATTTTATTTTGATAAATATGTAAAAATTGTAATAAATTGTATTTTTTTAATTATTAAATAGTTTAACTTTTTAATTTATAACTAGAACAGTTTTAAATTTTCCCAACAGAATGTTTTTTTATACTTTTTATTCAAACAATTTATTTTTACACATTTAAAAAATATAAATTAAAGTATAATTAAAAAAAATATTACAAGAATAATAATAAATACATTTTCAATCATAATAAAAAGTAGGTGACTGAAAAAGTAATTATATAATGTTTTTTGTAAGTTATGATTTTGTCACAAGAAATTAAAAATATAGTAGGATATTAGTTGTCTTTGTTTCTCATGCATGCATATATTAAGTATCATGCATGCATAAAAAAAAAAAAATTGCCAACTTATGCATATATTAATTATCATTGAAAATATCTTTGTTCCTCATGCATTCATATATTAACTCTTTGGGAAAATGATACCAATAATTTGAATAAATTTTAATATTAATTTAAGTAATAAAAAGTTTTAATTTTTTTATATTGTCATCCGATATCCGGTTCGGGGTTCGTGACTACCCTTTCTACCGTAGGTGTTTCCTCCGGGACTCGAATTCAAGACTCAAAGAGATCTAGCAAGGCCTTACATTGTTAGAGCAACTTTGTGTTAGTATTTTTAATTTTGTTTTCAAAACCTAAATTTTTTTGTATATATAACATTGTATTGGTATGACTAATTATATAATAGGTTATCCTAATTAATATAAATCGATACATTAAAAAGGAGATAAAAAAATTTAATTCATATTTAAATTTGTCTAAAAATAACTAAATTAATACATTTAAACATGCAAATATGGAACCTGTTTCAGTGCCTTAAAATTGGACACCATAAACTCGTTAGATCTATACTGTCTAGATATGATATGGAGGTTAGATTTGATTTATTTTTTTTTTTTTTTAAAAAAAACATTATTTTAATAGACACAAAATTTAAAATAAAGATAATAGGGGTTTACACTTCTCATGTTACGTGAGAATAAGAAGATTCCTACACACACACATTTGAAATGGTGGGACCCACATATTTTATATAAAAAAACTCAAGCACGGAAATGGTAGGACCCACATTTTTTTGTATTTATGACATGAGGATACACTTTTCTTACAACATGAAAAGTGTATTTCCCAAGATAATATCTTAACTATTATTTTTTTTAAATTATTTTTATTTAAAAATCATTATTTTGAAAAAAATAAATCTAGACCGTTCTTCAAATTTGATGAGCTTATAGTGCCCATCAAATTAATAAGCACCAAAACTAATTCCCATGCAAATACATACTGTGTGTACGTATTTGTTAGTTAGTGTGGCGATGTAAGACATAAAATAAATATATATAGAAATTATCCACCTAATAGTTATATAATTCTGATCAGCAACATTGTCCTCACCTGACTAGCTACATTACAATAGCACAAGTATATAAACCAAATCTCTTTCATTTATTTAAGAAGTTGGTCGTACTTTCATGTGATCTAAATTTAGGGATGAAGGAACAACACATGATGACCCAATAGGTAGAGGTGGTCTTCATCATCTGTGTCCAAAACCTTACTTTAATTTCTTTCTAATCCATCTTCAACATTATGAGTCACATGCATTTATATCAATTGGCTTCTCTCTTCATTCATATATATATATATATATATATATACCTTCCTCTCTTCCTTTCATTGTCCAACTTACAAGCAAAAGTTTTCAATTGTAAGATCTAGGAATAATAATAATGCTTCTCCGATCCAGATGCTTCTTCTGAGTCAATTCTCTTTCTCCAATGCACAACATTTAAAGCTCGAAGCCACTATATAAATAATTTAATTAATTTGATCCAATATTGAGAAATTTGTATTAATTAATGGGTTGAGGTGAAAATATATCCTTAACTGTTTATCAATTGCGTTCAACCCCCATATACTTTTCTTTTAGGAGTAAAAATACCTATGAACATATAACTTTTTTTTTTTTTTTTAGGAGTAAAAATACCTATGAACATTCAAAATGAGAGTATAACTTAACACCATTACTTTTTGTGGTGCGACCCAAACTATTTTGCATATGCTACAATATTAGGTTATATATAACTTTTTTTTTTACATTTTACTTCCATTTTAAATGTTCTTGTGTATTTTCACATCTCCAAAAAGTATAAAAGTGTGTGTGTGTTGTAGTACAAGACACACTTTTAGTAAAACTCTGAATATATTTTTTTCAGCTTAAACCTTGTATTATTTGTAAACAACTCATCAGGCAGCTATGTATATATACACTACTAGAAAAAAGGCTTAAGAGATTATCACATATAGACCTCTATAAACATAGACAGTTTAAAAAGTATGACCGGTGGTATTTTATAAATATTAATACAATTTAACATTGGTCGCGCTTACACACAGTCTAAATAATATTTTCTAAACTAGTTGTAATGTAATACGGTGTCAATAAGTATTAAATATTAAGAAAATTTAAAAATTTAAATTCTTGTTAAACCAGACGCTTATACTTTTGGTGTAAATATCCTTTTAGACATCATTGTTTCTTTATATTAAAGATTTTCTTTTGCTTCCAATGTATACTTCCCAACTATACATCTCTTTCAAATTTGAGGCCACTTCAATGGATGTAATCTTCAATTGTCTTGTCTATTTAGACTCTTCATTGCTTTCATTTCTTTAGACTTAGCTCATCTTCCTCTCCACTTTAGAATATCAATATGGTACACGTTAGGGCTAATTCTGCTCATCCACCTCCTCCTCAGTGGCGGATCTTGGGATAAATGTTTGGAGGGGCAAATGTATACTCATTAACTAATTAAGAAAAAATATATTTGGGGGCCAAATGTATAAATTTTTGGGACAAATGTATAATTTTTGGGGCCAAATGTATAAATTTTGTATAGAAAATCCATTTTATATTAAATATTTAGGACAATTTTTTTGGGGGGGCCACACTTGAGAAGCTCCGCCTCTGCTCCTCCTCTACAACCTCCCCCACCTCCTCCGCCATCTTCAGCAAAGTAGCATCTACAGTACCTCTATGCAAGAGTGGATTGTATCGATAGACACATCAGAAGGCTCTTGGTGATGCTCTGCACTATCAACAACAAGCTCAACCTTGTTCTTGAAGCCAATGATGTCGATTACAATATGTTAGATGACCCCTCTTCCCCTTCCTCTTCCTCCTCCTTTGCCTCCGGCAATGAGGACGAAGATTGAGGGTTTTTTTTTTTTATTATGTAAGGTAATATTTCTTTTTTGGAATCAATGTACTGATGATGCCTTCGGGTAGCATAAAAATATTATTATTAATGAAAAATATTTTTATATTTAATCCTTGTCTTGATCTTGATCTTGTTCACGTATTTTGCATCTTTATGTTCTGTTGTTGTTTCTGTCTCTCGGTTTGATAATTTAATTTTATGATAGAATTATATATTTTATATTAGTAAATTAAATTTTGATTATATTCATACCTTAGGTTGCAATGGCATAAGGTCTAAATATGTTAAACTGAACCGTCGTTTAAGTATTTACCAGTCTAAATGTCATTTATTTTTCTATCGTTACGGTTTTTATTTAGACTGTGTTTCAACTTCGAACGCCTATCATCATGTCTTATCAGTATCATATGAACTATTGGGCCATCAGTCTCGTTTATAAATACCAAGGCGCCTTAGTTTCTGTAATACCCGGATTTTAGCAAATCTGGAATTCTTGAGATAAGAGAAATTAATGAATTTTTTGATGAAGCAAATTCATGAGTTTAAAACTATTATAGAAAATTGTTATAATTGTCGAGTAAATTGTCGAAAAAGTTACGTGGAAAAATCGGATGAACAGAATGACTAAAAATGCAATAATGGTGATAAAAAAACGGTCTAAAAACATTATGATAAATATTTGAAAGATCATGAAAGATTATGAGAAAATTATGGGAGTATTATCTATAATTATAAGAATTTAATAAATTATTTCAGAGGAAATAACATGAAGAAATGTTTAAAAAGTATTCCGAGAACCATAAAGTAACTTTATGGTGTAAACATTTTTAATATTTTACATAGGATATAAAATGACAATGTCAAGATAAAGTTTGTAAGATAATAATATACTGTAAATTATAAAATTATCAACCATTGGTAAGAGAATGATTAGATAATTACTAGCTAATTGATTCAGCTTAAAACAAGAGAAATATAGAAAGTCAAATTTATGGTAAAATCCTTAATTAAGATATTAAGGCTGGTAATTAGCATAAAATATACTTACTAATTATGATAAAAAGATTAAGAAAAATTAGTAAAGATAAATGTATGAAGAAATCTAATCCTAAAAAGATCACTAAACAAAGAATTTAGGCCTGATTAAACCTTAACGGCGGGGGTAAAACGAGAATTTTTGGTAAAAAATATTATATTTTTAAAAAAAATGGAAAAAATTATGAAAAAATAATTAAAACTGAATTTTAAAATGAAGGGGCCGAAATTCTTGGTATTTTTAATTAAAATGAATTGTTTAAATAATTAAAATGATAATTAGAATAAAATAATGATATAATGCGGTGAGTGAAACTTATAGGCGAGGCCAGGGGAAAAGTCGAAATAAATTCTACAGGTAAACCGGAGGTAAAATTCTTTTCAGACTGATCAAATTAAGAACAAGTAAATTTTTACACGAAGAAAGAATTTACTGTGACGTTGATTTCCGTAACCAAAAAACCCTAATTCCTAATAAGACGGAAAGGCGATCGAGATAGAGTAGAGCCAGATAGGCAAAGTGAGAACCTATAGAAACAATTTCGTGTTTTCAAACACGGGATTAAGTTAGGCAACAACCGGACGTTTTACGACTCAAATTATTGTCCAGAAGTTGGTTCTATCGGAAGCGATTTCCGTAACCGGATGCGTTTGTCCGAATATCTTCCGACGCACCGGAGAATACCTGGATATGATCAAAAAGAGGATCAAAATAGATAATATGAAAGAGGATGAAAAGATCTTCAAAGTTACATGCCCGGATTTTTGAGTTTCGCAAAATCGCGCGAAACGGACACCGTCGGGTAGCTTTATCGGTAGGAGGCCTATAAAGCAAGAGTCATCATTGGATGACAACTCATTCTTTGAATTTTGGGACCCCTTGATGTCGGCCTTGACCTTGGATGGCCAAGATTTCTTCTCACAAAACCCTAGATCTAACGGTCCGTAAAACAAAGCGAGAAAATTCTCGTTACGTCCCGAGTTTTCACTATAAATACCCCTCCCCTCTTCTTGAAAATTCACACCATTCTTCTCTCTTCCTTGGCTGAAATCTTAAAGTGAGAAGCTCTGCAAAAATTCCGCCTAGCTCCGAGTAAGTTCTTCGTCCTTAGCTTTTAGTTTCCGTAGTTCTTTCGGTAGTTATAGTAGAGAACCGTTGTTTTGATCTAGGAAGTTTCGAATATATTCCTATACTTGTTTTTAAGCCTCATTGCATTGAACGATGCCCGACGAGGTAAAAACCTAGTGGGGATAATTTTGAAATGGAATAAGGTCAAAGTAACGAAGTTCGGCGAAATTCCAGCCAAATAGGGGTAGTAGGGGCAAAATGGTCTTTTTCACCTAAAATGCGTTATGCTGCCAAATATTCATAAGTGTGTTATTATTCTGATTAGAATACTTCCGACGTCGAACATTGTCGAAATTCCATCGTTCGTTTGCTTTGTTGAGCCGTTGTTTATTTGTTTTACGTACGGCCGTCAAAAGTACCGTTTTTAGCCGGAAGAGTCGGATATCTCGCAACTAAGGTACGGACGCGTCGTAACCCTAACTCTATGCTGCTTATATACTTTTGCGTTATAGATACGTTCATAGGCGAGGTTCCATTGAGAATCGTCGAGATACTTACAGCTTTACCCACGGATTATAGTATTGGTAATGCCGTTTGAGTTATTCCTAGCGGCGAGGACACGTTAGTGGCGCACTTTGGATATATGCAGAACTAGTCGAGAGAGACTTTACATACTTGCTTTGTGCTTATGTTCATCCATGTTATTGATCATACATCCTTTGTTTGCTTTTGTGATGATATCTTTGTATTGAAATGAATATCATTGTACGTATCTTTGTTTTATTTGAGCATAAGGTTAACCGTTACTCCGAGATCCATATGTGGAATGGATCTCAGCTGTAGCATCGTGTCCGGAGGACCGATGTTTGGCGATCGAAGCAAGCATTTGGAGTAGGCCAAGACGTGTCTACATTATTTATCGTTTTCTTTAGTTTCCTTAACTTTTGAGAATTCCGGATGTTTTGTAATCCGATACATTTACACTATGGTCCATATTTTGAATGTAATGTAAATTACTTACTCGCTCCAATGCTCTACTCTGATTACTCTGCTTAAAATTTTTGGAAACGTTTAAAAAAAAATCCGCCGTTTTCAAATGGGATGTTACAGTTTCTAAGTTCAAGTTCAAAAGTTCCTTTCTACTTCTCTATTTCTTGTTTGAGCAACAACACTTGCACTGATAGTAAGATCAAAGAGGCAGTGTTCCCCCTTTCCTTCTCCGGCGAAAGCTATTGGTAGTTCCTCTTCGCAGCCCCCTCCAACTCCGATGTTAGAGGAAACCGAGGCCATCTTTCACCTCCAAGGAACCCTTCTAAAAGTCATGGCTATGCAAGATCACTTCTCCAAATAACTGGAGGAGTTGACGACAATGTTGAATAACATCGTCGACCATTTGGACTAAGCGCGGCGAGTCTCCTAGAATGGTAATGATCTTCTAAAGGCCTAGATTTCAAGAACCCCCATTGTTATAATATTTTGATATAGTTGTTATTTTGTGGCCGATCATCATCATATTATATAATATTTTGATGTTATTTTGATAATTTCATGCATTTATACTGCCGCCTTCAGGCGATGATTAATGAATTTTTTTTTTGTCTTTTATGTCTTTTGATAGTTCTTGTTGATTATCATAATCTATCTCATGTTATTAATATATTGTTGATGAAAAATTTTCAACCTTTTGGTGTAATTTCTTGTTTTTAAAATTATATACTTTGTTCTAAAAAATACATTTTACATTGGATGATTTGAAAGACGGTGTCGTTGTGAAAAGTATTTTTAACATATTGACACTAGTCCTTAATGAGAATGGTTTAGAAAAGGCTATTGACACCAATCTTTAATGACAACCGGTCTATAAAATGTTGCCCTAAGTATATATGCTTACTTTTGCGCTCAGTCTTCATCTCTTGCCCCTCTTAGTCCCATGCACGCTCTTCCTCTCTTTATTGCCTTCAACCGCCGTGATGTTTCTCTCTCCACCATCGATATGGCTTGGTATTCTTTTTTGTTGTGCTCTCCTTCTTTATCATCACTGTTTTTCTCTCGTGTTTGGTAATAATATTTGCTTTTCACAAACCATCAATAGATGTTTTGATTTCGCATTCTGTTAGTGATCTCTTTCATTGTCTTTGGTTTCCTAGAAGTTTTAATCGTTGTTTTTCACAAACTCTTCAATACTCCTTTTCCTTGTTTTGTCAAAACCTCTGTGCTATGTATGCAGAAACATTGTGCTTACTTCTTTTCGTTCTTACACTTTTTATCCTCTTAGTAATGTACACACAACTTGTGTCCTCCGACCACCACATATATCACGAGATTAAACCTGCAATGGAAATGGACATACACGATGTGCGTATATTGCGAAGAGGCTAAATGGATGTACAAGGTGTGCTTGACCGATACTCTATTTCCGCTTTGTCGAAACCCTGATTGAAAGTTTAGTTTTTTTTCCTACATCCACATAAATAAAAGTGTTTTGCTTGATCGATATTCTCTCTGGTTATTGTAAAAAATATCTGCTTTGCTCCTTGGTCAAAATATGATGCACTTGTAAACATGTGTTGTACATCACATGTGTAGTAATTTTGTTATGTACAACACATATTCAAGAGTTGCATAGCCTTTGAAGCAAGGAGCAAAGTGGGAATGAGTACCAAACAGACGTTTGGCAATCATGTGAAGAGCGCCAAGTTGAGTGGTTTTTTTGTAGTTATCACTTATGCTTTTGTACACATGTGAAGAGTATTAAATAATATGATCTAATATGTAACTTATTGTAATTGAAAACAGAGGATCATCAGATGAACACAATTTGAGGTTGCAGATATATGGAAGCTCTTCCTGTAACAACCTAATTTTTATATTAGGATTTAACTACAAGTAAGAAAAATTAGTTAATCACGATATATGAATTTATTATGTAATTATCAAATTAAAGGTTTTTATATAAAATATCATTTATGATAGTAAAGAAATTAGTAGAATAATGATGTGAAAATATTAATATTTTATTTTTGTTGTTAATAAAAGAAATAGAAATAGTTGGGTATTTTGTGATAATTTTCCCTATTGTGAAAAGGGGGGGTCAGTGTGTAGTAGAAGAAGAAAGAAAGGGGAAAAACAATTTGAATGGGCAAAGCCACGATATGTGCCACCCACACAATTGATTGGGGGTATTATTAGACCCACTTCATATATATATACACACACATATGTGATGTGTGGCGGTGAGGAGAGAGAAATGAGACGGAGAGTGAGAAAAGAAGGACAAAAGGAAGAAAAGAGTCTAGAGAATATTTTAAAGTATATTATTTATCTTATAAGATCATTTAAGTAATTAAATTCTTTTCAACAAACTTCCTTCATAAAAGTTGTTCCACTTATTTTTCTCTTTCTAATGATGGTAATATTGTGTTGGTTAGTGAAAATTTTGAGATTAGGATTTTGGGAAAGTTTTGAGTTTTGACAATAGATAACTATATATATGTATAGGATGATTAATAATTAATTTTAATCCGTTTAGATTTGTTGTTGTAAGAATTTAAATTAATTTGTCTATTTAAGAAGTTTATGATTTATATCCTACCCTATATTTCTACTGAATAAATGTGGTGTAAATAATTTAATGGGTTGATGGAGATATTATTGGAATTTTAATCGGTTTAGTTTTGAAATTTGAAGGACTAAATTGTTATTTTTGAAATTCAAAGGTCTAAGCAATCTTTTTGAAATTCGAAGGTCTATCTTTGTTATTTTGAAATTTGAAGTACTTAACTGTCATTTTAAAATTTTAAGGACTAAACTGTCATTTATGATTTTTGAAAAAATAAACAATCATTTTTAAAATTTAAACCTCAAACTGTCATTTTCAATTTTTATTATAAAAATATATTATTATTAGAATTTGTATATTTTGGATTATAAGTTATGGTTTTAATTATGTGGAGGGTTGAATAATTGTGGAATATTTGGATTATGCTTATATAAGTTAGAAAAGAGATTTAATTGGTCTAGGATGTTGATATTCATGATTTTATGATTATAAGTATGTTGGAGGTGAAACTTTTATTTATAAAACATTGAAGTGATTAAGGTGAGATTATGGAATAGAGGTTATCTAAATAATTTAATGAGTAATTTGGGCTCATAAGAAGTGATCTATGACCTTGGATTGTTGAGAAAATTATGATGTTGAGATAATAGGTGTAGAAGAAATTGGATTTTGGGGAGTTAAATTATATGACTTATTTATTTTATTATTATTTGTGGTTAATTAGTTAATATAATATGTATTTTCTAAAACACCCTAGTCCCCTTTCTTAATTCTATCATTCTCTTTCCTCCTTGATTATTGTTGAGGGAGCATGAATAGAGGTAAATTAGGAAAATATTGATAAATATGAAAAATTTGTCTTAAATTTAGGACTAAGATCAACTCTTTAAATATGTCTTATATTAAATACCAAGTGAGAGTATCTCGTGTCTTATAGATTGAATTTATTCAGAGGTTTTATAGCAACTATTGGGATTACATCTATTTGTAATTGATTGAATTTGATTAAAAGTTATATCTAAATAAAGTAATAGAAGTGATTAAAAAAAAGGCTTAACTATTGAGAATATTATATATATGTGTGTGTAATATTAGAATATTGGAGTTCACCAATGGGGTTTGGCTTATGTCTGCTGCGATTACCATCCGCTGCCTGTCCGCTGCTTTAAAACGACAGTGCTTTAATCTAAACGATGAGATGAGACGCAAGTCACGCAACACAAGTGAAGGGAAAAACAAAAAGGAGCATTGATAAATTGTACTGGTCATAACAAATATAAAAGCTGGGATTCATTGGCTTTGGATATTTTTGGCTAAAAAATATAAAACTATATTTATTAGATAAATAATAAATATTTTTTTAATACCAACTAGTACTCTAAATTATTTTTTTAGTACCATTTAGTACCCTAAAATATTTTTTAAGGTCATGGAGTAACTTTTCAATACCAGTAAGTATCCTAAAACATTTTTCAAGATCTGAAAATTATTTTTCAAGATCATGAAGCATTTTTTTAGTACCAATCACTACCCTAAAATATTTTCTAAGATTCTAAAATAATTTTTCAAGATCATGAGTGCTATTGATTGGTACTGAAAAAAATATTTCATGATCTTGAAAAATGATTTTAGGATCTTAAAAAAAATATTTTAGGGTATTGAATGGTACAGAAAAAATACTTCATGACATTCAAAAATTATTTTCGGATCTTGAAAAAACATTTTAGGGTGCTGAATGGTACTGAAAAAATACTTCATGATCTTAAAAAATAATTTTAGGATCTTGAAAAATGTTTTAGAGTATTGACTAGTACTAAAAAAATATTTCAATATCTTAAAAAATTATTTTAGGATCTTGAAAATCTATTTTAGGGTATGGTACTGAAAAAATATTTATTATTTATCTAATAAATACAATTTTATATTTTTTAGCCAAAAATATCTAAAGCTAATGAATCCCAATTTTATATTTGTTATGACTGTACAATTCATCAATGCTCCTTTTCGTTTTTTTTTTCCCTTCACTTGTGTTGTGTTGCGTGACTTGCGTCTCATCTCATCATTTAGATCAAAACACTGTCGTTTTAAAGCAGTGGACAGGCAGCGGATGGTAATCGCAGCGGACATAATTGATTGAATTTGATTAAAAGTTATATCTAAATAAACTAATGGAAGTGATAAAAAAAAGGGGCTTAACTATTGAGAATATTACACACACATATATATGTATGTACATGTATAATGTTAGAAGATTGGAGTTCACCAATGGGGTAGCTAAATATAATACTACCTCTGGTCCTAATTATAGGAACACTTTTATACCGGAGGTAGTACTTTTGATGCTCTTTAACAATAAGTTGCACCGTTGGCGGGAAAAAGTTGTACGTAGTTGTAATTATATATCATGTTAATTAAATACATTAAGTGTAATAAGACACATAATTCTTAGAATGTTAGTGGTTCCCTAATCATGCTTAACTAATTAAATTTAAAGTGTGGATGAGTTTGGAATTAAATATTTTTTTGGTCATATTTTGGCCATTCTTGAGTTGTCTTGGGAATCAGTAATTGTTTAACATGAAGTATTAATTCAAAGTTTTTGGAGACATGTGAAGTTAATGGTAAACTTTTGAATTTGCACCCAAAAATCTGTAGTGTAGCGCTGTGGCACACGGCGCACGATCGTTTCTGGTGTTATAGCCTCGGAGACAATCCATCAAGCACAACATTTAACCTTACCCATTTTGTGATTATGAGATTGATCTTTATTACTTCATCTTAGTGGCAGACCAAGGAATTTGAATAATGGCGGGTGAAAATAAAAAATGATATATCATAAATAAAAGCACTTGAAATACAATATAAACATAATATACAAAAAGATAGCAATATAAGCATCATCATGTCAATAACGTTAACCGTTATTTTTTATTTTATAGTAACTTAAGAGCACATTTGTAGGTGGATATGGATGGATATATGACAGAAAGTGGTGGAGCCAGGATTTAAAGTTTGTGGGTGCACAATTAGTGGCAGGATTCGAGGGTTCGATGCCCCCGAATTTTTTTTTTAAGGAGGATAAAAGGCAATCCACGTATTCGTAAAGTTTAGGACCAGAAATGAGGTTCGATTGAAAAGTATTTCCAAGGAAATCAATTTAAACAGAACAATATACTCTAATCTCATGGTATACAGATACTTAGATGTTACACAATCAAATTCCAAAGCAACATGTAAGGAAAAATTATTATGGTTTGTCATATGTGATAGGATATTAAAAAGTCAAACATCAACAAAAGAGCAAAGGAGCATAACAAATGTTATAACTCACCAGGCTATCCACCAAAGAGCACGTCACTTTCAATAGATCAAAGGAACGGTATAAACCAAAAAAGTTTCTGCAAAAAAAAGAAACAAAAGAATATAAACAATAAAAGAAAAGAAAAATTTAACTTAACATAGAAAAATAATAATCAAGAGTCAACTAACCCTTTACATAAGAACGATTATAAAATCATTCACCAAGCATTCTTTGGAATCTGATTTTGAAGCTTTATAAGAAGCGAGAGACAAAACCAAAGATCGACTACCTTCCTCGATGTGTGACTCGTACAAGGGATCTATTATTTTTTCCCCAACTTTTTTCACTCCACCAAGATATAGGGGATTGAGATTTCACATCGAATGATGGACAAATGAAAATAACTTCGTTCCTAGGTTAGCAGTGTCTTCACACAACCAAAACGCTATTGACATTATCAAAGTATAAGGAGATTAAACCAAAAGCTAGAACCAATCACCACGGCCTCCTAATCCGCCGCATGACTTCGTAGACTGAAGAAGGAGAAGCACAACTCCTGAACAAAAACCCTAATTTTTCCAATCGAATGATGGAAAAAAAAATCTTAAAGTTTGTGACCGCACGTGCGGTCACCTGTCCAAACGTGCCTCTGCCCCTGTATGACAGTAACGTCACAGTGATGAGATAGATATGTATGGAGAAGTGAAAAACTAAAGCCCTCTTCAATTATTATGAGAAAGCAGGTATGTAGGTGCCATTATGATTTATGAGGGAAATACTAATATATACAACAATGGATGTGTAACACCCCTACCGGCCTCGCCCTTTCGGGTGGCGGATAGAGGGATTCCCTTTTAATAATTACCATATATCATTGACTACAACTTGGTGAGAAATTCTCATATTCCAATAATTAATTTACATG
Organism: Acacia melanoxylon; assembly: GCA_019022615.1. NCBI lineage: Eukaryota > Viridiplantae > Streptophyta > Magnoliopsida > Fabales > Fabaceae > Acacia > Acacia melanoxylon. The sequence goes on from JAFJYJ010000010.1 coordinate 9,664,015, forward strand.
AAAATTGGGAATGTTACAGGATGAGGCAAAGGGCCTTTAGTTGTAGCAGTCCAAGTTGTTGCCGTAGCCGACTCACATCACATCACAAGTACCTCTTATAAAACCCTATCTTATCTTCCACCTTGTCATTTCGCCCTTTCACGTACTCCTCCCCTCTGTTTATGATGTTGGTTATCATGCTGTATGTAATACCCGCATATTTATTTATCTGAAATATTACATTTTGGTAAATAAATTAGGCTATTTCTGATAAGTGAAATTATTGTTGCAAGACTTGTGTTATTATAGCCTATTTTTCTAGGATGAGTTCTGTAGGAAATTAGAGAATTTAAGGACCAAAGTGCCAAATGACCAAAATACCCCGGTATGCAAAATGACTTAGGAAAATTGTGAAAAATCCTAAAAGGCAATGAAATAATTATTTGAGTTAGGAGAGTATATTATCTCTAATTGTGATAATTTGATAAATTGTGAGCTTGGGGAAATTGAATAAAAATGCTCAAAAAGCATTGTAATGACCATAATACCCTCTCAAATTCTAGAATAATGCGAATACATGAAAATAGAAATGTCGAGTGCTAGAATTATGAGGTAATGAGGCATTTTAATTAAGAAAATTATCAACTAGTGATAATATAGTAGTTAAGTAATTTACGGCTAATTACTTAAGCATAAGTAAAAGAAATTCATAAGTAATTTTGTAAAACCCTAAAATTAGTGGTTTTTGGCTTAAAATTAGTAAGAACATATTTAGTAATTAATTGGAGAATTTTGTAAAAAATAAGTGAGTTTAGGTATTTTTAAGCCTAATTACAAGAATGGACCAATTAGGTAATTTTGAGAAATTTTTGGAAAAATGGAATAAATAAATAAATAAATAAATAAATAAATATAAAATAAATACAAAAAAAAAGGGGGGGCAGCCGAAAATTGAGAAAGAAAATAGAGAAAGGAATAAATTTTAAAAAAATCATGATATTTTATTATTATATAATATAATTAAAGTTAGTGAATAGTAAATGAATAAATAGGAAACGGATCCTATCTAGAGAACCAGGAATAGGAATTCCAAAGTCAAGGTAAAATATTGATCAGTGAGTTTTTACCTTCAAGTGACCTTTTCCGGAAGTTAATTCCGAGGTCGGTAGCGCATTTACCTAATAAGACGAAATAGAGAAAAATGCAGATAGTCACATTTTGGATCTGAAGAAAATAAATTATAACTCAACATCCGGAGATGAGTTTATAATTATATGGACATATTTGGAATCAGTGAATTTTTGTCCAGAGGTTGATGATTCCGAAAACGATTTTCGTAACCGGACGTCGGACACGTTTTTCGAGAAAACTTCAACTGGACTGTTGGAACCCTGTAAGGGACTGGAATCTAAGTTAAATTAGATATTATTGATGAGGAAGAGAAGATCTTCAAAGTTATGAATTCAGAATTTAGAGACTACGCGAAACGGACACCGATCGGGAAATTCTATCGGATAGGGCATAAAGTAAGCTTAAGTCACCATTCTTGGACCAATGGTTTGATGCCACATCACCCCCTATATGTCGACTATGAGCTGCCCATGGTCAAGGATTTACCACCATTTCAACTTTGATTTTACATGGTGATAAGTTAAGGAAAAATTACAAGATTGGAAAATGAAAATTACCAAAGTGGCACTAATTTTTCCTATATAAAGGCATGATCTCCTCTTGAATTCTCACACCCATTCTCTAGCTAAAAACCGAAACCTAGAGGGAGAAAGTAGAGAGAGAAGCTCGGAAAAATTTGTGAAGAAGTCTTCAACGAGTAAGTTCTTCTGTCCTTAGTTTTTAGTTTCCGTAGTTCTTTCGGTAGTTATAGTAGAACTGTTGTTTTGATCTAGGAAGTTTCAGAATTTGTTCCTATGTTTGTTTTTATGCCTCATTGCATTGAAAGATGCCTGACGAGGTAAAAACATAGTGGGGATAATTTTGAAATGGAATACGGTCAAAGTAACGAAGTTCGGCAAAATTCCGCCAAATTAGGGGTAGAAGGGCAAAATGGTAATTTTTACCTAAAATGCCGTTATGATGTCAAATCAATAATGAAAGTGATATTACTCGATAGGGCATCAGAAACTTTGATTTGCTGCCGTTACGCTTCCCGACGTGCCGCTGGTGAACATTTCACGTTTTTTCCGTAAAAAGTACGTTTTTCCGCCAGAAGTACCTAACGTCGTCAACGAAGGTACGGACGCGTACTGTAACACTAATCTTGTACTTCTTAAATGCATATATGTGTGATAGATACGTTCGTAGACCGATATACGACGGTTTTACACGGGTTATAGTCATGATAACGCCGTATGTTTTTCTAGCGCGAGAACACGAGTGGTATCGTGGCACCGGTGAATAGTGCAAGCTGTTATTGTTGTTTTACATTGTGGGGCTTTACATACTGCGTAATGCTTATGTTTTGTCGGCATAATGATCATGCATCTCGTTGTATGCTTATGTAGTGATATCTTGTTGTATTGTCTAGAATATCGTTATCGTATCGTATTGTTTGGGTTTGAGATTACCGTTACCCGAGATTCAATGCGGTGAATTGAATCTCGCTATAGCTTCGGATCCGGAGGAATACGGATCGAAGATCGAGGCAAGCGCATTAGACGTGCGGCCGGAGACTTATCTATCTTTACCGCTTTCAGCCTATCCAATTTCAAACTCTAGGATTACCGTAATCATTACAATGTTACACTATGGTTGATGTTTGTTATGAATCAGTTACTCACTCGCTCCAATGCTCTACTCTGACTACTCTGCTTGAAATATTTGGAAACGTTTTTAAAAAAAAAAATTCCGCCGTTTTCAAATGGTATGTTACATTTATGGTATCAGAGCTGGTTAAGTTAACCATGATCGGGGGTTCTCACGGTGTGATCTGTGACGAAGCATTGGCTCTTACCCGACATGGCCAAGCTTCCCTCGAGAGGAGATGGTTGCAGAAACACTATATATCAAAGTACGACATGACAAGATCTTTACGGTCAATCCCGAGCGAATTCTCGATCATCAAGTGTAACATCCCAAATACGAGTTTTGGGATTTGGAAATTTGAAATATTATGAGGGAATTTCATTAAGAAAATTTGGCCTGAATTAATTGTTTGGGATTTATGGCCTAGAGGAATTAATTAGGAAAAGAAAATCCTTATATGAAGTTATGGATTAATTTATTTTTCATAAAATACAATTAATTAAGTAATGGTCTTGAATCATAAATAAGAGTCTAGAAGAAAATTAAGTGGGTTAATTTTTAGTGGTCTAACCCAAAACGCGTAGCTTTGGATATATATATGTATCCATGTTCCTCTGATAAGCCGCCTCATTTGATCTCCGGCCTAACACGTGAGAACATTAAAATACTCATCAAGCCCATATCATTTTTTCATTCTTCTTTCCCCCCAGCCCAATACGTGACCATGCATATTCATCCCGGCTCAAACCAATGCAATTAAAGCAACTCATTTCGTTCCTTCTTTAGCCCACAAACACGTGACATATTTTTATTCACGTGAGCAACAAAAAAAAAAAAAAAACAGCAAACCAAATAGAAAACACACACACGCCTGCAGAATCCTTCTCGAGCAGCCCACCCACACCATGCACCAACATGCTTCTCGAGCACCGCCGCACCATACCCCCTCTCATTATAAACCATCTGCGTTCTTGCAAGCATCAAGACAAAGAGGCGAGAGAAAGATAAAGAAACGTAAAGGGTGTGAGACGGAGAGTGAGTCCAAGAGAGGGAGATTTACTGGAAGAAGAAGGAGTACCAAACACTCCTCCATTTCTGGTTCATCCCATCGGCCTTCACAAAAGGGCGGGAACGAAACGCACCGAACATAGAGATAGAGAACCGAGGACGAGAGGAAGCATCGGAGAAGGAAAATAAGGATAGAAGCAGTGCTCACGCTGCATGCAAGCTTCGGGGACGACTAAGGTGAGTTCTTGGAACTTTTTCCTTCTAGTTTCCATGACCTTAGTGTGCTGTTTTTGCTGTTTGGTCAAGAAGAATAAAACTGAAAACGAAGCAGCTCTGTTTTTCGGACTCAAAACAGAGTGGTCTTGTGAGCTTCTGTTTCATAGTCAAATGTCTGTGTTTTTCCATGAAATTTTTACAGGGCATAGTAGACTCCATAAGCTTTAAAACAAGTCAAAACCCAGAAAAAACGGACATGTAGATTGAGAGATATGATTTTCCAAAGTTCTACCAAAATCTGAGACGTTTTCTGCACTTGCAGAAAACAGTACTTTTCGAGTCTGATTTTTAAATAGCAAATGTTTCCTTTTTTACTTGAAAATTTTACAGTATGTAGGATACATTTCAAAATTTCCAACGAGCCAAAGAACACCCCAAACGGAGGTCTACAACTCCGGATATGATTTTTGGAAGTTGAGTTAAAAATCTGAAACTTTCTGGTATGATTCTGGAGCAACCATATGACGTTGCATTTCGGACCAAGTAAACATTTGTGTTTTTCCCTGAGATTTTGTTATGACATATTAGACCTCTCAAGCTTTCCAAAAAGCCAAAAAACAGCTAAAACGGATTTGTACAAAGGGAGATATGATTTTCCAAAGTTTAGCCAAAATCTGAAACGTTTTCTGCACTTTTGGTGAACAGTGATTTTCGGGCTTGATTTCAAAATAGAAAACCTTTGTGTTTTTGCTTGAAAATTTTACAGTAACGAGTATACATCTCAAGCTTTCCAAAAAGCCAAAGAACACCTAAATCGGACTTGTGGAATGAGAGCTATCATTTTTCAAAGTTTGGTCAGAAAACCTGGAAAATCTTGTTCCAGATTTAAGTAATGTCTACTTTGCAAATTTCTGGGAATTATACAGCCATTATTTGTTTTGATGACCATTTGTCCCTTATACTAGACTTATAGAACTTTGAATAGAAATTTGGATCACCCCAATCGGAGATTTAGAGAATTAATTATGAATTTTCAAAGTTTAATGAAAATTCTGAGGAATTAAGTTAGGTCTTAAAGTAGGAAATTAAGGGAATTTTAGGGGTTAATGCATAATTCGCGTAGTTAGTTAGTTAAGAAGTGAAGTTACTTTGCTACGTAAGAAGCGACTAATGACAGTGATAAACATTTATAGGTATATCTTGACACCTATACCGATCCCAACACATCCCGACAAGTTAAGGATTCAAGTTCGAGGTGGGTAATCTTGTTATCTTGTTAGCTTGTATTAATGTATTCTTGTATGAATGATCATGTTTGCTAGATGATTTACATGTTTATTTTCCTAGCTATGGAATTGAGGCTGCGGTCTCATAGGGCTGCGTGTCCTAAAGGGCTGCGGTCCTTGGCCGTTAACTGCGGTTACGGTGCGACTTGTTTATTGTGAATTATTCTATGCTTATACATGTGTTTATCGTTATTTACATTCATACATGCATATGAGATTAACTGTTACCCACGGGGTTCATTCATTTGAACTCCGAGATCACATGAAAGAGACAGGTAGTGGATCGGGATCAAGAGGAAAGAAGTAGTGTAAGGGTTATAGCGAGATGGAACTTGTCGGAGAAATATGATTAGCCGGACTTTAGTTTATCGTTTATCATCTCTGTCTATTTTGGATTCTTGTATTAACATCCCATTTTGGGATAGATTCGAATCGCGTTAGATTATCCTCATGTTTTCAAAACCAAGTTATTTTAAGAAAGTTTTTATTCCGCAATTAAGTCGTCCAAACCACTTCGATGCCTGTGCGCTATAACTCTGATAAATAAAGGCGTAATTAGGACGGGTGCCACATTTATGGTATCAGAGCACTGGTTTGGACAAATTTTTTGAAAAAGGATCTAAACTTAGTTTGCTGAAAACATGAGGATTTACGAAGGATAATTACCCCTTGTTGTGCGTACGGTAGTGTATATCTAAAACAACGTATAGAGGAGCGCTAGAAACCCAACCTAGTACCAATTTAAGTGTAGTAGTCATGTCGCAACCTTTCCTAAAGTCCTAGGGACGTTGTTAAAAAAAAAAATGGTGATTTGTAATGGCAAGTACCTTATGTTTGAACAAGATTATGGGATGTTAGTAACAAGTATGATGTATGTTTAAATACATATGAATATTTGGAATGATTATTATACCTCGTTATTAACAACCAAAATTCTTTTTGACATAAAGTACTATAGTGCAATGGCCAACACAAGAACCGATCGAAGACAAATTCTCGACGAGGCGCGCCCCAACAAGGAGAAAATCCACCTACACGTGGAAGGGCGAGGCCGAGGCCGAGGACGAGGCGGGGAAGGCCCAATCAACAAGAACCTCCAGTCAGGACCCCATGCAACAAGCACGAGTGATGTTGGGTGAATATCAAGAGTCGTTAAGGGAGCTCGAGAAGAGGTATTCATGTTGAAGGCGAACGAGACGAAGCAAGGCGGCGTGTTGAAGCTGCGAAGCACGATTAGCTCGGAGGGTAGAAACGGAAGAAGAGGAAAATCAAGAGAATAACCTTCTACGGGTAGAGGTTCCACCTCTTGCCCAACCGCAACAACGAGAGATCCGCCGAGAGTCCCAATTCTGGACTATTCAATTTTGTAAGCACAACCCGCCATCATTTCTTGGTGAACATAATGCGGAAGCCGCCGAGAATTGGCCGCTCGGATGGAGAAAATCTTTGAAGTCATGGAGTGCCTGGAGAACGAATGGCACAACTAGCCATATATAAACCGGAAGGCGATGCATACCATTGGTGGAAGAGCGTGGCTAAGGCTTTGTGTGCCCAATATAGACCAATTACTTGGGAGCTATTCCAAGAGAAGTTCAATGAGAAGTACTTTCCCCCCTCAGTCCAAGTAGAGATAGAATATGACTTCATAACCATCAAACAGAAACCGGGGGAGTCCTTCGACAAGTATCTAGCAAGGTTTACCAATGTATCCCGCTACTCCTCCTACCTAAAGAAGAATGAAGATGAGGGATGGAAGGTAAACAGACTCATCAAGGGACTGAAATTTGAGATGAGAGATAGACTAATCTCCCGACAATTTCTTACATTCCACCAAGCTGAGGAAGAATGTAGGATAATCGAACGCAACCTGAAGGAGCTACATGAAAGTAGTATGGAGATGAATAACAGTGGGCATAGCCGTGGAAATTGCATGAGTAATCAAAAGAGGAAAGGGAGCGGGTGCAGTTACAAGGGCAAGAACAAGAAGCCCAATCACTATCGGCGAGAACAATTCAAGACCGCCAAGACACCCGACCTTGTGAGAAGTGCGGGAAGAGCCACCCGGGAGTAAGATGTGATGGGAAGCTGATTTGCTTCAAGTGTAACCAGTGGGACACTTCGGTTTTAATCGCCGCAGAATCACCGGGGAAAAGAGGCCGCAAAATCATGGAAGGGTCTTTGCATTGACCCAAGAAGAGGCCGGAAGTCTCCCGACATGATCCAAGGTACAATCTCACTAAATGGTAACTCTTTGCAAGCATTATTTGATTCGGGTGCTAGCCATTCTTTTATTACTGTGATTGTGTTAGACGGCTAGGGATGAACACCCATAGATTACCATATGATTTGATTGTAAGTACACCACTTGGTGTTAAGTTTGTAGTATGTGATGCGTGCTTGAATTGTGTATTGATTGTAAATGGACATGAGTCCACACTAGATTTAATTTGTCTACCGTTGGTTGATATTGACGTCATCGGGATTGAGGCGGTTAACGGCCAACAATGCGTTGATCGACTGCGGTAACAAGCGAATTCTATACTCACAGTCAACAGAGGATACTACAGCAAACAATTTGAATCTTCTCACTGCCCAAGAAGCAAAGAAATGTCTGAATCAAGGTTGCCTAGGGTACATGGTATTTTTCTCTGCGGGCGAGAGAATGAACCTTCATTGTCGGATATACCGGTAGTGAATGAATTTCCGAAGTATTCCCGAGAAGACATTAGTGGATTGCCACCGGTGAGGGAAGTTGAGTTCACTATTGAGTTGATGCGGGCACGGGGCCCATATCTAAGCCACCCTACGAATGGCACCGAGTGAAATGGCGAAATTGAAGAAGCAAATTGAAGAGTTCTTGGAGAAAGAATTCATCCGACCCAGTGTGTCACCCTGGGGAGCTCCAGTACTGTTTGTGAAGAAGAAGGATGGGAGTCTTCGACTCTGCATTGATTATAGGGAGTTGAACAAGGTAACAATCAAAAACAAATATCCACTCCCTAGAATTGATGATTTGTTAGACCAATTATCTGGTTCCTGTGTTTTCTCGAAGATTGATGCGCTCGGGATACCATCGATTACGTGTAAGAGCCGAGGATGTTCCAAAGACGGCTTCTTGAGAACCGAGATATGGACACTATGAATTTATGGTGATGCCCTTTGGTTTAACTAATGCACTGCGGTGTTCATGGACTATATGAATCGAATCTTTCGTGAGTATCTAGATCGATTTGTAGTAGTCTTCATTGATGACATTCTCGATCTACTCCAAGAATAAGGAGGAACATGAACACCATCGCGGCGGGTACTTAATGTGCGAAAGAGAAGCAACTCTACGCCAAGCTCGAACAAGTGTGACTTTTGGCTTTCAAAAGTTAGATTTCGGGCCATGTGATATCACGAGATGGGGTCATTGTTGATCCTAGTAAAGTGGAAGCAAGTACTAGCTGGAAGAGACCGGAGACGGAATCGAAATACGGAGTTTCTTGGGTCGGCGGGATATTACCGCAGATTCATAAAGGATTTCTCCGAGACTTGCCTTGCCATTAACAAAGCGACACGAAAGAACCAATCATTTGTTTGGGATGAACGTTGTGAGGGTAGCTTCGAGAAGGAGGGAGAGGTTGACTACAAAGCACCGGTGTTGATTATCTCAAATCCGGGTGAGACATATGTTGTCTATAGTGATGCTAGTAAGCATGGATTGGGATGTGTCCACGATGCGAGCGGGCGGGGTGGTGGCATATGCCTCTCGACATTTGAAGCCTCACGAGTTAAACTACCCAACTCATGATTTGGAGCTCGCGGCTATTGTTTTTGCATTGAAAATTTGGCGGCATTATTTGTATGGCAATACCGTGAACCATCTTTGTGACCACAAGAGTCTCAAATACCTCTTTGACCGAGAGAGAGCTAAATATGAGACAGCGTAGATGGATGGAGTTCTTTGAAGGATTATGACCTCGAGATTAAATACCACCCGGGAAAGGCCAACGTTGTCGCAGATGCATTGAGTAGGAAAGTAGTGCATAAGCATTCATGATGATCCACGAACGAAATTACTAGAAGATTTCGGGATTTGAATCTATCCAACCAAATTGCTATGGAACCAAAAGAGCCTCATGAAGTGTATCTTGCAAGTCTTCTTGTTAGTCAAGGAGATTATGATCGAGGGATGAAATTGAAGAAGCTCGAAGCAAGACAAACAAGCAAATGCTATACGAGAGATGATCTCTCGGAACGAGACTCAAGATCATGATCTATCACCGGTGGATTAGTGAGGTATAAGAAAAGGATTTATATACCGAAAAATGATGAGTTGAGGCAGAAAATACTGGATGAAGCTCACAAGAGAAAATACACCTTACATCCAGGCATGGTCAAGATGTACGAATTTGAAATCGAGGTCCGGTGGCCGGGGTTGAAGAAAGAAGTAACCCAATATGTAGCCAAATGTTTAACATGTCGAGGGTGAAACTTGAACATCAACGACCGCCGGGACCACTACGAGAATTGGAATTCAGAATGGAAGTGGGAGGATGTTACCATGGATCTAGTAGTGGGATTACCCAAGATCAGGCATTTTGATGCAATCGGGTAATTGTTGATCGTTTTACTAAGTCGGCACACTTTCTTCCCATCGGTGCTAGTTATTCTCCGCGAAACTAGCCGAGGTCTACATTAAGGAAATCGTGAGACTCCACGGTATACCGAAGAGTATTATTTCGACGAGATCCTCGATTCACATCCCGATTTTGGCAAGCTCTACATGAAGCTCGGGGTCAAAGTTAAAATTCGAGTACAACTTACCACCCCTGACCGATGGTCAATCGAACGAACCATACGTACGCTAGAAGATATGTTGAGAGCGTGTGTATTGGACTTTAAAGGACATTGGGATCAATATCTCCCATCGCGAGTTTGCATATAATAATGACTATCACTCGAGTATCCGGATGGCTCCGTTTGAAGCATTATATGGTAGGAAATGTCGATCACCCATTTTTGGACGAGTTGTCGAGAGGAGGCTAATTGGGACAGAAATAGTTGACAAAACCTCCGAACACATTAAAGCGATCAAGGAGAGGCTCTTAGCAAAGACAAAGCGAGCGAAAAGCTATGCGATAAAAGAAGAAGGCCTTTAGAGTTTGAAGTAGGAGATCACGTCTTTACGAAGATATCTCCGATTCTGGGGGTTGGTAGAACATTAAAGAGGAAAAAGTTAAGTCCTCGATATGTTGGTCCGTTTGAAATATTGGCAAAACGTGGACCAAGTAGCCTACCGCCTAGCCCTACCCCAAAACATGAGCGAGACTTCATGATGTATTCCATGTCTCCCGGTTGAAAAAGTATCAACCAGATCGCGATCATGTCTTAGAGTATGAGGATGTCGAACTCCGACATGATAATACTTTCGTGGTTGAGCCGATACAAATAATTGCTCATCGGGAAAAGCGGCTCGGACACAAGAGTATCCCATTGGTGAAGGTGGTCCGGAAAGGGTTATCTCGAGGAAGCAACATGGGAAACAAAGGAAAGCATGAAGGAGAAGTACCCGAGAATTTATGGCTTAGAGTTTGCAAAATGTGTAACAAATTTCGGGGACGAAATTTAAATTAACGGGGGGAGTAAATGTAACATCCCAAATTTTTGGGATTTGGAAATTTGAAATATTATGAGGGAATTTCATTAAGAAAATTTGGCCTGAATTAATTGTTTGGGATTTATGGCCTAGAGGAATTAATTAGGAAAAGAAAATCCTTATATGAAGTTATGGATTAATTTATTTTTCATAAAAATACAATTAATTAAGTAATGGTCTTGAATCATAAATAAGAGTCTAGAAGAAAATTAAGTGGGTTAATTTTTAGTGGTCTAACCCAAAACGCAGCTGGATATATATATGTATCCATGTTCCTCTACAAGAAGCCTTGACTCATTTGATCTCCCGGCCTAACACGTGAGAACATTAAAATACTCATCAAGCCCATATCATTTTTTCATTCTTCTTTCCCCACCCAATACGTGACCATGCATATTCATCCCAGCTCAAACCAATGCAATTAAAGCAACTCATTTCGTTCCTTCTTTAGCCCATGCAATTAAAGCAACACGTGACATATTTTTATTCAGCAGCAACAAAAAAAAAAAAAAACAGCAAACCAAATAGAAAACACACACACGCCTGCAGAATCCTTCTCGAGCAGCCCCACCCACACCATGCACCAACATGCTTCTCGACCGCCGCACCATACCCCCTCTCATTATAAACCATCCGCGTTCTTGCGGCATCAAGACAAGAGCGAGAGAAAGATAAAGAAACGTAAAGGGTGTGAGACGGAGAGTGAGTCCAAGAGAGGGAGATTACTGGAAGAAGAAGGGAGTACCAAACACTCCTCCATTTCTGGTTCATCCCATCGGCCTTCACAAAAGGGCGAGGAACGAAACGCACCGAACATAGAGATAGAGAACCGAGGACGAGAGGAAGCATCGGAGAAGGAAAATAAGGATAGAATCAGTGCTCACGCTGCATGCAAGCTTCGGGGACGACTAAGGTGAGTTCTTGGAACTTTTTCCTTCTAGTTTCCATGACCTTAGTGTGCTGTTTTTGCTGTTTGGTCAAGAAGAATAAAACTGAAAACGAAGCAGCTCTGTTTTTCGGACTCAAAACAGAGTGGTCTTGTGAGCTTCTGTTTCATAGTCAAATGTCTGTGTTTTTCCATGAAATTTTTACAGGGCATAGTAGACTCCATAAGCTTTAAAACAAGTCAAAACCCAGAAAAAACGGACATGTAGATTGAGAGATATGATTTTCCAAAGTTCTACCAAAATCTGAGACGTTTTCTGCACTTGCAGAAAACAGTACTTTTCGAGTCTGATTTTTAAATAGAAAATGTTTCCTTTTTTACTTGAAAATTTTACAGTATGTAGGATACATTTCAAAATTTCCAACGAGCCAAAGAACACCCCAAACGGAGGTCTACAACTCCCGGATATGATTTTTGGAAGTTGAGTTAAAAATCTGAAACTTTCTGGTATGATTCTGGAGCAACCATATGACGTTGCATTTCGGACCAAGTAAACATTTGTGTTTTTCCCTGAGATTTTGTTATGACATATTAGACCTCTCAAGCTTTCCAAAAAGCCAAAAAACAGCTAAAACGGATTTGTACAAAGGGAGATATGATTTTCCAAAGTTTAGCCAAAATCTGAAACGTTTTCTGCACTTTTGGTGAACAGTGATTTTCGGGCTTGATTTCAAAATAGAAAACCTTTGTGTTTTTGCTTGAAAATTTTACAGTAACGAGTATACATCTCAAGCTTTCCAAAAAGCCAAAGAACACCTAAATCGGACTTGTGGAATGAGAGCTATCATTTTTCAAAGTTTGGTCAGAAAACCTGGAAAATCTTGTTCCAGATTTAAGTAATGTCTACTTTGCAAATTTCTGGAAATTATACAGCCATTATTTGTTTTGATGACCATTTGTCCCTTATACTAGACTTATAGAACTTTGAATAGAAATTTGGATCACCCCAATCGGAGATTTAGAGAATTAATTATGAATTTTCAAAGTTTAATGAAAATTCTGAGGAATTAAGTTAGGTCTTAAAGTAGGAAATTAAGGGAATTTTAGGGGTTAATGCATAATTCGCGTAGTTAGTTACTTTGCTACGTAAGAAGTGAAGTTACTTTGCTACGTAAGAAGCGACTAATGACAGTGATAAACATTTATAGGTATATCTTGACACCTATACCGATCGCAACACATCCTGACAAGTTAAGGATTCAAGTTCGAGGTGGGTAACTGTTATCTTGTTAGCTTGTATTAATGTATTAATGTATGAATGATCATGTTTGCTAGATGATTTACATGTTTATTTCCTAGCTATGGAATTGAGGCTGCGGTCTCATAGGGCTGCGTGTCCTAAAGGGCTGCGGTCCTTGGCCGTTAACTGCGGTTACGGTGCGACTTGTTTATTGTGGATTATTCTATGCTTATACATGTGTTATACTGTTATTTACATTCCATACATGCATATGAGATTAACTGTTACCCCTGGGGTTCATTCATTTGAACTCCAGATCACATGAAAGAGACAGGTAGTGGATCGGGATCAAGAGGAAAGAAGTAGCTGTAAGGGTTATAGCAGATGGAACTTGTCGGAGAAATATGATTAGCCAGACTTTAGTTTATCGTTTATCATCTGTCTATTTTGGATTACTGTATTAACATCCCATTTTGGGATAGATTCGAATCGCGTTAGATTATCCTCATGTTTTCAAAACCAAGTTATTTTAAGAAAGTTTTTATTCCGCAATTAAGTCGTCCAAACCACTTCGATGCCTGTGCGCTATAACGATCGATAAATAAAGGCGTATTTAGGAAGCCCAAAGACGGTTGGAAGCACGACAACGCGAGGAAGAACGTGATGAGGAAAGTGACAATGACAATGACGAAGAAGAAGATGATAATGAAGAGGAGGACAACGATGAACATAACGATGACGAAAATGAATCTAATCGATCCCGATCACCTCCACGACAAGGAAGAAGAGAAAGAACCACGGAAAGTGGGTCAACCAGTTCTGCAAGCTTAAACCACCCGGTTTCCGGGGAAAGAGTGAATTGGCTGAGGATTGGCTTCTAAGTCTGGAGAAGATATTCGAAGTCATTGAGTGCCCAGGAAATCGAAAGGCTCAGTTGGCAATCTACAAGCTAGAGGGCGATGCCCACAGGTGGTGGAAGAGTGTTTCCACAACCCTTCAAGGCCCTGTTACTTGGGAGGCATTCCTGGAACAGTTCAACGAAAGTATTTTCCTCCTCGATACTGTGTGATTAAAGAAGAGGAATTTCTTCACATCCGGCAGGAATTGAAGAATCATTCGACGACTACTTCGCTCGTTTCACCAACCGTCTCGTTATTCGTCATATCCGAATGTGCCCACAAAATGAGAGCTGGAAGGCGAATCGACTAGTGACCGGATTGAAATATGACATAAGGGCGAGGCTAGTATCGCAACAATTTCCGAAGATGGCCCAAGTGTGGAATCCGCAGATTGACCGAGCGAAATTTGAAAGAACTGCGCAAATTCCGAGGCCAAGAAGGAAACAATGCAACCCACAGTGGGTCTAACCGCGTGAGGCTCCTCACGAAGAGGAAGGCGCCTTGGAGCGATAACCGAGGCGGAAACAAGAAACCCTACCAAAGCGGACAAATGAATTACCCCAAACAAACGGGATCCCGACGTGTCCAAAATGCAAGAAGTACCATCCAGAGCCAACCGTGATGGGAAACAAGTCTGTTTCGGGTGCCGAAGCACGGACACATTAGCCGGATTGCCCCGAGAAGGCTGCGAGAGGCGAGACCTCAGAGCGCTGGCCGGATCTTTGCGTTGACAAACACCGAGGCCAGAAAGTCTCCAGAAATGGTCCAAGGTACCATCTATCTTAATGGGAATCAATTGCAAGCATTGTATGATTCGGGTGCCAGTCATTCATTTATTTCCTATGATTGTGCAAGTCGTTTAGGAATGCATGCCGTAGTTTACCTTTTGATTTGGTAGTGTCTACACCTCGGGTGTAAAATCTTTAGCTTCGACGCGTGTATGAACCGTACCGCTAACGTGGATGGACGAGTGTCAAAGATAGATCTCATCCGTCTACCTCTTCACGCATCGACGTCATTTTCGGTCCGAATTGGCCAACGGCCAACGGTGTAATGATCGATTGTGGCAAGAAGAAGATATCATTTCCGGAGACAAGGTTGATGTGAGCCTCGAACTTTCTCTCCGCTACGAAGTTGATCGATGCGTGAAACGGGGATGCCATGCCTTCATGGTATTCTTTCGGTTAAAGCGTAAGCGAACTTTCACTCCAGGATATCCCTGTGGTGAATGATTTTCCCGATGTATTTCCGGAGGATCTCACTGAGTTACCTCCTATCCGAGAGGTGGAGTTCAATATTGAATTGATGCCTGGCACAGGATCAATATCAAAGGCGCCGTATCGTATGGCTCCAAATGAAATGCAAGAGTTGAAGAAACAGCTGGAAGAACTTCTGAAGAAGGGGTTCATTCGACCCAGTGTATCACCCTGGGGAGCCCCAGTGCTGTTTGTGAAAAAGAAAGATGGAAGTTTTCGACTCGCATCGATTATCGTGAACTAAATAAAGTGATTTGTCAAAAACAAATATCCACTTCCCGGATTAATGATCTTTTGGATCGCTTATCCGGTTCCACTTTGTCTTTTCAAAGATTGATTTGCGTTCGGGATATCATCGATTGCGAGTCAAAGACGATGATATTTCCAAAACGGCTTTCGTAACCGAGATATGGGCATTATGAATTCCTTGTGATGCCCTTCGGATTAACAAATGCACCTGCGGTATTCATGGATTACATGAACCGTATCTTCCGACAACACCTAGACTAGTTTGTGGTGGTGTTCATTGACGATATACTCGTCTATTCCAAAAGCAGAAAAGAGCATGAAGAACATCTCTGCGCCTAGTATTGAGCATACTAAGAGAGAAGCGGCTCTACGCAAAGCCGAGCAAATGCGAATTTTGGCCGCGGAAGTGAGATTTCGGGCCACGTGATATCTAGCGGCGGAGTTCTTGTTGACCTGTGCAAGGTGGAAGCGCCTTACGGGACCTGGAAGAGGCCGAGACAAGGATGAGATACGTAGTTTTCTAGGTCTAGCGGGATATTACCGCAGATTTATACGGATTTCTCGCGTCTTGCCCTACCATTGACAAAGCTTACGAGGAAGAATCAACCCTTCATATGGGGAGACGATCGTGAGGAGAGCTTTCGTGAGACCGAGGGAGAGGTTGACTACGGCACCGCATTGATAATCCCAGATCCCGATGAGACATATGTTGTCTACAAGTGATGCCGCAGGGCAAGGATTGGGTTGTGTCCTAATGCATTGGGCGAGTGGTGGCTTATGCCTCTCGTCACCGAAGCCGCACGAGTCGAACTATCCTACACACGATTTGGAGCTTGCCGCCATCGTGTTCGCTTTGAAGATACGGAGGCATTATCTCGTACGGTACGACCGTAGAATTATACTGCGACCACAAAAGCCCGAAGTATCTCTTTGATCAAAGGAACCGAATATGAGGCAACGTCGTTGGATGGAATTTGAAAGACTACAACCCGGAGATCAAGTATCACCCGGGAAAGCAAACGTCGTTGCGGATGCTCTAGCGGGAAGAAGGTGCAAGTATCATACATGATGATACAAGAGCAAAAATTACTTGAAGATTTCGTAGACCGAATCTTTCAAACCAAATCTCGCATGAATTTCAACGCACCAAGCGACGCCTACCTTGCAAATCTTTTTGTGAGTCAAGGGAGTACGACCGAGAGATGAAGTTGATGAAGCTCGAGACAAGATGATTGGGAAATCTCCGTGCGGGAGAAGATCTCTCAAGGTGAAACCCAAGACCACGACCCGTCATCGAGTGGATTGGTCGACACAAGTGGGCGCATTTACATACCGCCGTTGATGAACCGAAGCGGAAGATACCGGATGAGGCTCATAAGAGTAAGTACACTCGCATCCAGGAATGGTCAAGATGTACCAGAACTTGAAGGCCGAAGTTTGGTGGCTCGGAATGAAAAGAGACGTAACTCGTACGTAGTGGGTGTCTAACTTGCCAGAAAGTAAAGATTGAGCACCGGCGACCCCCTGGTCTTCTGCAAGGACTAGAACCGCCGGAGTGGAAATGGGAGAATGTGACCATGGATCTTGTGGTAGGTCTACCTAAGATCGTGCATCACGATACCATTTGGGTGATCGTCGACCGATTAACCAAGTCGGCACATTTCATACCCATTAGCATCCACTACTCTCCGTAACGATTGGCCGCAATCTACATCAAAGAGATCGTGAGACCGCACGGAGTCCCTAAGAGTATTATCTCCGATCGGGATACTCGATTCCAATCCCGCTTTTGGCAAGCACTACATGAAGGAACGGGTACCAAGTCGGAAGTTCGTTCGGCTTATCACCCTCAAACCGACAGTCAATCGAGAGAGGACGATACAGTATTTGGAGGATATGTGCGAGCACGTGCCCCGGATTTCAAAGGAAATTGGGACGAACACCTCTCACTAGCGTAATTCGCGTATAACAATAGTTATCATTCAAGCATACAAATGGCCCCGTTCGAGGCTTTGTATGGGCGAAAGTGCCAATCACCTTTATGCCGGATGATGCGTCCGGTGCGTTGCTTGGATCGGATATGCTAAATGAGACCTCCGAGCAGATCGCTCCGATCAAGAAGAGACTCCTTGCCGCACACGTAGATGTAAGAGCTATGCGAGATAAGAGGAGAAGACCGTTGAAGTTTGAAGTCGGAGACCATGTGTTTCGAAATTATCTCCGAACCGGTGTCGGCAACACCGAAGAGAAAGAAGCTTAGTCCGCGTTACGTTGGACCAATTGAAGTGTTAGCCGAGCGAGGACCGCTTGCATATCAACTAGCGTTACCCCGAACCCGAGTAATCTCCACGATGTTTTTCACGTGTCACAACTGAAGAAATACCTACCAGATCGAGATCATGTCATAGAGTACGATGATGTTGAAGTACGGCATGATAACACCTTTGTAGTCGAGCCGGAGCAAATTCTCGAACACCAGGAGAAACGGCTTAGAACTAAAACTATACCGATAGTAAAGGTGGTCTGGAAGGGTTTGACACCAAACGAGGCAACTTGGGAAACCGAGAGTGACATGAAGGAGAAGTACCCAGAGTTTATGGCCCGTAGTCTAGTTAGTATAGATTAAATTTCGAGGGCGAAATTTTGTTTAAGGGAGAGAAATGTAATACCCGCATATTTATTTATCTCGAAATATTACATTTTGGTAAATAAATTAGGCTATTTCGATAAGTGAAATTATTGTTGCAAGACTTGTGTTATTATAGCCTATTTTTCTAGGATGAGTTCTCGTAGGAAATTAGAGAATTTAAGGGCCAAAGTGCCAAATGACCAAAATACCCCGGTATGCAAAATGACTTAGAAAATTGTGAAAAATCCTAAAAGGCAATGAAATAATTATTTGAGTTAGGAGAGTATATTATCTCTAATTGTGATAATTTGATACATTGTGAGCTTGGGGAAATTGAATAAAAATGCTCAAAAAGCATTGTAATGACCATAATACCCTCTCAAATTCTAGAATAATGCGTAATACATGAAAATAGAAATGTCGATTGCTAGAATTATGAGGTAATGAGGCATTTTAATTAAGAAAATTATCAACTAGTGATAATATAGTAGTTAAGTAATTTCGCTAATTACTTAAGCATAAGTAAAAGAAATTCATAAGTAATTTTGTAAAACCCTAAAATTAGTGGTTTTTGGCTTAAAATTAGTAAGAACATATTTAATAATTAATTGGAGAATTTTGTAAAAAATAAGTGAGTTTAGGTATTTTTAAGCCTAATTACAAGAATGGACCAATTAGGTAATTTTGAGAAATTTTTGGAAAAATGGAATAAATAAATAAATAAATATAAAATAAATACAAAAAAAAGGGGGGGCAAGCCGAAAATTGAGAAAGAAAATAGAGAAAGGAATAAATTTTAAAAAAATCATGATATTTTATTATTATATAATATAATTAAAGTTAGTGAATAGTAAATGAATAAATAGGAAACGGATCCTATCTAGAGAACCAGGAATAGGAATTCCAAAGTCAAGGTAAAATATTGATCAGTGAGTTTTTACCTTCAAGTGACCTCTTCGGAAGTTAATTCCGAGGTCGGTAGCGCATTTACCTAATAAGACGAAATAGGGAAAAATGCAGATAGTCACATTTTGGATCTGAAGAAAATAAATTATAACTCAACATCCGGAGATGAGTTTATAATTATATGGACATATTTGGAATCAGTGAATTTTTGTCCAGAGGTTGATGATTCCGAAAACGATTTTCAGAACGGACGCTTCTGGACACGTTTTTCGAGAAAACTTCAACTGGATCGTTGGAACCCCGTAAGGGACTGGAATCTAAGTTAAATTAGATATTATTGATGAGGAAGAGAAGATCTTCAAAGTTATGAATTCAGAATTTAGAGACTACGCGAAAACGGACACCGATCGGGGAAATTTATCTGACCGGCATAAAGTAAGCTTAAGTCACCATTCTTGGACCAATGGTTTGATGCCACATCACCCCCTATATGTCGACTATGAGCTGCCCATGGTCAAGGATTTACCACCATTTCAACTTTGATTTTACATGGTGATAAGTTAAGGAAAAATTACAAGATTGGAAAATGAAAATTACCAAAGTGGCACTAATTTTTCCTATATAAAGGCATGATCTCCTCTTGAATTCTCACACCCATTCTCTAGCTAAAAACCGAAACCTAGAGGGAGAAAGTAGAGAGAGAAGCTCTGGAAAAATTTGTGAAGAAGTCTTCAACGAGTAAGTTCTTTCGTCCTTAGTTTTTAGTTTCCGTAGTTCTTTCGGTAGTTATAGTAGAACCGTTGTTTTGATCTAGGAAGTTTCGTAATTTGTTCCTATGTTTGTTTTTATGCCTCATTGCATTGAAAGATGCCCGACGAGGTAAAAACATAGTGGGGATAATTTTGAAATTGAATACGGTCAAAGTAACGAAGTTCGCAAAATTCCGCCAAATTGGGGTAGAAGGGCAAAATGGTAATTTTTACCTAAAATGCCGCTTATGATGTCAAATCACTAATGAAAGTGATATTACTCGATAGGGCATCGAAACTTTGATTTGCCGCCGTTACGCCGCCCGACGTGCGCCGGGTGAACATTTCACGTTTTTTCCGTAAAAAGTACGTTTTTCCGCCGAAGTACCTAACGTCGTCAACGAAGGTACGGACGCGCATCGTAACACTAATCTTGTACTTCTTAAATGCATATATGTGTGATAGATACGTTCGTAGACCGATATATACGACAGCTTTACACGGGTTATAGTCATGATAACGCCGTATGTTTTTCTAGCGCCGAGAACACGAGTGGTATCGTGGCACCGGTGAATAGTGCAAGCCGTTATTGTTGTTTTACATTGTGGGGCTTTACATACGCGTAATGCTTATGTTTTGTCGGCATAATGATCATGCATCTCGCGTATGCTTATGTAGTGATATACCGTTGTATTGTCTAGAATATCTCGTTATCCGTATACCGTATTGTTTGGGTTTGAGATTAATCGCTACCGAGATTCAATGCGGTGAATTGAATCTCGGCTATAGCTTCGTGGATCCGGAGGAATACGGATCGAAGATCGAGGCAAGCAAAGCATTAGACGCGTGCCCAGAGACTTATCTATCTTTACCGCTTTCGCCTATCCAATTTCAAACTCTAGGATTACCGTAATCATTACAATGTTACACTATGGTTGATGTTTGTTATGAATCGCTTACTCACTCGCTCCAATGCTCTACTCGACTACTCGCTTGAAATATTTGGAAACGTTTTAAAAAAAAAATTCCGCCGTTTTCAAATGGGATGTTACACTGTATCCTCATTTTATTTTATAATTAGACTTGAATTCAATAGGGTTTAGAGTTTAGCCAGATGCATCTCTTGAAGTGGCAGCTCCCAGACATAAGAGAAGGACAAGATAATGAGATATACATTCATTGTGTAATCAAACAATGAAGTTTAATTCTTGGAAATGAAAGAGGATTCATTAAAAGGAAAGGCTTGGGATTAATAAGCAATAAGTGGTTGGAAGTTTTATAAAGCGTGTCGTTTTGTAGAAGGGAAGATATAGGTGGACGATAGTATGAGAGGGGGAGCAGCAGAAGAAAGAGCAAACGAAATGATGAGAAAGTTAATGGGTGAGGGACAAATGAGAAGTTGCAGATTGAGAAGTACATTCGCAGGGACCAACTTGGGCCCCACCCAAATCTTGTCCATCAAGCAACCCCCACTCTCATCTGAAGTCTGAACTCCATTCTGTAATGGATTTGGGCTACATGTTTTGGCCCAATAATGATTCAACAGTAGTACAGAAATACAAGTATTCCCTCGGAATCGGGCCATCATCTAGGCCTTTGCTTTGGTATTCCTTATGAGATCATTTTTAAAAAAAATTATTAGGGGGGGCAGGGGCCACCCTTAGCCCTCCCGGGTCCGCCCCTACTTTATCCGGTTCTAAACATAAGATATAGTTGAATTTTTCAAAAAAATTAAGGAAGCTAATTAAATTACTTTAGAATATTTTTATTTTTTCTCCAAACTAATTAATTTGACTAATAAATTAATATATAATCTAATGATACACAACATATGATATGATTAAGTAACTTAATTAGCTTCCTCAATCTCCTCAAAAGAGTCAACCTTGTCTTATATTTAGGATCGGAAGGAATATTAAAGAAAGCTAATAAAACGAACATGGACCCATCCATGAGTCCCTCTTAAATCCTCACACAGTTATGTTTTTCTAAAAAAAATATATAGAACACCCTCTCTGATTCGTCTCCCCTCCTAACTTGATCATATTAAAAAGGTTGTTCTGTTGTTGAAGGTGGAATATATGATCATAGAAAGGCAGCTTACAGTACATCAACAAAAACCATCTTCGCCTGTTAAAATATGCTTTGTCATTCTAAGATATACACGTACGCATCATTGTGTAACAGAGAAATACTTACATACTCTAAAAGTATCACGTCATCTAAACTCTATTTGATAAAAAATATAATAATTCAGATCATTTTCATTCTAGTTAGTAGGTGACTCATCTGAAAAAATTTACATTTTAATATGTTTTCAATAAAAATACACGTCGTGATTTTAGAAAAAAAAAACTAAAACAGAATGATGAACTCATATTTTTCTTAAAAACAAACATAAAAGTGAATTTTTTAGATAAGTCATTTGCTAACCAGGATTAAAATGATATGAGTTGTTATATTTTTATTAAACATAGTTTAGATGATGTGGTACTCATCTAAAAACAAACATAAAAGTGAATTTTTTAGATAAGTCACTTGCTAACCAGATGAAAATGATATGAATTGTTATATTTTTATTAAACATAGTTTAGATAATGTGGTACTAAATATTTCTCAATGCTAACTTATGCCCATGCTCCATTTCAGAGTGTAGATTAAGGGTATCACAAGAACTCTCAATAAGAAGGCCCATGCTTTGGTTGAATAACTAATTAAAGTGAGCCGACCTAGGCCCAAGATACTTAAGTCCAATATTTTTTGATGAATATAATATTATCTTAATCCAAAGAGTAATAATCATGTAAAGGAACTAAACTTGAATTTGATTCACAAAATTGCGACAACAAAATTCTAAACTCCATGATTTTGGCAACTCATTGTTAACGTATGTGTGGCTAAAATCTCTATAGGAATTATGGATATAATATTATCTTAATCCAAAGAGTAATAATCATGTAAAGGAACCACTAGTTATATGTCCATATAGACAGGAAATCAATTACGCCTCTAGTAGGAAACAAAGGAAGGCAATACTAAGATGATTTGAAGAGGGAAGGTTTGAACTCCAGTAAGAAAGTTCTGTAACTGTGTGTGTCTTTATTTTAGTTTTGGTACCTTAAATTTTAAACCATAAATTGTGGTTCCTTAAATTTTATTTCGTTTAAAATATTGATATCTATAATTCAATAAAAATCTAGACTATTTTGGCAATAGAGAGACCAATACTTATGGTTTCAAACATGAGGGACCAAACTAAAATGAAGGCAAACACTAGTGGAAATAAGGGTTTTAAGACCGAACAAAAGAGGTATCGTAAGACCGGATAAGCGACCAATCTTGTTCCAAGCGGTATTAAAAGTCTAACTTTTAAGACCGGGGTCCAACCGGTCTTAAAGAAACTCTTTTAGACTGGACATTCACAACATTAGGTTTTAAAAGTCGTACTATATGGACATGAAATATTTTTTATTCGGTCCTAAAACTCAACTTTTAAGACCGGACAAAAAAATAGGCCGCTCTTAAAAGATCGACATTTTAAGACCGGACAGAAAAAAGTCTGGTCTAAACAATAGCGACTTCTAAGACCAGACGACTAATTATACCGGTCTTAAAAGATTGACTTTCAAGACTGGATGATTAATACATCCGGTCTTAAAAATTGAATTTTTAGACCAGACGTATAAATACAACGGTCTTAAAAGACCAACTTTTAAGACCGGCCTAATATCAAATATGTACACCAGACCTTTGAGACCGGACATTTAAATACATCCGGTCTTAAAATTTAAACTTTTGAGACCGGCGTATTTATTTCCGGTCCAAATTTTCCTAATTTTTTTCTTTTATGTTCTTCCTGATCATATAATACGCAAATCCACCACCCAATCCAGCACATAAAATTCGATACTATAAGCTACAAGCTATGAACAATCCATTGTGAATAAATTGAATTGGGAAAAGAATACAAATATATATTATTCACCATGAGTTATGTGGCCTCTTAATTAATGATTATACTATGACAGTACAACACCTAAATGAATATAAACAATAAGATAACTTACTTACAAATACAGCATGTAAATCAACATACATGCCCAATATAATATACACCATGCCTTCATCTGATTCTCACCCAACAACGTAACATCCTCTTTTACATATAACATGCCCTTTGGATCGGATCCTGCCACAAAAATAAAACAGCAAGAACAAACTTCATAGTCAATGACATTGTTTAATTAAGAACATATATAGAAGAAATATAGTTAAAACCTTAAAGTTTTTAAAGAATTCTACATATGAATATTACCTTATGAATTGACTCTTTTATAAAGGGATATCCTCCCATATCCCTTCTTGATGATCATTTCTTATGACGGGTTCATTATCCACTTCATCTTCTTCGTTCATGTCTGGTAGACCCTTTGAAAAAGGAGTACTCTCAGGAAGACCATAATTTGAATGAATTTCGTCATTAATATCAATGACCCTTTTTCCTTGGAGAGCTACAGAGCACATTTTATTTTCCTGATCGGTGATATAGAACACTTGTTTTGCCTGGTCTGCCATAATAAAAGGTTCATCTCCAAAACTGTATAAGTCTTACAAAATCCTTCACAAATTAAATGTGTGTGTATAACTTTAAAACTTAGTCGCCTCTCATTCAAACATTCTACACAATGGCAATAAAACTTCCCACTATCATCATGGACATTTTGTTTAGCAAATTTTATAAATTCCCTCACCCCATTATGATATTCAACACTCGTCCGTAAAACATTATTTATCCAACTGTGATCCATAGTAAAATTCCTATAGATGGAAAGATTTAACATACATAATCCGAAAAAAATTGAAACTTGCATATAAAATAAGGCAACTCCAAATGCATATATATGCTCAATGTCGGTTATGTCTTCTTTTCTTTTCTTTTCTTTTTTTTACAGAGAAACTTGCCCATTAAATGCATAACGAACAATCACTTTTGGTCATAAATGTATCACAGTGAATCCAAGAAGCAAAATAAATGCATGACGAGAAAATTAGATGCATCGCATGAATGTCTTGTGGACTCACCTGTAGCATATAAATTCAAATACGTTTGCTGAGTCTTTCTTCTCCGGCCACGAACGTTGATGTTACAAACATCAAGAGAAACCTAAAAACACTTGTTGGTCAGTTGGGTAGGTCTAAAGTGCAAATATAATCTTCAAAATACAATATTTATTAACAACAGAGAAACCCACAAAAATATTTTATCGATTTCGCTCAACCCATGAAAAACCCAGGACCATAAGTAGGAAAATCATAAAGTTATATAACCGAAACACTTCGTATGCCTTGGTCTATAGACGTTTAGCTAAGGAACCAGAAAGTGATTGTCGAGAGAGCAACGCGAAAAAGCGACGACGCAACATACAAACACTGGAGATAGAACCTGAGTAATCACTTTCGGCGCGACAAGAGAAGTTCTGAGAGAGAAATTTAATTTTCTGCGCGACAGAGACATGTTTTAGTATTTTGGATTTTTTTTAAGACCGGTTAATTATAAAGTATCCGGTCCTAAAGATATAATTTTATTAATTAATTTTTAAGACCGGCGGTTTAGAAGACTCCGGTCCTAACTTTTTACTATTTATTTAATTGTAAGACCGGATTTTATAAAAACTCCGGTCCTAAAAGTCAAATACTTTTCATATCATAAAGGTCCTCATTTATTAATTAACCAAAAAAAAAAGGATTGGCTTTGGCGAGAGCAGCAGCAACTAAATGAATAAAATAAATTAAAGGAAAACTGGAAAATATATAAGATTATTTAATTACTGAAGAATATGAATATAAAAAAAGACAAAAGCTTAGTTCTTAATGCTTCATACATTACTGGAGAATATGCACATATACAAGGAAAAAAAGAAAGAAAAACAAACTGAACATTATCAACGACAAGAATCTAACTAAACATCCTAAAGCTTATTATCCTCCAATGCCTTGGCGATATCGGCGTGAGCAGCATTAACTTCCCGCCAGAGATCAGCAAGTTCCTGTCTTACTCGCATAAGCCACAATGCATCATTAGAGGAAATAGAAGAGGGGTTAGCAGTAGGCGCTAGGGCCAAGAGGTTGGAGAGGGGGAGTTGGAACCTCTTTATGGTCTGAAAGCTAGGGGGTGCGACAATCTCTTCATCATTCGAAATAACAATGGGTCCAACAACCCAAGACTCTTCGGTCACAATAGAACGCACTCTCATTGGAGGAGGCGCACCGTATAACGATCCAAGGAAGGCACGAGCTTCAGGACTAAGAGTACTCCTATGAGGAGTTATCTTGTATCTAACCATGGTTTGAGGCTTTGAGCAGTTGGGGCGGAGAGCTAAGTAGTGAGGAGTTAATAAAGACAGAGAGGTAGTGTGAGGAGTTAATAAGGGTAGAGAGCTGAGATAGGCAATTGATTATGATTTTTGTGTTTCTACTTTAAGACCGTCCTTTTATCATATGTCCGATCCTAAAAGTATATTATTTATTTATTCAATTAAATTACTTTTAAGACCGTCATTTTATCATATATTCGGTCCTAAATGTCTACTATTTATTTTTCCAATCAATTCAATTACTTTTAATACCGACCATTTATCTTATATCCGGTCCTAAAAGTCAATTATTATTTTTCAATTATTTATTTTTGTAGTAAGAATTTTTCCTTAAAAAATAATACTTTTAAGAACAGATCTTTTACAAAATTCGGTATTAAATGTTCAGTCACTTCAAAATTACTTAGATAGCAAAGTCGTATTCTTACACTCTGTTCACATGATCCAGAGTCTCTTCGGCTTCCAGGTAAATTGCCCAACTATGCGTCTCCTCGTATTCTGAGGACTATGCGTCTCCTCGTAAAAAGTTTCCGGCGTTTTATATTCTTCAGGATGGGTTTTCTATTTAAACCCGTTGTTACTTTAGTTTCTTCACATTCTTCTCCATCACTTCTACACGGCCTCCTCCACCGCCTAGCCTCCACTGTAATGGTTGCTCCACCAGGTCCTCCTTTTCCTCTTCCTCCTCCTCAACCTTAGCCCTCTCCTCCATTGCCTCCAAATCGACCGATCAGCGGTTGGTGCGAGATCGGTGGCCGCGTCGATCACATCGACCGACGCTTGGGCCAATTGTTTCAGCTTGTTCATACCGTCAACAACAAGCTGAACATGGTACTCCATGCCAATGACGTGGAGTACCATTCTTCTGAAGACGACGCCTCCAACAACGATGGGGAGGATTAGTTGTTTATGGTTTTTTTTTTGGTAATAGTCGCTGCCCTTTATAGGGCAGCATAAAAATTATTAAATAAAATATTTTTTAATTTTGTTCTCGTGTGTGTTTAGTTTATGCATTATCTGAATATTTGGTGGAAAGCAATCTAGCTTCATCTTAACTATATAAAAGTAGAGCAGTAAGCATTTCTCTAGCCAACACGTACATTAGCAAAAATGGTAGACTCAAAACACTAAAATAAGAAAAATAAAAAATAAAAAGCAAGGCAATTATGAAATATGGATAATGAAGATGATATAGTTACACAGTGTAAATTAATAATGGAGGTTGTAATAGGTACAAATATTTAATTTAATGTTTTGATTATTCTCTCTAAATAAATAAAGTAAATCGGTTATTAAATATGAATAATTGGGAAAGTAGTT
Organism: Acacia melanoxylon; assembly: GCA_019022615.1. Taxonomy (NCBI): domain Eukaryota; kingdom Viridiplantae; phylum Streptophyta; class Magnoliopsida; order Fabales; family Fabaceae; genus Acacia; species Acacia melanoxylon. Next base: position 9,691,413 of record JAFJYJ010000010.1, read on the forward strand.
ACGAGAATATTTTTTAAATTAATAATATAGGCGGTAGCTACAAAATATTTAATAAAAATTTAATTTAATATTATGATTATTCCTTAAATATGTAAGTGATTTTTTATATAAAAATATATTAATAAATATATTGTCTCTCAACCGCGAATAGCATGGGCCTTAATGGCTAGTTATTTTTTAAATTAAACGAAGGCCTTTAGGACTGGACATTTAAAAAAACTACGGTCCTAAAAGTGTGGCCATGTTTTTTCAAATTAAACGAAGACTTTTAGAACCGGACATTTAAAAAATCTACGGTCCTAAAAGTCTGACATATTTTTTTAATTAAAGGAAGACTTTTAGGACCGGACATTTAGTAAATCTACAGTCCTAAAAGTCTGGCATATTTTTTAAATGAAACAAAGACTTTTAGGGCCGAACATTTATAAAATATCCGGTCCTAAACTTCTCGCAATATTTTTTAAAATTAAGCAATAAATGGTTTTATCCACCATCCAATACATTCATCAACCACAAATGGACACAAGGAAATTGTTTAAAATGAATTAACAAATTATTATTGTATACTATCACAAATTAAACAATTGTTCATTTACAGACCGAAGATGATTGTTGATACAACATATATTTACGAATGAATTCACAAATCAATTATTTTTCCGACTTTCTGGTATCAACAGATCATACAGATATTCACAAAACACATTGCGTGTGCGCTCAATATCACCATCAAGAAAGGGGTCAGCACAGTCAAACGTCGTAGCATCAAAAGATTTAAATATATTAGTCGTCCTTCCTTACATCAAAGGGGTCGGCCGCACGTGCAAAGTTATGTAATATACATTTCCCGTTTCAGTGATGGTAGTCACTGGTTGCATGACAATATTATACATGTGTGTCAAGACATAATGGCCACATAAGTTAGACTCCTTTGGTTGCCGACGGGTCTAAAAACGAACAAGAAATATATAAGAGCATATATTGCTACTGACCAAGTTCACAAGCCAGTGTGCTAGTGTCCAAATATGTACTAACCTTTGGTATGATCCATGTAGGCTCTTTGACCTCAGCCCCAAACCTTTTATTGACCTTTTGTTGGAATGATATCAAGGGCCTATTGTCAAAATCACAAATTTACTCAATAACGGTCACTGAAAATTTTACAGCAGAGATTTCAAACTAGACAATAAAAATGACATGCTTACTTGTTCACGATCTGCTTCAATGTAGGCGGTGGATCCTTGTGAATGGAGCATAGAAAGACCACTTTATTCTCATTCGAGCAAATCAGGACCAATTGCCAATGGCGACTGAAAATTCACAACAGACAAGTACTCAGTAATATGTAGAAGAATTAAGGGAATTGCAGAAAAGAATTATGATATGTACCTATGGTAGTATGGTGCCAAGTACCACTTTCTCCTATTGGCGGACAACCTTGATGTTATGTATGATTGTCTCTCTGCTAAGGGTGGATGACTTATGTACTGTGGGCACAAGAATCCAATATGTTGGCTTCTGCCCTGTTGTTCCAATTCACGATGCATGAACCTACAATAATGACGTCAGGGAATTAGTATATACGTATGTGAGTGTCTCACATTTATGTTATGTACTCATAGAAGAAGATACTTACTTTATAAACATGAGAATAATTGCATCGATAAGCTCCGTTTATCAAACGGCGAGGAAATTAGATCATCTTGGTCAACCAAAACCGGGTGCTTATTACGGATGCCTACTTTTGTATTGAAAGCCACCGATTAAGTCCAACTTGTTTATTGGATACCATAAGGACAATTTTGTCCTTGGCACTTAACTTAGCCGTGCCAACCAATTCAGGAGGGGCTGGAGCTTTAGGAGGAGTAGAAACATGTAAGCTTCACTGGCCACGAGATGAAGGTTCCAATGACATTACTCACAACCTTCACTTGATCAGTTGGGAGAGGGACAAGTGCATCAATGATGACCTCTTCAACTGACACTCTGACTTCATCATCAGCCATTTGTTGGTGGTGTACAGTTGATCACAAGTTGTGGACAGTCCCTTTTGCAACTAATTGTCTATCATGATGATCCAGATCTTCCACATAAAGGTCACAAGGTTGCTCTGACTGTCCAATAATGCAACTCCCTCTAGTGCTCTACTGCATAGGTGTAGGTGAGTGTGGCAAGGGAACACTGGTCTTTGCACCAGAGCTCACAAGCAGCTTCATTTGATTCATTTCCTCCTTCATCTCGCTCAGCTGGTATTGAAACATTGCAGTCAATGAAGCTTCTTTAGCCGCTACTTCCTTACTAAATTTGGCCAGCGTCTATTTCATCTCCTCCCGAGTAACCATACTTTGTTTCTGGCGTTTGACGCTACCAAAGTATTCCTTCAGGCCTACCCGTCCTCCAACCCCCTTACACGCCCCGCGTGATCTGGTTTTCCAGTCGCAACGGTCAGAACATCATTCCTCCCATCCGACAAAAAAGATCCCTCTATTTCTTTCTTTTTAAGATCTTCCTGTAAGATACGGATAACGAGAAGCTTGGTAATGAAACATGTTTAGTAACTAAAAATTAACAATAACGATACTTACAATTCTTTCAGCAACTAGACGAGTTTGTTCACTCGTGTAGGCGCCGCTTTGCTGGACAGTCCCTTTTGCAACTAATTGTCTATCATGATGATCCAGATCTTCCACATAAAGGTCACAAGGTTGCTCTGACTGTCCAATAATGCAACTCCCTCTAGTGCTCTACTGCATAGGTGTAGGTGAGTGTGGCAAGGGAACACCTGGTCTTTGCACCGAGCTCACAAGCAGCTTCATTTGATTCATTTCCTCCTTCATCTCGCTCAGCTGGTATTGAAACATTGCAGTCAATGAAGCTTCTTTAACCGCTACTTCCTTACTAAATTTGGCCAGCGTCTGTTTCATCTCCTCCCGAGTAACCATACTTTGTTTCTGGCGTTTGGCGCTACCAAAGTATTCCTTCAGGCCTACCCGTCCTCCAACCCCCCTTACACGCCCCGCGTGATCTGGTTTTCCAGTCGCAATGGTCAGAACATCATTCCTCCCATCCGACAAAAAAGATCCCTCTATTTCTTTCTTTTTAAGATCTTCCTGTAAGATACAGATAACGAGAAGCTTGGTAATGCAACAGGAAGAGGGGTTTCGCAACAAGAACAGGGGTTTCAGAGTTCAGAGAGAGCAACATATAAGTCCTAAGGTAAGGTTTCACGCAAATATTTGGCGCTTTTGTTTTCAAACCGGATGAACTAAAACGCCGGTCTTAAAGGTTAACATTTAAGACCGTCCTTTAATAAAATCTGGTCTTAAAAGTAATAAACTTTTTGTTTAATTTTTTCAATATTTTGTATCGGCCACAATTTAAGTCCGGTCTTAAAAGTATAACATTTAATACCGTTTTTTATATATGTCCGGTCTTAAAAGTTTTAGTCATTTATATTTAAATTTTTCCTTATTATTTTGGTCCGCGAGAAAATATAAGTTAAATTTATACGAGATTTCTCTATAAAGTAATTGATATTTCAATTTTTTAATAACATTTTTAAGACCGGTTGTTTTGTTAAGCGGTCTGAATAATATATTTAAGACCCATTAATAAAGGATCGGGTCCATGAAGTTCTTGATATATACAAAACTGCCACCGGTCATACTTTTAAGACCGGTGCGTCATTTCTCTGCTCTAAACGAGGCGATCTTAAAGCCATTTTTTGCATTAGTGAAATTTTAGAGACTTAAGTCTATATTAACCCTATCTGTCAACTTCGAAGGTATATTAGTGCATCATTATTTATATTAATTTTTTATTTTATTTTAAATCAATTATTAATTATTGAAGTGATTATTAATTAGGAAAAAACATTTAAATACCACTTCAATTTTCAAAACCTAGAAAAGACCATTAAAACTTACAGATGTTAGAGAAAGGATAGGGTGAGAATATGTGTTTTTCATATTTTGGTTTAAAGATCAAAATGCCCATTTCACATATTTTTTAGTACCTCACGATTTTGTAAAAACCATTACGATTTTTGTCAAAACCATTATTGTTTTAGTTAATCTAATTACTCAATTGGTCACAAGCCACAAAAATAATAATGGCTTAGACAAAAAATCGTAATGGTTTTGAAAAAAAATTATAATACTTTTGACAAAATCGTTAGATACTGAAAAAAATGCGTCAAATGCGCATTTTGATCTTTACACCAAAAGATGAAAAATCCAGATTCCCATCCCATCCTTTGTCTATCATTTACAAGTTTTAATGGTCATTTTTAGATTTTGGAAGTTGAAGTGGTATTTAAATGTCTTTTCTTCCTATTAATTAATTAAATGATTAATTTTTAAGATGAGTTAAGAAGCAAATTTGCTTTTGAGCAATATTACTTAGAAGTTTTTCTTATCTTGAAGTTTCAAAACATAGTAATATTGCACACTTTGGTTAAAAAGTTAACTATCAATGTCAATTTTTTGATGGTCAACGTTAATTTTTTAATGGAATAAGACAACATTACTACGTTTTAAAACTTTTCGGAAAAATATTGAGACAAAAAAACCTTTCGGGCAATATTACTTCCACGAATTTGTTACTTAACCGACCCCACTTTTGCTCGTCAAAATTTTCTTTTGCTCATCAAATTTAATGAAAATTTTATTTTATTTTTTCCGTCAAAATCACAGTGAACACTAGAATCCCGCAAAGCTCTGAATACATGATTTATAGTCTTGGGGCCCACGAGAGCGGAAATGACTAATAAAACCTTGCTCTGAGACGACCACTTTCCTCTACGCAAAACCTCACGTCGCGAACGAAATTCATCTCTCTGCTTTGAAACCCTACTCTGGTTATAACTTATTGTAATCAAATCGATTGCTCATTTTCTCTTCATCGTTGCTCCTGAAAACCCTACAGCGCAATCTGTGTTGTCACCATGACGAAGTTTTCCTCGCTTGTTTCGAATCAGATTCGGTTCCTGCTTCAGAGCTTGAATGAAGTCAACTTCGACTCTATTTTCCAGGAACTTTGTCAGGTATCCTTTTCATTTGTGGGATATGATTGCATTGTCGCCGATTGATTTGCTTTCTTTGTTCTTTTTTCTTTCTATGACTGACTTATGCTCGTTGCTATCCGAAGTTACGCTGTAATCTTGGTCTCCATTGTGTAGATGGGGTAAATTTTCTATCTGTTGGGTGTGAGGCTTCAGAAAATATGGTCCTGCGACGTTGAAATAAACATGTGATTCATGGTGAAACAAAAATATTGTTAGTCCTAATCTGGAAGTGTTGGTGTTTCTTTTGGTGATAGGCAAGTGTGTGACGACTAACTAATGTGCGAGCGAGTTGTTTGGTTTAATATTGATCCTGCTCTGCAGCGGCAATTAGTTCACTTAAACAAGACAATGCTGCTTTTCTCCCAAATTCACCTTATTATAGTTATCATAAGTAACTAGTCTAGTCAAACTTTCAAAAAAATGTTGATATATTTATGTTCGATTCCTAGCATGTTTTTATATAGTTCTTTATTCCTACTTTATTATGCACAATGATCTTAATATGGAAAGGAGAGGCAATCTAAAGGTTCATAAAAATCTTCCATTTGACATCGTGGAGAAGGTGATGCTTAAATCATGAGCTATGTGTTAGAGATGCAGCTAGCCTTGAACTGTTAGGACTGGAGCTCTTTATTCGTTATATTTGCTGTTGTCTATGGATTTTGAAGAGGAGGGCCAATAAATCCTTGATTTGAAGGCGTTATTCACTGGATTTTAGTCGCATGAGGTTGACTAGTGAGACCTTTTGATGAGGAAAAACCTTAAAAGTCAGTGTTGCTTGCTCATAGGGAAATGCTGAAGAATACTATAGTCTCTAGGTTTCTGTGTGACTCTGGTGAGTGGTTTGTCAATGGTGGGGAGTTAAATATAGAGTATCGGGAGGTCTCACTCTTTAAATTCACCGCTGCTTTACCTGAGGGCAAGCTAATAAGGTTTCTGCTATACATTGTACCCCATTTTGAATGGTATCTTTCATCATGTTCTTATTATCTTCATTTTAATATATTTTGATTTTAAACATGATTAGTTAGTGCACCATGCATTCCTTTAATCTCTTGTGTGGTTCAGTTAGTTTATATATCTTTTTCATTTTCCCTTTTAAAATAATCTCCCTGGAGGACTTGAGTAGAATTGCTTCCTTTTCCCTTTTCTTTTCTGTTTGTATTTTGGTTGAACTATCTGACTGGATCCGTTCTTTAAATTGTTTCTTACATTCAGTTCACTGAACATGGAACTGGTGGAAGCATTTTACTTCTTCAAACGTGCTTGGATCACCTGAATTTTGTCAGAAATGATCTTAAGGACATGCCTCAAGTGCCTGTTCTTGCGGCAGTAACCAAGTACCTCCTGGGCAAACCTAACTTCAGTACAGTGTTTTCTGAGTCACTGAAGACTATAGAAATCAGTGAAAGCTTCCTAGAAAAGTTTTCTAGTGGATTGCAGTTGTCTTTATTGGAGAAAATAACCATTGGTCTCGCTTTATCTGATTCTGACAATGTTGACGCTAGGCTTTGTGGTAAGTATAAAGTTAATTCCTATTTTGGTTTTCTGTCTAACCTTTTCCTCTGCCTAAAATGACAGGAATCTCTTAGAAATATTGGTTTGATGGCAATTTTCTTTTTTACCATTTATTGTTGGTTATCAAGGATGCTACTTGACTTGTTCTTGTTCAGGTAAGAACTTTTGTGTGGCTCAGATTGAGGAACTTTGTGCCAATCCTACCTCTTTGAGTTGTTCTGAGCAAATTGAAAATATTGTCATGTTCCTAAATCGCATTGAGGGCCTCTCCAAGCATGTGGATTCCTTTATGCAGATGTTATCATTAGTTCAGTTGAAAGAAACACCACCTTTTGTTTTGACTCCATTGCTGCCTGATGAGGTGCATGACCCCAACTTCTTAAGGTGGTAACCTATTTAGTTATCTTGTGCTGTTCAAGCTCTTGATGATGATGCTACTTTATATATATAAAATATAACTACTTGTATCCTTAATAGCTTCCCCTATGCTTAACAGGAATATGGAGCTATTCCACAAGGGTGAAGAGAATGACTTTGATGCTATTTTAGCGGACATACAAAAGGAAATGAACATGGGAGATATCGTGAAGGAACTGGGATATGGGTGCACTGTTAGCACCTCACAGTGCAGGGAAATTTTTTCACTTTTCTTACCTTTAACTGAGGATACCCTTGCTAAATTGCTTGGTTCTATTGCTCGGACTCATGCTGGGATTGAGGACAATCAGAGTTCATTCTTAAATTTTAGCATGGCCCTTGGTTATAGCACTTTGTCTGAGTTGCCACCACTGAATTCTTGGAATATTGATGTGCTAATAGATACGATCAAGCATCTGGTGAATAACCTTGGCTTATTTTGGTATCTTTTATTTCAATTATGGGTGTGTGAATTTATGAAGTTAAATTTCTTTTTCTGTTCTTACTGTATACAGGCACCTGGAATTAATTGGACAAGAATAGTTGAGAATCTTGATCATGAAGGATTTTTTGTTCCTAGCGAAGAAGCTTTTTCATTCCTCATGTCAGTATATAAGCATGCCTGCAAGGTATGTTATAAAAATGTGGATGAATGCTTGCAATTTTTCCTCTCATGGCTGTCACTTTTAGCAACAAAATCTTCCACAGGGAATTCTAACTGCTTGAATCTGAGCATTGCAGGAGCCTTTTCCTCTTAATGCCATTTGTGGGTCTATGTGGAAGAATACTGAGGGCCAGCTATCTTTTCTAAAATTTGCTGTATCAGCACCACCAGAAGTATTTACCTTTGCCCACTCTGCCAGACAATTGGTATGATATTCTGTGTACTTGGTTTCTGTTTCTTGTTTCTATCACTATAGGCTTCTATGAGTAACAGATTTTTATGCAGGAGTATGTTGATGCAATTCATGGCCACAAGCTTCAATCTGAACATGCAAATCATGCATGGTTGTGTCTGGACTTGTTGGATGTATTATGCCGGCTAGCTGAAAGGGGTCATGCTAGTTCTGTTAGATCAATCCTTGATTATCCTCTCAAACACTGTCCTGAAATCTTGCTTCTTGGGTTGGCACATATTAATGTACAATTTACTGGGTTGTTTTCTTCTGGTTTATATACTATTCATTTTTATACATCTATTCTTGGTGTTAAGGCCATATTTCTTGTTGCAGACTACGTACAACCTTCTCCAACATGAAGTATCTCTGATTGTTTTCCCCATGATGTTAAAAAATGTGGTTGGCAGTGGTATGATTCTGCACCTTTGGCATGTTAATCCCAATCTAGTGTTGCGGGGTATCATAGATTCTCAAAACAATGACATAGAGAGCGCTACAAGAATTGTGGACATCTGCCAAGAACTAAAGGTAGGCATAATGTCCAGTATGGATGTTTCATATTGATTGTTATGATGGGTGGAAGGATATATTGATTTGTGATTTATCTAGAACTTCAGTTTGATAATCTCATCTAATGCCAAATTTCGTTTCCATTGAGGAGTTTTAATTTTGATTGCTAATCTGCAGCTTTTCTATTTTTTTGCTGATTATAATTTGTTTTGTAGATTCTACAGTCAATATTGGAGATCATCCCTGCCTTTTGTGGTATAAGGTTGGCTGCCCTCGCCTCAAGAAAAGAATTTCTTGATCTTGAGAAGTGGTTGGTTAACAATCTGACTGTTCATAAAGAAGTCTTTTTTGAGGTAAATTTTGCCCCCTCACACATTCGCTGTTCTGGCGTTTCTGTTTTATGGGGAGTACCAGTAATATTTTCTGCTTATGTTCACGTCTGTTATAATTTGCTAATGCATGAAATTAATTTAGATGGAAAGGGTTCACGTTGGCTGGTTTATTTTTCAGGAGTGCCTCAAGTTCTTAAAAGATACCCTTTTTGGGGGATCACAGAACTTGTCTAGCAATTTTCGCCAGTCTACTGTTCTGAATCTGTATGCAGAGACAACACCTAATTTCTTGAAGGTTCTGTGTTATTTTACCTTATTTTTGGGTTGGTTTCCATACCTTGTTCAATCCTATCAAGCATGGAAAATGACTAAGTTCATTTTCAGGTTCTTAAAAGTCAATCTGGCTTGATTTCCTCTAGCCAACTTTCTGAGGAGCTGGAAAGGTTGCAGGCATCCATTATAGACTCAAATCCAAGGTTGCAAAGCAGTGGGACTGCTGATTCATCTTCTGATGGATATGCGGATGACATTGAGACAGAAGCAAACTCATACTTTCATCAGATGTTTTCTAGTCAGTTAACCATTGATGCCATGGTTCAGATGCTTGCTCGATTCAAAGAATCTTCTGTGAAGAGGTGACCCCTGTTAATGATATGACATGTGGTTGATTGAATTGCATTTATTCGACTTAACTGATCCAATATATTTAGGAAAAGAATTTCGCTGCTTAATTATCAAGGCATATTTTTTGGGGAGTTTTCTTATCATTGCTTTTTATTCTGTTTATACTATATCTTTCTAACCTTTATCCAAGGAAGAAGAAATTTCCAGATTTCATATCTGAATTGAGTTCCTGTCCCTTCAGTTTTAAATTTTCTGTGTGAATTGCTTCTCTAGTATTCTATATGATAAAATTGTGAATTATATGTTAACTTTCTCATCAACAAGAAGTGGTATTGTTGCTTTGTCATTGTTGCGAAGCTCATAAATTTACACTGAATGCTATGATTTTGAACCTTTTGTTTTGATCGGGCTCCATTTGGAAATGCTAGTAGCCCTTCAGGGTTGTATCTTCGAGCCCTGTTGACTAGGGTGTCTCCTAACTTAGGATATTACCTTTTGAATTTTTCAAAATGAAAGTCACCTCTTGCCAATTGATTTGTTGAAAAAATTTAAAATATGTTCAAATGTAACTTCAACTGATGTCATTTTTAATGATTTAAGCATGTCATGAATATTCTTAGTGAATTGAATTTGTCTATGGATTTGAGATGCCATTAGTTCAGTGTTGAGATATTATCTGGTCAATGGTTAATCACTAATGGCCTGGACACTTTTGCGTGAATTAACAGGGAGCAATCAATTTTTGAGTGTATGATAGCTAATTTGTTTGAGGAGTATAGGTTTTTCCCAAAGTATCCTGAGAGGCAACTCAAAATTGCTGCAGTTCTCTTTGGTGAGTTTTACTTTTGATCCTGCAGATGATGGAATTGTCTCAAGTCTTCTTTAGTGGTTTGAGAATCATCATTATCAATATGATTTGTGTTAATGTGATACTTGACAACTTTAGCATTCATTTGTGACAAATTCTATGGAATAGCTATTTGATAGACACTGAATTGTGTTTGTGTGAAAATTTGTTATGCTACTCTTGATGTCATTGTTTTGATGTCTTATCCTTTTTACGAGGTGTTTTATTAACCAGTCTCTCAATTTGCCTGGTTATTTCTTAATAGCATGTGACATATTTATTGTGAGAGAAGAGGCAAACAATACAAGAGGAGTGAGGCTATATGAATAAAGGGAAATGCTTAACTTGTAGAAGATACAAAAGATAATCTTAAATCATTTGTTTCAATGATGCTGCACAAATCATAACAGATTAGCTGCAACAGTGCTACATGATGGTGCGGAGGAGAGAACTAAGGATAAAATATAGGAAGCTAAAGAGGCAATATTGCTAGCTCATGTAAATCTGAAAACAAGTGAATAACAGAAATACAGAAAATTGCCAATATTGGAGAAGGGTCTGAAAACTGAGGCCCCATGGATCTCCAACACAGTTTGGTGTGGGATTCTATTTTTGTTTAGGCAATTTTCAGTGGATGTACTGAGGTGTCCTTTTTTGCATTGTCACTTCTGAAGATCTTAATACTGGTTAGAACTGAATTTGTATCAAGGTATGGGCGTTTGTAAAATTCTGGGCAACATTCACTTGTCTCTGAGAATAACGTCCATGATAAGCATGTGTGGTCATTAATAATGGTCACAAACCACATCAGACTCTTCAAAATATTTATTTTTGAGGGTCCAAATTTGTCATTATGAATAATTGTGGATGCTTTTGTTGGAGAAAATTTGGAGAAAAATCTAGGAAGTTAATTAGGAACAGAACTAATAACTCCATAAATCTGGGGAAAAAAACATACCAGAAAGTATAGATCTTCAAAAGTTACAGTAGATTTGAGTGTGCAAAAGCTTGCATAAGCATAATTATTCTTTTTTTGGGGTAATGTGTTTGTTTTAATATTTAATTTTCTTTCATTTTATTAAAAGACTTTGAACATGACCAGGTTCTTTGATCAAGCATCAGCTTGTAACTCATCTCAGTCTTGGGATTGCTCTTCGTTGTGTTCTTGATGCATTGCGCAAACCTGCTGATTCAAAGGTTTGGATTGGGTTGATGAGTATTTTTGCTAGTTTTGATCTCATGTAAAAAAATGAGTCTTCAAAGCCAAAAAAATTGACAGCATTTATTTGCAGATGTTTCTATTTGGAAGTCTGGCATTGGAGCAGTTTGTTGATCGTCTGATTGAGTGGCCGCAATACTGCAATCATATTCTTCAAATATCTCATATGCGCAGTACACATGCAGAAATAGTAGCTTTCATTGAGCAGGCTCTAGCCAGAATTTCATCAGGTTATTCAGAAGCGGATGGGATCAACCAGCCTTCTGCTATAAATAATCATAACTCTATTGCAACTACCTCAGGGCACATGGAGGTAAGCAGTAAATTCCTCTCTCCTTTCTTTTATGATTTGTTAGAATAATGTAGTCTGATGAATGAGTTATGGTAGTCTAACCAGCTGGGACCTTCAATTTGAAAATGTTCAAAATTAGTAGTCATCATCTGTTGATGATTTGTTTCGATGACAATATTGATGATTTAAGTAATTAGTTTTGTATTTTTCCCACTTTTACTGCCATCCTCACTATGAAGAGACCTTTGAGAGGCCTATCTTTTGTATCCCCTGCGCAAACTGTTTAGCTGATTTGATTTATTAATATGTGGTCTGAGAATATCGTGGTTGTTTTGAGTCTAGCTTTTTGATCAGGAGTGTTTGATAGTTATCTGTTACAATTAGCTTGTGTCCTTAACTCCTTAGTGTAACTAAAATGTTGGTCTTTTATTATTGATTGTAAATGAGTGATACCTTAGTGAACGTTTTCACTTCTCCCAAGTTTAATGAGGCCAAGCTGTTCTCCCTACCTGGGTCAGTTATTTGCTTTAGTGGGAGGCAGATGGATGGCCATTGTCTTTGTTTTCTGTTGCCCTTATTTGCCATTTATGTCTGATAGTTTCTGCAGCAGGTTTCTAAATGCTTAGTTTTTTAGAAACCTATTTAAAAACTGTCAATTTTTCTTGGATCCGAATCCTCTACATATATCAAGTAAATGCATTATGAGTATTTAGAGGTAGATAAAGAGAAAATAAGCATTGGGTGGAAAGAGAAGAGGTGCAATGGGTTCATGTGAATTTTTCTTTAAAACAAAGAGGCTATTTGCTTCTCCTTTCAACCACTGTTCTTATTTCTTTATGCCATTTCAGTTTACATTTTTCTTTACTGTGTCCTTGTTGCAGTTTAATGGGTCTAGTATAATGCAACCTGGACAACAACTTGCATTACAACAACAAAGACGTGAGATTGCCTTAGATGATCGTCATAAAGCCTCTGCTGTTTCATCTATTGATGTTAAACCTCTATTATCCTCTGTCGGGCAATCTTCAGTAGTTACATCTGGTGATACTTCTGGAACCAATAAGGTACTGCCATTGTGTCCACTGTTCATATCTTTAAACTCTGTGAGTGTTGTGATCTGTCTTTGGCATCCGTTATCATTACCCTGGTTTGTTTTATTCCTATATTTGCAGATACATGGCACAGTCAGCACCCCGTCAATGCTATCATCTTCTCCTGGTTTTGTTCGCCCTTCACGTGGAGCTACATCTACCAGTATATTTCTGTTTCTCTAGAATGATGCATACTTTTTCGTTAGAATAGTGTAGCCTGTTCTTATTTTTAGAAGTTGTGATTTGTTTATCTGGTTTTCCTCATTTGTAGGGTTTGGTTCTGCTTTGAACATTGAAACGCTTGTTGCGGCAGCTGAGAAAAGAGAAACTCCCATTGAGGTTTTGCACTGTTTCTTATTTCTTATTATAGAAAATGGTTGATAATGGCTGTTCTTTTTGTGTTTTCATTGAGATATATTATTCATGTGGATGCTTGAATGTCCTACTATCTGACTATGAGGATTGTCACATGTTTCAAGCTTTTCTTCCTGCTGTCTGCTTTAGTTATTTAATTACTGTAGGTTTGGGATTATTTGTTCATTCATTGTTTCTGAATTCTGTTATCAGGCACCAGGATCAGAGGTTCAGGACAAAATATCATTCATAATCAACAATATTTCTGCTACTAATGTTGAAGCAAAAGGAAAAGAATTTACTGAAGTTTTGAAAGAGCAGTACTATCCCTGGTTTGCCCAATATATGGTTATGAAAAGGTCAGAATACTTAAGAAATCCACATTATGCAATTTCTAACTCTGTTTTATGTTGATTCAATGTGCATGCATATAGGGTCAGTATACTTGAGTGAATAGATAAAATGCAGTACTGCCTCGGAATAACAAAATGATTTGTTGTATTAGCTGATAAGTACAGTAGATTTAGTGTTTATTTTTAAGAATGCAAGAATGAAATATCTGAATTTGCTTTTGTTTCCTACTTGCTGTTGTAATTCATGGAGATAACTGAATAAAGAGCTAAATGAGAGGAGAGAGGATTTTCTAAAATTCGTGGAGATAACTGAATATAGAGCTAAGTGGATTTGTACTTGTAATATGTTTACTTATATCATTTTCCACTAACATCTCGACAGAGCAAGCATTGAGCCAAATTTCCATGACTTATACCTGAAATTCTTGGACAAAATTAATTCAAAGCCTTTGATTAGAGAAATTGTCCAAGCAACTTACGAAAATTGCAAGGTTTGAGCTATTTTTTTCCCTTGAAAGTGATGAATTATTGAAATTGAAAATTTAAGCCAGTAATTGGTATTTATGTCCTCTTCAGGTTCTGTTAGGATCGGAGCTTATAAAGTCAAGTTCAGAAGAACGCTCATTGCTGAAAAATCTGGGCAGCTGGCTCGGAAAGCTAACAATTGGAAGGAATCAAGTTTTGCGGGCGCGTGAAATAGATCCTAAGTCTTTGATTATAGAGGTAATATCTATATTATGTAATTACTAACGTCTGATGCCACTATGGTTTACCATTTACTTTTTCCTTTTTGGAATATCTCGTTGATGAAATTTCCTGTGTTCTATCAATTCTTTTCCACTGATTTTCAAATTTTGTAGGCGTATGAGAAGGGACTGATGATTGCAGTTATTCCATTTACTTCGAAGGTATACTTTATAGTTGTTGATAATATGGACTATGAAATAATTAAAGGTCTGCGCCCTTATTCAGTCGTATTTTATTCATTCAATATATGTGTACATATATAGAAGGAAATAACCTAATCTGATCAGTAGGGTTTCTCCTAGAATCTAGGTAATCTGATCACTAGAGTTTCTCCTAGAATCTAGGAACAATAATTTGAAATTTAAAAAACAGTTAAGATCACATAATCTGATCTGATCATAACAGATTAGGGTTTAAGAGATAAAAGCCCATAGTTGGCGGCAAGGCCCATTCCAACACTCCCCCTCAAGCTGGTGAATAGATGTTGATCATTCCCAGATTGCTTCTAAGACCTTCGAACTTTCCCTGAGTAAGCGACTTTGTCATAATATCTGCAGCCTGTTTTCCTGATGGAATATAAGACAGATCCATCACCTTTGCTTCCAATTTCTCTCTAATGAAATGCCGGTCTATCTCCACGTGCTTCATTCGATCATGATGAATAGGATTGTTTGCAATCCTAATTGTTGACATGTTGTCACACCATACCTTTATGGGTCCTTCTAGTTCAGCATTAATCTCCTTAAGAAGTCTTATTACCCACATACCTTCACATACTCCAAGAGACAATGCTCTATATTCAGATTCTGCTGAGCTTCGAGAGACTACTGGTTGCTTTTTACTCCTCCAAGTTACTAGATTACCCCATACATAGGTACAATAACCAGTGGTGGAGCGTCTATCAACTTTTGAACCTCCCCAATCAGCATCAGTGAACAATTCAATGCTTCTAGAGTTCCCCTTTTCAAAGAATAAACCTAGACCTGGAGTTTTCTTTAGGTACCTGAGTATCCTGTATACTGCAGTCATATGCTCTTTCTGCGGGTTACTAGAGAACTGACTTACCACACTTACAGGAAAACATATATCAGGACGTGTGTGAGACAAGTAAATTAGCTTTCCAACTAATTTCTGGTATCTCTCTTGATTTACTGCTGTACCATCAGGCCGAATCGTTAATTTTTGATTTAATTCCATAGGAGTATGAGCTGGTCTTGCCCCCAGCATTCCAGTTCCTTTAAGGAGATCCAGCGTATACTTCCTTTGTGAAACATTAATCCCTTTATGAGTTCTAGCCACTTCCATTCCTAAGAAGTATCTTAATGGGCCTAGATCTTTTATCTCAAATTCTGATGCTAAATTTTTCTTTAGCATTGTGATTTCTTCCTCATCATCGCCTGTCAAGACAATATCATCAACGTACACGATGAGAATTGTTCTTCTTCCATCTCGGTTCTTTATAAACAATGTATCATCTGCTTGGCACTGTTTATAACCCCAAGCCTTGATAGCTCGAGTAAATCTTTCGAACCATGCTCTTGGTGATTGCTTCAATCCATATAGTGATTTGTAAAGCTTGCATACTTTTCTGGAATTTTCTGAGCTTCTAAGTCCCAAAGGCACCTCCATGTATACTTCTTCTTCAAGATCACCATTTAAAAAGGCATTCTTTACATCCATTTGATGTAAAGGCCACTCTAGATTGGCTGCAAGAGACAACAAAACCTTTATAGTGTTAAGTTTTGCTACAGGGGCAAATGTTTCTTGATAATCAATGCCATAAGTCTGTGTAAACCCTCGAGCAACTAGTCGAGCTTTGTATTTATTTACACTCCCATCAGGATTGTATTTCACAGTAAAAACCCACTTGCTGCTGACTACAGACTTTCCTTTAGGTAAATTAGTGATTTTCCAAGTCCCATTCTTATGTAGAGCTCTCAATTCTTCTTCAATAGCTTGTTTCCACTTTGGATCACAAACGGCTTCTTCAAAGTTTCTGGGTATGCTTTCCTTCTCAACATTAACCACAAAGGTTTTCATATGTGGTGAAAGCTTGTTGTATGAGACATACCTGGCTATAGGATGTTGAGTGCAACTCCTCTTCCCTTTCCTTAATGCAATAGGCCAGTGCAGATCCTCAGAACTTGTCTCGGTTGCAGGATCATAAGTCTGCTGAGGTGTGGAATTAGTATCTACCTCATCATGTGGCTGTTCTGTGGTTGCATCAGGTTCAGCCAACCTAGTCTCATGTGTTTCAGATTCAGAAATTAAGTTAAGAGGCTCAAATGGATTTGCTGTTTGGGGTATGACTGTTTGAGGACTTTGCTGGGGTCTGTTTCTGGAATTCTCATGCACTGAAATTTCTGAGCTGTTTCTATAAGAATCAGAATGATTTTCAGTAGAATGAATAGGATGAATAGGTGAGGAGTCTGGAAATGGTGTTTGCAATTCATTAATAGGCTGTGTAGATGAGGAAACACTATATTGCTGATCATACTCAGATTTAGGTTCATAAACAAGCCATTCACTCCTACTTTTACTCTCCCCCTGAATGGGTGACCCCAGAGAGAAATAAGGTTGGTTTTCAACAAATTTTACATTTGAAGTGACAAAAAATTTGTTTGAAGCTGGATAAAAACATTTATACCCTTTTGAGTTGAGGAGTAGCCCAAGAAAATGCATTTGAGGGCACGTGTGGCTAGTTTACCTCCTCCCTCATTATAAACAAAAACTGTACAGCCAAAAACCCGTGTAGGAAGAGGATTAATAAGAGGGGAATTTGGATAAGTTTTTGTAAACATTTGTAGGGGAGTCTGAAAATTCAGTATTTTTGAGGGCATGCGATTTATTAAGTAGGCTGAGGTAAGAACAGCATCTCCCCAAAATTTGCTAGGAACATTGTTTTCAAACATAATGGACCTAGCTACCTCAAGGAGATGACGATTCTTCCTTTCAGCCACTCCATTTTGTTGAGGAGTATGAACACAAGAAGTTTGGTGATGGATTCCTTTTTCAGTCAAAAATTTTTTAAAATTTGAGTTTAAATACTCCCGACCATTGTCACTTCTAAGAACTTTAATAGCGGATGTAGTAGAGTCCATTCCACACTTCAGCATTCCCAATCACCTTCCCCAAAGCCAAGTCCTGAAAATGGCAACCAATTTTGTCAAAGGTTACTATGCAGCTTAGTTGATCAACAACACGTTTTACAGATAACAAGCTACACTCAATTTCTGGAACATATAAGACATTTTTCAATACAATGTCTTTAGAGATTACTCATGCACGATCCATGGATCTTTGAAAATTGGCCATTAGCCACTTCTACTGAATTATGCTTAGAGGAGTGAGTAAAATCAGAAAACAGTTCCTTGAACCCTGTTATGTGGTCTGTTGCACCAGAATCCACAACCCAGATATCCTTGGAAATAGTCACACCACTAAGAGCACATGTAAGGGTAGTACCTGATTTGGCCAAGGTAACAGAAGGGGAATTTTTCTCACAGATTTTTGCTGAGGATGATTCTGCATGTTTGTCCAGAATCCTTCGTAGAACGGAGAGTTCTTACGTGCAATTATCTGTTTTCAGGTGCATTTATCATTAGCCCTCTTTTATCATATCTGCCTTTCTGCTTCATGTTTGGAGGCTTGCCATGTAATTTCCAGCAATCTTCTTTGGTGTGACCATTTTTATTACAATGATCGCACCACTTCGTAGTTCTTTTTGTCCTTATGTCTCCCTGATTTCCACGGACAGCAAGGGCAGATGCCTCCTGGGAGATTGCTGCCTGGCTAGGTGAGCCTCGAGTCAAGAATTTTCTACTTTCCTCACATTTGATTAAGTTAAAAGCATCTTCCAATAGGGGAAGTGGCTTTATGCTCATTATGCGTCCTCGGGCATCTTCATATGAGTCATTGAGACCAAGAAGAAAATCACAGCACCTCTCTCGATCAAGTACACGTTTATGATAAATTATATCAGTTTGACAGGACCATTCGTAGCTTTCATATAAGTCTAATTGCTGCCATAGTTTCACCAAGGCAGTATAGTATTGAGTCACGGACTTCTCACCCTGATAGAGCTCTCGGAGTGCTCTTTTTACTTGTATGATCGCAGCAATATTCTCTCGGACAGAGAGGGTTTTTCGGGCAGAGTCCCAAATTTCTTTGGCAGAAGTAGCAAGGAGATAATTCTCACTTATCTCAACTGTCATAGAATTTATTAACCATGCCATTACCATGTTGTTTTCTGCACACCAAGTCTCGAATTCCACCGAGTCAGGCAAGGGTGGATCTTCGGTAAGATACTTGGCCTTCTTCTTTCCTCGGACGTACATCAGAATGTTCCGGGACCATTGGAGATAATTGCTCTCATTCAATTTGTGCGCTATCGTCACTTGAGAAAAGAAATCAGTCGCTGCCCCAATTGGACTAGCAACAGGATTTCCCATATTGGTCGACGGTGCAGTCCTTCTTGAGCTATCACCTGTTGACGCGGATAGGTGATCTCCGTCGTCAACGGCGAAGGCCCGCGGCTGACCGTTTAGGGCTGCTTTATATGACATCAGGGATGAGCCGAAGAACCTGGCTCTGATACCATGAAATAATTAAAGGTCTGCGCCCTTATTCTGTCGTATATTATTCATTCAATATATGTGTACATATATAGAAGGAAATAACCTAATCTGATCAGTAGGGTTTCTCCTAGAATCTAGGTAATCTGATCACTAGAGTTTCTCCTAGAATCTAGGAACAATAATTTGAAATTTAAAAAACAGTTAAGATCACATAATCTGATCTGATCATAACAGA
The DNA here is from genome assembly GCA_019022615.1 of Acacia melanoxylon. NCBI lineage: Eukaryota > Viridiplantae > Streptophyta > Magnoliopsida > Fabales > Fabaceae > Acacia > Acacia melanoxylon. The sequence continues at coordinate 9,710,493 of JAFJYJ010000010.1, forward strand.
TTAGGGTTTAAGAGATAAAAGCCCATATGGACTACATAATGATAGTTAGATTTAATCTACTGTTATTTTATTCATTTTAAAAAATCTTTATTTTATGTTCAATTGGATGTCGTAGATCCTGGAGCCATGCCAAAGCAGTCTTGCATATCAACCTCCTAATCCTTGGACCATGGGAATTCTTGGATTACTTGCTGAGATATATTCAATGCCCAACTTAAAAATGAACCTCAAGTTTGATATTGAGGTAGATATGGTGTTCATTTTGTTGTCATAGAGTAGTGTTTATTAGCATAAGTTTCTGTCACTTACATTTTCAAGTTGTGGTATCCAGGTTTTATTAAAAAATCTTGGTGTAGATATGAAAGATATCACACCGACTTCTCTCCTGAAGGATCGTAAAAGAGAAGTTGATGGAAATCCTGATTTCTCTAATAAAGATGTGGGGGCATCCCAGACACAAATAATGACTGATCTTAAATCAGGCCTTGTACCTCCAGTAAATCAAGTTGAACTACCACTTGAAGTTACCAATCCATCTAATACTGGGGGACATACGCACTTGTTGTCACAGGTTTGTTCTCTTAATATTTTGTGGTGTTTTGAAGTACTATAGTCTTTTTAACATTTTTGTTATTCAATGGAATAGTATGCCGCGCCTCTTCATCTTTCTACTGGGTCATTAATGGAAGAAGAGAAGGTAGCAGCTTTGGGCTTGTCTGATCAACTTCCTGTTGCTCAAGGACTTTCTTCATCCTCAATGCCTTTCTCTATGAGCCAGGTTTGGAACCCACTAAACCAGGGCCTTTTTCCTTTCTATTGGACCATGTATAACTTCACAGTACACTCCTTTTTATGCACAAATGACTTTGCTGCTGCTTGTGTTTGTAGGTTCCAACGGCAATACCTAATATTGGGACTCATGTTGTTATCAATCAGAAGCTTAGTAGTTTGGGTTTGCAAATGCATTTTCAGAGGTTTGGCATTCTCACTATAGTTGTTTACTTCTCTTGTGAATCTCAGAAGATCTGACCTTCTGTGTGCGCCTTTTTATATGTATGCAACAGAGTGGTTCCAGTTGCAATGGATAGGGCTATCAAAGAAATCGTATCTGGTATTGTGCAGCGTAGTGTTTCCATAGCAACACAAACAACAAAAGAACTTGTTTTAAAGGTTTGCATCTCAATGGAGCCTTAATGATATGGTTTCCTGGCTTTGAAATCTCACGTTTTCGATTCTGGCCAAGTTAAAAAAATCCATTCTTTTATTAGATTTAGCTACTAGTTGTGTTTTACACCTTGCAAGTTTTACCTGATTCTTGTTATTTTACTCCTTTCAACTGTAAATACTAAATACTTATTCTTTAATGTGAAATATAAAGTTCATATTAACAATTGTGTTTTGAAGTTGGGAGCCAGGAAGATCTGTTGATTGTTTATCAACCATTTTGGAGAAAAAATAGTGCTGGCATAATAAATAGGATACAATTATTGTCTTGTATAGGTCTTGAAACACGTAATGAGATGAAAGGAAATTAACTGAGCAATTCAAGCTTATTGAATCTTAGACAGGATAGAAGTCAGCTTTGATTCATTAAGCTCTGATTCCTTTACCTGCAACTAAAGCTAAGAAACCAGCAGCAATTTTTTGTTTTTTTATTTCCAACACATGGTGCATACAATGAGAATGACTGATATTAGTCTATCATGTGGTCAGAAGTTCCAAAGTCTATAATCCATGTGGTATTAGTGTGAGTAGTTTTTGGAGCTCATAAAAATTACCTTTTTTTTGCCAAAGTTGTAGTCAAGGTGTTTGAAGTCTGGTCATAATAGCATAGGTAATGTGACAAGGTTAGAAGGGGCTTTCTTAAGAGATAAATCAAGGTTTTCTGTTAGTTTATAATCTCTTGCATTGTTTAAGATTGTAGCTGGTTCATGTGGTTGGGGAATGACAGATGTTATTTGGAAGGAACCAAGCATCTTATTCTTGTCCTGTGCAGTAGATAGAAAAAAAATTATTTTGATCTTCCTTTAAATTGGAAGCCTTTGTCAGCAAACTTTGTTCTGACTTTTCTGTTTTCATTTTGTAAAATTCACTCAATCATAGGATTATGCCATGGAATCAGATGAGACACGTATATTAAATGCTGCACACCTGATGGTTGCAAGTTTGTCTGGGAGTCTAGCTCATGTCACATGCAAGGTAAAGCTTGGAAATATCACTATTTATTTAAACCTGTAGTCAAAATAAAATATAAGAAATTTATTTATGATGTCATACTTTATTATGCCATGATTTAATTACTTGTTCCATATTGCTACTCTGGTTTTTTACAGGAACCTTTACGTGCATCAATATCAAGTCAACTGAGGACTTCACTTCAGGGTTTAAATATTGCAAATGAAATTCTTGAACAAGCAGTACAACTTGTTACCAATGATAATCTTGATCTTGGTTGTGCTGTCATGGAACAGGCTGCTACTGAAAAGGTTAGTTTTGCTGATTGTATAGCAGTAGTGGTAACTTTTTTTGACTTTCAAATATGTTCTTGGTTCTTTGGGGTTGACAACAATGACTTTGTTGTGTTTGTTTTTGCCAATTGCGTCTTTGTTATGTTCTCTGAATGATTTAGGTAATGTTTCAGTAACATAACTCTATATTTTTAACATGCCTTAGACAAAATGAATGGTTCTTTTTATTTATGTCCATCGATAGCTGTGTTTTTTTGGTTGGATGTGACTCTGCTTTTGTGCTTTTGTTCTTATGTGCTTATCTGTAAATAGTAATTTTGTTAGATGCTTTGATTTAGTTTTCACTCTTACAATCTGGTGCAAACCATCTCAAAACTTCTGATTATAATGAAATATTCTAACTTGGATTATAAATGTCAAACTAATTCCTGGGTCAATCCGGGATAATTATAATGAATTTTTAGTTACAATTTTGTGCTGTATAATGCATAAACCATCAATTTGTATTATAAAAAAAAAAAGTCAAAATAACAATAATTTTGTATCTGCTTCAAGAAATATTTTCAAACAATTGAATTATATGTACTTATTTGTTTATCATAGGAAAATTTTCCTTTTTAGTTTCATTGAGGGGCTTTGCATTTATGTTTTACTATGTTGAAGTAGTAGGAAATTGATCCTGCGTTGTATATTTAAGTTCTGATTACAGAAAAATGAAAAACTTAGCTGTATAATTGAAATTTGTTTTTGAGGGTGAAAATGTACTAGATCCCCCTAGAAGTTTAAGAAATGCATAGTGCATCATCGCTCGTTGTTGTTTGGGGATGTCATATTTTTCACAAGGTTGTATAATGGTCTGTGGGCTTTTGGTGTTATACACTATTTTGCAGGCAATAAGCACCATTGATGCAGAGATTGGTCAGCAGCTTTCTTTGAGAAGGAAGCATCGAGAGGGTATGGGTCCAACATTTTTTGATGCAAACTTGTACACACAAGGTTCTATGGGTGGTGTGCCTGAGCCACTTCGTCCAAAACCTGGTCAATTGTCAATACAACAGCAACGCGTCTATGAGGTATTTAACCTGCTAACTTCTGTATTCTAAATTGTTGGTAGAGTGGTTATATGTTAGAAATACTTTACTGAATTTCTGGTTGCTTACGTTTTTTATATTAGGACTTTGTTCGGCTTTCGTGGCAAAACCAGCCTAGTCAGAGCTCTCATTCTATGCCTGGGGGTGTTGGTGTACAATCTGGCAGTGCTGGACTTATGGGAACCTTTGGTCCTGGATCAGTACCCGTTAATCCAGGTTACTCAGTGGGCCCTGGAAGCACAGGATATGAAGCAGTCTCCCGATTGTCAGATGATGTGGCAGAGTCAAATTTGGCTTCACACTTCAGGTTCTCATGTTATTTATTTTGTTGATTTCCTTAACATTCTTTTATTTGAAATCATTTTTATGATAATTCTGTTCATGGTTCAGTGGTCCTCCCTCAATTCACCTTAGAGGAGCTGATGGTGTTCCCCAGCATAGTGTAGAGAATGATTCTCTTGCTGCCTCATTTCCTTCAGCTGCATCCTCCCCCGAGTTGCATGACTCTTCTGATGTTGTGAAAGTAAGATATTAATATGAACATCCTTGATAAATGCGCTTCTGATGTATAATATTTTGGCATCTAAACGTTGTTTTGATCTCTTGCAAGGAATCTGGAGCATCTTCACAGCCACAAGCTTCATCAGTAGTGGAGCGCATCGGAAGTGGTGTCTCTGAGCCTTCTCTCACGACAAGGGATGCCCTTGAAAAATACCAAGTTGTTGCACAAAAGGTTTTGATTTACAGCTATTTTTATTTCCTACTACGTATCTTTGACAGTTTAATTTAACCACACAGTACTCCTAAAACAGACTTAAGGATTAGTGTTTTTCTTTCGTTTTTAAAAAAAAATAATATATGTCTCATGCTTTATGATTCTTTATTATGTCCTTGGGTTTATAAAGCAAAGAATTTAACTCACAGCAGGTAAATAATTATCCAGGATAGAGATGACTAATATCCAGACAACAGCTATAAAAACACTTATTATACACCTTATCCCTAATTTTTAATTCTCAATTAATATAGCACATCTAACAAGTAACAACTAACACCAAAGTGTTTGCATCTCATGTTTTTAAGAATTTAGAGCAATTTTACTTGCTGATAATTCTTTCTTTTGCTTTGCCAAAAGACTCCACTTTTGTGCTTTGTTCATCTTTATGAAAATAATCATGTGCACTTGAAATGGGTATTCAAATTGGTAAGCTTAGATCTAGTTTCTAAGCAGCTTGGTGTTATTCCTACATAGGCTTTTAAATTAATCCTTGATGTGACAAATGCTTGAGCAGGATATTGCATACGTTGAAAACCAATTTACCAAGGGAATGATGATAGTTCTATATATAGATTTGTTCAAGCCAAACTTGTGGGAATTGTGTTGCTTTTCTTCCAACTTTTATTTCTCTTTTTGTGGAGGGTGTCTCTGGAATTTGCTCTCTCTGAAGGCTTGCTGTGCTATGCATTGTGATTTGTTTTGGGTACTACTATCAGAATTTGAAGTTTATTGTCAATGTTTATTTACGCTTTTCGTTTAATTGTTTCTAGTTGGAGGCTTTGATCTGTAATGATACTGGAGAAGCTGAAATCCAGGTATATTTTTAAATTATTCAATTTCTGCTGTTATGTCAATCATGAACTTATATCTTTCCTTTGTGTTTTTTTCCCACACTAATATAAAAATGTTAGAGCAAATGTATAATTAGGTTCTATATAACTGTAATTAGTGTTTTGCCTTCTGTATGTATCATAACAGATTCTGTGCTAGCTGTAATATTCTGTAGTAGCTGTAATATGTGCCACGCATCCTGCACAATTCTCTATGTAACAAACTCTGCAAATACCCTTTGTAATCCGTACTCACTATCTTGCTATATATACAATACAAAGGCCAGCTCTCTATTCATCTGGCTATTTCATATTTTCTGTGTTTCTGCAATCTTTCTCACTTGGTATCAGAGCCATCTCTTTTCCTCTTTATCGTCTTCGTCATGTCGGCTTCATCTCAAACCTCCGATGAAGCTGCAGTTCCTTCAGCTCCCAAATCCTATTCTCTTTTTCACTCCTCCAGTCAAACTACGTCTATCAAGTTGGATAGAAAGAATTTCCTGGTGTGGGAGTTCGTTGTTTTACCTCATTGAAGGTAACAAGCTCCAGAATCATATCTCCGTCGACGTTGTGGTTCCACCGATGACACGCTCAGTATCGGGTTCAACTCTGACCACTCCAAATCCTGAGTTCGAGGATTGGTATGCCGTTGATCGCATGCTTGTGGGCTGGATGCGCAACACTATGACTCAGGAAGTTGGGGCCCAGCTTCTCCATTGTCGTACGGCTCTTGAACTCTGGACAGGGGCCCGCACTCTTACCAGTGCTTTCTCTCGCTCATGGGTTATGGTGTATCAAGCTGAACTACATCAAACTCGGAAGAATGGTATGCGAATGGACGAGTACCTGGCCAAAATGAAGAATATCGCCGATCAACTAGTTCTTGCCGGAGCCCCTATCTCAACCGATGATTTAATCCTCCATACGTTGAACGTCTTGGATGTGGAATACAATGCAATAGTAGTTAAGTTAATCGATCAGCTTGGTCTGTCATGGGTGCTCAAGCTTCGTTACTAGCTTTTGAGAGTCGTTTAGAGCAACTCAATCAACTGTCATCTCTTTCTCTGTAGCCATCCGTAAATATGGCTTCCTCTGGAATTTCAGGATTTGACAAAAATTCTCCTTGTGGTCGAGGAACTGGACCATGGCGCAACTCTCGTGGCTCTCGTGGTCGTCGGTCTCGTGGTGGAAGGCCAAGAAATCATGGTGGATCCACCACTGGCGGTGGTGGCCGCCCTTACTGTACCTACTGTGAGTGACATGGTCACTACTATGAAACCTGCTACCAACGACAGGACTCAAATTCCAGTTATTCACGTAGTTTTTCTTCCAATGGATTCACGCCTCAAGCCTATTATGTTGAACCTCAGGTCATATCGGATCCTGACTAGTACATGGACTCAGGTGCTAGTCACCACATAACTCCTGATTCAACTTCACTCGACTTAGCTGTTTCATCAGGTAATCGATTTCTTTATACCTGCACTGGACATAAAACTCGCATACATGCCACTGGTGCTACTAAACTGAGTCCTCAGCTTGATCTTAAAGATATCCTTGTAGTACCATCTGCTACTAAAAGACTGCTCAGTGTAAATAGACTTGTCATCGATAATCCAATTGCTGTCACTTTTTCTAACGATGGCTGTGTTGTGAAGGAAAAGGGCTCCGGGTAACTGTTAATGAAGGGAACCCCAAGGTAGGGTCTATATCCCATGAGTAAAGTCTCTGCATAAGCTCAAACTCACTTGGCAACAGCAGACAGGAAGGACGATGAACTTTTTCTCCAATGGCATTACAAATTGGGACACCTTAGCAATAAGATTTTACGCCAGATTTTAAAGTCTTGTAATGTCAATTTAAATATTAATGATGCTTTAGTTTGCCCTACTTGTCAAAGTGGGAAATCAAAGAAATTGCCATTTTCTCGTTCTGTATCTCATGCTTCTTCTCCTCTGGCATTAATACGCACTGATCTATGGGGGCCATCCCCAATTCAATCCGTCAATGGTTACAGATACTATATTCATTTCATCGACGATTACAGTCGCTACACTTGGCTCTATCCACTCAAACACAAAGGAGAAGCAATCACTGCCTTCAATCATTTTCGTAGCTATGTAGAGAACCAATTTAATGCCATTATTAAGTCTATACAATGCGATAATGGTGCTGAGTTTAAGCCTTTTGCTCCTGTTGCTACCGCTGCCGGTATTGTTATGAGGTATACCTGCCCATATACCTCTTCCCAAAATGGCCGTGCCGAGTGCAAACACCGTCACATTGTTGAACTCAGTCTTACCTTACTTGCTCAGTCCCGGTCACCATTCACTTACTGGATCGATGCCTTTAAATGGCTGTCTACCTAAATAATCGTCTTCCAACAGCTATCATTGGCGATGAGACTCCTTTGTTTCGATTATTTAAAACAAGGCCAGATTATCATGTGTTGAAACCATTTGGATGTGCAGTTTATCCGTATTTGCGCCCTTACAATGCTCACAAACTTCAATATCATAGTCAATAGTGTATCTTCCTCGGACCAGCGTCTCAGCATAAGGGCTACAAATGTCTTAGTTCCTCTGGTCGTGTTTACATATCTCGTCATGCAGTATTTGATGCCTCTGTTTTCCCCTGTTTGTCAGGTTTTTTTCCGGCGACGTTCTACAACTCTAGATATAGGGCCCTCAGTTCCCTTCATCATCATTCCGACATCGGGCCACCTGAATAATCAGAATTCAGCTCCATTGAGTCTAGCTTCCTCTTCTCATACAAGTCCATCTAATGTGAGTTCTGGCCCAGTCTCGCCACCTAATGGTGTCTCACCTCCGGATATGGCCCAATCTGAGGCCCAACCAGCATTGTCCTCACGTGTCCCACTTATCTCCTCCAATAGTCACCCAATGGTGACTCGTGCCAAAGCCGGCGTCTCCAAACCCCGGTATCCCTTTGTCGGGTTGCTCAGCTCCGAAACGCCGTCGCAGCTCTCTCAGGCATGGCCGCTGAGCTCTGTTGCCGAGGCTCTCTCCTCCCCAAAGTGGAAAGCTGCGATGCAAGAGGAATACACGACACTTCTTCGGAACAACACATGGAGTCTTGTGCCGTATGATGGGACCCAAAAACTGGTGGTTGTCACTGGATCTTCAAAACCAAATTCAGAGCAGATGGCACGATCCTCAAAAACAAGGCGCGTCTTGTTGCTTAAGGATTGCAGCAAACCTCAGGGGTTGATTATTTCGAAACGTTCAGTCCGGTAATCAAGCCTACTACTGTAAAAATCATTCTCACCCTTGCTCTTACTTTTCGCTTGGATGTCCGTCAATTGGACGTGAATAACGCCTTCCTCAATGGCTTTCTTCACGAAACTGTCTTTATGCGACAACCGGATGGTTTTCGTGATGCCAAGAAACCCACTCATGTGTGTCGACTGACCAAAGCCATTCATGGTCTCAAACAAGCACCACGTGCTTGGTTTGAGCGTCTTCGTCATACTCTGGTCAAATGGGGTTTTAAAAATTCCATAAGTGATATTTCCTTGTTCTTTCTCAAGACTAAGTCGCTGGTTGTTTTTGTTCTGATATATGTGGATGATATATTAATTACTGGAAACAATGTTGATTTCATCAATCAATTCATAGCTAAGTTGAATAATAATTGCTTCTCTTTAAAGGATTTGGGTTCACTCTATTATTTCCTTGGTTTAGAGATTCATAGAGGTGCTTCAGGATTTTATCTCAACCAAAGCAAATATATATTGGATTTGTTGGAAAAATTTCAAATGTTTGACTGTGCACCTGTTCCAACTCCTATGGTCACTGGATGTCCTTTTACTGTTTCTGATGCCACACCAATGATTAATCCATCTCTCTATAGACAAGCTATAGGTTCCTTGCAGTATGTGACCACAACAAGGCCTGATATTGCTTATTCGGTCAATAAACTGAGTCAATTTCTATCTTGTCCTTTTGATGTGCATTTTAAAGGAGTTAAACGAATCTTTAGATACCTCAAAGCCACCTACAATTATGCTTTACATATCAAGCCATTTAGATCACTTCAGTTAATGGCATTTACTGATGCAGAATGGGCCACAGATTTAGATGATAGAAGATCTATAGCTGGTTGTTGTGTATATCTTGGTGGTACCTTAGTTTCTTGGGCTTCCAGGAAACAAAAGGTGGTGTCTAGAGCCAGTTCTGAGTCTGAATATAGGGCTCTTGCTGATGGGGCAGCTGAATTAAAATGGTTGAGTGGTTTACTCAGTGAACTTGGCTTGTTTCTGAAACGTCCCTCTGTTATTTGGTGTGGTAACCTAAGTGCTCAAGCCCTTGCTTTTTACCTAGTCCATCATTCCAGAAGTAAACATATAGACATTGATGTGCATTTTATAAGGGATCAAGTCTTGGCTGGTGATATTAAAGTTGCTTATGTTACCTCTAATCATCAAATTGCTGATTGTCTCACCAAAGATCTCACTCACTCACAATTCTCCTACCTAAGAAGCAAACTCGGGTTGTGTCCTACACCTTCTCGTTTGAGGGGGAATGTTAGAGCAAATGTATAATTAGGTTCTATATAACTGTAATTAGTGTTTTGCCTCCTGTATGTATCATAACAGATTCTGATACAGTAGTTGTAGAAGATTAGAGGATTTGAGAAGAGAAAGAGAGAAGGGAAGAGAGAATACACAGAATCACATCACCGTGCATCTTCATTCATTCACATATTCATCATTCAACATAAAAGCATAGCATACAATGAAGAGTCATATGCCTTATATAGGCAACCCCTCAACCCATTAATCCAAAATGGTTATTAACAACTAACTAACTAACCCTCATAACTAACTAACTAATACAACTAACTCCCTAACTAACTAACTAATATATTCTCTACACCTTACATATCAATACTCCCTTCCCAAAAACATCCTTGCCCTCAAGGATGTGAAACAACAAAAATACAAACCTAAAGAACAAAAATTTCAAAACTCAAAAATACAAATTTGAATCAATCAAAAACATCTTCTTCGAAAGCCCACTTTCCGACGACTTCACTACACGATACCTTACGCGGTGCTTTACTCAACCTCTTGCCGGTCAGCCCCTCCGGTCAGAACCCTTCGTAGGTAGCCCTCTCCGGTTAGCCATTTCTCAAAGAAAACACTATTGATGAAGTCTTTCTTGGTTTCCCTTCGACCGTTGTCCCATACCAACAAGAAGAGAATTTTTGTTTTTCTGGTTTCCCTTCTGTTGTTGTCCCATACCAATAAGAAGAGAATTTTTTCTTTTTCTTTTTCTTTTTCAACTTTTTAGCCAATGATAAAGACTCTGATTCTGGTTGATAATGCTGCGGCTGACAGAAATGATGGGTCGATGAACGTTTTGGATTCTGGTTTTTTTTTTTTTGGAGTTTCTGGCTATGTGCGCTTTTCTGTAAGAGACGACACGTCAAGGGTTCAGTAGAAGGAAATATGCCGACACCCAGTTCAGAATCCACCGACCAGGCAATGGTAATATGCCGACACGTCAATTAAAGACCCACGACGCCACGTACATATCAATTCAGTCGACGCAAGAAGAACCAAGAATGAATGCCGACGACGCAAGCAGAAACACGAACTGAACCCATAATTTCCTATGAGAATCAACTTGTGCTACGCCAACCAGAATTTCTGATGATATCAATCGAGTTAACGCAAGAAGAACCCAAAATGTTCGGTGACGCGAATCAGAACCAGAATCAGTTGAGACCCAGATTGCCGATGAGCCAGAAACAAACCAAACGATGCCTTAAACCAGTCGAACAGAGTGCAATTTGCCCAGAATTATTTCCGACGCATACATAGTCATGCTAAATTCCCGAATTTGATGCAGCCCGCCATTCAGAATGCTGAAGCTGCGAAAGAAAATACTCCAATAATCACTGTTGACACCAAAACAATTTCCAATAACCAGCGTTGAAGTCTTGACCTTCTTCTTGAATAGTCGTGAGTGTCTTTTTGAATTTTTCTGCTGACTCAAATGTCGAACTGAACCATTAGGTTCATGACTCCGCCGGGTTCAGGTTGCACTTGGTCAATTGGTTATTTTGATCGATCGGGCGAGCCGTGAGAAAGGAGAGAGGTTCGGAACTAATTCAAGAATTGCAGAGATTTACAGTGGGGGAGCCGAGGATGACTCGCTCTGATACCACTGATACAGTAGTTGTAGAAGATTAGAGGATTTGAGAAGAGAAAGAGAGAAGGGAAGAGAGAATACACAGAATCACCGTGCATCTTCATTCATTCACATATTCATCATTCAACATAAAAGCATAGCATACAATGAAGAGTCATATGCCTTATATAGGCAACCCCTCAACCCATTAATCCAAAATGGTTATTAACAACTAACTAACTAACCCTCATAACTAACTAACTAATACAACTAACTCCCTAACTAACTAACTAATATATTCTCTACACCTTACATATCAGATTCTGTGCTAGCTGTAATATTCTGTAGTAGCTGTAATATGTGCCACGCGTCCTGCACAATTCTCTATGTAACAAACTCTGCAAATACCCGTTGTAATCTGTACTCACTATCTTGCTATATATACAATACAAAGGCCAGCTCTCTATTCATCTGGCTATTTCATATTTTCTGTGTTTCTGCAATCTTTCTCACTAAAAACATTCATTATATCTTTCCTTTGTGTTTTTTCCCAACACTAATTTAAAAGCATTCATTGAAAATTTCTTTCCTGCATATTGTAAATTCTGTTTTTGCTTGGATTTTGACTTTTGTTTAGGGAATCATTTCTGAGGTTCCTGAAATTATTCTGAGATGTTTTAGTCGAGATGAGGCAGCCTTAGCTGTGGCTCAAAAGGTATGCTGTCTTTTACTAGGAGTATTATTGTTCTTGAATTTTATTCATTGTTTGCTAGTTTCATGGTAGTTTCACTGCTTTCATAGTCCTCTCATCTGCCTTATGTATGTAATCTTTCATTGAGGAAAATGACTAGATGTTGTTTCCAACAGGTTTTTAAAAGTTTATATGAGAATGTATCAAACAACATTCATGTGGGTGCTCATCTTGCAATTCTGACTGCGATTCGTGATGTTTGCAAGCTTGCTGTGAAGGAACTTACTAGTTGGGTATGATTTTCTTCCCTTTTATATTATAATTTCTTCAAGGTTTTGGTTGCACCGAGAGGGCTTGAATTTAGGATACTATCCATACTGGTACAGAAAATCGAGAGAGAGAAAGAAAGAGAAATCGAGAAGGAAATTCTCATTCAACAACTTGGAAACAATACACATGTAAGCTTATATACTGACTTGGCTCATATTCTGATCTAACAAACTAACCAGAAGATAGTTGAATTCACATGCAACCCTTGTAAGACTATCTACATGGCACTTATCAATGCCACATAACACACATCTTCTACTCTTACCGCATGAGCTAATATTCGGTGGTTGAATTTTGGATATGATATACTGAACCTGCAATATATATTTGTTGGATTGACATTTATTCTGTTAAGCACGGTTTCCACTTTTCATTCTTACTTTTGAAGGAGAGGAAATAATGTTGATTTTAGTTAAATGAATGAAATGGTCGAAGGATTCCATATGTTTATAGATATTTGTTGGATTGACATTCATTCTCTATTGTGATATATTTTCTTTCTTTTCTTGGAAATAAGCTTGACGTCTGACTTGTTTATCCTATTATCTTTCATGGCGATGATTATTTCAGCATCATGTACCCTTACCATAAAATCTGTTGTTTTATTCTGTAATTTGTTGCAGGTAATTTATTCTGAAGAAGAAAGGAAATTTAATAAAGATATTACCTTGGGTCTTATCCGTAGTGAATTGCTAAACCTTGCTGAATACAACGTTCATATGGCAAAACTGATTGATGGGGGCAGGAACAGTACGTTGGTTGACTCTATCTTTTTATCATTAATGTTTAATTCAATGCAACTGACACGTTGGATGATGTGCAGAGGCTGCAATGGAGTTTTCTATTTCTCTTCTTCAAACCTTGGTCGCTGAGGAACCCAAAGTTATCTCAGAATTTCACAATCTTGTTGATGCTTTGGCAAAGGTTTGTATTTGTTTTTGTGTTGTTTTCCAGATTGCTCAGTGCCTGAGGCCTATGCCATTACGTATCTTGCAGCTTTCTACGAAGCCTGGATCACCTGAATCATTACAGCAGCTGGTAGAGTTGATCAAGAATCCTGCTGCTAATGCAGCTTCGTTATCTGCCATTGGTCCTGGAAAAGAAGATAAGAATAAACAACCCAGAGACAAAAAGGTTTGAGGAAACGCATAATTCAACAGTCTCTGCCCTGTTATTGATTGGATTTTTGTTGTTGCTTATAACTGTCCTGAACCCTTTTTTTCATATGCTTCCTTGTGAAAAAACAGAGTCCTGGTCCACTTGCTAGCCGGGAGGAATTTAACAGCGTTGAATCCGTTGAACCAGATCCTGCTGGATTCCGCGAGTTCCGTGAGCAGGTATAATGTCCTATAAGTTGCCAGATTGTTTCATATTCTGTTGTTTGTCTGTACGTCTTATATTATGTGCTTGTTCTATGTTATAAAAAAATCATGCATTTGCTTATAAAGCTTTTAGATGAGCTAAATCTAGCTTCTTAAAAAAAAAAGCTACTGGATTTTTGGATTCGTCACAAGTTGAAATGCTGAGAAAATTCCTTTTCTAATTTATCTTAATTTCACGCTTCACTTTGTTTGGGGAAAAAAGTCCTTTGGTTGATATAAAGTTATTTAACATAGGTCTGGGATTCCTTGTTATTGCTTTTGTTGATAGCTGGTTTTATATACTTTTATATATTTTATTGCTTGAACTAAGTAAAGCCACCTTAACCTATGTTGTCTCTTAATTTAGTTTGGGCTTCCTGAATTTCAACTGTCAGGAACTTGTATCTGCTATAGTTTTACCTTGTTGTATGGCATTAAAGAGTAGTATGACATTAAAAAGTAATCTTTGGCTTGGCTTTAGGGGGTAGGATAGTAAACAAGATGTTAAAAAAATGATAATGTGCTATTTTTTGTGAAGTAGACTCCAACATGGCGTGTTAGTCACATCTCACTCTGGATATTTGACAGACTAATGAACTATTATGTAATGCATTTTTCATTTTAGAATTTTATAATAAACAGAAATATGATGAACACCTCTTATTTCTATTTTGTGTTTGGTTACAAACACCTTTTAATTATGATGAGATATCAATGTTCTTTTCTGTATGTAGTAGTATTAATGGACTAAAATGTATCTTAATTTTTTCCTTTTGAGCGGGGTTGTTGAGAAACTTATAGAAGTTGAGTTTATTTTTATTTTGGAATCTTAATTAGGTATTTTCAAATTGTTTTATAGAACAATAAAATAAGCTGCTTTAAGGCGGCTTAGAGTTTAACTTCTGTGTAAACCTTATGAAAACCATATTCTAACTTTTGTTCTAAAGTATACTGTGTAGCCTAATGTGAAATATAGTTTGTAATTCTATATTAGCTAGGAAATGATACTTGAAATAAAGTATATTCTATCTTTTTGTTGTCGTTGGTGAATTTTATTTTTTGTGGACAAGCACCGAATTGTGATTGACTGGGACAAGTGATGAATACAATATTTCAGAATATTTATAGATGCTTTAACAGCATTTTCACAGTACTGACTTGCTGTTAAATTCATTGTAGGTGTCCATGTTGTTTGCAGAATGGTACAGGATATGTGACCTTCCTGGTGCAAATGATGCAGCTGCTGCCCATTTCATCTTACAATTACATCAGAATGGTTTACTCAAGGGCGATGACATAACTGATCGTTTTTTCAGGATTTTGATGGTAGCACATCATTCTTCATTCAATCAAACATCCCTCCCAAATGAGGGTTATAATTATTAAACTTTTCTTTTTCCCCCTCTCAGGAACTGGCTGTTGCACATAGCCTATCTTCTGAGGTGATTAATTCAGGAGCACTGCAATCTCCTCAACAAATGCACACAATGTCATTTCTTGCAATTGATATTTTTTCTAAGCTTGTCTATACAATATTAAAGGTGAAAACTATGTCCCCTTTTATTTTCTTTTAAAAAGGTTATAACAAACTATTGAGTTATTCTACTGTTTATGAAGCAGGGATCTAGCAAAATCTTTCTTCTTCCCAAGGTTTGTAACATACAAATTTGCATCAATCATTCTTCCTACTTGAGAATTCATTTTTAAAATGTGGTGTAATAATGTTCTGTGGTCCATTTCAGATTCTGGCAGTGACTGTCAGATTCATTCGAAAAGATGCTGAGGAAAAGAAGGCATCTTTTAATCCTAGGCCATTTTTCAGACTGTTCATTAATTGGCTTCATGACCTGGGTTCCCTTGAGCCTGTTACGGATGGTGCAAACCTTCAGGTATTTGTCATTTTTTCCCTTTTGAATTTCTCTTTTACTATTTTCAAAATCTTTGTATAGGATAGGAACGTCATATATATGATTTATCACATGAATCTGAACCATTTATATTTTAGATAATTGTGTAAAAAAAGTGAATTCATTAATCCAAATTGTTTTGTTTTCTATGCTTTGTTCAATTGATTTCACTGAACCTGTTTCAAGTGAAAATTACAAATGAAGTTTAAAAGTAAATCGTGTTGGGCCAATAGATGTTTTAAACTAAGTTATGTGGCGATAGTAAATTGTCTCCTATGAATTTTGAAACACCTCTATTTTTCTTGTCTCTAAATATTGTGAAGAAATGCCGATAAATAGATTGATCATTAAAATTGTGATGGCTCATGGTGGGGGATGAATGCATAAGATAGATTAGTAATCTTTCTGAATAGAATATGTGATGTTAGCTGCATTGTCAGTTTATATGAAGCACTCAGTCTGACTTTTTTTAGCAAAGGATTTTAGAGAGAGCTTTTCTGGGCAATCTTTGGTGACTTTGGTGGTACCCTTCTCTAGTTGTTTTGATTAGTTGGGCTAATTGTCATTTTATAGCTTTTAACTGCTAAGCCATACTAGCATAATTTTCAAGACAATCATTTATGTTTAACTAATGTTTTCTGTACTGCAGATTTTGATTGCTTTTGCCAACGCATTTCATGCTTTGCAGCCCCTCAACGTTCCTGGATTCAGGTTTGAGTTAGAATATATTAATTCTCCATTGGCCGTTGAACTTTATTGTTCTGGAAGAGTTTTAGTATTGGAATATTATTTGCTTTTGGGCATACATTTGTTTCTGCATTATCCTTGCATGTTCTGATTTTCTCACTGAGTCGTCATTAGCAACATTTGCTATTTCTGAATCAAATGATTAGCCAGTCAGTAATTATTTGCCTGATGGTGTTTATCTATGTTCGTTATTTCCTTGACAAAATCATGTATTTGTGCTTGATGTTATTGTTGAGTTCTTCATCCTTAGGGTCTGGTTCATGGTTGGCGGCTTAAATTTAACCAGGAATTTGTTACTGAATATGCAAATTATGCCTTTATATGCTGTGCAATGATGTGAACTGGCTGGTTTACTAGAATGGCCATTATTTAGGCATTTCATGAACTGGAAATATGTGGAGGAGGGCTAGGGGCTCATGTTCCCTCACGTGTTGTCATGTGAGTGGACTGGCACCTGCGCTTGTTAGTGCATGGTGGTGGTTTTGGAGCTCTGGCTTCCTGGGTTGGGCTAGAAGATGATGTATGAAGGTTTATGATATATTTGGTCTGACTTGAAACCAAATGATGACAACTTAGGGATGGGTTAGTGGTGGACAATTGAGAGAAAAAGTATTCTCATTTCTTAATCACTGTTGTGATACAATCCCTCCTTATATACAAAATAGAGAGATAAAACTAAACAAATTAAAGAGAAAGATAAGGAGTAACTGATGGAGGAAATGTAGGAGAGAATAGGGGAGAGAATAAAGGAGAATTTGAATTTAGAGTATAATATTCCCACACTCCCCTCAAGTTGGATCATAGATATTAATCATGTCCAACCTGCTTATGCAACTTTCAAATGAAGGTTTGAGTAACCCCTTTGTCAATACATCAGCAGTTTGAAGATTCGTTGGTAGATAAGTGAGACATATGACCCCTTCTTCTACTTTTTCCCTGATGAAGTGTCGATCTATCTTCACATGTTTCGACCGTTCATGCTGAATAGGATTTAAGGCCATGCTTATGATAGCCTTATTATCGCAATAGAGTTTCAGTGGTAAATCCACGTTGACTTGTATCTCATCTAGAACCCGTTTCAGCCGCAACTCCTCCTTTATCCCTTGAGCTAGTGCCCTCAACTCAGCTTCAGCACTGCTCGTAGATACAACCCTCTGTTTCTGGCTTTTCCAGGTAACTAGGTTTCCCCATACGAAGGAGCTTTTGTGTATAATACCATGTGTTTGGAGGAAAACACTCAAGGTGTGGTTGAAGTACTCTGTGCCATTATCACTATGCAATACGTTGATGGTTGTATCGAATTGGTTTTGAACCATATTGAAGAATTGCATGAATGCTGAGGGAGCTTCAGACTTGTCTTTTAAGAGATAGACCCAACAAAGGCGAGTGTAATCATCTATGAAAGAGATGAACCATTTTGTTTTGGTATGGTTTGGGATGTGAGAAGGTCCACACAGATTACTGTAGAGACGGTAGTGAAAGGCTTGGATGGTGTATATGGAGCTCTAGGATACGATGAGCGGTGGTGTTTGGCTAATTTGCATCTCACATTTCATATTAATGCTAGTATTTGAGCAGAGAGAGGGGAACATACGAGATAGGTAATGAAAATTGGGATGGCCCATTCTCTTATGCCATAACATGATGTCATCAGTTCTAGAGGTCGATACAGAATTGCATACCCGAATTGGATGTTGGTGACTTACTCCAACATCATCAAGAAAGTAGAGCCCCTCGTATTCTTTAGCACGACCAATTGTCATCCCTGATGATAGATCCTGAAAAACACAATGAGATGGCAGAAATGTGGCACACCAGTTAGTTTGTTTTGTCAATTGGCTAACGGATAACAGATTGCATGCTAATTTTGATACATGGAAAACAGATTCAAGAGTGATAAACTCAGAAATCCGAATACTTCCTTTCCCGGCAATAGGAGCAAGAGAACTATCAGCAATTTTAACCTTTTGAACCGGCACATGGGACATAAGTTGTGAATAGTTGAGGACAAGCAGTCATGTGATCCGATGCTCTAGAATCAACTATCCATATTTGTTTATTCCGTGAGGCTTTGAGAGCATGAAGAAAAGTACACTTTTTAGCTAGTAACATCAAAGCTACAGTCTCTGACATGTATCCCACAACTTCTTGGGGCTCCAACACCACCATTTCTCTATTTCTTATTCACGAATTTGACAAATGACAGTTTGGTCCCTCAGTAGCAAACAAAAGAAGCACAGTAAACCAGCCCAAAGAGACAAAAAACTGAAGCCCAATGATAAATGGAGCCCAATGACCAATCTGATAAGTAAGACACGCCTGGGCACCTTTCAAATAAGTAAGACAAGCCCAATGACCAATCTGATAGTCAAAAAACCAGGTCTAGTGATAGATGAGCCCGATAGACCAACGTGAACCCGATAGATGTAGACAAGACCGATGCCGTGATAGGATTCAATGACACGAGATGAAGATGGACGATTCTGAGGACGTCGTCGGACGAGACGGCGTTGACGGAGATAGTGTCAGACGAGTCTTGGAACTGCTGCGGAAGGATGTTCTAGACTCTGAGTTGCGATGATGCCGAGATCGACTGACGATGAATGACACCCGAGTTGGGATGATGGCCAAGGCTCCCACTGTAGAGTCTCGAAAAACTGGTGAGAACAATGGCGGAATGCGCGAGCGAGTAGGTGAGTCGAGTCGAGCAAACCAGTTAGACGATGAATGACGATGAATGAACTCTAACGGTGTGAGATGAGGCGACGAGTCCGAGAATGACGGACCAAAGAGATGGACGAACTCTGGAATTTCAGCGGAGAACAACGACAGATGATGACGGACGAGTCGATAAATGAGGTCAGTCAAAGACAAGACTGGGTGAATCGTCTCACGGTGCCGGAGATGGCAGAGGACAATCTTGAAGGACCAGTCAGACGGACTGAAACAGGGACGCTCAAGATTGATTACGTTGCAGTGGGCAACGTTCACGAGCAGGATTTTGATGTTACAACAAGTTGGACGAGACTAGGTAACGTTTGGACGAATTTTGAAGATGTTGCAGTGGGCAACGTCTGGTTCACAATACTCAATTAATCTCTTCTAATTGCTTTGATACCATGTGGACAATTGAGAGAAAAAGTATTCTCATTTCTTAATCAATGGACAATTGAGAGAAAAAGTATTCTCATTTCTTAATCAATGTTGTGATACAATCCCTCCTTATATACAAAATAGAGAGATAAAACTAAACAAATTAAAGAGAAAGATAAGGAGTAACTGATGGAGGAAATGTAGGAGAGAATAGGGGAGAGAATAAAGGAGAATTTGAATTTAGAGTATAATATTCGCACAGTTAGTGAGGAACAAAATTCTAGATTTTGTACTAGACAGAGGTGATTGAAGGCCTCCGAATATGAATGAGAAACACAGAAGTTGGGTGATGTTTCCTGTTTCTTTAATACCATGTGGAATGATCACAAAACAAATGCTGGGAGAAACACTCTATTGAATGAAGTTCTAATTCCTTCACAAGTGAGGAGACTCCATAGGCCCATGGCTTAGCAGGATTTTCATTAGAATCTGTTAGGAACTAACAAAATTAGTACCCCAAAATACTAAATAACTGATATATTCAACTGATATCTAACAAAATTAGTACCCCAAAATACTAAATAACTGATATATTCAACTGATATCAAGTTATACAATCTGCTGGAAGCATAAACTACTCCCTACGCAGCCAAGATTGGTCACAGGTTAGCCAAAACAGAACCTGGTTCCCCTCTCCAAATAAACTCTCAAAATCTGCATAACCTCCCTCAAACACTCACGGCTCATATATTCAAAACAAAGGAGCTTTCACAGTCTCCTATGAGCCACCCTAACAAATAAAGCTACTGTTCCTAGACTTACTCCAAAAAGGATATAAAAACAACAAAGTCAACCCTGTAACTTTAAAAGGCATCTTGCCTTGTGTCTGCCCTGTTGTGCCTGCCTTGGAGTCTGTGTATAGACCTGACCCACTAATGGAAGGGTTCTTTCAGAATCCCTATAGCTGACGACGAGAGTATGTAAAAAAGTATCTCTAGCATTTAACTTACATAGAGTAGAGCACAAATGCAAAAAAACGCTCAGTAGTTCCCAGTAACCGTAGGTATACTTTGTTCTCTGCACAATAGCATCTCTTCTTGTTTTTCAGAATGGTTAATATTTTCTTATTTTGCTAATACTGGTGCATTTATCTTTTGTTTGGAACTCGCTGAAGGTTTGTTTTTTTTTTTTTTTTTTTTTGTTTTTTCAAGTAACAATTTATATATTATTCTTTATACAACTTTGGGATTCTATCAGTATGATATTGTGACGGTATATTTCTCATATAATTTATTTTAAACATTTTTTACAGTTTTGCATGGCTTGAGTTGATAAGTCATAGGAGTTTCTTACCAAAGATGTTGACTGGTAATGGTCAGAAAGGTTGGCCTTACATGCAAAGGTTTCTTGTAGATTTGTTCCAATTCATGGAGCCTTTTTTGAGGCATGCTGAACTTGGAGTGCCGGTTTGTAACTGTATCCTTCTCTTATTCCTTTGCTCTTTGGTGAAAGCATGATAATGAGTTTTATTTGTATATATTTTCTATCTTCTCTTTCCTTTTTGTTCATCAGGTTCATTTTCTCTATAAAGGCACACTTAGGGTGCTCCTAGTGCTACTTCATGACTTTCCCGAGTTCTTGTGTGATTATCATTTTACCTTCTGTGATGTTATTCCTCCTAGCTGCATACAAATGAGAAATATTATTTTAAGTGCATTTCCTCGTAGCATGAGGCTACCAGATCCATCCACGCCTAATCTAAAGGTCTTTTAAAGCTCATCTTGTCTACTTTTTCTTTCTTGGTCATGGTATTGAATATTGGCATGACACAACTTCCTTTTCTGCTTTCTTTTGCAGATTGATTTGCTTCAAGAAATAACTTTATCTCCTCGAATCTTTTCGGAGGTTGATGCAGCACTCAAGGCTAAGCAGATGAAGGCTGATGTAGATGAATATCTGAAGGTAATAACCCCACCTTGTGATTTTATTTTGTGATGAATTGATGACGAAGCCGGCATTTTGGTTTTCTTCCATTAAGATATTTAAGCGCCCCCCCCCCCCACCCAAAACAACACCACAAAAAAAAAAAAAAAAAAAGCAAGGTGCATTTTTTATTTCCTATATTATTGGCTCTCCTTTGTCCAAACTGATTCATAATTAATTTGATCAAATATCTGCAGACAAAGCAACAGGGTTCTCAATTTTTGTCTGAGCTAAAGCAGAAGGTGCTCCTCTTACCTAATGAAGCTGCCTCTGCTGGGACCCGTTACAATGTTCCGTTGATAAACTCACTAGTGTTATACGTTGGAATGCAGGTATGTTGTTTTTTAAATTTCAATATGATAAAATTTTATGTTGATTTTCAAGAGCGTGTAGTTTTGTTAAAGCATCTTCGAACTGTTTAATTGTTTATTTATCAACTACTTAATAGAGATTTGTGCTGTTTGGATTTCCCTCTCTTGTTTGATTGTTTTTGATATGTTAGGATGACTTTTAACTTGTACACCTGCCATATACTGAATCATCCTTTCCACGTAAGAAATTGATTCTTGTAACTTTATATATTTATTCACAACAGTGAGGTTGTGACCTTTTTATTAGCTAGTGAAACAAAGGATTGGATATTTGAAATTCATAAAACAGGGTGAACCTAGTTTAGAATTTTCCCCTTAAAAACATTTAGAAACTTCTAAAAGGTTTAAAAATTGGAATTTTTGATTTTTTAATGTAAGTCAGTTGTGGCTTTGAGGAAGCGGTTTGTTTCAAGTGCCTGGGGATCTTGTGATTGTGAATCCCTGTTTAGCTATCTCATGCCTTAAGTAAATTCTTATTTCTTTGTTTCTGTCTGGGCTATTATCTTGTCAGGCCATCCAGCAATTGCAGGGAAGAACTCCCCATGCACAATCGGCTGCAGGAGCATTTCCTTTGTCTGTATTTTCTGTTGGTGCTGCGTTGGATATTTTCAAAACTCTAATTGTGGACTTGGATACCGAGGGGCGTTACCTTTTCCTGAATGCTATTGCGAATCAACTACGTTACCCAAATACTCACACGCACTACTTTTCATTCATCCTTCTGTACTTATTTGCTGAATCAAACCAGGTGAACATATGTTTCTGAAACCTTTTTTATGTTAAAACTTAATCACAATACTTTTGGACAAAATGCTTTTTGTGTAGGTGCTGTCTGTCTGTTGTCATATCTGAAGTCTTGGACCTTCACTTTGCTAGTGATTCAGATGGTTGTGGAATGGCAATCTCTTAGGACTTTTTTCTTGAAAAATAATAGATACCCTTGTCTCAGTATTTATCTGTTTTAGGTAGGGTAGGGCCAAACAACACTTTTGCCCCTTGATTTTACTCCCATTCATGTTTCCGGAGCCATTCCCATGTGCCTCACCTTGTGAAAATTTCTTGGGTTTTAAAATTATTCTTATGTTTGTTCTCTTTACGCATGCAATTGCGCCATCTCAACAGAAGACTTCAGTCAAATTTCTTGTGAAATGTTACGATATCTTAATGTAATGGATATTTGCGTCCAACTGTTGGTTTTCCGTTTCTTTTTGGCCTTGAGAAGCTGTTGTATATTAGCTAGTATTGTTTATGAAACATGTTCATATGGTAATGATCAGACTTAAAATCCTTGTGATTTGGGAGCAATGCATGTTTTAGTTGACTGAATATTTCATGTTTTGCCTGGCAGGAAATCATTCAAGAACAAATTACTAGAGTCTTGTTAGAACGCCTTATTGTTAATCGACCCCATCCATGGGGCCTGCTCATCACTTTCATTGAGCTGATCAAGGTATTCTTTCCTTCTCTCTGTTATATATATATATATATATATAAAGTATACTCATTCCATTTCTTTGGGTTCAAAATCTTAATTTGCACTTGCTTTTTGTCATTTCCAGAACCCCAGATATAACTTTTGGAATAAGTCGTTCATAAGGTGTGCCCCAGAAATCGAAAAGCTTTTCGAATCAGTTTCAAGGTCTTGTGGGGGTCCGAAACCAGTAGATGATGGTATTGTCTCAGGCTGGGTCTCTGACAGTTCACACTGAGTTTTTCATTCTTGTATGTTTTTTGTATAGCTTATGTAAATTTTCATCTCTTAGGCTTTGCTATTTGATACCCTAATTTATCCTTATGGGTCCGTTTGCACCCTTGCAAATGTTAACAATGTTCTCTGGAGTTTTCATGTAAATGTCATGTACAGACAGATTTTTATCGTAGTTGACGATTTTTCCCCCTTTTGTTTCTCACCACAAATATTTCATGGCTTAGCACTAAGAAATGCGCCTTTGTTTTTCTTGGAATATGATGAATTTATTTAATGAAAATGAAACGAGGGCATGGATTTTGAATCTATGTACTATTTCGTATATCATAGAGAAACAAAAACCCCAAGACTAAAATGAAATCAATGTATAATGTAAGAATTATTTTTACTCAATTTTGTGCATTTAACGTGACTATTTTAAATGTCAATTATAGCACTAGATGAAAAACGAAGGAATTATTTATATGTAATTAGCAGGATATGTGTCCATTCGAGTCAGCCGTGATTTGATTCGTTAGTATGAAATGGTTGATAATACTTGGAATAAAAAATACAACTACGCTACTAATTTTTGTTTACCTGAATAGCTACACTACTGATTCATACTTCGTAATTTGTAAAACGAATAAACTATGATTAATATTACATATGTTCTCTAATATAAGATATCATTTGCAGTGAAAATTGTATTATATGTGAGATATTTATAGAATAAGTTGCTTAACTGATACAAATCAAGTGCCGATTCTTTCTTTGACTTGTAATTTTTCAATTTACAGAACAACTCAAGTAGATGTTTTAATACAAATGAGTAGTTGCGAATTTAATTCGAAAGAGTTATGTTTCTAACAATGTAGCTTTGAGTTCGTTACTTTTTCCTACAAACAAAAGTTTAACTTAAGTCTTAGAGTTCACTAACATGTTTCCAAACTTAGATAACACTTACCGAGATACTTATAGATCTATGAGTTTGTCAAAGATGTAAATTTTAGGGTTAAATGACTTAAATACCCTATAAATTTTCATGAATGGGCACTGAGCACTAGCAAGTTTTTGAGGTGGCGATACTAGATTCAAAAGATTAATGCACTGTTCAAGATCGTGGAAACATAACAAGATTACTTTGGGGGAAAAAATTGAGGGAGAAATGAAAAAAATGGGGTAATATTGCCTTGACCTAACTGGTCTAAATGGGCAACTGTAAGTTGATTGATTATGTTGAGGTGGCATGCCCACGTGACATTCACATCAATGTGTTTTGAGGTTAAAGAGCATTTTTCTCTTGATTGTTTCGTTACGGTGTAGAACAGGATATGTCAATGAGGATGGGCTTTGTCTTTGATCTTGGATCGAATGACCACGGAGTATCTATGGTCGAGATATCCAGGAAAGCATGGGATCATCAGACACAAAATAGGCTCTTCGCCAAAGGGGATGGGGGTTGTGTTTAGTGGGAGAGTGCTTGTGATGATCTTGAATGTAAATAGGTCTAAGTTAGAATGTGTGTGCGCTTAGGGTTTAACCTTTGATTTTATAGTGTATACCTTAGGTAGGATATCCAGGATCTATCGTAATTCATGGCCGTTATATCATATCTTGGATATGGTTTCCGATATACTGATGTTATAGATAATAGCGGGATTATCCAATATCATCAGAGTATCCCGTGATTGGGTCTGTCCCTTAATGGGCCATATCAACGTTGGGCCTGATGGGAATCCGTAACAGTTTCCATGAAAAGTTTTTCGAGATTTCATAGCCATAATCAAGTGCCAAATTATTAAATAAATTGAAAAATCAACAAAAACAAAGAACCTATATAATCAAAACACATATATACATGAGCATAGAAACCAATAAACCATAAACTAGAAAACTCAAAATCAAAAGCAAAATAAAAAAACCCTCAAATCTAGAAACAACAAACTGGAAATTCTAAGTTTAGGGAACCAAAAGCTACAACGGAAGAAAACGAAGAACATAGAAGAGGAGAAAGCCACTCATCTTTGGGAAACTCTTCACAATTTGTTTGGTGAAGCACAACCATATATTTTGTCCCACCGATGATAGATATGGGCATGCTTCATGAAACAAATTTGGCAAGAATTTTTCAATGAGTGGCTTTCCCTTCTTCTATTTCTCAGTTTCATGAACCCAGAATTTCCGTTTGCTTTTTCATACTTGATGATGTTTGACTTTGCTTTTGATTTTGAATTTATGGTTTATGATTCTGCTCATATATTTAGTTTTATTTATGGGTTTTTAATTTTTGTTGAATTTTCATTTTAATAGATCATTTGGTGCTTGATGGTGGTATCCCTTATATGAAATAAATCAACAAACAAAATCTGTGACCCATGAGGAGTTATTGCCCCCTTCAAAAAGCTTCCTAATACCCATAGCTTTTCATAGAAATTTTTAGGGCAAAAATGCCCTTTAACCTAGTTGACGTGGGTATACCACCTCAACATAGCCGGTCAACTAATGGTTGACCATTTGGAATCGTTAGGTCAGGGAAATTTTGCCCTGTTTTTTACCAAGAAAAGTTACCTTCTCAAAAACTTTATAGTGCCTAGTGCTCATTTGTGGAAACTTTCAAAACATTTTAGCTCTTTAACCTTAAATTTTAATATATTTAAAAATTATAAAACTTAAAAATCTTGCCATTTGTCTTCAACTGTTAAAAATTTGACAAAAAAAATGGAAGTTAAAATCACCAACTTTAGGTAAAGTGTATACGTTTCTTAATTAACATCGATGTGATCAAATTATGGAGTACTTCTACCAGCCTTTTTTGTCTAATTCTTGATAACTTGCGATGGCTTCTTCATTACTTTGGATTTCAATTACGATGTATATTCACTTTAAGCAGTACTTGCACGCAATAATTTTCTTTTTTCTCAAGCATTATTTTATGTGTCTTCTTAAAGTGATCAGACTTTATTGTATAAGATAAGTATGAGTAAACCTTGGGAAGGTTCCGCTATAGAAAATGGTGTTACTATTATTTAACTTTGTCCAACATTTGTATATTTAATAAAGAGAGATCTTGATTGTTATTTTAAAGTAGTTATTGTTATTTCTTAAAGTGAAGTAGTCATTGATCTTTATATTATTCCCTTCCCAATAATTTTGATGTGGTTGGCGTCGGAGCTCCAACGACTAGCTGACTAATGCCAGAGTTTTGTTACCGACGGTGGAAAGATTTTTAAATAAAAAGGAACGTAAGGACAATACTGTCATTTGACAAATAACCTTAATTTCAAAACAAGTTCCTAAGGACTGCATTCAAGATATAAGACATTTCATATTCTCCCTTTAATAAAATTTCATAATAAATTTTTCTGTTAAAAAGCCGTTTTAATTAGATTATAAATATTTCTTTTCTATTATTTAAATTAATACTACCTCCGGTCCTAAATAAAAGAATTAATTTAGAAGTGAATTTTGGTCATAATTTTTTTTTTTCATTTTATCTCTTATATTTATTATTTTTCTCCAAACTAATTTATTTGAATTATAAATTGACATATAACGATACACATAAATATTTTAGAGAGTTCATGTAACATGTGTAATAATTAAGTAATTTATTTAACTTCTTTAATCTTTCCAAATTAGTTAACTAGATCTTATATTAAGGACCGAAACTAGTACAATTTTCTTAAAATTTTGTTGACATTAATTACATCCATTAATTTTTTTAAAATGAACTATCATTATTTCAACAGCTATATCATCCCCAATATTTCTCTCAGATTCAACATATTCTTATTCATAAGTTTCCAGCTAGAGACCAACTCATTTGGAATGGCAATTTCAATGGAGTTTATACAGTCAAAACTAATTAATTACAAAATCATGTTGTAGCACAAACAAGCTCTAATCTAGGCATAATAAATCAATTTCGATGGGCAAAACTTTGGACATTAAATATTCATCCTTGCATTAAAATGCTTTTCAGCCTTAGGGCACGTCTTGGATCTGGTGAACCCCTAGAATCCAACTCAATTTTTTTTGTACAAAAAAGACATTTTTTTTGAAGGATTGTTAGAAACATTTTACCTGCTTTATCATTTCTCCATCAACGGCATATATAGCTTGCAGGAAGAAAATATGATCCTCAACAAGCCATTCAGCACACTCAAGTACAGTGGAAAGCTTTTCTTCAGTCACAAAATCAAGTACCAGCATCCAAGAACCATTCCAAGAATATGTTCCCTTACCATATTATATAATGACAAGATTACATGAAGATTGCTTTTAATAACATGCACATATCCTTCAAGCTATTGAAAATATGCAGCGGTCATTAGAGCAAAGTCACTGATATTTGGTGGAGCATACCCATTGGAGCTTTTCTTTGTATGAGTTTTACTTGCATCCTTATATTCTTGTGAGAATACTGTGATAATATCAAGGGACTAATCATTCTTGTGGTTTCTTCATGGTTAGAGTTGTAAGAAACAAGCTTAGTTAAGGTCTTAACCCAATCATCCATCCGAATTTTTGTGTTTGGAGTTACAAGATCTATATCCTCTTTTGTGGTAAAAGACACAATACAATAACCATTCTCAGGGGAATCATCTTCATCTCCACATGCGATAAATCCTATCCCTTATAATATGAGTACAAAGGAATATCATGCACCAATAACCTTAATAATTAGTTAATTCATCCATGGTTGGCACCAAGCAGTGTACTGTTTCGATGTAATTTCAGAGACGGTATCCCTTGCTCATTTGTTCTTCCATGTCACTCCTCCTCCGGCAAGCATTATGAGTTATTATCCTCTCCCACTTCAGCATTCTTCCTGCTAAGGAACTTCTTCCATCCATTAACTATATATATATCGTCTTCCTCCTCATGTCAGATCAAGAAACCTACATGTCCAGGTGACAGGAGTTTGTCCCGATATGAGAGAAGAGGAGGACGTTTCCTTGCATTTTTAGGTTCATCCTTGCGCTTCTATTAGAGAATAATGAGGATTAGCATTTATCAGTATGCAATATGCTGTGGTATATGCTATGGTCCCTGTGGTCCCATAATTCTGTTGTAATGCAAATCTGTAAAATACTCCATTGTATACGTGTCACATTGTAATAGGTTCTGTTATACACTCATAACTGTAAGATTTTCCCTATAATTGTATCACTGAGTTTATGTATATGAGAATCATGCTGAGCATAATCATTCAGTGCTTTAGCAATATATCTTTGATATACATTATGCTCTATAATTTGCCTTGGTATCAGAGCAATAAGATGGCCGATTCTTCATCCTCCTCCGTTTGACTTTGCTTCTCAATCACATACCAGAGCATACTCTCTTTTTAGCTCATCAAGCCAAACCATGGTGATCAAGTTGGATCGCACCAACTTTCTGGTTTAAGAATCCATCGTCCTTCCTCTGATTGAAGGTAATCAGCTTGAAGGCCATATCTACGACGCATTGACTGCTCCATCGAAATTCATTTCTGGTGCTATTGGCTGAACAACCAACCTTGCATACTCCGAATGGTTTTCAGTGGATCAGATGTTGGTTGGCTGGCTACGAAATACTATGACCCACGATGTTGGTGTACAATTGCTTTACTACCAAACATCAAAAGATCTCTGGGTTGGAACCAAAGATCTTACATGTGCATCAACCAAAGCAAGGGTAATGGTTGTCAAAAGTAAGCTGCATAATACTCAAAAAAATGTGTTGAAGATGGAAGATTATCTAAATAAAATGAATAGCTTAGCAGATGAATTAGCTCTTGCTGGTTATGTAGTGGCAATGGATGATCTCATCCTCTATACACTTAATGGGCCGGACACAGAGTATAACGCCATTGTGGTTAAACTTATGGATAAACCAGGTCTGACATAGATAGATGCTCAGGAAGCCTTGCTATCTTTTGAAACTCGACTGAATCAGTTGAATCATTTTTCAAGTATGAGTATACAACCTTTGGTTAACGTTGTCGTTGCTAATCGAAGTTATAATGTCTCTCGTGAGTCAAGTCATGGTGGCTGGAGAAATAATTCAAATATTCACTGTCAACGTCCTAGTCACACCATCACAACTTGCTACTATCAAGATGATGTTGGGTCTTCTAATAACAACTACTCTATTATTGCGTCATTTCTGTTAGTTCTCAAGGTTTTGATGATAACAAGACTTGAAATCATTTAAGGTTTTGAATCATGTTTGAACATATGCATTCATGAATACTCGAGAATGACATTGTGATACTCGAGTATAGTTGAACTAATATATATGCTTAAGTGTTTCAGAGATCAATACTTGAGTATAGACAAGGTATACTCGAGTATTGTTCAGGCAGGTCAACTATCACACACTGGTTCTGATATGCTACTCGAGTATGTGTAAGCTGATAATCGAGTATTGGCTAGAGAGTTAATCATTGCAGAATACCTCTGATATGATACTTGAGTATTGGTCTATGAATACTCGAGTATATGACTTCATCGCTGACAGTAACCTTCACATAGCAGAGCAATACTCAAGTATGAGGTAAGTGATACTCAAGTATGAGTAAGGTACTCAAGTATAGGTAAGGTAATTCTCGAGTATGCTTAGTTTCAATATAATACTTGCTCTCAGGTTGTCCAAATACTCGAGAATGGAAAATGTGATACTCGAGTATGAATATGATACTCAAGTATGATAAACTGAATTCCCGAGTATGACTTGCTAATGTGTTTCAATTAGTTTATCTCTTTCAGCACAGTACAGATGCTACTTGAGTATGAAGATTGAATACTAGAGTATGATCAAGATCAAAGCTTCTGGTATATCTGAACCACAAAGCTACTCGAGTATATAAGTATGGCTACTCGAATATGATATATCATCAAACACAAATCATCTGTAACTTCATTCGAATGATTTGATTACTTGCTTATATCTTCCTACAAATCACTCAATATTATATGCAATATCATTAATCATCTTCTTGAGTGATTTTCAGATGTTTAACCAACGTTTGAAGTTTGATGAGCTGTCAAGCAGCGAGAATTTCGTGAAACAGAGACAATGCGCTGAATCCAATTAAGGCTAGACCATTCTGCTGAAATAGGCGCGGATGCTTAAATGCTCTCAACGGACAAAATCAAAACCTGCAACGGTCTTCAATATTCAACTACTATAAATACTCAAGGGATTGAATTCATCAAACATGAACCAACGCATAGACAAAACATTCAAAGCGATCAATTTCTATTATGTTTATATCTTTGGATACTATTGAGCCTCAATGTTGATTATTCATCTACTTTATGAGAGAGATTTTTATCATTTGTTTTTACATTCGTTCAAATCTCAAGATAGTGGTATCTTGAGTGTGGGTGTACGATTACAACTTGTAAGGAGGAGTGAGTCCTAGGAAGAAAGGATCATCTTGAGTTACAGAGTGTGTAATTGTATTTCTGAGTTAGTGAAAAATCCCGGAGTGTCTGGGTATTGGACGTAGGTCAAGGAGTTGGACCGAACCAGTATAATTCCTCTGTGTCATTTCTATTTACTTCTTTACTGCTTTCATTATTGATCCATCATACCGCGAAAGAATTATTTGAGATCACCTATTCACCCCCCTCTAGGTGATATTCCACCTTCATTTGGTATCAGAGCGTAGGTTTCTCAGTTGGGCTTAACATCCCGAGAAAGATCATGGAAGGAATATTGCCTGATGGAGCCTTTATCAATCGTCCTCCTGGTTTCAACAGAGAACATTATTCCTTTTGGTCTATGGAATGTGTTCGACAAAGGTGATTATAAACCATCTGTCACTAAATATGGAGTTACAACAGTCTAGCGTGAAGAAGAGTACAATGAAAATGACAAAAGACTTGTTACTCTCAATAGCAAAGCTATTCTAATGCTTCAAAGCGCTCTTAGTCAACAAGAGTATTTCCGCATTTGCAATCTGACAAGAGCGAAAGATATGTGGAAAGTGTAACATCCTAATTTTTATAATTCCAAATAAGAAAATTAATTAATCATGATACATAAATTTATTATGTAATTGTCAAAATAAAGGTTCTTATATAAAATGTCATTTATGATAGTAAAAGAAATTAGTGGAATAAGGATGTAAAAGTAATATTATTTTATTGTTGTAAAAAAAGAGAGGTAAAAGCGTCGAGAAGAAGAAGAAAGAAAGGAAAAAAAAAAGTAAGAATGATAATAATAATAATAAATAATATTAAATTAATATTTATATAAAATAAAAAAAAACAAAAAAAAAACGGTGGCATATTGGGATGCAAGTGGGTGGCGTGGAGTGGTTCCCCATCCACCGCCATTCCCATTCCCTTTTATATATATCTATGTGTGTGTTGTGTGTAGAATATAGTGTGTGTGCGTTTTCTTCCGGTGGTGTGATGAAGAGTGATTGAGAGGACGAGGAAAGGGGGAAAGGAGGAAGAAAAGAAGAGTTTAGGAGATATTTTAAGGTACGTTATTTATTTTATATAATCATTTAGGTAGTTGAATTAATTTCTTTTCAACAAACTTTCTTCACAAAAGTTATCTACGTATTTTTCTCTTTCTAATAAGGATAATATAATATTGATTAGTGAAAATTTTGGGATTAGAATTATGATAAAGTTTTGAGTTTTAATAATAGATGACTGTATATATCAAGAGCATGATTAATAAGTAATTTTAATCGGTTTAGATTTATTAGTTGGTAGCTGTGAGAATTTAAATCTAATTTTATATCTAAAAGAATTTAGGATTTATACTTTATATGATACTTCTACCGATTAAATGAAGGTTAATGTATTTATTTGGATTATTAGGGGTATTATTGAAGGTTTAATCGGTTAGTTTTGTTGAATCTTGAACTGTAGATGAAATTATGAATTGGGATTTGGGATTTTAAATTAGAATTGATATGATTTTGATTATGTGACGGTTTAGAGATTGTTTAATAAATTGGGTTTTACTTATAAAAGTTAATATTAGGTTAAAAATTGAGGAATAGATATATTATCATTTTTCTAGGAAAATTTAAAGTAAGATAATAGTTTAATTAATTATTTACTATTGTATTAGTGGTTGTTTTTGTTAAGTCTATTAACGTATAATTATATATATTTTTAGAGTGAGGTTGATCTCTCTCAAGTTTAGCTTTTGAGTCAAGAACTAAAGGTAACCACTTTCCACTCATTGTACTTGCTTGTATGATGTTTTGTGAGTGATTTTTAATATATGAGAACTATGTTGTTAATGAAGTTGCCTTGTGGGATTTTATCTTAAAAATGTGACTGGTGAGATTTTATTATTGATTTAATCTAGCAATGAATATTTTCAAATAGTTCTTGAGATAGAAAATTATGATGTTACATGCTTTGGATAATGTACTTTTGTTATGATTTTGTGAGTTAAAATTGTATTGTTATCTTAATGATTACTGTGACAACGTATTACTGTCATAAATCTTGTTTGGAATTTCATATATTCATGCCAAGACTATGATGATGTGGAGCGGTGATGGATATGGAGCGATGATGGGAGATATTGTGTATAATACCACGTGGTATGCCACTACTCGGTGCACAGTGGATGGCTTTGATATTTTCAGGGCCCTTGGTATCACCCTTTTTCCTTTGGCCAGGTTAAGGGTCAGCCCTTGGGACAGTGACACCTTTCCATATTCAAAGGAAAGGGAACCCATGGTCCGATATGAGTTCTATAGCCTTTGGTCGGGCTATCCTCATCATTGGTGAGCTTGGTGTAATCTTGTCATAGAGACTACACCTACTACGTTACAGCTCATGGGTTCTGTCAGCGGGAATAAAGGATGGGGGGTGATAAGGATTGTCAGGGTATCAATCTGTTGCTTGGCATGTTATATATGTGATTCATGATATGAAATTGTTTGATTTGGAAATTTGTAAATTATATACATCTAGCACTTTGTTATTTAAAATGTTCCACTTGGCACCTCACGAGTACATATTAGCATTTATAATGAGCTGGATTGATGGTTACCAACATTTTCCAGGTGATAGCTTTCGCGTTGGTCAATCAGGGAAGGCTTCGGAAGCTTAAACTACTTTGATAGCGGTAGTGCTTCACCCTTTTGGTACATGTTGAATTACTATATATTGCCACATCAGGGCTCACTCATAATACTCTAGTATATTTTGGCAAATTTTGAAGTATTATTTAGTCAAAAAGTATGGATTTAGTAAAATCTAAAGCTCAACTGTGTGCTAAAACTTTTTAATGAATGATTTAATTAAGTTAATAATTAATAATTGCCCTTTTAAAATGGAGGATGTTATAGAAAGTATTGGAGATTGCATACGAAGGAACTTCTGGTATAAAGGAGAATCATATCAACACACTGACAACCGAATATGATCTCCTACGTATGAAGACCGGAGAATTCATAGGAGAATTTCAACTTCATTTTACTCATTTGATAAATCAATTATCAGAGCTAGGTAAAACTTACGAGCAAAATTCTCAAGTCAGGAAAATCCTCAATGTCTTAACTAAAGACTGGGAAGCTAAGGTCACAACAATCGAAGAAGCCCGAGGAGAATCAATGCAATCAGTAGCTGCTCTATTCGGAAGCTTATCTGAATACGAAGGCAAACTCAAATTCAAGAAGGGCTTGGATGAAATCAACAACAATAAGAACAAAGGTGTTGCTCTGAATGCTGTGAAAGAAAAGGAACCTAATGAGGAAGATGAGGAAGATGAGATGGCTATGTTCGTTTGAAGATTCAAAAAATTCTACAAGAGGGATCAAGGTTTCATAAATAGATTCCAGAAAGGAACTTCTAGCAACAGACAAGAGTTTAAGGACAAAGAACAAATTATTTGCTATGAATGTGAGAAGCTAGGACATATCAAATCTGAATGTCCTCAGCTGAAGGATAAAGAAAAGGAGAAAAATAAAAGATTCAATCATTTCAAGAAGAAAGCTTACGTATCTGCCATATGGGGAGATAGTTCTTCAGATGAAGAAAATGACGAAGAATAAGTAGCAAATATTTGTCTAGTTGCTGAAGAACAAGCTGAAAATGACAATAAGGTAAGTGACTCTGAGCCTACAATGATGAGCTACTTTCTGAATTTAATGAACTGCATTTTGAGTTTAAAAAAATTGCTAAAGAGCTTATTACTTCAAGGAAGAAGATCAAACTACTTGAGGAACAAGCTAAAGATATTCCTCTGGCTCGCAAAAATCGTTCTTGTGAAAAATGTCCTGATCTTGAAAAGAAAAACATTAAACTTACACAGACTCTTGAGAAGTTAACTAAAGGCAGTGAAATGATCAAAGTTATCTTGAAAGCTCAAAGATTTACAAATGATCGATCAGGTATAGGATATAATCCCATTTTTGACAAAAAGAAAGGGAAAAAGAAAAGTGGAGGAAAATCTTACTTAAACTACTTTTAGAAGTCGGTTCATTTTTCAAATCTCTTTGCTCATTGTAACTATTGTAATCGTAAGGGTCATAATACTTCATCTTGTTTTCATAAGAAAGATAGAAAAGATAAACATATTGTAATTATCAATGGCTACCTAAAGGAACCTATATATTTCCTGAAGCTCGAACTAACCCGAAAGGACCCAAGAAAAGATGGGTACCTAAGGCTTGATCTTATGTGAATGACAGGTATGTCTGAGGGGATCAAAAACCAATAAATGGTATATTGATAGCGGGTGCTCCAGACACATGACGGGAGATCAATCCAAGTTCATGACGATGAATGCAAGGGATGGTGGCAAAGTAACCTTTGGGGGTAATCAATCCGGAAAGATTGCTGGAATTGGCAAAATTGGTGAAAAAGGAAAACCCCTGATCAAAGATGTATATTATGTAGAAGGATTATGCCATAATCTCCTTAGTGTAAGCCAAAGTGCAGACAAGAACAACTGGATCATTTTTTATTCAAAAGAATGTCTCATCATGAACAAGGATGATCTTCCAATTGACAAAGGTAACCTTAAAACCCTATTCAAAGCATCAAGAGAAGGTGACTACTATACATTAAGTCTCCCTAAAGTGAATTTTGAAAATTGTTTTGTTAGCAACTTGGAAGAAAGCTGGCTATGGCATAAGCATCTAGCTCATGTGAATATGTTTCAACTAGACAAGTTGCTAAGGAAAGATTTAGTTCTTGGATTACCTAAACTACGTTTTAAAAATGACATGATTTGTGATTCTTGTCAAAGAGGTAAACAGACTAAATCTTCTTTCAAAAACAAGTTTGAAATCTCGACTACTAGACCTCTTCAATTACTTCAAATGGATTTAGTCGGACTGGCAAGAGTTAAAAGCCTTGGTGGATATTTATACACTCTAGTTATTGTTGATGATTTCTCTCAATTCACATAGACTATATTTTTACCATCTAAAGATGAAACATTTGATCTATTCGTTGTATTTTCCAAGAAAATACAAAACGAGAAAGGTATATGTATTTCAGGTATATGGACGGATCATGGAGGAGAATTTGAAAACCATGCCTTCAGGGAGTTTTGTGATGCTCATGGTATTGATCACAATTTCTCCGCTCCAAGGACACCACAACAAAATGGTGTGGTCGAAAGGAAGAATCGTGTTCTCACTGAAATGGCTCGTGCAATGCTAAATGAGAACAAGACCTCTCAAGTCTTTTGAGCGGATGCGATGAGTACTGCATGCTATGTATCAAACAGAGCATATCTTCAGAAGAAGCTAAACAAGACTTCATATGAACTGTATAAAGGAAGAAAGCCAAATCTATCACATCTATGTTAGTTCTCTAAGGTTTTTGATGATTACTAACACTTGCAAACAAAGCATAAATTTTTTCTTTGATAAGTTGGAAAACATGTTATCAAAGGAAAACTCGAGTTTTGGTTACAAAACTCGAGTTTTGATCTTAGAGAGAAGAACTCAATTTCTCGAACCAAGCAAAACCGCTGGGTTTTCAGAGAAAACTCAAGTTTTCACTATATAGGGACTTCTCAATATTGGAAAAGACAAAACTCAGTTTTCATTTAAAACTCGAGTTTTGGACTTACGAAGAGTCTCCTAAGTTTTTGAACTTTGAAAACCTCCAGTTTTGGCTAAAACCTCCAGTTTTTCATTTTAACTTTAAATTCTCAAAGTTTTCACTCAATTTGTGAAAACTCGAGTTTTGAATCAAAACTCGAGTTTTGAGTTGGCGAGAAGATTCGGTTTCTATCCGGTTTTCAAAACCTCCAGTTTTTGTGAAAACCTTCGGTTTTGAGTTTAGCAAAGTTTTCTCAAAGTTTTCACGGTAAAGTGAAAACTCGAGTTTTGATTTCAAAACTCGAGTTTTGCTCTCGACAGAAAGTCTTTGCATTTTCTCGATTTTTGAAAACGCGTTTCCTCTAAAACCTCCCGGTTTTGGGTTTGACAAAGTTTTCTCCAAGTTTTCACAAGTAAAGTGAAAACTCGAGTTTTGATTGCAAAACTCGAGTTTTTCTCAAAGCACGAAAGTCTTTGTATTTTCGTATTTGAAAAGCGCCGGTTTCATCCAAAAACCTCCAGTTTTGACTTGGCACTGTTTCTTCTAAGTTTTCACATTTAAATGAAAACTCGAGTTTTGAGATCAAAACTCGAGTTTTGGCCAAAAGAAAGATTGATGTATTTCATTAATTGAAAACCTCCGAGTTATGGAAGAAAACCTTGATTTTGATGTTTTGGACTTAAAACGTTTTTACACACCAAAGTCCAAAACTCGAGTTTTGAAAAACAAAACTCGAGTTTTTCATTAGCAAGTTTGAAATTCAAAACTGATGAATTTGCGAAACCTTATGTTTGATCTTAATACTTCCAATTATCATTCCTATATATTTGCTATGTTTAACCACTTTGTTAGTAAGTTTCAGCTTGCTTAAACAAGATTAAATAAGGACAGAAGGCAAAAAGCAAAAAGCATGTCAGAACATTAAATGCTACACCCAGAAAGTTGCATACTTTTGGGTAATCCGCCTGCACACGCTTGCAAAGTATTAAAGAATGTTTTCTTCATCAAGCAACTGTTCTACCAACGGATTAATTTGCGGAAGAGAAGTCAACTCTGAACTTCTGCACAACTGGATTAAAGTGAAGATTAGTGAGAGAAGACACCATAACTGCCTACAACAGCTAGATTAACGCTTCAACGGATATATGGAGTTGGCAACGGTCATTTAATGCCTTCTCAGTATAAATAGAAGAGCATTCAATTCCTCTCAACAACTAAGACCTCAAAAAGCGAAAACCATTAAAGCCTTCATCTACTCTTGAGTCTTTCTTACTAAGTATCTGTTGATACGTTTAAGCTTCAGTGTTTATCTTTATCTACTCTTAGAGAGAGTTTCCTACTTACAAATCATTTATTGTAAAGAATCACAAGTCAGGGGACTTGGTGATTGGGTTCATTGATTACAACTTGTAAGGGGAGTAAGTTCTAGTGAGAGAATTACTCTTGAGTGCAAAGAGTGTGTAATCAATAGTGAAAATCCCGGAGAGTGCGGGATTTGGACGTAGGTCAAGAGATTGGATCGAACTAGTATAATTCCTTGTGTCTTGCTATTCTTCTCTACTCCATAGTCTACTCTGTTTTAGTTTTGAAAAACAGAGCTTTTCTGGAAGAATTGTTAAAAATCCCCAATTCACCCCCCTCTTGGTGATTAAGCTCCACTTTCAATCTACGTATATTTGGATGTAAGTGCTTCATCCATAACAATGGTAAGGATAACTTGGGAAAGTTTGATCCTAAGTCCGACGAATGTATCTTTCTTGGTTACTCCAATAGAAGTAAAGCTTACAGAGTATTTAATTTACGAACACGTATTGTAGAAGAATCAATTCATGTTGTGTTCTGTGAATCTGATCCTGATAAATCACTGTTGGAAATTATGCCCTAGGGGCAAGTTTTTCTCCATTTAGTTATCACTTCATTTGCATGTTTATAGTGATAGCTGATCCCTAGATATATCTTATAGATTATCCTAAATGTCCCTGGTCGGTCTTCTACGCGGGAGCGAAGATGAAATAAGACCAATATGACTTTGATGAGTATGGAGATACGAGTCAAAGTCATGGGCACTTGTAAGAGTACCATGTGTCTTTGGACCGACCCACTATGAGAAAGTTGCATGGACTAAGTCATAAGCTTTTCTCATGTATAACCGCGTCACAACGCCCTATGACTCGAGATCATCATGGATTCCTACATGATGAGTCATGTTCTTTGACCTAGTCAAAAGTCACCTTTGATCGGGTGATGATAAAGGCTTGGATCGGGATCGGTGGTTCTCATGGAGAGGAATGTGAATGGTCAAGATGAATTTGTCCCTCACATTTGTAGAGAGATAATATCTTGGGCCCCTCGATGAGTGAGTCTAAGAAATGTACGGCCGTACTGTGATGGAAAAGACTTTTCCATTTCACTTATTAGACTACTCAAGAATCGAGAAAGTAATGGTCAAGAAAAGGAAGTTGACATTATCCATGCCTCATCTTTGACCAAATTATCACATGACAAAAGGGACGTGACATGGTTGTACGATAGGTTGTATCGTGTCATCGATCCCCATGTGAATTGGGTAGTCGCAATGTCTTGCTAGAGGCCGCTTGCGACTTGTGGGCTGGTACAGTATTGGCCAACTGCCAATCTCATATGGGCTGCAGGTCGCACACAAGAATAACCAACACGAGCAAAAGTGTCAGATTCATTGAATCGGATTAATCTAAGATTTAATCTAAGAATATTATATATATTTAATAAATAATATATATTATATTAATTCGAAATTTAAATAATATAATAATATTAAATAATTATATAATATTTGTTTAGTATTTAATTTATTTGATAAATTAAATATCTAAAACAAATAGAGATATTGTATCTCATGTTTTAATTTTCGAATAAAGATATCATATATCTATTTAATTTAAATTGAGATATAGTATCTCAGATTTTATTAAATAGATAGATATTATTTCTCGGATTTAATTTATAGAGATAAATTAAATCGAAGGCTTTTGATTCGGATTAAATAAATATATTAGATTAGATCTATTAGATAGATTTAATTAATATACTTTTAATCAAAGATTCAAAATTTGAATTTTAGATCTAGCTTTTAATTCGGAATTAAATAAATAGATTACATTAAATCTATTAGATAGATTTAATTAATATATTTTAATCTAGGTTTAAAAGTTGATTTTCAAAATTAATGGGAATTTAATTTTGAATATAAAACGCTAATCGGGTTTGAGAAAACCTACGGGACTTTTTTTTAGTCTAGCGTATTACAGAAAGCCGCGAGAAACCCTAGAGAAAATTGAGAGAGACGAAAAGCGAAAAAGGCGTTAGCACGCCGCCGCAATCGGGTTCGGGGATTATTCGTGTGGATA
Source organism: Acacia melanoxylon (assembly GCA_019022615.1). Classification (NCBI taxonomy): domain Eukaryota; kingdom Viridiplantae; phylum Streptophyta; class Magnoliopsida; order Fabales; family Fabaceae; genus Acacia; species Acacia melanoxylon. Next base: position 9,750,408 of record JAFJYJ010000010.1, read on the forward strand.
CCAGGAGAGGAAGCCGATTCGAGGAGTCGACTTCTGCTGATCGAGAAGGTAGCCCACCAGATTAAAGAAAATGAGACGTGGACCGTTTTCAGCCGTAGGTAATATTCGATTCCTTAGCCTTAATTTAAACGTTATTGAGTGATCCTCGGGACGAGATTCGTAGAAATTTTAATCCGCTGCGTGTAGCGAATCCAACAATCTCTTGATGAAGATGAACCTATTTTTCAAACTCAACCAATTTCAAAAACTCCTTTTGTTCCTGAAAATTCAGAAAACATCCTAGAAGTTGAACCTGAAAATGTTTGTGAAGATCATTTTCAATCACAACCTCATGCCTGGAAATACAGTAGAAGTCACCCATTCGATCAAGTAATAGGTGAAGTGAGTAAAGGTGTGAGAACCAGAAAAAGCATTTTAAACGAAGTAACTTTCTCAGCTTTTATATCAGAAATTGAGCCCTCTAAAATTGACGAAGCCCTATCAGATAATGATTGGGTTATAGAAATGTAAGAGGAGCTACATCAATTTGAAAGAAATCAAGTTTGAGATTTCGTACCTAGGCCTAAAGACTATCCAGTCATCGGCACCAAATGGGTATTCAAGAACAAATGAGATGAATATGCAATCATAGTCAAAAACAAGGCTAGATTGGTTGCCAAAGGCTATAATCAAGAAGAAGGTATTGATTATGAGGAAACATATGCTCCAATGGCTAGATTTGAAGCTATACGAGTACTCTTAGCCTTTGCGTGTATCAAAGGATTCAAACTTTATCAAATGGATGTTAAGAGTGCCTTTCTTAATGGTTTCATTCAAGAAGAAGTATATGTAGAACAACCTCCCGGTTTTGAAAGTGAATCCCATCCTGATCATGTCTTCCGATTGAAAAAGGCCTTATATGGCCTTAAACAAGCTCCTAGAGCTTGGTATGAGAGATTAAGAAAATTTCTTCTTGATCAAGGATTTGTTAAAGGAAAAGCAGACACAACACTTTTTATTAAAAGTAATAAACTTAATGAGATTTTAGTTGTGCAAATTTATGTGGATGACATAATCTTCGGTGCTACTAATGATACCTTGTGCAAGGAATTTTCTAAGATTATGCAGGGTGAATTTGAAATGTCCATGTTGGGTGAGCTCAACTACTTTCTTGGTCTACAAATCAAGCAACGCAAGAATGTCATTTTCATCTCCCAGACCAAGTACCTAAGAGATTTACTGAAGAAGTATGGTCTAAATGAATGCAATGGAGCAGACACACCAATGAGCTCAATTGCTACCTTAGATGTTGATGAGAAGGGTAAATATTACAACATCACAAGATATAGAGGAATGATTGGGTCATTACCCTATCTAACAGCAAGTAGACCTGGCATTCAGTTCAGTGTTGGGATGTGTGCTAGATTCCAATCAGTGCCTAAAGAGTCTCATGCTGAACATGTGAAGAGAATATTCAGATATCTAGCTGATACAGAAGAATTGGGATTGTGGTTTCCCAAAGGTCAACACGAGCATCTTGTTTCATATTCAGACGTAGATCATGCCGGATACAAGACGGATAGAAAGAGCACAAGTGGTCAATGTCAATTCTTTGGTGGCTCACTTGTTTCCTGGTTTAGCAAGAAACAAACAACCGTCTCAGTGTCATCAACTGAAGCTGAATATATCGCTACATCAAGTTGTTGTGCTCAAGTACTTTGGTTAAAACAACAACTTCAAGACTTGGGTATCAATCTCAAGGAAATCCCAATTTTATGTGATAACACTAGCACAATAAGCTTGGCAAAGAATCCAGCGCAACATACCCGAACCAAGCATATTGATGTTAGACATCACTTTATAAGGGATCATGTTCAAAAAAAGGATGTTAAAGTGATGTTTATCCCAACTCATCTTCAACTTGCTGATATCTTCACCAAACCATTAGCTAAGGAGAAATTTACATTCATAGAAGAGAATTGGGAATGGTGAATCCCAGTGAGTTGTAAGTAATGTTAATATGTTGTTCAAGTTTTGATAATCATGCATTACTAACTTAAGCATCAGAGTATCTAGTATTTTTTTTTGCAGGATGCTCAAAGAATAACATTGATATGATAATACCCGAGTATATGTAACAATACTCGAGTAATATCGAGATTTAATTTGTGTATTAAAGTACATTTCAGGTGACCATACTTGAGAATGCCACTTAAATACTCGAGTAATATCGGGATTCTTATATCATTGGCAGGGAAATAGACCAATACTCGAGTACTGTCAAGGCAGAAACTGAATGAAATTGCTGAAATGACTGATACTCGAGTATCCACAAGCAATACCCGAGTACTGTCGAACTGAAGAAACTTCTGCTGATGATTCATCTCAACAATACTTGAGTAGGTAAGTACAATACTCGAGTACTGCACATTATCATATGAGAAAATCATCCCTGAATCATCTACCTGATGCTTAATGATCAATTTACACATCAAAGAAATTCAAGTGTTCACATGCACACTTGAAATGAGGTATTTCAGTATTTATTTTAATTAATTAAAATATATCTGAGTATTGCATACTTGAGTATTAACTGTTAATACTCAAGTAATGGGGCAATACTCGAGTATTCAAGTGGAATACTCGAGTAATGTCGGGCCACACCAGTGTTTTAAAATCCTCCACAGTTGTTTTTTTATTTCACTCCATCACTCACTCACTCACTCTTTCTTCATACTTTCAAACCCTACTCTCTTCCTCCGTCATCTTCACCACCACCACCGTTAACTGCTCATCAATTCCACCTTCCGACCGTTGAGTTCCCTCCTTTCCCTCACTTCCATCGATTAATCCTCTCCACCGACATTCTCTCTGTCAAACTCCTTTCTTTTCTCTGTCGAAAATCGATCAATGGCTCAATCTTCGTCTGAATCCTTCGAACAACCATTGATGAAGAAACCTCGATTGACCTATCAAAAGAGACCTAAACTACTTGAGAAATCCAAGGCGAAATCCAAATCAGTCTCTCTTACCGAACCCTCTCGCCCTATTACTCATTTCCAAACTGACTCCTTACCATCCAACAAAGAGAAGAGCAAAACCCAGTCTCAATCTCAAAGTAAACCGCTGTCTGTGACTTCTGGAACTACATCATCGTTTAACGACTCTGATGAAGTGTTTCACGAATGACGCTCTAAAATTCTTGAGGATAGAGTTCAAAAGCCCCAAAATTCAAAGAAACATAAAGCTTCAAGTGGATAAGCACAATCTTGTTGGCACAATTGGACCTTACGCTTCAAAGCTAATTGGACATATTAGTGCACTTCATTGCCCTCCTGGTATGTGCCAAGATCCTCTGATTCTTCCAAATGACAATGCCTTTGTAGTAAACTATGATAGCAGGCCATTCTGTCCAACTGTGTATTTAAATCTAGAAGATTTTAAGAAGGATTGCAATCTGGACCTTACTCCATGGCTTAAATAATACATGCCCCTGCTAGAAATTCAAACACCTTATTCCTCACAAGTTGTCAAAGTCTTTTATCATAATATGTATGTGGAAAAGAAGGCTCATGAACACGATGAGGATGTCTTGATCACTACTGTTAGAGGGAAGAAAATTAAGATCTCTGCTAAGAATCTTAACTCCCTTTTTGGATTTACAAATGTGCTTGAAGATCCTCCCAAGCTTTCTGAATCTGAGTGCTTCAAGATTTTATTGCCTCATGAAGAATATGATGGGAATCCTTTAAAGTTCAAGCCTGGCCAAATGTCTGATACATATAGAGTACTCTGGTATCTATATAGTCGCAACATGGTAAACAAGGGACAGAGCTATACACATTTTGTGCTTAAGGATTACCAATTGTTTGCCTCCATTATAGCTAAGGAACCAAGGAACTTGGGTAAGTGGATTATCTCAAAGATGTCCAACTTTCTATCCACCTCTGGTGCTTCCAAGAAGAACACAATTCCCTTTCCCAATCTAGTGTCTCAAATCCTTGGCTACAACAACATCTGGTATCTTCTAGCTGATGATAAGGCCATATTTCCAAAACCATTTGGTAAATCACATATTCTGTGACACCCGTCCTAAATACGCCTTTATTTATCAGAGTTATAGCGCACAGGCATCGAAGTGGTTTGGACGACTTAATTGCGGAATAAAAACTTTCTTAAAAATGACTTGGTTTTGAAAACATGAGGATAATCTAACGCGATTCGAATCTATCCCAAAATAGGATGTTAATACAGTAATCCAAAATAGATAGATGATAAACGATAAACTAAAGTCTGGCTAATCATATTTCTCCGACAAGTTCCATCTGCTATAACCCTTACGGCTACTTCTTTCCTCTTGATCCCGATCCACTACTGTCTCTTTCATGTGATCTGGAGTTCAAATGAATGAACCCCGGGGTAACAGATTAATCTCATATGCAGGTATGTAATGTAAATAATAGTATAACACATGTATATGCATAGAAAAATCCACAATAAACAAGTCGCACCGTAACCGCAGTTAACGGCCAAGGACCGCAGCCCTTTAGGACACGCAGCCCTATGAGACCGCAGCCTCAAATCCATAGCTAGGAAATAAACATATAAATCATCTAGCAAACATGATCAGTCATACATTAATACATACATACAAGCTAACAAGATAACAGTTACCCACCTCGAACTTGAATCCTTAACTTGTCAGGATGTGTTGGGATCGGTATAGGTGTCAAGATATACCTATAAATGTTTATCACTGTCATTAGTCGCTTCTTACGTAGCAAAGTAACTAACTACGCGAATTATGCATTAACCCCTAAAATTCCCTTAATTTCCTACTTTTAGACCTAACTTAATTCCTCAGAATTTTCATTAAACTTTGAAAATTCATAATTAATTCTCTAAATCTCCGATTGGGGTGATCCAAATTTCTATTCAAAGTTCTATAAGTCTAGTATAAGGGACAAATGGTCATCAAAACAAATAATGGCTGTATAATTCCCAGAAATTTGTAAAGTAGACATTACTTAAATCTGGAACAAGATTTTCCAGGTTTTCTGACCAAACTTTTAAAAAATGATAGCTCTCATTCCACAAGTCCGATTTAGGTGTTCTTTGGCTTTTTGGAAAGCTTGAGATGTATACTCATTACTGTAAAATTTTCAAGCAAAAACACAAAGGTTTGCTATTTTGAAATCAAGCCCGAAAATCACTGTTCACCAAAAGTGCAGAAAACGTTTCAGATTTTGGCTAAACTTTGGAAACTCATATCTCCCTTTGTACAAATCCGTTTTAGCTGTTTTTTGGCTTTTTGGAAAGCTTGAGAGGTATAATATGTCATAACAAAATCTCAGGGAAAAACACAAATGTTTACTTGGTCCGAAATGCAACGTCATATGGTTGCTTTAGAATCATACCAGAAAGTTTCAGATTTTTAACTCAACTTCCAAAAATCATATCCGGAGTTGTAGACCTCCGTTTGGGGTGTTCTTTGGCTCGTTGGAAATTTTGAAATGTATCCTACATACTGTAAAATTTTCAAGTAAAAAAGGAAACATTTGCTATTTAAAAATCAGACTCAAAAAGTACTGTTTTCTGCAAGTGCAGAAAACGTCTCAGATTTTGGTAGAACTTTGGAAAAACATATCTCTCAATCTACACGTCATTTTTTGTTGGGTTTTGACTTTTTTTAAAGCTTATTGAGTCTACTATGTCCTGTAAAAATTTCATGGAAAAACACAGGCATTTGACTATGAAACAGAAGCTCACAAAACCACTCTGTTTTGAGTCCGAAAAAAAGAGCTGTTTCGTGTACGGTTTTATTCTTTGGCTAAACAAACTTTTCATACGTAAGGGACACACTAAAACTTCCTCTATTTCAATTCCTGTATTAGAGAGTACCCACATGCAGAAACTAGCCATAACTTCTAAGCTTCAAATGCGAAACCCATCGCGTAGGATTTGCAAAACTAAAAAGAATGAAGCTTGATGGCTTACCTTGGTTAGTTTCGCGCAAGTTCCGACTCCTCCTCCTTTGGTTTCTACCTTCGGTTCCTTCCACAGAGTGCTCTTTGTCTCTCAATCTCAGTCTTGTCTCGCTTCTATTCTAAGCTCTCCCTCTCTCGGTGTTTCGTGTTCTGTGTTTTCAAAGCATTCACACCGTTGAGCATTCATGCGAGAATCGAAAAAGGGAAGTGGAGCATGGTGTGTATGTCCGAATGCACAAGTTTTCGAGTTCGGAGACGGTGGAGTTTGGTTTTTTCGGAACACTGCGAGACACGAGAGAGTGGGTGCTGCTAATGACAAGTTCAAGGAGAAGCTTTGGACAGTCATGAGCGAGACACAAGAAAGTGGCGCATGGGTAGCAGGTGTGTGTTCCGATGAGGAATTATTATTATTATTTTTGTTGGTATTTCAGATGAAAATTATGGTTCTGCATAATGTGCTTTGCTTGACTTGGCTTGATGCATGTGGGCCGAAATGTGTATGAATAAAAGAAGTTTGAATTTGGATAAGTTGGGGTGAGGAGAATTATAGGCGCTTTTGCTATTGGGTCATAGAGGATTAACCAAATGGAGAGTGAATATTAAAATGAAGTAAAGGGGAAATAAACTTACTATTTTACCCCGGAAAAATAAATTGAAATAGGCCTTAAATCCCAAACAATTATTTCAGGCCAAATTTTCTTAATGAAATTCCATCATAATATTTCAAATTTCCAAATCCCAAAATTTGGGATGTTACATTTACTCCCCCCGTTAATTTAAATTTCGTCCCCGAAATTTGTTACACATTTTGCAAACTCTGAGCCATAAATTCTGGGTACTTCTCCTTCATGCTTTCCTTTGTTTCCCATGTTGCTTCCTCAGGAGATAACCCGTTCCAGACCACCTTCACCAATGGGATACTCTTGTGTCTCGAGCCGCTTTTCCCGATGAGCAATTATTTGTATCGGCTCAACCACGAAAGTATTATCATGTCGGAGTTCGACATCCTCATACTCTAAGACATGATCGCGATCTGGTTGATACTTTTTCAACTGGGAGACATGGAATACATCATGAAGTCTGCTCATGTTTGGGGGTAGGGCTAGCTGGTAGGCTACTGGTCCACGTTTTGCCAATATTTCAAACGGACCAACATATCGAGGACTTAACTTTTTCCTCTTTAATGTTCTACCAACCCTCGTGAATCTTGGAGATATCTTCAGAAAGACGTGATCTCCTACTTCAAACTCTAAAGGCCTTCTTCTTTTATCAGCATAGCTTTTCTGCCTGCTTTGTGCTGCTAAGAGCCTCTCCTTGATCAATTTAATGTGTTCGGAGGTTTTGTCAACTATTTCTGTCCCAATTAGCCTCCTCTCAGACAACTCTGTCCAGCAAATGGGTGATCGACATTTCCGGCCATATAATGCTTCAAACGGAGCCATCTGGATACTCGAGTGATAGCTGTTATTATATGCAAACTCTGCCAGTGGGAGATATTGATCCCAATGTCCTTTAAAGTCCAATACACACGCTCTCAACATATCTTCTAGCGTCTGTATGGTTCGTTCAGATTGACCATCGATGCAGGGGGGGTGGTAAGCATCTTTGAATTTTAACTTTGACCCCGAGCTTCATGTAGAGCTTGCCAAAATCGGGATGTGAATCGAGGATCTCTGTCAGAAATAATACTCTTTGGTATACCGTGGAGTCTCACGATTTCCTTAATGTAGACCTCAGCTAGTTTCGCAGGAGAATAACTAGCACTGATAGGAAGAAAGTGTGCCGACTTAGTAAAACGATCAACAATTACCCAGATTGCATCAAAATGCCTGATCTTGGGTAATCCCACTACTAGATCCATGGTAACATCCTCCCACTTCCATTCTGGAATTCCAATTCTCGTAGTGGTCCGCGGTCGTTGATGTTCAAGTTTCACCCGACATGTTAAACATTTGGCTACATATTGGGTTACTTCTTTCTTCAACCCCGGCCACCGGACCTCGATTTCAAATTCGGTACATCTTGACCATGCCTGGATGTAAGGTGTATTTGCTCTTGTGAGCTTCATCCAGTATTTTCTGCCTCAACTCTTCATTTTTCGGTATATAAATCCTTTTCTTATACCTCACTAATCCACTGGGTGATAGATCATGATCTTGAGTCTCGTTCCGAGAGATCATCTCTCGTATAACATTTGCTTGTTTTTCTTGCTTCTGAGCTTCTTCAATTTCATCCCTCAGATCATAATCTCCTTGACTAACAAGAAGACTTGCAAGATACACTTCATGAGGCTCTTTTGGTTCCATAGCAATTCGGTTGGACAGATTCAGATCTCTGAAATCGTCTAGTAATTTCTGTTCGTGGATCATCATGAATGCTGTATGCACTACTTTCCTGCTCAATGCATCTGCGACAACGTTGGCCTTTCCTGGGTGGTATTTAATCTCCAGGTCATAATCCTTCAGCAACTCCATCCATCTACGCTGTCTCATATTTAGCTCTCTCACGGTCAAAGAGGTATTTGAGACTCTTGTGGTCATGAGACGGTTCACGGTATTGCCATACAAATAATGCCGCCAAATTTTCAATGCAAAAACAATAGCCGCGAGCTCCAAATCATGAGTTGGGTAGTTTAACTCGTGAGGCTTCATTTGTCCGAGAGGCATATGCCACCACCCCGCCCTTCGCATCGGGACACATCCCAATCCATGCTTACTAGCATCACTATAGACAACATATGTCTCACCCGGATTTGGGATAATCAACACCGGTGCCGTAGTCAACCTCTCCCTCGGTTCCGAAGCTACCCTCACAACGTTCATCCCAAACAAATGATTGGTTCTTTCGCGTCGGCTTTGTTAATGGCAAGGCAAGTCCGGAGAAATCCTTTATGAATCATGCGGTAATATCCCGGACCCAAGAAACTCCGTATTTCGATTACCGTCTCCGGTCTCTTCCGTCTAGTATCGCTTCCACTTTACTAGGATCAACAGCGACCCCATCTCGTGATATCACATGGCCCAGAAATCTAACTTCTGAAAGCCAAAAGTCACACTTGTTCAGCTTGGCGTAGAGTTGCTTCTCTTTCAGTACATTAAGTACCTGCAGCAGATGGTGTTCATGTTCCTCCTTATTCTTGGAGTAGATCAGAATGTCATCAATGAAGACTACTACAAATCGATCTAGATACTCACGAAAGATTCGATTCATATAGTCCATGAACACTGCAGTGCATTAGTTAAACCAAAGGGCATCACCATAAATTCATAGTGTCCATATCTCGGTTTCGAAGGTGTCTTTGGAACATCCTCAGCTCTTACACGTAACTGATGGTATCCCGAGCGCAGATCAATCTTCGAGAAAACACAGGAACCAGATAATTGGTCTAACAAATCATCAATTCTAGGGAGTGGATATTTGTTTTTGATTGTTACCTTGTTCAACTCCCTATAATCAATGCAGAGTCGAAGACTCCCATCCTTCTTCTTCACAAACAAGATCTTGGAGCTCCCCCGGGGTGACACACTTGGGTCGGATGAATTCTTTCTCCAAGTAACTCTTCAATTTGCTTCTTCAATTCTCGCCATTTCACTCGGTGCCATTCGTAGGGTGGCTTAGATATGGGCCCGTGCCGCATCAACTCAATAGTGAACTCAACTTCCCTCACCGGTGGCAATCCACTAATGTCTTGGGAATACTTCGGGAAATTCATTCACTACCGGTATATCCGACAATGAAGGTTCATTCTCCGCACTGCCTGAGAGAAAAATACCATGTACCCTAGGCAACCTTGATTCGAGACATTTCTTCGCTTCTTGGGCGGTGAGAAGATTCAAATTGTTTCTTTGTAGTATCCTCTCGTTGATTGTGAGTATAGAATTCGCTTGTTACGCTTGATCGATCAACGCATTGTTGGCCGTTAACCGTTCAATCCCGTATGACGTCAATATCAACCAACGGTAGACAAATTAAATCTAGTGTGGACTCATGTCCATTTACAATCAATACACAATTCAAGCACGCATCACATACTACAGACTTAACACCAAGTGGTGTACTTACAATCAAATCATATGGTAATCTATGGGTGTTCATCCCTAGCCGTCTAACACAATCACAGCAATAAAAGAATGGCTAGCACCCGAATCAAATAATGCTTGCAAAGAGTTACCATTTAGTGAGATTGTACCTTGGATCATGTCAGGAGACTTCCTGGCCTCTTCTTGGGTCAATGCAAAGACCCTTCCATGATTTTGCGGCCTCTTTTCCCCGGTATTCTGCGGGCAGTTAAAACTGAAGTGTCCTGGCTGATTACACTTGAAGCAAATCAGCTTCCCATCACATCTTACTCCCGGGTGGCTCTTCCCGCACTTCTCACAAGGTCGGGGTACTGGCGGTCTTGAATTGTTCTGCCGATAGTGATTGGGCTTCTTGTTCTTGCCCTTGTAACGGCACAGTTCCCTTTCCTCTTTTGATTACTCATGCAATTTCCACGGCTATGCCCACTGTTATTCATCTCCATCCTACTTTCATGCAACTCCTGCAGGTTGCGTTCGATTATCCTACATTCTTCCTCAGCTTGGTGGAATGTAAGAAATCGTCGGGAGATTAGTCTATCCCTCATCTCAAATTTCAGTCCCTTGATGAGCCTATTTACCTTCCATCCCTCATCTTCATTCTTCTTTAGGTAGGAGGAGTAGCGGGGACAGATTGGTAAACCTTGCTAGATACTTGTCAAAAGACTCTCCCGGTTTTACGCTTGATGGTTATGAAGTCATGCTCCATCTCTACTTGAATTTGAGGGGGAAAGTACTTCTCATTGAACTTCTCTTGGAATAGCTCCCAAGTAATTGGTCTATATTGGGCACGCAAACCCTTGGCCACGCTCTTCCACCAATGGTATGCATCGCCTTCCGGCTTGTATATGGCTAATTGTGCCATTCGTTCTCCGGGCACTCCATGACTTCAAAGATTTTCTCCGTCTGAGCGCCAATTCTCGCAGCTTACGCATTATGTTCACCGTAAATGATGGCGGGTTGTGCTTACAAAATTGAATAGTCCAGAAGTGGGACTCTCTCGCAGATCTCATTGTTGCGGTTGGGCAAGAGGTGGAACCTCTACCCGTAGAAGGTTATTCTCTTGATTTTCCTCTTCTTCCGTTTCTACCCTCTGAGCTAGTTGTGCTTCTGCAGCTTCAACACGCTGCTTTGCTTCATCTCGTTCTGCCTTCAACATGAATACCTCTTCTCTGAGCTCCCTTAACGACTCTTGATATTCACCCAACATCACTCGTGCTTGTTGCATGGGGTCCTGGACTGGAGGTTCTTGTTGATTGAGCCTTCCCCTGCCTCGTCCTCGGCCTCTGCCCCTTCCACGTGTAGGTGGATTTGCTTCTTGCTGGGGCGCCTGCTCAGGAATTTGCCTTCGACTGGCTCTTGTGTTGGCCATTGCACTATGGTACTTTATGTCAAAAAGAATTTTGGTTGTTAATAACAGAGGCGTAATAATCATTCCAAATATTCATATGTATTTAAACATACATCATACTTGTTACTAACATCCCATAATCTTGTTCAAACATAAGGTACTTGCCAATACAAAACACCATTTTCTTTTTAACAACGTCCCTAGGACTTTAGGAATAATTGCGAAGAGAATACTACACTTAATTTGGTACTAGGTTGGGTTTCTAGCGCTCCTCTATACGTGGTTTTAAATATACACTAACGTATGCACAACAGGGGGTAATTATCCTTCGTAAATCCTCATAGCAAACTAAGTTTAAATCCTTTTTCAAAACTTTTGTCCAAACCTGTGCTCTGATACCAAAATGTGACACCCGTCCTAAATACGCCTTTATTTATCAGAGTTATAGCGCACAGGCATCGAAGTGGTTTGGACGACTTAATTGCGGAATAAAAACTTTCTTAAAAATGACTTGGTTTTGAAAACATGAGGATAATCTAACGCGATTCGAATCTATCCCAAAATAGGATGTTAATACAGTAATCCAAAATAGATAGATGATAAACGATAAACTAAAGTCTGGCTAATCATATTTCTCCGACAAGTTCCATCTGCTATAACCCTTACGGCTACTTCTTTCCTCTTGATCCCGATCCACTACCTGTCTCTTTCATGTGATCTCGGAGTTCAAATGAATGAACCCCGGGGTAACAGATTAATCTCATATGCATGTATGGAATGTAAATAACAGTATAACACATGTATATGCATAAAATAATCCACAATAAACAAGTCGCACCGTAAACGCAGTTAACGGCCAAGGACCGCAACCCTTTAGGACATGCAGCCCTATGAGACCGCAGCCTCAAATCCATAGCTAGGAAATAAACATGTAAATCATCTAGCAAACATGATCAGTCATACATTAATACATACATACAAGCTAACAAGATAACAGTTACCCACCTCGAACTTGAATCCTTAACTTGTCAGGATGTGTTGGGATCAGTATAGGTGTCAAGATATACCTATAAATGTTTATCACTGTCATTAGTCGCTTCTTACGTAGCAAAGTAACTAACTACGCGAATTATGCATTAACCCCTAAAATTCCCTTAATTTCCTACTTTTAGACCTAACTTAATTCCTCGAATTTTCATTAAACTTTGAAAATTCATAATTAATTCTCTAAATCTCCGATTGGGGTGATCCAAATTTCTATTCAAAGTTCTATAAGTCTAGTATAAGGGACAAATGGTCATCAAAACAAATAATGGCTGTATAATTCCCAGAAATTTGTAAAGTAGACATTACTTAAATCTGGAACAAGATTTTCCAGGTTTTCTGACCAAACTTTTAAAAAATGATAGCTCTCATTCCACAAGTCCGATTTAGGTGTTCTTTGGCTTTTTGGAAAGCTTGAGATGTATACTCATTACTGTAAAATTTTTAAGCAAAAACACAAAGGTTTGCTATTTTGAAATCAAGCCCGAAAATCACTGTTCACCAAAAGTGCAGAAAACGTTTCAGATTTTGGCTAAACTTTGGAAACTCATATCTCCCTTTGTACAAATCCGTTTTAGCTGTTTTTTTGGCTTTTTGGAAAGCTTGAGAGGTATAATATGTCATAACAAAATCTCAGGGAAAAACACAAATGTTTACTTGGTCCGAAATGCAACGTCATATGGTTGCTTTAGAATCATACCAGAAAGTTTCAGATTTTTAACTCAACTTCCAAAAATCATATCCGGAGTTGTAGACCTCCGTTTGGGGTGTTCTTTGGCTCGTTGGAAATTTTGAAATGTATCCTACATACTGTAAAATTTTCAAGTAAAAAAGGAAACATTTGCTATTTAAAAATCAGACTCAAAAAGTACTGTTTTCTGCAAGTGCAGAAAACGTCTCGATTTTGGTAGAACTTTGGAAAAACATATCTCTCAATCTACACGTCATTTTTTGTTGGGTTTTGACTTTTTTTAAAGCTTATTGAGTCTACTATGTCCTGTAAAAATTTCATGGAAAAACACAGGCATTTGACTATGAAACAGAAGCTCACAAAACCACTCTGTTTTGAGTCCGAAAAACAGAGCTGTTTCGTGTACAGTTTTATTCTTTGGCTAAACAAACTTTTCATACGTAAGGGACACACTAAAACTTCCTCTATTTCAATTCCTGTATTAGAGAGTACCCACATGCAGAAACTAGCCATAACTTCTAAGCTTCAAATGCGAAACCCATCGCGTAGGATTTGCAAAACTAAAAAGAATGAAGCTTGATGGCTTACCTTGGTTAGTTTCTGCAAGTTCCGACTCCTCCTCCTTTGGTTTCTACCTTCGGTTCCTTCCACCGAGTGCTCTTTGTCTCTCAATCTCAGTCTTGTCTCTGCTTCTATTCTAAGCTCTCCCTCTCTCAGTGTTTCGTGTTCTCTGTTTTCAGCATTCACACCAGAGCATTCATGCAGAATCGAAAAAGGGAAGTGGAGCATGGTGTGTATGTCCGAATGCACAAGTTTTCGAGTTCAGAGACAGTGGAGTTTGGTTTTCTGGAACACTGCAGACACGAGAGAGTGGGTGCTGCTAATGACAAGTTCAAGGAGAAGCTTTGGAACAGTCATGAGCGAGACACAAGAAAGTGGCGCATGGGTAGCAGTGTGTGTTCCGATGAGGAATTATTATTATTATTTTTGTTGGTATTTCGATGAAAATTATGGTTCTCGCATAATGTGCTTTGCTTGACTTGGCTTGATGCATGTGGGCCGAAATGTGTATGAATAAAAGAAGTTTGAATGGCGTATTTGGATAAGTTGGGCTGAGGAGAATTATAGGCGCTTTTGCTATTGGGTCATAGAGGATTAACCAAATGGAGAGTGAATATTAAAATGAAGTAAAGGGGAAATAAACTTACTATTTTACCCCGGAAAAATAAATTGAAATAGGCCTTAAATCCCAAACAATTATTTCAGGCCAAATTTTCTTAATGAAATTCCATCATAATATTTCAAATTTCCAAATCCCAAAATTTGGGATGTTACATATTCTCTATATGAAGATCTCTTTCACTGAGGCCACTGGCAAGAAAAAGGAGAAGCTAGTTAAGGACCCAGTACCTACTTCCTCCAAGCAACCTGAAGAGGCACAATCATCTCAAGCTGGCACTCACTCTGCTCCTCCTCCATCTTTCACTCAAGCTTCCATTCAAAACTTGGTCAATGCTTCTGTTCACAACACTTTAACCCCATTTATGGAACACTTTCAGAAGCTCAATGCTCAGTTGATCACGGCCATGGCAAATGAGATGAAAGCAATGGCTAATTTTGTTGAGTCTAAGTTCCATTCACACAACGAGGAAATGAGAAAGGAATTTCAAGTGCTGGCTGACAGGCAGAAGGATCTTCACCAACGTATGCTCAATATAGAGAAGACCATAGACGACTTAGGAATCAAGCTTTATTCCCCTCCCTCTACTGTTCCTCCTGTGGCTTCTACTTCTGCTCCTGCTGCACTGGTCTCTAATCCTGTCTCTACTCCTCCTATTGATCCTGCTCCTGCCTCTGATCCTACTGAGAGGCCAGCATCCCCCTCTTTGATGGATGACAAAGGGGGAGAAGAAGCAAGCTAGAAGCTAGATTAGATGAGATGTTGACATGTTTTATTTGCTAGATGATTAGAAACTTGCAGATGTATTTATGGTTGATGTTTAAGAAATTTTTCCTTTTTGAGGAAATGATTATGTATTGATCTGTTGACTAATGAAATGCATCATGGTTGTGTCATATTATGCATAGTCACTCACACTTCTGCTAATTCTCAAAAGTGTCAAAAACATACTGATTTCAAAATCAAAATTTTTCATTCAAAATTATTTATCCAAGTGTTGTCATCATCAAAAAGGGGGAGAATGTTAGTTCTCAAGGTTTTGATGATAACAAGACTTGAAATCATTTAAGGTTTTGAATCATGTTTGAACATATGCATTCATGAATACTCGAGAATGACATTGTGATACTCGAGTATAGTTGAACTAATATATATGCTTAAGTGTTTCAGAGATCAATACTTGAGTATAGACAAGGTATTATCGAGTATTGTTCAGGCAGGTCAACTATCACACACTGGTTCTGATATGCTACTTGAGTATGTGTAAGCTGACTCGAGTATTGCCTAGAGAGTTAATCATTGCAGAATACCTCTGATATGATACTTGAGTATTGGTCTATGAATACTCGAGTATATGACTTCATCGCTGACAGTAACCTTCACATATCAGAGCAATACTCAAGTCTGACGTAAGTGATACTCGAGTATGAGTAAGGTAATTCTCGAGTATGCTTAGTTTCAATATAATACTTGCTCTTAGGTTGTCCAAATACTCGAGAATGGCAAATGTGATACTCGAGTATGAATATGATACTCAAGTATGATAAACTGAATTCCCGAGTATGACTTGCTAATGTGTTTCAATTAGTTTATCTCTTTCAGCACAGTACAAGTGCTACTCGAGTATGATCAAGATCAAAGCTTCTGGTATATCTGAACCACAGAGCTACTCGAGTATATAAGTATGGCTACTCGAGTATGATATATCAGCAAACACAAATCATCTGTAACTTCATTCGAATGATTTGATTACTTGCTTATATCTTCCTACACATCACTCAAAATTATATGCAATATCATTAATCATCTTCTTGAGTGATTTTCAGATGTTTAACCAACATTTGAAGTTTGATGAGCTGTCAAGCAGCGAGAGTTTCGTGAAACAGAGACAACGCGTTGAATCCAATTAAGGCTAGACCATTCTACCGAAATAGGCGCGGATGCTTAAATGCTCTCAATGGAAAAATCAAAACCTGCAACGGTCTTTCAATCTTCAACTACTATAAATACTCAAGGGATTAAATTCATCAAACACGAACCAACGCATACATAGACAAAGCATTCAAAGCGATCAATTTCTATTCTGTTTATATCTTCGGATACTATTGAGCCTCAGTGTTGATTATTCATCTACTCTGTGAGAGAGTTTTATCATTTGTTTTTACATTCGTTCAAATCTCAAGATAGTGGTATCTTGAGTGTGGGTGTACGATTACAACTTGTAAGGGGGAGTGAGTCCTAGGAAAAAAGGATCATCCTGAGTTACAGAGTGTGTAATTATATTTCTGAGTTAGTGAAAAATCTCCGAGTGTCTGGGTACTGGACGTAGGTCAAGGAGTTGGACCGAACCAGTATAATTCCTCTGTGTCATTTCTATTTACTTCTTTACTGCTTTCATTATTGATCCATCATACCGCGAAAGAATTATTTGAGATCACATATTCACCCCCTCTAGGTGATATTCCACCTTCAATTTCTACAAGCTCACTATGCTAACTCATACTCAATGGTAGACCCGGTATGGTACATGGACAGTGGAGACAATTACCATGTGACTCTAAATCCCAAGCATCTTGACGAAATTAATCCAGTTGGTAAGTTCAATCACCTTACTACTTGTACTGGTAAGAAGAGTAGAATTATAGGAATTAGTTCAACTACCATATCATGTAATCATCCATCTAGATTACTCCTCAAAGATGTTCTCTATGTTCCTTCGGCCACAAAAAATATTATAAGCGTAAATAAGCTAATTAGTGATAATTGTGTTAATGTGGATTTCACTAATCGTGGTTTCAATGTGAAGGATTCAATTATAGGAAATATGCTAATACAAGGAACTCCAAGGGAAGGAATATATCCAATGATGGAAAGAAAGCTTGAAGCTAAACCAAAAGTTCTAATGGTGACCTGTGATGCTAAGTCTAATTTTCTAAAGTGGCATCACCTCTTAGAATACCCCAGTGCTAAGGTGTTGAAATATTGGATAGATGCTTTTCAACAAGTAGTATATTTAATCAATCGCTTGCCAACACCAGTGTTGAATGGTCAGATACCCATGTTTCGGCTTTTGAAAACAGAACCTGATTATAGTAGCTTGATATTATTTTGGTGTGCCTGTTATCCATGTCTAAGACCATATAATGCTCACAAGTTCCAATTTCATAGTCAAAAGTGTGTCTATATTGGTCTAGCATCTCAACAAAAAGGCTACAAGTGCTTGAGTGAATCAGGTAAAATGATTGTCTCATGCCATGTTGTTTTTATTCCAGAATGTTTCCTTTTCAAGCAGGTTTCATGTGACAGTCTTCTACTGCTAAGGAACAAACAAGCATAGTCCCATTGATAATTCAAAATAGTCCCAATTATGAGTCGATGACTGTGGAGGAAGACGATAGTGATCAGCTAGATAAACAAGTCTCTCAAAATTCTTCATGGACTGATGACCTTGTAGAGTCTGATGCAGAGCAGATGAGTCCAATTCCAGTTCTCATAATGATGATGGGTCTTCTAACCAACATCCCTTGGTATAACCTGGCCCAAATATCTTCACATTGGGTTCGTAGAAGCTACAGAAGTGATGATCTCATAGAAATATTCCGAATCCTCATCGGTCCGTGAAGCACTGTCATCTCCCAAATGGCTGAATATACTGAAGGAAGAATTTGATGACCTGTTGCAAAATCGAACTAGGATTCTAATGCCATACAACAATCAAAAGTTGATGGATAACAAGTGGGTGTACAAAATGAAATTTTGAGCCGATGGTTCAGTCTAAAATTACAAAGCAAGACTGGTAGTTAGGGAATTTCAACAAATCCCTAGAGTTGATTTCAGCGAGACTTTCAAGCCGATTATCAAATCAACAACCATACGAGTTATTTTGTCAATTGTTGTGACCTTAGATGGGAGATTCGACAATTGGATGTAAATAATGTGTTTCTCAATGGTTTCCTACGATAAGATGTTTATATGTGTCAACCAGAAGGATTCCTAGATTGTTGGCAGCCTAATCATGTCTTAAGTTGGTAAAAGCTTTCTATGGCTTGCGACAAGCTCCGAGAGCTTGGTTTGATAGATTGTGTTTTACATTGATTAACTAGGGTTTTGAAAATTTGAAGAGTGATATATGAGACAAACTCATGATCTTACTATCTTAATCTTGATCTATGTTGATGATATTTTGGTCACTAGTAATAATCCTGTCTATGTTGAAAAATTTGTGAAATAACTTAATTTTATTTTCTCATTGAAAGATTTGGGACCTTTATATTATTTCTTGGGTTTGAAAGTTTATAGAAATGAACAAGAGATTTTTTTTTTTGTATCAATCAAAATATGTGACTAATCTACTTAAAAGGTTTGGAATGTCAAATTGTGCTCCTGTGCCAACTCCAGTGGTCATTGGTAGGATGATTTCTACAAAGGATGATACTCTATTAGATAATCCCATTGAGTATAGATAGGCTATAGGCTCCTTATAGTATCTTAGCACTACATGACTAGATATTTCTTTTGCTATAAATAAACTCAGTTAGTTTTTATCTCAATCAAGAACTACTCATTTTATCAAGCAGTTAAAAGATTTTTAGATATCTTAATCGAACTTATAGTTTCGGCCTCCATATAAAACCTTTTTGTGGTTCTCAGCCTCAGTTAATGGCCTATACATATACTGGCAGGGCTTGTGATTTAAATGATTGAAAATCTATGGCAGGAATGTGTGTTTATCTGGGTAACAATCTTGTATCTTGGTCATAAAAGAAATTGAAAGTAGTGTCAAGGTCGGGTGCTAAATCTGAAAATAGATCCTTAGCTGATGGCTTTGCAAAAATTAAATGGTTGAACTCATTATTATTTGAAATAAGTCTATTTCTTAAAAGGCCTTCTGTAATTTGGAGTGATAATTTAACTGCAAAAGCTTTGGCTACAAATTCAGTTCAACATGCTAGGAGCAAACATATTGAAATTGATGTGCATTTCATTCTAGATCTAGTTCTATGTGGGTTAATTGATATCAGATATATTCCTTCCTCATACCAAATTGCTGATTGTCTCACGAAGCCTCTATCACAATCTCAGTTTCAATATTTCAGAGACAAACTCGGGCTGTAATGATACCCTCTCATTTGAAGGGGAATTTTAGAGAATAATGAGGATTAACATTTATTAGTATGCAATATGCTGTGGTATATGTTGTGGTCCTAGAATTCTGTTGTAATGCAAATCTGTAAATTATTCCATTGTATACGTGTCACATTGTAATAGGTTCTGTTATACACTCATAACTGTAAAATATTTCCTCTAATTGTATCATTGAGCTTATATATATGAGAATCATGTTGTGCATAATCATTCAGTGCTTTAGTAATATATCTTTCATATACATTCTGCTCTATAATTTATCTGCTTCCATCACTTGTAGCCTGTCTCTTCTCATTCTGACCAAACATAAAGCCGTTATTCATCAGCCCCTCTCGGTCATTTTCTCTCTTTTTTTCCTTCCTCCCTGCTCTCTGCCATTTTCCCCACCCCCTCCACATGCACATTCCCACCTCCGCCTCCACCACCATTCGTACTTGCACTCGCGCTCCCGTTCATGTTCTAATTTAGAGCCTACATTTCTGTTGATAGTAGAAAATGAATTGAGTGATGTTGTTTTCTTGGGCCAGTTTGGCAGGTTATTCTAAATATAAGAGTCAATAAAGAGGTTTGCTTTGATTTTAAAATAAGATCTTAGCCCACTTTGTCTTCCAAGCTCATAATTTTTTCCCCCTAAACTCTCCTTATTAATTGCTCATATTAAGGAGGTTTTCCATCAAAAGGAGTAGTTTCTAAGGCAAATGATTATACTGAGTACTTTAAGAAAATCAATACACATTTTTTACAAATAACTAACTTAACTATTTTTTTTTAATATTTATAAATTAATTATCTAACTCCTAACATTAAAAGGATGACTAACATGGGTTGGGTTTAGCAAAAGAGGTCAAATCTCACAACGTAGCGAGCTATGGTTTGAATAGATAAAATTTGGTTGGTTAGGATCTTACATACAGAGTCACCAACAACATAGAAGGTTTATAGATAAAATTATGAAAAATAGGCAATTAGAAGTAAAGAGTAGATTTATTGAGAATTTTAGGTGAATACAAAGGAGAGAGTGAGGGCATAAATAATGGAGAATAGATGATAAGCTGGTTAAACAATAAAGTGCAAAGCAATAAGACCGAAGGAGAATTTTGTATGAGAGAATAATCCTCCTAAGGTGTGATTCTATCATCCTTTTTATAACATGTGCCTCACCCCACATGCATATGGGTTTGTTCCATTTTTCATAGATCTTAACTGGTTAGAGGGGGTAGCCGTTACTATTTAGGATCATGGTGTTATATTAGTTTACGGGTTTGACTGGGTGATTGAGGGAGATGGAAGAGTTGGTCTTGGACTGCAAATGGGTGGACCTATCTTATTAGGTTTGTCTTGCTCATAGGTCTAAAGAGCTAATTTTGGGCCCTACAATAAGCTCCCCACTCTCCAAGTTCAATTGGTTATTGACTTGGAAAGTGAATCTACAATACTAATCAAATGGGTAGTGATTTATGCACTTGACGATCTTTGGTTTGTATTGTGATGCACCATCTTAGGTGACTTTTCTTTCTTTATAGTTTGTTTAGCTAACATCCCTTGTATCTTGGTTATGTTTGGACAACAAACCTTTTGGAACTAGGGTATTTCATGTTTTGTGGCATCCAATGTAGTACTTCGATTGTTAGTGAATTCATAGTATTGTCGTAATACTGGACCAAGTACGAGAAGTTTGGTCAGTTGGTACGTCGGTTATGTGTTGACAACAAATCAAGGTGTTTTGCATTTTGCACCATATAACACAATTCTTTATGTCTTGTGTGACTAGTGTCTTTAGTACATCGGTCCATATAAGTGGTAAATTGATCACAATAAAAAGTTTTTTTCCATATTGGATAGGTTATCATTATATAACATTGTTTGTTAGCAAGTCCGCGTGTGCTAGTATGCATTGTTGTAGTATCTGACCTGTTAGTGCCAACGTTTCACCCAAGAGCGGGGTGAATTGGGTGATATTAAAAATTTAGAACAAAAGTGATCAACAATTAAAAAAAAAAAGAACCAGAGTTAGAAGAATATCATTGAAGTGTGCACAATGGATTATACAGGTTCGGCCTTAACTTTCTAATCTACGTCCAGTCCCTATAGCCTCTTTGAGATTTTCACTATTCTTATAAGATTCCTTGGGTTCTTAACACCTCGGTACAAAGAGAAATCCTCAACAGGACTCACACTCCCTTACAAGTTGTAATCCTACAACCACACTTAAGATCCCACTACTTTGAGAGTTTACAGAATTGATAACGTTTTGTAAAGTCTCTTTCACAAAGTAAATATGTTAGTTCTCTATGTTTGTTTTGATGATAACAGACAATTGTAAATGAAAAGAAGTTAATGATACAAGTAAAAATATTTTAGCTTTATCAAATCTTGAATCAACAACTTGTTTAAGTATTTGTCAAAGAATGACTTGAGTTAAAGTTTTAAAGACTCGAGTAAAGTGTTTTGAAACTTCAATCAAAATGTGTTTTTTACTTTGACTAACTCGAGTTACTCTCGGTGACTCGAGCTAAAAGCTTTGTGAAATGTTCTTATGGAAAGCATCAACTCGAGTTAACGTTGTTAAACTCGAGTTGACCTTTGTGGACTTAAACTTATCTTTTTAAATTTTTTAAGTCCAGTTTTTTCAAATATTTTCTAACAGTCAAAATATTGACTCGAGTTAAGCTTAAGTGACTCGAGTGTCACTTTGAAACTTATTTTCAAAACATATTTTGACAACTCGAGTTAAGTGCTGATAACTCAATTCATCCGTTAGAGTCATCACCTAATGACTAGTATGCTCTGTGTTCAAAACATTTTCAAAACTCAACTCGAAGACATTTGTGAAAATGTTATTGACTTGAGTGAGAAATGCGTGACTCGAGTGCACAACTTGAAGTGAGCATCTCAGACTCGAGTTAAGTTTATATAGAGACATCTTCTCTATCTTATCTTTTACTTTTCAAACACATTTTCAGAGAAGATGAAGCTGTAATCGAGTGATAAATGATCAACTCGAGTCAGCAACTCAAGTGAGCTTGAAATCAACTCGAGTTAGCTTATTTGTTTTTCTTCAAATCACCGTGTCCATAAAACTTAAATATTTGCTTATGATTTGATTACTTCTTATCATCACTCATTGTTGTTCTTAACTATGTTTAATCAGTTTATTAATGAGTTTCAAATGATTAGATGAGAGACTCGATAATTGAATATTTTATACACTTATTTTTATCTCTTGATTAATAATTTAGGACTTTTTAGTTAATAAATAATGGCTTTTATACTTATTTGGGCTTTGGGCCTTTGATTATATTTTAGCCATTTTTATTAATAAAATTCCAGTTTTACATAGCTTTACTAATCTTACCATAACTCTTGAACCGAGACATCGGATTTGACTCATTTTTATTTCATATTTCAGATGATTTAGAGCTACAATTGTTATGAAGACATGAAGGGCAAATTTGGACAAGAAGGCGGTCGATTTTGAAGCCAAAGTCAGATGTTTTATTTGGGCTCGAATTTGTGACTAAAGCCCATTCTGTATTATTTTCTGTTTTGGGCCTGGATTATTGATTGGAGCCCCATTTCGTTTTCCAATTTAGGTTAAGTAAGGCAGCAGCCACAAACACATCCATTCACATTTTTATTCTGTTTGGTGGATCAAAATAGAGTTTTTGATTCTCTCGAAATGTTCTTCGTGTTCTTCGCGTTCTTCTTCGTTTCTTCGATTTTCCGCCATGTTCGGCTAAACCTTCGTGGTTAACCCAACGTTGAGGATTCCATGATTCGTCCGGAGAACTCGTACTTAATCGGTAACTTTACTCGTTTCGTTTTCATCTTATCGGATCCGATTTCGGAAATAGTTCGAATATTAGATTTAATATTTGGTTTGGTTCATCCCAAGGACCGAGTTCGAACTAGGTTAGAGTGTTGTCTGTGCGATGCAAGTGAGACGCCACTGTTATTCGGACAGATTCTAGACGATCGTCTAGTCGAGGGATTTTCGACGAACGCAGAGATTTCGGTTAAATCGCAGCCAAACACGAGTTCGTTTATATTTCGTTCAATGAAGGAAGGTTTGGAATCTAAACGTTGGGTTGATCGTTTTAATCTATTGCAATCTCGTTTTAATCTGTTTCTGCATATTTCAGATCTGTTTCAGTTTATTTTCGTTTTAATATGTTTCAAATCAAAAACCCCCATTTTTGTTGTTATTTTGTTTTCTTCGTTCTTTGATTTAAACCCACCGCAAATTCCTTGAGAGAAACGACCTGGTTACATTATACCGCAAATCCTTTCTAATCGGGTTATTTTGGGAGATGACGCAAATCTGGCTGTCAAAATATGGCGCCGCTGCCGGGAATTTGCATCGGTTTCGTAAGCAACGGTAGTTTTGGTGGTTCGGTGGCCGGACGTAAAAATATTTTTGACCCAGATCACTCAAACCAGGTCTTATTCACAAGGAATTGGGCATTTTAAACAAGAGTCACTCTCCTTGTAGTGAGGTCTGCCCTATTTTCCCCAAATTCCAATGTTTAGACCTCGTTTTCACGTTTTAAGTTTCTATTTTGTGATTTCTACTAGGTCAATTTTTTCGGAGTATCTCGAATGAGCTGAAATTTTTACGGCGATAGAAAATGGCAAAAATCGTTGGGAGATTTACGGTGTGGTATGCTCGATTTCCCAAATTCCATCATTTAGACCACTTTTTCATTTTTTTTGAAGTTTTTTTATTTCATTTTTGTGTTCCCCAATTGTCTAGGAGTTGCCCCTGTCCAAGTCCCATAAATTTTAAAAATCATTTGATCTTTGTTTTGGACTTGTTTTGGTCAAATTCCAACATAAGTTTTTGTGTTTTTGTGTCATCTTAGTGTTTTCTCCTTTTAGTGGCATTTTCGTAATTCTGATTTTTCGCAAATTCCGCCTTGTGTTTGTGTTTATCTTTCGCATGAGTACTAGGAGAACTATTGATCGAGAAGACTTGTTGCCACTTGATCCCGAAATTGAAAGAACAATTCTCACCGCTAGAGGAATTGTTAGGCTTAGTCGTGGGATTGATGCGAATTTGACATTGAACTTGAGTCTCGAGTCCGATTGTGTCCATTCTGTTGATCTTGACTCGATAGTACTTCGCTAGTCTTGTTGTTTTCACCGATTCTAGTAGCAATTTTGCTAACTCGGACATTATGGCGAAGAGCAAGTAGCTCGTCCCACTTTGAAAGAATTAGCTACCCCGATGCGGGTAATCGAATTTGTGTATTCAATATCCCGAACTTTGCTAACTTTGAATTAAAATCTGGTCTTATCCATTTGTTGCCCAAGTTTCATGGTCTTGCGGGTGAATGTCCTCACAGCATCTCAAGGAGTTCCATGTGGTATGCAAAGACGATGAAACCTCAAGCAATTGATGAGGACCACATTAAGCCGAGAGCTTTTCCATTTTCCCTAGATGGCGTGGCTAAGGATTGGCTATACAATTTGCAACCCACATCCGTTGGGAGTTGGAATGATATGCGAAGTTATTCCTAGTGAGGTTCTTTCCTTCCTCAAAAGCCATTGCTATTCGAAGGAGATCACTAGTGTTAAACAAATCAATGGGGAGACCATGTATGAGTATTGGGAGAGATTCAAGCGCTTGTGTGCAAGCCGTCCACACCACCCGATTTCGAGACCAACTCCCGATTACATATTTCTATTCCGGTTTGTTACCGATGGATAAAAGTTTCGTGGATGCATCCGGTGGTGGGGCCTTAGATAGCAAGACACCCGAAGATGCCCGAGAGCCGATATCTACTATGGTCGCTAATTCTCGCAATTTGGCACTAGGGCCAATGGTACTCCGTTTACCATATTCAAACACCTCCCGGTCCAAAGACGATTCTCGAGATTGGAGAATAGACTTGATGATCGACTTCCTTGTGAGGCGGTTAGCGGTGACCAGACAAGTACAATCTTCCCCTCCTCAGATTGGGTACTCCTGTGGGTTTTGTTCTGACCCTTATCATTCTACTGACTCTTGTCCTACCTTGCATGATCCTACTTCTCAAGACCAATCAGTAGCTGCAGTGGGTGTTTTTCCAGGAAAGCCACAATACCAGCAGAATAATGCCTTCTCCAATACCTACAATCCTGGTTGGAGAAATCACCCCAATTTCCGTTGGAACCGTAATCGAATCGAATCATAACCGTAGTAACCAATATCGGCAGACTCGGGAATTACCAGACAGAGACAAGACATGCCGCAAAATTTCCAACAACACTCGCACCTCCTTTGCCAAAGACCACCTCCTCGACCAGCCATATACGTGCACCTCCACGGGCGGTACAACAAAAAAGCTAGTACCGAGTAGTAGTGGTTCTTCACTAGAGGATATGATGAAGCAATTTGTCACAGCCTAATATGCAGTTTCAACGAAAACCGACACTTCCATTCGACTTTGCAAACACAAATGGGCGAGTTGGCAACATCATTGAACCAGCTTCAACCTCGGGGATCCAACACTCTCCCTTCACAAACAATTCCTAATCCTAAAGGGAATGTGAGTGCTATCTCCCTTCGATCCGGCAAGCAATTGGAGGAACCTAAACACCTGTAGATGTGACTTCCACATCGAGAGAGAGTCGAGAAAATGTGAAGATTGACTCTAAAAATAAAAAGGCAATCCAGCAAGGTGAAGAGGAAGACATTCCCATTCCTCTTCCTTTCCCTCGAGAGAGCGCTTAAACCCAAGAAGTTGGCGGAAAAAGCACAAGAGAAGGATATACTTGAGACGTTCGGAAGAGTAGAGATCAACATTCCTCTCTTAGATGCGATCAAACAAATTCCTAAATATGCCAAGTTTCGAAAGAGTTATGTACCAACAAGAGGCGATCAAGGGAAATGAACGAGTGAGTTTGAACCGAATGTATCGGCCCTCATCCAAATTCTACCATGCCTCGCAAGTGCAAAGATCCGGGGACGTTTTCTATCCCTTGCCTTATTGGTAATTATAAATTTGATGATTGCATGCTAGATTTAGGTGCTTCTATAAATGTCATGCCTCGCATCTATTTATAGATCTCTTGGTCTTGGTCCCTTGCGTCCAACAGGTGTTATTGTTCAATTAGCTAATAGGAGTAATGCCCATCCTTCTGGTTTAGTTGAAGATGTATTAGTCAAAGTTAATGAATTGATATTCCCCGCTGATTTTTACATCTTAGATATGCAGGATGAGTCTTCTAGTAGTAGGTCACCAATCATTCTAGGGAGGCCTTTCATGAAAACAAACTAGACGAAGATAGATGTGTATTCCGGTACTCTTTCCATGGAGTTTGGTGATATTTCTCAGAATTTTAATATCTTTGATGCCATGAGACATCCTAGAGAAGAGCATTCTATCTTCTCGTATTGATGTGATTGATGATCTTGTGGATGATGTTCTTGGCGATTGGTGTCTTGATTATCCCGATTTTTCATCCGAGAGTGATTCCGCCATTTGTGCATGTGTTGATAATGAATGGTGCTCTGTTTGTACTCATTTGGTTAATGCTGCATTATTTGGTGATTCCGACTTCTTTGGGTATTGATTCGCATTACTTGTGAATTCCGATATTGATTCCGAGTTTGAGCTTCATCCCGATCCCGATGTGCATCCCGATTTTGATTTTGATGAACTTAACTCGATTTTGATGAGCTGAATTCCCGATGTTAACATTGATTTTGTGTAGACATAGTTCTTCTCGCTTCTTTGAATGTGGTTTCGTGCATTTCCGAGTGTGATGACATCGAGTTGTTGCAACAACCACCCAAGCTTCTTCCATCTACCGAGCAACCACCCAAACTTGAGTTGAAATCACTTCCGATCACTTGAAATATGCATTTCGGAGGTGGATGAACAGTTTCCGATCATTGTGGCAAATAACCTTATGCCGATTAAGAAGAGAAGTTTGCTAAGCTTATTGAGGGCGAACAAGAAAGCCATTGGGTGGACATTAGCCGACATAGTTGGCATCGCCCTTCCACGTGCATGCATCGAATTCTCGTTGGAAGAGGACTCTAAGCCGCGAGGCAACCCCGAGACGCCTTAATCCCCTTATCCTTGATGTGGTGAAGAATGAGGTCACTAAGCTTCGCAAGCCGGTCGGTATCATCTATCCCATTTTCGATAGCCGTGGGTTAGCCCAGTCCGAGGTGGTTCCCAAGAAGTCTCGGTGTCACTTTGTGGTGGCCAATCAAAGAATGAGCTCATTCCTACTCGAGTTCGGAATAGTTGGAGAGTTTGCATTGACTATAGGAGACTCAACCAAGCCACTCGCAAGGATCATTACCCTTTACCCTTCATTGATCGGATGTTAGAGCGATTGGTGGCAAGTCTCATTACCGCTTCGGATGGCTACTCCGGATACTTCCAGATCCATATTGCTCCTGAGGATCAGGAGAAGACGACCTTCACATGCCCCTTTGGAACATATGCCTACCGAAGGATGCCTTTTGGCCTCTGGCACGCACCTGGTACTTTTCAGCGTTGTATGGTGAGTATTTTCTCCGAGTTTCTAGAGGACCGTGCATGGAGGTCTTTATGGATGATTTCACCGTATATGGGTCTCGATTTTGATGCATGCTTAGCTAATTTATCTAGAGTTTTGCATAGGTTCATTGAGTCTAATCTTGTGCTTGAATTATGAGAAGTGTCACTTTATGGTTGAGTCGTATAGTCTTGGGACACATAGTGTCTAGGAAAGGGATTGAGGTAGACCGCTAAGATAGATGTGATTTCGCTTTGCCTTACCCCGTATCTCGTGCGGGAAGTTCGCTCTTTTCTTGGTCATGCGGGTTTCTATCGACGTTTCATTCAGATTTCGCAAGACCGCCCGACCCTTGTCCAACCTTCCGCATAAGGACACCGACTTTGTATTTGATGATGCTTGCAAAGGCGGCCTTCGATCATTTGAAGCGTTGCGACTACAACCCCAATGATCCAGCCCCCGATTGGTGCATCCCTTTGAGTTGATGTGTGATGCTTCCAACTATGCGGTTGGTGCTATCTTGGCACAACGGGTCGATAGGGCATCTCATGTGATTGCATATGCCTCCAAGACTTTGGATCCGGCCCAGTCTAATTATACCACTACTGAGAAGGAGTTGTTGGCTATTGTATTTGCTTTTGATAAGTTTAGGTCATATCCGCTAGCTAGTAGAGTAATTGTTTTCCGACCATCGCTTCTGAAATTTCTTTTGAAAAAGGCAGATGCTAAGCCACGACTCATCCGGTGGATGCTATTGCTCCAAGAGTTTGATGTTGAGATTCGAGACGTAAGCGGAGCACAAAACCGGGGTAGCCGACCACTTGAGTCGTATCACCTATTCTTCCTCTCACCCCTCTTCTATTCGGGATGATTTTCCCGATGAGCAACTTCGCAGCCTACAAGGTAAGCTTCCATGGTATCTTGATCTCGGTTAACTACTTGGTAGCCGGTGTTTTGCCGTAAGATTCTACTAGGGCCCAAACCTTCAAATTAAAGAGTGAGTCTAAATACTATGTTTGGGATGACCTTTATCTCGTGGAAATTTTGTAGTGACCAAGTAGTTAGGAGATGTGTGCACGATCATGAGTTTCACTCTATATTGCATTTTGCTCATGCTTCGCTTTGTGGTGGTCACTTTGGACCCCAAAGAACTGCTAGGAAAGTGTTAGATTGTGGATTGTTTTGGCCTTCCTTGTTTCATGATTCCCATTTGTTTTGTAAGTCATGTGATAACTGTTAGAGAGCAGGGAGTATTTCTCGTAGGCATGAGATGCCCCAAAACCCTATATTGTTTTGTGAGATCTTTGATGTTTGGGGTATTGATTTTATGGGTCCATTTCCTGCTTCATATAGTTATACTTACATCCCGCCGTCGTTGATTATGTCTCGAAATGGGTTGAGGCGAAAGCCACTCGGACTAATGATTCTTCCGTGGTGGTGGATTTTGTTAGGTCTAACATTTTCTCGGAGTTTGGCATTCCTAGAGCTATTATCGGTGACCGGGGTTCCCATTTTTGCAACCGAAGCATGGGTGCCTTGTTACGCAAGTATGGAGTGCTTCACAAGGTCTCCACAAGATACCATCCTCGGACCCAATGGTCAAGCTGAAGTCTCGAATAGAGAGATTAAGCAAATCCTTCGTAAGACCGTTAACTCTACCCGGAAAGATTGGAATAAGCGATTAGAGGATGCTTTGTGGGCATATCGCACCGCCTACAAGACTCCGTTGGGATGTCTCCTTATCGGATTGTCTTTGGTAAGGCATGTCATCTTCCGGTTGAGTTGGAACATCAAGCCTATTGGGCCATTAAAAGCGGTGTAACATGGATTTGGCTAAGTCGGCATGGAACGGAAGCTGCGGTTGCAAGAGTTGGATGAACTTAGATTGGATGCCTATGAGAGTTCGCGTTTGTACAAGGAAAAGACTAAGGCATTCCATGATAAGCATATTCGAGGAAAGAATTTTTACGTGGGCCGAAAGTTCTTCTGTTTAACTCCGTATGAAGTTTATGCTGGTAAGCTTCGATCTAAATGGGATGGCCCTTTTGAGATCACTAACATATTTCCATTTGGTCTTTGTTGAGCTATGTGATCCACCCACGGGGAGAACCTTTAAGGTCAATGGGCATCGCCTCAAGCAATTCCATGAGGGATCCCAAGAATGACTCTGAGGAAGCGAGAGATTATCCTCATTGATGCCACTTATCCTCCTTAAACCCTTCGGGGGAGTATTCTTCTTTCCTCTCCCTTTTTCTCTTTTATTTGTTTTCATATTTGCAATTTGCTTTTCGAAAATAAATACGGTCTATCTTTCTATGATTGCTATATATTATGAACTAGGACATTTTGGTTTTAATGGATCATTTTGTTTGGTCTCGTGATTCTTGACTCTTCGATTACATATCTTGGTAGTTGATTTGATGTTGTTGATTGCCTAAGTTGGTACCGACCTTGAGAGGTTTTGGGCACTGCTTGAATGGAATTCATCTTTTCCCATTCTTTCTTTCATGTGTGCATCTCGCTCCGATTTGTGTTCTCTAGAACTTGCTCCTTTTCTTGTTGAAACTACATTTTTCACTTACATGCTTAAATATGATAGAAGCTTGTTTTCTTTCTTTTATTTTCCCACTTTGGCCAAATAGCTTTCCCCCTTGCATTATGTTTCCTTTGCTAGCCCATTTGTGCCTTTTCGACTCATTCTTTTCTAAGCCACATTACAAGCCTAAGCGTAAAACCATTTTATTCCGCACCTTGGAGATTTATTGAGCATTGGTTTCACCTTGGTTTTGTGTTTAAGTGTGGGGGTTGCTCGGAGTGCAGGTTTCGGTGTGGGGGAGATGTTTGGTTTTGTCATTGTGATTTTGTATATCGTTCACAAAAAAAAAGAAAAAAAAGCATAAAAAGAAAAGAAAGAAAAAGAAAGAAAGAAAAGAAAAGCAGAAAAAAAGAGTAAAATAAAAGTTTTTATATTTAGAGAATTGGGTTAATCAATGCTCTTTTTAATTTCTTGGGTGCTTAGCCTCTCATTCCATACTATTACCTACCTTCACCCTAACCCCATTACAACCTTTAATAATAAGCTCTCTTGATTTGTGCATGCATGTGTTATGAGTAGTGGAGACGTAGAAATTGAGCAAGCTTATGGTAGAACAATTTTCTTTAGTAGAATTTGAGCGATACACTTATTTACCTTAAACACTTGAGAGATTGATTGATTGAGCGCATCATTTGAGAGACCATCATTTGTGATTAGCATCATTGATTGAGATTACCAGGAATTGTAATTTGAGATGAAGGGATTTTGGGTCTTGATTGATTGGTTCTAATGAAGCTCGTGTCCCTTGTTCAATTTCTCGCATTGTTAGCAATTTGTAGAAAAGAAGAGTTTCTCCTTTACGTCTTTTTCTTTGAATTTTGCTCGGGAGTGCAAAAGATAAGTGTGGGGGAATTTGATAATTGAATATTTTATACACTTCTTTTTATCTCTTGATTAATAATTTAGGACTTTTTAGTTAATAAATAATGGCTTTTATACTTATTTGGGCTTTGGGCCTTTGATTATATTTTAGCCATTTTTATTAATAAAATTCCAGTTTTACATAGCTTCACTAATCTTACCATAACTCTTGAACCAGACATCGGATTTGACTCATTTTTGTTTCATATTTCAGATGATTCAGAGAGCTACAATTGTTATGAAGACATGAAGGGCAAATTTGGACAAGAAGGCGGTCGATTTTGAAGCCAAAGTCAGATGTTTTATTTGGGCTCGAATTTGTGACTAAAGCCCATTCTGTATTATTTTCTGTTTTGGGCCTGGATTATTGATTGGAGCCCCATTTCGTTTTCCAATTTAGGTTAAGTAGGCAGCAGCCACAAACACATCCATTCACATTTTTATTCGTTTGGTGGATCAAAATAGAGTTTTTGATTTCTGAAATGTTCTTCGTGTTCTTCGCGTTCTTAAATCATTCTTCGATTTTCCCAGCCATGTTGGGCTAAACCTTCGTGGTTAACCCAACGTTGAGGATTCCATGATTCGTCCGAGAACTCGTACTTAATCGGTAACTTTACTCGTTTTTCTCGTTTTCATCTTATCGGATCCGATTTTCGAAATAGTTCGAATATTAGATTTAATATTCGGTTTGGTTCATCCCAAGGACCGAGTTCGAACTAGGTTAGAAATCTCGTGAGAGACTAACTGCAGATTAACCAAAAAGCATTTAATGAAGTTGCAAAAAACCAAGCATAATTTGGGCAACCATTCTCTGAGCAATCAGAAGGCATTCCTATTCTCTTTCCTTAAATAAATGCTTCAGTACTCAACGAGAAGAGAAAAAAGAATGTCAATCGGCAGAATGTCGGCGATCATTTGCAGAATCGAAGCGTGTGAGTAACGAACGAGCTTTAATGTCTAACGACTATATTTATCACTCACAACAGTTCATTGAAGCTTCTCAATGGTCATTAATTTCCTTCACCAAATATAACCAGAAGCATTCAATACGATTCAACCGCCGGAAACACTTACGTTCAAACGAACTTACCGCATTTACTGTTTCATTCACTTTAATGTGTAATATCTTCAGATATTTGATCTTCAATGTTTATCAATCTACTCTGTAAGAGAGTTGAATTATATTCATCATTTCTGTAAAGAAGCTCAAGGTAGTGGGACCTTGAGAGTGGGTGTATTGATTACAACTTGTTAGGGGGAGTGAATCCTAGAAAAAGGATTAATTAGAGTTACAGAGTGTGTAATCAGTTGAAAGAGATAGTGAAATACCCAGAGAGTCTGGGGACTAGACGTAGGTAAATAGTTTAGACCGAACCAGTATAAATCTCTTGTGTCTATCATTCTCCTTCTTTGCTCTGTTTTTAATGTGAGTCTCAGGGGCCTTTCAAAAAAGTTTTTAAATCACCCAATTCAGCCCCCTCTTAGGTGATATTCCGTCTTTCAGAATATATGATCATTGAATAGCAGAAAGAATATCAAAAGATATTACAGAGAATGAATGAACTGAGCAATAATAAATGATAGAAGATTGATCGTTGGCTTAGTTGGTTGCTTTGTATTGAATGCTTGGCTATTTATGGAGAATGGTATTAATGACCGTTGTGAGCATTCAAACTTTCCGTTAAAGACAGATTAGAGTCATTGAAGGATTTAAATGTTCGGTCGCTTTCATCTTCGCTGCAATAAACTCTTCAGACGAAATCCCTTTTCTCTGCTTTGTTTTCTACTACACATTTAATGTTCTGATACAGGAAATTTTCTTTCATCTTTTAGAGTTAATCCATGGTTTTATACATCTAAAACTTATATACAAACAAGATTAGTAGCATTGATAAGTAGTATAAGTAATAATCAAGTATAAACAAATGTTAATCACAATATTTGAATTCTTAGGGACGTTGTGATTTGAAACAAGAACTTGCACTCAAGTATGATTCCAAAATCACTTGAGTAAGTATTTATCACTTGAGTGATTTTCAACCGCACTCGAGTGTCTGATGAACTTTGAGTTCTGGTAGTAAAGTGTCAAAAGATTGTGTCACTTGAGTGCTTGAAACATGACTCGAGTGATCTTCTGTTTGTTTGGAAATGGCTTCAACACTACTAGTGACTCGAGTGTATACTGCAAGTGACCTTGAGTCACTCGAATGACTCTCAGGATCACTTGAGTGTACTCCATATGAGAGGCCTTACACTTTTGGTCCATCAACGAGTGACTTGTAATAAACTTGTAAGTTGCTCACCATCACTCGAGTGGTGACTTCCTCACTCGAGTGAGATTCAATCAACTTTCAGGAAATGGGCGAGTGATTCAAAAAATGTATGCGAGTGAACACCATCACTTGAGTGGCAATCTATTCACTCGATTGATCTTCAGACAATTTCAAAGAACGCTCGAGTGACTTGAAAAAGGTCTGCAAGTGATCACTAGCACTCAAGTAGTCACTTATCCACTCAAGTGATCTACCATAACTTCCAAGAATCCTACGAGTGACTTGCTAATTTCCTACAAGTGACAGAGGATTACTCGAATACTAACTTAGCTACTCGAGTGATCTTGCATCACTCTTCAATCTTTCAACGAGTGACTTACAATATCACTGGAAGTTAGGATCACCACTCGAGTACATAACCTGTCACTCGAGGGTGATCATCTCAAATCA
The DNA here is from genome assembly GCA_019022615.1 of Acacia melanoxylon. Lineage (NCBI taxonomy): Eukaryota > Viridiplantae > Streptophyta > Magnoliopsida > Fabales > Fabaceae > Acacia > Acacia melanoxylon. Next base: position 9,784,537 of record JAFJYJ010000010.1, read on the forward strand.
CTTGAAGTGAGTATTCTTGTTGATTCAAGTTTGAGTTCAAATATAGTTCTATCACTCGAATGTCTTCAAACTTAGAACTTGAGTGACTTGAATCATCAAGTCTTCATTGATTTCCAAGGGTTTTTATCATCAAAACATAATTCGAGAACTAATATGACCAAGCATGATAATTTTTGTTGGTTAGAGCTACGTCGTACCTTTATTGCGCGGTTTGTGTTCGGCCACGAGACACCCCTAAATTTGGGTTCTCAATGTTTAGAAGTACTGGTAAAGAGCTTTATTTGGTATAATGTTTATGTAAGCTATGTTAGAATGTTTGTGTATGCTAGTTCGTACTGTAGCATTGAGATAATATTTGACTAAGTACGTGGATTTTGGCCAGTAGGTACTTACGTTAGATATTCGTGGTCAATTTTGTTCCACCACGGGCCACCCCTAAAGTTGGGTTATCAATGTTTAGAAGTGATGGTAAAGAGATTTGATTTCAAGAATTTTTATTCTAGTACATATTGTAATATTATCACAACGTCTAACTAAGTATGGGAATTTTGGTTAGTTGGTACGTACGTCACATCTTCATGGTCAGCTTGTGTTCTACCACGAGACACCCTTAAAGTTGGGTTATCAACATTTAAAAGCATTGGTATGGAGCTTTATTTGCTAGAACATTTATGTATACAAGTACATAGTGTAGCATTGAGATAATGTTTGACGAAGCACGTGGTTTTTGGTCAGTGGGTACGTACATTGTATCTTCATGGCCTGGTTTGTGTTCCACCATGGGACACCCTTAAACTTGGGTCATCAAATTTTAGAAGCGTCGGAGTAGAGTGTTGTAATCATTTGTGTTTCATTCTACATAGTAAGCCATTTTGATGTACCAAGCATAGGTTTGTAAGTACGCAATCATAGGTTAAAAGGCAATAATTGTAACAATAAGTCAAGTGTTAAACAAAGAATGACTTTCATAAAAAGGATATCCCATAGTATAGAAACTAACATGCGACATAATATTTTTAGGAGGTTACAATGTCATAGTAAGTATATCGCAAGAGAATCTCGACTAACCAATGACATTTGGATGATACGTCATTAAAAATTGAGGCAATATGAGGGAATCCTGTAATGAAACAAAGTAAACAGATGGTGGGACTTTTGTTATTAGAGTATTGAAGTTATCATCGTATTGAATATGACAAGACCATATAGCTTAGAGCGTCAGTCATAAGTCGTGGTCATATTTACAATTGTTGGAATCCATACACGCAGCGGATTAAAATATTCTATGAATTCCATCCGGAGGATCGCTCAACCATTGTCGAAATCAAGGTTAGAGAACCGAATATTACCTATAGTGAACTCGTCCGAGTCTCGTTCTCTTTGAACTGGTGGGCTACCTTCTCGATCAGCAGAAGTTGACTCCACGAATCGGCTTCCTCTACTGGTATCCACATGAATAAACACCGAACACGGACGTGGCAGCGTGCTAGTGCCTCGAACTGTGCGTCTCTCTCTATTTCGCTCTAGGGTTTTTTTTTCTCACGGCTTAGATACGCTCGACAAAAAGTCTCGTAGGTTATTCTAAACCCGATCGGCGTATTATATTCAAAATTAATCCTCATTAATTTTGAATTTCAAATATGGATTAAAAATATATTAATTAAATCTATCTGTTAGATCTAATGTAACGTATTTATTTAATCCGTTTTAAAAGGCCGATCTGAAATTCAAATTTTGAATCTAGATTAAAAAAATATATTAATTAAATCTATCTAATAGATCTAATCTAATCTATTTATTTAATTCAAATTAAAAAGCCTTCGATTTAATTTATCTCTATAAATTAAATTCAAGAAATGATATCTATATATTTAATTAAATCGAGATACTATATCTCAATTTAAATTAAAGAGATATATGATATCTTTATTCGAAAATTAAATGAGATACAATATCTCTATTTGTTTTAGATATTTAATTTATGAAATAAATTAAATACAAAAAAAATATTATATAATAATATTATAATCTCCATTAATAATATTAATATACATTAATTTTTATAATTTAAATATATATATATATCCTAGATTAAATTCGTATTCATTAAATCTTAGACGTATCTAAGATTCAATGAATTTGGACACTTTTGCTCGTGTTGGGCTATTCTTGTGTGCGACCCTGCAGGCCCATATGAGATTGGCAGTGGGCCAATACTGTATCAGCCCACAAGTCACAAGCGGCCTCTAGCAAGACATTGCGACTACCCAACTCACATGGGGATCGATGACACGATACAACCTATCGTATAACCATGTCACGTCCCTTTTGTCACGCGATAATTTGGTCAAGGATGAGGCATGGATAATGTCAACTTCCTTTTCTTGACCATTACTTTCTCGATTCTCGAGTAGTCTAATAATTGAAATGGAAACTCCTTTCCATCACAGTACGACCATACATTTCTTAGACTCACTCATCGAGGGGCCTAGTATTATCTCTCTACAAATGTGAGGGACAAATTCCATCTTGACCATTCACATTCCTTCGCGTGAAAACCACTGATTCCGATCCAAGCTTTTATCATCACCCGGTCAAAGGTGACTTTTGACTAGGTCAAAAATTAGTGACTCATCATGTAGGAATCCATGATGATCTCAGGTCATAGGGCGTCGTGACGCGGTTATACATGAGATAAGCTTATGACTTGATCCATGCAAAGATTTCTCATAGTGGGTCACCCAAAGATCTTGTACTCTTACAAGTGCCCATGACTTTGATTTGTATCTCCATACCTCATCAAAGTCACACTGGTCTTAACTCATCTTCGCTCCCGCGTAGATGACCGACCAGGGACATTTAGGATAATCCACAAGATTTATCCAGGGATACAATTATCAATATAAACATGAAAATTAAATGATAACTAAAAGATAATACTTTAATAAACATAAATGTCTAAAGTACAATGACTTGACCTAGGGCATAATTTCCAACAACAATATGTATCGGCATGTTTTTGCCTACGAGGTTAGAAAATATGTAAAATCCAAAAACAAACTTAGAAGGTAAGGGTTTAAAAATTGTACATCATTGGATGTATCACGTTCCAACTTTGTTTAATGGGTTTCCCATTTCTATCGCTTAGTTGGTATGCCCCTTGACCGACTAGCCCAGTTACTTAGTAAGGGCCTTTATACGTCGAACCTAGCTATCAGAGTACTGAATACGACTAGACCACATAGCTTAAAGCGTTAGTCGTATGTTATTGTTGCATTTACAATGTGGATCGTCATGCTTTCATTCCTTGCCCACGAGGTTAGTAAGCATGATAATGAATAAGGTAAGTGAAGGTGGAATATCACCTAGAGGGGGGGTGAATAGGTGATCTTGAAATTCTTTCGCTAATTACTCAAGAACACTTAAAACAGAGATAGAGAAGAGAGCAATGAACACAAGAGATTATACTGGTTCGATCCAACTCTTGACCTACGTCCAGTCCCCAGAAACACTCTGGGATTTCACTATCTCCAAACTTGATTACAGACTCAGAACTCTCGAGTAATCCTCTCACTAGGACTTACTCCTCTTTACAAGTTGTAACCAACTAACCGTGGACACAATTACACACTCGTAAACGAAGGATGATCCTTTCACTCTCGGACTCACTCCCCCTTACAAGTTGTAATTGATACACCCACACTCAAGATACCTCTACCTTGAGATTTGAACGAATTGTAATACAAATGATAAGACTCTCTCACGAGTAGATAAATGATAAACACCGAAGCTCGTAATATCCGAAGATATGTACGTACTATAAATGGATTACTTTGAATGCTTTGTCTGTGTGTGCGTCTATGTCTCCATTGAAGAATTCAAACCTTCGAGTATTTATAATGGTTGAAGATTGAGGACCGTTGAAGGATTTGAATCTGTCTATTTGAATGTTTGAATATGTCCGTTGGGAGTGTTCAAACATCTCGCGCTTCCGCTTAGCCATGATCAAGTGTCCGCTTGGTTGGGACTCTGTATAGCCGTTATTCACGTGGTCCAGGATGGAGAATAACTTAAAATATTGATTCGGTGCTTTTGACGGTATGGGTCATCCTTCATCATGTCGGCACGTGTCTCCGTCCGTTTCGGTGCTTTTCTGACTCATCGAAATTCAAACAATGGTTGATCATGTTGCCGCGTTACTCGAGCTTTATTGTCTAACTGATAAATGGTGTGTTTGAATCCTTCATATAATCATAGGTTGTCATTCAGGTGGTCTCGAATACATATTAGCTTAGAATGTTGATTGGATGCTTTTTCGGCTATGGGCTATCTGCATCTTGTCGACTTTGTTCCTTGACATTCTTAGTGTGTCGTTTGTAAGAATTTGAACCTTGAGAAGTAACTGAAAAGCAAAGCTTTGATCTTCTGAAATCTCATAAGCAAACTGGTTAAATATGATTAGAATCAATAATGATAATCAACAAGACATATTCCATGTTTTTCATATCGCCAACCGTAGACATTCTTGGTGTTCTTCGTCGAATTTGAAACTTGATTATGAATCTGAAAAACACTCGGAAGATGATCAATGATATCATAGTTAATATTGAATGATGTATTGGAAGATAAAATCAATTAACTAGATCAATTGGGTGAAGTTACGGATGAATCATGTTTCTTTGTCAAGCTTTGGGTATCAATTCTCTCGTGCATTCTCGAGAATCGCTGAAGGTATACTTGAGAATCGTTCTTCAAATCGTTCAGTTGCGGGACCTTCGATCATTCTCGAGAATTGTTTGCCCATTCTCGAGAACCATTCTCGAGAATTGATTCCTCATTCTCGAGAATCACTTCGAGAAAAACTATGTCTTGTGATTTGTCTAATGCATTCTCGAGAGCCACTGTGATCATTCTCGAGAATCTACATGTATCGCAAACTGGAAATATATGCTTCTTGATCATTCTCGAGAATCACCAAGTGATTCTCCAGAACCATTCTTGAGAATTGGTTTCCAATTCTCGAGAATCACTTCGTGAAACAGATAACTCAGAAGAACATCAGGTGAAGCAATCGTTCATACTCGAGAATCCTTTGCTCATTCTCGAGAACCATTCTCGAGAATTGATTCCTAATTCTCGAGAATCACATGTAGAAAGCTTTTCATTCCTCATTCCCGATCATTCTCGAGAATTGCTGGTGCATTCTCGAGAACCATTCTCGAGAGTTTAATAATCATTCTCGAGAATTGTTTGCTGCGATGGTGAATTATCTCGAGAACATAGATTAGCACCCATTTCGGAGAACCCTTAATCAATTCTCAAGAATTGATTTCGCACATCGAGAACCATATCGAAGAGATAGCAATTTTGTCAAAACACCCATATACTCATAAATCTCTTCAAACCTTCTTTCCAATGCAAGAAGAGTCAGTCCAAACTTGTTGCATTTCGTTGGTTATCATAGGAAGAATGTAGCTGTTCTTAGTCAACTCTGATTGCAACTTCCTGAACATACTACCAACTTCCAAACATCATAACTCCTTCAATGGATCTTCGTTTTCTGTGTTCTTGATGTTTCTGGAAAGGTATTTGAGTCTAGTTTCCAATGGCACCGATTTCGGCGTAATCCGATTTGTCGTTTGTGCGATACACTCAAATTACCAAAGGTTGGTCTGGACTGTGACGGTGATTTGTGTTCCAACTTGCGAAAATCATAGCTCTCTCGTATGGACTCCTTTGGACTTGATATTTTTTCAAAATTACGTGTTGGATGTCTAGTTTCATATGCCACTGATTTCGTGTCAATCCGATTCCTGGTTTGTGAGATATTGTCGAATTACTGAGGCGCCCAAACCGAGCGAAACAGAGCTGCTGAAGAATTCTTGAATCCCGACCATTCTCGAGAATCGAATGGCATTCTTGAGAACCATTCTCGAGAATGGGTTTTCAATTCTCGGGAATTGCCTCCAGATTTCACATATTCAGCTGCATTCTCGAGAATTGCTTCAGGAATGGATTACATTCTCGAGAATTGATTCAGGAATACACTTGTAACTCGTTTTCACTCATTTTAACTTCGAATTGACCCGTTCCAACTTCTATATGATCGTGGAGACTTCTAGAATCAATCTGAGAGCTTGTATAATGATTTTCTCATTCCATTGAGCAAGTTCTTCCTTTCTTTCTTCTCTTTTCTTGATTATTTTCCATCATTAAAATTCACATCTACATTAAACATCAGAATTAGTCAAAGTAGAAGATAAATGTAGTATGTAAGCTTTTTGCTCTAGATAATGACATATATATAAGACATCATCAAAACTAATCATAGCTAACATTCTCCCCCTTTTTGATGATGGCAAATACTATAAGAAAAATATGTATGAATAAGGAAAAAAATTCTCATATTTTTTCTTGTCATTCTCTCCCCCTTATTTGTCATTAGCAAAAAGTTGAAGCAAAGAAGAAATGCTTAGAGATGCAAATATGAAAAACAAGTTGAAATGAATCAAGAGTTTGATTTTCTTTCCCTGATTGAAAATGTTTTCATTTGATATGATGGAATTTGGAATGAAAACAAATTTGGGAGAATTTGGAGAGGCTTTTCAAGAAACTTAAACTTTCACATTTAAAGCATATAGATACCAAACATATGCAACATTTCTACTGAATATAAAAAGATAGAGATTAGAAATGCTTATGTTGGTTACGCAAAATGATGGATGATGAAGTCGCTCATGTATGAATGATTGATGAAGTCCATTTTCTTGTTGTATGCATGTCAATTTGAATCCTTGTGGCACGAGATGAAACAATGGTAGACTCTCTTCCTTTATGGAATATAGTTTAGCTTCAACCATCAAAGCATCTTTCCTTAAATTAATATATTCTCCTTGTATTGCATTAAGAAAAATCCTAGCACATATCAAAATCTCCCTGCTACAAATGTAAAACTTTCTTTGCAAAAGAGATTTGTTAGTTTAATCGAGATATCAAAAAGTTCCTTCCTATATGATATTTTCAAATCAAGATAGTGAAAGGAAAATATAATATATTTTCAAACATAAGATTAACTCATCATCAAAACTAATAAAACACGGTGAATGCGAGATGAGTAAACTTAAAAGGTTTCCTTCAACTAAATAAGATGAGTTTTTAAGACATAAAACACATGTTAATGTGAAGATGAATAATGGTAAAAGAAAATGATGCTTGATCAATTAAAGAGCCTCATGCACACATAACCATCAATTTCTTTGAAATAGAATGCTTGTTCATTTAAATGATGCACATAGTAAAAGAATTCTTTGAATGATGCTTTGACCTCATTTCAAGTGTGTATTGTGAACACTTGAACCCTTTTTATGAGAAGACTTGATCTTAGCAAATCATTGAATAGTTATCTTTGAATATCTCAGATGAGGTGATTGATTCTCAGGAATACTTCTCATATACGCAAGAATTGCTGAGGAGTCTTTACTGCATAAATGCTTTTTGTTCTACGTTCTCGAGAATGTAGTTTTAATTCTCGAGAATTAGCAAAGTGCAAATCTCTTGAAGCTTCTCTGTCTCGATAATACTCGAGAATTCCTTGATGATTCCCGAGAATTAGGAGATAAAAGTGACTCTGAATTTGTTTCAGTCTCAACAATTCTCGAGAATCTCCACGTGATTCTCGAGAGCCGTTCTCGAGAATGACACTTCATTCTCGAGAATGATCTCAGCAATAAACAATTCCAGGAAGAGATCCATTCTGCGGAACATCTTGTCTTCTACAATTCTCGGGAATGCCTTAGCCATTCTCGAGAATGCTAAATGACTTGATCAAACATGCTTGGTGAACGTCATAGAATTCCCGATATTTCTCGGAGAATGACCCGTATTCTTGAGAATACTTAAGTCAGAAATGATCCTCACTATCAATTCTCAAGAATGATAACCTCATTCTTGAGAATTATCGATTTTATATCAGCTTTTGCAAATGAACCGAAACCCGCAAAAACAACAACTAGAAGCTCCCGCACAAATCAAATGTATATCTTTGATCTGCATTTGACAATTATCATCCTTTGATAGACTCGTAATTCTAACCATAGAGCATCCCGCATAAATCAAATGTATATGCTCTTTGGTACCCAATGAATCTTGAGTCCACACATGATTAGACAAGACAACTCTTATGCTCTTAAAGAATTAAATCATATGCCATTTGAGCAAAGAGTATAAGAATCAAAGATCAAAAACATAGTTTTACCCAATCAAATAAGTTCAATCCAATGAATCAAAATAAAGGTAATAACTAAATGATACCAAAAATGTTATTTCTCAATGACAAGTTTGTAAATATACTCTATGCGAAATGATGTCATTGATGTGAATCTTACGTAATCCATGGATGAGATAAAAATTTCAAAAAAAATGAAACATGCAAATTGTTTCAAATCTTGAATGTTCTTTCAAACCGTGATGATGCATTATGAAATCAAAATTGATGAAGGATTCATTTTTGAAGCATATTTGAAATCAATGCTCATTCTAAAACATGGTGGAAGTTGACGAGTTTAAAGAATATATCGAACATGTTTTGATTTGGAGAACATGTTATACACGAAATGAACATGTTGAAGAAGTTGTTCGAGAAGCAAAAGTCATGGTTAACGGGAATAAATGAGCACAATGACTTTGCTATAATTAAGAGATGATCTTGCCTCTTAGAATTGGATTTAGAGATGTATGAATGGTCAAGGCGGGAATATGAACATACGGCTATAGTCACTCAAAATATGGATGGAAACAATGTTGATGTATATGAGTAACAAAATGACTACTAGGATTTATAGATGACGAAGCACATATTCGTTAGTCCAATTGACTAGAGCTCTAGTATGTCATCCTAGTAATTTATTCCATATAATGATTAATGCACTAACATTCAATGCACTATAAAGCTTGGAATATCTTGACTAATAAGAATTTATGCAAAGAGGCATAACACACACGATTGAATCTTTTTATGGGAGATAGACTTGAAACTCATAGATGACCAACTTATTAGACGAATTAAACTGAAGAGTTCAAGTAACACATTGAATTCCAAAGATCAATATGTGAGATGTAGGGAAAATTCAAGCGAGCACAAATTTGAAGCATATCGACATTCAAGTAAACATTATTAACTTCCAATTTTGAAAACATCAATTGAATGCAATAAAGGCATGAATATTTTTCAAATCACATGTATGCATTTTCACAAAACAGAGTGAATGAAATTTGAAACATATTTTAGAAATGTGCACTTCAAAAACATAAACTCGGAAAGTTATGCACAAATTCATTTACGGTCCATTTAGCAATCCAAAAACATTTTGAAAAACATAAAAGATTGATTGCTAATGGAATGCAATGATAGACAAGTATTCATTATCCAAAAATGAATATGTAATCACAGTATGGGGTAAGAGTTAGATATCACCGTCGTAATTCCTCTTGTCCTTTGTAATGTCATGCTTGGTTGAGATGTATTGATGTAGATAACTCCTCTTTCGATGTTCACAATTATCATCAACCATTGCTTCTTTTTCATACTTGGGAATCGCTCCATTATATCAGAGCCAGCATGAGATATTTGTTCTATCCAACCAATACTTGAGTATATCTTACCAATACTCACATATTGATGCCTAAAACACTTAAGCATACTCATTGAAGCCCGACAATACTCGAGTAGGTTAGCTTGTTTACTCGAGTACTATTCCAAAATATGCGTTCACGAGAGGGAATTATCAAATCATTGTATATGCATAAAGAGTCAAACTATTGAATATTGCAATTCTTTTAAAATCAATGGATTTTAAGACATATGGAAGCCTAATTTCAGAATAGTTTGCAATACTCATTCCTACGGTTCCACAATATAAAACCTCAATTAATATTACGAGATAATAGCATAGGAGGCTTTACCATTGTATACCTTGTACCTTAAGTACTTGGAGGATCGACTTTGCTTACCCACTGCATCTTCTTCATATGTCTTTCCATGGGTGTCTGAAAAGTTCTCTCAGAGGGTATAGACTTCAAGTGTCTTCTATTTGATACTTGAGAGAATCTCCTTTTCTTGTTTTCCTCAAGATAGTTGAATGGTATTCTGTGGTAGTTTGTTCTTGAGGTGGAAGATACTTTTCTTGCTTGTGCCCATTGCTTCTTTTGATTTGAGGATAAGGTTGTAGCAATGGTTTCTCCACGAGTTCTCCTAGATGTAAATCTCATTTTCCGTTCATGAGAAACTCTTCGATTCTTATTCTTCTCTATACGTCTAGGTCCATTCTTTTCAGAATTAATCTCGCACAAATAAAGCACTAGATGGACATTTTGGTACCCATTTATACTTGGGTCCTTGGGTTAGTTCGAGCCTTAGGGAAAACATAAATTCCCTTTGGTAGCCATTGATAATTACCAACGGGTTTATCCCTTCTTTCCTTTTTATGAAAACAAGATGATGTCTTTGTGACCCTTTCGGTTACAATAATTACAATGAGCAAAGGGGTTCGAAGAGTGGACAATTTTTTGAAAATAGTTTAAGTAGGATTTTCCACCACTTTTCTTTTTCCCTTTCTTTTTGTCAAAAATAGGATTGTAACCTATATGCCCGATCGATCATTTGTAAATCTTTGAGCTTTCAAGATTACATTGAGCATTTCACTACCGTTAGTGAACTTCTCAAGTGTTTTTGTAAGATAAACATTTTTCGTTTCAAGATCAGGGCATGTTTTGCAAATCACATTTTCACAAGATGGAGAAATATCTTTAACTTGTTTTTCTAGCAATTTGATTTTCTTCTTTGAGATAATGAGTTCTTTCACAATTTTACTATATTCAGAATGTAATTCATTATACTCGAGCGAGTTCATCATAGGTAGGTTCGAATCAAATACCTCATCATCGTTTTCACATTGCTTTTCTTCCTCGGCAATTAAGCACATGTTTACAACTTCTTTTGCCTCACTTGCTTCATCTCGAGGAGTTATCTCCACTTATAGTTGACACGTATGTCATTTCCAAAGCTTTCCACATCTCCTTAGCAGTAGATAGATAGTAGATGCGGAAATACTCCTTCTGACTAAGAGCACTCTGAAGCATTAGAATTGCTCTACTGTTAAGAATTATTTTCCTTCTGTCATCTTCGTTGAACTCATCTTTTTCCTTTGGAACTTTAATTCGCCTTCTTCTCTTGTGGGAACATAATCCCCATTCTCTATTACTTCCCGAGAGACCATACTCCGTGGCTAACACAAACGCTTTGAACTTTTCTTTCCAGAATGAATAGTGTACACCGTTGAAACCAGGTAGTCGGTTGATTGAGGCACTGTCAGGTAATATTCCTTCCATGATCTATCTCGGGATGTTAAGCCCAATTGAGAAACCTATGCTCGATACCAAATGAAGGTGGAATATCACCTAGAGGGGGGTGAATAGGTGATCTTGAAATTCTTTCGCTAATTACTCAAGAACACTTAAAACGAGAGATAGAGAAGAGAGCAATGAACACAAGAGATTATACTTTGGTTCGGTCCAACTCTTGACCTACGTCCAAGTCCCTTAAAACACTCGGGATTTCACTATCTCCAAACTTGATTACGGACTCAGAACTCTCGAGTAATCCTCTCACTAGGACTTACTCCTCTTTACAAGTTGTAACCAACTAACCGTGGACACAATTACACACTCGTAAACGAAGGATGATCCTTTCACTCTCGGACTCACTCCCCTTACAAGTTGTAATTGATACACCCACACTCAAGATACCTCTACCTTGAGATTTGAACGAATTGTAATACAAATGATAAGACTCTCTCACAGAGTAGATAAATGATAAACACTGAAGCTCAGTAATATCTGAAGATATGTACAGACTATAAATGGATTACTTTGAATGCTTTGTCTGTGTGTGCGTCTATGTCTCCATTGAAGAATTCAAACCTTCGAGTATTTATAATGGTTGAAGATTGAGGACCGTTGAAGGATTTGAATCTGTCTATTTGAATGTTTGAATATGTCCGTTGGGAGTGTTCAAACATCTGCGCTTCGCTTAGCCATGATCAAGTGTCCGCTTGGTTGGGACTCGTATAGCCGTTATTCACGTGGTCCGGGATGGAGAATAACTTAAAATATTGATTCGGTGCTTTTGACGGTATGGGTCATCCTTCATCATGTCGGCTTCGTGTCTCCGTCCGTTTCGGTGCTTTACGGACTCATCGAAATTCAAACAATGGTTGATCATGTTGCCGCGTTACTCTCGAGCTTTATTGTCTAAACGATAAATGGTGTGTTTGAATCCTTCATATAATCATAGGTTGTCATTCAGGTGGTCTCGAATACATATTAGCTTAGAATGTTGATTGGATGCTTTTTCGGCTATGGGCTATCTGCATCTTGTCGACTTTGTTCCTTGACATTCTTAGTGTGTCAGTTTGTAAGAATTTGAACCTTGAGAAGTAACTGAAAAGCAAAGCTTTGATCTTCTGAAATCTCATAAGCAAACTGGTTAAATATGATTAGAATCAATAATGATAATCAACAAGACATATTCCATGTTTTTCATATCAGCAACCGTAGACATTCTTGGTGTTCTTCGTCAGAATTTGAAACTTGATTATGAATCTGAAAAACACTCAGGAAGATGATCAATGATATCATAGTTAATATTGAATGATGTATTGGAAGATAAAATCAATTAACTAGATCAATTGGGTGAAGTTACGAGATGAATCATGTTTTGTCAAGCTTTGGGTATCAATTCTCTCCGTGCATTCTCGAGAATCGCGAAGGTATACTTGAGAATCGTTCTTCAAATCAGTTCAGTTGCGGGACCTTCGATCATTCTCGAGAATTGTTTGCCCATTCTCGAGAACCATTCTCGAGAATTGATTCCTCATTCTCGAGAATCACTTCAGAAAAACTATGTCTTGTGATTCTCGTCTAATGCATTCTCGAGAGCCACTGTGATCATTCTCGAGAATCTACATGTATCGCAAACTGGAAATATATGCTTCTTGATCATTCTCGAGAATCACCAAGTGATTCTCCAGAACCATTCTTGAGAATTGGTTTCCAATTCTCGAGAATCACTTCGTGAAACGAGATAACTCGAAGAACATCGGGTGAAGCAATCGTTCATACTCGAGAATCCTTTGCTCATTCTCGAGAACCATTCTCGAGAATTGATTCCTAATTCTCGAGAATCACATGTAGCAGAAAGCTTTTCATTCCTCATTCCGATCATTCTCGAGAATTGCTGGTGCATTCTCGAGAACCATTCTCGAGTTTAATAATCATTCTCGAGAATTGTTTTTTGCGATGGTGAATTATCTCGAGAACATAGATTAGCACCCATTTCGAGAACCCTTAATCAATTCTCAAGAATTGATTTCGCACATCGAGAACCATATCGAAGAGATAGCAATTTTGTCAAAACACCCATATACTCATAAATCTCTTCAAACCTTCTTTCCAATGCAAGAAGAGTCAGTCCAAACTTGTTGCATTTCGTTGGTTATCATAGGAAGAATGTAGCTGTTCTTAGTCAACTCTGATTGCAACTTCCTGAACATACTACCAACTTCCAAACATCATAACTCCTTCAATGGATCTTCATTTTCTGTGTTCTTGATGTTTCTGGAAAGGTATTTGAGTCTAGTTTCCAATGGCACCGATTTCGGCGTAATCCGATTTGTCGTTTGTGCGATACACTCAAATTACCAAAGGTTGGTCTGGACTGTGACGGTGATTTGTGTTCCAACTTGCGAAAATCATAACGCTCTCGTCTGGACTCCTTTGGACTTGATATTTTTTCAAAATTACGTGTTGGATGTCTAGTTTCATATGCCACTGATTTCGTGTCAATCCGATTCCTGGTTTGTGAGATATTGTCGAATTACCAGAGGCGCCCAAACTGAGCGCGAAACAGAGCTGCTGAAGAATTCTTTGAATCCCGACCATTCTCGAGAATCGAATGGCATTCTTGAGAACCATTCTCGAGAATGGGTTTTCAATTCTCGGGAATTGCCTCCAGATTTCACATATTCAGCTGCATTCTCGAGAATTGCTTCGGGAATGGATTACATTCTCGAGAATTGATTCGGGAATACACTTGTAACTCGTTTTCACTCATTTTAACTTCGAATTGACCCGTTCCAACTTCTATATGATCGTGGAGACTTCTAGAATCAATCGAGAGCTTGTATAATGATTTTCTCATTCCATTGAGCAAGTTCTTCCTTTCTTTCTTCTCTTTTCTTGATTATTTTCCATCATTAAAATTCACATCTACATTAAACATCAGAATTAGTCAAAGTAGAAGATAAATGTAGTATGTAAGCTTTTTGCTCTAGATAATGACATATATATAAGACATCATCAAAACTAATCATAGCTAACAGTAAGTTGGAAGAATGCAAGCTCAAAAATCATACCTTTTGGACGAGTTTTCCATTATTGTTGCTTAGATAGTAAGCGTCTTATCCCACTATCTTGTTACTCAATAGGGACCTTCATACATTGAACTTAACTTACCATTGCTTGTCTCTTTAGTGTTCTAAAAGACTCTTCGTAGAACACAGTCCCCTACTTTAAACTATCTGGTGCGTACATTCCTATCGTAGTACCCGACTATCTTCTGTTGGTATGTCACAAGTTGATCAAGGCTTGTTCTCAACACTCATCAAGTAAGTCTAGATGGTCAATTATTGTTTCTTGGTTAGGATCTTCATCCATCTTACTATATCGTAAAGAGGGCATTCCAACCTCAACTAGAGTGATTGCTTCAGATTCGTATAACAAGGAAAAAGGCATCTTCCCTATTGAAGTGCGAGGGGTGGTTAGATATTCCCTTAAGACCGAAGGGAGCTCTTCGAATCATCTGCCCTTTCCCTTGTCGAGCCTCTTCTTTAGTGAGTTGATGATGATTTTGTTGCTTTACTCTGCCTATCCGTTGGACTTAGGATTATGTGGAGTATAAAAGTGAAGATTTATTCCCTACTTTTGGCAAAAGCTTTTGAACTTGCGCCTTATGAACCAGGATCTATTGTCACAAACTATCTCTTTAGGTAATCCGAACCTACAAATAATGCTCTTTAAGAAAAAGTCAATAATATCATGTTCTTGTACCTGTGTTTATGACTCTAATTTGACCTACTTGGAGAAGTGGTATGTCAATACCAACATGTATACGACCTTCCTTGGAGCCATGGGTAGTTTCCCGAATATATCCATTCCCCACTTCATTAATGGTCAGGCTGGTGCGACGGTATATAACGTTTTAGGAGGTTGGTGTGTTAGGTTAGTGAACCTTTTGCACCTGCCGCACTTCTTGACCAAGGTGGTAGCATCTTTTAGCATTGGTGGGTCAATAGTATCCAGACCTAAGAGTCTTATGTACTAGGTTTTGACTCCCTGTATAGTCTCTGCATTCTCCTTCGTGGACTTTTCTTAGTATGTAATTAACTTCTTCCAAAATGATGCACCTAAGCAATGGAGATGGAATATCACCTAAGAGGGGGGGTGAAATGGGTGATTTCAAAAACTTTACGATAGACCAGAGAATAAAAAAGACAACGTAAGGATAGAAGAATAATGGACACAGAGAATTTATACTGGTTCGGTCCAATTTGTTGACCTACATCTAGTCCCCAGACACTATGGGATTTTTCACTATCACTTTCACGATTACACACTCTGTTTCTCGAAATAATCCTCTCACTAGGATCCACTCCTCCATACAAGTTGTAATCGATACACCCACACTCAAGGTCCCTCTACCTTGAGATTCAACAGATAATCAATCAAAGAAAATAACTTTCTTACTGAGTGAATTTATAATGATTGAAGTACAAAGAATATCCAAAGATATATCGCTAAGTTAAACTGAGCAGAGAGCAATAAATGAATATTTAGCATTGGTAGTTTTTTTTGTAGGTGCTCTACATTGAATGCTCTTCATATTTATAGTCCTCGCCATTAATAACCGTTGATGAAGCTCAAAGATAACCGTTAAAAAACTTCATCATTATGTTTAGACACAGACCATCGTCATTTGAAAATTAGAGGATAAGTCGCTTTCAAATTGCTGTCGACAATCTTCATATGACATGCTTTTGGTCAGTGGTGGACTTAGGAGATGTCGTTATTGCTTTAGCCGGAATGGGTGTCGTGACAATGATCATTTGACCTACTCTAAATTCCATATCATGTGCGTGCTCTGTTTTCTGCAACGTATATAATCCTCCAACACATTCATTGCTTTTTAATGATTTGCACAAAAACCTTTTGTTAATGATCTGACTCAGTAAGATGATTAATAGCATTGTAAGTGATAATGAGTAGTATTCAAATGAAATCATATATATTTGAATTTACGAACATTGAGAAGACGAAGTGATTTGAAGCTTCTGTAAGAACTGTGCTTGAGTATCATTTTTGCCCGCTCGAGTAACATTCAAAAGACCTTCATAGAGAAGACTTAAATGATAGGCTTACTTCAGTAAACATTTGCACTTGCTCGAGTAAGTCCTGAAAGTAGCAATAGATAAGGTGTTAGAACGAGTATGCGTGAGTACATATTTGCCCATGCTTGAGCACCATGCTTGAGAAATCTCTCAATCATGCTCGAGTAACGCGTGAGAAAGCCAGGGAGTAATAAGCTTAAGGTCACGTGCTCATGTACTTAAGTCCTCTACTCTAGCAGTATGCTCGAGTATACATCTACAGAGAAGAGATATTAGTTATGAGAGAATATATGCTCGAGTAAATCTTTACCTCTGCTCGAGCACAATGCTCCAGTAAACTTTACACCTTGCTTGAATATGCTTCCTGAAATAAAGAGAATACTTTACATCAATAGCCATACTCAAGTAACATGAATTCTCTGCTCGAGTAGCAAGCTCGAGTAACACTCAAAGCATGCTCGAGTACGCAGCTTGCTCGAGTAACAATTCTTCTCTGCTAGAGCATCATGCTCGAGTAGCTTTTTGTATGTACTCGAGTAAGGACTTGCAAGCCTTTCAACCAAGAGAGTTAGTGTGACATATGCTCGAGTAAACTTCTATCCATGCTCGAGTAAAGAGTTTGCAAACAACTTCAACAATGAAATTAGCATGAAGCTTGCTCGAGTAAGCTTCTCAACATGCTCGAGTAAGAAGTCTGCTCAAGCAACCACTTATGTGCTCGAGCAAGCTCTTTCTCGAGTAAGCCATCACCTACTCGAGTAAGCTTCTATACTTTGCACTTTTCAATGATTCAAAACCTTATACATTTACAAGTCTTGTTATCGTCAAAACATATAAACCGAGAACTAACAAGCAATGGTCTCCAATATAACCTTTTATAGAGTTTGTTGTCTAGGATACAAAATCAGAAGGCTTTAACTTTTATTCTGCATGCTTCGTTCCTATCCTTTGAGAGGATGTTATATGTAACACCTCAAATCCAACCACAAAATACTTAACAAAAGTATTTGAAATATTACCAATAACGATGCCCATTATCCAAATCATTAAAATACAAAATTTGTTCAACGAAAACTCATATTTATAGTGTCAAGATAAATTTCCAAAATTATTTCAGAGTTAATAAAATGCGGATGTCTTATGGTCAACGCAAATACAAATGACATAACATGAGCTCTATGAGTACAAAAGAGCCTTCAAGACTCACTCTATAGGTGTCTTCCCTTGCTCCCTAATAGAATAATCACCTGAAAAAAAAAATTAATATTGTAACCATAAGATCCAAGGATCTTAGTAACCATTGGTTATTCAGAAATATACATGCAAACCAAGATCGAGAACATATAGTTTCAAAATGAAGTTCAACTCACAATAATTTATTAATATTATCAACATAAAAACTTTCATAAACTAGTTCTCGATTTAGTTACCAAAATGCCCCTCCCAAAAAGGGTTCTAAAACGATTGAACATCAATTCATTTTCCAAATATTGATCACAATAGATTTCACAAAAAATGTTTCAACCTTGTTACATAAATAATTATACAAAAGCTTTATCATTCAAATCATAAATCACATACATAACATGTCAAGCAATTGATTGATGCATAGACCATCATCATCACCCCTGAACAACCTTATAATCGCTAACTAGAGCCATAGGCTAACATATAGTCCAACAAAAACCTATCCATTTAACTGGATTGTCCCAAGCTCACTAGTTCTTGAGATGTACCCAGACAAACATGCAAAGCTCAAGTTTGGACTATGGCTCCCCTTCTTAAAAGAATACAACTAAGGAGGTGTCACATATCCTACAGCTCCAATGCAATCTCGGCCAAAGGAAACACACGAAAGAAGGGGCCCTGACAAGTACCTCCATTGTGCACCAAGTGATGGCATAACACATGGTAAGAGATCTCATCATAAAAATCCTCCTTACTCCAACCCATCACAACTCTACAACTATCCATATGCATCAATGACAAACAATCACAATATTGGCATGTATACACAAGTTCCAAATTACAAGTATAGTTTCAAATAGGATTTATCAAATAATCCACCATCAACCATCTTTAAGATAACAAAAAACATCATTTAAAATCATTTATAATAAACAAAATTTTCATCATAACACATGCATGTTTAAACAGTTTTCAAAATACATAACCATGGGTTCTAATACTCACAAGCATGCTTGAATAGTTTCCAATCTCATCAATATAATTTTAGTCAAATATACAATTCCAAATTAAGCTCTCCATAGGAACAACAAATCTCAAAACAATTTAATAATATATACATATACATGTATGTATGTATGTATATAGTTGACAAGTATATAAAAGAATAATCAGTGTTATCTCTACTCCAATCTTATTTTTACCTATACTTGAATGCTTCAATTTGCTAACAACAAATAATTCTACCACCGGCTCTCATTTTCTCTCTTCTCTTTCTCTCTAACTCTCCTCTCACTGTGACACTATGTGTGTGGTGGAGTGTGTGTAGGTGTGTATTTATAATTGGGGAGTGGGTACTTAGATGTAATTTTTCCCTTTCCAATTGTACTTCACAGTCGCCTCACCCACAGATTCCCATTGATTGTGTAATACCCCTGATTAATAATAGAAATAATAATAATAATAATAATAGATTATAATAATAATATAGTAAAATCTAGAAATTTATAATGTTTGTATTGTTAATTTATTAATTGGGAATAATTAAAGGGCCCAGCCCATAGCTAAAAACCCTAGATTTTAATTATAAACTTAGGTCTGGCCGCTTAAACCTAGAAAACGCTTGATACTTTTCTTCGCCGCTATTTTTTTCTCCACTACTACATCCTTGTTCCGTACTCTCGTCAAGTATTCTTCTAGGAGGTTAGCAAAACGGAGACCAGGTAATCCTAATCCCCATGAGTCGTAGGTTAATTTTATATCTTGATAGGTAATCCTGATCCCTAGGTTATAGAAACCAATTGTTGTTTGAATTCCGTACGTATAGAGAGAGATATATATATATATATATATATATATAATGCATGTAATTGCTTTGCCTCGGCTTGCATGTTGGAACTATATACATATGCCTGGGAGTCCCTTCTTTATGAATTGAACACAATTGCTTTGCCTCGGCCTGCGTGCTTCAATTATATACATATACCTGTGCGTTTTTTTGATTGAAAACCATTGCTCGCCTCGGCTTTCGTGCGTGAATTGTATTCACATACATGATCCATGTGCGTCACTTTTTGTGATTGCAATATATTATACTCTTGTGCAATAAATTGCAATATATTATACTCTGTGCAATGCTATAATTAATATCTCATGCACACGTCTGCTCACGTTTTTCTTTTATTTGATTTTATTTTCTTTATATAATATCTCCTGCACAATAAAATAAGATATGAACATATTTTAAGTCAAAATATCCTTATATCCTATATTTAATTAAAATAATAGAAAAAATATATATATAAAAGATAAGTAAATAATAGAAATAATTTGGGAGTTTATTATGCGTGTATTTTAAATAACTTAACAGTGGGAGGATAGATTTGAGATGGTACCTCCCAAAGTGATTAACACAATCGGGCTTTATGCCCCCGATATGTAATTTTATGTGAACCGATGATATCCGTTCTTCCCAAAGTGGTGTCTGGCAGGGTTTCCCAGGACACTAGTAGCAACTTTGAGAAGAGGTGTGCACACTAGGAAGAAATATTTGATGGCCAAATTTGATTAATTGTGACTAGCAGGGTTTCCCGGGTCACATGGTAGACTGGCTGGGTTTCCCGGGTCTACCATAGTTCTTTTCCCACTAAATAGACTTGCAGGGTTTCCCGGGTCTAAATAAATGTAAAAAGATGACGAATAATGTTTGATGCAATTACCATATGATTTATATATATATTCGCTTTGATTAATATATTTGTGTCATTTAAATTATGTTTTATTAGGATTACCAGGAATTGCTGATGTTTGTGTTCATGGGTTGCGATGATCTTTCGAGGGAGCAGAATTTCAGTGAAACAGGTGTCAAGGGTTGGGGCTAGCAATGAGAAGTGAGGAACACCTTGACTAATTACATTCGTTCGTTTTATTTTACTTTGTTCGAATAAAACACATTTTTGCTTAAGTTTGGATTTACATTATTGTAATAAGTAGCCTTGCACTTGTCCCAGTACAAGTGCGGCGGTAACACTCCCTAAGGTTGTTTATTTCGAATTTCAGTAATCATTTATAAAAATCATTTAAATTTTATATTATGATAATTGTTAGAAATTGGGGGTGTTACAGATTGTTATATTAAAATAATATAATGATATTATACTTTTACAATATAAAATGTAATAGTATTTTTTTAAAAACGAAAATGAAGGCGGTGGAAGAAGTCAGGGAAGTTATAAAAACATGTGGGCCCCACATTTATATTATTATATATATAATTTTTAAATCCATTTATCTTTCATAATATATATAAAAACTCTTAATTTTATACTTTTAGATCTTCTCTAAACCTCATATTACTTGATAAATCATATCCTAATATCACTTAGCTACTATAAATAAAAATTTGGGATGTTTCATTATCTTGTAGAAATTGCAAGATAAGGGACCTCCATTTACCATGTAAGGTTATTTGATTGAACCATACCTAAGCTTAGGTGGATCCCCAGGAAATGCAGATGAACTATTGATATTGATGTTGTCTTGTTAGTTCGTATGGAGAACCCTAAATTGATTAGTGTATTGGCCTCTCGATTATCATCCACCTTCTTGGGTTATCTGGAACTCATGGAAATTTTTTACTAATAAGATCTCTACCTTGTGGTAGGCTACATGTGTGGGTCTTTTGCTTGGTACGATCCATCCAGCTGCTTGGAAACTAGCTACGAGGCGCACCTGACCTCCATTCAGTTAGCCTCGACTTCCTTGGCAAGCTACAAACATGTGATCAAAGCTTTGTATTCTACTTCATTCTTAGTTGCTTTGAAACCACAACATATGGATTGTCGTATGATATCATTGATTTGGGACTTTATCACTATGCCTAACCCTATACTTTTAGGTTAGACGCACCATTTACATACAATGTCCATTTCTTGTTTTTGTCTTTGTTACTTACAGAAAGTAATTCTTTT
Source organism: Acacia melanoxylon (assembly GCA_019022615.1). Taxonomy (NCBI): domain Eukaryota; kingdom Viridiplantae; phylum Streptophyta; class Magnoliopsida; order Fabales; family Fabaceae; genus Acacia; species Acacia melanoxylon. Next base: position 9,806,192 of record JAFJYJ010000010.1, read on the forward strand.
TTTGTGTCTACTTGCATTTTTGGACTAAAGTCAGCTAAGACTTGGGGTTTTATTGTTGTACGTGGTAAGTAAGTCATGTCAAATTCACTCAACTCTACTGTCCATTTAACTAACCTACCTAACAAGTCTGGTTCATGCAATAAATTGTTTAATGCGTAGGCAGTTACTACTATGATTGGGTGACATTGAAAATAAGGTCGTAATTTCTTGAACACGGACACAAGAGACAAAGCCAATTTTTCAAGTAAAGAGTACATGTGTAGTAGACAGGATGTTTCTTACCTTCCTCTTCCCTAACTAAGACAGTGCTAATAACTTGGGCGGACCGCTAGGTATACTTACAATGTTTCTCCTTCCTTTGGTTTCAAAAGCAAATGCACGTTGGTCAAGTATTGTTTTAACTGTTGTGGGCGTTTTTGCATTCCTCGCTTTATTTAAAGATTTTATTCTTTCTCAAAGCATCGAAGAACAAGTGGCATTTCTCAAATGATCAAGAAATGAACCTACTAAGGGCTACTACCATTTGGTCAGCTTCTGGACGTCCTTGACGTACCTTGGTGATGGTATGTCCAACACGGCATTGATCTAACTTGGATTGGCTTTGATCCCTCTTTGTGACACTAAGTATCCTAAGAACTTTCCAAAGGTTACACCAAACAATCATTTTTCTGGATTTAGCTTCCTGTTGTACTTAAGAAGTAAGTGAAAAGTTTGCTCCAGGTGCGTCACATGCTGATCTGCTTGGAGGGACTTTACAAGCATGTCATCTATGTAGACTTCCATGGTCTTGCCTATTTGACCTGCAAATATCTTATTGACCAACCTTTGGTAGGTTCCTCCTGCAATTTTTCAGTTTGAAAGGCATAACTTTGTAACAATAAATACCTTGTTCGGTTATGAAAGTTGTTTTCTCTTGATCGTCAGGGTGCATTAAAATTTAGTTATACCCAGAAAAGGCATCCATGATGCTTAGTAACTCATGTCCAGATGTGGCATCAACTAAGGAATCTAAGTGTCGTAATGGAAAAAAATCTTTTGGGCATGCTTTATTTAGATCAGTAAAGTCTATATATACCCGACGCTTATCATTCTTTTTTGGTATGACCACAACATTAGCAAGCTAGTCGCCGTTAGGGTATTGGACTTCCCTTACTGAACCAATGTTGAGAAGTTTCTAGACCTCCTCGTTTATGATATGGTTCCTTTCAGGCGCGAACTTAGGACATTTCTGCTTGATTGGCTTGTATGTTGGGTTAACATTCAGTTGATGCGTGATCACCTCTAGGTCTATGCCTATTATGTCTGTGTGGGGCCAAGCAAAGCAATTAATGTTATTAGTTAAAAATGTAATCAATGTACCTCGTATGTCAAGTGGTAAGTTTGCCCCCACATAGACCTTCCTTCCTGGATGGTCAGTGTCAATGTGCACTTCATCGAGTTCTTCTATCCTAGGCTGGTTTTGTTTTCCTTTAGGGGTAGGTCCTGAAACTGCTATGCGGATTGCTCATTCAACAAAATAGTTAGTTCATCAAGACGCTCCCCATGGTTAGTAGGTGCATCCGTCATGATGAATAATCAAAATGAACATATAAAAAAAATATTTTTCAGAAATTCGTTGTCGGGTCCTCACGGACGACGCTAAACTGTTTGACCAAAATTTTGTTGGTTAGGATCTTACGTACAGTGTCACCGACAACGTAGAGGTTTAATAGATAAAACTATGAAAAGTAGGCAATTAGGAGTAAAGAGTAACTTATTGAGAATATTAGTCGAATACAAAGTAGTGAGTGAGTACATGAATAATGGAGAATAGATTATAAGCTAATTAAACAATAAAGTACAAAGCAATAAGACCAAAGGAGAATTTTGTATGAGAGAATAATCCTGCTGAGGTGTGATTCAGTCCTCCTTTTCATATTAACACATGCCTCACCCCACATTCAGATGGGTTTGTTTCATTTTTCATGGATCTCAATTGGTTAGAGGGGGTGGCCCCTACTATCTAGGATCATAGCGTTATATTAGCTTGCGGGTTTGACTGGGTGATTGGGGAAGATAGTGGACTTGGTCTTGGAATGCAAATGAGTGGGCCTTTCTTATTGGGCCTGTTCTACGCATATGTTCAAAGAGCTTATTTTGGGCCCTATAGTCACTAAACATATTAATGACAGAAATTGCATCACTAAATTGTTGTTTTTTTAAGTTATAAAATAGATTCTCTTATATTAAATATAAGACAATAATTCTAACTAATTTAGATATTTTAAGAAAATTAGTTAGTTTTATATCAAACAACGCTAATAGTTTTCAATTTGATCCTTAATAACAACCTTAATTTAAGTTTCTAAAGTGTGTTATGTATCTCACATTGGATGAGATGATCACATTGGATAACTAACATTTTGGATCTATCAATCAATTCTCCTTTAACCTACCTATATTTTGGATTGGAGAGAGTCGCATTTTATATGGTTTTTCTAGTATAAAATATAAGTCTTTTTTAGATAATAATATCTCATGCTTTAATTATTTTTTGGCCCTTAGCTGCAATTAAGATGTTAGATTTAAACATGATAATGTAATGCACATAGTTGGAACAATGGTGAAAACCAAGGTTGTTAAACTCACGAGTTTAAGCAAACTCGTAACAGTGATGTAAACTCGTATCGTGAACTCGAATCGTAAACTCGTAAGAGTTTACTTTTATTATTAAATAGGTATTACTAATATATAATTAAATAATTAAAATTTAAAAATGACAACAATTTGATTTAAATATATTTTAAATCCAAATAATTGAAATTAAATTCATCAACATTCATCATTTACCATATTTAATAAAGAAATTTCTATAAAATTTCTATATAAAGTCATTGAAAGATAATCAAATCAAAAAAGTTAACACGAGTTTAAGAGTAAGTTAACACGGTTTTGTAAACTAGAAACGTAAAAGGCGGTAAACTCGATGTATAAACTCGTGAGTTTAACCGAGTTTACAACTAGTGCGAGTTTACTACTGACTCGACTCGTTTTTGTAAGTTAGAAGCGTAAAAACGGTAAACTCAGAGAGTCAACTCGCGAATTTGACAACAATGGTGAAAACATGCTGTAAATCTTATCCAATATAATAAGTTAACAAACTTTTAACGTACATATGAAGTTAGTTAAATTATGTCACCTATACCTTGGATCCGAGTGAGTATATGTTCTGCTGTTACTTAATCGTTACATTAATATTTCTTACAGATATTTCAATGACAAATAATTCTATCTCGAAAACTTTAGTACTTCAAGTATATAATGTTTTACCTTTCAATAGTTAGCCTAAGAATATTACAAAATCAATTAACTTATAAATAAAGTATAATTTCTTTCAACAGTCGAAATTTACTTTATAATTGCCAGTTATTTTTAGTTTTGGTGAAGTTTGGACAAAAGAATACGACAAGGATTGCGTGAAATTAAATAATTATAAATTATGAGAAAAATAAACAAGAGTCAGAAGATTTAAATACCAATCGATTTCATAATTTTTGGACATGCATGAAGAATGATTTTATTTCAAAATTACAATTAATTCCTCAGAATTAAATTGATTAAAATTACCATTAATATTACAACCGATTAGAGTAATCAATATGGTCATCAACACCCAATTGAACTAATTTGAAACTAGGGTTAAGGTCTATTTTTATATTGGAAGTTGTCTAAAAATATATCAATTTAAAATTTGTCTTGAAAGTTTTTTTATTTTTTTTGGAGCAATATCACTTTAGAAATGTTAAAAATGGAGCAACTAGCATTGACAGTTAGCAATGATTAATTTTGACTATTAAATCTCATGTTTGACCAATCTCTGCACAAGTGGGATGCAAATCCTTCATTAACTTTTTTTTTCATCGTCCCTCATAAGCCTAATTGGATTGTGATTGGGAAAATAAGAAAAAAAAATCAAAGTAATATTATGACTTTTTAGATTAATTTGAGAGACATGATTTAGAGATTATGAAGGATGATGAGAAAAACTTAACCATAAGTCACAAGGCATCTCATTTCTCCACATGACCATCACAACTCATCACCATCTTCTCCTTCCCCCTCTCCCGCCTCCATTAACCAAAAGGTCCAAAACCCAAGTCGAAGGCAAATTCCAGCATATATGATGATTCAAAATCTTCAAACAAATTTCAACCTAAGTCAAGAACTAAAAACTAGATGCAAGGCAAAATCCAGATGAAGCAAAATCATGATGACTAACAACTAAAAATTTTCAGATGTGGGAACTAAGATGATTCACAGCACAAATTGTAGAATAGAGCCAAAGAATAATACAATTCAGATCCAGAGACAGAGAGAAGAAACGATGGATAAAACTTAGATTCGACCTTTAAAAAACACCAATTAAGAAGCCTTCTTCTAAAACCCCAAGGAATTATCAAATCTGATAACGAACAGAAACTTGTTAAGCTACTGTTGAGAGGAGAGGATTTCTGTTACTACAGATTATTGAAGAGGATTCCAGAAACGGTAGAAAAAACTTAGATCCAAGCATTAAGAAACATAAATTAAAGACGCCATCTTCTAAGTCCCACGCCTTCTTCTGAAACCCAAGGCCTTCAATGGCGGCTGTGTGAGAAGAAATAGAACTGAACGAAAAATGCAAATCCGGCCTCCTTGGTTTGTAATAGTAATGAAGCTTTCTCCCTCCGTGCTTGCCGGTGCCATCGTCGGCATGGACTCCGGAGCACGATCGGGAAGGGGAAAGGCAAAGGAAGGAAATCGCCTATGAAGAAGGAGAAGGGGCTGATATGGCTCGAGTCACACGACGAGGGGAGAGAGAGAAACAGGAAGTGGCCAGATGATGATGTGGCATGCCATGCAAGCCAAGCTAACACTCAATTTTTTTTTTTTTTTTAATAAGTTTGGTGACATTGATTCATTTTTAAAACCAAAGGGACGACTTTGCTAGAAGCAAAACTTACAAAGTAAAATTGAGATTTTATGATAACTTTCAAGATAAAAATAGACATTAACACTTGAAATTTCACTTAACAAGAAATTTCTTTTTTGTAAAAAAAATTAAAACTAGTCAAAAACAAATTAGACCTGTCAAAAAAGAAAAAAAATATCGGATTATTAGTTCAACCCAAGGTTGCTATACTTAGAAATTTAAGCAAACTTGTAACCGGAACAAAATCATATCGTAAAATTTGAATCTAAAACTTGTAAGAGTTTATCTTATCAATGAATAGCTATTAAAAGTATATGATTAGATGATTAAAATATAAAAATGACAACAAATTGGTTTAAATATATTTTAAATACAAATAATTGAAATTTTATAAATTTATCATTGTTCATAATTTATCATAGTCAACAAAGAAATTTCTATGAAGTTTATAAATTTATAGTCACTTGAAATGATCTAATCTAAAAAGCAAACATGAGTATAATAACGAACGATATGATTTTATAAGTTAGAAATGCAAAAATAATAAACATAATATCTAAACCTATGAGTTCAACTAAATTTACGACTAACATGAGTTTAAGAAGGAATAGACACAATTTTATAAGTTGAAAACATAGAAATGGTAAATTTAGAGAATCAAAGTGTGATTGAATATACATTTAGTGATCTAACTTTGTGATTCTAGTTTAAATATATCACTGTGAATGAATATTAATTAGCTTAAATATACATTTGGTGATCTAACTTTGTGATTCCAGTTTGATTAATTAATTTTATAAAATATTTTTTCTATCTACTAACACTAACATCGTTAATGTCAAATAATGATTTTTCGTATCAATCATTGTTATTTTAAGAAATTACACACAATATATCATTATTTGTAAATGTTTTGTTAACATTTAAATTCAATATTTTTTGTTAATGAAACTAATACTCCTTCTGGTTCTTATTATAAGGCACCAACTAACTTTTCTCACAAACCAATAAAAATAGTTAGGTCAATAAAGTTGTCCTAGAATCTAAGGAATTTTCAATATTACCCCTACTAATTGCACTAAACTATTATTATATTAATAATTACTCTTACTCACTACCCTTATTAATTATGAGCAAACATGGAAAAATATAATTAATGCTCATTAGGAACAAACAAGTGCCTTATAAAAAGGACCAAATAAACTTACTAGTTGGTTCCTTATAATAAAGACCAAAGGGAGTAGTTATTAAGATTAGAAGACTAATAACATAACGTTGATCTACATGCAAAGGTTTCTGGCTAGTTAAATATGAGGTCTTGAATTTGAGTTCATATGAATGTAGAAAATACTTTCGAGAGAGTTGCCCTAAATTAAATGGCCTGAGAATGCTTGAATATGACATAATCAAATAATCATATCAACAAAATTTAATATTAGAAAACTAAAAAAATGTGTTACAAAATTAAGAGATGAAAACTAATATCGAGTTGGTATAGTGGAATGAGTCACGGAGCCCTTAAACAATGTCCAGGGTTTAATCTTACGTTGTGAATAAAGCTTGAGGCTTGAGAGGGTCACCCTCTTATGGGCCTTTTCAACTTGAGATATCATGTGCACATGGGGAAAAGAGAGAGATACCCTCTCGTTCTTGGGTTTAACTGGTAAAGAGGTCGGACAATCTCATCAAATGGAGAAGGTTCAATTATGGAGTTGGTCAAGGCGTTGAAGGAAGCATCCTAGCTCATGGGTGCCTAGGTTCATGCCTGAGGGTAATAGACGATTCGCCATGCCTAACATTGGTATCACCTAGGAGGAAGGGAGATACCGTCTTGCCCTTAGACCGTAAGTGAGCCCAACCCCTTTCCTAAATTTTTTATATATTAAAAAAAAAAAAACAGAGAGAGAGATGAAAATAAAGTTTTGTGTGAAGTAAAAAGACTAGATGTATTATTGTTGTTTTTTTTTTTTGGACAGATATTGATGTTGTTGTTGGTAATGTACAGATTGGAATACGTCACATGGGAGAGGGATTTTCATGCTCAATGCCAACATTATACTCATTTTGACTATTATCATTATTATTAGGAATGAACAGAAAGTGAAACAAAGCAACTGTAAGAGCAGGGAAAAAGATGAAGGTAGCAGGAGGTGCGAAATTACGTGGCTGTTGTCGTAATATGCAGATTATCTCCGGGTTAAAATGGTAATTTCATCAACTGCCAGGTACACTTCACCACCAATCGCCCTCTTTCTGCACAAGCCGCCTCATAGCTCAGTTTCCTTCACACCCCTCACTCACACGGTAGCACATTTTATCCTCAAAATTTGTTATGAGTAAAAATGTGTTCTTCACTTATTTTTATTATTACGTTGATTTTAAACAGTTCAGATTTAATTTAATTTTTATTTTATATTTTAAATAAATTTTTATTTTATTATATACTGAATTAAAAATAAAAATAATTTTGTAATTATCACTTCTCATAAATATAAACTTATTATTTTAAAAAATTAAATTTAGATAATTCAGATTAAAGTTTAAAAATCAGAAATTAGCTCTCATCGCCTTAACGAGCACGGAATGCGCACTCCACATTCACACCTGAAGAGAAGAAGGGGACAAAAGAATTCAGCTTTTAGAGGCCCAAAGGGAGATCTTTTAAACACTCACACACCCACCAGCAAAAGAAATAAAACACTTCATGACTTCCCCATATTTCTGATCCTAGGTCTCTCTTTCATCTTCTTCTTCTCTGAATTTCATAGGTCTGGTCTTTAAAACCCACCATTCTTCTGATATATAATATAGAGTCTGTAATTACTGAGCTAAATACTTGTGTTTGTTTCACTTACAGCTCCCAACGACGTCGTACGTGTTTGGTCGGAAAAAATGTTGGATTATGATTGGGGAAATCCGTCTACGATAATGCTCACCGGAAACGATGAAACTGCAGCCACAGCCGCCGCAGATTCTGAACAAACGCACCGGCAAATCTTCGACCACTATAATTCTCACCCGTTCTTACCCGACCACCTTATTTCTCAAGCTCCACCGGGACCCACACCGACCACCACCAACTCCGATTTCTCACTCGTACACCACCATCAACAATTTCACTCGCAACCCCATCACCACCATATCCACCACCAACAACAACAACATTCTCTCTTCGACACACGCGCCTTCTCCGTCGCGTCATCGTCTCATTTCCCTTCTCCACCACCGCCACTGCCACCTCATTCCATGTTCTCCCTTGACCCACTCCCTCCGGTCAACGCCGGCAACTGCGGGCCTGGTGGTGGGTTTCTAGTGATACCCAAGTCCGAAGATGTGGGCCGGTCCACAGACTTCTCGGCGTCTCGAATTGGACTCAACCTCGGCGGCCGGACATACTTCTCCAGCTCCGAGGACGATCTCGTGAACCGCCTCTACCACCGATCCAGGCCGTTTGAACCGGGTTCGACGATGTTGTTCAGCAACAACTCGCCGAGATGCCAAGCCGAGGGATGCAATGCTGATCTCTCACACGCTAAGCACTATCACCGCCGACACAAGGTGTGCGAGTTTCACTCCAAAGCAGCCACCGTGATCACCGCCGGGTTGACTCAGCGATTCTGCCAGCAATGTAGCAGGTGGTTGTGTGGGAATTGACGGAAATGCCCCTCGGTTCTGTCCCCTCCTCTCACTGCCAATCATTTGTGTTGTTGTGATTCCGTCGTACAAGGGCTGATCCCGAGGGCATTTACGTCCAGATCAAATTTCCCCTCCTTGCTTTTCTAATTTCTTTTCGTACTCTATGCCCTTTTGCTTCTTATGGCTGCTTCATCAGAATTAAACTTGCTTGTCTGAAGTAATAAACTTAGTTTAATGACTTACTCAAAACTTTAAATTTGAAGAAATCATTAGTAGGTTTCTTAAATGGAAACAAGAACCCTCACTGCAACTTTGTGAACTCTAAGACGAAAATGCCATTGTGAGACTGGGCAAGCAGGGATAGATGGGGGGATCCCTAGGGCACTTCGGTCTTTTCCGTTTTCTAAAAATCTTCTCTTCTTTCTTTCAGCTTACGTACTGCCTTGTTTTGCACTCTTTTTTGTTCATGGGTAGAATCAAAATGTCAATTTCAGCTTTATTATTATTATTAACGACTACCATTCATATATAATTCATGATTATCTTAAAAATATATTCATTTATTTCATTATAGTGTGGATATAATTATTATATGGTTCTTACAGGTTTCATCTTCTTTCGGAGTTTGATAATGGAAAACGAAGCTGCAGGAAAAGATTGGCAGATCATAATCGTCGCAGAAGAAAAACTCAACAACCACCTCATCAAGAAATCCAGAAATCTCACCTCGAAAAGCCTAGCAATTTTACTTTGGACATTGCAGCAAGTAAATTATATATTATATTAAAGCCTCTTTGATCTCTTCTTCCCTTTCTAAAAGATCACCACTTATATTATCAGTTATCAATTCTACTTTTAACTGATCTCTATGACTTTCTGCAGAAGGGTCCTCGCCGGATTCAGGAAACCAGTCATCATCATCGGTGACGGTGGCGGTGTCCCCGCCGGATTATTTCCAGCAAAAGCCATATCATCAAAACACAACAGCATCAAGGACACTGTTTTTCTCAAGTGGGTAGTAAAAAATAAAGTGCATGACAGAGAACGAATTGAACTAGCTCTATATATATATATATATATATATATGAATCTGCATGCATGGTTAGGAATCAATTAATACTATATCCAACCCCTCTCTCTCTCTCTACTTGTAACTTTCTCCCCAACTTTGATTCCCAGGTTATAAACATGGTGTTATATATTAACATGGTGTAACTTTGAATTCTTGTGCATTAATTTCCTTTGGGGGTTCAAATAATAACAATTACAACTTGTTGGGTACTATAGTTGCAGTTGCAGCTGGCTATAGCAAGTCTACTTTATTCTTTTTCAGGTCTCATAATCACTACTGTGTGTAATTAAATTGCAATATATATATATATATATATATATAATTTGACAGGTACGTAACTGTGGATAGATAGGAAAAATGGTTTCCCTTGTTTGGATTTTCCCGGAAATAGTGACTGTGAGGATTTCAGTGAGAAAGTAGCAGCAGTTATCAAACATTATGCTTTCAAATTGCCGGCTATCTGGTGGTCCCGGTGTGTTAAACTTTCCCGCCAAAATGCAGGAATCATTTAAGAGTGTGTGTGTGTGTGTTTTTTACCGTGGAGAGTTACTCCTAGTTGAGACTATACTCGACTCATATCGGGTGAGATAGCTATATCAAGAAAAAATATATTTTGCAGCATAAGAAAGAAATCACAAAATGATTCATTCGGCAATCTAATTTTATACAGAGGTTCAATTTTATCGCTTAATTTTATAAAGTCTCCCCCCCCCCCCAATTTTCTAATCCTAATACCAGTAGTATAAAATGATGATTTTGTCTCGTGTTTCAGTAAGATTTAACACAAATGTCTAATATTTTCAATGAACTAGGGGATGTTAATATATGATCAAATGCCTCCTCAGAAATGTCTATTGTTTAAACACCAAAGAGAAGGTGATTGCTCAGTGATACCTATGAGGAAAATATCAGAGAGCGTTCTAAGATCACTGTACTACACAGGTGCGGCGTTTCGCCAGAGGGGTGGGGTGTGTGCACAGTGAGACTGAATAGTAAATAATGGAATAGTAAATGTCCAACCTGCACCTGGTGGGTAATCTCTTATTTATAAGGATTACCTAGGGTTTTGCTCCAATGACCGTGAATCCATTGCTCAGGCAATGTGCGCCTCCCATGTTCTGCAAACGCCTGCTTCACTACCTGTACGTTCCTGGATTGTAGGCACTAGAGCTGGGAATCAGGGCCTGGCCCTACAGGGCTTGGGCCTGACAGGGCCGGCCCTACAGGGCCTAGGGTAAGGAAAACATCTGTTTTTCAAAGCCCGGCCCAATAGCACCGGGGGTAAAGGCGGCCCTACGGGGCCTGAAAATTACTATTCCAAATTTTAACTATTTTTTCTTCGATTTTTTTTAAAAAAATAATTAGTAAATTGCAATAATTAAAGTTATAATCTATCAAGTAAATGTTATCAATATTAATACCTAAACAATATAAATCATTCAACAAATAAACACATTCATTAATTCGTAATAAAAAAACAAATAAACACAAAGAATATGTTTTTTCCTATTTTTTAAAAAAATATTAAACAAAGAAATTGCTTTATGTATCCCCACGACAAAATGTATTTCCTCTCGTAATTTTGTATGTGTTTGCAGATTCCTTCGGTTCATGCATGATTTTCTTGATAGGTAAAAATAATTATACTTATTTTACACCAAATATATTTATAATTTATTACTTATATAATATTGTAATACCAAAGTATGTGTTTATTTAATATGAAAACATCCCCTTAAAATTTATAATAACTAATTATGTGTTTTAATACAGATAATAATAAACATAAAAAGGGTTATAGTTTAAATTTAAAAAAATATAAGTAATTACAAATAAACACATTCATTAAGTGGAAGTCTAAGTAATTATTATTATTATTATTTTAAAAAAGCTACAGTTAAACGGGCGCGCAGGGGCCGGCGGCCCTACGAAACCTACCGGCCTGGCCGGATTAAGCGAGGCCTACGGGGCCGGCCTGCGAGGCCAATTTCAAATTCGACCTATTTTTCAAGCAGAGCCCTACGGGGCCCCGGGGCTTCGGCCGCCGGCCCGATGGGCTTGGCCGATTTCCGCTCTAGTAGGCACGATGAGGGGGTGATTAGCCATTTACTTGATTAAAGAGGAATTCTATCATAAGCATTCTCACTGGGCCGCATATCTGCTAGGCCCAATATATGAATTCATAATAGTTTGCATCAATCAATGTAATTTTAAAAATCTATAAGTTAATATATATATATATATATATATATATATATATACTCACATAAAAGTGAGTGGGTCCCATTGTAAAGAGATGAGAGAGAAAATATTAGTGGGACTCACTCACTTTTATGTGAATGTTGCAGAGAAAAAAGCAGAATCGATAAATAAACCCATAATACTAAATATATATATATATATATATATATATGCAAGATTTTTTGTTTTTAATGAAACTAATGGTTTCAAGATTAGAGGACTGGTCAGGTATATATATATATATATATATATATATTAGAGGACTAGAAAGTCACTTTATGAAATTAGAAAACTAGAAGAAGAAAAATTAGAGGATAAAGTGTGCACTTTTGTCAAAAGAAATGATTCCAATTATATATATACTCATTAATTATTTGAAAAATCAGATCACATAATATTTTTAAAATATTACATTTCATGTTTTATTCAAAAATATATTAACACATGAATTTATAAATATGTTTAAACAGATCAATGAATTCATATTAATTTACGTGAAAATTTATAAGTTAATTAAATAAAATGATAAATACAAGCTTTTTCATATCAGTTGGATTAATTATAATCTTTACTACTTGTTTTATTTCAATAATTAATGAATAATAAATATAATGAAAAAATATATTGGAAAAATTTGTGCATGATTAGTGCAAATCTATCTATTAATCTAATTTGTGATATTTATAACAATGAAATCTAGGTAATAAATTCTCTGTGTATTTATAATCTGATGCTTTGGTTTATAATCTACTTCAATTTCTTTTGTAACTTAAATTTGTTTGTGTGAATAAATTTTATTTTTATAAATTGTAAAACATTTAGTAACAATATAACAATATTTATAATAAGCCACACTGTTTTTAAAACATTAACAATTTGGTGATTTTATTTTCAAAGTTAGTGTAAAAAGGTTTTAAATTTAATAAATGAGGTCTCTAATGATGTATATATGGGCAATATTTTCCTCCTAATTAATTAAACTGTCTCCCCTCTGCAGACTGAAGCTCTCCACTCAACTCAAACCTTGAGCTATTATTATTATTCTTATTATTAGCAAAATCAGTCATATAAAAGATAGGATTTTTTTTTAATAAAAGACCGTGTAAAACACACATAGACTAGCTAGATAAAGGTAGCATATAAAAGATAAGACTTCTTGAATATTATTTTATTGATCATAGCATGTCAAAGAATGCCTAAAAAGATAGGGGCTTGTTTGATTCTATTATCTATTTGGATTAAGTAGCAAATCGCCCTAAAAGTATATGCCTAGGAGCAATGTTGCCTTGGAAGTTTTTTGGGTCTCAATATCACCCCAGAAGTCTAAAAATGTAGCAATGTTGTCCTTTTCCGTTAAAAAAGTTAATGGTTAATGTCAATTTTTTAACGGTTAATGTTAGTTTTTTAATGTATTAGGCAACATTGCTACGTTTTAAAACTTCTAAGGTGACATTAAAACAAAACAAAAACAAAAAAATTTAGGGCAACATTACTCCTTAGGTGTATACTTCTTTGACAGATTTACTACTTAATCCTATCTATTTTTATGTTGTTAGAATAATTCTATAACATGATTATTAAGAATAAGTTTTAAAAAGAAAAATTAAAAAAAAAAATCTAATTGAATAATTGTTTTGGAAAATATATCTAAAATGGTGATATAGAGGGATAAAGAATTATTTTCTATATTTATATAATTTCTCTTTTGAAAATACAATGTTTCCACATGTTCTCTAATTTTGCAGGAAACAAAAAAAAAGTTCGAAAAGATATTCTGCTCTTTTTTATTTCCAAAACAATTTTTAATTTTTTTTTGTTTGTTTTTCAGAACACTATTGCTCAAAATATTCTGAATCATTCTAATTAATATCTTCAATAAATAAGTTAGGCACATGAGTCATAGATAATACTCCCTCCGGTCCTAATTATAGGAACAAATTACCAAAATTTGGAGGGATTAAGGAGAGAAGTTAAATTAGTTAATTATATCTATTTTCCTGAAATACCCCATCCTCCTCCAAATATCTCCCTCTCTCCTTCCCCTCCCCCACTTTTCTCTCCCCCTGCCTTCTCACCACTTGTCCCTCTCCAGTTTAATATTATTATATAGATAATTATATTAAACCGAGAAGCGAAGAAAAATGCATCAAAGTATTTGATGTTAAATCCAACTAGAAACAATTATTAATAAATTAGTTAATTATTATTATTCAATTTAAATGAATTAGTTAATTCATTTAGAGGTAAATTCATTTAAAAAATCAGGTCCACCCAATCATTATTAATTATTATCTATATAATAATAATTAGTTAATTATTATTATTCAATTTAAATGAATTTACCTCTAAATATTAATTATTCAATTTAAATGAATTTGTGGTGATGATTGTTTACCTCTATTGGTCCTCGATATAAAACATTATTTTTAATCTCAACTTTTGATTATTGAATATAAATAGGGGTATTATAGGAAAAAAAAAATGACAAAAATTAAAACTTGTTCTTATAATTAGGAACAAAACCAACTTCAAAATTTGCTCTTATAATTAGGACCGGAGGGAGTAATAAATAACAGATCTATTACTGTCATAGACTTTGATTGAAGAAACACGACAACTTTTATATATATGCTGAATGGTTCGTAGAGGTACGGTATACCCCTAGGGAAATATTACTGTGTGCTAATGACAAACTTGCAAGGGAGGCTCATTCTGAAAATCCTCAAGTAGTTTTGCTCTTAGAGGTGCAAGAGTGTTGTCAAATAGAGTTTTGGATTGACATGAATTATGCTGTGGAGGGGTTCCTTCTAGTAGGTAGTATTTGATTTATAGGATCATCATCTTCAAGCTATGCTTGTCGTATGTATGTGAAAAAAAAAAAATTAACGGATCTTTTCAAGTGTGAACAGAAATTATTTAAGTCAAAATTAAGATTAAAATATATTCCTTTGTTGGTGAATGGTGAATGGTGAATTAGTTTGTTAAAAACTAAAGCATTATTTTATTTATACCACTTACGCAGCTTAATTTGATTATGATAGCAGCTTAATAAATATGTATTATGTTACGCTGGCTCAATCAACTAATTTAATTTAAAAATTTAATTCTGATTTGGGTAAAATGGTAAATAGTTTGCTTAACAATAAAGTATTATATTATTTTATATAAGTCACTTACACAGATTAGCTGATAGGGATGCGCTAATTATCTAAATAGTGTCAAAGGGATGATACTTCATTTTACCAGAAATATATTATTTTATAATTCGTATATATACATATTTAATACGTATATGAATTTATTGAATGTTGTCTGTCAATAAATATAAGAGTTTATTGACAGTTAAACTATTGTAGTAAATTACATGGAAACAAAAAATAATAATCATATTACTAATACTGTTTGTAATTTATTCGGGGATCATTTTGGCCTTTCAAATTTCATTCATTTTTCAATTGTATTCTTATATTTAAATATTTTTTTAATGATATTATTATGGCTTGAATTATATTTAACTAAGCCGCCCTTGTTATTGTTATTTCATTTTTATCAATATTTTATAGACACAAAGCAAAGTTAACGTTACTTTACTTACTTCCTTATCTACATTTTCATCATATTTATTGTCATAACTATTTTATATATAAACTATTAAGCTAACAGTAATATATAATTGATGACTATGTCAACAAAGCTTAAGATGTGCAAATAAAATTTAAGGGAAAAAAATTGAAAATTTTGTAAATTTAACAAACTCAATTACAAGTTTGTAGACTATAATTAAAATTAAGATAATATTCATTTTTCTATTACGAAACCTATCTTTTTCATTGTAAATATATTTCTTCTATTTCAATCACTATTCCATATAGGGGTATTTATCTATTTCTTGCTAAATTATTAATGAAAAATAGTTATAATGCATAATTTTTATAGAAAATTCAATCATATAATAATAAATTCGAAACAACCAATTACAATATATTTTTAATATCAATTAACAAAGACATAAAAAAGTTTCTTAGATTATCTTCTTTGCCCTTAATCTCTTCTGTTATCGGCACATGATATTCATGACATTTTTTTTAATATATACTCACAACACACACGCATTGTAAATATATATATATTATATACACTCACTCGAGGCATATGGACATGTCTTTTCGTTTAATACTTTTTTGTCACAACTATGAGACAAGTATAGTTTAATTGCACCTTCCTGGAAGATGATGGCGGGCCAGTGTTTGGTATATTAATTAATAACTTATATGACTTTTTGTATGCTTGAACAAGAACTCAAGTGTTTCGTTTCATCTTGTTGTGGTTTGTTTCCAACTAGATAGATAGAATATTTATTCATAAAGTCTTAGATAGAAAAATTCAATACATAAAGATCTCCCAAAAATAATTTAAAAGATCAAAATATTTTATGAAATACTCCAAATATTATATTGTTCACTATTTAATATTCACGATCGATGAATCTATTGTAATCGACACAATTTTTTCTTAAGTAATGTCATGGTTTAAATCTTGTTATGTTAAAATAGTTATATGTAATTGAGCCCAACCAACAAAGGTTGATTCAAATGATAAGGAGTTTACCCATAACCCACAAAGTCGTGAGTTCAAATCCCACCATCGATATAAGGATTTTATTGGTAGGTGATTAATTTATTAGTATCTCTATAAACGTTTTTTGAGCCTAGAAGAATACCCGAGCCCTAGTGAGCCCTGAGACCGTCAATAATCCTGAAGTATGACGTGATAATTATAAATGATTGTGTGTGCATGGACACAATCTACACTTTCGGGACTGAAAAGATGTCGTTCAAGGGGATAAATGTGATTTGTCAAGGAAGCTTCCTACGAAATATAACGCTGTTGTGTCTCTTAGAATCTAGCGTGATTTATAGATTTATATTTATTATTATAAAATATGATGTTATCAGAAACCAACAATGTTCTTGTTGGATAAAAGACTAAAATCAGGTTGTTATGGAATCTATTTCTTTATCCATTTAAGACACAGAGGTTGCTTCCTTCTATATCTACCTTTTTGCCTCAAATTAATTAAATGTTGACCTTTGTGGGATTGTAAGGAAATCTTTAGACAGAGAAAAATAAATAATCCTATAAATATTTCAATATATAATAAAATAATAATACTTCCTCTGGCCCTAAAGAAGACTCATTTGACTTTTTTTAGAAAGGTTAAGAAAAACTAAATATATTACTTAATTATAGTACATATATATTATGTATCATTAGATTATATTTTAGTTTATAAGTCAGACTAATTAGTTTGAAAAAAAACGGGTACCCGAGAACAAGCAGATAGTGTGGAAGCTATTATGGAGATGAGCAGTGCTAGAGAAAATTAAACCTTCCATGTGGCTTTTCACACATTGTTGAGCTCCATGCCAAATTGAAGACTCAATGCACCTAAAATGGGAATGCTCAAATGCAATTAACTGTTGGCGATCTATCGTTTCTCCTGCTTTCTGGACCCCTTTTCTTCTTTACAAGAAGCGGAATAGGTGAAATGAAACTTAATGAATGAAATAGGCCAACCTTACAAGAAGATTCTTATAATTGCGTATTGTTTGGAGTCTGTTTAATCTTATCACTAGAGGATGTGATGTTGATCACGCTTGTAAGGATATTGTTGATGATGCTGGGTGTAATACCCGGATAATTATTTATCTGGAATATTATATTTTAGTAAATAATACCTATTGAAAATAGGTGAATATGTGGTTTCAAATAATAAGTTATAATTATCTTATTTTCTAAGGAAATTTATATGGAAATTAGAAGAGATAAAGAACTAAAAATCCCTAAATGCAATTGTGGGGCATAAAATGGCCTAAAAATATTATGATAAATCTGATAAGGCAATAAAATATTTGCTAAAAATTAGAAAGTATGTTGTCTCTAATTTTAGGAATTTTTGGGATTATTTTCCTTGGAAAATAATGAGGCAAAATTAAATATAATTTTGGGGAGCATAAGTTGCCCCATGATTTTTAATATTTTGCATGTGATATAAAATACCAATGTCAGTGAAATAGTTATGAGATAATGATTAATCCTAATTAAGAAAATTATCAACAATTAGTAAGTGACTAATTAAGTAATTAATGGCTAATTGATTCATAACAAACATCAACCACGCTTAAATTAAGATATAAAGTAAATGAATTAAGAAAATAAATATAAAAGAAAATAATAAGGGATTCAATTGCGATTGAATTATTAGTGTGAAAGGGGTTGTGGTTTTTTCAAAATAAATATCATGATATTTTGTAATTAAATAATAATATAAATGAGATATTTTGTAGAAAGACCTAGATCAAAACAACAGTTCTACTATAACTACCGAAAGAACTACGGAAACTAAAAGTTAAGGACAGAAGAACTTACTCGGAGCTAAGGCACAACTTTGGCAGAGCTTTTCTCTCTAAGTTTCGGCCAAGGTATAGAGAAGAGGAAGTGTGAAGAATGAAGGAGGTGCTCATGCCTTTATATAGGCAAAATTTGTGCCACTTTGGTAATTTCTACATTCCAAATCTTGTAATTTTTCCTTTCCTTATAACCATGTAAAATCAAGGTTAAATGGTGGTTAATCCTTGTCCATGGGCTGCCCTAGTCGACATAAGGGGGTGATGTGGCAGCCAACCATTGGTCCAAAAATGGTGACTCATGCTCACTTTATGCCCGGTCCGATAGAATTTCCCCGATCGGTGTGTCCTTTTCGCGCGATTTCGCGAAACTCAAAAATCCGGCGTGTAACTTTGAAGGTCTTTTCATCCTATTTCATATTATCTATTTGGATCCTCTTTTTGATCATATCCAGGTATTCTCCGGTGCGTCGGAAGATATTCGGACAAACGCGCCCTGGTTACTAAATCGCTTCCGATAGAACCAACTTCTCGGACAATAATTCGATGAATCGTAAAACGTCCAGTGGTTGCCTAAATTAATCCCGTGTTTGAAAACACGCAATTGTTTCTATAGGTTCTCACTTTGCCTATCTCGCTCTACTCTATCTCGATCGCCTTTCCGTCTTATTAGGAATTAGGGTTTTCGGTTGCGGAATCGACGTCCGTAAATTCTTTCTTCGTGTAAAAATTCACTTGTTCTTAATTTGATCAGCCCGAAAAGACTTTTACCTCTCGGTTTACCTGTAGAATTTATTTCTCGACTTTTCCCTGGCCCGCCCATAAGCCGACTCACCGCATTATATTATTATTTTATTCTAATTATCATTTTAATTATTTAAACAATTATTTTTAATTAAAAATATTAAGAATTTCGACCCCTTAATTTTAAAATTCAGTTTTAATTATTTTTCCATAATTTTTTCCATTTTTAAAAAATATAATATTTTTTACCAAAAATTCTCGTTTTACCCCTGCCTTCGTTAAGACTTAATCAGACCTAATTTCTTTGTTTAATGATCTTTTTAGGATCAGGTTTCTTCATATATTTATCTTTACCAATTTTACAGTATATTGTTATCTTACAAACTTTTATACTGACATTGTCATTTTATATCCTATGTAAAATATTAACAATGTTTACCCCATCGTGTTACTTTATGGTTAAAATGCTTTTTAAACTTTTCTTCATGTTATTTCCTCTCGAAATAATTTATTAAATTCTCATAATTAAAGATAATACTCCCATAATTTTCTCATAATGTTTCATGATCTTTCAAGTATTTATCATAATGTTTTTAGATTTGCTTTTATCACCATTATTGCATTTTTAGTCATTCTTGTTCATCCGATTTTTACGTAACTTTTTTGACAATTTACTCAACAATTATAACAATTTTCTATAATAGTTTTAACTTATGAATTTGCTTCATCAAAATATTCATTAATTTATCTTATCTCAAGAATTCCAGATTTGCTAAAAATCCGGGTATTACACAGGAGGTCTTAAAAGTCTGTTACTTTTAAAACCGGATGCGCGTCCGGTCTTAAAAAAATACTTTTAAGACCGGACTTTTTAAACATCCGGTCTTAAAAGTCCATTTTTTTAAAAAAAAAAAGAATGAACTTTTAAGACCGTATATATTTTCAAGTCCGGTCTTAAATATTCCTTTCTACTTCTAAAAAAAAAAAAAGGTGAGATTGTAAAAGCCGAGCCGCCGCCTCGAGAGAACCCGTTTCCGCATCTTTCACCGCAGGAACTGAAACAAATAGATTCGAGAGGAAAGTACCTAAGCCGCTTTAGTGAGAACTCGAGAAGAGGTAGACGAAGAAGAAGGAACAAAGAAAATTTTGGGTGGAAGCAAAAAAAAAACGATACAAGGACAGAGAGGGAGGTCAGGAGAAGAGTAATACCATTTTGCGTTCCTCGAAGAAGTTATGGGAAGCCATTCATCTATATTCTTCTACTCCTCTCGTTCGCTTATCTACATCATTTTTTTGTGTGTGCACATCTCAATATATTAAAAAAACAAAAACAAAAAACAATCGATCGAGAACGCAGTAAATAAGCAAAAAGACATAATAGGTTTACCTCAAGAGAGGAAGCGAGACTAAGACTCGTTCTCCATGGAAATCAAGTTTGGAGCTTTGTCGTCGCGAGAATGAGGAGATGAGCAATAAAACAAAGAAATAAGAAATTGATATTTAATTTCAAACTTAAGCCAAAATCTACGTCAATGATTTACTATCGTTGTGTTTACATTTTCCGTGACTCAACAACAATATATATATATATATATATATATTGTTGTTGAGCTACTGAAAACAGAAACGCAACGATCACTTAACTCAACCGCACGAATCATTCTCGGATTGTTGTTGAGCCACAGATCTCCGAAATCCGAGGCTATGATAGCCTTGTGAATGCGGGGTGGGGAAGTGAAAATGAGAAGAGAGCGGAGAAATCAATGGGAAGTGGAGGGAACTAGAAAAGGAATAATGAAAATTCAATTTTCGTTTGCCGTGCCTAATGAAAATCTTTAAGACCGGTTGTTATCAAATTAGTCTTAAAAGTTAAACTTTTAGACGGTTCTTTGTAACATCCGGTCTTAAAAAAATAGACATTTTATTTATTTTTTATTTTTAACTTTTTAGACCGGATATTTAAAACATCCGGTCTTAAAAGTAATATATATATTTTAAAAAAAAAATTAGACTAGTTCTTTTTAACATTCGGTCTAAATAGTTCTCTTTATATTTACAAAATTGCCACGGTCATACTTTTAAGACCAGATCATTTTTAATTCGTTCTTAAAAGTGTTATTTATATTTACAAAATTGCCACCGGTCATACTTTTAAGACCGGATCCTTTTTAATCTGGTCTTAAAAGTGTTCTTTATATTTACTAAATTGCCACCGGTCATACTTTTAAGACCATATCCTTTTTAATCCGGTCTTAAAAGTGTTCTTTATATTTACAAAATCGCCACGGTCATACTTTTAAGACCGGATCCTCTATAATCGGGTCCAAAAAGTTCTTGATATTTACAAAACTGCCACCGGTCATACTTTTAAGACCGGTGCGTCAATACTCCGGTTTAAATGAGGCAGTCTTAAAGCCCTTTTTTGCACTAGTGTAATTAAGAAAATTATCAACAATTAGTAAGTGACTAATTAAGTAATTAATGGCTAATGGCTTAAATTAAGATATAAAGTAAATGAATTAATAAGAAAATAAATATAAAAGAAAATAATAAGGGGGCGAAATTATTAGTGTGAAAGGGGTTGTGGTTTTTTCAAAATAAATATCATGATATTTTGTAGAAAGATAATATAAATGAGATAACGAGAACCGATAAAGAAAATTAAATTCTATCTCAAAATAGGTGAACTAAGTCTTTAACATCAAGACTTATTATAAACAAGTAAAATTTTATCCTGGAGTGGGCTATCTCCGAAGTCATTTCTGAAAACCAACGGAGTAATTAAGAGACATGATGAAAAGGGAACAGGGCAGATAGTAGAAATAAGAACCAATGGAAAATAAATCCGTTGTGAAAAACCATGAACTAGGTTTCTTAGGTCTGGACATATTATAAACCAGTGAATTTTTGTCCAGAAGCTAGTGCTATCAGAAGTCATTTCTGTAACCGATGGCGTTTGTCCGAAAATGTTCAGTAGGCAATGGAATACCCTTAATGGGATCAAAAATTTAGTTAAACCAGATATTTCTAAAAAAGAAGAATAGAACTTCAAGGCCTTGCTGCTGGATTTTCGAGACTGTTTAAGATTACGCGATTAGGACACCGAACATGGAACTTTATCGGTACAAGATCAAAACGCAAGAAGGTGACATCATGGTGATGTAGGAAACTTCTTCTAAAAGGAGAATCCAAGGGCCAAGAGGAAGCCATGCCATAAACCCTAGATCCAACGGTTGAGATTCAATATGAAAAAGTGTGAATAGTGTCTCAAATTTTCCTATAAATAGCCCTTCACGCCTTTGCAAAATCCTCACACCAAATCCTCTTTCCTATTTCAAAATAGAGAGAGATTTTAGAGAGAAGGAGGAGTCTGGAGAAGTTGTAGCAAAGCCCTGAGTAAGTTCTTCGGTCCCTAGTCTTATGCTTTGGTGTTTTGTTCGGTAGTTATAGTAAGAATGTTGTTTTGATCTTTAATCTTCAAATATATTGTAGATATCATGTTTTAGGGTTAAATATGATATATATTTCGAAAAATATGTTGGGGAAAGAGTTATGGCAAAATTGTGGAAGATTAGAGTCAAAGTCGAAGCTCGCGAAATTCCGCCGATTAGGGGAAATGAGGCAAAATGGTAATTTGTACCTAAAATGCCTGTTATGATGTTAAACTTTGATAAATATGATATTATCCTTATAGGATATCTGTAATCACGTACCGCTGTTGTGCCTCTGTCGTACCGCTGTTTTCTGTCAAAAGTACCATTTTCCGTCAAACGTACCGTTTTCTGTCAACGAATGTACGTTCGCGTACTGTAACGCTAACTCTGATGGTTATTGTATGCATATATGTATTTTCCTCTGTCATGATGTATTTCCTCTGTTGTGCCTTAACCTTACATATGACTGTATTGTTATTGCCGTCCATATCCGATTATGTACAATGTCTGTTGTGCCTTAACCTTACATATGAATGTATTGTTATTGCCGTCCATATCCGATTATGTACAATGTCCGTTATGTCTTAACCTTACATCCGATTTGTATTGTTATTGTCATATATATCGATTATGTATACCCTACTTTGAACGTAGTAAGTGTCGTCAAAATTCCATGAATATCTCGTAGTACTTATATGATGTATGTAAACATGAGATTAACCGTTACCCGGGGTCCGGTGCATTGGACCTCGCTCTTAACATAGTGTCGGGTTCGGGAGAACCGAGGACCGAGGAGAAAGGCAGCGGCCGCACAGACCCGGCTGAAGGTACGGGAGACCCGGTGAAGACTTCTTTCGTTTATATAGTTACACTAACGTTAGACGTCCGAAATCAATGTCCGTTATCGTAATCAGCCAGACTTACGGCATTTTGAATATAAGTATCAGTTACTCAATCGCTCCGATGCTCTACTCTGATGGAAAAAAAATTATACTGCTTTTGAAAATGGGATGTTACACTGGGCTACTTGTTCACAAGGACTGGAAGATTGTGCTTAATTAGACATACACATCAAGAGAACCTTTTTGCGGCTGATTACTTTTAGCCAAATTTGTACACAACATTAAATGTAATTTTTATGAATGAAACTAGACTTGGATGTAACTTTTGAGGTTCCTATGTGAATGAATGTCTTACAGTACTTATTCAAAAAAAAAAAATTAGGGTTAAACTTTAGTTGGAAACAACTGGATTGTCATCCCTTCACATTTAAATAAATACACTTTAGGCTTTCATCTTTCTGATTAACATTTTCTTAATTTCTTTTTGGACATCTCTAACATATCCTTCCCTGTGCACTCCATTTAGAATGAATGTGTATAGCGATTCCAGCCAATTCAATCAAAATCTATCTTGTAGGTATTGAAACTCAAACTGTCCATTGAAGGTTCATACAATGATAGATTCAAGAGTCTATGGTCCAACCATAATTGAACTGGAGTCAATCTTATTAGGATTAAGATAGTATAATTTAATTAAAATGTACAAAAATATTCATATTTAAACCCTAAAAATTAATATTTAATTTAAAAAGGCATAAATTCATAAGTAAATGAAGCGTTCACGATAAACCACACACAATGCAACAAAACAATCTTTCTAAAGCATGAATATAACTTATTACGATTTTTAACTCAAAATTAAGTCATTTCAAACTTTTAAGAGAGAGAGAGAGAGAGAGAGAGAGAGAGAGATATATATATATATATATATATATATATGTGTGTGTGTGTGTGTGTGTGTGTGAAATATAATCAGGCCTGCCTGTTCGTAACTCTTGACTGGACTGGATATGAGACTGGTTCATTGGCTAACGAGTCAGACTAGTAGACCCTTGGCGGATTTTAAGATCATTACAATTTCTAATGCATCTCATGTAGAAAGGAGATCTAATTTTAAAAGACGAAAGAAAATATGAAAACTATTTAAAAGTAGTCAAAGAAAGAAAAAGAATGTGAAACTTCGAAACAAAGTTAAGTGCGAAAAACTACACATTTTAACAAACAAATAAAATACTAATATATTTTAATTATTTACAATATCAATCAGTTTTATTACATTTCCCTTGTCTTAGTAGGTAAAAAACCAAGCTCTTCAAGATGGTTATGAGGCATCGATCTATTGACATTTGATTATGGAGGTCATGAGTAAGGAACTCAATCCTCCCAAATCAACTCCCAAATGATCTGATTTTCAAGAGGTTGCACCTTAATAACTATACCTTATAACTATCAAATTTTTGTAGTCAAGAGCATGTGGTTCAACTGGCAAACTGCGTCTAGTCTCAAGGTGGGCAATATGATGGGTACATTTTCCTTCTCTCCTCTCTTCTTTACGAGGGAGGGCTAATACGCATGGATAAAAGTTTTGAAGGGATAGAAAAAAGTACAATAATGAATACTGATTTTTTTTATTTTTTTTGGTTAGGTGTGATTTTGGATCCAAAAAGTTTATTCTACATTCAAAAATTACATGTTTGGTATCTGAATCCAAGAAAAAAAAAAAAATGTTCGAATCTAATTCCAAAATTAATACTACCTACAGTCCTAAATATAAAACAAAGTTTGTATTGCAATTGTATAAATTTTGTCATATATTTATAACCAAAATGAGTATTATTTATTAGTTGGTAAATGTCACATTCATCGAAATTAGGCGCTCAGATTTCTAACATCGTAACAATATAATAAGAGTCCAGATGTTGAAAAATAATTGCTGCAAATGATCGTTTTACACTATGAATAATTAATTTTTAAAATGATGCATAACAGTACGTGAGTTCATTTTTTTATCGTTTATATCGTCTTTTTTTTATAACCTTTTTGTAAGTTTTTTGTAAAATAAAATAAAAATATTTTTAGTTGTCAACTATACTGAAAAATAATAATTTGCAATATAAATTTAAATTTAAATCAGATGGGCAGGGAATCTAGTTTTCTCAAACTTATTATCCTTTGTTGGGATAAAAAAATTGATAAATATATACTCCCCTTTTAAATATAGGAGTAGGAGTTAGTTACAGGGGTTATTTTAATTCTAAATATAAAATCTCAATTTATTTTAGTAATCTAAACATAGGAGTTAAATTTAAATTTATAAAACCTCAATTTACAAATTAATTATCTATTTCTTCCCGACACAATAGTATAAATTAAACAAGGGATAACTCTTACCATATAACAACAATACAACATGGGTCCGTTTTCTTCTGTAGATAACGTAATAATGTAAAATTTTAGGTATACCAAATGTTTGTTACGTTAAGCCAAAAGAGTACAAATACACCCAAATTATGCTTCACATGAAACCTAACGTGTTAATTGTTTGAAAGAGTTCATACAACAACTTATTTATATCTCGTGGGTATTTGCTTAAAACCCTGTAAATTTCATAGTGCAGGAGGGAAAATACTACATGAAAACCAGCTAATTTTTCTTTAAGAAAAAATTCATTAGCTTTGTTTAATTATATGGAGGCTTGAAGAATAACATAATGACTAAAATTATTGCCACTGTTTATAGCTAATAAACATTATGTATGCCAAGGCTAAGCTCGCACAAAGATATATAATGCTGAAAAGTAACAATTAATTATGCACATCATCATGTACTGCGAGGCAGAATCCCCAAAAACACAAAAATAATAGTTGTAATTAATAACCATAATTTATTTAGTGGCAAAAGTGACATTTCTTTCGAAACAACCGTCATATACCACTGACAAACGATTCTTCTTCCAACCTTACCTGAGCAAAAACACAAACATAATGGTTATATCTATTGATCGTAAAGTATGAACGACAAAAATGACATTTCATAATAAACAACTATAATGTAAAGAACAAATCCAAAAAGAACTTTTTCAAAATCTTGTTCGGTCTGACACTAAGTACCAGTTCTCCTAAGTTAAATACTTTAGAACAAAATACTATTCCTTTTGTTCTTAGTACTTTCCTAAATAGCACATTTTCATAAACTCTTCCTTCTCTCCCTCATCAAGGTCAGATGCCAGAGAGCTCTTTCCATTCGCCCTCCTCCTCCTCCACCACCACCACCACCACCTCCCCTCCTCTTCCTTAAATTGAGGCTCTGTTGCAAACATTGGCCAACCTTGGCCACTCTACAAGAAGTCTCACTAGACTTACCCACAGTCTGAACAAGAAGTGGACATCATCCTTCATCACAATTTGGTTGTATATGATCACTTTCAATTAAA
This sequence comes from Acacia melanoxylon, assembly GCA_019022615.1. Taxonomy (NCBI): domain Eukaryota; kingdom Viridiplantae; phylum Streptophyta; class Magnoliopsida; order Fabales; family Fabaceae; genus Acacia; species Acacia melanoxylon. The sequence continues at coordinate 9,832,952 of JAFJYJ010000010.1, forward strand.
CCCTTTATCTTCTTCCTCAAACGTCAATGATGTGCCAAGCGAGGGGAAAGGGTGGAGGAGGAAGACAACAATAGTGGTAATGACTGAAAACCACTACTACTTTTTTTTTTAATATTAAAAATAATTAATCGTTAGGGAAATGTAGACCAAAAATATTATTAAGAAAACAATTGACTCTTCACGGTTATTAGTACATAATCGTTACTAATTTAGGCATTTTACAATGGATGTTCTTAGTTATTCGTAAAAAACTGGTTACATATGTTATCCATGGCAATTTATAATGACATGTTTGGATCTATAATGTAACCCTTTCCATTCCAAAGAACACAATCTGCTGGATAACCCGCGAAACCCTTATCCATGCATCCACTTCTATTCCAAATTCTAACTTTTGATCTTTATCGATTACATGGGAGAGTAAGGACGCTGGACAAGTGCTTTAAAGAACTGACTTCTCTCATACACTCTCGTTTTCTTTACTATGGGATTGAATAATCAACTTTAAAAATTATTTTAAAAAAAGTCAAATAAGTTACAGTTATCATGTAAAAATTCGGTCCAACAGCAGTGCGAGTAGCTTTGATTGCCTTAACTCGCGTTTTTGTTTCGGATTGCATTCTTTCGTGTGCTCTATTCTCCGTATTTTAAGGTATGATTTCTCTTCTGCATTCATATTATGCATTCTACATTCTCCCTATATTTCACTTCGTCTTGCCTAGGTAGGTTTTGACCTTAGTTGTGCATCGTGTTTTTTTTTTTTTTTGCAAAACCCATTGCTTTGTTCTCTGTAGTTGAGAGAATGAGTTTTGTTTTCTAGTTAAAATGACCAGTTCTACTTCCAACGATAGTGATAACACCCATAGTTCTGATAGTGCCCCTAGTTCTGTCAATGCTCCTAGTACTGGTATTCCCACTAGTTCTAATGTTGTATGCAACCTAGAAATGAGACCCCAAAACAGGGTTAGAACGAGTGCGGGATGTTGTAAGGAGGTAGTCGCTGCACCTTGAATTTTATGAATGAAGCAAAAGCTTTTAGGGAAAAAATTCTACTTGACATGGAACAATCATAGTCAAACTCTTGAGTCATCACACTTCAATAGCTACATCGGCTTAACGACAAGGACCAACGTTCCTATCTTGGAGATAATTGGCGTTGGGTACAGGGAGATTACGCAGACATTATTTGGGACAATATTAGGGTAAAGTATATATACCTACTAATTACTTGCTATGTACTTGTAACAAATGTTAACTTGAATTATGTGCTTTGTATTCTGCATATCATGTAGATAAAAATTCCATTAGGGAATTTCTCATCTAGAAGGTTGGCCAATCACTACGAACATTCTTCCATTCATTGACGAAGGTATATTTGCAGAATCTTGAAGAGGCTGATGAGACAGAAGTTCCTGGAGATCTTCCGTCCACCATCAAACAGGATTATTTGAGAGATTTTGCCATCTCATGTCACAACCCGACATTCTAGGTAATTGTTATTCAAAAGTCATAAGACTTGCATGTATATAATTAATATTAACTTGAGTGTTGTGTGTTTTCATAGAAAGTAAGACGGGCGAATAAGAAGAAGCTGGAGAACAATAAGTATCCCTACAAGGGAGGGCAAAAAGGGTATACTCAGATTGTTGAAAAGTTGGCTGCTGAGAGTGGGGACGGTAGTAGACTTCCCCATCATAAACTTCGCTTAGTGGCAAGGAAAAATAAAGAAGGCTCTTATGACGATCCTCAGGTGAAGGAAGTCGTCGATAAAATGATAAGTTTTAATATAATCCCCGACTCATGGAAGTAATGTCTTCAATTAATTATCAATATTAACATTATTGTTAAACGAACAGCTATCCATGTCTTAGGAAGTTACAACACATGGGAGTTGCCTTTGTTCGAGTGAGGACATATATTGACCAAGACATTGGGGCCTGAGAGATGGTGAGGCTCGATGGTGAAGGTGATGATGATTTTTGTGAAAATAAGAACTCCGGATATGGAAATGACAACTATACATTTAAAAATGACCACTTGTGTAAACGAGAAGACAAGCATAAATTAATTTCTAGAATTGGGTTTACCAGGTTTGGATTTGAAAATAACAACTCCTGATATGAAAATGACAAATATCCATTTAAAAATGATCAATTAATGGATGTGGGTTTACCAAGTTCGAATGTGAAAATAACAACTCTGGGTTTGAAAATGACAACTATCCATTAAATATGACCACTTGTGAAAATGAGAAGGCATGCATGAATTAATTCCTAGACTCGATATGAGTTTTCCAAGTTTGAATTTGAAAATAATAACAATTTTGAATATGGAAATAACAACTTTCCATTTAAAAATGATCAATTGTTCTCGCCAAAGCTCCGCGTAGGGTATGTCATTGGCCACTATCCTGGGTGGTCGAAGAAAGTTGATGTTACTTTTTAAAAAAAATGTGTGAAAGGCATTTGTGTCATTTCTTTTTAATTTCATAAAAGACAGATAGAGCACTAGAGGTTCTTGAAATTGGATTTGCATTGGTCTTCACGTGTCTTTTTCTCAATTAAAATAGAGACGGGCGATCTATAAAAGTAGGTATGGGTCGGTATTATAAATAATTGAGAAACTTAATTAAGGAGGTTGAATTGCTGTGTACATGCATGCATGCTTGTGCTTTTGATAGACAAAGTCTGAGAAATATTAATGTGTCCCTTGTATAGCTGAGAATTGTGAGGCAGAAAAATCCTGACTCACCCGAACCAGAATCTCTCCTCAGAAATCTGTAGTACAAGGTAGGAGAAGAGTCCCTTTCCCTTTTACCGTTCAATTATTGATCTCTCTTTCCTTATTCACAGGCAAGCATTCACTTTATATTATTATTATTAACATCTATCGCACTATGCATTCATATGTTCTTATAATTGGACAATTACAGAGTCAACAGTCATTATGTTCTTGCTCGGTACTCAAACAAAAGCAAAATCATCTTATCTCTTGAATTTATAGCTTTTTTCCTCTGAAAATATCTATATTAATTACACATATCAAAAGGATTTTTATCAAGCAATAGTTTTCGTGCAGATTATAGGGTATTTTGGACAAATAAATATTTTTTTTTTTTATGAATTTCTTATTACTCTTCTTATTATCATCATCAACATCCTTCATTGACAGTTTGGTAAGTTGGTTTTAAATTTCTTGATCCAACCAGATTCAGGGGTGCAACACAGAATGGTCTTACTTTGGATATTCTAGGGTTGTTTGGCCATGTTTCTTTCCCAGTTTCCCATGACATTTTCTTGTTTTCTAGAAGATTCTCTCCATGCATGGGATCCTCCTCTTCAACTTGTATTTTAAACCTTTTATCTTGAATTCATAATATAAATGTCTTTATTCCAAAAAAAAAAAAAGTATAAGAAAATCTGGGGAAAAACATTTAAGAGAGTTACCCCAAATAAGCACAACAATGTTCAGGTCTAACCTATAAAACTCGATAATATTGGATATCAAATAATTATATAAAAATATTGTATGTTATAATTTTTTTTTTTTATAAAAAATATAATTATCATATTCTATGCATATTTAATTATTGCATATGATCTAATCAAGTACTGGATAATTAAACCATAGTGATCATTGTGAATATAGCACGTGTTACTACAAAATTTTATATATTATATTGATCGATTCATAAACAAAATAATAATAATAATTTGAAAGTAAGAAATAAAAGAGAGAATGAGCGGGAAAGTTTAGATAAGAGGTGGTCCTGCAGAGAGGGAAGATTGGGGAAGTGATTGTTGTGTGTACAAAGGGAATGGAAAGGATCCATGTCTGGGTGCTGCAGTGCAAGTGGTCTCTCCACACGTTTGAGAAATTCTCATATGAAGTTGGTTTGTCACATTATTTATGATCTAATTAATTAAATTATAACAATTCATTAATTGTTTTGACACATCCTAAATATTAGTTAGCATATTAATAAAATTAAGAGATTTCACAATATTCATTTTTTCATTACTTGTGAAATTTTAATCAAGGGAAGGGATTCACTTTTTAAGAAAAATAAAAAAAGATGAAATACATGAGCAACCAACTATGATTAATATTAGTTAAGTTGTTGTATTTTTTGTCAGACTATAAACGAAGTGACAAACCAATATCACCTAAGAATTTATCCGCTCCCCCTCCCTCCCCTAGCCTGTTCCCTGGGCCCCACCCCCATCCATCATTTACTCTAGTGGCCCTATCTCCTCTCTTCTTGATGAATTTTGTTTCCCTACTTGTCCAAAGGACGAGTAGGGGAAATGCAATCCGACGGACAAGCTCTCCTGGGCCGAATTCATTTAGATCTAGCCGGATCTAAATTTTTTTATAATTATTTTTACAAGAAAAAAAAAAAAAACGTTGAAAAATGTTAGTTTAAATTAACTTTATTTTGGTTTTATCCATTAAAATTATTTTTTATTAAAAAAATAAATCAAATAAGATCATCCAAATCTAGATAGTAGGAGCTCGTCCGTACGGACGAGCAGGGAAATGGGGTCCCTTCTTCATCTCGATCATGTGTTATTCCTTGCATGTCCAAAGCATCCAAATTACCACTCTTGTCCTTATTTGAGGCTGAGTTTCACCAAATCTCATGTCTTAAATATAATATTCAATTAATTTTTTTTAAAGGATTAAAGAAGTTAAATAAATTATTAGAAAGTATGTATATCTTTCTTTTTTTTTTCTCCAAATCATTTAGTCTTATTTATAAATTAATATGTAATTTAATCATATACAACGTATCTATAATTAAGTAATATATTTAGTTTTTTTAATTTCTCCAAAAAAATTCAACTGAATCTTATATTTAGATCCGAGGTAGTACTAAAAACCAAAAGTTAAGACATTTCATATGTCTTAAATTGATTAAAATTTCTCAAATCTACCCTAATTCAATGAGTATTGAAAAAAATGATATACATTTTCTTATGTATTTCTTTTATTCAATAGGATAAAAATGGAATTAATATTAAGGGTAAAATTAGTTACATATTTTCCTTAACATAAGAGTTAGATAACTAATTTGGGATTAAATTAGTTATTTATAACAAATATATGTTGATTTTTTTATAATATCATTTTTAATTATGTGTATTGTAACTACTATTTAATGAAAAACTCCTTTCTATGCACTCCCCCCTCCGGTCCTTAATATGACATGTTTGAGAAGTTAATCTTTAAATATAAGACAAATTTTTAATATTTATCAATTTTTTTCTAATTTAATCAACAATAATCAATGAGAAAAGGGATTGAGAGAATTAAAGAATGTGACTAGGGTATTTTAAAAAATATATGTCATGTTAATTAACTTAACTAACTTCTTTAATCTAATCAAATTCAGTAAATATGTTTTATATTAAAGACCGAAGGTGTATAATCAATAGGAATAAAATAGGGTTGGCATGATACTATAGAGAAACAATTTTAAATTTAGGTTCAAATTAAACTTCTTATTGAGTTCTTATATTTAAGATCGGAAGAAGTATTTCTCTTTAATAAAATTTTTATCTTTTGGGTGACATAATTTAGTAAAGACATCTATAAATTAAATGAGAGACATTGATTACTTGTCTAAAAATTGATCTTTTAATTTAATTATCGTTTACAATTTTTAGCGTCACTTTTTTATTCAAATTAATTATTAATTCAAATAACTAAATTAATTACTAGGGTTAAGGTGCGAGATTTGTCAACCAACTATTACTCGATGAGCATCTAGCACAAAAAACAATTGAGGGGACCAAAATTACCAATCAATAATTTAAAAGTGAAAAAAAAAAAAACACACACACACACACACACAATTTGGTACAGATTCGCCAACGAACTATTACCCCATCATTGTCTTGGTGTCTCCGTCTTCCATTGTCGTCACGGTGTTGACGACGTCGGCATCTCTAAAGCTTCCCATGTTCTTGGGTGTTCCACTCACCCTCTTGAACTCATCCACGGTCCACAGCTTTCAATCAGCACGCGCCTTGCACCTTGGTTCCATCCCTCCGATGCCACAAGCAGCAACCGACGCTGCCACAACGCCTGCTCCCATGGGTCCCATCTCTACAACGATGTTTGCCTTATCCAACAAGAAGGCTTAACCACTCTTTTCTCCAGCGTCGCCACCGTCCTACGCGGTGCCTCATATTTTAACATAATTGTGATGGTTGTTTTTTTTAATAGTTATTTGGTGTTTCTTTTTCACTTTTAAATTGTTGATTGGTAATTTTGGTTCTCTCAATTGTTTTTTTTTTTGCTAGATGCTCCTCGGGTAATAGTTGGTTAAGCAAATCGCACCTTAACCCTAATTACTAATTAGTCTCTCTTACTCTCTTTGCAGAAGGAGGGATTATTCCAAAAAGGGTAAAGGAGCAAAAATACGTGCTTTACTCAGGAGAAGCGCCTTGACCACCATGCTTTGGGAGCAAAAATACACATGTGGTTACATTTTAGGAGCAAAATACCGTTTGATCGTTAAGTTTGACTTTTTTTGCCGATCGACGATGACGGGCATGTCCATGTAGACAAGCCACGAGAACTGTTTGGTCTATTTTGGATGCCACGTCATCGTCTAATCAAGAAAAAGTCAAACTTAACGGCCAAACGGGTATTTTTGCTCTTAAAAACGTAACCACATGTGTATTTTTGCTCCCAAAAGAGCATATGGTGTTGGGGCCGGCGGTAAAAGATACGCCAGATTTTGCTCTTTTACCCTTCCAAAAAAATAATTAATTGTTTACATACTTATTATTTTTAATATATTCTAAAAGATTTTTAATTTACATAAAATGATTGAAAGTATAAAATTGGTGACAATCATGGCTTTCAATTTCAATATATCGTTCACATTCATTCTTTATCCGTTATTATTGTGGTTGCTGCCACGGCTAGACGGCTGTGTCCTCCCCAAGGAAAAAAAAAAAAAAAAAAACCCTCCCCGAGATTTCTAAGGACATTTTCGGCGGGGCTCCCTTGCTTGGTGGGGACCACTTCAACTAGCCACGTGAGGTACACGTGACCTAGCTTTTGAGCTGGGGAGTGAGATTGGGATAATAAGATATCGATATATACACATGCTACATTAATAACAATATAGGCTAAAAAATTCACAAGTTTCTTGTAGTAATATTCACAAATCACCATTAGTTACACATAACAAACCCTTTTTTTTTTTATAAAGTGGCACTTTTTAATAGTTATGTTGTTATTTAATCACATGACATGATTAAAATTTAAATAAATTAAATTTAGTAATTCATAAGTTCACATTAGTTATTAACTAGCCGCCAACGCTGGAGCTACTAGAGCACCGGCTGCCAACGGGGATGGTGGTCGTCTGCCAACCAAGGTGGCTTAAGGGAGAAAAAAAAAAACAAGAGGTGATGACTTTGGAAACAAAAAAAGTGATGGACAATGCGGTCATTTAACAAGATTATAAAATTTCTAATTAGTCTTTTTACTTGATCAGAAACTTGTTAAAAGTGTAATGGGAAATCATAAAGCAATTGTAACCTACTATTGTAAATATGCAAAGAAATCAAGTGAAAACCCTCTAGTTTTGGGTCTTGTTGATTTCACTGAAATTATTTAGTTGGAAAAATTAAAACCCAACTCTCTTCTTCTTCTTATTTTTTTTACTTAAAAGTTTAGGTGATTTTGGTCCGAAGTTCACAAAGATTAGGGTATTTCTCCAAATTCAAAGAGTACTTATAGAGATAGATATTTATAGATCGCCCACTAACAAGGCTCTCACATCAATAGGATTCGAACCCACAACCAATAATTATGAGCCAACTATACTAATTTATATATAATATTTTTTAATAATAAAATATTTAGAAGAAGGGTTGGGCTACCCACGGCCCAAGGGTAAAGGCATATGGAGCCCACTCCGTAAGAAATTCAAAGCTAAAAGTATATACATGTCTCCACCTTAGCCTGAGTTACTATTGCTTCGTAGACCCCTAGGATGCCTCCCTCAGCGCCTTGACCAACTCTAGGATTGAACCCCCTCCCTTTTGGTGAAAGTGTTCGACTCCTTTACTAGTTAAACCCAAGGACAAGGGATAACTCTTATACTAATTAGACCAACATTTATTAGCAAACCCAACTCTCTTTGTTAATGATGGATTGTCTGGCTTCTTTTGGGGCCCATTGGTTCATTTTGCCCAAATCATATTTAATTTTAAGAGAACACGTTTGAAATTTTTTAGGACATTTGGTTAAACTTTTAAAAATAATATAAAATACGAAAAATACATTTTTATGTGGGAAATAATAATATGAAATTATCATAACATTTTCAAATCAAAAAATATATATTTTTTATGAATATAACTAAACGCTAAATAGTTGTTGATGATATCCTAAATACATCCAGTTCAAGTCAATGTGTGAAGCAATTGAGTAGGATTATTTACATGTTAAGATGGTTATAATTAGAATCCCTTGAATCATAAATGTAAGAGCTAAAAGATAAGTTTACTTTGGTATTCAACACAATATCTCAATATATTCTATGGGAAAAGGGTCCTAAATGCCAAGGAAGTTTTCGCTTAGGAGTACTGGTAAGACGGAAGTTTTCTTTGGACCAAAAATGCCATGGAAGTTTACAAAACGTAGCAATTTTGCCCCTCCGTTAATTTTGACCGTTAAGTTTAACTGAGTGCACATGTGGTATGCCACCTCATCACACATGGCATGCCATCTCATCAATCAAAAGTATCATTTTTGCCTCGGAAGTTTTCACTGAGGAGCAATTTTGCCCCGGAAGTTTTCACTAAGGAACAATTTTGCCCCGGAAGTTTACAAAACGTAGCAATTTTGCCCTTCTGTCCCCATTTATTAAATTTGACTATTAAATCAGTCAAAGACCACACATGTCATGCCTTGAAAAGGTCGAACTTTGAGTTAGAGAAGGAGATCCTTGAGATGTTAAGGTCAAGGCGACGTAATTTGTGAAGTCGAACTGGTCAAAGGGACTGAAAGGTCTGTCGCAAAACCCAGAGGAAGCATCACTTATGATCTAAGCAAATAAAACACAAAACGAGAAATGAATTGTTCCAAAAATTGGTTCAGTAAAACAAATCAATAGTGATAATATTTATGTTTGTATAGACCGATCATTTGTTTAGATCATGTGATGCTTCCTCTAGGTTTTTGGACGTAATCTTTCAAATTCCTTTGACCAATTCGACTTCACAGATTCTCGACCACCTGAGCTCAACATCTCAAGGATCTCCTTCTCTCGACTCCAAATTCGACCTTTTTAAGGCATAACATGTGTGATCTTTGGCTGATTTAATAGTCAAATTTAATATTGGGAGACAGAAGGGCAAAATTGTTACGTTTTGTAAACTTCCGGGGTAAAATTGCTCCTTAGTGAAAACTTCCGGGGCAAAATTGCTCCTCAGTGAAAACTTCCAGCGCAAAATTGATACTTAACTCTTATTTGATTGATGAGGTGGCATTCCACGTGTGATGAGGTGACATGCTGTAATACCCGGATTTTAGCAAATCTGGAATTCTTGAGATAAGAGAAATTAATGAATATTTTGATGAAGCAAATTCATGAGTTTAAAACTATTATATAAAATTGTTATAATTGTCGAGTAAATTGTCGAAAAAGTTACGTAAAAATCGATAAACGTAATTACTAAAAATGCAATAATTGTGATAAAAACGGTCTAAAAACATTATGATAAATATTGAAAGATCATGAAAGATTATGAGAAAATTATGGGAGTATTATCTTTAATTATAAGAATTTAATAAATTATTTCAGAGGAAATAACATGAAGAAATGTTTAAAAAGAATTCCAGAACCATAAAGTAACTTTATGGTGTAAACATTTTTAATATTTTACATAGGATATAAAATGACAATGTCAAAGATAAAGTTTGTAAGATAATAATATACTTGTAAATTATAAAATTATCAACCATTGGTAAGAGAATGATTAGATAATTACTAGCTAATTGATTCAAAGTAAAACAAGAGAAATATAGAAAGTTAAATTTATGGTAAAATCTTTAATTAAGAGATTAAGGCTGGTAATTAGCATAAAATATACTTACTAATTATGATAAAAAGGATTAAGGAAAAAAATTAGTAAAGATAAATGTATGAAGAAATCTAATCCTAAAAAGATCACTAAACGAAGAATTTAGGCCGATTAAGCCTTAATGAAGGCGGGGTAAAACATGAATTTTTGGTAAAAAATATTATATTTTTAAAAAATGGAAAAAATTATGAAAAAATAATTAAAACTGAATTTTAAAATGAAGGGGCCGAAATTCTTGGTATTTTTAATTAAAATGAATTGTTTAAATAATTAAAATGATAATTAGAATAAAATAATACTATAATGCGGTGAGTCGCCTTATAAAGTAGATCGAGGGGAAAAGTTAAATAAATTCTACAGGTAAACCAGAGGTAAAAGTCTTTTCAGACTCGATCAAATTAAGAACAAGTAAATTTTTACACGAAGAAAGAATTTACAGACGTTGATTTCCGCAACCGAAAACCCTAATTCCTAATAAGACGGAAAGGCGATCGATAGAGTAGAGCCGATAGGCAAAGTGAGAACCTATAGGAACAATTTCGTGTTTTCAAACACGGATTAAGTTAGGCAACAACTAGACGTTTTACGATTCGGTGAATTATTGTCCGGAAGTTGGTTCTATCGGAAGCAATTTCCGTGAATCGGACGCGTTTGTCCGAATATCTTCCGACGCACCGGAGAATACCTGGATATGATCAAAAAGAGGATAAAAATAGATAATATGAAAGAGGATGAAAAGATCTTCAAAGTTACATGCCCGGATTTTTAAGTTTCAACGAAATCGCGCGAAACGGGACACCGTCGGGTAGATTTATCTCGTGAGGCCATAAAGCAAGAGTCATCATTGGATGACAACTCATTCTTTGACTTTTGGACCTCTTGGATGTTGGCCAAGACCTTGGATGGCCAAGATTTCATCTCACAAAACCCTAGATCTAACGGTCCAGAAACAAAGCAGAAAATTCCCTTTACGTCCCGAATTTTCTCTATAAATACCCCCTCCCCTCTTCTTGAAAATTCACACCATTCTTCTCTCTTGCTTGGCCGAAATTTTAGAGTGAGAAGCTCTTCAAAATTTTGCCTAGCTCCGAGTAAGTTCTTCGTCCTTAGCTTTTAGTTTCCGTAGTTCTTTCGGTAATTATAGTAGAACCGTTGTTTTGATCTAGGAAGTTTCAGAATATATTCCTATACTTGTTTTTAAGCCTCATTGCATTGAAATATGCCCGACGAGGTAAAAACCTAGTGGGGATAATTTTGAAATGGAATAAGGTCAAAGTAACGAAGTTCCGCGAAATTCCGCCAAATAGGGTAGTAGTAGGGGCAAAATGGTCTTTTTCACCTAAAATGTCGTTATGCTGCCAAATCTTCATAAGTGTGTTATTATTCTGATTAGAATCCTTCGACGTCGAACCGTCGTCGAAATTCCATCGTTCCGATGTTTGCCGTTGTTTCACTTTGTTTTACGTACGGCCAAAAGTACCGTTTTTAGCCGGAAGAGCGGATATCGCAACTAAGGTACGGACGCATCGTAACCCTAAATCTATGCTGCTTATATACTTTTGCATTATAGATACGTTCATAGAATGAGGTTCTGTTGAGAATCGTCAGAGATACTTACAGCTTTACCCACGGATTATAGTATTGGTAATGCCGTTTGAGTTATTCCTAGCGCTGAGGACACGTTAGTGGCGTGGCACCGGATATGTGCAGAACTAGTCGAGAGAGACTTTACATACTGCTTTGTGCTTATGTTTCGTCCATGTTATTGATCATACATCCGCTTTTTGCTTTTGTGATGATATGCCGTATTGAAATGAATATCTCGGTTGTACGTATATCGTTTTATTTGAGCATAAGGTTAACCGTTACCCGATATCCATATGTGGAATGGATCTCAGCTGTACCATCAGGGTCTGGAGGACCGATGTTTGGCGATCGAAGCAAGCAGCTGAAGTAGGACAAGACGTGTCTACATTATTTATCGTTTTCTTTAGTTTCTTTAACTTTTGAGAATTCGGATGATCGTAATCCGATACATTTACACTATGGTCCATATTTTGAATGTAATGTAAATTACTTACTCGCTCCAATGCTCTACTCTGATTACTCTGCTTGAAATATTTGGAAACGTTTTTTAAAAAAAAAATCCGCCGTTTTCAAATGGGATGTTACACATGGCATGTGTGCACTCGCTTAAACTTAACAGTCAAAATTAACGGAGGGGAAAAATTGCTACGTTTTGTAAACTTCCGGGGAAAAATTGTTACGTTTTGTGAACTTCCGTGGCATTTTTGGTCCCAAAAAAACTTCCGTCTTACCAGTGCTCCTAAGCGAAAACTTTCATGGCATTTAAGACCCTTATGTTAGTTCTCTATGTATTTTGATGATAACCGACAATTGTAAACACAAGTTTAAGTTTATCTTTGGAAAGTTGAAAAACTTACTGTCAAAGGGAAACTCGAGTATTGTTAGCAATACTCGAGTATTGACTTGACAGGGAGTAGCTCAATTTCATTAAACAAAGCAATACTCGAGTATTCCTTTGGATACTCAAGTATTGAACTTACAGAAAGCACTCCAAGTTTTTCACTATGAGCCAAACTCGAGTATTGGATTGAATACTCGAGTATGGACCATACAAAGACTCTTGCAATAATAGACAAATCTTTCAATACTCAAGTATCCATTTGGATACTCAAGTATTGGTCATACAGAGAGTCACCAAAGTATTTCAACATGTGAATACTCAAGTATGAGTTTGAATACTCAAGTATTGGGTTAATGTGAAAAGTTTTCAAACTTTACACATGGATATGAATACTCAAGTATTGAAATGGAAACTCAAGTATTGACTTGGCAGAGACTTCTCAAAGTTTTAAAAATATATGAATACTCGAGTATTGATTTGGAAACTCGAGTATTGGGCATACAGATAGCTTTGCTCTTTTCCAAATGATTTGAAAACTCAAGTATTGAATTGAATACTCAAGTATTAAGATTTTGGACTTAAATCCATTTTCATATAAAAGTTCAAAACTTGAGTATTGAGTTTGAATACTTGAGTATTGCTCCTATTCAAAGAAATTGTCCAAGGCTCAAAACATGAAGTACCTCTCTGGAAGAAGAATACTCGAGTATGGACATGTATACTCAAGTATTCATATTAGTGCACAGTGACAAACTCGAGTATTGAAGAACATACTCGAGTATTGGTCGCGAAGTTTGAAAATCAAGTCTGACAAATTTATGAAATCTTCTTGTTTGATCTCAATGCTTCTCCTCTACATTTACTACTATTCTTAACTATGTTTAATCAGTTTGTTAGTGAGTTTCAGATTGTTTAGAGGACATTAAATGAAGATTTGAACTAAAGCAAAAAAGCAATGTCAGAACATTAAATGCAAGTCCAGAAGCTTGCATCCTTTTGAGCCCTCATTCTCTACACATCTGCAAAAGGAATAATGTCTTCTTTCCCTAAGCAAGTACTTGCTCTTCCAACGGATCTATTACAAGGAAAGTCAACACTAATCCTCCGGGGCAAAAGGAATTAACTGAAGAGAGAGAGAGAAGACACCAAAGTGCCTCCAACAAGCCTAGATTAATACTTCAATGGATATATGGAGTTAGCAACGATCATTTAATGCTCTCTTAATATAAATAGAGTAGCATTCAATTCTTCTCAACAACTAAGACTGCAGAAAACGAAAATCATTCAAGTTTCCAACTACTCTTGAGTTTTCTTGTGTAAAGTATCTTTTGATACATTAAGCTTCGAGTGTTTATCATTATCTACTCTTGGAGAGAGTTTCTTAATTGTAAATCATTTATTGTAAGGAATCAAAATTCAGGGGACTTGGTGATTGGGATCATTGATTGCAACTTGTAAGGGGGAGTAAGTTCTAGTGGGAGAATTACTCTTGAGTACAGAGTGTGTAATCAATTGAGATAGTGAAAATCCCAGAGAGTCTGGGGACTGGACGTAGGTCAAGAGATTGGACCGAACCAGTATAAATCCTTGTGTCTTGCTCTTCTACTCTCATCTTAGCTCATCTCTGTTTTTAGTGTTCAAAAACAGAGCAAGTCGAAAAGATTGTTGAAATCCCCAATTCACCCCCCTCTTGGTGATTTAGCTTCACTTTCATTTGGTATCAGAGCCAGGTCTTCTCAGAAGAGATTAACATCTCGAGAAGGATCACTATGGTAGGTATTCTACCTGATAGAGCTTCGATCAACCGACCACCGGGATTCATTGGAGAGCACTATTCTTTCTGGAAATCCAAATTCAAAGTCTTTGTACTAGCTTCTGAATATGGTCTCTGGAGAGTGTTCGAAAGAGGAGATTATGTTCCGTCAACATCGAAGATGGAGTAAGAACTCCAAAGCTCGAAGAAGAATATGATGAGAATGACAAGAAACTAGTCACTCTCAAGAGCAAGGCTGTTCTCATGCTCCAGAGTGCCTTAAGTCAAAGTGAATATTTTCGAGTATGCACTTTAACTTCTGCTAAAGCAATGTGGGACGCCTTGGAGTTGGCTCACGAAGGAACCAATGGAGTCAAGGAGAATAGAGTCAACACCCTTATGACTGAGTACGACCTTCTTCGTATGAAGTCAGGAGAATCGATTGGTGAGTTCCGGCTTAGATTCACTCATCTGATCAACCAACTTGTTGCATTGGGAAAAGTCTATGATGAACCAGTTCAAGTCAGAAAAATCTTGAACATTCTCAGCAAGGAATGGGAGGCCAAAGTTACTGCCATCGAAGAAGATCATGGCGCATCAATGGCATCTGTAGCAGCCTTGTTTAGTAGCTTATCTGAATATGAAGGCAAGGTCAAGTTCAGAAAGGGACTTGATGAAATCAATAGCAAGAGCAAAGGCATAGCTCTTAAGGCTATCAAAGAAGCTAAAGAGACAGATTATGATGATGAAGAAGACGAAGAAAAAGAGCTTGGCATGATCGTTCGAAGATTTAAAAGATTCTACCGAAAGGATCAAGGATACAAGAAATTTCACAAAGGTAGCTCCAGCACTGAGGCAAAGAAGCCAATTATCTGCTACGAGTGTGAAAAGCCTGGCCACATCAAGTCTGAGTGCCCCCAGCTGAACAACAAGGACAAAGAAAAGAAGAAGTTCAACAGATTCAAAAAGGAAGCCTATGTCTCAGCTATTTGGGGAGATAGTTCATCTGATGAAGATGAAGCTGATAAGGAAGACAAAGAAAATATTTGATTAGTTGCTGAAGAAGAAGAGCAACATGACAACAATGATGAGGTATACGATTCAAAACCATCTTGTGATGAATTGTTTGTTGAATACATTGTTGTTCAAACAAAATTTGAAAAACTTGCTGAAAAATATCTTGCTTTGAAAGAGAAGAATGTAACTCTTGAACTGCAGTTGAAAAGTTCTCCCGCCTTGAAAATGTTGTGTGTGAAGATATTCCTGATCTAAAAGAAAAGAATTTGCATCTTACAAAGGCACTTGAGAAATTCACTAGAGGTAGTGAAATGCTCAATGTCATCTTGAAAGAACAAAGATTTACAAATGATAGATCGGAATCGTTACAAACCAAATTTTAATAAAAGAAAAGGAAAAAAAGAAATTTGGAGAAAAGACTTATATGAACTACTTTAGAAAATTTGTTCATTCTTCAAATCCTTTTGTTCATTGCAATTATTTTAATCGTAAAGGTCATACTACTTCTTCTTGTTTTCATAAAAAGGAAAGAAAGAGTAAACCTTTAATTCTTGGATATATGTTGATGACATTATATTTGGTGCTTCTAATGATTCTTTGTGTGAAGATTTTGCTAAGAATATGCAGGGAGAATTTGAGATGTCCATGATGGGAGAACTCAACTATTTCCTTGGTCTGCAAATCAAGCAATGGAATCTTCATATCTCAGACCAAGTATCTCAATGATCTGCTGAAGAAGTTTGGGATGGACCAATGCAATCGAGCAGATACTCCAATGAGCTCAACCACTTCATTAGATGCTGATGAAGAGGGCAAGGACTTCAACATTACAAGATATAGAGGAATGATTGGATCACTGCTCTATCTTACTGCAAGTTGCCCTGACATCCAATTCAGTGTGGGGATGTGTGCAAGATTTCAGTATGCTCCAAAGGAGTCTCATGCTGAGAATGTGAAGAGGATCTTCAGATATCTTGCTGACACAAAAATCCTTGGTTTATGGTTCCCCAAAGGTCAACCTGAACATTTGGTGGCATATTCAGATTCGGACCATGCCGGCTATAAGACGGATAGAAAGAGCACAAGTGGCCAATGTGAATTTCTTGGTGGATCACTTGTCTCCTGGTTCAACAAGAAGCAAACAAGCATGGCTGTGTCTTCCACTAAAGCTGAATATGTAGCTGCCTCAAGTTGCTATGCTCAAGTCCTATGGCTCAAGCAACAACTATCTGACTTGAGAATCAACCTGAAGGAGATCCCAATATTGTGTAACAACACAAGCACAATAAGCTTGGCCAAGAATCCAGTTCAACATACTCGAACCAAGCATATTGATGTGATACATCACTTTATAAGGGATCATGTTCAGAAGAAAGATGTCAAGGTCATGTTTATCCCAACACATCTTCAACTTGCTGACATCTTCACCAAACCTCTAGCCAAAGAACAATTTAATTTCATAAGAAGAGAATTGGGAATGGTAAATCCCAATGAATTGTAAGTATCTATCTCTATCTCAATGTTAGTTATGGTTTTGATGATTGTTAGAAACTAATTTAAGCATCAGAGTATCTAGTTATGTTTTATGCAGGATTCTTGAAATACTGGTGTTTGCTGTCAAAAGGAGCAAACTCGAGTGTTGGGAGAAATACTCGAGTATGTCGGGGTCAGAGAGCAACTTTGAGTTTTGGCGAGAATGAATACTTGAGTATGTAAGGTGAATACTCGAGTATGTAAGTGAAATGGCAATAAAAACTCTTTGCCTCAAGTCATCTTGCAAGTTAACTTTCAAGTTAACTTTACTCTCTCAAATCATTATATCAAATTAACTTTCTCAGTTCTTGTTTTAAAGAAAGCTGTGTGAGATGAAAATGACTTGAGTCAAGATTACTTTCACCTCGAGTCATTTTAACTCAAGGCAACTTTATTTTAACTGGAAGTTAACTCTTCTAATTTTCAAATCACCGTCTTCGAAAATCCAAAATCATTGATTGTGATTTGCTTACTTCTTATCATCACTTATTACTATTCCTAACTATCTTGAATCAGTTTGCTAATGAGTTTCAGATGATTATATGAAGGATTAACAATAGTTTACAAAAAGTAGATGATTACATCAGAAGCTCCAACGGCTACTTCCAACAAACATCCAACGGTCATATTCTAAACTGGAAGAACTGCTCAACGGTCGAATGCTCGCAATGGTCGAAACATAAATGCCTATAAGTTGTGAAGTCTTCAAACTGGAAGAAGTGACGATTGATGAATGACTCGACAAATCCAATGAAATGTTTTACTACTTCATTGTTGATATGTCAATACACGCTTAACTCATACACTCTCTGTTTCTCAATATTTATATAGTTTACAATAGAAAGTGAGATAAACGATTATGTACTTCAGTGTTAATCATATTCACTTCTAAGAGAAAAGATTCATTGTAATCATTTTATCTGAGAGTTACTCAAGATTGGGTGATCTTGAGTGGGAAACCGATTGTATCCTTATAGTGTGTAAAGGGGAGTATCTCGGTGAGATATTCGGCTTCACAAGTGCCTGGGTAAACTTGTGGGATTGTAGAGGCTTCTCTTATGCCCGGATTAAACAAGAGGACAGTGGATTGAAAATCTCAAGTGGAGCTTGGGGACTGGATGTAGGTCAAGGATTGGGTCGAACCAGTATAAATCACAGATTGCATATTCTCTTCCCTTATCTCTTATATTTCCAGTATATGTTTATTTGAATACCTAACTGTTGATTTAGAAGACGCAAAAAGATTTTTAAATTTTCAAGTTTTTAATCATTCACCCAATTCACCCCTCTCTTGGGTTCAGCCAGTTCTTACAGTGTCTATGTGTCACATTTGGAGTCTAGTTTCATATGAAACAAGTTTCACATCAATTATATGTGTGGTTTGAGAGATATGTTCAACATACTAGACCTCTGTCAGGCTGAACGAAAACATAGCACAACAGAGTGATCATCACTATGACATCACTCGAGTGATGCTGCCAGTGATGAAGAAGATCACTCAAGTGGTCACTCGAGTGATCATCTCTAGAGGTGACACTTTAATGAAGTTGGTATAACTTCCATATATAGCATCTTAATTTCGAATTGAGTCGTTCAAAACTCCATTTAACCATAGAGACTTCCAATATCGCATCTAGGAACTTGAACCTTGATATTCCCATTAGATCTTGCAAGTTCTTCTTTCTTCAAGCTTCTTATTCTTCATCTGGATCATTCTGTATAGTTGACCTTGATATTTTATTTCTTTGATTAATGTACAAGATATTTAATCATTAAATATAGTAGTTAGTCAATGTAGGAGATAACTACATTACGCAAAAATTTTGCTCTTAATATTTAACATCTATATTTGACATCATCAAAACTAATCATATCAAACATTTCCCCCCTTTTGATGATGGCAAATCCTTTAAAAAAATATCTCGTGAGTATGAATACAAATTGGATGTAAATATATGAGTATGAAAACAAATCAGTGCAACATTTTTTTCTTGTCATTCTCTCGACATCATCAAAATGTTTGAAGGATAAAAAGGAAATTCTCTTAGAAAGCAAATAAAACAATTAAGAAATTCATTTCTCTCCCACAATCAAAAGGAATGCATCATCCTTCACGCGTAATATCATGCAAATAAAATAAGGTTTTCATGAAAACAAGTTTGAAACTATTTGAAGAGGTTTCCAAGAAAACTTTTATAATCAAAGCAAATTCATACCCAAGATGTACAAAATATAAAGAGATGGGGTATAGAGATGCTCATTTGGTTTTGACAAGCTGATGGTTTATCCATGAAGTCAGTTCCTTTAGTTTCTGGCAATGCTACATCCATGATGTTGTGTTCACCATACTTTTTCTATGCAATTCTGATATATATTCATGTTGTCTCCATAATTCTCCTATTGAGTTGAGCTTATGTTCCATATTTCTATCACAATATGCTTAATGCTCCTTTGTATTGGTATAGGTATTTTTTGCTTTGAACGTTGCAACCAATCAATTTCCCTTGATTGAGCACTAAAGCATCTTTCCTTAGAGTTGATAGATTCTCTTTTTAGTGTGTTAATGAATAATCTCGCTCCTGCCATAAGTTAAAATCATTCTTGCAAGGAGAATGATTAGTGTAGTCAAGTATAAAAAATTTCCTTTCTATAACATGTTTTTCAAATTAAGATCATGGAAAGGAAATATATGAGAAACTCATCATCAAAACTAATTAAGTGAGAGTGAATTCAGATGAGTATGTTATAAATATTTTCTTCAAATAAAAAAGATGAGCTTGTAAGATATAAAACACATGTGAATGTAAACCTCCCCCTTAATAAATGCATGGCTTAAATAATAAAAAATTTGTGATGAGGAATACTGTTAATAACTCTCCTAGATTTGAAAAACCATTGAAAACTTTGTAGAGAAAATGAGTATGAAAGTTTGAAGATTTGGAGAGAAATCAAGTTTTGAAAATGATGTGTTATTAAGTGGTTTTAAGGCTGAAACCCGATATCACTCGAGTGATCCTACTAGATCATCACTCAAGTGATGCAACTCAGAGAATTTGATTCAAAAAAGAATATAGAGATAAGGGTTTTAAATGCCATGGAAGTTTTCACTATGGAGCACTAGTAAGACCGAAGTTTTTTTTGGACCAAAAATGCCACAGAAGTTCACAAAACGTAGCAATTTTGCCCCTCCGTTAATTTTGACCGTTAAGTTTAACTGAGTGCACACGTGGCATGCCACCTCATCACCCTATTTTCACTAAGGAACAATTTTGCCCCGAAAGTTTTCACTGAGGAGCAATTTTGCCCGGGAAGTTTTCACTGAGGAGCAATTTTGCCCCGGAAGTTTACAAAACACAGCAATTTTTCCCTTCTGTCCCCTAATATTAAATTTGACTATTAAATCAGTCAAAGACCACACATGTCATGCCTTGAAAAGGTCGAACTTGGAGTCAGAGAAGGATATCCTTGAGATGTTAAGCTCAAGGCGGCCGAATTTGTGAAGCCGAACTGGTCAAAGGGATTGAAAGGTCTGTCACAAAAGCCAGAGGAAGCATCACTTATGATCTAAGTAAATGAAACGCAAAACGAGAAATGAATTGTCCCAAAAATTGGTTCAGTAAGACAAATCAATAGTGATAGTATATACCTTTGTATAAATTGATCTAGACCACACCGATTTTTGGGACAATTCATTATTGATTTGTCTTACTGAACCATTTTTTGGAACAATTCATTTCTCGTTTTGCACTTCATTTACTTAGATCATAAGTGATGCTTCCGGGTTTTATGGCTGCATCTTTCGATCCTTTTGACCAGTTCGGCTTCACAAATTCTAGCCGCCTTGAGCTCAACATCTCAAGGATATCCTTCTCTAACGCCAAGTTCGACCTTTTCAAGGCATGGCATGTGTGGTCTTTGACTGATTTAATAGTCAAATTTAATATTGGGGGATAGAAGGAAAAAATTGCTATGTTTTGTAAACTTCCGGAGAAAAATTGCTCCTCAGTGAAAACTTCCGGGGCAAAATTGCTCCTTAGTGAAAATAGGGTGATGAGGTGGCATGCCACGTGTGCACTCAGTTAAACTTAACAGTCAAAATTAACAGAGGGGATAAATTGCTACGTTTTGTGAACTTCCGTGGCATTTTTGGTCCAAAAAAAACTTCTGTCTTAAGTGCTCCATAGTGAAAACTTCCATGGCATTTAAGACCCTTATCCCAAGAATATAATACCTCACTAGAGTGATGTCGTAATTACTTGAGTATAGTCCTCTAAATTCTATTGAGGCATCGCTTGCTTCTCACTATTTGGTGATGTGATCAAAATTGAGGGCTTTGAGGTGTGGTGGTTCCTTAGAGGGTTGAGTCTCTTGATCAATAAGCTCTTAAGGCGTCTCAAGAGCAAAAATCCCCAAATGATCTTTGAATATAATCTCAAAATAAATCAGTCTTTGCTCATAGCTTCTCATTAGGCTAGTGTACTCTTGTATCATCTTGGTTTAAGCCTTTTGCTGCTGAATTAGAACTTTGAATTTTTTGTTCACTAAGTCACACAACTTCCTCATCTTATCATTCACTAAAGTGATGAACTCACATTATTTGTAGCAAGCTCAGTGTAAAATTATTGAAGCTCCTCTCTCAGATAGCCCTAGATAAATGGACCAAATAACGAAGAACCAAAGTGACCATCTTTAGCAGAATATTATGTCTTATCTATCCTTAAAGTCCCAATTTGTATACAGCTTCTCAAATAAGGGAATCCTATCTAGCTACTCATTTTGCTCCAAGTTCTATATCTTGTTCATCTTGAGTAATAGAGATACCAAATGAGGGTATGGAATTGGAGTATGCCTTGTAGAAGTAATTCTATACCTCTTGATCTCTCAAAATATGATGTCTCCAATGTTCCTCTCCTCCTTGCTACTACTAAAGGCCATCATTCGATAATCTTTCCCAATGTGATGTGTGAAATCGTTGGCCTTGTTTACCATAGCTCTAATGTAAACATACCAAATAATCATGTGAAGATCACACATAAAGCTAGGATTGAGGTTGAAATCCTTATTGGACTGGCATGATGATTTTGAACATTTCTGACTCATTAAACTCATTGAGTGGACCAACAAAGGACTTCTTGATCCCTGACCACTCATTGATCTTTGAGGCTAAGATGGTGACCTTCTAATCTCTTATTGTTGTCTCTAGTCTCCTCAATTTCTGTGCTTTCTTATGAACATCTCTGTTGGCTTCATATCAAAGTAGAAGTGTCTAACCATCTTGGGACAATAAGGAAGATAGGCAAGCACAAAGTGAAAAGATCATTTCTCACTAAATAACAATTAACCATAATGTTTTTACAAAACCGGATTAACAAGTGACTATGGAAACCCCCCCCCCTCTTAAAGACACACACATCGAAGTCTAAGGCACAAATTCTACACACAAACCCACTACTAAAAATCCATAACTCTGGGCACAATTATCAAACATAAAAAAAATACATAGCCACGAATCTTACAACATTAACCCAACAACGAAGGTCCCCCACAAAACAATTTCCATACAAGATTTGATTGTGGATCCACTAAAATATTATAGTGTACAAAATAAGGCCTTCGGTCTAACAACAGATAAATAGTCATAGTATTGCAAAAACATGAGTGTCCTAGAATGACAATATAGAAATCCATACAACACCAATACCAAAAGAGGCTACAAAGTTTACAAATCCTATCCCTCTGACTGCTTTCCTTGGCCTCTAGTAAAATTAGAGGTCTCTCATGAAAAACATTAATAATGATGGGGTGAGACGTAAATAAGTCCCAGTAACCAAAATTAATTTACCAAATATGTAGGAAAGGATTGCAAGTCAAAGAAGTAGGTTTACTAACATAATAATAATATTCTCAATAATTGAATAATACATAATAATAAACAACGATTAGAACAAATAATACATAATAATCACAACTATTAGAACCAACCCCACTTATTCATCCTACTCCTCCTTATATCTTCCGGACATGGTTTAGCCTATCAGTGCTAGTATACCTGGCCAAGGTTAGCAAGTCACTTCAAGAATACTGTCCCCTCCTATGCCACCACCAATATACCGTAATAGGGAGGTATCCATCCAAAACACTCAACTCAAATTCTAACAAGAATAAGAGAGCCGATGGGCACAATTTCACCCTAAATCTCTTCCACACAACCAAACATATCCTATAACATATAAACAATACGTTACTATAATTTTTAAAAACATCTTACAAAATATTATTCCATATACAACATCTCATAACAAACATCATAACAAAAATATCTTACAAAATCATTATTCCATATACAACATGCCACAACGAACATCATAACTATCACAATAGTAACAATCTCAATAACAATATTCACTTATATATACAAATTGGAAAATACGCTCCTTCACTGAAATAATTTCATATTTAAATATATACATAATTTTTCAAAACACATACAAGTAATACGTATGAAAGAAAGGTTTAGAAAACACCTTACAACCCAAAGCAAGCATATAGAATAAATTAACCATAATTACCTCAACTTCAAGCTAAACCTTATCATGAGGAGAAAAACACGAACAATCAAGCTAAATATCAGCGAGGAGAAAAACAAGACGAACAATCACCGATCACAAGAAGGCTCTACATTATCACAATTATAACTTATAATTTCCTGTAACTCAAAATATACCAATTCTAATAATAATATATTATTATAATGATAAAAACTAAACATGCCAATTTAGCCCTTAAAATTTCAAAATGACAGTTTAAACCTACAAATTTCATAAATGACATTTCAAGTTCTCCAAATTTCAAAACTAAAATGATTAAAATATCAATAATACCTCCATTAACCCAAATAAATTATTTACACCACATTTAATTGGTAGAAATATCGGGTAGGATATAATTCCTAAACTTCTTAAATAGAAAAATTAATTTAAATTCCTACAACAATCAATTAATAAAGCTAAACCAATTAAAACTAATTATTAATCATCCTATATATATATATAGTTATCTATTGTTAAAACTCAAAACTCTCCCAAAATCCTAACCTCAAAATTTTCACTAGCCAACACAATAGTACCCCATTGAAAAGAGAAAAACATGTGGAACAATTTTCATGAAAGAAATTTATTAACAAGAAGTTAATTTAGCTACCTAAATGATTTTATAAGATAAATAGCTTACCTCATAAAACTCAAATATTCTCCAACTCTTCTCCTCTCCTTCTTTCCTCACTCTCACTCACACAAAAAATCTTGCCTTCTCATTGCCAGACACCCATATATATCTAAAAGAGGGGGTTGGGTATAATCATTACCCCCTTTCCAATTGTCAACATTGTGGGCAATGACGTGTTGCCCACTCCAAGATTTTTTTTTTCAAATTTTTCCCCATAATTACAATTCAATTACATTCGTCATATATAATTATTTTATAATTACAATCAAATGCTCTTTCCATGAATATGCATTATGACATTAGGACTTTGAATACATAAAAACCCATTTATGAAGTTTGTTAAATACCAAATGCTCATGCTAAAATGGTGGAAGTCAATAATTAAAAAATATACATATCAGAAAGCTTCTCTTTGAAGATCAACTATAATAACACTTTAAACATTGAAGTTAAAATGTTGGAGAATTTTTCCAAGACCAAGAGTCTTATGGATGGTGAATTAGCCAAAAAGGCTTAGCTTG
Organism: Acacia melanoxylon; assembly: GCA_019022615.1. NCBI lineage: Eukaryota > Viridiplantae > Streptophyta > Magnoliopsida > Fabales > Fabaceae > Acacia > Acacia melanoxylon. The sequence continues at coordinate 9,857,540 of JAFJYJ010000010.1, forward strand.
ATTGACATATATGAGCACAATGACTTTGCTATTGACCAAGAGATAATATTGACTCTTAGAGTTGTGTCTTAAAGAATAGGAACATTCAACTCAAAGATTCGAATACAAGACACTAGTTACTCAAAGATATATGATATCAATAGTTAATGTATTCAAGCAACAAAATGAGTACAAATGAATTAGGAATGATTAAGCACATACTCGTTATTCCTAATGACCAAAGTTCTAGCATATTATCCTAGTAAGTTATTCCACTATAACATTCAATGCATTAAAGAACATTCAGAATGCTTAGAATAATTCAGCCAATAAGGATTTATCATTGGGCACAAGGCTTTCACAAATTGAATTATTTTCTAGGAAATAGACTTGAAACTCATATAGATGGTCAACTTGTTAGACATGAGATCTAAATCGTTAGAGAAAGAAGTCTGAGTAATTCAAGTACAAGATAGCACATTTACGACTAAGAATTAACACGTGAAAGAAGGGGAAATTTTTATTGAATGGATTTGAAACACTTCTGTCATCAAAGCATTAACTTCTAATTTTTTTAAAAACCTTATTTGAATGCAAGCAAAATATGAATAATTTTCAAATAATCTATATGCAATTTTTTAAAACAAGATGAATCAAAACAAATTTTAGAATGGTGCATTTCAAAACATAAACTCATAGAAAGGTTGTGCACAACTTCACTTTTCGCTTCATTTAGCAATATGAAAATAATTTGATGATCATAAAAGATTGATTGCAAAAGGAATGCAATAATAGACAAGTATTCATTACCCAAATATGTAATTCATTTACGCGTAAGATAGGGTAAGAATATAATAAAAATATTGAAACATTGCACAAGAATTGGATCTACAAGAGAGAGTGAGAAGTGATGTTGCAATAGGGATTTAACTTCAGGAACCAAACATTACTCGAGTTGGCACTTGAGTCATCGTGCCTGACCATCACTTGAGTGATGGAACCCAAAAAAAATTGATGGATAAAGACAATACCTTACGCAAGTAATCTTGTAATTACTTGATAGATTATCCTTTGAAGTTTAGTTGTGCATAATTCCTTGACTTTTGCCTCCTAATATTCTAATTGGCTGATTGCTTGGATAGTCACTCCCAGTTGTCACGCAATGATGATGATCACTCAAGTGGTTACTTGAATGATGCTTTACTATGCTTCTTTTCTTCCTTCATCACTGGCTAGGCATTCCCAATGATGTCTCAACTACCGCCTCCTATTGTTTATATTATCAAAATGAAGCTTTTGAAAGACCTGGCTATCACCCAAGAGGGGGTGAATTGGGTGTCTGATTAAAATCTTGATACTTTGAAAATCTTTTGTGTTTTCTAAATCAACAGTTAGATATTCAAATAAACATATACTGATAATATAAGAGATAAGGGAAGAGAATATGCTAACTGAGATTTATACTGGTTCGGCCCAATCCTTGACCTACGTCCAGTCCTCAAGCTCTACTTGAGATTTTCAATCCACTATCTTATTTCAACTTGATTACATGTTCTGTACTTGAAGTAATCCTCTCACTAGGATTCACTCCCCTTACAAGCTGTAATCAAAACAATGGGTTTCCCACTCAATATCACTCAATCTTGAGCAACTCTCAAATAGTATTGTAGGATGTTTACAATGAATCTTCTCTCTCAAAAGTGAATGAATAAACACTGAAGTACAATACAACACATCTCACTCTCTATGATAAACTATGTAAACATTTGAAAAACAAAGAGTAAATGATGTGAAGATCAGAGTATGAGCATTTTGAAGATGTAGGCTTGTGTCTCTCTACTTCTGTCTTGAATCTGTCTTCTTTTATATGTAGAGATCAATATATGACCTTTAGATAAAGAAATATAGCCGTTAGACTCAGATGGAAACTAGCCGTTAGAACTTCGTTTTCTGAACCAGCGATGTAAAATCGAGTTTTCATTTGGAAACTCGAGTTTCCTTTTGTCTTGAATAGCTCAGTTGCTCTCTGTCTTGTCTAAACTCGAGTTTCCACGAACAAACTCGAGTTTTGCAACTTCTTGAACTAACCATCAACTTTTGAAGGTCATATCTCCCTGGTCTGAACTCCGTTTTGGTTCATTTAACTCTTGATGGAAATCTCTGTGAGTCTACTTTCATATGCCACTGATTTCAGCTCAATCGGATTTGTAGTTTGTGAGTTACACTCAAAACATTGAAGCTTGGTTTGCTGTGTGGCGTGAATTTCAGTGTCAACTTCCACAATTCATAACTCCTTGATCTGAACTGATTTGGGCTTGAATTTTATATCAACATGACGCATTGGGAGTCTAGTTTCATATGCCACTAATTTCACCTCAATCAGATCTCTGGTTTGGGAGATATCATCATATTACCAGACCTCGCCTAATCTGTACATGAAAACAGCTGATCACCTCTCAAACTCGAGTTTTCACTTGGAAACTCGAGTTTTCCTAGTCCGAGACGTCGAGATGCGAAGACACTTACATACTCGAGTTTGTGATGGCTTACTCGAGTATTGATTCCTAAACTCGAGTTTTCTCGTCGGAGGAGCAAATCACTATAGCGAAGTCGGAAACTCGAGTTTTGAGTTTTGAAACTCGAGTTTTCTCATCCTAGAGCTGATTTTTGCTGACTTTAATTCCTAATTAAGCCATTCCAACTTCCATATGATCTTGGAGACTTCTAGCATCAATATAAGAACTTGAATAATTCTATTCTCATTCCATTCAACAAGTTCTTCCTTTTTCCATCTCTCATCTTGATCATTCTTCATAATCCAACTCTTTCTTTCTTCTTTTCTCTTGATCATTCTCTATCATTCAACTTAGACTCATCATTCTCTGCAAGTTCTACCTTCTTCAATGTTCCCTCTTCTTCTTGATTATTCCCAAAATTCTTTGATAACTTCTTGCTTCCTTGACATTCTGATATTCCAATTATATTGTGTGCAAGAAATTCTTTCTTCAATCCCTTATCTCCTTTTTTATTATTCTCCATGATTCAACTTGGACTAATCTACATTAAACACGGTAGTTAGTCAATGTAGGAGATAAATATATTATGTAAACTTTTTGCTCTTAATAATGGCTTCTATATTAGACATCATCAAAACTAATCATATCTAACAGCTTTATAGTCCAACTTCACCAAGATTTGAGTTAATTTCTATGTAGTCATAGTCTTGAGATGAAACTCTTCCTTTATTTTTCCTACAAAATCATATAGACCTTTTTTTTCTCTGGTATCCAGTTTTACTTGGTCCGCTCATGGTTAGCTTGTAGGAATCATAATTCACATGCTCTTAAAATATAGTCAATTTGAGGCAATTGAGCATAATAAATTAAACATGACCTTTTGCATAAAAAATATATTTTCTTTTGAAATATGCGTATATGCATAAAGAGTTAAACTATTGAACATTTCAATTCTTTTATAAATGAATTTTCTAAGGGACGTGGAAACATATTTCCAAAAATAGTTTGCAATGCTCATTCATAATATAAAATCTCAATGAAATTTAAAGATAATAGTATATGAGGTTTTACCATTATATACCTTTACCTTAGGTACATAGAGAATTGTCTTTGCTCACCCATTCAATTTTTTTTTGGTGATGTTCAAGCTTTAAATTCTTTTCTTTGGGTGCTAGCAACGTTCTCTCATAATGATCTAGACTTTAAAAGTTCTCTTCTCTGTGCCTCAGGAGATATCACTGCAAGTTGCACTTGGAGTGATAGAGGTCTCACTTCCAGTAGCACTTGGAGTGATGATAGTCCTTCACCAGCAGGCTCCTTTACCTTTCCATTTAGAGGCTTCTTTGGTACTTGAGAGCATTATTAAGCATACCAGTGATGAATTTCATAAGCTTGGCTTGAAACTGAGCCTCCTTTTCTTGTTCACTTCAAGATAGTTGAATGGTACTCTATGGTAGTCCATCCTTAAAGTGGAATATACTCTTATTCTCCATTGCCTTTCTTTGTGGTTGGACTTTGTAGTTCTAGTGATAGGTGCTCCAAGAGTTCTCCTTTATAATATAGATGATGAAAGTGGAGCTAAATCACCAAGAGGGGGGTGAATTGGGGATTTTAAAAATCTTTTCAGAATAGCTCTATTTTTTAACACTAAAACGAGAGATGAGCTAAGATGAGAGTAGAAGAGCAAGACACAAGGATTTATCTTGGTTCGGTCCAATCTCTTGACCTACGTCCAGTCCCGGACTCTGGGTTTTTCACTATTTCAAAAGATTACACACTCGTACTCAAGAGTAATTCTCTCACTAGAACTTACTCCCCCTACAAGTTGTAATCAATGAACCCAATCACCAAGTCCCCGGACTTGTGATTCCTTACAATAAATGCTTTACAAGAATGAAACTCTCTCTAAGAGTGTATTATGATAAACACCGAAGCTTTGTATCAAAAGTCACTTTCACACGAAGAACTAGAGAGTAGTTGAGAGCTTTGAATGATTTTCGTTTTTTTGAGATGTGTTAGTTGGGAAACTTGAATGCTGCTCTATTTATGCTCGAGATCATTTAATGACCGTTGCCAACTTCATATATCCGTTGAGGGATTATTCTAGTGTTGGAGGCAATTCGGGCTTTCTCTCACTAGTCTTCATTTAATCCAGTTTGTGTAGGAGGTCGAGTTGATTTCGAGACAAATCAATCCGTTGGTGCAGCGTGTTTGGAAGTGGAGAACATTCTTTAATGCTTTGCAAGCGTGTACGGATGGATTACCGAAGTATGCAACTTTTCGGTTGAAGCATTTAATGTTCGACATGCTTTTTGCTTTTCCACTAAATCTTCATTTAATCTTGTTTAAGCAAGCTGAAACTTACTAACAAAGTGGTTAAACATAGCGGGGAATATGCAAGAATGATAATAAAAAGTATTAGGATCAATCAAGAAGGATTCACAGATTCGCCGAGTTTTGAATTTTAAACTCGTAATGAAAACTTGAGTTTTGGATTCAAAACTTGAGTTTTGGACTTTGATGAGTAAAATTGATTTAAGTCCAAAACATCAAAGCTGGAGGTTTATTTGCAAAGCGGAGGTTTTCAAAACGTTGAAGTGTATCAAACTTTCTGTTCGGCCAAAACTCGAGTTTTGATATCAAAACTCGAGTTTTCATTTAAACATGAAAACTTGGGTAAATTTGCGCCAAGACAAAACTTGAGGTTTTAGAAGAAACTGGCAAGTTTTCAAGACTCGGAAAATTCAAAGACTTTTGTCAAATCAAAACTCGAGTTTTCACTTTCTTTGTGAAAACATTGTTAAAAACCAAAACGGAGTTTTCATGGAAAAACTGGAGGTTTTGGAAGCCGAGAAAATCCAAGAACTTTCGTACGATCAAAACTCGAGTTTTGAAATCAAAACTCAAGTTTTCACTCTCACTTGTGAAAACATTGTCCAAAACCAAAACTGGAGTTTTATTGAGAAACTGGAGGTTTTGAAAATGTGCCAAAGATCGAAAGCTTTACGCCAACTCAAAACTCGAGTTTTGCCTCAAAACTCAAGTTTTCACTTGTTAGTGAAAACTTGGAATATTTCAAGTTAATTTGAAAACGAAGGTTTTAGCCAAAACTGGAGGTTTTCAAAATCTCAAAATGTAGGAGACTTTACGTGAGTCCAAAACTCGAGTTTTAAATGAAAATCGGAGTTTTGACTTTCTCAAAAATATTGAGAAGTCTCTGTAGTTAAAACTTGAGTTTTGAAAGAAAAGCGGCGGTTTTGCTTTGATCGGAGAATTGGTTTCTTCTACGCAGAAGGTCAAAACTCGAGTTTTGAATCCAAAACTCGAGTTTTGCTTTGACGGTAAGTTTTTTTAATTTACAAAGCAAAACTTTATCCTTTGCTTACAACTTGTTGGTAATCATCAAAACCTTTAGAGAACTAACAGATGATATAAACCTCTTTATTGGTGCATAAGAAACTCTTGGCTTCTTCTTCATCTTCTCTGTACCTTATGTCCATTCTTCCTAGAATCAATATGCACACATAAAGTACTAGATGGATATTTTTATACCCCCATATACTTGGGTCCTTGTATGTTAGTACTAGACCTTACTTGCACTTTGGGAACCCAAACAAATTTATTTCTCACATTAGAATTTCTTCTAATACAACAAGTATGAGAAATATTACCAAATTTTCCACAATAATTGCAAACAACATAATGATGCTTATAATAAACATTTTTGCAAGTATTGTGTTGGTTGAAAGTATGCAAACTCAAATCATTTTTATTTATATATGCTCTTTCTTCCCGATAGACTTTCCAGTATGATTTAAGACATTTCCGCTTTTTGTAATAGAATCAATGAGTGGTTGAAAAAAAAATTCATGCAAACTTTCAAAATGAATTTTCTTAAATACACTAGAAGAATCGGAAATTTTTACCTCACGTGCATCTTAAGCTACCAGAAGATAATTTATCCATTTCTTCCATGATGAGCTCTTAATGGGAATTAGCTTATTCTTGTTCTTCTATCTATGTTGAGTGACTCATGGAAGTGTTTTATGATTTCTTCTTCTTCAATATCATCTTCCATTTGTTCATCGAGAGTAGATATGCAACTTATAGTTTGAGATAAACTGTCAATATTTTCAACTTCAACATAATTGTTAGAAGTACAGATAGAGTCAAAGAGTATCCTACATATCTTTAGTACTTTAGCAAAATTTGAAAAAAAAAAATCAAATTCATTTTCAATTGAACCATTATTTAAAATTTTCATTGCTCTAATGTTCAGTGAAAACATATTCTTTTCTTTTTCTACCCAATCTCTTCTCAGTTTGAAATCAAAAATATTTGTAAGAACATTTCACATCTCATAATCAAATGATTTTATAAAAGATGTCATTCTAGCTTTCCAAAACCAAAAATCAATATCTTTCAAAAATGGTGAGATAGTATAATCAAAACCTTCCAAAAGCAAGTAACATCCAAATCATCCATCGATAACTCTTGAGATGGTTAAGTCCTTTAAACAAGAGCCCTACTCTGATACCAAATGTTAGAATCGATTGACACCCAAGATAGGGGTGAATTAGGTGTAAAATAAAAATTTAGGAACTTTGTAAATCTTTTCACATTTTAGTGAAAATAATAAGTATGAAGATAATGATCCATAAAACCACAATCAATTAAACAAATCAGGTATGCTGAAAATATAAGAAATAAGGGAAGAAATATGCAAACTATTATTTATATTGCTTCAATCCAATTCTTGATTACCTACATTCAATACCCAAGCTCCACTTGAGATTTTCAAACCACTATCTTCTTGTTTAATTTGGGCGCAAGAGAAACCTTTACAATCTCACACGTTTAGCCAGGCACTTGTAAAGCCTTTTACAAATATCTCACTGAGTTACTCCCCCTTACACACTATAAGGATACCACCATGATGATGAAGAATTACAATAATCTTCACTCTCATAAGTGAATTAAGATGAACACTGAAGCACAATACAAATAATCTCTTGAAGGTGGAATATCACCTAGAGGAGGGGTGAATAGGTGATTTAAAAAAAACTTTTGAAACACACGCGATGATACAGAGTATACGAATGAGACAGAGAAGAAAGGATGAACACAAGACAGTTTATCTTGGTTCGGTCTCAAATCGGCGACCTACGTCCGGTCCCGTAACTCCGGGATTCCACTACTCTTTCAAATAATTACACACTCGTAAACGAAGGATGGTCACTCCACTCCCCTTACAAGTTGTAATTAATACACCCTCACTTAAGGTTCCTCAACCTTAAGTCTAACAATCTGAATGAAATAAATAAGTGTTTAAAAACTCTCTCGAGTAGATAAAATGAACACTGAAGAACACTCAATATCCGAAGATATTAATGATACAATTGAAACAGTGAATGAATCAGTAATAGAATTAATTGCACAGCGTTTCGGTAGGTGTCCGAATTCAATGCTCTTCCTATTTATAGATGTTAGCATTAATGACCGTTGAGAAGAACTTAATGTGCCGTTGTGAGAGATGGATATATCCGTTGAGATTAGTTGCTCTGTTTCTTCGTATTTCTCCGACATTTGACCGTTATTCTCTCTTGACATTCTTTATTCAAAATGCCCGTTGGGATTAGTTGAGAATGTAAGAGGAAAGTAGTAGAGAAGCTTTAATGGTGCCGGAGGTCATCTCGTCGAAGGGTGAATATGTCTGCGTTGCATTCAATGCGTCTGACACATGCTTCCTTATTTTCAAATTAGCGTTAATCCCCATAAAACTCTTCTGAAACCATTAGCAAACTGGTTAAATGCAATTGGTAATAGTAATTACAGAGGATACAAGGTATATAAACCATAACAAGAGATTTGACAAAGATTGGAATATGATTTGTAAAACTGACATAGTTTGGCTAGAGTCGATTCTTTTGCTAGAGCCAACTTCAGTGGTGAAACTTGCTAGGCTAGAGTCACAAGATATTGGCTCAAGTTTTGGTCGACACTCCGGGAATATGATGAAGGCCGGAGTCAAATAGATCAGATGTAACGTGCTAGGCTTGAGTCAAAAGTATTCTGGCTAGAGTCTAGGTTGAGACTCAAGTCACGGTTTGTAGGCTAGAGTCAAATCACTCTATGGAAGCACCCTTGGCTCGAGTCATAATTCTCTGGCTCTAGTTTGGGTGAAAACTCGAGGCATAATGCGTAGGCTAGAGGTAAAAAATGATGTTTGAAATTAACGGTCAGAAACTTGGCTGGAGCCAATGCTCTTTGGCTAGAGTTCAGGGCTTAGCTCGAGTCAGCCAGAATTGGCTAGAGCCAACATTTGCTTTTTCTCAAATGTAGAGAGGATATTGGCTCGAGTCAGATAACTTTGGCTGGAGTCAAGGGCTTGGCTCGAGTCAGCCAGAATTGGCTAGAGCCAATATTTGTACTCTGTCAAATTTAGCTAAGGACTTGGCTGGAGCCAATCTGACAGATAAAATTGCAGATTAATTTTCACAATGGTAAATGAACCTTGTTGATCAAGTTCCTTTTACAATGGTTAGTTATCATCAAAACAATCATTTGGAGCTAACATCTCTCTCTCTCTCTCTCAAGTAAATGATATCAAAGCTAGAAAATAGAGAGTATTCGAGTTGAAGTGGGTGATTTACAATTTTAGAATTTTGGCATAGTTTCTTTCTCTCATCGTCTTTGAGTGCTTTTTTATTTATAGTTGATGTAGCTTGATGACCTTTGAGCATGCTTCTTTCCATTAAGTAGAGAACAATCATTGGAAGTAGCCGTTGGAGTCTCTGAACATTCTTTGTGTCTACGGAATTATCCGTTAGAGCAGAGAGAATGTATGTCGTTTGAATGTTCTTTGCATTTAATGCTTCTGACACAAAACTATTTTTTCCAATTTGCGTGTTAATCCTTGTTTGATCACCTAAAAAACACTTAAGCACTAATATAATGAAGAGTTAGAGTGATTAGAAGCAAGAAAAACAAGTTACACAATCATTTCAATGATTTTTAGAAGTTTCAAAGTGATGTTCTGTTTTCTTAGAAAGCATCACTCGAGTAATCTTCTCTTAGCCGTTTGAAAACCTTACAGAGCACTGGATGGATCACTGGAGTGATATGCTAGTAATGCATAAAATGGGATCACTCAAGTGGTCACTTGAGTGATCTTGTTTCTTTGAAAATAAACCACTTGATATATTACTTGACCGTTCTGCTAGTGATGCTCTTTAACACATCACTCGAGTGATCTCAAGTCATCACTTGAGTGATGTTTTCTTCAAAACATTTCAGAGCAGCGTCACTAGGACAGATCACTTGAGTGGTGTGCTAGTGATAAACTCATTTTGAATCCAAATAGAGAAAATGACCTATCATCAAAAAGCTCTTGAAGGCTAAGTTCCAATCCAAAAAGAATCAGTTCCAAATTCATTGTATTATGAAAGTTATTATCCAAAGAGTCCTGCTAGTCTGGAATATCATGAGAACATTAAGCGTCAACTTCTAAGATCTATATCTCTTTCTTCTAAGCCTCTTCGAGCTTTATCTTAGCTTTGTAAAATTCATTTTGAGTTATGTTTCATATGCAATAAATTTCACCTCATCGGAAGTTGTGGTGTAGGAGCAATGTCCAAATTACTGAATATGTTATGGAATAACGAGAGAAATTCCAGTATCAAATTCCAAAAATCATATCTTTTTCATCTGAACTTCGTTGAGCTTGATTTTGGTGTCTATGTGTTGCATTTGGAGTTTAGTTTCATATAAATAAGTTTCACATCAATTGGATGTGTGGTTTGACATATATGTTCAAAATACTAGACCTCTATTGTGCTAAATAAAAACAAAGCACAATAGAGTGATCATTGCTAAAACATTACTTGAGTGATGCTGTCAGTGGTCACTCGAGTGATCATCTCTGGATGTGCCACTCAAATGTAGTTGGTATAACTTCCATATGATGCATCTTAACTTCAAATTGAGCCATTCCAACCTCCAACCTTCATTTGACAATAGAGACTTCCATTATCACATCTAAGAACTTGAACCTTGATATTCTTATTAGATCTTGCAAGTTCTTCTTTCTTCAATCTTCTTATTCTTCATCTTGATCATTCTACATAGTTGACCTTGATATCTTCTTTCTTTGATTGACTAATCTACAAGATATTTAATCATTAAATATAGTAGTTATTCAATGTAGGAGATAATTACATTATACAAACTTTTTTCTTTTAAGATTTGGCATCTATATTTGACATCATCAAAACTAATCATATATTATACTCCCTCTATTTTTAAATTTAGGAGCTAGTTAGAGGCCTTTTATCCTAAATATAATACCATAATCCATTTTGTCCCTTAAATTTAAGTTCTTTTACCAAATTATCCTAGTTTATTGATTACACATACTAGAAAGTTTTCATCAAAGAAATGGTTTCTAATGTAAATGACTAAAGAGTGTATTTTAAGAAATCAACACACATATTTTATAAATACTCCCTCTGGTCCTTAATATAAGACATTTTTACCTAAATTGATAAATTCAAGAAGTTAGTTAATATGACACGTATTTTTAAAAACATCCTAATCATCTTCCTTAATTTCCTCCTCCCCTCTCCTACTTGATTATTGTTGTAGGAACATCAATATAAGTAAATTATGAAGAGATTTACAAATATAAGAACTATATCTTATATTTAGGACCAACATCAACTCCTTAAATATGTCATATACTAAAGACCGGAGAAGGTAATAAACGTAACTAATTTATTTAATATATATGCAACTTTACCTAACCGCTATATTTAACATAAGAGAGAGCATATATGATGGGGGGTGGAAAAGAAAAGGAGTGAGATAGAAAGAATTGAGGAAAAATATGAGATTGTGAAGAAAGTGGGGAAAGGCATGTCATTTCAAGTAAAAAGGAGTGTCTCAAAACCTTTCAAGTTGTAGCCATTAAATTTGCGAAAGCAACACATAATGAATGATAAATAAGGACCACTTCTCTCCATTCATGCCTTCCTTTGCCAGATTCTGCTTTCCGTCTTTTTTGAAATTTGTTACCTCCTTGTTGTCGTCATCCTTCCACTCATTCTTCTATGCCTATGTAGCGTGCAGCTTCCTCTTATTGTTGTTGTTGTTTAATAAAATAAAAATGTTAGATTTCAAGAGCTTGTTGAGAGGCTCATGATTTACAATATTTTTAAAGGAAAAATTAATTTGTAAGTCTGATATGGAAGCCCACAGAAAAATTGAATAAGAAACCCTAAATAAGCCACGAAATATTTTTTTATTTTATTTTTTTAAAAAAAAAAACCCAAGTATTCAACCAATACAAAAAATTACAAAGTTCATTCAAATTAAATAATTAAATTCTTTTTCATTGTAAACTAACTATAATTTGAATAGCATACATAATGAATAATTTATATATAAGAAAAATAAAAGACTTCTCAGCTCTTTAGGACTTTCTAGAAAACCGTAGTTTGAAACTCTTATTGACTACTTAAACCCAAAAGCTCATCATAAGCTATTAGAGTCTAAAACAGTAATTGAATATAATACATAAAAATAAAATAAAAATAAGAAACAAAGCACAATTAACATAAACATGCCACATGATCAATGAAGTCATATGTTAGGAACGGACGTGCTTATTTATATATAATGGGATGAAAATACAACTGAAAAATAATTAAAAAGTAATCAAATTGACAGAAAAAAGATTCAAAACATATATTGGACTCTCATCGTGGGCTTGTTGCTTGACCCAATATGCTTCAAAGCTTCTTCCTTGCTTTTTTTTTTTTTTCTAGATTGTCAAGCATTAAATGTAAACACATCTCCTAACATGCACTCGAACTTTGACTCACCGCATTATGAGGGACCAACTATTTTCGCTAGACCCAATTTCATGAATCTTCATGCTTTGTCAAATACGGACTTGCATATGCTTGATTAAAGCCTCATTTACACCCTCAACTTGCACAATAATATTATGGTTTTTAGTGTATTAAACTAAGCACAAATATTTTCTCTAGCCCGTTGAATCTAGTTATAAAACCCTTCATGCGATGAAGAGGATCTTAAACTTGCTTGAACTCTTTTTGAATGGCATGGACATCATCTTGTTGCTTGTCAATGAGACCTACTGTGTATGATGCACCCTTAGTTACTACGGGTTCACATTAGGTGCACATCCTTATGTGCACCTTATGTGCTCATCCCTCTATTAGAGGGATGAGCACATTTTTTTTATTTATTATATTTATTTAGATTTAAATTATATCTTTTTTTTTTAAAATTTTTTTGCATCCAAGTATCTCAAATTAATTAGTTTCGAGTCCTGCATTAGAAATGTTTCTCCTATAATACCGGTATCTGTAAACTAATTAATTTAATATCTTGGATCCAAAAAACATTCCGAGAAAGCAACATATAAATTAAATCTAAATAAATAAAATGTATAAAAAAAATTTAAAAAAAAATGTCTCATCCCTCTAATTGGAGGGATGAGCATATAAGAAGCACATAAGGTAAGAAGCACCTTATATGCTCCCACATAGGACTAAGTCCCCTCCTTAAATGCCAACTTTGGTGTCTGTTGGATGTACCTATACTCATACCAACGTCTCTATAATGTAATCTTATTTTCAATCAGGCTCTTGTATTTTTTCCTTTTTATTGGATCCTCATATTTTTTTAATATAGGTATTAGTTTAATTTGTATGCTCATAATCTATTAATTTTTGAGAGAAACGATGTTTGTGGCCGACGACATGGTTCTCTCTGAATACATCTAGTTTAACTTTGTCGCATGGATCTAAATAACATCAAAATCAACCAGATTACAGGTTATATATGCAAGGAGATTGTTCCGGTATGGAACCAGATGTCCAGCCCAGATGGCTGGTGGTTTGATCTTGGATCGGGTCGCTTACGCCGGAATATCTAAGGGTAGAGATATCCCGGTGAGCGATGAATCATTGGACACAAGGCCTTTCGCCCAAGGGGGAGGGGGTATGTGTTCAGTGGGGGTTGTGCGGTGTGAGGCAGAAAGTAAATAGCTAGAGTTAGAACATGTGCACCTTGGTGTTTTTCCCCTTGTATTTATAGGGTGTTTCACGGTATCTTAACTGCACAATCTATCATATCCCTAGATTATGGATATGATAGATTGCCCCATGATTATAGGGAACCCGGGATACTCGGCATCCCCTGTCGAGCCGTCCCCTGGTGGGCGAGGTTCGGGCGTGCCTCGCTGGGCCGTCCCTAATTGGGCCGTGGGTCGGGTCGTGGTTTTTGAGCTCGGTAGTTCAAGGTTTTGAGCTGCCGGGGTGTACTTCACTCTCGGGCTAGGATGTGTCCTTGCCCCGGGCTGGGTATTCGGGTTACCTATCCGATGCGTGGATCCGAGGTGGCTGCCCGGTCTTCCAGACCCGAGATCGTTTCTCAAAGGTCGGTATCTCTGTTGGTGACTTTAGGAGCCCGAGGTGGCACCGGGCGGTTTGCTTGGTTTCGAGGTCGAAAGCCCTTGGACTTCGCCGTCATGGCGCCGAAACCTTCCGACTTCGCCATCATGGCGCCACCTTACTGGCGTCTTTGGAATGGAGAGGATTTCCAATCGTCATTTGCCGCCTTCGGTTTTCGTGCACATTTAGTGCGCGTGCTTCCCGGGCACGTCACCCCGTTTTGCAAGTGATTTTCGGTTTTACCCTTAATTTCCGGCGCCTCTTCGCGCCTCCTACCATTCGAAGGTTTTTAATCTCGTTTTTCTTCATTTTCGTCTACCACCTTCGATCATTCTCTGATTTTTCTCTCATTCTCCATCTTCTCCGAAGAACTGGGACTTCTGCTTCCGGCGGCTCTCAAGCTTTCTCCTTCCGGCGATTGTCCTCTACTCGACCTTTTCTTATTCTGGTAAGTCATTTCTTCTGTTGTTTTCATCTTTTTGCTAGATTTCTTGCTTCTTTGCTTAGTTCAGCTGGTTTTAGTACGAACCCAGTATGCTTGTGGTTTGTCGAGGTTTCTGGGTAGGCTTTAGTTTGTTAGGTTAGGCTTGCTTACTCTACCTATAACCCATGCCTTCATTCCCGGAGAGGTCATCGCTTTTTTCCTTATTGCCATTTCTGTTTCTTTAGGTTTGTATCCTTTGGTGACAATGAATAGGACTAATCAACCTTCGACTTGAGTCATGACCTAACCTACGAAGAGGTGGAAGCCTTCGTGCTCGTTACCCTCGAACGAGCCATTGGTGGGTACTCCTCTGTCCGAGGAGCAGAGGCTGGCCTCTTCCTGGGTGGCAGCTCGGGTAGCACGGGTAGGAGGGCCGTTGGAGGGTCTCGTCCCCCAGTTAGACCTTTTCCCGAAGGTCGGAGAGATGTCGAGGTACTGTCCGCACGGCCGGCCGTCAACCCTTATTACCCTCTGTTCGCCCTAGGTTGGCTCCTATGCGGAGGGATATGCCGGCCCTTGTTGGGATTATATAGAATCAAGTTCATACTATGTCGCCGGAGGCGAAGATTCTAGGGCCGACGTCATTACGGGCTCTTGTCGTCATAGGTCGGCCTTTGTCCCGGCCTCGGGTTAAGGGGCCGTCTTCTTTGCCGGTCCACCCCTCTCTTCTTTTCGGCCATTTGTTACTTACGTGTCAGTACCCTCGCTTCTCCGACTTTATTATTTTTTGTTTTTTGTATAGGTAATGGAGTCGTCGTCTTCGCCAGGTAATGCCCCCTCAGAAGCTGGGAGGTCGGATTCCTCTAACATTCCCCAGGATCTTATGGAGAGGTTCCCCTGGGTGACTCGGGATGTGTTGGCGACCCGTTCCACGATGGCCGTACTGAGCCCTCCGAGATGAAACTATCGGCTATGGAAGGCATTACTTTTGCCCCCGGGTGGGAATGAGCCGTACGTGCTTCGAGGGCGAGGGTTTTACCAACTTCTTTTTCTTTTACAAAGCTTATATGACCCGGCTCGGTGTTCGCTTTCCGTTCACCGAGTTTCAAATGTCTGTCTCAACCATCTCCATCTAGCCCCTTCTCGGCTTCATCCCACGGGTGGGCCTATATAGTTGCTTTTGAGCGGCTATGTCGGTCTTTCTCGGTCCCTATACCGTGCACTACCACCTTATTCTTCTTCTTTTTACGTCCTTTTACTCCCCGGTGCGGTAAGGAGCCGGAGCAACTAAAAGGGCTTACCTCTCTCCGAGGTGATCCCGACAAAAAACTCTGACGGCCTTCTACGAGTCGTTTAAGCACTTCAAAGACGGCTTCTTTAAGGTGGTGGCAAAACCCGGCCAACGGCCGTGGTTCTTGGGGGCGAGGCGGACGATGTGGAGTGGAGGTTCCCCTTTCTTGGACCGAGGATCATCATAAGTTGACCGCCTCCTATCAAGTAGAGTCCGATGACCTTCCGGTTGACGAGGTCTGGTGATTGACCGCACGGTATCACGGGCCAAGTCTTGTGGTGCCCGGAGCGCGGCATTTTTTATTAACGGAGCCGGCTCTAAGCCGGGATACGTAATTTGTATGCATCTCGAAGTTCTTTTATTATAATGCTTACATATCTTGTTTTACTTGTTACTAATTCGAACTGCTTGCTTTTGCAGCTCAACCGATGGCAGAACTGCCCCGGAATCTTACGCTCGTGACGCCTGCCCCCGATGCTCAGCCTAAAAAGAGTTACCGTAAGCGTCTATCCTCGGAGGCTCAGAAAGGGCCGTCCTCGGAGGAAAACCAAGTCAGGATGGCTAAGAAGGCCAAGGCGCCGTCCCCCATTCGGACGCCTTCGTCACCTGGGGGTGAGCCTTTCCGACCATCTGCCGCCTCTCTATCAAAGGGTAAGGAGGTTTCCGAGGGTCCGTCGTCTCCTCGGGGGTACTCCTTGTCCCTCCTCCCGTCACGAAAATCAACCGAGGTCTAGCTTGGGAGAAAGGGCCTAAGGCCGGAGAGCTTGAGGTTGCCTTCCGCCACCTCGTCAATTTATGAATGCCTACCGCGGGCGATATTGACGAGGCCGTGGTTCACGATATCCGAGACACGCCTGCCCGGTGTTGGTTTGGCCCAGGCGTATTTGCACTTGAAGGCCAAATATGTGAGCAAGTTCGCTGAGGCTCGCCAGCTGCGGAAGGAAAAGGACGAGACGGTGAGGTCCAAAGAGAAGGCTGAAGAGGACCTCGAGGTTGCGAGGGCGAGTGCCGGGAAAGCCACCGAGGAGCTTCTTCTTACCAAAGAAGCTTTAGACAAGACTTCCTCGGACTATACGGCTCTTCAAAAGGTTTACTCCACGGGCATAGATTCCCTCAAGTCCCTTCAGCTTCAGCGGGCGGATCTGTGCTCCGAGCTCGAGCGGATTAAGCGCCTTGCCGAGGGAAGCAAGCCCGCCTTGTCGCCGAAGATATTGTGAGGAGGGCCGCCGCGCTTTAAAATGGCCCTAGCCCAAATCCGCTATCTCGATCCGAGTTGGAGCGAAGACGGATGGGTATGATCATCGGGAGTATGTGAAGGACGACGTCTTCCATCCAGCCCCTTCCTCACCCGCGTTCAACTCTGACTCTCTTTCTGAGGAGGATCAGGACGGGGAAAGGGGAGATCGGGATGCCGAAGGAGCCGATGGTGGTGGAGAGGGGAGCTCAGTCATTCCGGATCTTGGTGGCTATTCCGGATGCCGAGGTGGTGGATGCCGAGGTGGGAGTTAACACTCCCTCCGTTTAATTATTGTAGCTTTATACTTTTTGTACCGGTGGTTTGTACCGGGTTGACTTTGTAGTTTTGTAAAAATTGCTACTTTAATTAATTATGTATAAACTTGATTTCAACCAATCGGTTTGTTTTGTCAACTTTATTTAGTTAACATTACGTTTTCTTATGGCCGGGCCGGGGCCTTTATATGCGCGATATACGCTAAGTGTTACTTCCGATAGGTTGACTTCGGGAATAGGGGTAGGGGAGTAAACCCGAGCTACGAGATCCGGATATGGTTTGTCGGGTGATGTTTTTCGGAATAGGGGCAAAATGTTAGATGCGTAATCGTGGTGTATAAACGCGTATTTGTACATATCGGCTGATCGGGACTGCGTGACAATTCACTTCCCTATTTAGGAGCATTTTTCGATGCATCTATTTTATAATAGAGATAGTGTTTTTACCATCTCGCGGCCGGGGCGTGGCGGCCGGGTGTATTCCCCTTCGTTGGGATTTTCATTTGACCGCGGCTTCTTATGCCTCGGTGATAACTTATTTAATCAAACGTATTTGACCGCGGCTTCTATGCCTCGGTGATAATTTATTTAACCAAAAGCATAATTGGTGCATCCACTGGGGAGTCTTAAATAAGAATGCTTGAAAGAAACAATGCGTGCTGTCTTTCAGCAAAATATGAAACTGAAATTGAAGATGCTAAACCAATTGAAAAACCATAAAAACGAATGCGCCCGTCGGTCCTATCTAGCGGAGTGGACCGAGGTCTAACTTGTAATAGATTCTCGGTTTGTCGGCATTCCAAGTCCTTTTGCCGGCTTTACGCCGGGGTCTCGAACGTAGGTGCCCTTTTCCGTTTTTCCTTTATGCGGTAAGGACCCTCCCGGTTGCCGCTAGCTTGCCATCTACGGCGTTCTTGTTCCGATGTCGCGCGTCGGAGCACCAGGTTTCCCCGGTTGAAGGAGCGAGGGTTCACCTTTCGGTTGTACTTCGCTGCGATGAGCTGCTTGGCCGTTAGGTCTCAGCAGTGCGCCATGATTCGTGCCTCGTCAATGAGGTCTAACTCTATCATCAAGGTGTCACTGTTCGAGTCTTCTCCTTTCCTGCTGGCTTTCATTTTCCTCCATGTCGGTTGGCCTATCTCGACCAGGATCATAGCCTCGCATCCGTATGTTAAGCGAAATGGAGTTTCCTTAGTGGAGGTTTGGACGCTAGTCTTGTATCCCCACAAAACACTGTAAAGTTGCTCGACCCAGGAGGAATCGGCGTCCTCCATACGTCTTCTTAATCCGTCGACAATGACTTTGTTGGCAGCCTCGGCCTGCCCATTGGATTGAGGGTGTTCGACGGATGCAAAGTGATGGATGATGTCGAGGTCCGACATCATACTACGAAACCCTTTGTCAACGAATTGAGTCCGTTATCCGTAATTATCTCGCCGGGATCCGAACCGAGAGACGATGCTATCTTTGAAAGAATCGTTGAATGCGGGCCAAGGTGATCGTGGTCAACGGCTCGGCTTCTATCCATTTGGTAAAGTAGTCGACGGCGACAATGAGATACCTTAAGCGTCACGGGGCTGTTTTGAATGGTCCGAGAAAATCCATCCCCATTTGTAGAAAGGCCGGGGGCCGTAATGCTTTCGGCTCCGATGGGGAACGCCGGAGGATGTTGGCATGCCTCGACAACTGTCACCTTCTTCTTTTGTTTCCATGGAGTCGGCCGCCATCGTCGGCCGAAGTACCGGTTCTAAGTGCTTTCCGAGCTAAGGATTTTCCCCCATATGCGACCGTTGATGCCTTCGTGTATCTCGGCGAACGTACTGGCCTCGGTCGCATTCAAGCATCTCATCATGGGAGAGTGTAGTCCTTTCCTATATAATTGATCGTCTACCATGGTGTACATGGTGGCTTGTCGGATCAACTTTCTAGCTTCCGTCTTGTCGTCGGGTATAATTCCTCTTTCCAGATAGTCCTCGATTGGTTTTCTCCAGTCCGAGGCTGATGATATGGACATGACACAACTTGGTTCGTTCAGATTTTGTTGGACGACGGTTCGGTAATTTCCCGGACCTTTGGTGCTGGCCAGCTTTGATAGTATGTCAGCCCTGGTATTCTCCTCCCGAGGGATGTGAGTGACTGTTACCTCTTCAAACTCGGCTATCATGTCCTTGGCTTTGTTCAAGTACTTTGCCAACAACGGGCCTTTTGCTTGATATGAGCCACATCGTATCGAGCCGCTACGAGCGGGAGTCGGTCGGGATTCGACTTTACGTGCCCCGTGCTTCTTTGCTTGTTCGAGGCCGGCCAGTACCGCCTCATACTCTGGCTGGTTGTTGGATGTCGGAAACTTGAGGTGGAGAGAGTGTTCGACGGCAATTCCGTCTGGATTTTCAATTATTATTCCAGCTCCACTCCCCTTTGCATTTGATGATCCGTCGACGTACACCGTCCATTCTTTGAGGCCGACCTCCCTTTCAGCGTGGGTTGGGGTAAGTTCCCTTACGAAGTCGGCCAAGGCTTACGACTTTATAGCATGCCGGGCTTCGTAGGAAATGTCGAATTCGGATAACTCTATCGCCCGGCTTGTCATTCGCCGGCCAAGTCGGCTTGTGTAGAACTTGCCGGATTGGTGGCGGGTACGTACCACGACTTTGTGCCCCTGGAAATATGGGCGTAGGCGTCTTACTGCCATCAACAAAGTGAATGCTACCTTCTCCAACTTTTGATATCTGAGTTCTGAGGTCTGCAATGCCTTGCTTACAAAGTAGATCGGTACCTGTCCGACTTGGGTTTCACGAACCAGAGCGGCGCTTATGGCCTCTTCGCCTACGGATAAGTACAGGAAAACCGTCTCTCCTGAGTCGGGCTTGGATAAGACAGGCGGGGTTGCCAGGCATTGCTTGATCTTTGCGAATGCGGACTCACATTCCGGGTTCCATCCGCCTCGTGTCTCCTTCTTCGTAGTTTGAAGAAGGGTAACGCGTTTTCACCCGACTTAGGCGGGAACCTTGTCATTGCCGCCAATCTCCGGTTAGCTTGCTGTACTTCCTTTTTGTTGGTCGGTACTTTCATCTCCAACACCGCTTTACACTTGTCGGGGTTTGCTTCAATTCCTCGGTGTGTAAGCATAAACCCGAGGAACTTCCACCCGGGACTCCAAACGCACATTTTGCCGGATTTATCTTTATTCGGTGCTTCCGCAACTTTTCGAACGTCTGTTCGAGGTCTCGGATGTGGTCTCCCGGCTTCATCGACTTGACGATCATATCGTAAATGTACACTTCTATATTTCGACCGAGCTGGTCTTCAAAGACTTTGTTCATCATCCGTTGGTAGATGGCCCCGACGTTTTTCAATCCAAACGGCATGACATTATAGCAATAATTAGCCTTGTCGGTTATGAAGGCCGTCCGTTCTTGATCTTCCGGATGCATCACTATTTGATTGTATCCGGAGTAAGCATCCATGAAGGATAGTAGTTGAAATCCAGATGAGTTGTCGACCAACTAATCGATGCTCGGCATCGGGTAAGAGTCTTTAGGGCAGGCTCTGTTTAAATTGGTGTAATCTATACATACTCTCCAATTCCCATTAGGCTTTATGACCATGACCGTATTAGATAGCCATGTGGTGTATTGTATTTCCCGGATGAATCCGGCCTCTAATAATTCCTTCACATGCTTTTCTAAGGCGTTACTTTGTCGGTCCCTGTTTGCGTCTCTTACGTGATACCGGGGTCGATCCGGTTTAATTGCCAACTTGTGACGACGAAGGTGGGGTCTATTCCGGTACTTCGAGGCCCTCCATGCGAATAAGTCTCGGTTCACTTTTAGAAACTCGCTTAATGTCTCTTTGAGCTCTGGGGTCATTGCGCCTCCTATCTTCGTGACCTGGGTCGGATCTTCCCCCAGGATTAGATCTTCCAACTCCCCCTCTAGCTCGGGTCTTGGATGTTCAGGTTCCTCGTCCCTTATGTCCTATTCCACCACACTGACGGGTCGGCCCTGTAGTTTTCCTTTTTCCCCGCCCGAGGTTCTTGCAACACCTTGACCCTGGGATGATGATGCCTTCTCGGTCTTGTTCTCATGCATAGTTTCATAGTAACATTGCCGAGATTCTTTTTGGTCCCCGGTTATGGTGATGACCTGGTTTTGGAGCTAACCATCTTTAACATTTGATGCTTGGTGGAAACGATCATATCCAGTTTGTGGATGGTTGGTACGCCCAATATCATATTGTACGGAGAGGGGAAGTCGGCCACGATGAATCTTACCCTCTCGGCTTTGAAGGCTTCTTTAGTTCCCAACGTAAGCTTTAGGTCGATGTACCCCTTTGGCCTGGATTGCTCCCCGTTAAAGCCCACAAGTGTTGTCTTGCATGGACGCTTGAGTCTTCTTTATCCAAGTTCATCCTTTTAAAGGCGTCCCGCATGATAATATCCATTTGTGAACTCCCCGAGTCAACGAAAATCCTTTTCACAAGGCGGTTGCCGGGATCCGTAATTACCAACCCATCTTGGTGTCCGGCACAACGTCTTTTAGGTCTTCGGAGGTAAACTGTAATGATGGAGGCGTCGATCGGCCATGGTCATCTTTGAACTTGGGGGGTTCTTCTTGATAGTACCTCCTCAAGTATTTCTTTCTTTGACTTGCGGTGTCTCCTCCTCCGCCCAAGCCTCCACTGATTACATTGCATCTGTGGTTCATGTCTATTTTCGGGAACTGCTCGTCATCGGAAGATGACTTTCGTCCTATTCCATCGACCTTCCGGTCGTGTGGGGTCGGACTCGGACTTCGACCTCCTTGTTTCCTTTTGTTGTTCTTCCGACCCTGTGTTTTTATCAGGTATTGGCTCAACTTACCCTCTCGGATGAATTTTTCAATTGCGTCCCGAGTTCGTAGCATTGATCCGTAGTGTGTCCCGGTCCATCATGGAAGTCACGCGAACTTTGAATGATCCGTGGGGCCGAAACCGTGTGGGCCGAGGTCGTCAACTTTTTCATCTCTCGTGAAGGCCACTTCTTTCCATAAGCGGCCTCGCGAAACATTGAGTGGAGTGTATCTCTCATACCTCGGCTTCTTTTCTGACTTGTCGGTTCTTGGCCTGTTATCCCGATTCTGACTACGGGAGTCTTCCCTACAACCACTCGGCTGATTCTTATTCGGGGGTGGTGTACTTCTTCGTTTGTCATCACCATTAGTATTGGCGATCTCCATCCGCTCTACTTCCAAATACTGCTTCGCTCGAGTGTTAAACTCGGTGAGAGTGTATACCCGGTTCTTGAAGATGGAATTTGCTAGCCGGGAAGAAGGATCCAAGCCGTCGACGAGGCAATGCACGTGAACGCTTTCCGGGAGGGATCTTACCTGGAGTGCCACCTCCTTAAATCTGTAAAAGTATTTTTGTAACGTCTCCCCGTCATTTGCTTTATCTTACTCGGGGTATGCGAGATTTGGGTTGTTCGGCTAGTTGCGAAATTCAATTCGAATTTTCGCCGAGGTTTTGAAAATCATGGATGGACCTCCTCGGTAGTGTGTATCCAGATTTGAGTTGGTCTGATCAATGTGGCCGCAAAAAGCCGACTAATGACCGAGCCTTTGATTTGCCTTACGAACATGAGTAGTTCGAAGGCGTCGAGATGGGCCCTCGGGTCGGACACGCCATCATATTTTGGTAAAGAGGCCAGCTCAAATTTTCTAGGGTATGGAGCATTCTCGATTTCTTCCGAGAAAGGGCTCTTTGTTGTTGGCCCGCTATATATTTCACGTGATATTCCCGGGGCGAGCCCTTTGGTCAGAGCGGCCTCTCTCTGTCTCGGTCCTCGTCATCCGAGGTCTTTCCTAGAAAACATTTCTTCCGAGCCAACATGTGGTCTCGGGTCTCATCATGCTCAGAGTCCGTTTCTAGAGAGGTCGTTTTTCTCGCATACCGGTTATGCTTTGAGTTTTTGGCCGGCCGAGGGCTTCCGTGTTTCCGGGATATCCTTTCTTTCTTTCTCTTCATACCCAGGTCCTGCTCATGTTCCGACGCTTTAGCCTGCCGGAAGTGGTCTTTCACGATCTGTTCCATTACTCTCAAATCTTCTTGACGCTGGAGGTCATGTCGCTTCTCCATATTCTCCATCCTCCTCAGCATTGACTCCTGTGTGTTCTGGAGGAGGAGGAAGTCTGGGTTTGGTGTGTCGTTGCATTTATCTCCCTGCGGAGGAGACGAGGCGTGTCGACACACTTTGTTCCCATCCTTGCTATGATTGTTATTGGGAATATCCTCAGGGCAGGGAGGTCCTTGAGTCTGTTGTTGTCGACTTGACTCAGCCTGCGCACGCGATGGACTTTCCCGGTGAGGGTTCCGACTGCAGCTTCTAGTAGTAGCCATTGTTGGTCACGGGGATTGAAGTTTACAGTCCCCACGGTCGGCGCCAATGTTCCGGTATGGAACCAGATGTCCAACCCAGGTGGCTGGTGGTTTGATCTTGGATCGGGTCGCTTACGCCGGAATATCTAAGGGTAGAGATATCCGGTGAGCGATGAATCTTGGACACAAGGCCTTTCGCCCAAGGGGGAGGGGGTATGTGTTCAGTGGGGGTTGTGCGGTGTGAGACAGAAAGTAAATAGCTAGAGTTAGAACGTGTGCACCTTGGTGTTTTTCCCCTTGTATTTATAGGGTGTTTCACGGTATCTTAACTACACAATCTATCATATCCCTAGATTATGGATATGATAGATTGCCCCATGATTATAGGGGAACCCGGGATACTCGGCATCCCTCTATTGGGCCGTCCCCTGGCTGGGCCGAGGTTCGGGCGTGCCTCTGCTGGGCCGTCCCCTAATTGGGCCGTGGGTCAGGTCCGTAACAGAGATGATTATTATCATACTAACTTTTTTTTATTTTTATAATACTACCTCTTATCCTAATTATAAGACCGAGTTGAATTTTTTGAAGAGATTAAGGAAGCTAAATAAGTTATTTAATCATACTATATGTTGTATATCCTTATATTATATATTAGTTTATTAGTCAAACTAATTAGTTTTGAGAGAAAAAAATTAAAGTAATTTAACTAACTTCTTTAATTTCTCCAAAAAAATCAACTTAATCTTAAGATCGTTGGGAGTAACTAATTTTTATTCAACCATTTTATTTTTCCGGGTTATAATTAAAAACACTGGAATCACTTGTAAATGGAATCGAAAGGAGTGTGTGTGTGTGTGTTATGCATGCATATACCTATGATATCTATTATAAGGCACGTTATTTATAAATTACTAAAAATAGGGCTTCTCTATTTTTTTTTAAGCCAACAAAAATATCAATTCTTTCAATGATTTACTATTTATAAGATATGAGTAGCATCACTCACATTAATCCCCGTCTATCTCTCCATTTTATCAAATACTATTTCTATTTTTTATCTCTTTTCACTATTTTTTTAACTTTTTATTTGAATTTTGAATTACCCAACAAAAATTTTATCCCCGTCAACACACACACACACACTACGTTATAGAAAAAACTTTTACATCAGAATAATAAAAAGCTCATAGCTTATTTAGTATCTACATGGAAATGAAATTAGGTCAAGAAGCTAATAAGCTATTGATTCAAGGATTGATATAATCATAACACATGCATGTATTTTAATGACATTAACACAACAATTTGACTGCGTTCATATGTAATTTGAAATGGCGTTACCTCAACACAAATTAAACATAAGTTAACTTTTTCTAGCACTTTCTTCATAGTGAAGAGAGTTTAAAATAGGGCTTAGTTCACCTAGACCCAAAAAATCGGGCCGAGCCCGTCCGGCCCTAAAAAATAGATGAGACATTTGAAATTGGCCCTGTAGATCTCAGGCTTAATCAGGCCGGCCCGTTAGGTCCTTTTCACTGTAGCTTATTATTATTATTATTATTATTATTAAACACAGACTTTTGAATATAAATGAAAGCCTATGTACACCTAAGTTGAAGGAAATTCTTATTAGTTGATGTTTGCACTCCGTGATACCTCTGATAATATTGGAGAACATTGTGTTCTATTATTATTTTTTTGCATAACATTGTGTTCTATTATTATTATTTTGCATAAATCTATCTCTTCTAAATGAAGGAGTTAGGATGAAAACCAAAAAATGAAGAGTTACACACAACAAAAGTCTTGACACAACTCTTTGATATTTCACTTGTTCGATTGAATTTGTTGTATTATCATTTGACTTGACTGATGTTAATGGTTTAATTTGTTGATGATAATTGTCATGTATTACCTTTGAAACAGCTTAAACAGAACAATTGGAAAAATAAGACCTCAAATTTATGAGGATGATACATACTTATCTTAAAATTTAAGGGAGTTATTTGTATAAAATGGAGTTCGTGGAGGTTCTTTTCAGCGGAGTAATGTTGTTTAAGGAGATTATTTGCTTAATCTTAATTTAGAGGATTAATTATCAAGTTTTGAAGATCAAAGGGTTATTTGCATATGATTCAAACTTTAGAGGGGTTCTGGGCAATTTAATAAAAAATTATTGTATACTATATTGTGGGGTTAAGTTTAGTGATATGCTTCTTACGTTTTATGTAAGTTATCTAATGTTACTTAGTGGTATGCTTCTTACATCTTATATGAGTTATTTGTGGACAATGATTTGTTTTTTATTATGAATTAGTGAACGTGTTTATTTGTCAGATGATTTATTTTGTTTGGATACTAAATGACAACATTTATTTGATAGATTAAAATTTTAATTGTTATAATTTATTAATTATATTTCTTGGGAAAAAAAAAATAAGAGAAAAATAATTAAAATTTGGAATAGTAAATTTAGTCATGTCCCGCGAGCCGATCCCGATCCTAGTGCTCTCGGACCGGGCTTTGAAAAAAAGTGTTTTTCTTACCCTTTTTCGTTGCAGCCACGCGCCCCTTCACAAATTTCCGATTCCCAGCTCTAGTTACACCTAAACCATGGTTTCAAAAGCACTTCCTTATAACCTGAGACAAAACATCTCTCACATACTTTTCTCGTAAATCATAAAACATATTCTTCAAAAGCTAATTCAAACGCACATGGAAAAAACATCATATTATTAAGGTCGTTAATAGAACGAAATTGAATTATACTAAATTTTGCTTTAGCTCGAGAGAAGTTGTAATGCAAAGAAACAAACTAAATACCAATGTCCTTTGTCTCATACCAATTTGAAGTGTTCAAGCCCATGAATGGATTGTCTCAGTTTTTCTTAATCATAGCAAAATCAAAATAGGAGTATGACAAGTCTTTACTTTCTCTTACTCTTATTTGGCCCGATCGAAATCAACTTGAGCCATAATCTATCAAAGATAGACTTTAATATAAACTAACACAGCGGCTGAGTCATTTAAATCACAGGATTCATATACTCAAATTCCAATCGGATCTAAAATCAACCTTAAATATGTAAAGAAAATTGAAAATTAAATTATTCATATCATTACATAAAAATTTCCGCAAAGTCATTGAATATACAACATGATAATCACCGTATAGATTGAAACATCGAGCAAAAGAGAAACACTAAAATGCTAAGAGCTACTACCTTAGTTTTTGTTTCCCTTTGACAGGGGGAAAAAATCTTTTAAGGCCAAGTTTTGAGCTCACCTATATGAACTACAGGTAAATA
The DNA here is from genome assembly GCA_019022615.1 of Acacia melanoxylon. Taxonomy (NCBI): domain Eukaryota; kingdom Viridiplantae; phylum Streptophyta; class Magnoliopsida; order Fabales; family Fabaceae; genus Acacia; species Acacia melanoxylon. Next base: position 9,884,404 of record JAFJYJ010000010.1, read on the forward strand.
CTTTCCTATACCTCAAAACAACCATATATATATATATATATAAACATGCTAACATAGATCGAATTTGGACACAATTTTTTCGTTTCTTTTTCTTTCTCATTTCTTGTCAAACCCTTAAAGAGAAACTACTAGAATATGTTGATTCTATCACTCATGTGAGAGCCATACATTGTGTGTTTGTTTATCTCTCTTCAAAGTTGACAAGAAATGGGGAGAAAGAAAAAGAAAGAAAGAATAAATCCAAATCCATAGAAGATCTCTCAGTGAATGGTGTTAAACACGCTTAAATATATCCCTCTCTTTATGATATTTCTTTTGAGCCAGGGTTTAGTGAAGAATTTTAATTTCCCAATCATAAATGAAAATTACCTAACATTTTAAATTCTTCTAGGGAAATATCTGGTGGTGTTGTTGAGAGAAATTGAAATTATATTGAAGTGGGATCTCCTTATTATGGTCATCATCTTCATCTTCTTGGTGGTGGTGGTGGTGGTGTGGGTAGTACCAGTCTCTTTCCAAAATGATTTGTTTAGCCATGGCGGCTGCTCGGTTCTCAGCTATGAGTTCTCGTAGGGCGGCACTACATCTCAGCGAGAGATCGGCCGGGGAAAGACATGAATAATGGTCGGCACTCTTGGATGATGACAGAAGAGAGAGAGCACAGCCAGATGATGGTGGTGGAGGTGATGATAAGTATGGAAACCCTCCCGCTAGTAACTTATTTTCTGTGTCAATAATATATCAAAAAATTCATCTCTTCTCAGATAATTTTCTTTTTTTTGGTCAAGTGATGATTGTATTCATAAAAACAAACAGAACAAAACATTGAAAAAGGAAAAAAGTAAATTTGAAATGTTTTGTCAAATCATTCCACACATCTTTTTATCCCTTGCTAGATGCAAAATTGAGGACAACCACACTTTAGATTCTTGCATGCTTGTTTGACAAGCTGATATATGTCTTATATTAAGGGTAAGAAAAGAAAATTAGGGCTTTGGGGTGTATATATATATATATATATATGTATCGTGTCATTAGTGAACTTAACAATCGTGTATGGTGATTTTATTTATAATTATATTCTGTTAATTAAAGACTTTATGGAACATTTTTTAGCAAACTCAAAAGCACTATTAACGACTCCTAGGGCAAATGCATGAAATATAATTATATATTTGTTTCATTATTAACAACTCAACATATTATATACCAAAATCTATAACACAACCCAATTTCATGAACAGATTGTGCATATTATAATATAAAATTTTATATGAACCAAAAAAAATGAGCTTCGAACTGCGATATCAAACACACGACTCGTTCACTCGTGAATTAGTGGGAATTAATTAATAATTAAATGTTTTTTATTACAAACTCTTTTAAAATTATTACCACAACGACTCAACATACGGGTAGGTAGTTGAGTTTAAATATCCTTTAACATTATCAAGAATTAATCTTTAAAAATATATCTTCAGATGATTAATTAGAAAATGATATTTTCCACCCCTAATTAAGAAGTTCAGAGTTCAAGGATGAAGAAAAACAAAACATGCATACCAAAATATTCAAAAGGCTTCAATTTAAAGAGCAATTAACAAGCTATAGGCAAGCACATGTTTCAGAGAGTCATATTATATTTATAATTTAAATTGAAAAGGTAGGTGGAGGCTATAAATTTTAAATTTATAAGAAAAATGAAAATTTCGATTTAATTAATTATTATTAAGGAATGGATTATTGGATTTACCTTGAGATGAGGAATTCCTAGTGACAGAATCATGGAAGCTCTTTCTTCTTCGTTCGTTGTGGCCAGCCAATCTCCTACGGCAACTCCTCTTGGAATCATCGAACTCCGATACCACATGAAACCTGTCCCCAATAATTACTTCTAATTTTCCCCTCCAAGTTAGATAAATTAATAATTAATTAATATTATATAATTATTAATATTAATCACCTGCTACACTGTTGACAAAATCTCTGCTCCAACCCTAACACCACAACCTTCGCTGCCTTGGAATGCATCTCACAAACTTTGTGTCTCCTGTGATACTCCTTCGCGTTCAACAGCGCCACGTGGCATCCCTCCACCTGACACCTCGGCACCGGCGCCGCCGCCGCCGTCTTCGCACTTCCTCCGTAAAACCCTCTCCCTCTCTTTCCCGCCAAGGCAAACCCACCGCCGCCTCCGCCAAGAGGAGCACTAGCGTCCTCAAAATAATGCCTCTTCCCCAGCTTCAAACACATGAGATGTGGGTCCAGATGCACGTGGGCCCCATCTCCAGAGTACAGCGCCTCCTGCTGTTGCAACCGCTGCCGATGCTGGTAGTGTCCACTGTGATCAACCCCGCTGCCGCCGCCGTCGTGGTCACGATCAGCCACAGTGCTACCATTACCACCACTAGCCTGAGGAAGAAACATGAGCGCGTTGGCCAGGCCGGCCTGAGTGGTGGCAGCGACAGCCGCCGAGGTCTCCGCCGTGTCGGTGGCGGCGGCGTAGAAAGAGTTGATGAGGGTAGAATTGTTAGAAGAAGGCGGTTCCCATAAATCCCAAGAAAAGTGGGTACTGTTATTACTATTTCCGCCACCGTTCTGCTCTCTATTAGCGAACATGTTGTTCCCTTCAAAGTCCATGATGTCTCTCTCTCTCTCCTCTCTTTTTTTATCTCTCTGTGTCTGTGATATCAAAAATGGGATCAGGTAGCTTACTATTCTAGCAATGGTGGAGTAAGAGAGAGAAAGAGAAAGAGGAGAGGGATGGTTTTTGTTTGTATAAAAGAGGAAAGAGAGAGAAGGAGGAGGATGAAATGCACAAAAGAGGGCAGGTTTCTGAGTTTGTACTAGTCCAATTGGGTATGGATGGGGGAGGATAGGGATTGGAGGGGGAGTGCTCATAAATTAAATACTAGTAGGTGTAAAAGCTGCGAGGCTACACACTACGGGAGTAGCGAGTAGAGAGAGAAGAGGGGCACGTGACAATGGGTGGTTCCTTCGAAAACCCGCACGTGGGAGGACACCTATTATTTTAATTGGATTCTTCATGTTAGAGAGAGAGAGAGAGTACTAATAGGATGCCAAAGTATGATAAGATCGGAGAGGACAGAGGCAGAAATGTGCCAGAAATTAAAAGAGGTTCTTTTAAAAAAAAAAAAAAAAAAAATTGACGGGCCCTCACCAGCCATTTAATATTAAGCATTCTCTCAAATTTTCTAAAATTTTACTGTCCTTCTTAAGTTTAAATTAAAATTAAAATTTGTACGTTGGAACATAATTATGTCCTTATTTTATAAATTAAATATACTTATTTATACGATAAATAAGTGAAATTAAACTATTATCTATATTATGTAAAAGATAATGAATATATTCATAAGAATATATGTTATTTATAAGATACATGAGAATTTATAAGTTAAATATGTGTATTTATAAAATACTTATTAAGAATTTATAATATCATCTTTGTCATATATAAGACAAGGCATAAATATCTTTTTAAGCCAAAAAAAAAACCTTAATCTCAATTTAATCCTAAAAGTTGCAAAAGGTTTCAAAAAAATTTGAGGCTAGACTACATAGGATGCAGTGAAATTTCCTAAATTCATTTGTCTTTCAAGTCTTTTTATTTATAAATTTATAATTTACACATACAGGCTGATTTTAAATATGGTAATATGGAACACTTATTCGTATATTTTATTAGTTCCAAATATTTTATTTGGAAAGTTTAACCATTTGTTCGTATATTTTATTAGTTCCAAATATTTTATCTGGAAAGTTTAATCATTTAGTGGTTACTCGTCTAAAAGGTTGAGTCATTTGTCAGTCAATTATTGTTATTTGTTATATATGTCGTTATAGGCATTCATCTGCACTTGTAAATGTCTAGACTTGGGAATGAACTATTCAATGTTTGTGAAAATATTGATCACTTGCTTAAAAGATATGATTATTTACTAGTTAATTGTTGCTATTTAATCGACGTTATCGTCATTTATGATTAAACTTATGATTGAGCCATCAAGTGAAATATTTTTTATTTATATCATTATTTTGGACATCCAAACTTGAGCTTTTAGCATTTTATTTTGATTAAATCGAATCAATTGTGCTTAATTAGGATTCAGGTTATTTTTAAGATAAAGTGGTAAAGTTAGTGTGAATTTGATTGAATTTTAATTAATTGGGTATCTCACATGATTTTTTTATATATAGGCATATGATTTTACCTATTTATATTGTTATGTGAATGTGAATTGGCACATTGGATATAACATGTCAATTGGGCACTTTAAGGAGCGAAAGGATTTTTTGGGTGAAAGCACTTTCCCTACATTTGCAATTCTTTTGTTTTTTTCTTGAGGGGTACTCTCCATTTCCTCCACCAAGGAATTGTAATTCCTTTCCTTTCATTTAGGATAATTTCATCTGAATTTCACCCAGGTAGCACAATGAGCTTGCCTCTTCATTCATTATCCCCATATTTGCTTTTGTTGAACTCTTCAAGCTTCTATCCATCTTCATCATCTATTCTATTAGTAGTTTATGTATTTCATTGTTGTCATTTGTTATAAATATCCACATATGCTAGTAAGTAGTAAGATTGTCACGTTCTCTCCTTCCCTTCAATGAATAGTATATGCTCTATGTTGCTTTGTCTATAACCAAAGAATTTTCATAGCCACGATGAGTTTGCTTAACTAGCATGTGAAGGGGTTTACATTACATACTTATAATTATAAGCTTATTAGGTGCTTATACCTCTAATTAGAGGTATAAGCATATTTTTTTTAATTTTTTATATATTGTATTTATTTAGATTTAAATTATATCTTTTTTCGAGGAATTTTTTAAAAGTTTCTCAAATTAATTAATTTTCATAATACTGGTTTTGACGTGGCCCCACCACGAAAATTAATTAATTTCCAAAAAAATCATCGAGAAAACAACATATAATTTAAATCTAAATAAATACAATATATATATATATATATATATATATATATATATATATATAAAAATACGCTTATACCTCTAATTAGATGTATAAGCTTTGTCTAACCAAAGAATTATAATTATAGCCATGTGAGTTTGCTTAATTCCATGTGAAGATTGTTTTAAGCCATAAAGATATTTTATCAATTTTTACTTTCAGGAGATTGTTTTAAGCCATAAAGATATTTTATCAATTCTTACTTCTAGGTACGTTGCAATACGGTGAAAAATGTAGATATGTAAATGATCTCGGATGTTGTCAATTTTTTTAACCCCTTTGTCTTTTTCTTTTTATCCCTCAATTCTCGCTTGATACTCTCAACAACAGCCATCCCTTTTTATTTTTCAATGAATAATTCTCAATTTCAAATATATCTATCAATATATTTTTATCTATTAAAAATTTAACATTCTAATAATTTATAATTTATATATTTATCTATTAAATTTATTTAATTAAGGACTTTAGTGTTTTTACTTTTTTCAATAATAATTTAACTTTTTTTTATTTTATCAATTTTAAATTTAATTTTTTTCTCTTCAATTATCAAAATATACACAAATAATATATATATATATATATATATAGTATTCAATAAGATTCAAGTCATTTTCAATCATTTTTTATCTCAACTTGGTTTTCAAATAATAATTCAAACAAATTTAAATTTGAAAAAAAAAAAATTACTTTTGTCACCTCAATCCAAACACAAATCACATTTACAATTTAACTTTCATTCTATCTTAAGTATGTAAAGCTAGATTTAGATTAAAAAAAAAAAAAAGTCACTTCTACAACTACTAGCCCAAACCGCCTTTAGATCAATACTCCACTTTTGGTCATATCATCTACCTATCTACTAGCCTTGGCTTGTATATGCTGAGGATTATTGATGCTCTCTACATCAAACGTTGGGAATAAACACCCATTTTTTCCCCGGTTAGCTTTTTTTATTTTTTGGTAACTTCATTATATCCTACTTATGGTTCTTCTGTAAGGCTTCTAATTCTTCGTTCATGGTTTCAACTAAAGTTGGGAATCAAGGTCTTCCGGCCCGGCCCTCTAGTGCCGGCCCTTAAAGGGCTAGGGTCTAACAAGACCTGGGTAAGAAAAACATCTGTTTTTCAAAGTGCGACCCGAGAACATTAGGGCCTGGCCCTACAAGCCCGAAAGTTACTATTCTAAATTTTAACTATTTTTCCTCCGATTTTTTTAAAGAAATATAATTAGTAAATTACAATAATTAAGATTCTAATTTATCAAATAAATGTTGTCAACATTAATATCTAAACAACACGAATCATCCAACAAATAAATACAATCACTAATTCATGATCAAAAGCAGACTATTGTCCACAAATAACTCACATAAAACATAAGAAGCATATCTAGATTTTAAATTTAAACTACTCTCTCTAGTCCTAATTATAGAACAACATTTAAGAGTTGATTTTGGTCCTAATTATAAGACAAAATTTTAATTTTTGTCAATTTCTTCCTAAAATACCTCTATTTTATTCTCTCAAGTGTATTTGGTTTTTGATAAGTATATGTATGTGAGTGCATGGACTCTTCCGGTCAGTGAAACTTTTAAATTGTTGGATTTTAATTTATTTATCGATCAGCTGACATTAATTTACCAATGTGTGTGTATATATATAGACACACATAGATACACACCCACAGATATACATATACACACACATATGTGTGTGTGTGTCTAACTGTCTATATATATGTGTGTGTGTCTACACACAAATATATATATAGACACACACACGTGTATATATATATATATCAATATATATATATATGTATGTGTGTAGATACATACATACATATATGTGTGTGTATGCGTGTGTTTATATGTGTGTGTCTATGCATATATATGTGTGTAGATATATGTATACACACACATATATATGTGTATTTATATCTATGTGTATACATATACACACATATATGTATATATAGTAAGAACATTATTTCAATTAGAAAGAATGCGGAGAGTAAAATTTTAGGTTTGAGAGGTATGTGGTAAGGGTTGTTGATTCACTTTTACTTATGTCATTTTAAATTTATATAAGGACATTTTAGGAAAATAAGTAAAATTAACTAATTTAACTTTCCTCCTTAATCTCCTCAAAATTAGTTAAATACGTCCTATAATTAGGAGCGGAGGGAGTATTATACAATATTTCTATGGCAAAATTGACCCTATGACTTGTGATGAGAAGATTGTCAATATAAGGAGCAAGCTGACTTTTATTTTCAAAGAATATTCGAATGTGGAGACATATCTTCCGACTCCTTATTAAATATTTTTAAAAAAAAAATTAACAGGGCTAACGGGCTTGCCCGAAACCTTACATGACCAATTTTATTTAACTCTCTAATTTTTAAGTCCGATTCTTGAAGGGCTAAAACTTAAATAGGCTCACCTAATAAGTTCAACCCGATTTCCCGACTATGTGTCTATTTAGTATCAACGTTAGGAGAGCGTTAGAAGCGTTAGCGGTAGAGTTAATGGGCGTTGGAGAAAAAGCTCAACGTGGTGTGTTTGGGTTGCGTTAACACATGGAAAAAAGCTCAAAAAGCACGTTAAGGAAAAAGCTCTCCGTAACCCCGTTTTTTTCATAACGCTCTCGAAATTTTTTGACGTGGACACCGCCACTTCTACCATTATCAATCCAAACACAAATTATTATCTATAACCTGACTTTTTTCCCACCGAATTTTTTTTAAAGTCAGATAACTTTTAAACCACAACTCCTACCGTCAACCCAAACAGGCCCTATAACTTCAACTCACTCAAGGATCTGCAATATGCTTCGTATAAGCTAATATTTGCTACCAGACTTGCAATATCAAAGCATGTGAGTTAGTAGATAAGAACTTACTAATTGGATATTTTCCCTTTGCCTTCAATTTTTTTTTATTTTATTTTTGCTCATAATGTGTCAGAGGTATCCCATTTGTTCCTCTGAGATACTCTACGAATTTCACCATGTCAAATGATGGTTTTAGTACGAACCTCATATGGGACATTCGGTATAGGTTGGAGTCTAGTGCATGCATAGGCGTCTCAATCGGGATGCGGTGCAGGATTCTTGGTTTCGATTTCCACTTCACCTTCAATAGTAGCTTTAATTGGGGTGGTGTGCATGATTCTTGGTTTCCACTTCCACTTCACCTTCAATAGTAGCTTCCACGCAAAGGAGGAGAATGGAAGATTTAGACAGATGAAGATGAGTTGTTTGATGAAGAGGTGATAATTGATAAGAAATTTATTTTATCCTTAAAAGTAATTAATTCAAGATGAAAAAAGATTTTTTTTTCCATAATTCGAATTTGATACCACTTTTTTTTCATTAAATTTCAATTTATTGATCAAATTCTAATTTTATGACGAAACATTTATTTCAGAAAAAAAGAAGGTTCTAATGTGTCTATAATATTCTTCCACACAATTCAAATTTATCTAAAATATTATCTTGCCAAGTTCAAATGTGTCTAAAATATTCTCCCGCCAAATTTAAATTTATCGCATAAATTCTAATTTAATTATACTTTTTGTCTTATAAAAAATAAATATTTTATGAGGGATAAATATATCCAAAAGATCACGTTCACGTGGAATTTAGGTTCCCACCAATTTTAGTGGGATCTTATCTTCTCACATTTAAAGTGAGATTGGTGCCCGCAGGGTGAGCCCGACAACTTGAATTCTTGAGAAAATAAGACATAAAAGTGTACCAAACAAGGAACATATTCATCTTCTCTTCCCTTCTTATTCAATAGTAGCTTCAATTGGGGTGGGGTGCATGATTCTTGGTTTCCATTTCCACTTCACCTTCGATAGTAGCTTCAGCGCCATTCCCCAAGAAAGGAGGGGAATGAAAGATTTGGAAGGATAAGTGAAGATGGCTTAAAGAAAGATGAGTTGTTTGGTATGAATAAAATGAAGAGATGGTGGTTGGTAAATAATTTATTTTACCCTCAAGAGTAATTAATTCGAAATGAAAAGGAAAAATATATTTTTTCCATAATTCGAATTTGATACAAATTTGTTTACATTAAATTTAAATTTATGGATCAAATTCTAATTTTATGACGAAACATTTATTTCGAAAAGGAAAGTTCTAATGTGTCTAAAATATTCTTCCACAAAATTCGAATTTATCTAAATATTATCCCGCCAAGTTCAAATGTGTCTAAAATATTCTCCAACCAAGTTCGAATTTATCGCATAAATTCTAATTTAATTATATTTTTGTCTTATAAAAAATAAATAATTTATGAGGGGTAAATATGTTCGAAAGCGTCATTGTTCACATGGGAATTTAAGTTCTCACCAATTTTAGTGAAATCTTATCTTCTCACACTTAAAGTGAGATTGGTGGATCTAGGGTGGGTTCGAAAACTTGAATTCCGGATAAATAAGACATAAAAGTGTATCAAACAAGAGAATATACTCATCAACTCTTTCCTTCCCACATGTTCGTGCGTACCAACATGCCCTTAATTGTGTTATAGCGAAAAACTTCATTGCTAAAATTATACATTAACCCGTTAAAAAAGTTATAAATTTAGAAAATATGGATTGAGTTCTTGCATACCACAACAAAACCTTCTTTCTATTAACTCTTATATTTATAATAAGAGAGATTGGTAAATAAATTTGCCATTCACAATTAAAGTTAAATGTTTGTTTGGAGCTTTTTATTATAAGTAAGTTCATACAAACTAAGATAAAATTCTTTTTTAAATACTTACCTTATATATTATAAATTAACATAAAAAATTAAGTAATGGAGGATTTGAGCGAAACAAGAAAAAAGAAAGTGATGGAGGGATATATTAAAAATGGGATTGTATGGAATTGAGGGATAATAGAGAGAGAGAGATAGGGGATGGGACCATTGGTCATTGAATGCATAGTGTGTTTGATGCAGCACAGACTGTAAAGTGAAAGAAGCGGCAGGCTTTAATAAGAGATAAGGATGGGCCATACACGTGTCCTTTTGGGGCTCCACCTCCAGATTTCTCCTTTCCAAATATCTCTGATTTTGACTACTCCTCATTCTTTTTCTACACCCTCTAATTTAACAATTTAAAAATATTCCCCTTTTTCTTACTTTAGAACTTTTTAGAATTTAAAAAATATTAATACTCAAGAAGGATATGATGAATTTTTCTATAGAAAAAGTATTAGTATGTATGTATAAAGTGTCAGTATTCTGATTTAAGCTATTCTTATTAATAAGAATTTCAATACAAAATTTCCCCCCAATTTTTTTAAAATTAAATTATATTGAAAATTAAATAAAATTACGGCGACCATATAATTATTTTACATGGATTGTTGATCGTTTTTCAGCCTTTTGATTAAAAATTTATGAATGGATAACACTTCAAAGGAAAATTTCAATTAAATACCATTTAAATTTTAAAACCCCAAAAATATGTTAAAATGTGAAAATGGCGGAAGGAGTTGTGGTACAAGTCTTTTAAGTTAGTGTGTTTTTTTACCAAAATGCCCCTTAATACCTTTATTCATTTAGTTAATATCCTTTTTTGTTGTTCAAAAGATACTTATATTAATACTTTAAACCATAATTGATACAACATATGAAAAACAAACCAAATATAACAACGTAAAAAGGAAAAATAACATAGCTAAAACAAATACAACCAAACAAATCAAATATAAGGAAAAAAAACTAATCACCACCCACTGAAAAGCTGGGAATAGAAGTACATCAATGACTGTACTGGCCTCCTGGACATTCAAGGTTAGAAGTTACATAAAAGAATGTGTTGGTTGTAAAACTCACTCTATAGGGCACACTTCCTTATAAGCATCAACTGCAAAATAGAATAGCTACACAATTGCCCCATCTTGGGGTGAAGGACATAGGAAACACAACCTCAGAAATAAGAAGACAAATGATGTCCAGAAGAACACTTCTGCTCCTTAATCCAAACAAATTTAGTGACGTCGACCACACACTAACTAAAACCTAACACCACAACAGAAGTAAGAAAAGATGAACGTGCCTTTCGTCGCCAGAGAGGGAGACGCTGTAACAGTATCTCGCACAAAGGCGAGGAAAAAAGCTCTCACCGCCTCAAGAAAGATCTGGAGAGGGAGAAGAAAAACCCGCCCCAAAATTGAGAGAGGACCACAGCCACTTAACGGAGTCAACGGTGAAGACGGAGAACAAAGGAAGGCCGATGTCGATGGTGCTTAAAGCTCGTTGCTGAGTGTCTATGCTTTGATCTGAGTAGCGCGGAGCCAAGTCTCTCTGGTGGTGCTTCCCACGGTGAGAGCGAGGTTGGCCGGTGAGGAAGAAGGTGAAAGAGACTTTCTTCGATTCCCCCGGTGTTGCTAGCTTTAGATTCTCTGAGCTCTGATCTACTTCTTTGTCGTTGTTGTAGTTTCAAACGATGCTTGCCGGTGGCATGTGATGGTGAAAGACGCTGTCGGAGAGAGAGAGGTGAAGACAAGTTCATGACTAGGGCTGGTTGTGAGAGAGAGAGAGAGTCGCAACCTGGGGAGGGTAAATTCAAAATTGTGAGTGAGTTGGATTCAATATAGTTAATATCCTTATAGCTTTAGTCAATATCTTTATTCATTTCGGGCATGTTTGGGTTGGCATTGGAAATGGAAAAGAACGTTCACGTAATTCGAGACAAAACTCATTTTACATACTTACCTCATATACTTTAAATCACGTTGGAAAAGCAGATTTTACTGCTAATCCAAATAGACACTTAGTTAATGCTCTTTTTCTTTCCTGGAACTTCTTCCAAAGCAAAATCTTATTTTTACATCTTCCATGCCTTCTCACTCTCATTATCTTCTTACTTATTGGATTTCTCCACAAACATGTGGATCGACACAAATACACACATAGAGATTGACAATAAACGAATTTCACATCAATATTCGAACCATAAACGAATCCCCACACATAGAGATCAACAATTTCATATTAGTATTTAGACCCGTAGTGATTGACGAGAGAGAGAGAGAGAGAGAGAGAGAGCATTACTAGTGACCTGAGCAACATGAAGCATTCTAGTCCTTATAAAGCTCTTAATTCTTTCGTTCAAAGCCCTTCCAATGAATCCAACAATGTAAGTGTTTTCATCGATGATCGCAGAGCTCGTCGCGTCTCCATATTGCTTATATGCCACTTAAAGTCTAGAACCATGGATTTACCGTAGAGCTTGAGCTCTTTTATTGATCGATTCAACCGATCGACGTCTGAACTTGTTGAGCTTTGAGATAAAGGATTTGGTGGAGAGAGGGGTGTTAAGGCTTAGAGAGAGAGTGGTTTGGACCAGGTGACGGTCTTGTTGGATGGAGGAGTAGCAGCTATAATAATGGATCCAGTAGCTGTAGAAGGTCGTCTTCTTCACCACCTTTTCTCCTTAGAGATCTACATCTTTATCCCCGACACCAATTTTTAAACCACCACAATAACAATCACCCTACCGTTGTCGACGAGGAGCATGCAAGTAATGGTAGCTTGAATGCCAGCAGAAGCGAGATCATGAGAAATAGCCACTAAGGGTAAGGAATACTTCAGATCTCGCCACTCCCCCCTTCAGCCTCCACAAGCCTTTCCTTCTTGTCTTGTTAACAGTACCCCTGTCTCTTACCGTTGATCTCACTCTTACCGTCAAGGACCTTCACCTGGGAGGTTGATTTTGAATGAGAAACAGAGAAGAGGAGAGATCGACCATCGACCTCACCAAATACTTTGATCTGAATGGGAAGAAGAGAGGGAGAGGAGCCGACTGGAAGATAAAAGGAGTTGGGGAAAGAGAAGAAGGAGAAGGATGGTGGAGTTTTAATTTGAGGGGCATTTTGGTCATTTGTCACAAACATAAAAAACCCAAATTCCCCCTAATCCCCTCTTTGTTATTTTCATATGTTAACAGAATTTTTAAGATTTTAGAAATTCATATGGTATTTATATGTCTTTTTCCCAATATTCATTGTACTAATTACACAAATTTTTGTCAAATATTTATCATTTTAAAAATATTTGCCATGCCAACAAATGGTAATCTAATTGGTAAGGAGTGGAGCTCAAAGGTATGTCCCTTGTAAACCAACAAGGCCTACTCATCTAAACTTTTTACTATCAAAGAAACTATTTCAAACATAATTGGAATCATCCTAAATTATTAAAACAAGCAACTCTTATTTCTTAATTATTCATCTTTCATATTAATATATTTAATTATTTGTATTACAACTGCCTTTTCAAAACCCGGTCAATATGTGCGATTATAGGGATAATTTGAGAGAAAAGTCATAAATTTAAGAAACAAAATAAATTATTGAAGCATTTTAGAACTGTATGGAATATTTACATATGGATACGGATGTGCAAGTAGGTGCAAGTAGTAACGTTGTCAAAATCAAGTTTTTATATAGAAACGAAAGGATGTGGTAGAAACGTAAATCGTAGAAACGATATGAAACGTAAAGTTTTTATTATTTAAGGTTAGGAATAAAATTATATATATACATACATGTAAAAAAAATAATTCACTATTCAAAGTTCAATGAACAACTTCATATTTAAAACATATAAGTCACATAACTATATAAAACAAAGTTCAAAAACATAAAAAGAGTTTAACAACTCCTACAACCAAGTTCTAAAACATCAAAAGAATAAAGTTTAATAATTCCTAAATTATATCAATTGATTTAAATTAAACACGTCATCTTCAGATCAAGTTGTATGCCTTCAACGCCCTTTTTTTCGCTTAGAAATGTTCATTTGTAAGAATTGGAATGTCAGGATTATGACCATTCATAAGTTCCCTCACTTCATCTTCAATCAAGTTTTCTTTATCATGAGCATCAACATCTAAGTCATCAACATCTTCCTAATCTACTTCATTAAAAATAATAAAAACTTAAGTTTTTACTCTTTTTACACTACCACGTATTATTTCAATAAAAACTTTAAAACGTAATTTTTTACAATGACAAGTAGGCCTTCAAGTTGAAGTTTGGTACACCACTTATGATGGTTGAGGACAAAATTCAGAAATAGATTATCTGAGGATGTCATAAATGTAAAGTTCATAGTGATAAAGAAGACACTGATAAAACTGGGCATAAAAAGATGTGTGGGACCCCCTTATGTGAATACAAAAAGTTGGCTGACTCAGATTTCCCCACGTGTACGGTCCATATTATACTTCACCTTGCATGTGATTTGTTCAGATTCAGAGGGGGCCAGCCGGTCAGGCCAGAGAGCCCCACAGTCAGTGTCGTGTCAGGGGAAATGATAATATCTCATCTTTTCTTTTTTTTTTCAAAAGTTAAAAACAATTAACATTTCCCAAAATGTTAAAGTTAAATTTTTTTTTCAAAAACTTTTCAAACTTCAAACATTTTTAATAAAAAAATCCTTTTAAATTTTCCTATTACTTTTAAAAAATTATTGATTGAAAAACATGTTAACGAATACTTTGATTATTTTTAAGAACTCTTTTGAACCCAAAAACATGATTATACATTATTAAAAATCAAATTTTTTTCAAAATGATTTCGGATTAATTTTATGATATTAAAAATAACATGTTAACATGTTAAAAAAAAATAAATCTAAATAATTTTTAATTTAATAAATAATTATTTATTTTTGAAACAATGCTTCATCAACCATTAGTCCCATTTAAGAAAATATATTAATAACAAACTAATATAAAAAAATTTATATAATTAGCTTTATATACTTGAGCTTGTTTCTAATGAAAAAAGACATTTTTTTTTCTATATGATATTTTTATAACAAACTCATGTAAACATCAGCATTAATACTTTTTGGAAAAAAAAACCGTATTTTTATTTTTTTTAAATACAAAAATTTTGTAACAAGTGTTGATTATTGTCAGAAAGAAGCTTTAACTGTTTAAATAAGAATTCAAGTTTCAATAAAAAATATCTTTAGAAGAGATATGTCAATTAAATTTGATGATGCTCAAGTCTCACAGTCATGGAGTCATATAACAAGAAGACCACATCTTTAAATTTGATTAGGTACAAGTATGAGAACATTAAGTATATACCCTCGTCTTTGAGTTCAACTGGTGAAGGGGTCGGACTTTCTCATCAAAAGGAGGGGGTTCGATCCGAAATTAATCGACAAAGTTTGGAGGAGATATCTTAGAGATCCCAGAAGTAGTGGAAACGTTGGAAAAAGTGGAGGCGTGTGTGATTCTAACTCAAGGTATCATGGATTTCCAACCGCCCGCTTCTTGGGACGTGGGTGAAATTTCAACCCTTTCCTAATTTTTTTTTTTTTTTTTTTTTTTATAAAAAAAAAACATTAAGTATATGACATCCTGTAAAAAAAAAAAAAAAAAAATTCCAACAAATGTGGGTGGAGCGGCCACTTGGTACTTGACGAATGGGATTATGACACGTGTAGGCTGGGTCTGGAGGGAACAAGTCGGAGATTTAAGAGACAATGGAAGGGTTTGTGTCTTTGTAACGTGACACGCTCATTGCAGACAAAGTTTGAATAACTTATTTGTGTGTGTGGGGGAGCGGGGGACCAGTGTTCCCTTTTCCTTCTCAATCCGTTGTGTTCCAAAATTCCTTCACAACGCCAACCATTAATATTACTATTATTATTAATATTATTATAATAATTGTTAAATTTATTTTTAGAATTATTAATTAATTATTAATGAAGAGGAGGGGACCATTTTGAAGTTGAAGTTCCCTGCCTTGTTATTATGATTTAGCAATCAACATTGAAAGAATCTGGGATACCTAGGACCACTACATACCACACAAAGCTGCTTCCTTCCATGATCAAAACATTGTTTTTTCATCATTCATTCAATTCTTCTTCTTTTTTTTTTTTTTTTTTTTTTTTTCTTTAAGAATTACTTTTTCCCTACAACAAAATGTTGCCCATTAATCCTGTTTAATTTCTTCATTATTTATTTTTTAAAAAAAATATCTTTTAGTCTTTCATTCAGTTCTTAATTTTGATTCTTTTGGTTTTAAAATTCATCATAAATTTTTTTCATGATTTTGGAATTCATTAATTTGTTCCTTATTGTAATTATTTAAATTAAATTGATACGGTTATCATATTCTATTTTATGATTTTAAATGTGTATGATTTATTATATTAAAAATTAATATAAATTATGTAATAATACAGTAAAATTAGTTTACCGCACAAATGACACAATATTCAAAGAAAATTAATAAATCGTAAATACTAAAAGGAAAATTAGATGAAATCAAAACATAAAAAGAAGAGAGGGTTGTACTATTACTTTTGTGAATAATGCAGTCTGTTTTGGATTTTGTAAAAATACGCAGGCCTGCTCTGATAAAAAAAATAACGAAAAATTGCATATGGGTTCCAAATAAGGAAAAGTATGATAAAATGGTTTATTGAAATTTTAAGATTGTGATGAAGTCTTGTAAGACTTTTTTGTAATATTTTTTATATATAAAGAGATACGAATGCCCTATGGGCTTATAGACTTGTCAAAGTAGGTACATAGACATAGACTTGTCAAAATAGATTCATGAATTTATCAAAACACGACATTTAACTTGTCAATACATGTATTGTGGTATTTGTGTTTTTTCACATATGAAAAATATTGCAAAAAAATCCCATGAGACTTCATTGCGATTTTGAAATTTCAAGAGATCATTTTATCGTAAATTCTCTTACTCGGGACCTGGTGCAATTTTCCCAATAAATAATTGTCTTGGTAGTTGGTACATAACTATGTGTGTGTGTATATATATATATATATATTTATATAGTTTACATTTTACATTAATTATTATTGTCATTTATGCAACTCAACGGTATTCTACCAATAAATTATAATGATGTATAAAACAATTTAGTACTTAATATATGTGGCTAGAATGGATGATAAGTATGATATACGGAGTACCAATTTAAATTAATTTACTAACGAATTCTTTTATGGAAGGGGACTAAGCAAGGAATTTTTTATTTTTTTTTGGAATTGTTTGGTGATTGTCTCATGTTCTTGGGAGCTAAATGAAGGTTTTATATTATTTCTAACAAGGATTTGATCAATGGAAAGTGTGGATTTTATGCATTTGGTTTAAACCCTATTCTTTAGCAAGACGATTTTGTTTTTGAATGATAGAATCCTTCGTTGGACTTCAATTTTTTGTTATGGGTAATTTATAAATACTTATTAAATTTTAATTTTAGTTGATTTTTCTATTTATGGGCTATTTATTCCAAAACATTGGGAGATTTTTGGTTTGAACGATTCTATCATTATTTGGCTAAGGAGTCAACGGTCCTATATTTAAAATTTCATGGGAATTGGACTTTATTACAAGTACTTTAAGCTTATTTTTTTAAAAAATAATTGAATTATTGGTTGTTGGGCCTTCAAGTGACCCTTATGACTTTATTGGGCTTATCCAACAACTTTCAATGGATTGAA
Organism: Acacia melanoxylon; assembly: GCA_019022615.1. NCBI lineage: Eukaryota > Viridiplantae > Streptophyta > Magnoliopsida > Fabales > Fabaceae > Acacia > Acacia melanoxylon. The sequence goes on from JAFJYJ010000010.1 coordinate 9,901,913, forward strand.
TAAACTTAGGAATTTAAATTGGAAATTTTCATTGCTATGGAATTTGGGTTAATGTTGAGACTTAAGTGACGAGTAAATTGGATTGATCCTGTTTTCCAAAAAAAAAAAAGGATTGATCTCTGTAATGGAAATTGGGCTGGACGTAATAGATCTTGCAGGCTGAATTGAGAACTTGTGGGCCTTAGTACAGTCTGGATTTGGTTGCAGCATTGTTGGTACTTCTTGAGTTTGGGATTGAAAATTTTAAGGGGAATTACGTAGAAATCACAAGTACAGTTGGAGGAAATATGTTGCCTCTGTGTTTTGAAGGTTGAAGGGGGTTTCAACATCAAGAATATCGGTTCTAATCGTCTTTGAAAAGAAGAAGTTGATAGAATTCTTAAGGATGGTGTGGTTTGCGCGCAGCAATATCATATCTCTGAAGGTCGGCTTTTGCAAGTGACAGTGAAATCGTCTTTTCTACATGGGTTCAGTTTCATGATGTTCCTCCAGGACCAGAAGGAATGTCTAGGATAAAGTTAAAAATATGATGCTAGCCTCTGTGTTTTGGTGATCATATCCTCTCTACACAGTCGTCGGCGGGGGTCAACACAGTAGAGGAAAGGACATGAGAAAGAACATTAACTTGGAGCCAAAGTAGTCAAGATGATGATTTTACTTAAGATCGGAAGGGGGTAACAAGATCGTAAATTGTGAGATCGGCATGGATCGTAAATATCTTACATTTTTAATTTTAGTAATAATAAAAAATATATATGCATATAAAATAACATTTAACTCACAACTTAATCCTAAAAGACAATTCAATCTTCAAATAAAAATATATAGCATTCAAAATAACATTTAATGAGTCCATAATTCAAAACATCAGCTTGAGCCACAAATACAAAAATACCAAATCACCAAAATCAAAACAAAATACTTCAAATCTAATCTATCAAAGCATTCAAATCACAATCATCATCTAGTATTTTAATAATTTTTAAAAATGTCCTACGAATAATTTTAATGCTATTGTTCCAAAATATTTCAGCTTCTTCGTATGGAGGAGGTAGGCGGCGTTAACTCCCACGAGTTGAACATTTATTTGATTAATTAAAAAAAAAAAGAATCTGCAAAACAACAAATAGAGGTGAGATCAAGAGAAGAGAGGCGAGTGATGACTTGCAACTACAGAGAGCTGGACGGTGAATAGACGAACAGAAGATGCCGACGCCGACCGTGGAGAGAGCTGGAACCGAAGATGCCGACAAAGAATAGAAGAAGATAGACGGTGAAGCTTTTTAACTGAAGATGCCGACGTCGACCATGGAGACTGGATAGAGATGGAACCGCTGGGTATAGAATAATAGGCCTAAAGTTGATGGGAGTAGCGACGTGCGCGGTTTAGGGTTTTGAACTGGGTCAAAAATCGGGTAAATGGGCTGTTTGAACCAGGTAAAAAAAATATAGCAAGATCGTCGATCTCATACGCTCCTGTTCGATCTTATGATTGCACAAGTTTCCCCGCCGATCTTGCACAGAATCGATCCTACATGCGAATTAGCTCGTTTTCTCTCGAAAAAATCGCGATCTTGCGAGTTTAGACGTAATCTTAACTACCATGCTTGGAGCACTGAACCTAGGAATTTCTGTTGTTTCCAAGAAATATGGAGTATATATTATAATCAGATAAACCCTAACACACTCTCTCCTACAAATTACACAGTGCCGCACACTCAGCGATACAGGCGCAAAGTCTCTCTTTCTCTGTTCTTTTCTCTTGGCTGATGTCTTGTCAAGTTTTTCATTTACTGTTGCAATTTATCCTATAATACAATTTCATCTTTTCAATACTATTGCAATTTATAAATGGAGAAAATTACATTTAAATACTAAATGAAATTGTAAAACCTTATGTTTGTTAAATTTGTTAAAGGACTTAAAGGTGATAATGACTAAATTGAGATTTTTAAATTCGGGTGAATTTACCATTTTTCCCTAAGTTTTTTAAATATAATATATAAATATATATTATATATATTAATGCGTGCGTGCACACACACATATATAAAATGAGATTCACAAAATTGAACAAAATCTGAGCACTATGATCAAAATTTGTAATAAGAATAACAAGTTCATTAATGAGATTTATAAGTTTAGTAATGAGATTTACAAGTTTAGTAATGAGATTTACAAAAGTTTTTCTTGATGAAAAAATGTTAAGAAGAATATATATATTTCTTAATATGCGCGCGTGCAGACACACATACACACATACATATGCATACATACATACACATATATGTATGTATGTATGTATGTAGTGTGTGTAGTATGTGTGTGTGTGTGTGTGTGTGTGTGTGTATGTGTGTGTATGTGTGTATGTGTGTGTGTGTGTGTGTATGTATGTATGTATGTATGCATGCATGCACGCGCACACACACACACATATATATATCAAAGGAATGAGCCACTTGGCCCCTATGAAGGTGGGGTTAGAGCCGAGAAATCGGGCCAAGCCCATCGGGCCAGGCCCGTTTAAGTCCTAGCTCTTCAAGGGCCGGGCTTGAAAAATGGACGAGATATTTGAAATTGGCCCTAGAGGGTCTCGGGCTTAAATAGGCCGGCCCTACAGGCCCTTTTCACTGTAGTTTTTTCTCTTTTTCCTTTTTAAATTGATTAATTTATATATATTTTGTATTTGTTATAGAGTTATTTATCCATTTAACTACAAATACATAATAACTATACTATAATTTTATGATTTGGTTTATTATTTGTTGCAAATAAAGATTATGGATGTGTTCATGATGTGGGAGAAGAAATTCATGATATTCTTACTCATGAGTCAGAGGCTACTACTCAAAGTAAAGAATAATCAAATGTCGTTAAAATTGATGATAGTGACAAAGATGACGATAATAATAGTCATCGTATTAATGTCGCTTAGTGATATGTTTTTTATATGAGTTATTTGTGAACATAGTTTGCTTTTGATTATGAATTAGTGACTGTGCTTATTTATTGGATGATTCGTGTTGTAATTTACTAATTATATATATTTTTTTTAAAAAAAGCGGAGGAAAAATAGTTAAAATTTGGAATAGTACTTTTCAGGCCCTGGCCTTGATGCTCTTGGGCGGGCTTTGAAAAACAGATGTTTTTCTTACCTCAGGCCTTGTTAGGCCCTGGCCCTTCACGGGCCGGCCCTGATTCCCAGCTCTAGGTGGGGGTGGGTTGGGTTTGAACCCCACCTTCTTACTTTCATTCAATCTTATTATTTTTTTTTTATATAAAAAGATTCAATCCCACACCCCAAAAAAAATCCCTTCACCAGATCTCGAGTGGCGGTCGAGCCTAGGCCGCTAGCGATTTTAAGCCGTTCGGCGGCTGGCCACGGTAGCTCTTCGGCGAGGGTCATTTGTTTTTAATTTATTTAAAAATTGAGGGCAAAAGGGTAAATTCACTTGAATTTGAAAATCTCAATTTGGTCTTTACCTTTAAGTCCTTTAACAAGTTTAACAAACATTTGAGGGTTTTACAATTTCAATTATATTTAAATGGAATTTTCCTTTATAAATGTAGGTGTGTGTACCTATATACTCCCTCTAATCTTTATTACTCTGTGTTGCTTATTATAATGTATTAACTAATAAGTATATTTGGTCTTTTTTATAAGGCATTTGTTTGTTTCCAAATAGCATTAAATATTGTTTTCCATGTATAGCCATAATTAATAAGGGTAGTGGGTGATAGTAATAATTAATATGATATTAGAGTTTAGTGCAATTAGTAGGGGTAATATTGAAAATTATTTAAATTTTGGGACAAATTTAATAACTTTAACTGTTTTAATTAGTTTACGAGAAATGCTAGTTGGATCCTTATAATAAGAATAGAGGGAGTATAAGACACAAACTAACAATTCTTACAAATCAACAAAATTAGTTAAAGTCATTAAATTTGTCCTAAAATTTAAATAATTTTCAATAGTACCCCTACTAATTACAATAAATTCTAGTATTATATTAATAGTTACTCTCATCCACTACCCTTATTAATTATGGGCATACATAGAAAAAATATATTTAATGTTTTTTGAAACAAGCAAGTGCTTTATAAAAAGGACTAAATACACTTATTAGTTAGTGTTTTATAATAAGGATAAGAGAAAGTATGTTATTATCTCCTCCTCACAAAATTGCCTTTATGACATTTTGGTGGGGATAATAAACATATTTTTTAAATCTCCCATAGTTCTCTGGTTCATTACTGTGCGAGTATGGAGATTTGAACAAAACCCATCTTTTATCCTCTCTATCTCACAACAAGGAGGTTTCTTCCTTTTTCTTTTGTGTGTTTTTTTTTTAAACACAAAATTTGTAGATCCATTCATATTGAAGCATTCTCCCTCCTTACACGATTTGTTGTTGTTGTTGTTATCCTCTTAGGGACTGTTTGGTACGTTGAATAGGTGGAAAGGGAGGGAAGATGAGTAAGTTGCCTTGTTTGGCACACTTTTGTGTCTAATCTTCTCGGCAACTCAAGTTTCCAGGGGCACCGTAGGCTCACCAATTTTCCTTTACACTTTTGTGTCTAATCTTTTCAAGAACTCAAGTTCCCGGGTGCACCCTAGGCCACCAATTTTCCTTTACACTTTTGTGTCTAATTTTCTTGGGAACTCAAGTTCCCAGGTGTACCCTAGGCCCACCAATTTTCCTTTAACGGTGGGAAGATAAAATTCCACCAAAATTGGTGTGAACCCAAGTTCCCTTGCATTAACGCTTTAAGACATATTCAATCCTCTTAAAATATTTATTTTCTATAAAGCAAGAAAATATGATTAAATTCGAATTTATGGGATAAATTTGAACTTGATAAAAAAATATTTTAGACAAATTCATTTTTTTTTAAAAAAATAAATGCTTCGTCATAAAATTTGAATTTAACCCATCAATTCGTTTTTTTCTTTTGCAAAATAAATGCTTCGTCATAAAATTAGAATTTGATCCATAAATTCAAATTTAACGTGAGCAAATTCGTATAAAATTCGAATTATAAAAAAAATATTTTTCATTTTGAATTACTTACTTTAAAGGATAAAATAGGAATTTTCTGATTCTTTACCAACTATCACCCTCTCATTTTCTTTTATCCCTTAAAATCTCCCATTCCCTTCCCTCCTCAAATCCTTCCCATAACAAACGGGCCCTTCTCTTTTTCTCTAGTATACTTTTTTTTTTGGGGTCAAAAGATACTTTCATTAATAACTCCCAAAAGAGGGTAGCAGATAAAAGGATGAAAACAAACATAACCAAGGGAACAATAAACAGAAGGAAAGCATGACAGAAAGCAACAAATACAAAAGAAGCAAAAGCCTACAAGTAAAATGAAAGCTAAAACAAACTAGCCACCGCCCATTGAAGGCCTAGTGAGCGAAGAATTATCGAAATCAACAGTAGTCTCCTGAGCTTCCAAAGTTAGAAGTGACAACAAAGTGGGTATTGGTTGTGAAACCACCTAATAGGGCACACCCCTTTATAAGTATCAACTGTGAGAAAATCCGCAACAAAATTGCCCCGTCTAGGGCTAAAAGATATGGAAAACCCAACCTTAGACGACACAAGACAAATGATATCCTAGACAATACTTCTACACCTCCAGTCAATCAAGTCCGATGACTTTTCATCAACACAGATTCGCAAAGTGAGGCAGTCGGTTTCAAAAATCACTTTATCATGTCCTAGATCCACATCCAGTAGCATAGCCTTCTTAAAAGCCAAAGCTTTAGTCATGAAAACAGAGATTGATTTAATTTTGTCCACGTTACCCCATTTAAAGGAATCGACATGGTCACGATAGATTATCCCAATAGCTGCATCATTCACAATAGATGAAAAGGCCCCGTCACAATTAATTTTAAGGCTACTTGATGCAGGGGGACCATTTAATGTTAGGACTATCACAGCCCCTAAACACAAATGAACCCTTGTGCACCAAGTTATGGTTAGCCCAAAATTCAAAGCGACTTTTCCTAGCTAATTCAATAACAACAACAGGGCTTGGTTGTCTATGATCAAAGACCATTTCATTTCTATTCTTCCATATAAACCACAAAACCCAACAAATCAAAGTCAGATCCTAATTACTCAAAGAGGGTATACCTGTCATCACGATCCACCAAGCATGAAAATTTGAGATTCTGGAGGCGTCAAATCTAACACTAAGCGAACAACCAAACCAAATGCATCTAGTCCAAGGGCAGTGGAAAAATAAGTGTTCAATTGTATCCTCCTATTCTGCACAAACTGGGCACAAGCTCTATGGTGACCTTCTTCTCAGAAATAGTGCTAAGTTAGTAGTAATGAAATTACTCAAGACACACCAGATAAATTGTTGTACTTGTAGAATGGTCTTAATCTTCCAGATTGAATTCCAACATGTAGTGAGTATGACAGTCGATGACCCTGCTTTATTCACATTAGCATAAATCCCATCTCTTCCACAATGGTATCCCAGCTTCACCGTATACTCTCAATTTTTGGCACTAGTCCATATCAACTTGTCTTCCAGGCTATTGGCTGGAATAGGGATTTCATATATAGCTCACCATTTGATTTCATTTGATAGATATTGGCTAATAAGAGTGGGATCCTATTCACCATCAATGATAAGATCGAGACCTTGCCCCTTACTACAATAGGATCATTGATATTACTTGGCTTATCTGGGAATTCAACCTTTGGCACCCATTTGTCACCCCATATCCTAATTGCAGTACCGTTACCAACGAACCACTGTAGGTCCTTTTTAAGAAAATTTCTTCCGTCAAGAATGCTTGACCAATACCACAATACCTTGTAGCCTTTCTTCGCATCAATAAAATCACCATAGGAAAATATACACTTTTCAGCACTTTAGCCCATAGATCATTTGGGCTTGCTAATAACCTCCATGCTGTTTTAGCCAAAAGTGCATCGTTCATGATAGTAAGGTCTCAGAATCCCATGCCCACTGTACTCTTCCTCAAAGTCATAGTTTCCCAATCTTTCCAGTGAGTTTTTCTTCCAAAAGCATTACCATCCCACTAGAAGTTGATAATAAGACCATTTAACTCCTTACAAGTCTTCAGAGGAAACTTGAAAAAATTGATTGGGTAGATTGGGATAGCCTGGATGACGGTTTTAATCAAGGCTTCTCGTTCGACAAAGGATAGGTAAGAATGACCCTAACTCTGGATCTTGCTTGCTACTCGTTCCCTGATATATGCCAGAGCCTGGTGTTTGGTCTTGCCCCAGATACTAGGTATACCAAGATATTTGCTGGATCCTCTGTAGCTGAAATGCCAAAATATTGCTTACCATTGTTCTCGCTGTTCCTGGGGTATTGGAGGAGAAGAAAATGTTAGATTTATCAAGATTAATGACCTGTCCAGATGCTGCATAATGCAAGCTCAAAATATTTGCCAGGTTATTAAAATTATGTTGGTTAACATGCATATATAAAAGAGCATCATATGCAAAGAAACTTGAAAGTGGAGCTAAATCACCAAGAGGGGGGTGAATTGAGGATTTTAAAAACTTTTTCAGCTTACTCTGTTTTTGTACACTAAAAACAGAGATGAACTAAGTAGAGGGTAGAAGAGCAAGACACAAGGATTTATACTGGTTCGGTCTAATCCCTTGACCTACGTCCAGTCCCCAGACTCTCTGGGATTTTCACTATCTCAATTGATTATTCACTCTGTACTCAAGAGTAATTCTCTCACTAGAACTTACTCCCCCTTACAAGTTGTAATCAATGAACCCAATCACCAAGTCCCCTTGACTTGTGATTCTTTACAATGAATGTTTTTCAAGTAGTAAACTCTCTCTAAGAGTGGATAATGATAAACACTGAAGCTTAATGTATCAACAGATACTTTATACAAGAAAACTCAAGAGTAGTTGGAAACTTGAATGATTTTCGTTTTCTATAGTCTTTGTTGTTAAGAGGAATTGAATGCAGCTCTATTTATACTGAGAGTGCATTAAATGACCGTTGTAATCCTTCATATAACCGTTGGTAACATTAACCAAGGTTCTCGCTTCAGTTTTGGTCTTCTTCTCTCTCTACTCTTCACTTAATCCAAACAGGCGAAGTTTAGAGTTGACTTCTAGTAAATAAATTCGTTGGACTAGCAAATTACTGGATGTGGTAGGTAGGCATAAATCCTTTGTAAGCATGTGCGAAGGATTTCCCAAAAGTATGCAACTTTCTCGGGTTTAGCATTTAATGTTCTCGACTTTTTGCTTTTGGTATTAAACTTTCGTTAAACATTCTTTAATCCATCTGAAACTCACTAACAAAGTGGTTAAATATAGCTGGGAATATATAAGAATGATAATAGAAAGCATTAAGATCAAACACGAAGAAATCACAAATTCGTATGATTTGAATTTTGAATACTTGCGCCCAATACTTGAGTGAGTTCTTCAATACTTGAGTATTGCACTGTGCACTAATATGAATGCTTGAGTATTCGTCTTCCAGAGAAGGCACTACATGTTTTGAGCGTTTGAACAATTTCTTTGAGTAGGACCAATACTTGAGTATTGAAACCAATACTTGAGTATTGAACTTTTTATGTGAAAATAAGTTTAAGTCCAAAACTTCAATACTTGAGTATTCAAATCAATACTTGAGTTTTCAAAACATTTGAAAAAGAGCCAATCTCTCTGTATGCCCAATACTTGAGTATTCAACTCAATACTTGAGTATTGAACTGTTTGAAAACTTTGTGAAAACTTTTCCAAGTCAATACTTGAATATTCACCTCAATACTTGAGTATTCAAATCACTTGGAAATAGCAAACCTTTCTGTATGGCCAATACTCGAGTATTCAACTCAATACTTGAGTATTGAACTGTTTTCAACATTTGTGAAGTTTCTGTCATCTCAATACTTGAGTATTCATTTCAATACTTGAGTATTGATAAACATGTGAAAAAATTTGTAAACTTTCTGTTTGCCCAATACTCGAGTATTCAAACCAATACTCGAGTATTCACATGTTGAATACTTTAATGATTTTCTGTATAACCAATACTTGAGTATCCATATGGATACTTGAGTATTGGTAATTTTGCATTTCAGCGAAAGAGTTTATGTAAGATCAATACTTGAGTATTGAAACCAATACTTGAGTATTGACTTATAGTGAAAAACTTGAAATGCTCTCTGTAAGCTCAATACTTGAGTATTGAAACCAATACTTCCTGACCCAAAAAAAACCAATACTTGAGTATTGACTTATAGTGAAAAACTTAGAAGGCTCTCTGTGACTCCAATACTTGAGTATTGAGACCAATACTTGAGTATTGTGTGAATTTGTGGAAACAAGCCATTCTCTGTTGACTCAATACTTGAGTATTGAAACCAATACTTGAGTATTGAGCATTTTGCGAAAAATGCACCATTTACTTTCAACTTTCGAGGGTCATATCTCCCTGGTCTGAACTCCGTTTTGGTTCGTTCAACTCTTCATGGAAAGCTCTGTGAGTCTACTTTCATATGCCACAAATTTCAGCTCAATCGGATTTGTATTTTGTGAGTTACACTCAAAACATTGAAGCTTGGTTTGCTGTGTGGCGTGGATGTTTCTGTCAACTTGTACAATTCATAGCTCCCTCATATGAACTCCTTTGGGCTTGAATTTTATATCAAAATGACGCATTGGGAGTCTAGTTTCATATGCCACTAATTTCACTTCAACATGATCTCTGGTTTAGAAGATATCATCAAATTACCAGACATCGCCCATGCTGAACGTGAAACAGAGCTGATCAACGCTGCATACTCGAGTATTGACTCAAGTATTCAATACTTCACTTGATACTCGAGTATTGACTCAAGTATTGCTAGTCCAGAGAGGCCAGAAATGCTGAGAACACTGGATACTCGAGTATTGACATTCCAGAGACGCCAGAGAAGCTGAAGACACTCCAATACTCGAGTATTGATGAACATACTCGAGTTTTGACTCCTAAAGCTGATTTTTCCTTGTTTTAACTCTAAATTGAATCATTCCAACTTCCATATGATCTTTGAGGCTTCTAACATCAATATAAGAACTTGAATAATGATATCTTCATTCCATTCAACAAGTTCTTCCTTTTTCCATCTCCCAACTTGATCATTCTTCATCATTCAACTCTTTCTTTCTTCTCTTCTCTTCTTCATTTTATATCATTCAACTTGTACTCATCATTCTCTCAAGTTCCTCAATATCTTTTCTTTTTGATTATTCCCAAAATCCTTTGATAACTTCTTGCTTCCTTGACATTATGATATTCTCATTATATTGTGTGCAAGAACTTCTTTCTTCAATCTACTTTCTTGATCATTCTTCAATATCCGGAAGCCGAGCCTATTCTCGAACTTCTTCCGGAATTGCATGCGCGTCTTTCTATATCTTCACTATTCATGTGTACTCCACAGTAGCCCAAATATGATGAAGCTTTATTCCAACTTCTTATTGATCATAAAGACTTCCATTATTAAACTTTGCATCTACATTAAATATAAGAATTAGTCAAAGTATAATGTAAATGTAGTGTGCAAACTTTTTGCTCGTAATAATGGCTTCTATATTAGACATCATCAAAACTAATCATATCTAACAAAACTAAGGGTAAGTTCAGGAATGCATGACTCAGTTTAATACCCTTGATATGCCTATCTTCATGGCTCTTACCAATCATAAGAGAAAGTACCTTTGCAATTATAGTAAACAGGTATAGCAAGAGGGGGTTCCCCTATCTAATCCCTTTATTAGGAGTAAAGGAATTTACATTCTCACCAGATAAGCAAATATTTAAGCTAACAGAGCGCACACATTTCATTACAAGCAACACCCACATATTACAAAATCCAAACCGTAACAAAACCTATTCTAGAAAATCCTACTCAACCCGATCGTATGCCTTACTCATATCCATTTTAAGGGAAAATTTATACTTACCTCCAATTTTCTTACAATGAAGATAACGATAAACTTCATGAGCAATTATGATGTTATCATGAATACAACGGCTGGGGACAAAAGCACCTTGTTTCTGAGAGATACAACCATCAAGCATAAGGCGCATCTTGTTGGGCATCTTAGAGATAATCTTTTATGAAAAATTGCATAACCCGATGAGACGGAATTGGGATACATGTTCAGGTTTATGTACTTTAGGGATAAGGGTAATGTTGGTTTCATTGATCCATTTAAAACAGAGTTTCCTGCAGAAAAATCTTGGACCATATTACAGACAAAAACCTCAATCTCAGGTCAAGCAGAATGATAAATTTTATCGGAGAAACCATCTGGACCTGGCGCCTTAGTACTCCTGAGGCTGAAGGTTGCATTTTTAATTTCTTCTCTAGAAACAGGAATCAGAAGGCACTAATTCATATCGACCAAGATTTTGGGATCAATAAACACAATACTGCATTCAATGATTGTGTACCAGAGGTAGCAAAGAGATTTTGAAAAAAATTGTGCCATGTTGTTTGAAATGACTTCTTTCTCTATTAGCTAGTTTCTGGAGTCATCTTTAATGCAAGAAATTTTGTTTCTTTTCCTTCTCTTGATAGTGGTAAGATGAAAAAACTTGGAGTTTTTATCGCCGACCTCTAACTAGTTAACACGAGAGCGTTGCCACCTATACTTGTCCTCTAAATCTAGTCATCTCTCCAGATCCCCTTTAACCTCCTCAATAGCCTGAGAATTCATTGGATTTAATTCACCCTAAGTAAGATTAACCAATTGAATTCTGAGGTGTTTAATAACTATGGCATTATTTAGGAACTCCTTCTTACTCCATTTAAGTATATCATTTCTACATTTAGACAACTTTGCAATAAACCCATCAATAGCCGAATGACCACGGTCAGCTTATGTCTACCAGCTATCTCAAATAATTTGTAAAAAGTTCCCATGGGACACCCAGGCTGTCTCACAACGAAAAACCCAACCCTTCCAACGATCCTCAGGATGAAATCGAATAAAAAGTAGATGATAATCAGACTCGACTGGGTCAATATTAAAAACTTTAATATTTGGAAATTGTTCTCTTAATTGTAGATTCCCCACTGCCCTGTTAGGCCATTCATGAATGGCATCTGCACCTTCTCTATTGTTTCACCAGGTAAAACTATGCCCATTAAAACCCAAATCCTTAAGACCACAATAGGCCACAAAGCACTTGAAATTAAAAATTTCCTCCAAGCTCGAGGTCTACCACCATACTTCTCATGTTAAGCTAGAATATCATTAAAATCCCCAAGACACAATTAGGAGGCATCTATGTTGTTACTAATCCTACGGACTTCTTGCCAACATAAAAGCCTTTCTTTTCATTAGTTGGACCGTAGATGAAAGTAATGTAATATCGGGTAGAAAAAAACATTTGATTCCACATTGGTATGAATAATATTTGGGGACAAAAAGAGAATATTAATCGTGATATCTTCAAACCACCATAAAGCAAGACCTCAACTTTTGCCCATTGGATCAACCAACCATTCTTCATTAAAACCACATCGCCTCCTAATTTTCCTTACTACTCTTTCTTTCTGTTTAGTCTCCATAAGGAAGACTAGTTGGGGTTTTTTTTTTTGGAAGCATTCTTCCTTCAAATTTCTAACTGTCAAGGCAACCCCAAGACCTTGACAATTCCAGGCTAATAGATTCATGGCAAACTAGTGGTTGGTCCCATCCAACCACCGGCATTTTGAGAATGTGAAATATCCTGAGCATTAATATTATCATTACCTGTATTCACCCAGCTTCCAGGAAAATTAATTTCAATTGGTGGCGGACTTGCACTAGATGATCCTGAATTAGTTCTAGCACTATATTGCCTAAGATAATTTTGATTGACCAAAAGCTTTTGCGACGCCCTCTCTTTGAAAGACCTGATGAATCCTTTTTCTTGATTAACTCATCTTCGGTTTTGAAAGTCAACCTTCTACACTTGTAACTCATTGATAATCCAAATGCCTCCTCATAAGGCCTCTTTGTGAATTCCTTGTAAGCTGATAGATATAGCAGAAATTGGAGAGAGTTCATTAAAGGGAATGATGGCCTTATTTTTCACCTCACCATCACTTGGGAAGTCTACACTATAAGACTGACAATTGCATTGAGAATTTGGGCACTCTTCATTACTAGACAAGGGAATCATGGACTGGACTTAAGAATCTAAGGGAGTGGTCCACTTAGATCAGCCTATTAAGTTTGACACGATCCAGCGTTCCCTTAGAAGACGCCTCGGGGCTGTTAAGATTGACACAATCCAGTGTTTCAAAATTCTTCAACACTTCATCATCTTTAACTTCACTCGGTCTAACCTTCTCCATGCCTTTTGCCTGACCAGTCTCTATCAACATTGTAGCTGTTGGCAGAAATTTATTGTGGAGTTGACACTTGGACCCACCGTTAGTCTTCAAAATAGCCTCCGTAGACTTCCATGTGTGTTTAACTTCTTCACCAAATGATCGTTGCTTTGGGATCCCCCTCGAGGACTGATCTTCGTTCCTGTCACTGCTGGCCGGCCGATAGTGATTTTCGGTAAGGGGTATAAGAATGTTTATTCTTGTCAATGATTTAGCTTCTAACCATTCCTCTTTACATACCTCTAGAATATCCTCGAAAGTTCTTACTGAAAGTGTACTCATCCAGTTACCGAAACCATTCTCCCCTTCCTTGCCGTTCATGGTGTTTACCTCCTTACATCCACGTCCTTCATGCCCAATACATCCACATTTGTAACAAAAGTTTTGAAGGCATTCATAACGAACTTTGGTCTAGACTTGATTCTTACCTTCCCATGGCACCAAGAATCCTGTAGTTAGAGGAGTATCTAGCCGAAGAAACGACCAGACTCTTAAAAAACTCCTGACTAATTTCCCTTCCACTATTGGCCTCTCATACATCATCGTTTCTCCCATTGCATCTCCTAAGATCTTAGCATTAGAACCTTCAAAAGCTTCCAAAGTTAGATCGTGGAACTGTAACCAGAAAGGAGCACAACTATGTTAGTTATGATTAGTTTTGATGATATCTTATATAGATGCCATTATCTAGAGCAAAAAGTTTATATTATATACATTGACTAACTACTTTGTTTAATGTAGGTTAGTCTAAGTTAAACAATGATCAAGAGATGAGATTGAAGAAATAAGAACTTGTTAGATATGATGAGAATATCAATATTCAAGTCTCCATGATCAAATGGAAGTTAGAATGGTTCAATTCGGAGTTAAAATAAGCAAACTCAAGCTTCCGGATGAATAGGAGTTGCTACGGTTCAATTGCCATACTCCCGTGTATGAACAGCTGCTTCTGCGCATGAATTTCAGTCATTCTCGAGAATGACATTGTGATTCTCGAGTACCATTCTCGAGAATGGTATTCTGATTCTCGAGAATGATTGGGCTTCAACAACTCTGTTTCACGTTCAGCTTGGGCGAGCTCTGGTAATTCGACAATATCTCCCAAACTAGAGATCATATTGAGGTGAAACTAGTGGCATATGCAACTAGACTCTCAATGCGTCATTTTGATATAAAATTAAAGTCCAAAAGAGTTCAGATGAATGATCTATGATTTTTACAAGTTGGTACAAAAATCACCGTCACAGTCCAGACCCACCTTCGGTATTTTGAGTGTATCTCACAAACGGCAAATCCAAATGAGCTAAAACCAGTACCATTTGAAACTAGACTCAAATACATTTTCAAAAACATCAAGAACACAGAAGAAGAAGATCAATTTAAGGAGATATGATGTTTTGAAGTTGGTAGTATGTTCAGGATGTTGCAATCAGCGTTGATTAAGAACAACCTACATTCATCCTATGATAACCGACGAAATACAACAAGTTTGGGACTGATTCTTCTTGCATTGGAAATAAGGTTTGAAGATATTTATGATCATGAGTACTTTGACAAATTTACTATCTCTTCTGATTCTCGATGTGCAGGTATCAATTCTTGAGAACTGTCTCAAGGATTCTCAAGAATGGTTGTTAAGGCTGTTAACAAAGCAAAGGCTTAATCTGTGTTCAAGAGTTCAGATAAAATACCATCGCAGGAAAGGATTCTCGAGAATGATTATTAGATTCTCGAGAATGGTTCTCGAGAATGCACCAACAATACTCGAGAATGATCGGGTCCGAATCACATCTCAGAAGAAAGTTATACTATGTTCCTCGAGTGATTCTCGAGAATGAGAATGGATTCTCGAGAATGGTCTGATTGGATTCTTTAAATGCTTTACAAATGCTTTGTTTCTCGAGTGATTCTCGAGAATTGAGAAATTCTCGAGAATGGTTCTCGAGAATCAGCAAAAGATTCTCGAGAATGAACGGGCTCGCAATGTTAAAATTCCATTATTCACATGTATTGCCTCTTTTATCTGAAGACATGATTCTCGAGTATTAAGGAACAAATTCTCGAGAATGATTTATATCAGCATGATTCAATGGTCGCTGAACTTCGATAGTTCTCGAGAATGGCATGAACAACTCTCGAGAATGTATATCAGTATTTGAACTCTCCGTCCTCGTAAACTGCAAATCTTCGATTATAGCTTGGGTACTTCATATTACTAATCTATAATTCTTCTAACCAAGTTTAATCAGTTTGTTAGTGATTTTCAGATATGCTTAACATGTTTTAATATCAATTTATCATAAAGCAATCCGACGTGGCAGACACATTTAATGCAACTCATAAAAACAGAGCAACAAACGGAATTAAAGTATGTGGCAGACGAAAATATTCTTTCGAGGAATACTTAATCCAGCTATCACTCTGAGTCATTATCTGCACAAGTACAAACGATGGCGAAGCATTTAATGAAGCAACGGTCGAATATGCTCAACGAAAATCAACTGTGCCTAACGAAACTACGAAGAAACTCAATGGCTAGTTTGTGAAGCTTCCAACGGCCATTAATGATGATCAACTATAAAAGGAGAAGGATTCAAAATGGGCAAAGAGAGACACGAGCTTGCACTGTCGAAATGCTAATATTCTGAATCCAACACTTATCTCATATACTCTCTGTTTCACAATGTTTATATAGTTTTCAGTAGAGAGTGTGATAATCGATTATGCACCTCAGTGATTATTATTTATCTACTCTGTGAGAGAGTTCAAACACTTATTTGATTATCTGTTTAGTGATCAAATCTCAAGGTTGTGGAACCTTTGAGAGTGGGTGTACGTTACAACTTGTAAGGGGAGTGAGAGGATCATCCTTCGTTTACGAGTGTATAATTGTATCCTTACAGTGTGTAAGGGGAAGTATCTCGGTAAGAGATTGTAAAGGCAGCACAAGTGCCCGACTAAACTTGTGAGGTTGTAAAGGCTTTTCTCTTGTGCCCGGATTAAACAAGAGGATAGTGGATTGAAAATCTCAAGTGGAGCTTGAGGACTGAACGTAGGTCAAGGAAGGGCCGAACCAGTATAAACCATAGTTTGCATATTATCTTCCCTTATTTCTTATATTTCCAGTATATGTTTATTTGAATATCAAATTGTTGATTTAGAAGACACGAAAAGATTTTCAAAGTTTCAAGTTTTTAATTTTCACCTAATTCACCCCCTCTTGGGTTTAGCCGGTTCTTCATTTGGTATCAGAGCCTGGCTCTTGTTTAAAGGACTTAACCGTCTCAAGAGTTATTAATGGCTGATTTTGGGTGTTCCTTGCTTTCAGAAGGATTTGATTATACCATTCCATTGTTTTTCAAAGATATTGATTTTTGGTTTTGGAAAGCTAGAATGACCAGTTTTATTAAAGCGTTTGATTTTGATATGTGGAATGTTTTTATAGATGTCTTTGATTTCAAACCGAGAAAGGATTGGACAGAAAAGGAAAAGAAAATGTTTTCACTAAACATTAGAGCAATGAAACTTTTATACAGTGCTTTAACTGAAAATGATTTTGAGAAAATCAAGTTTTGCTCTAATGCTAAAGATATCTGGGATACTCTTGATTCTATATATACTTCTAACAATTGTGTTGGAGTTGAAAGTGTTGGAGTTCATATGAAACTATAAGCTGCATATCCATTTTTGTTAATGAGCAATTGGAAGTTGAGAATGAAGAAGGAGAAATCTTAGAACACTTCCATGATCTAGTCAAGCACTAAAGAACGAGAGGAAGAGGATTCCTAGGAAGAGCTCATCACCCACGATTATGATGAATCTCTATCTGGAGCTCAAGATTCTGTTATGGTAAAACATTTCAATTCTTCTTGTATGCTTAAGAAAAACGATTTTGAACAATTGCATAAAATTATTTTTCAATCACTTACTGATTCTATTTTGAATAGCAAAAATGTTTTCAATTATGCTGGAAAATCTTGTGGGAAGAAAGTATTTATAAATATGGGTCATTTGATATTGCATCCCCTTGACCAGTACAATTCTTGCAAAACTGTTCATAACACGCATCATTCTATTATTTGCAATTATTGTGGTAAAACTGGACATATTTCTCATACATGCTATATTAGAAGAAATTATAATATGGTGAATAAATTTGTTTGGGTTCTGAAAGGACATGTAAGGTCCAATACTAACGGTCAAAGACCCAAGTATAAGTGGGTATCAAAATGTTCATCCAGTGCTCTGTGTGTGCAGATTGACTTCATAAAGAATGGACATAAGGGTACAGAGAAGAGAAAGAAGAATCCAAGAGTTTTTCATGAACCTAAAAGGAGAATGACATCAATTAGGAGAACTCGTAGAGAAGCCATTGCTACAACCTTATCCTCAAATCAAAAGAAGCAATAGTTACAAGCAAGAGGAGTATATTCTGTCTCAAGAACGGATTACCATGAAGTACCATTCAACTATCTTGAGGAGAACAAGAAAAGAAGAATCTCTCAAATGTCAAATACAAGACTATTGAAGTCTATATTCCTTGAGAGATCTTTGCAGACAACCATGCGCAAACTTATGAAGAATCAATGTGACAAAAAGAGACAGTGGGTGAGCAAATGCAATACCCTAATCGGCCGGCGGTCAGTTGCCGGCCGGTTGCCGGTGGCCGCCACCCAGCGGCGGCGGCGGTCGGATAACCAATTGGTGGAGGAGGAGTTGTATATACACGGGCCGGTGCAGTTGTTGAAGATGCACTAGGGTAGTTTGTTCATTGAAAAAAAAAATTAATTAATTAAGATAATCTTCTTATCAAATTCTCCCTACGAGAGATAAATATAATATGATGTGTAAAGTGTGACTAAGAAGCTGGATAAGGAAAATTTTAAACTTGTTCTCTAATTATTTGAAATTTTCCTTATTTTTTGATTTTTTTTCTAATTATTTTTTTTTTAATTTTTTTTTATTCCTAGTCAGCATCCAAATCAGCTTAGTTCACGTCCATGCCACGTCGATTCCATCCAAGTTGACGGTTAACTAACGGCCGTGGTATTTTTTCCCAAAACGTAACGTCGTGTGTATTTTTTGCTCCAAAAAAAGGTCGTGGTCTTGCCGGGCGCTCCCTTGGAGAAAAGTTCGTGTGTATTTTTCGCTCCTTAACCCCACTAATTTAGAACTTAATTTGAAAGCCATATTTTGACTCGGACGTATTTTGTGGCTATTTTTTTATTTTCTAAATGTTTTCTTTTAACTTTTTATATGCCATGACTAAATAAATATCATTCATGTGCATAATCTATCTCCGGTGATGTTCTCATTCTTCTTCGATTAAAATTAGTCTTGAAGTCGTGATATTCCCCTATGTATGTCTTTGTTTCAAGATTTGGTGGGTTGTCAAGAGTGTTGGGAGGTTGTTGAAATATCAGATAATGTGGTGACTGATTATTGATTTGAGATTGAGGTTCTTTGTTTTCCTTTTCAAGATTTATCATCACCAGTCTGTCACATTTCTTCTCATCACTTCCAGAAGAGAATTTTTGTGTTATTCTCTTTTACATTGGAGGATTTGGTAGGAGGGAGTGTGCTATTTTTGGATCGAATATTGTCTTTAATTTCCTAATATTTCTTTCTATCGAGGAATTCTTTCTTGTTTGGAGGTTCAAGGTTTGTTTATGATTCATGGGACTCCAAGTTAACATGCTCTATTTCATCCTCCAAGAGCAATTATGGCTCCCCATTAAAAAGAAAAAAATTGTTAGTGATGGAATGATTGGGGCCAAAGAGGTGAAAGATAGTGAGTTGGCAGATGTGGGTAGCAGTACATATGATGCGTTAGTGAGTGCTTGCATTAGTCTGAAATCAAGAAAAGGCGCCAAGAAGGTGTTCAATTACATGGTTACCAAAGGGTTTGAGCCAGATCTATATATGAGGAATAAAGTGTTGCTAATGCATGTTAAATGCGATATGATGGTTGATGCGTGCGAACTATTCGATTAAATGCCTGAGAGGAACTTGTTGTCTGGAACACAATCCTGGTGGGTCTTGTCGACTCTGGAAGAGACATGGAAGCCATTAGAATATTATTTCTAATTATGTGGGAAGAGGATTCTGATGGTTGCTATCGCACTTTTGCTACCATGGTTCGAGCATCTTCTGGGTTAAGTCTCTTTCGTCTAGGAAGGCAATTTCATTCATGTGCTCTCAAAATGGGGGTAGGAAAGACAACTGTAGGATGGAATTCCATTATTGCCGGTTATGCGCTTCATGGTTATAGTGAGGAAGTTCTGGAAATTTATTATGAGTGCGTGAAAACCTTGCCTTTACAATTAGTTATTACATTTAAATGACATTGCATCCTTTGTCAAAACAAATGGAGGTGGCCACTACAATTTGCGGGCAAAAGGAATTGAGGAAATTTGGGATTAGCTATGTTTTTCCCCCAGGAATTGAGGAAATTGGTACCCATAAGTGGACAACTTGACTATTCTTGGTTGACGTGAAGCCTCTTATATCTGCAGTTTTTGAAGGCCACAATAGCTCTATTATTACGTATGGAGCAAGAGGTAGTGGAAAGATTCATATGATTATGGGTTTTTCTAATATACCTGGTTTGTTTGTGCTTGTTGTCTCTGAGTTTCTTTCACTGTCTAGACAAAATGGAAAATCTATTGTTATATCACTGTATGAGGTTGATCATCAAGAGAATGCTGTTGATTTATTTAACCCAGAACATAGAAGATGTCTACATAACCATCCTTTCTTCAAGTTGTTGACTCACTTTTCTATTTACATGGTGGACCACTCAAGGAATATCAACAAGAAGAAATGTTTGATAGCTGGTTCATGGAAAGTTTGAAAGTGTAACCAAGGTAATGCTACAATGGATGAATTTATCATGAAACTTCTAATGTTGCCAAAGTGAAGGCTGTTTACCGGGAGCTTGATGCCTTGATCTCACTATTGCCTTTATGGAATATAAGAAAGTTGAAGCTAATCCTAATAAAGCAGTTCAAACAATATTGAAGTCTCTAGGCTAAGATATACGAGGGGTTGAAATGAAGGTTCAAGAGTGCAAGATGAGATCGCTAGTTCTGCAGTATTTGGAGCTAAACAAATGCAGAAGCAATAAGAGTCAAAGAGGTTTAAATAGACTACACTCTCATTTGATTCTCAGTGGACGGATTTGGTGACATTCTTGTAAGCAAGCCATAACTATTTCATAGACTCACAGATTGAAGCATGTTAGAGAGAATCAACAAGATGATGAAGATAACTACAATGTTATGGTATGATTCTTCAAGAAGGGTGAAAAGTCAAAGAGAAATATATCTCCTAAAAGTTTTGTTCACAAGAACAAAATGTTTTGATTCAACTCCCTTTACTAAATCCTTTTGTTTGTATTTTCAAGTTAACACTTATAAGAGGGGTCAACTTGAGTGGGCATGTTGGAGAGTTAGAAAACTTTGGTTAAGGCTCTATAAATAGAGGGCTTAGTGGGAGGTTTAGAGGTGTGAAGGAGAGTCAGGTCTTCACCCAAAGGTGGATTGTTAATGTAGATCCCTACCTTATAAACCATCAAAGGAGGAGGGTTAACATAGGTCCCTACCTCATAAGTCACCAAGAAGTCTTGAGTTTTAGTCACTACTTCCAAGAAGGTACAATTCATTGTATACATTGATTATCTTTGTAAATAAGTTTAGTTTATCTTCATTGTTGTTTAGCAACTTAACACTTTCTTTCCTTATGAACCATAAATAATTGAAAGATCATGTCACTGAACTAAGCCCCAAAAGACTAGATAATCTGTTTGGGTTAGCAGTGAGAGAAGTAATTTATTTTCTATATGATTTTTACAAAAGTAAGATAAGAAAAAAGTCAGATTATAAATAGGGAAAATTGCAATTAAATACTATTTGAATTTGTAAAAACCTCAGAAGTCTCCCGAATTTGTAAAAAGACTAAGAGATACCAAGGACTTATGAGGGATATGCAAATTCGGGTGAAATTACCCTTTTGCCCTTAGTTTTAAATAAATAAAATATACTCGCCAAAGCAAAAGGGGGGGTGGGGGTTTTTTTTTTTTTTTTTTTCTTAAAAATGTTTTCATTGAAATTGTGGGGGGGTGGGGTTTGAACCCCAACCCCCCCCCCCACACACACACACATCTATGGGTGTATGGCCATGGGCCACTTGGTTTTATTATTATATATATACATTAACAAATATATATATTCATCTTAACATTCTTTCAACGATATTTACAAATTCCATAACGCCAATTACAAATATCATAATGTCATTTACAACTTTTTTTTGGAGGTTTACATTTTTACCTCTTTCTTGCCTCGATTGAAAATTTAAAAAAATGCACTTTTATAAATTCCATAACGCAATTTACAAATTCTATAACGCCAATTACAAATCTCATAATGTCATTTACAACTTTTTTTTGGAGGTTTACATTTTTTTACCTCTTTCTTGCCTCTGATTGATTTTTTTTTTAAAAAAATGCACTTTACAAATTCCATAACGCGATTTACAAATTCCATAACGCCAATTACAAATCTCATAACGCCATTTAAAACTTTTTTTGGAGGTTTACATTTTTTACAAAAGTTGTAATTGGCGTTATGAGATTTGTAATTGGCGTTATGGAAATTGTAAATCGCGTTATGGAATTTGTAAAAGTGCATTATTTTAACTTTCAATCAGAGGCAAGAAAGAGGTAAAAAATGTAAACCTCCAAAAAAAAAGTTGTAAATGACGTTATGAGATTTGTGATTGGCGTTATGGAATTTGTAAATTGCGTTATGGAATTTGTAAAAGTGATTTTTTTTTAATTTTCAATCAGAGGTAAAAAATATAAACCTTCAAAAAAAGTTGTAAATGGGGTTATAAGATTTGTAATTGGCGTTATAGAATTTGTAAAAGTGCATTTTTTTTTTTAAAAAATTCAATCAAAGGCAAGAAAGAGATGAAAAATGTAAACCACCAAAAAAAGTTGTAAATGACGTTATGAGATTTGTAATTGGCATTATGGAATTTGTAAATCGCATTATGGAATTTGTAAATACCATTGAAAAAATGTTAAGAAGAATATATATTTGTTAATGTATATATAATAATAATAAAAACTAAGTGGCCCACTGGGCCACTTGGCCACACACCCATAGATGTGTGGGGGGTTGGGGGTTTGAACCTAGGCATTGAAATAGGCTAGGCCAGGCTTTGGTTAAATAGGCTTGAGCTCGCAATAGGGCGAAAGCCTGAGCCTGAATTCAGGCCTTTTTCTAGGCTCGAGCTTGAGCCTTCATAAGGTCTGGTCGAGTCTAAAGCCTTTTTAAAGGTCTACTTACAATGTAGGCCTTTAAAAAGGCCTCATATTACAGGCCTTGAAGGCCATAAATAGGCTTTGTATACTTTAAGCTTATCAAAACTTATATAAATATATCTTGAAATTATAATATAAGAATGAAAAACAATAAATATTATCTTATTTATATGATATAAATATAAGAGTAAATACCCTTTTGGGTCCCCGACAAAAAACACGGACCCCATTTTCGTCCCTAGGGACTAAAATGGGATTTTTTTATGGACTAAAAAGGGCTTTTTGGAAATTTTCAAAGGATCAAAATGTTCACAAATCGACCTTTATTCGTCATTTTCGGGGACTAAAAGGGCATTTCTTTGTGTGAGGGACCAAAATAGGGCCGTGTTTTTTTCCAAGGACCCAAAAGGATATTTACTCTAAATATAATTATATTTATTTAATATTTAAACAGGCTAGGCCTAAAGGCCTACAGGTCAGGCCTTAACAAAATAGGTCTGGCCTATTTACATATTCAAGCCTTTAAATAGGCCTTGGCCTGACCTTTTTGACAAACAGGCCAGGCCTGACTAGGCCCTAAATAGGTCACCGTAGGTTGCCTAATAGGGCCTGGCCTATTCCCCCTATTCGAACCCCACCCCCCACAATTTCAATGAAAACGTTTTTTTTTTAAAAAAAAAAACCCCTAAACCCAAAAAAAAAACCCTATCCCCCTCGCTGGCGGCCGGCCGACGAGGATAGTTTTTTTTTTTGATTTATTTAAAACTTAGGGCAAAAAGGTAATTTCACGCGAATTTGCATATCCCTCATAAGTCCTTGGTATCTCTCGTCTTTTTACAAATTTGAGAGACTTCTAGAGGTTTTATAAATTCAAATGGTATTTAATTGAAATTTTCCCTTATAAATATGATTTGTATTTAGATTGATAGTGACATGAGTGGGGTTTTTTTTTTTTTTTTTCAAACGGAGATGTGTTTGGATTATCATTTGAAAAGTCAGTTTAGATAGAAAATGACTAAATTTGAGATGAATCTTATTGAATACTACATATATTAATATTAGTTATATATATTGCGGTAATTGAAGATACAAATTTAAATATGCAAAAACGTTAAATTATTATTTAAAAAATTAATAAATAATAAAAGCTCAGCCCAAAACACGACAAAACTCTCATCCCTTGTGTTAATGGAATAGTTACTTTTTTGGTATAAGGCCAGTTAGAAATAAACCAACTCAAACACTTCCAAAAACTCCAACTGGGCTTTTTTCTCATTGAAATTTTTTTCCCCTCAACAAAGCTCAACCCACCACTGCTGACATCGAACACAAAGAGGTGATTGTCTATTTGAATGGATAAGTGGCTGCCAAACCAAACACATCTAACCCATGGGCAAAAGAAGAATAAATGCTCAATTGTTTTAGGTTCAGCCAAGCATATAGGACACAGTGGGTTGGTTGAGCAGTGTTGAAAGAACAAAGCATTCTTGGTAGGGACTGATTTTGAATAGCATCTCCACAAAAACTATAGTACTCTTGTAATGGCTTTAACTTTCCACATATTGGTCTAGAACAATCTCCGCCAACACCAAAGATGTACTCGGTCTACCCATAGTTCCCCGTCGAGACAACATTTGAGATTTGTATCATAGTTTAACTGTGAAGATACCATTACGGGCAGTAGTCAACGAGCTTATCCTTATGAGAGGTACTCAAGCTTGATGTTTTGAATGAGAGCCAAGCATTCATTTGGTACGATGGCCATGAGAGGAAGAAGATTCTAGTTACCATCAACTATCAGGGTGTTAACTTTTTGTCATATGGTACCTCGTCAAGATTAAGATGGGCTTTTAAGGAGTTACCTGAGACACCAAGAATCCAATTATCTTGCCAAATATTGATAGAGTCACCATTCCCAATGAGCTAGTAGCAAAGTTGATTGATTAACGATTGTCCACTTACCCCTTGTGTTTGGGTTCAATTGGAAAAAGGGTCGAATACTCTTACCAAAGGGAAGGGGTTCAATCTTGGAGTTAGTCAAGGTGTTGGGAGAGGCATCCCAGCTTCTGGATGCTAAGGTAAACGTCTGAGAGTAATAGACGGCTCGCCTTGCCCAACATTGGTATCACCTAAAAGGAATGGAGACTTTGCCTTGCCTTTGGATCGTGGGTAAACCCAACCCCTTTCCTAAAAATTTTATACAAAAAAAAGATTGTCCATCCTGTATCTAGACCAAATCCAAGAGGCTCTATGTCTTTTTACAATAGCCATAAAATATTCTTGTGGAAAGTAGAGACCTTTCCTAAAAATTTTGTACCACAAAGCAAGTTCCTCTTGAGTGCTCGTTTGGGATAGCGGTGGGAGCGATGTCTTATTTTTATCCGACTTTTTGTCGATAGGAAAAAAGTCAGTTCTAAATTTGATTTGTGTTTGGAAGTGACCGATAGGAAAAAAGTCAGGTTGTAAGTGCATAAAAATATTTAATTTTTAACTAAATAATATTCCTATATAAATTGGACGTTGGAAGGACGCTTGGACTTGTGGCTTTTGATAAAATGCAACTTTTTGGTAGAAGTCGGATGAAAAAGAAGCTGAACCCAAAAAAAAAAAATGAGCTGGCTTTTGGACTGAACTTTTTTTTTAAAAAGTTACTGGTTGAAACACTTCCAAATGGGAACTCCAAACAGGCCCTTCGCCATGCAGTCTTAGCAAGAAGGGAGTCATTAAGAGCTTCAAAAAATCTTAATCCCATTCCCTCCTCTGACTTATGTAGTTTCATATGATCCCACATGCGCCAATGAATATTAACTCCTCTAAGTTTTCTTACAATTAACTGCACTATTCAACATACATGATAGAACCTCAGCTGAGAGAAGGTCCCCTTGGCGAAGATCTCTACCTATGGAGAATGAGCTCACCTTCCATTCAGAGAAACAAATATTCAAGTGAACAGAGGATACACAAGCCATGATGAGGTTGTCCCATCACTCACAAAATCCCATCTTCAGCATAGTATCCCTTAAGAAATACCATTCAAACCTATCATATGCCTTACTCATAGCTCTATCTTCAAAGCAAATTCGAACTTGATGCCCTTTGTCTTTCTTTTGATGTAATGGAACACCACGTGGGCAATGATTATGTTATCCAGAATAAGCCGACCCGGAACTAAAGCTCCTTGAGTGGGGGAATGCATTTGTCAAGCAACATCTTTAAGTGGTTGGCAAGCAACTTAGATATAATCTTTAAAGAGAAGTTGCATAACCCAATTGGACGGAAACAATTTTCTTTGCTTTCCAAATGGTATTCAAGTGAACGGAGTAATCTCAAAATTCATCTTTTTCCATTCATCTTGGGAATCAACTTGATACATGTCTTTCTTTTGTTTCATTATTATGTTATCCTTAAAGAAAGTGATAATAAAGAGAAAAAATGAATAAGCCGCACAAACTGTTGGAATAATAATGGGATTTTAAATATCAGATTAAAAAAAAGAAATCAGATTTAACATATATTTTTTTGAACAATTCTCAGAACTAAAGCTCCTTGAGTCAAACCAAGAAAAAGACAGAAGAAGAAGTGTACTGGGAAATATCAGCAGATGAAAATTGAAGAGTTTTAAAATAAGAAAAGTCTTTCGATATGCTCCTTTGCAACTTCTTCTTGAAGGTGGTTCCATCTTTGGCCAAGGAAGAACTCGTATTGACTCGCACGATTTTTTTACCATGTCAAGCAACATCTTTAAGTGGTTGGCAAGCAACTTAGATATAATCTTTAAAGAAAAGTTGCATAACCCAATTGAAGGGAATTGAGTAATCTCTTAAGCTTTTTCCACCTTGGGTCAAGGAAGAACTCTTTTACCATGTCAATAATATTTTTGCCCACCTCACTCCACATATGATGGTAGAATTTCCTATAGAAACCATAAGGTCCAAGGGCTTTTGACTTGGCCAACTAGAAATCTGCCTTAAGAACCTCTACATCAGCTATTGGGCCATTAACATCAGATTATAGCTTCACTTATTTTACTTTCAACATGTTCTAGTGTGTTTGAGAAGTACCTCGGAGGAGAAGCAGAAAAAAGCTTTAGAAAATAATTTGAGACACTTTGCTAGGCCATCTTCTTCATCAACCTAGGATCCTTCATTTTGTTCAATCTCAGGATAGAGTTTACTTGGCCTCTTTGAATAGTAGATATGTGAAAAAATCAAGAGTTTCAGTCCCCTGTCCTCAGCCAAGCATTGCAAGATCACTAACACTAATAGGTTTCTTCTTTTTCCATGTATTCTTGATTTTTGCATTCATCTCCTCAACTTGTCTTAATTTCTCCTCAATGAATTCCCCTTCCATGCATTTGGTTAACTGCTTGTTAAATCTAACAATGACTTTGTTGCAGTTTGTCAAGACACGTGTGTTTGGGAAAGCAGTGACATCAACCCAAAAGCCCAATAAGTATGAAACAAGGTCCAATGAGTGAAATGTTGATGTTTGGGAAAGCATCTGTGACTGATGGGCTTAAGGAAAAAAGCTACTTCTCGGATAAGCAAAAAATGTGAGCTTCTGCCATCACTTGCGACCACAATGGGAAAAGCTAAAAATGTTAGCTTATGGAGATGAGGAAAGCAGTCATAGCTTTAGAAACAATAACGGAATTGCCACTCTCCTTTCCTAAAAGTCTGAGTTGGAGCTATCAGAGACGGTGAAGATTGAAGACCGCAAGGCGCAAAAAGTACAAAATGACACAACATGGTGAGGTCAGAGTCATAGATCTTGCATCTTGGAGGGCAAAAAAAAGTCAATTTGCGTTCATTAACTGTACATGATAGCAATGGGGGATTTATGGTAACTGAGGTGTAAATTCTGCAAATTTGCACACACCCACACACACATATATATTATTCAATAAGATTCCTTTAAATTTTACTAATGGTAATTTCACTATTTTTTTAGCATCAATTTTTTATCTTCAATTACCACATAACACACATAATATTCAATAAGATTCATGCTCTTTTCAATCATTTTTCATCTCAATTGATTTTCAAATGTTATGCCAAACGAGAGCCCATTTGGAAAAAAGTTACTTATGCCACAACTATCCCAAACACAAATCACATCTACAATACGACTTTTAGGGAAAAAAACCCATATAAAAAAAGCTACTTCTGCCATCGCTATCCCAAACGAGCACCTAACTCCAACACACAAGAGCTCGTCTACAAGCTGGTTAATTTCAAGCACAAACTTTTCTAGTTTGCCGTCTTCCAATTCCTCAGACTCCCTCCATTGTTGTTTCACTATTTCTTTAAACTCCAAATGTTCCATCCAAGCAAATTCAGCTTAAACATATAAGGGGTTCTCATAAAACAATATCATAAGTCAATAATGATGCCTGTTTGGGTTAGCGGTGGGAGCGGTGACTTATTTTCTATCTGACTTTTGCAGTAACTAAGATGAAAAAAACGTCGGGTTGTAAATACATTTATGTTTGGATTGACGGTAGTAGAAGTGACTTTTTTCTAAATTGAGACATGTTTGGATTAGCGGTTGAAAAGTTATTTGAGATGAAAAATGACTAAAAAAGACAAATCTTATTGAATACCACACACACACACACATAGTAGTTGAATATATTATGATAATTGAATATATATATATATATATTAGTTAAATATATTATGATAATTGAAGATAAAAATTTTAATTTATGTAAAAAAAAAATTAAATTAATAGATAAAAAGGGTATGAATCATTTGTGGGATTTCAACTTAAAATGTAAGTTTTTAATTAAGTTTAGAAAATAAAAGAATAATGAATGAATAATCAATTATTATTATTATTATTATATATTTTTACAATAAGATCCTTCCTTATGTAAGCAGAGCCACGACTCCTTTGAATTTAATAGAAAATGGGCCCACAAATAAAGAAAAAAGCAAGACCATACAAACTTTCTCGACTTCCGTGATTATTCAAAGCAATGGTCCGCCGCTTAGTCTCATAGCTTTTTTTTAATGGGCATTTTTTTTCAGAAGCCCAATAGCAAAAAAGCTACTCCAAACACCTCTGTGTGGACTTTTTTTTCTACCACTAATGCCACTAGGTTTTTTCCCGCAAAAGCTTTCTCCAAATAGGCTTAATGTAATGATCTGAGCCAATTGGTTCAGGTGAAAGACTCCCTCAGCTCCGCATTTGCCAAAACTCTGTCCAATCTTTCCTTAACATGTGCCTCATCAAGTCTCTAGTTATTTAAATTGAAAGCCATATCCAACATACTTCAATCAGAAACTTGCTTTTGAAAATTCATAATTTTCCTAACAGTCGTTGGGCGGCCTCCTCATTTGTCAAATTGTCTCATCAAGTCATTAGAATCACCCATACACATCCACGACAGACCTTCCTTCTTTCATCTTCCTTTGGAGGGTAATACACACAAATCGCATATTTCAGAACTGGAACAAAGGGTAAGTGAATAGCAGTATGGATAATATTATTAGAGGAGTGCAAGATATTGACCACAAGATTGGCATCCCACCATATTGCAAGGCCACCACTTAATCCCTCAGGATTCATAATCCAAGCCAATTTTTTTTTGACATTTGTTTAGTTTCCATAATGAAAACTAAATGGGGTTTATTCTTTCTACACACCTCTTTCAGGTTCCTCCTCAAAAGAAATTAATTCAAAATAAAAAATATTTTTTTTGCTAAAAGATTTTTTTTTTTTAAAAATATATTCTTTTAAGTTCGAACCCCTATACCCTAATAGTTCACGAAAAAAACTTTCCTTCCCCTCATGGCACTTGGAGGACTGTTTTAGACTAGCCACTAACGCGCCCTCATGACCCCTAATAGTTCCACGAAATGGCCCTCATGGCACTTGGAGGACTGTTTTAGACCAGCCACTCGCGCCCTCAGTAGTCTCAACACTCTCCATACAATCAGAGATTTCATCCCTTTCAGTAAGAATCAAATTCAAGGAAGGGTTAGGTTGAAAAGCTAACTTACATTTCAGAAGATTCTTAGTTTGCTTGACATTTTTCTTCTTCTAGTTTATTATTCACCTTAGGATCTTCCACCATGACCACTTTGCCTACAGAGGAACCCATCTTGATTGAGTTTGCTTTGTTCATGTAGCTAAATGGAAAACTGTGGATCTGGACCTACAATGGAACCATATCAAGGCTAACCTCCTTATACACCATATAATCATCCCATAGTTGTAGATTCAAAAGATGAGATTGAATGGCCCAAGGTCTCCCTTGCAGGATCCTCAAACAATCTTACGTGTAGTGAACTAGAATACGAAAACATTTCATTCAATACCCAATACTTCTATCTTGCTTCTAGGTTCCAACCCTTCTGCAGCATCGTCAACACAGTTCCTCGATTCAATTCCTTCGAAGCCTTCAGCAGTCTAATCAAGGCCGCTCCCGATCTCTGCTGTTGAATACGTTTTGAAATGGTTTCCAGGAGCAATGGTTCTCAAAGAGCAAGATGATATCATAGACACACATACACAAGGAGCTTGAAGAAGAAGATTGACCTTCCTCCATCCTTTTTACGCTTAACCTCCCACCTCCATCCATGGTGATAAAAAGTCTAAAAATATTATGATAAATCTTTTGAAAGATCACCAATCCCTAAGAGCAAGATGAAATCATAGACGGGAATTTTGGTAAAAAATATTATATTTTTAAAAAATGGAAAAATTATGAAAAAATAATTAAAACGCGAAATTATGGTTATTTTTAATTAAAAAGAATTGTTTAAATAATTAAAATGATAATTAGAATAAAATATACACAACTTGTAACGCAAATTAGGAACCTCTTAACGGGGAGATAAGGCAAAGTGAGGAGTCATTGACTCTTTTATCTCTCCAACACACCCCCTAAATTTGTGACCGTCGGAAAGCAGTTACAGAAACACACAATTTCAATGCTATCATAGTGGTTGAGAGCAATACACTCAATGGAACTAAGTAGGAATTTATCGTTTCTTTAGTTTCTTTAAAGAATTCCGGATAATCATGAATCCAATACTCTTTACACTAATGTAATGTAAATTACTTACTCGCCCAATGCTCTACTGACGATTAATCGCTTGAAATATTTGGAAAAATCATTTTTAAGTTTTTTAAAGAGCCACCACAAGAGTGGCGGGAAAAACTATCACCTACGGAGAGAAAAAACTCACCCTAGTGGTGAAGGAGTATGATGGGAACGAGGTACGAGAATGAGAATATATTTAGAGGTAATTAAAATAAATATCAAGGTAACTCTCTTCTACTCCTCTCACTGTAAGAATCTCACGATTAAAAGAATAAGAAGCCCAGAAGAATCTCCAAATATCTGAAATAATGTTTATTAACTCATATCTTAGTTTTGGGAATAACTAAGATATTTATAGAAAATGAATTACAATTGAAATAACAGACTCTCCCTACATTCTTGGGAAATTAGAGGCATAAAGATAGGAAATGACTCAAAGGACTCACCACTAACTAGTGGTCCTATTATTTTGCTAACAAACAGACTTCCAAATATTAATTAAATAAATAATAAAAGAAATCAAAAGTTTGATTAATTCAACTTCAAATACGTGGACTGATTAATGGTAGACTGATTCTTGCGCCTTTGATAAGTGAGGCAATATCTATCATTACTCCCCCCTTTGAAAACCACCTTGTCCTCAAGGTGGAAATCTGGATATTGCTTCTGCAGTAGGTCATAGTCTTCCTAGCTTGCTTCTTTAGTTTGCCGAGATTTCCATTGAATCAAGAGCTCCAAATGGGGACCTTTCTAGCGATGAGATAGAACCCTATCGGGTTCAAGCAACAACTCAAAGTAGGTGAAACTGGTAAGGCAGTAGGAGGATTAGATGGAGCTACCCCATGTGCCGGCCTTAATAATGAGACATGTAAAACTGGGTGAATTCTGGTAGTGGAAGGAAAATCTAATTCATATGCAACAGCTCCAACCTTTCTCTTAATTATATATGGACCAAAAAATTGAGGAGAATGTTTGGAATACTTCCTTTGGGAGAGGGAGTGTTGGTGAAAAGGTTGAATACGTAAGAAAATAGCATCGCCTATCTCAAAAGTAAGCTCTCTTCGGTGTTGATTAGCATAAGACTTCATCTTATGTTGAGACTCTTTAAGTTGTCCTTGTGCAATCTTAACATGTCATCCTTGGTTTCTAATTGCTCCGCCAATTCTAGAATGTAGGTTTCACCTTTAACAAAAGGATAAAGAGGAGGGGTCTCTACCATAGACTACTTTGAAAGGAGTAGTGTTAGTTGAAGTATGGTACCCAGTGTTGAAGGAATATTCTGCCCAACATAAAAATTTGCTCCAAGTTCGAGGTTGCTCATGTGCAAAACACCTTAAATATGCTTCAAGAGAGCGATTAACAACCTCTGTTTGACCGTTTGTTTGAGGATGATATGATGTACTCATCCTTAAACGTGTTTGGCCTAGCTTAAACAGTTCTTACCAAAAAGCACTCAAAAAGAGAGGATCTCTATTTGAAATGATGGATTTGGGCATACCATATAAGCGGACAATTTCCTCACAAAAGCGTGTAGCAACTGATTTTGCAGTATACGGATGACATAGAGGGATGAAATGGCAATACTTGCTAAGTCTATCCACCACAACTAAAATTGTGTCATAATTTCCAGATTTAGGTAATCCAATAATAAAATCAAAGGAAATGTCATCCCAAATCTGTTCAGGGGCAGGAATGGGTTGCAGCAAGCCAGCAGGAGATAAAGTCTCATATTTGTTCTTTTGACATGTAAAACATTGCTGAATGAAAGTTTTCATTTCAGATTTCATTTGAGGCCAAAAGAAAGTACCTGTGAGTCACTTTAAGGTTTTCAAATAATCCCCATGACCTCCAGAAGGTGTAACATGTGCTTCTTCAAGTAGTTTAGCTCGAATAGGAGAGCTTCGTGGAATGACCGAACGCCCTTGGTAATAAAGTCACTGCTTGACAAGAGAATATCCGGGTTTGGAGCTAGAATTTCTCTTAATGCAGCTATAATAGGTATTGTAAATTGATCATGCAATAGTGCTTCATCAACCTCCAAGAAATCCATTGGCAAAGATACTACCAAATGAAGAAAATCAGCTTCTTGGGGTCTTCGAGAGAGTGCATCAGTACCAACATTCTCTTTTCTAGCCTTGTACACAATGTTGAAATCAAAAGGAAGGAGCTTGAGCACTAAGCATTGCTGATTATTAGTGAGCACTCGCTGGTCAAGAAGATGCTTGAGGTTGTGGTGATTTGTTCGGACCGTGAAATGACGTTCTAGAAGGTAGTGACGCCATTTTTGCAATGCCAATACTAGAGCCAATAGTTCATGATCATAGGCTGATTTGAACCTATTAGAAAATGAAAAGCCCTTGTTATAAAAAGCAACGGGGTGTTCTTGCTGCAATAAAATAGCACCAATACCCTCCATAGAGGCATCACGTTCAACAGTAAACTCAGAGTTGAAATTTGGTAGTTGTACAACAGGTGCAGAAATTAGAGCTAATTTAAGCTTCTCAAACGCCTTTTGGGAAACCGGAGACCAGCGAAAAGCATTCTTCTTAGTGAGTTTAGTTAAGGGACGAGCAATCATACCATAATCCTTCACAAAGTGGCGGTAATAGCCGATGAGACCCAAGAATCCTCTAAGTTTGGTGACATTAGTTGGTGTTGGCCATTCTTGGACTGCACTAATCTTCTCATAATTAGTTGCCACTCCACGAGTAGATATCCGGTGGCCTAGAAAAGACACTTGGGATCACCCAAACTCACACTTTTTGAAGTTAGCAAAATAAGAGTGTTGTTGCAATATTTGGAACACGGTCCTCAAACGACATTCATGTTGTTGGGGTGTAGGAGTATAAACCAGTATGTCATCGAAGAAGACCAATACAAACTTCCTTAAGTGTAGCCAGAAGAGATCATTCATCGCTGATTGGAATGTTGCAGGTGCGTTGGTGAGGCCAAAAGGCATCACAACATATTCATAATGACTACTATGAGTTTGAAAGGCAATTTTTGGAATGTCTTCAGGAAATACTCTAATCTGGTGATATCCGGAGCGGAGGTAAATCTTGGAAAAATATGCTGCTCCATATAACTCATCAAGTAATTCATCAATATTAGGGATGGGGTATTTGTCAGGCACCGTAATTTTGTTAAGGGCTCGATAGTCGATACACATGTGCCAGGAATCATCTTTGTTTTTAACAAGAAGGACCGGGCTAGAGCTAGGCCGAATAAACCCCTTATTAAAGAGTTCTTCTACCTGTCGCTCAATTTCATTTTTCTGGAAGTAAGGGTATCGGTAAGGTCTTAAATTGGGTGGTAATGATTTAGGTATGAGAGTAATGGCATAAGTATGGTTTCTGGTGGGTGGTATATCTCTAGATTTAGAAAATACAGTAAAGAATTCAAATAAAAGGTCATACATGTCTAAAGGCCCAGAAGCTCCAGACCCTATCTGCAACTTGTGTGCATACATAGAATGCATACTAGCACTCTGATCAACTCGTGGGACCCCGTAATTTGTAACTTTTCCCGTAAACACAAAAAATTAAGAACATTTGGTTCCAATTGGCTTGATGTGTATTGAGGGAAGCAAGCCATTGAATACCAAGGACCAAATCAGAACCAGCCAGTAAGAATGGGAAAAAGTCTTGTTGAATATTCAAACCTGAAAGCTGAATGTTGACTGCCTTATAGAGTTTATTACAACGTACGATGCTGCCATCACCAATTTGAACCCCAAACGTAGAAATTGTAGTAGTAGGCAGACCTAAATCACGTACCAGAGATGAAATTGTGGGTTGAACCGCTATCAACGAGCATCAGTACCTCTCGCCCTTGAAGAGACCCATTCAACTTCATGGTTGCTGCCGTTGGTTTTCCTAGAATCGCATGAAAGGAGATTTCAGCTGCTTCTGGTGTGTCATCTTTAGTTGTGGGTTCCAGTTCGATTGCTTCCTAAATAGGAACTCCCTCATCATTGACCTCAAATAGAGAGAAGGAGGAGGCATTGCAGCAGTGCCCTGGCCGGAAAGCTCCCCACATCGAAACAAAGGCCCTTCTCATGGCGTTTGCTGTCGCTTGGCCTCCGTAGGTGTCGAGCGAGTTGGAAACGGCGCTGATGATGATGATGTGATCGCGGGATGATGCTTGGCTGAATCGGATGCTAGTGCAGGGTTGAAACGGGTTGGATAATTAGAACCTGTGTTGAACCGGGTCGGGGCATATGACGGATTGGGCTTGGGCCCTTTTGTGGTTATTAACTTCTTCTCAAATTCTAGGGCTAAACTTGACGCACGATAGACTGTTCGCAGCTAATGAATACGAACTTTCGATCTTAATTCCTCTTTTAACATGTATAAGAATACGCCCAGAAGGCAATGGTCCGACCAATTCTTTACACGTGCCACTCTTCTTGCCCACTCTTGCCGGTAATCATTCACACTTCCGGTTTGTTTGATGCTGCAAAGGTGCTCGTTTGGGTTTTGATATTCTAGAGGTCCATAATGTTCCTGCAAATTCTTCACTAACTCATCCCAATATAACATGGTGTGTTCAGTGTTCACCCATGAAAACAAATCCAACGCATCTCACTCCAGGTACATAGCAGCGATCTCTACTTTGTCATCATCTGGAGTTTCATAATACCAAAAAAAATTTCTGCCTTCAAGATCCATCTCCACAGGTCGCCTCCACTAAATTTTGGAAAATCAATTTTTGCATATGGTAGCCTTGAATGCCAATGGGAAGGTTCAGATTCATCATCGCTATCGCAGCCCCAGTGATTCTTTCCACGGTTACGACGAGTGGATTAGAACTCTAAAGCCGTTATCTTCTCTTTTAACTCGTCAAGTGAGTCCAGTTTTGCAGCAATGGCAGCCAAGGGATCAGCCCCAAAGGGATTTTCCTTAGGGTTTTGAGTTGCATGCGAAGAGCGTGTTGCCACCATGTTGGATCGAAGTGGCTCTGATACCAAATGATGGGAATAAGGTACAAGAATGAGAATATATTTAGAGGTAATTAAAATAAATAACAAGGTAACTCTCTTCTACTCCTCTCACTATAAGAATCTCAAGATTAAAAGAATAAGAAGCCCAGGAGAATCTCCAAATATATGAAATAATGTTTATTAACTCATATCTTAGTTTTGGGAATAACTAAGATATTTATAGAAAATGAATTACAATTGAAATAATAGACTCTCCCTACATTCTCGGGAAATTAAATGCATAAAGATAGGAAATGACTCAAAGGACTCACCATTAAATAGTGGTCATATTATTTTGCTGACAAACAGACTTCCAAATATTAATTAAATAAATAATAAAAGAAATCAGAAGTTTGATTAATTCAACTTCAAATACGTGGACTGATTAATGGTAGACTGATTCTTGTGCCTTTGATAAGTGAGGCGATATCTATCAAGGTATATGCCTATTGCCTTTTTTCGATCTTAGGAAAATGATTTCCCTTTCCTTTGGATCTTAGACTTTTGGCTATTTGGTAGTATTTTGTTGATGCAGAGACAGAGACACATAAGAAATTAATTGTTCCAAGTGTATATCTATATTTGGGATGTTCTAACATGTAATATCAGTGGCGGAACCAGAAAATATTTTAGCTTGGGCCAAAAAATAAACATATTGAACTATTTACTAAATTGTATAACATAATATTAAAAATACAAATAAATAATAACCGACAA
The DNA here is from genome assembly GCA_019022615.1 of Acacia melanoxylon. Taxonomy (NCBI): domain Eukaryota; kingdom Viridiplantae; phylum Streptophyta; class Magnoliopsida; order Fabales; family Fabaceae; genus Acacia; species Acacia melanoxylon. The sequence goes on from JAFJYJ010000010.1 coordinate 9,938,403, forward strand.
TTATAAATCAAAACTAAGATATAAGATGATACTAAATTTTTCAGTAGGTATCTCAAAGAAGAAGCTTATTTTCTTCTCACAATCTAATGAGTAATGTACCAAACATTGTCTTTATAAAGAAGAGATAAGAGATTAATTAGGACCAAATTATTGATTAAAATAAAATATTATATACACACACACTAACAATTGTGGTTCCGCCACTATGTAACATCCTATGGTTGAATTGTTATGAAGTTATGTTCATGTTAGTGTAAGGCCGTAGGATATGCTATTTCTTACTTATATTGTGGATTGGTTAATATACTTTTTATTGGGAATTATGAGTATTTTCTATGGGAAGAATATTATGTATGGTGCTATGTTAGTTAGTTAGTTTTGTTTTTTACAGGTAACATTTTATTGGAGGCAATCTTATTTGAAACAATATGAACCTTTTCATTTTTGCGGCAAATGTCATTTTCCATTCTGTACATTTGGAAAAGGAAGTTTGTAGACATTTCCCCTATGCTGGATGCTTTCTCTTCCACAATTGTTAAAGCAGTGTAGTCTAATTTCTTTGTTCAACTTTATATTTCTAATGTTTTCCTATTTCATTTGTTGTATTGTACTACTCTTTCCTTTAAATATATATCAATTTTCCTTTTTATCAAAAAAATATAATTTTTTTAAGCTGACAGAAAGCACCTTGTTGTTGCTGGATCCGGCATTTCTGCCCTCTTCTTTTCCCATCCTCTTCCTCATCTAAACCGTTGGATGAAAATTTGGATGGTGCAGATTTTTTTTAAATAATTTACCGCATGCGGTAAAAATTTAATTATAAAAAAAATATATGCACCGTCCAGATTTTCATCCGACGGTTTAGATAAGGAAGAGGATGGGAAGAGAAGAGGACTATAGCCGGATTCATTGCTACTGGTTAAGCGGCATTTGAAGTGAGAAGAAATTGCAGCTACTGAATCATTGGATGAGAGGCAAAGCGTCTCAGGTGATGAAGATCGATGATGCGAGCGGCACGCAGCGACAACGATAGAGGTGACTTGGCATAGAGGCAGTGAGGCAACAAATTAAACAGAAAATATCGATTCTACAAATTAAAATGGTGACGATATAATTAACTGCTGACAAAGATAATCATTTTAATGTTTTTGAAATGGAAATAAGAGAAAATCCAATATAAATACGGTTTGAATTACCAAATTTTAATTTAGGTCACTAAATTTAACAAATTATATATTATGTTACGTGTAATAATTAGATATTTAAAATTTGGGTCAAATTACCTCCATATCCTTTAATTCTTAAAACAACAAAATTGAACATATAACCTTATTATTTGCTCTATCAATTAATTCCTTGGGAAATATTGTATGACTTTGTGCTACAATTTATTTCCAAACATTAATTATGAACAATATTTTTTTTTAACACAACATTAAGTTTTATAGGAAAGTAAGAGTATATATAATTGAAAGAGGTGAATTCTTGTGTACTACAATGTTTCATGAATATCTTTATACGGGATTTTCCCTTTTTATATAAAAAAAAATCATGGATAATATATTCAGTATATGTATGTGTATGTCTATATATATAGAGAGATAGGATTCAAAATTTAAATTGGATCATAAAATTTTGAATAAAAATATAAATATCGAAAGAATGTAATAGATCTCCATGTGGATACGTAGATATATCGTTACAATATACTTTCAATTTATTCTAATACATTATTTTATAAAACTGAATATTATATAAAAATATTGCGCATAGTATTTTTTTATTTATTGAGATAACATCAACAAACTCTTAACAGAACTTTCATAATTTTGTGGCATATATTTCATTCATCACTGCCTACATAATTAATTTTTGGAAAGAAATAGGAGAACAAATGGTGCTCCGTTGGTACTTCTTGAGGAATTAATTGATAGAACAAATAATAGGGTTGTGTTTTCAATTTTTCTATTTTAACTAAAGGATATGAAGGTAATTTGACCCAAATTTTAAATTTCTAATCATGGTGCATCCTAATATATAATTTGTTTAGTTCAGTTTCCCAAATTAAAATTTGGGTAATTCAACTTTTTATATATATATATATATATATTATATATATATAATATATAAATATATATTATAATAAATATAGATATATATATATATATATATGATTTTTCCCTTGAAATAAACATGCTTATAATAAAATAGATGAAATTTTAGTTTGATTATAATTAAATATTACAGTGAATAATTTTGATTCATATTTTATATAAGTTAATAAAAAAATTGTTGTGATTTTACGAATTAAAACAGTGAAAATTTTAGCAAAACTAGAAAGATCAAATTTAACATTTTAATTAAATTATAATTTTTAATACTTTAAATTACACACCTACCTTTAATTTATTTTTTACTACATAGGACATATTCTAGTCTTTTAAAAACATTTAAAAATATTTAATTAGACCTCTTAGCTTGATTAGGAATTACTGAAAGTGTAAGTGTAAATTTAAATTTTGGTATTTTGGCTGGAATTAATTGAGATTCTTCCTTAATTTATTACTGTAATTAGCAATTTTACACCTTTAAACTAAATAGACAACTGAATGAATGTTTGTGTGTGTGAAAAAAGATATTGAGAAAAAAGAGAATGGATATCTACAATCCCATAAACGTAACACACATTTCATGCAAGAAAATATTACGTGAAAGACATGATTTGAACATTTGATGAATCGAATCTAAAAAAGGAAAAACGTTTTTTTTTTCGTAGTGCATCCGGTGTCCCAGGATAGGTTATCTTTTAGGCACATCAACGGCCTTAGACTAATCCGGACAAAGATCGGGTTGGCCCCTTTCAGGAGGAAGTCTCTACCACTCACGCACGCTGCATTCTCATGTCTCAAACTCAAGACCCGTGGTTAAACTAGGATAACCCCTTACCAGCTGACCTAAGCGTTTGGTGGTAAAGAAAATACGTTTTTGCTTTCCCATAACACCACCACCTAGCTTGGTAGGATCCAGAAGTACAGATGGACCTTATGTTGATGGCACTACCACAAGAAAAGCTTAATTATTGGAGGTAGCTTGGTAGGATCTGAATATTGTTGGGTCTAATTGAAAATAGCTCTCCCAAATACCGTTTTTATATTTATATAAATATGAACTTAAGACGTCATATTTAAACAGCCGATACCCTTCATATTAGAATCACTGCTGGTTGCTAGAGCCTATTGCATTAATTTAAAGATACTGTAAAAATTATAAAATTTATAAGAACATACATAAACTAATTTTAACGTTCTATATACTCCCTTCAATTTTAAATATAGAAATAAAATAAATAATTTATGGAGATTAGTTAAATTAGTTATTTGTCAAAAAAAAAGAGTGCAGGTTTTTTCAAAATACTCCTTTAATCATTTGTATTTTCCTATTTATTTAATATGAATAGTTTAAGAAGAAAATCATAAATTTAAAAGATAAAATAAATTGAAGTATTATATTTATTTAGAACCAAAATGACCTCTCATCTAGTCAACATTCACGATCGCATGCCACCTAGTGACATTATTCACGCTTTTAGTTTTGTTCAATGAAGAACTGTTATATGAGATTACAAAATCATCGCATTACCAAACCATGTTTTGCAAGCATTCATTCATTCAACCTAATTGTGAGAAACGTTACTAAAAAATGAGAATATTTTTATTTTTGGTCAACATACAAGGATATAAAATGAAAACTACCATGACTTTCTCCATTAATTAGATAACTATATTCTAGCTACCGTTGCAACGGCTAGTTGCCTCAATAATAATGTCATTTGTCACGTTTGGATGAAATCTCAAGTTTAAACCCTATGTTTATGTGTGTACATGTGTTTAAATTGTATAAAATAAAACAAATGAAGTGAAAAATATATATTTTAATTTTTCTCAAAAATGTACTTTTTTTGTATTTTTATTTCTGAAACATAAAATATATAAATAATAAAATATAAAGGGTTAATGTGCAAAAATACCCTTGAGTTTTTTCCCATAGTGTGTTCAGCACCATAAGCTTTTTAGAGATGCATAACATACCAATGTTTTTAAACCCGAACCAGACCGACTGGTTCAGATCGGAAACCGACGAACTTGGCCCTAATCTGGTTTGTGTGAGACACAAACTCAAGGTCATCCTTATTCGGGGTGACTCGGAGTTAACTCGAGCGAGTTGATGGCGAGTCACCCCGAGTTAATTTTTTTTTCACTGGAATAGGACAAAGGGACTCACCCTTGCCTTGTGCCTTCATTTAACGTCCACCGTTGAGCCCTAATCTTCTTGCCTCAACAGTTTTAGAGAAGGGGGTTTGAAGAGGTGCTCACCTCATAGTAGAACGAGTATGGTAGAGAAGGACGAGTATGGAAGATGAGCTTTTACCATAGATAAGGACAAGTATGGCAAAAGTTTATGTCTTGGTATTGGATTTGAGAAATCTCATGCCAAAGTTCACATTTTGATTGAGATCTCACGATTCATGAGAAGATTTGGAAGACTATTTAATTTTTGTTGCAAGAAAGTATAAAGGGAAAGTGTGAGGCTTTTTGTTAGTGGTTTGTTGCAAAGCATTTTGAATGTAAAATTGGGATGTAAAGATTGGTGTTGTTAGAAAGAAGATGACACGGGAATATAAAACTCTAATGTGCAACGGTAAAAAAAAAAAAAAAAAAAAAAAAAAAAAAAAAAGTGTTCCATTTTCCAACGGCCAATAGTTAAAAAGGTGTTTGGAAGAGTCTAAAACCTGTTGGATATTTTCCTAAATCCCCCAGATTTTATTATTTCCTTAGTTTGAAAAAGGATCCACCTAAGCCTAGAGTAATATATTAATGATGCACATGTAGTAGGCAAGTAAATTGGCACAAAAGGAACTGGTAAAGGACTCACTTCTTCAGCAAAATCTGATGGATAAGCACACGTTATTTATTTTTTGGTGTAATATATATTATAAAATAATTTATTTATTAAATAAGTCCACATTGACGTAATGTTTCCGTGTCATTCACACGCAAGAACATATTCTTTGCCATTTACACTAATTACATATTGTGTTAGCCTATGAGTCTTATAGCCCTTCTACCCAAAAATATGTAAAGGGATCCAAGTCATTGTATCTAAATCAAAAGATGACTTACAAAATATTTACCCCATGACTGCACAATCAACAAGTTAAGTTGGGTTTGGATTTTTGTAGGTTCTTGTTGTGTGTCCTGCTTGATGGCATGAGCCGCAATGGTAAAGTTTCTTGTTGAGGAATTGTGACTCTTTCCTTACAACTCTTGGCCTTCCTGGTGGACAACTATTCTTGGGTGGTGCTAGGAACATTTGCCTTCCTATATCATATAGGCATAAGTCATTTGGATTTGGCATGTCTATTGTGACAACAGGAATCATGGTTCAGCTATAAATATTTTTTTGGACTGTTATCATAAGGCATTCATCAACATAACTGTACACATTACCATGAACCCCCTTGATGGCTGCACACGCATGAGGACAAGGAGTACATGACATTTTCCATGCTATATACGTGTACTCGCGTAAGTACAGCTCAACCTTTAACGACCCACTTGTTGTACGGACCTGCACCCTTCCTCCTCCCTATATCTCAACATCCATGTATTTAGCCCTTGCCACATGTTCCAATACTTGTTGTTCGATGTTCGGGCCAACACCATTTTTTCCACTTACTCATTGCCATGCTTGGTACATACATCTTCTTTTCAACTTTCTCACGGTGCTCATGTATAAGCTTGGCAACATTATGATGTCTCTCTTTTACCATCCAAGTATTGAAGGAGTCAGCAAGGTTTGTGGTAATTTTATCCCAAAGTTTAAATGGGAACTTGCTTATGGCCCATCTGTCAATATTACCATGATTGATTAGCCACTCATATGCTTGGTGATTAAAAAGCCTCATTTGTTCCATTGTAGAATCGAAGTCACTATCAAGTCTTGCATATGCAATTGCATCAAGTAAGTGAAGTCTAGTTTTCCTTCTTTGCCCACTTATCGTCCTCTTTCCTCCATTCAATTTAATCAGTTTGGCACTAAAATTCTCCTTAATGTGCCTAAGTAGTATGCATGTTTCTCAAACCCGAAAACTCCTTAGACATCAATGATTATTGAATTGTGTAGGTCGAACACAATTGTTATCTGTAATCCACCTAGTATATTCTTCATCATTTCAAGGAACCATGTCCAGTCCTCAATTGTCTCTCCATGGACAATAGCAATGGCAAATGACAACAATTCATTGTTTGCATTGAAAGCAGAAGCTGACAGCAGAGTCCCCTTGTATGGTCCACTTAAATGGCTTCCATTAAAGTACAGAATAGGTCTGGCACCAGCAATGAAGCCCTCTATACAACAACCATACGCTATAAATACACGTTCAAAGGTGTTGCTCCCACTAGCCACCCATTCAGCCATAGTCTTAGTTGTCAGTTTCCTTCAACCTATCACATATCCATAGTATTAACATATATGTCTGTTCAAGTCTACCATGAATTTCCTCCCTGGCCTTGTCCTTTGCCTGATATGCTTGCTTATATGTCAAGTGCACATCGTAGTCTCTTGCCAAACTCTTCCTTATATCATTTGGATGCTTGTTTGTGTGATTTCTAACCTCTTCAGTAATAATTGTTGATGTCAAGGCAACACTTCAAGCATGTGTCACCTCAAGATTGTCTTGGGATGTACGATCATGTTCTTTGGTGTATCTTGTCACACGTACGAAATTATTGCTCTTCCCAATTGTCCCTACAGTTATCCTCCATGGACAATCTTCAACACACTCCCTTGAATTCTTCACATATGTGTACTCAAATTTGTGGGCAATACCGAACTTGTGCAGCACCTTCTTGAACTCATCCACATTTGCAAATGTTTGATTCACTCTTACGAACAAGCCCTTCCACTTCTTAAAGTTCATGTCCGGCATCGGTGTTGGTGCGCTTTGAATTGCACACGGAAGGCTCAGAAGTGGTCTTGCACTACACTCATTTGTTACATAATCATCACTCACTCCGTAACACACCGGCTTCTCAATGTAAGCCATTTGCTCTGTAAGACCCATGAATTGATCTACCTTGCGTAGATAATGACATGTTTTATCAACAACCTTATATGATATTATTACTTCTCTCCAAACTAATTGTGACATACCTTTCTTGATGCTCCATTTTCCTTCTTGCAATATCAGTACATTTACATCCTACATACACATGTGCACTTTTTTCATTATAATTAAACATATTTTCCATGACCATCTCTACCAAACCATCGTCCTACCATTACCCTCAATTATTCAACTTCCATCCCCTCCTTTATCGACTTTACCCTCACACTCCCACCATTATATTTAACTTCACCCTCACCATTGGTTACGAACTCCCGCCCAACATGGAAAAAAAAAAACAAATAAGTAACTTTGAAGAATGTGTTGCCCCCATATTTGATGTCATCTTGCATTCTAACCTATACTGAAAAATGAATATTTCATCACAATGTTAGACCATATTATATATATATATATATATATCATATTTAATAAGTGAAAAATATAGTAATGGTAATTACAAGTTCAATAATGACTACTTCCTCCACTATTAATGGTTTTCACAAATTCCGTAATGATTTTCACAAATTATGTAATGGTAATTTCAAATATAGTAATGGTAATTACAAGTTTAATAATGGAGTTTACCAAACACCATAGCTGTTAATGACAACAACTATAATAAAAATGCTAAAATGTCTTTTCAACATCGTCATCCCACATTCACGTCATGGCTACACACCTACACCTGATCAAGCCCACAAAATATTTTCATTTACAATATTAAAGAACCCCAATATCCATTTACATCACGTCATGACAACTCAATATCTTTTTCATTATACTCCCTCTCCCAACTTACACTAACAAATAAATTAATAACGAACCCCACAACGTCAATGCCGTCGAACTTATGTAAAGCAACAATGATTATTTGATAAGCCATTTTTTTTGCCTAGAAGCTCCAGGAATTCTAAGTCATACAAGCTTAGTAAACTTGTATGCAAAGTCGGACTTCCTGGAATTTTTTTTTGCATACAAGCTATATGGGTAAGTATCTAAGTTACTTAAAATTCCGTTGGACTTCCTGAAGCTTTATCTCAATTTTTTTTAGGGAAAATCTGTACACAGGCCCATTTAAGCAAAAAAAAAAGACAAAAAGGGCCCAAGCATTCTGAAATTCCCAAAACAGGCCCTAGGGCCCTGATTGGGATTGAAGTTACTAAAGGAAATGACAGTAATACCCTTGACTGAAAAAGCAAAAAAAAACTCTGGATATTATAAAGTAAACATATGACACCGCAAACGTAACTCTGTTTTGGCACCTTCAGGAAGAACAGAAGAGACGTTCACAACGCGAGAGAACACGGGTTTTTACGAAGCTTTATATTTGCTCGGACAGCGAGGAGAGAATGTTTATATTCCCAATCATCCATTGCATTATATTTGAACTCGGCAATATTCATACTTTCTTTGCTCCTGAACATTTTTTTCATTTAGAAGGTTGGGTGGCTGAAAGGTTGGAGCTTGGCCAAATTTATGTTATTAACAGATAGGAAATAGGTAAGAGATACTAAGATTTTGCTCAAGATATCATTATCACCATTCTAGTTGGTCTATAATCATTGGAGGGTTGGGTGGGAAAGATGTTGCTCTGTTTTTTGGCATGAAAACATAGGGGAAGTTGTGTTTTTAAGTGGGAATGGGTGAATGGGATGAAGCCACATTTGGTTCAAAAACGTTGAAATGGGTAGTTGTTAATACATATTGTTTTAGTTGTTAATTGGATTGTTTTAGTTGTAAATATGATTTGTTATAGTTGTTAATACGAAATTTGAATGTTAAAACATCGTAGGTTGCTCTGTTTTTGGGCATGGAAACAGAGAGAGGTTTGTTTGTTAGGGGGAATGACTGAATGTGAAAAAGATGAAATGAGATTGTTGTTAATGTGACTGTTGAAGTTGTTAATTTGATTGTTGAAGTTGTTAATACTAACTTTATGTTGCAGATAATTAAAGATGGCTAGTACTTCAGGGAAGAACATATTATGTTTCTTCCATGGGGGGGTTTCTTTGAACATGGGGGAGGACAACAAAGTGATTATCTTGGTGGAACGATAAGAACAAGAGATATCAAGGAAGGAACTACATACGAGGAGATGCAAAGAATCATAGCATCTTTTAATTGGGGAAGAAAATGCGAAATTTGTGTTAAGTTCAAACTTAGCATGGATACATCTACATTCGTTGATCTTGTAGATGATGAAGGGGTTGAACATTTAATAAGGTATAATGAAACATATTGTCATGTGTACGTTGAAGAAAATGGGAATAATGACAATAGTCCACAACGAATGAATGCTCAAATGGAAGAACAAGAAGTGTAAGTGTTGTTGTGTTAAGAAATGTAATTTGTTCCTATATAAATTTTCCTCATTACTTACACTAATAATTGTTGTTTGTCGCAGGAGGGATGAAGTCTATCAAGGCATAGGTGGGTTGTCAATTTCTCCCCCTCAAGTGTTGAATGAAACGCAAGCCTTGCAATCATTGCCGTGTTCTTCGCAAAGTGTACCATTAAGCATGTCAGAAATGAATCATTCGAAATGGAAGGATTTGATAATGGGAGAAGGACAGATTTTTGCGAATGTTGTGACCCTCCGTAAAACGTTGTACAAATTCAGCATTGCACACAAGTTTTCGTACAAATTTGTGAAGAACAAGGCAAAGAAGATAATCGTCAAGTGCAAGGTTGACGGTTGTCCCTGGTACATGGGTGCATATTCAGCGGGAGAACGTCAAGATACAGAGTTCCTAACCATCAAAACATACAGAGGAGCACACAAACACCATGTACAGGATTGCCTTATTGTATCTCATCCACCCAAGTGTAGGTTGACATCATCCCTTGTAATTGATGGTTTGAGAAATAATATTGAGAAGACAGCGAATGAAATCCGAACTGACATGTACAGTGAGTATGGGTACGCCTGAACTACAAAAAGTCATATAGGGCGAAAGAAAGAGCGGTGACACTACTACATGGACGAGTAGAGGACTCTTACAAGGTCATTCCTTGGATGTGTCAAAGACTCATAGAGAGTGATCCCAACACGGTGGCAAAATGGGAAGGGTCCGATAATAGATTTGTCCGACTATTTATTGCATATGGTTGCTCCATTAAAGGTTTTGTAGATGCTTGTCGACTAATCCTTTATATAGATGGATGTCATCTGAGTGGCCCTTATAGGGGTACAATGTTGTCAGCTCGTGCGTATGATGCAGACAACCAAATGTTTCCTGTAGCATATGGCATTGTTGGCGGTGAGACCTATGATGATTGGGCTTGGTTTCTAAACAATGTAAAGCAGTTACGGGATCAATGATGATAACAATTGTGTCCGATCGAAACAATTCCATTATTGGGGTACGTAAGAGATATATTTGGCACCGAGAGACATGCATTTTGTTACGGGCATGTTAAGGAAAATTATAGTGCGAGTTCCTCAAAATCATGAAAGGGATGCCATGTATTTGGGAATAACAAGAATATTGCATTGCACCTCCTCGATGGAATTGCGTACGCAAGGATGGTTGGGGAATTCACTATTGCGATGGGAAAATTAAAATTGTTCAATCCACCATTGGCACAATGGGTTGAGACTCATGGGGACGTTGATCGATGGGCTATGAGCAAGTTTCCTTTCAAAAGGTGGGATAACATAACCACTAACATTGCTGAATCATTCAACGTATGGATGGTGAAAGAGAGGAAGCACACGGTGTCAATGTTAATACATGAGCATAGGGAGAAGTTGGTGCGAAGTTGCTTGCAAGCAAGATGGCTTTGGTGAATTGGAAAAATGGTGTAGGACCTAACATTGAAAAAAATTGTTGCAACATTTGAACTATGCGGAAAATATGCATGCCACATATTATGGGGAGAACCGGTGTGTGGTTGAAACTAGACGGTGATGCCTTAAGTTATGTTGTTGTTGATATGGTTGCAAAAGAGTGCTCTTGTTTAGCATGGCAAATAAGTGGACTACCTTGCCCGCATGCATGTGCAGCAATTAAGTTACTTAATGGTAATGTGTACACATTTGTAGATGATTGCTTTACACTTTCAGCACAAGAGAAAATATATGCACAAACCATGCGGCCAGTTGCAACACATGATTGTCCACTTGTTGATGCGCCCTCGGTGACACAAATGCTAACAGAGACTTTCTTGGAGCCCCCCAATTACTACAAGGGCGCCAGGTAGACCGCCAAAAAAAAGACGGGAATCTCAGTTCCAAAACAAGCAAATTTATCATTGTGGTAGATGCGACGAGCCAGGACACTCCGTCAAGACTTGCATGAATCCAAATCCAAGTTGATCATCGATGGTCCCTTGGGTGTTTCTTTTTGGACATTGCGTCTCACTCTTTTGTTATATATGGCTTTAGATAGAAATCCACACCATATTATTTTTGGAAATGGTGTGTGATGTTGACATTATGAATTTGTAGATGCATTTGGTGTTGTAAATGAAGGTTGGATATTGTTGTCACAATTGTATCTAAGTGTCATTTATGTACACATATTCATATTTTGTTCCAAATGTAAATGACGTTGAAAAATATATGGGTTGGATGTTGTAATTAGGTGCGATATTGTTGTTATTAGTTGCGATATTGTTGTCATTATGTCTTGATATTGTTGTTATTAGTTCGATATTGTTGTCATTATGTGCTGATATTGTTGTTATTAGTTGTTGATATTGTTGTCATTATGTCTTTGATATTGTTGTCATTATGTCTTGATATGTTGTTATTAGTTGCTGATATTGTTGTAATTAGGTGCTGATATTGTTGTTATTAGTTGCTGATATTGTTGTCATTATATGCTGATATTGTTGTTATTAGTTGCTAATATTGTGGTAATCGCCCCCTGTTATTGTTGTAAATGACCCCTGTTATTGTTGTAAGTGGCCCATGTTATTGTTGTAAATGACCCCTGATATTGTTGTAAGTGACCCCTGTTATTGTTGTAAATGACCCCTGTTATTGTTGTAAATGACCCCTGATATTGTTGTAATTAGGTGCTGATATTGTTGTTATTAGTTGCTGATATTGTTGTCATTATATGCTGATATTGTTGTTATTAGTTGCTAATATTATGGTAATCGCCCCCTGTTATTGTTGTAAGTGACCCATGTTATTGTTGTAAGTGACCCCTGTTATTGTTGTAAGTGGCCCCTGTTATTGTTGTAAGTGACCCCTGATATTGTTGTAAGTAACCCCTGATATTGTTGTAAGTGACCCCTGTTATTGTTGTAAATGACCCCTGATATTGTTGTAAGTGACCCCTGATATTGTTGTAAGTGACCCCTGATATTGTTGTAAGCGGCCCCTGATATTGTTGTAAGTGACCCCTGATATTGTTGTAAGTGATCCTGTTATTGTTGTAAATGACCCCTGTTATTGTTGTAAATGACCCCTGATATTGTTGTAAGTGGCCCCTGATATTGTTGTAAGTGACCCCTGTTATTGTTGTAAGTGACCCCTGTTGAAGTTGTTAATCCTGTCCATTATTTTTGCAGTTCCCATTCCATGACCACATCAAAACAGAATCAAAACATTCTTCTCATCCATGACTACATCAAAACAAAATCAAAACATTTCTGTTGTCATTGAATAAAGGTTATCAAGTTAGCATCAGTAGACAATTTACAAAATAACAAGGTGTAATGTCATCCAAATGAATACAAATGAGTCATAAATACATATGTGTCCTAACAACTATGCTCCCTAATGTCTCTTCAATTTCTTGTGGTAGTCATTCATTAGCCCCAACACTTTTTCCCGATGGTTGTTGCGAGGATGGGTGATGAGCCACCATAATAAGCCCACCTTCAATTCATGAAGTTCTTCCTCGGTGAAGTGTGGCATTGTATACCCATCCCCCATTTCTCCGAGCCATCCCATTGTTGTAGCCAAGATATGACATGAAGCCCACATGAGTGCACGAAATAAAATAGACGAGATGAGTTCTAGTAAAATCAGATATCAAACTTAACAAGACACCACAAAAAAATAAACCATCTAAGAAACATATGTGTCCCTTTGGACATGGACTTTAGCCCATGTAACATCCTTGGGGATTTTGGCCTCATCTTCTAACAACTACGGCTTGATTGTTGGAGTATTTCCAACAAACGATGGCGCTGAAAACGAAGTTCACACATTTAGAAATGTTTACAAGTTTACAAACTAAACAGAAATTGAATTTCAGTTGAACTTACCACTTTATTTGCCATCATTTCCTGTTCTTTTTGGACTTGTTTCTTTGTTGGCTTTTTCTTGGTTGGCTGTATGTTTGGATGTTCCTTTTCATATTCCATTCGATAATATGTATTTATGTCAACCAAGGAGTTAAGGGCGTAGAAAGTCATTGTTGTCGTATCGAGGACATAACAAAACCAGTGATTTACATAAAGACATGGGGCAAAAATGAAACGACAGTCACCAATGTTGTAACCTAAATGTTGAGGAGCAATTTGCGGAAGAATGGATTGGACTGTCCATTTCAGGCTAGGACTAATCATTTTATCCATTAATTCAACTGAGAAAATGTATCTTTGGACTACACCATCATTCTCTAATTGATCGGCAACCAAAGTCCTTGCCACCATAGTCATCAGCTACATTTGGAATAAATAAGCCAACAAAAACATATGGTCATGTGCATGCAAACATATGGTCAGTTGATGCAAATATGGATGGAAAGGAAAGTCACATTGCATCCATCAGTCAAAAATAACGATGATATAGGTTGATTACTAAACGTCACGTACCCGATCACCCAACCAAGATCGTGCATCAAGACATTGTAGGTCTCTCCTTGTGAGAAAATAGCGATGCATGTCCACAAATTCCCTAAATTACAGCATATGAAGATCTTAATCGAATGTGCATTTTGTGTACGACAAGTGATTCAATGGGAAACGTAAATGAAACTTACTCCTCGGCCTCATCTTCACCGACGGTCTTTGTGCACAAGTCATAAAGAGTGTCCTTCTCGTCGTATGTCCTCTTCCCCTTGGACTTCCGCTTTGGATCGATCCACGAGGATTTTAACACGCTACTAGGGTTTACGACCCGTTGAGATCTCCTCAATTCAACCCCTTGTCCGGTCACCTCTTCTTGTACATGTTCCTTCACATGTTTTGGAACATCAACGTGTTCAAATATTTCCACTGCACGACTAGCGTCCACATTGGGTGTCTCCTCTCCATGTCCGGGGATATCATCGACATCAATAATATTTTCAGGTTCATCTTCCTCGTCTACGTCATCTCCTTCCTCTATGTCATGTCCATTGTCATCGTCAGAGTCCCCAGAAGTAGATGGTTGTTTGTTTGGTGCGTCACCTTCATGTTGGCCTTCTTCAAACAACGTATGTTGAAGCGCCAACATTTCTTGTTGCAAGTTCAATAGCAGCCGTGCATATGTCGTGCGCACTACCTGGAAAAAAAATATCAGTTACTACAACATTTATCACAGCATCAAAACGTACTGAAACAGCCGCCTGGATTAATTTGTCACACATTACCGAGTGTGTAAGCATCGTATCGGGATCAAACGATGTTGACGGACTGATTGATGGATGTGGGCGAGGATGTGGGCGATGAGGCTTGGGCTTGACGCGATGCGGGAGGCCTTTTTGCTTCGTTTCTCAATTGACACTCTGCTCTTCACCTTTTCGTCGGTCCAAAAAGCCATGGCCGACTCATGTTGACTGACCTATCTATCCGTCACCGATCGGGAAATTTTGGAAACAAAACAGCTGCTCATAAAACGAAATCAAACAATTATTAACAACGAGTTGACCATTAATGAGTCAACATCACATGCAAACATAAGTAAAGACAACTTACCATGAGGAAGTATAGGCATCCGCCTACGGTTTTGCTCTTTTTGTTGGACTTTTGGGAATCCTTCTTGAACTCATGTATCTCTTCGCGAGTTCTTGAAGGACGAAGGAGGACCAATCGGAATCAACAAGTGCATCCTTAGTCACCGTCATCACCTTCAAAAGTCGGCGACAAGAATTGATGCCTTTGGGCGCCAATAGGGTACCCAAGGCGAATAAGACGAATAAAAACTCAAAATTTTCATCTAATTCTTCTCCCAACATATCTCCAATTTTTTTTGTAAGGAACGTCCTTGTATACTTTCCTATAGTCGTTGAGAGTGGTGTCTTGGTCATTGATATTAACTTTTATGGCCTTCCTCCCAACAGGAAGACCCATCAATTGATTGACGTGTTCTGCCCCTATCACTTGGGTTCCCCCCCTAATGCACACTTCCTTTGTAGGGGGATCAAAACATGTCATATATTGAGCACATAAGGAACGGTTGATCTATCGGCAACTTATACTAACCAACCTATCAAACCCGATCTCCTTTAGCCTTCTCATCGGCTCGGGTCTTCCCTTCAAGTTTTTGCAAACTTGGATGAATGTCTTTGGCGCACATCTAGTTTGGAAGGGCACCACATACTTCTTCAGTTTCACCGGGGCTCTCAGTTGTTTAGCCCTCTTTGTGTATTCTGCTTTTTCATTAGAAGTTAGCCTTTTCCAGGCTTCTGTCATTTCTATACTCAATCCGCCTCTTAACTTGGCCTTGCCCTTGCCCTTATCCTTGTGGCGTTCCTCATATTTCTTGTAGAATTCCTCCGTGAATAGGTTGTATCCGGAAAACCTTGGATCCTTTGTGAGGATTTAGACATGATGTTGCTTCTTGTATTATAGACAAATGCTAGTGTACCTACAACAATTGTAAATGAAGTTCATTTAAAATTACCCTTGATCATAATTCCCATAGCTCAATTCATCATAATAATCAACACTAACAGAAACAGGCAAAAAAATAGAGCAGAAAAAAATGTTGAACAATATAAATTCTGGTTTTTCATACAACATAATGAAGTTAAGCAATCCTAAATACTACTATTGCTGGAACAGTGTTTTTAAACTTTCTTGAAGAGGTTAAACTTTCCAAAATACTACTTGTTGGTGGCTTTAATTTCTGCACCACTTTGTACAAGTTTTGGATCACCAGGAAAAATGCATTCATGTCAGATTAACTAGCTAGCAGTGCAAGCTTTTGATTAAACCAAAACGAGTAGTGTATGCAGCATGATCCTTCATTAGAATGGAGCTATGTGTAATTCTGTTATGGACATAAGTTGGAATAAATTATTATGACTCTGTAGTGGGCTGGCTTGTTCTGTCACACATTAGGCAATTTTGGAACACTTGGAAGCCATGTATTTCTGACAGAGGAGGGTTACCCAGTTGTTTATGAGAGGCAAGTGTTGTGATGCGTAGGGAAATTTTAAGAAAAGTGCAAAATCTCTCAATAATTCCTCCCTAAAGTTTGTAAGGGCATGTGACAGCAAAACTCTTTCAAATATGTAGAAATTCATGCACAAATGAGTTTAGACCAAAATGCACTTGGCAACCAGCAAGACCACAGTTGAACATAGCAGCTCATGAAATCCAGAGATGAAGTTCCAAAATGCGCAAAGCAAAATTTTCAGAGTATAATGCGAAAATTCGCCAATTTAATGTTTTCAAGTAATGCACAATTAAGGAGCATTGACAAGAACAAAGTAGAGTTTTAAAATTCAGCAAAGCAAGTGACCAACAACTTCGAACTTTAGTTTCTAAACTTTTGTAATAACGATGGTTATAACAATGACGAATTCCAACCTCCAAAGCCACATTGTCAACACTTCAATGATAGCATATGACATGAACCATATCATTCAAAATTCAATACAACACAAGATAGTAACTCTCCTAAAATTAATTCAATTTTTCAATATCACATTTAAGCCGAATTTGGCTGAAATTAATTCGCACAATGTCAAAAACAAATTATTACTCAAATTGACCAAAAATTCAACTTTCGGCTCCAATTTTCAATGCCAATACGAGAACAAAGATCACACCAAAGCTGACAAAACTCTAAATGATTCATATGATTTGCAAGGCTATTAACAAATCGAGTTATCAAATCTTCGGTAACCAAGAGCATCAAAGGGTAATGCGAGATGCAAAACATAATTGGCTCTTTAATTCCAAAGAAGAATTACTCAACTTCCAAGGTTTTCAAATCAATTCATTTCAGAATTTAACACTCTCTCGATGTCACTAAGCCTACCTTTTTTAGGTATTAATGATTGGACCCCTTTGTGATAATGCACGCAAGAAAGAAGGAACTCATGAACAAGAATTTCAAGAACAAGAATTTCAAGAACAAGATGTCCAGCATGCCACAGAGTTGAGTAAGCAGAGACTCGGTAATAGTGAAAAGCATCCTAAAATATCATGTTCCACCAAGACCTATTGCAGCAAACAAAAAAATCACACAAATTCACATAGCTTTACTCTGCTAGACATCTACACAAATCTCTAAAAGCTTGAAAACATGCTAATTTACCTCTAAAAGAAGAAAACGAACTTGTCCTCGCAGGACCCAGCAACAAACGAACTTGTTCTTCAACCGAAACTCAGAACACCCGGCAACTTGTACTCGCGGGATCGATGCTTGGCTTTGATAGGCGAAAGATAGTGGGAGACGTATGAATGCACACAAAAATTAAACAAAGTTCATAAAAAATAAACCGGCATTTATACATTTCTTTAAAAAAATGAAAAACCCTAATCCCACAATGTTACCTACAGCCGAACCACGACGGCGACGGCAACACACACGAGTTTCAAAAGGTCGACGGAGCACAGAGAAGACGGCGAGTGAGCTTCAGAAGGTCGACGAGCACAGCCAAGAGTCGAGCGAGCGAGGGAGTTCGATTACGAACGATTTCAACCGGTGCCGGCGACGCTATCCGCTTTAGAGGGTCGACAGTGGCTGATGGGGACGAGATCGACGAGAGTGAGGGACGAGAGTGAGAGTGAGCGTGAGTGTGAGAGTGATAGAGACCGTGAGGAGGTTCAGAGTGCCAATTCGAGAGGGAGAGAACTGATTTCAATTCTTTTTCCTTCTAGGCTTTTTGGTCATTTCACACAACAATTGAATTCCAGAAAAGGCCCTAGGGCCTTTTCTGGTAATTGCAGAATGATAGGGCCCTGTTTGTCTTTTTTTTTTTTGCTTAAATGGGCCTCTACAGTGATTTTCCCATTTTTTTAGGTCTGCCCTTTAATCAACGTCAATGGAAGAATGAAATATACTTACCCTTTAATCTTTCCTTGGCTTCCCTTTCTTTGTGTATGATCCTCTGAAGCTCGCCTTTCACTTCATCTTCCATCCACTATGTGTTGTTGTTGTTGTTGTTTTTTTTTTACTTATGATTGAACAAGGAAGGGAGATATAATCTTTTTTTTTTCAAAAGGGCAGTGTCGACTTTTCACCCCAAATTACATATCCCTCATTGCCCTACCTCCCTTCTCAGTCCTTTAACAAATTCAGTGGGTTTCTAGGGGTTTAGCAAATTCAACTGGTATTTAAATGTAATTTTTCCAATATTTAATAGGTATATTTGTACCTTAACTCTAAATTAAAAATAATAAAATATATATTACTTGGAACCTGAAAAACAAAAGTGTTATTGGTCACTTGTGAATTGTTATCTCTCATATATTTTATATTCATAACAGATCTTTTACACCGTCTAAGGACATGATTCACGTTTTTAATTAGTTTTGTTCAAAAAAGAAAATACGTGTGAGATTCAAAAATCAAATCTCGCACCAAACCTCTTTTTGGTAAGCATTCATTCTTCTCTATTTATTAATAAATAAATAAATAATAAAAATCACTCATGGATTGAATCTAAACAAGAAATATATAGCTTTGACTTTCCTAGTAGATTCTCTACACATTTGCATACATGTGAAAAAAATAGTTTTAATAAAATAGTTTTTTTTTTTTTTCTAAAATGATTTTGACCGCATGATTTCCATATGTTTGAATTTTTTTAAGGTTAAATTATACAAACCTCCCGAAATTTAGATTAATTGCATATACTTTTCCTGACCATTCAAAACTTAAACTTAACTCTTCTATTTATTTTTTATTTTTATTTTTTTCAATTATGGATCCCTTTCTAATAGTTTATCATTTTTTTTAGGGTTAAGGTGCAGATTTGCCAACGAACTATTACCCGAGGAGCATCTAGCACAAAAAACAATTGAGGGTACCAAAATTACCAATAAACAATTAAAAAGTGAAAAAAGTACCAAATAACTATTAAAAAAACAATTATCACAATTACGTTAAAATATGAGGCACTGGCGTAGGACGGTGGCGGAAACGCTGGAGAAAAGAGCAATTAAGCCTTCTTGTTGGATAAGGCAAACACCAACAGAGATAGGACCCATGCGAGCAGGCGCTGTGGCAGCTACGGCTGCTGTTTGTGGCATCGGAGGGATGGAACTAGGGTGCAAGGCGTGTGCTGGTCAAAAACTGTGGACTGCTGGATTTGGTTTCGGTGCGTGATTCTCGCCTTGAAGTGTATACGGACTTTGATGAGTTCAAGAGGGTGACTGGAACACTCAACAACAATGGAAGCTTTAGAGACACCAACGTCGCCGATGCTGTGACAATTAATGGAAGACGAAGACACCAAGATAATGGCGGGGTAACAGTGACGGGGTAATAGTTCGTTAGCCAATTTGCACCTTAATTGTGTTTTTTTCACTTTTTAATTGTTGATTGGTAATTTTGGTACCCTCAATTGTTTTTTGTGCCAGATGCTCCTCGGGTAATATTTCATTGGCAAATCTGCACCTTAACCCTTTTTTTTAACAAAAATTATCACATCAGATTAGCGTAGCGTGTAATATTGAGATATTACCAAAGTTTAAGTCTTTCAAGATATCCAAGAGCTCATCATGGTGTTGGGATCATAGGAATCTACATTATTGTTGGAATATATGCTCTTTGGTCACTTAAGCCCAATTGGGCTTAAGTGAGACTACAGCCCAAGAGCCCTATGCCCCTTTAGGTTTTAGGGTTAGGTCTTGGTGTAGTAGTAAATAAACCTACTTTCACCCATTGAGAAACCTAATTCACAAGGAGGCTCTCATCAGAAATAAAACCCTAGAGGCAGACGTTCATCATCTGAACGGTTGCCCACACAACCATCTCATCCCCCTCGAGAGATAGTCTGGAAGATCGATCATAGAGCGGACTTGGATTGTTCGTGACTTAAAGCTGTTCGTGACTTGGACCGTTCGAGAAGAGGCTTTTAGATCGCTCATCTTTCCGGGTAATCAAAACGATGACGGTTCATCTTTTTCTACATCGTCTCGGTTCGATAAAAATGGCATCAGATTTAGTTTATGCGATCAAATCTCAGATTTTTTCAAATCTCAGATTTTTCAAAATATTATTTTTTGAAAAATATGGCATCTATTTCTATATTTGTTATTGATTTCATTAGTTTTATTCTTTATAATTCAGATTTGATATTAGTTTTAATTTTAATCGCTTTAATCCATGGTTAGATTTTTTCGTGTATTTCTTGATTTGTAACAAGGAGGCTAATCCCATATGATTAGGTTTCCTCCTTGCTTGATCTTATGTTTTTTTGAAATTTCTATGTAATTTTTCAAATTTTTGTAAAAGTTGAAGATCGAGAAAGCTGCGAAGAAAAAGAAGAAAAATTGCCCATCGTCTTTGAGATGACTTCGGTGACAGGCAAGATCGATGCGGCGGCTAGGGTTCCTATTTTGCATCTTAGGGTTTCTCGCCAAAGAGTGGGTCTTTGGGCTTTTAGGCCCATGAATACCCTAAAGGGGCTTGAGACAGATACTATGGATGGACAAAAGAGAAATTCCAAAGTTGTAATTTTATATTTTATTTTTTAAAATAGGAAAGCCATGGATTAAAGTTATTTGTTTAATTTTTTTAAAATGCTTTTATTGAATTGATGAATTAAATGTGCGATTAACATGATTTTAGAAATAACATGTCATATAGAATAGGAAAGATGCCATATTTGATGCATAATCACATGTCATTCTTGCATAGTAGCTATTATGTCTTGATTCGACTAGTATGATAGTTATTTTGCAAGATTATTTAGGTTATCCACTAAATTAATTATAAATTATTATGATTTTATATTAAAATCTAGATTAATAATTGGATTAATTAATTGTGGAATTAAAATCTAGACAAATAATCCGAGAAAATTTCCTAAGAGAATTGTATATTTGAGATTGATTTAAAATTACTCTAAATTGAACAATTCTTGGAAATTGAAAATTCTTATTTTAAAAATTATTGAATGGGTGAAGGTTTTAAATTAAGCAATTAATTTTAAAACCTACGGGCCTCAATTGTGGGTTTTATTAGTGAAATGGTTATCGCCGAAGCCCCATCGGATAAGGATAATCGGATTTTGCTAGATTAAACCCTAATATTTTCAAAATTTTAGTAAAGTTTTGTACGGCCCATCGTCGCAACACTTAGACACTAAAGATAATTTTGAAAGTAAACAATGGTTAAATACATTCAACTTTGGTAAAATTGTTAACCCTCCCATCGAGGCTCGGCAATGGAACGAAGGCCCAAAATAACAATATTAGTTTTACAAGTATCTTGCCCATCGTAAGCCTTGTAAAGATAACTAATGGATTGTTAAACAATAAACGAATAGTAGTTATTAGAATCTACTAGCGCAATATCTCGTTTGTTGTTAATTATAGTTTGTAATTAGTGTGATTTTTTTTTTCTTTATTTTCGAGGAAAAATGTCTTTCAATCCTTTAGCTACCATCTTGAGCCAAAAACCTAAGGATGGTACAAACTACAAACAATGGAAAACAAATTTGGATATTGTTCTTCAATATGAAAAGCTCAACTTTGTTCTAACTGCCCCTATGCCAAATAAGCGACCTTTGCGCAGATGCATCCGTGGCAATCCGACTAAATTTCAGCAAGAGAAGGAAAAATGGGAGAAGGCGAATGTAGCGGTTGTTTTGCTATATTTTAGCTTGATCTCGCGATCACCTTCATGAGCAAGTAAGCATGATTGAGAGTGGAGCAACAATGCTCCAGACTCTTGATGGCATGTTTGCTACGTCTAGCAGCTACTGCCGCTAGGCAAAATGCGCTGAATTAGTCGGTCACCAAGACAAGTGATGTGCGGAGGAAGTGTGCGGGATCATTGTCTAACAATGATAGCAAACTTTAAGAGGGTGATGACCATGGTGTCAAATTTGAACAAGATTTAAAAGTTGACCTTCTCTTACCATCACTTGCTTGAATACTTCAATCAATTCAAGATGAATTATAATATGAATAAGATGCATCTTGACCTCACTCAACCGATGCACGAGCTTGAGAGTGCTTTGAACGATCTCTAGTCAAGCGGGGGCGGTGCATTATTTGCTAGTGAAAGTTCTGTGAAACCTAAGGGGAAACCCAAGGGAAAGAACAAGAACAAGAAAAAGAAGAAATCAGGCATTCCAGTTGCCAAAACTTGGTTGCAATGAAGAAGCCAAAAGGCAAGTGCTTCAAGTGCGGACAAAAGGGGCATTGGAAGAAAAATTGCTTACGGATGAATCAACCCGGTATGGGTAATTTACATGTGATTGAGGCTTGTTTAGTGGAGAATTACGATGAAAAATGGATTGTTGATTCAGGAGCCACTAACCATGTTTGTTACTCTATGCAGTGGTTCAAACATAGCTTGCTTTTAAGTGAAGGACAAAGAGTTTTGGAGCTTGGAATTGTGGTGCTTGTGTCTGCACTAGCAGTGAGACAAGTTATTTTATCTTTTGATAATTGCAGAACTTTGGTTTTAGAAGACTATTTATTTATTCCGAGAATTTAAGAGGAATTTAATTTGTTAGTTGTTTGGAAAAACATGGTTTGACGATTCAGTTTAATTCCTCGTTTCAATAAGAAGCAAATCTTCTTTTATTTGTTCGGTGTAATGATTAATAGTCTTTATTTCCTTAATCTTGTTCCCCTGTGAAATTAATCATGTTGAATTAAGAGATGTTGAGCATAATAATTCATCAAAGAAAAGAAAAGTTTCCAATGAAACATATCTTTGGCATTTGAGATTAGGTCATATTAACTCTAACAGGATACAAGGTTTGGTCAAAAGTGGGATTTTAAAATCCCCGAACTTTGAACCGATACCGGTATGTGAATCTTGTTTAGAAGGTAAAATGACAAAGAGATCCTTCAAGGCCAAGGAAAACGTGCCACACTTCACTGGAATTGGTACATACCGATGTATGTGGACCAATAAATGTCCAAGCCGGAGGAGGGTATCGTATTTCATCACATTTACCGATGATTACTCTAGATTTGGACATGTGTACTTGATGCGTCACAAGTCCGAAGCTTTTGGAAAATTCCAAGAGTTCAAGGTGGCGACGAGAAAAACATCTTGGCGTTCAAATTAAGACCCTTCGATCGATCGAGGGGGTGAATACCTATCTGGAGAATTCAGGTCTTACCGATCAAAGAGGGGATAGTTTCACAATTATCCTCTCCAAGGACACCCCAATGAGAATGGAGTTCTTTGAAAGGAGAAATAGAACCCTTTTAGAAATGACAAGATCTATGCTCAGTTATTCATCTCTTTCTGATTCATTCTGGAGATATGCCTTAGAAACTGCTATGTATCTATTTAACTTAGCACCGTCTAAGTCGGTTTCAAAGACACCAATAGAATTGTGGAAAGGGTGTAAGCCCACCATGAAACATATTCGGATTTGGGGTGCTCCGCACATGTCTTGCAACAGAAACCAGATAAGATGGACTCGCGTACTAAAGTATGCATGTTTATAGGCTATCCTTAAGGAACCAGAGGTTGGTTGTTTTATAGTCCAAAAGATAAGAAGGTCAAAGTGAGCACACACGCGACTTTCTTAGAGGAGGACTATATGGCAAATCATAAGCCAAGAAGTAAGGTTATTCTTGATGAGCTAGTCTCAGATCAAGTTTCACCGCCACCTCCTTAGGCGGTTCCAGCATTTATTCCTGTGGTTGTTCAAAGAGGGAAAAATATGGACCCACCTGTAGATGCACAACATCAAGTGAGACAAAGTCGTAGTGGGAGATTGATTCGTAAACCTACAAGATTTCTCTTGTTGGGTGAGTCAAATCGAGGATGTCATCATTGATGAAGATGATGATCCCACAAGCTATGACGAGGCACTAGGAGAAGTTGATGCTCAGGAATGGCTTGAGGCTATGAATCATGAAATGGATTCTATGTATTCCAACTCAGTTTGGTCTCTTGTAGATGCACCTGAAGGGGTAAGACTCATTGGGTGCAAGTGGATTTACAAGAGAAAGAGAGAATCGGACAGGAAGGTTGAAACCTTCAAAGCTAGATTGGTGGCAAAAGGGTACTCCCAAATAGAACATGTGGATTATGAAGAAACCTTTTGGCCGGTTGCCATGCTTAAATCCATCCGGATTCTCTTAGGCATTCATGACAAATCTTGATTATGAGATTTGGCAAATGGATGTCAAAAGCGCTTTTCTAAATGGAAATTTGGAAGAGGAGATCTATATGCATGCAAGCAACCAAAAGGGTTTATAGCCAAAGGGCAAGAACATATGGTATGCAAGTTGCAAAGGTCCATTTATGGACTTAAGCAAGCGTCCAGATCATGGAACATCGATTTGATCAAGCCATTAAGTCTTATGGTTTTGAGAAAAGTCGATGAGCCGTGTGTGTATAAAAGGATCCAAGGTGACCCAAGTATCTTTTACGGTACTTTATGTGGATGATATACTCCTTATCGGAAATGATACGGAGGTATTATTAGGCATAAAGACCTGGTCGAGCAAGAATTTTGCTATGAAGGACACGGGGGAAGCCAATTATATTCTTGGTATTAAACTCTTGCGAGACCGGAAGAATAGGGTTTTGGCATTATCCTAGGCTAAATACATCGACAAAATACTTGCCGGGTTTAGCATGGAGAATTCAAGAGGGGAATGATACCCTTCAGGCATGGGATTCATCTCTCTAAGGAGCAATCTCCTAAGATTCCTGAGCAGAGAGAACGCATGAGTAGGATACCTTATGCATCAGCGGTAGGTAGTCTCATGTATGCTATGCTTTGTACCAGACCAGATATACATGCGGTGGGAGTAGTAAGCGGTACCAATCTAATCCGGAGAGGAACACTGGGTAGCGGTCAAACATATACTCAAGTACCTACGGAGAACGAGAGATTATATGTTGGTCTATTCTAGTGGGAGTCTTGAAACCATTGGTTATACGGACTCGAGATTTCCAAGGAGATATTGACTCAAGTAAATCCACCTCGGGATATGTGTACACCCATAATAGCGGTGCCATTTGTTGGAGAAGTGTAAAACAATCATGTGTGGCTGACTCTGCCACAGAGGCTGAGTAAGTAGCAAAGATAGCATCAGAAGAGAACCTTGCTGACCCTTTTACTAAGAGTTTGCATGAACGTGTGTTCGAGAGGCATGTTACATTTATGGGTCTTTGGAGGATTTCAGATTTGCTATAAGCTTTAGGAAGTTGAAATTTCATTTTGTTATTTTGTGCTCTTTGAGCATGACATTATGACATTGCAATTTTTTCGAATGGTATAAATGAGGTGTTTTTCATTTAAATTTCGCACACTATTTACGAGACTTAAAGGTCGGATCAATTGTGGAGTATATGATCATATGGATACGTTCATAGAGGACATGGTCATAGGTACTCACAATTGATGAATAGCTTCATGACTATTAAATTAAGTTAGACACTTTATTTAGGCTGCAATATTTTATGAAATGGTTTTGTCCGAATCATTATAAAATATTGGTGTGAGTTAATACTTACATTGAATGGATCAAGGAGAGATTTGATTAAGGTTGCTCTTCTTCCGTCATAAGGAATCAAATCTCGGATAACTATAGTCATGTAGTTGCTCTTAATCCCGAGTTTATTTTAAATAGGTAGTCGAATAGTTTTCATTCTTTGATTTACCAACAGTGAGGTTTGATCTATATGACGGCCAATAACTTGGTATTTTGGGATTGAGACTTTTTGGTTATCGGTGTTTATGAGATAAACAACATGGAATTTATAGGAAATGTCCACTTGATATGTTTCGGTACTTGGATATTGAAGACATTTGGCAAAGTGCATGTAATCCATTAGAGAAACTATCATAGTCAAGGAATAAATAATTGATTGAGTTACGGAAAACTAATCAATCAAATTATAGACATTCTATAAAGGGGTCATGCATATTCGTGTTATAATTGTCATTAATCTTGAAGTTCACATTCGGGCTTTTAGTGGAGTAGCACCGAACTATATAATCTTGATTATCATGAGCCTCGATAAATGACAAATGATAGATCCCCGTGCTAGCTCGAAACAAGGGATGGGATAAATTATCAGATGATGATGGCTTAAAGGTTACATGGTCTTGGGTTTACGAGCTCAAGTTTTGTATCTCAAAGAGCAAGTGGGAGATTGTTGGAATATATGCTCTTTGGTCACTTAAGCCCCAATTGGGCTTAAGTGAGACTTCTGCCCAAGAGCCCTATATACCCCTTTAGGTTTTAGGGTTAGGTCTTGGTGTAGTAGTAAATAAACCTATTTTCACCCATTGAGAAACCTAATTCACAAGGAGGCTCTCATCGAAATAAAACCCTAGAGGCGAGACGTTCATCATCCGAACGGTTGCCACACAACCATCTCATCCCCTCGAGAGATAGTCCTGGAAGATCGATCATAGAGCGGACTTGGACATTCGTGACTTGGACCGTTCGAGAAGAGGCTTTTAGATCGCTCATCTTTCCAGTAATCAAAACGATGACGGTTCATCTTTTTCTACATCGTCTCGGTTCGATACGCTTCCGCGTTTACGGTGAGATTCCTACATTATTTGATATTACTTCTCTGGTTTTAATATAAGACATATTTGAGGAATTGATCTTAGTTCTAAATATAAGATATAGTTTTCATATTTATCAATCTTTTCCTAATTTACCCATATTAATGTTCTCTCAACAATATTAAAAAATAAGAAAATTGAGGAATATACTATGGTATTTTAAAAAATACATGTTATATTAACTAACTTTCTTAATTTAATCAAATTAAATAAATATGTTTTATATTAAACATAAGAGAAAATACCAAAGAAGAGAAAGTTTAGACAAATTAGAGTGAAAATGACCAAACACAACTCATTTTTCTTATCCTTATTTTTTATTTTATCGCGCATTCTTGGAACTATGAAGATTGGAAAGTGGATTTCTTATCCAAACACAAAAATGATATAACTTTAGTAACATTTAGGGCCCGTTTGGTTGGGTTTTTTTATATGAAAAAAACATTTTTTTAATGTAAAAAAATGCTTGTTTTATTAATTTATATGTTTATATGATATTTTTTTAAAAAAAAGCAAAATTCACAAAAAAAAAAGGACAAAATGCTGCTTTTTTTTTTTTTAAAAGCTCCAATTTGAAGCTTAAAAAAAACCCTTAAAAAAAACTTTTTTTTTTTTTTTAAAAGTTCATTCAAACGGGCCCTTAGTGTTATAATTCCTTAACCAACCTTTAACATAAACTCCTTAATTTATAAGGATGTGACTTTTCAAAAACACATATCTTCATTTAAAAATATTTTAACATTAAATTATTAGATGGCTTTGCGCTATATAAATCCAAGTTGCAGTATTCAATATATTATTTGAATAAATATACTAGGCCTGCGAATATTAAGACAGTTTGTATAAATTATATAGAATTTAAGTTGTAGTTTTCGTAATTAAAATAATATATTTTGTTATTGAATTTAATTTGATGGTAATATTAAGTATTGGAATTATCTACTAGCTAGGAAAAATTAATCCACAACTCCTTGCAACTTACCTCAATTTTAAACAAGGTCCCGTAATTTATTTTGTTTGAATGAGCTTTTTTATAACTTTAATTTTTAGCCTTTATGAAATTCCATTTATATAAATGAATAGTGTTAAATGTAACGAATAAAATTTCATGACGTCCATAAAATTTTGTAAATTAAAATTAATAGTTTCTACACTCGATAAAGAATTAATGTCTGAGGGATCAACTAATGAGGGCCCAATTTAAACAAATGAACTACAACAACTTAATTTAAAATTGAGGTAAATTATAATGATATGCGTATTAAGTTTTCCTATCAACAATATTAATATCATTATCAATAATTTTTTTTAACTATATTAGGATTTAATTGCTTGAAATTCATAATTCCAACCATGTCCACCTTATTCATATTAAGTGCCAATGAACGGAAGTAAAAATGATAAACAACCAAATTGTGTAAGAGAATAAATTTTTAAATATAAATTAATGTTTTCTAAAATTTAAAAATAATAAGCTAGGATATTATATACAGAATTGTATACATAATGTTTTGGGTTAAATTACATGAAAACCTGAAATATTTTAATAATACTCCATATTATTATGGGGAAATCCATATAGGGGCCCTTTTTGGTGAAAAAATCTCAAAAAGGCCCTAAGATTATGAAAATCCCAGAAAAGATCTTGGGCCCTTTTTCGGGATTTTCGTAATCTCCCGCGACAACTAAATTACCACATTAACAATAAAATCAATACCCGTTAACAACTAAATCGATCGCATTAACAACAATATTTTAACAATTAAATCAGTTTCATTAACAACAATATCACCTAGGTTAACAACTATATCGATCATATTAACAACTCACAAATTCGAAAATCCGAGAAAAGGCCCGAGTCCCCTTTCGGATTTTGAATCTTGGCGCTTTTTGAATTTTTTTCTCCAAAAAGGGCCTTTAAATACATTTTCCCTATTATTAAACTAAATTTTGGTGTATTTAACCTCTTAAAATTTTTTTTTGTTGCACTCAGTATTTTAAAATAATATTTAGTGTAATTTTGTTTTCTTTAAAATATTTTATTTGCAGCCAACAATGACATTTTTTAGTCATGAGGTATCTGGACTTTAGTGAGTTTTGAGACCCAACTCATTGAAACTTTTAATTATATGAAAAATATTTTCTCCACAACTACAAACACCCTAAATTTAGGATACAAGGTGTTATTAAAAAAATAATTTAGAATGTTGAATATAGTGTAAAAGTTATTTTTTAAAAAAATTATTTTAGAATAATAGAGTATCTAGAAAAACACTTCAAACTATAACCCAAAAATTAGTTGAAATCTAGTTGCATATATAATCAGATGCCATTACCGGGCGATTGGAATATCTGAGCTGGTTGAGAGAGGTGATGGCTCGTTCCAAGGCAGTCTCGTTCCTGAGACGAAACCTTCAGAGCCCGCGCATCCTCACTTGCTACCGAAGCTTCTGCTCTCTCCCTGAGAGTTCTGTGAGTGATAATGTTGACGATGAAGTGAGCTCTCTCTTCACTTTTTTAACTTCTCTGCTTCTTCGTTGTGACGGTGGTTCGCGATCGCGAAATTCTTACTCTCACCTACACTTTTCCAGGTGCTTGTTGAAGGAAACGCGGCTTCTAGAACGGCGATTCTCAATAGACCCTCAGTTCTCAATGCTATCAATTGCACAATGGTGTGCTTCCTTAATTTACATTCGTCATCACCGTTTGAGACGTGTGTGTGTTCATCTGCTACTGTTTCAAATACATTGGGTCTTTCTGTGTGTTTTAGGTTGTTGCGTTTAGTCTCAATTAGTAAAACCGTTTATCTTGAATGTTCTATTGGATGCAATTAGCCCAAATGAATCAATGTGTCGTCTGACATAATGTATGCGTTTGTGATGCTTGTGAAAAAAATCGCCATGAATAAACAGGCCGATCCACGGTATTAATTTTTTCAATTCACGATGCCATCTAACTTCTTTTGTTTAATTAATTTAAATTTTTGTGTTCAAATGATGGTTTGTTTTATTGTGTTGGACAAGTAAGTTAGTTGTTGTGCTTGATAGCGGTTAACATGGGAGGGTGGGAATTCACATATATGGCTTGGTGGTGGTAGAGTGAAAAGGGGAGAATGGATGTGAAACTCTTCCATTTTCCAAATGACCCTTGACAATTAGTATTTTTTTTACTTTTCTTCTACTAGACAAGAGGAGTGAAATCATCTTTTCAAATTGTTCCTCTTCCAACTTATTTATATCAATAGCCTAAAGTGAGAGCTACAATATTTTGCATTCCTCGTAAGTTTTGCACTATTTCTCTTGTCATACCTTCTATTGTCAAATTAGTCTTCAGCTCTATTAGCACAGCTTTATTCTACAATTCCATAGTGGCTTAAATCTTACACCTTTTCTGTGTATTAAAATATTTTACTTTATTATTTTGTTATAATTTGACACTTACTAAGAAATAACATGTTTTTAGATATTCTTTTGGTTTTCAGGCTGCTAGACTGCATAAACTTTGCAAAAGTTGGGAAGACAATCCTGATATTGGGTTTGTGATGGTGAAGGTAATAAATATTTTCCATTATTTTCTTCTGTCCATCTGACTTATTATGTGTGAAATGATGACAAAGGTTGTGTCTATTCACATATTTATCTACACGCCATTTACACAATCCTTTTGAATTTTTAAAGGGTAGGGGCCGGGCATTTGCAGCTGGTGGAGATATTATTGCTCTTTACCGTTTTCTAAATCAAGGTGAAAGATAAAAAATTTACTTTTTGGATGGATAATGAAAGTTTATGCTTAATTCTACATCTTTGATGCCATTCGTTTCTCCTAAAATGTATGTTTATTGTTGACTACCTCTAAAAAATAGCCTTGAGTCTTCTCACAAGTATCATATCTTGTGAAGTGGGAATATTACTTAAACTAAATGCTGAATATTAGGATGACATAATATTAAATCATATTTCAAGCTTTTTGGAAAACAAAAGACACTATAAATTCAGGTACATGAAAACAAATGTACCTCTTCATAGCTTGATCATCCTCACAATCAGCTTAATGCTTCAACACAATTGTCGAGTTAAGCTGAAATATATTCATAGGGATAATGAATCAGGCTATTGATTTTCTAGCTCAAAGAGCAGTTAGAGATAAACATCTTTTGACTGTTTTGTCTGAGGCATCGTTAGAATTGGAGGCCATTATGCGTTTAGATATGGATGGGCGTTTTGTCCTCCTTACTATAAGTGAAATGCCACTTTAAATTCATCAAGGAGGCACATTAATATGGAATCATTGGTCAGTCTGTTAAGGACTTATTTAAAAAGAATGTGTTATCACTTCATGGCATATCTATCTCTCAATTATTTATTTTGACATATTTGATTGGATTTTATGGTCCTTCGTATTGTTATAAAATTTCAGCTGCATCTGTTGATTGTCAAAAATAAAGAGAGGAAGAGAGCAATAACTTATAATCTGTTTCTACAATATTTTGGGTCAAGAAATACAAAGGAATTTTCTTAATTTGTGCTTTTGTCATTGAATAATATATTTGAAGAGTTGGTTGTTGATAAAATATAAAATGACATCATGCATGTAACTTATTTAAGAAAAATTTAGCATCTAAGGTTATTTATGAAACTTGGTTATGCTAGGATGCTCTTTTTCCCCCTTCAATCTTTACTCTTCTTGTCATGTTTTGGTCGTGTCAATTTTCTGCTTGTTGTTCAACAGGACAACAGGTATTTAATTATTGCTTTAAATTTGTGCAGGGAACTTGGAAGCTTGTAAGGATTTTTTTAGGACAATATATAGCTATATCTACTTTCTTGGTACATATTTGAAGCCGCATGTGAGTACATCATTTGAAGGAATTAACAATAGGTTATTTTTACTCTTTTTGTTAGATATATAACTGTGATCTAAATATGTCCATGCTTTTATTTATGACTACTAATTCATCTAGAACTTATTTTGGAACTCCTGTCATAATGTGATCCAAGGGATTGACTTAACAAGATTCATAGCTTGTAGCTTAAACAATATTAGGTATTCTGATTTCTGAAGGAGAAAAGAGTTGCATGCTGCCTGCATTATGTATTGTTATCAATTAATTGCTGCTGAAATTTCATGCTAATTGCTGACAATGACAATAAAAGCAACAACATTTAGTATATTATTTTCTTTTTCTATATTAAAAAGAACATTTTGCTTCACAGTGAATTAATCTCGTACTTCCAAAGTTTTTTTTTTTTAATTCTTTGGCATTTATAATTTAAGTTGTGGACTGTCTCTTGTATGCTGCCTTATCCTCCTCTCTTGTTATTCTCTTTATTTCATTTTTTAAAAAAAAATTATGCCAAGAATAATATAAAATACTACATAATTGTACTTTTATAAGCTGTAATTTTGTGATTTTTTATCAAGTGTTAAAAGAGGTGGCTGTTCCAAATTGTGCTTGTTGAGGAAGTAAGGAGGGCAAAAGTTAATGATTAAGGAATCAGATACCAAGAAAATATAGGACGTTTTGGTGTATAGTAAATATAGGATTATTGTAAGACTTATTTACTCTGCACATAAATCTGACCCCTCAACGTCTATACTGTTATTATAACCGCACAAGGACAATGCTCATCTTTTTAGTTTTTCTTGGCGTAGTAGTGTAGTACAAGTAATTTTGTTCCTTAACTTTGCAACACTTTCTAAAATTCTTAAATTCTCTTAATAGTAAACTCTTCTCACCCTACTGATATTCCTAATATCTCATAAAATGTTTGACAAATTAATTTTTATGTTTACTATTTCGACATCCACCTCTGAACACAATCATTTGATAAAACGTTGCATATGCATTAAAATTTTTACAGACAAATTATTAATACATTCATCACATGTTCTGTTCATATGTTGTTTAAACAATATCAAAAACAAAGGTTCAAGTTTATGGTTATGCTAGCTAGATGCCTATGAAACAAAACTTATGTGGTTGCTTTTTTTGGCAGGTAGCTCTTCTAAATGGTATTACCATGGGTGGTGGAGCAGGAATTTCAATTCCCGGGACATTTCAGGTTGCAACAGACAAAACTGTATGTAGTGGGCCATTCTTCAGAATATTTATACCGTTAAACTAAATGATTCGTCCATTCTTGACATTGTTTCATTATCAAGCATTCTAAATTTTTGAAAACAGTTTCAATTAGTTTTACAGCTATGAGAGACAGAAAAGATATTGTTATAGAACTTCATCTATTCTTTGGACTTGAGAGTTTGATGCTGAACACCTCAATTAGTCTTTTGGACATTATATGTGCAGGGGAAATTTTGATATTGTACAAAATTACTTCCTTACATATTTATCTCACACTGATCAGTTTTATATCATTGTGCTTAATAAGTCCATGGAATGCCTTTATTGGTGAATCACATACATTTGGGAACCCTAGTCTACTAAATGTTTCATTTTTCTTTTATGTGACATGCATATATACAACTGAGTGCCTATGCTGAGCTCCATTGTACCTTTTCCCACTTTGCAGATTTTTGCTACCCCAGAAACTCTTATTGGATTTCATCCTGATGCTGGAGCTTCCTTTTACCTTTCACATCTACCCGGACATTTAGGTGAGATGATGGTTGTATCATGTATTTTCCATTGCCGTGTTCCAAGTTACTGAAGTATATGAATGGGTTACATGATCTATTTACATGAAGATAAACCCAGAAGATATTAAAAGTTCTACTTGTGCGCTGCTATGTACTCTTTGATAGCAGCTTGTTGTTAGGAGGGTGTTTTTCTTTCTTTTTTTGGGTCCAATTCTGCAGGAAGGAAATTTCAAATCCTAATAGACAGATGTGGGAAATATGAAAATTTTGAATTTGAGAGGCTGAATTCCTATCCCCATTCTTAGTTAAGGTGCCAAGTTTTGAAACACAACATGGAATTGTTTGATAAACTTATTGTTAGGTAGGTTAGTTAGATCAAATAGCTGGACCAAAATTCAGGAGTTCAAACTATCAGACATATGCAAATGTTGTAGCATTAGAAAACAGAAATTTGATTAATAAAATCGTTTTTAGTCATACTTTGTTTTTACTGGCTATCCTTGTTTTCAGGCGAGTACTTGGGTTTAACTGGGGAAAAACTCAATGGAGTGGAGATGATTAACTGTGGGCTCGTGACACACTATACATTAAGTGCAGTTCAGTACCCTTCTTGCTTGTCATTTATTTCCATTATACTTGCCTTTTCAGAGTATAGAACGTTAAAAGCATTGTTTTTTTTTTTCTTTCATCTTACAGAGGCTTCCATTGATTGAGGAACATCTGGGGAAATTGGTAACTGATGATCCTTCTGTGATTGAAACCACTTTAGAAAAGTATGGCGACCTTGCCCAGCCTGATAGTAGAAGTGCACTTCAAAGGTTTGTCCTGTCTCACACAATAATGTTGTCACAACCTTTTCTTATCATTGATAAAGAATTTATACAGTGAAGTCCTTCTATATCAATAGAAGAAAAAGAAACCGAAAAGGCGAAAATAAAGCTCCCTCCATACCTTGCATACTAAACAACCAAGTCCCAAGAGATGACCATAAGAATAGCCCACAAGAAGTTCACAAGACATTCTGTTAAAAATTAAGTTGTCTTGGATGCCCATTGACAACTGTTTTGGGCTCTGTTTGGTAATGCTTCATGTGCTTTATGATAGAAAATGGATAATATTTTTCTTTTTGCCAATGCTTATTGCACCTTAGAGAATGCTTTTCACAGCAGCTGTTACTATATACCTTTTTATTTTTTTGGGGGTGAACTCTGTTATAGATTTAAAATGCCAAAATTACCATTCTATTTTAATTTTATTTCAATATTTACCCTTATATGTTGTTAGGCTTTTATGCTATCATCTACACGCACACATTTGTATGTGGGGAAAAGATGCCTCCACTAGCCTATAAACACGCACACATTGATAGCTCTTGCTAATATACAATTTCCTCAATCAAGTGATAAATGTACTTATTCATAATCCAATAAAAGGAACGCAGAAGTAAATTTTATACCAAATTGCTATTATAAAGGGTTCTTTTCATTTTTTTCTCCATTGCGAAGTGTGAAAAAATAGTTATTTCAAGCATACAAGTACAAGGCTTATGCCTTGTCATTTTACATATCTATACCAAGTTTAAAAAGTTCTTATCAGACATCATATTTGCGCTATTGATAGAAGCCAAACCATATTTTTGCATGGTCTAATGCTTTTACGCATCACCAACTCTTGAAATGCCAGAGCAGTATCAACTTGTCATATTAAACTTGAGCTTTCAGTTAATTTGTTTCTCTTATGCAATTTACATGGAAAGTAAGTTTTACTAATTTTTTATTTTTATTTTTTTTTTTACTTCAGGATTGAAACTATAGATAAATGCTTTAGCCATGATACAGTTGAAGAAATTGTTGATGCTTTGGTAAGATTTACATCTTCCTTCGTATTTGAGAATCTAGCAATTTGAATATGAGACTTTTCACTGAAGTATATTAATTTATAAGTTCTTTAGAATTAAGCTCTTTTATTATCTATGAATGACATTTTCTCTATTCAAGTAACTAAGTCCTACGAAAATGAAACCCTGAGCTTCTAAAAGTAAATCAAGAAAATCAAATACTGAACTTCTACATAATTTATTTTATTCCCTTGATGTTCCATATAAAAGCTGCTACAGATTTAAGTGTGATGCTGCACCACTTTGGCATACTTCTTTTGTTGTTGTTGGTTCTTATTAGTCCTTCATTTCTTTTAGGCAAGTGAGGCAAGTCAAACAAACGATCCCTGGTGCACAAGTACCTTGAATAAACTTAAAGAAGCCTCTCCATTGAGCTTGAAGGTTGCCTTGAGATCTGTAAGTTTGTTTTCCTTATAAAAAAACCCTTTGAATCTTTGTTTTGTCTTCCCAATTCTTTTCTGATGAGAAGAAACCAGCCACTATTATGAAATTATGACGCATTTCATCCATTAACTGTTAGATACGAGAAGGTAGATTTCAGACTCTTGATCAGTGCTTGTCACGTGAGTACCACATGTCATTACAAGCAATATCTAAGAAGATATCTGGTGACTTTTGTGAGGTATAGAACTTTTTTGTTTCTTGCAAATGCTACAAAGTCATAGTCTTTAATTCCATGCTGTAAAATGATTTGAATATCTTGTTAGGGTGTGAGAGCACGCGTGGTGGACAAAGACATGGCACCAAAGGTAGCTATTATTTGTATTACTTCTTTTAGTCCTTATTATAAAGACCTATTAAATATTAACAAAAATAAAGACCTCATATTAAAAATCATTAGGAATGTTTTTAATGCTTTTAAAATTTCATAATCACCCACAATGAAGTTCATTAATTAGAGCAGATTCTATAATTAATTAGGAAGTTGTTTAGTTGGTTAAAGAATGTCAAAGCACCATTAGGAATGTCCTTATTATATAAGAAAGACCAACGAGAGTGCCAATGGTTTTGGAGCTTTGTGGCATGAGAACTTTCTTGTAAGTAGGAGGTCGCAAGTTTGATCCCACTTGTAACTTTAAACTGTTAGTGCCTACCCCCGGGAGAGTATACTCTACACTCCAGAGTGAGAAGTTAGCTTTCTTACCAATATATGTTTAGAAATTGTAGTGAAACTAATCCTGAGCCTTGTCCCTTAACTTTTAAGCTTGTACCCCACAATTTTTTTTTTAAAAAAATATTTAAAAAGCATTTGTGGGCTTGTGGCGAACATAATATTTTTGACATGGCATAAAGAACTCCGCAACAAAGAAATTTCTTTGAAAATTAAATTTGATCAATTCTTGCTTTTCGGTTCATCTTAGTGGAATTTGGTTATTTTCTTTGACCCTATGCAGTGGGATCCTCCTACGTTGGACAAGGTATCTAATGATATGGTGGATCAATACTTCTTGCCGCTTAGTGCATCTGAGCCTGGTCTCGACTTGCCTACAAAAATCAGAGAAGCATTTATCTAATAAATTTCTTTATGTACTCCATTAAAAATAATACCACAATTGAACTCCATTTGGTCTTTTGTTTGCCATTTATCAAGTTTATATGAATTGCCAATGAGGATTGGCACAGTTGGCTAAGGTGTCGGCCTTCACCTCAAAAGGGAGGAGGTTCGATACCCACTGGTCGATGTGAGAGCCTCACTGGTGGGCGATCTGTAAGTATTTCTGTAAGCGCTCTTTGAGCCTGGAGGTATGCCCTAGTCCTGGTGGGGTACCGGTGTCTACCCACACCTAAACTTTTTTTATACCAAAAAAGAAAAAAGTTTATATGAATTGGCAAATTTAGTATAGCTTATATGTTGGGTGTATTGTGTAATCCCCCACAAATTTGTAGTTGGTGCTGGCTATCTGTAGTAAAATAGCTTTAGCTTTGTTATACAAAATGAGTGATAGAAGATGCACACACTATCCACTCATGAAGATTTTAGTGCCATTTTCATTTATAAGTCTTTTTTCAAGAAACTTTGTGTGTGTTTTATTTATAAATTATTTTGCATGGTCTATGAGAAGCTTTTTATTTTCCAATTTATAAGTAATTGAGCAAAAGTAGGCGCTGTATTTTTGTGATTTACTTGGTAATGATCGGTACTATAGAGAAGAGATAATCCTAGATAACCTCACTAATATCGGGATATCTCAAACAGAGAATTCCAAATTTAAAAATAATAGTCGCTAGAATCATGCTAACTAAAGTTGATCCTAATTAAAGATGATCAAGTATTTTCTGTGAGACACTTGTGACTTTAGGCGAGATGTGGTAATTGCACTTGTTAATTAGGCACAATCAAACTTTGGGCTTAGGTTGACATGTAACTGATGCAAAGGCCAATCTAGATTAGCTGCAAGAGAAAGTTATATATTTATAGAATTGAATTTAGCCACAGGAACGAATGTTTCTTGATAGTCAATACCATGTGTTTGTGCGTATCCCCAAGCAAACAAAGAGCCTTATATTTATTGATACTGCCATCCAGATTATATTTCTTCGTGAAAATCACTTGCTTCCTACAACAGACTTACCGCAGGGTGGTTCAGTGTTTTTTCAGGTTTTTTTTTCCTAACGCGTTCAACTCTTCAATGTCCGATCTCTAATTTGGATCATTCATGGCTTCATGAAATGTCTTCGGGATTTCTTCATTATCAATAGTAGTCACAAAAACTGAGGTGACAATTTTTCATATGAAACATACCTCCCAATAGGATGTCTAATGTAGCTTCTTTTACCTTTTCTAAAAGCAATAGTGCACTGTAGATCCTCAAGACTAATTTCATGTTGAGTGTCATAGCCTTGCCTTGGAATAGTAATGGGATCTCCTTTTCCTGCTACTTGCTTGGTATGATTCCTTTCATGTGGATCTAGACTAGGTTTAGGTGATTGTATAGGAATTGGTTCAAGTATGTTTGAAGTTTCGTGTTTCTGTTAGAGATAATAGATAATTGATATTATGTAAATATCCTCTATAGGTATGCTAGCTGTCATTTATTTGTATATGCCACATGGATGGCTAAGATTCATTTGTAACCCTAATTCTATCCTATATAAAGATAAGAGCCAGAGGTGGTAAAATACTCAGGGCTATTCATTTAATTGGTTTTATCCTTTTCCTTTATTGGTACCAGAGCTGGGACCCACATTTTCCTTTTCAATTTTTTTTGACCTACTTTCCCAATTTCTCGTCTCTGCGATGGCGTCCTCGACTGCACCTTCCGAGACTCAGTCTTCCTCTATTTCTCCGGCACCCACTGTGCCGAAAACATATGCTCTCTTCCAATCTTCTAGCCAGACTTCATCGATCAAGTTGGATCGCATGAATTATCTCGTCTGGGCTTCAATGGTTTTGCCTCTAATCGAAGGTAATAGACTCTAGATCCATATTGATCCCACTATACTTGTTCCACTGATGAGTGTAATGTCATCAACCACTCCTTCGACGGCGGTTCCCAATCCAGACTTCGACGAGTGGTACTCAGTCGACCAGATGCTTATGGGGTGGCTCCGAAACACAATGTCCCTGGATATCGGCACTCAGCTCCTTCATTGTCGATCGGCCCTTGAGCTTTGGACTGAAGCTCGTACTCTCACCTTAGCAGTCTCTAAGTCACGGGTTATGGTTTATCGTTCTGAGCTCCATAATACTAGGAAGAATGGCCTCACCATGATTGATTACCTAATGAAGATGAAGACCACTGCTGACCATCTCGCTTTAGCTGGTGCGTCGATTTCTACCGATGAGCTTGTTCTTCACACCTTGAATGGTTTGTATGTCGATTATAACCCTATTGTAGTCAAACTTATTGATCAAGTGGGACTTACCTGGGTCGAAGCACAATCCTCACTGCTGGCGTTTGAGAGTAGACTCGATCAGCTGACCCATTTCTCTACTCTTTCCCTTCAACCATCTGCAAATTTTGCAGTCAAGTCCTCCTCATCTGATTCTGATGGTGTCTTTGATCGCTCGTCTGGCCGTGGCTCATGGCGTGGTGGCCGTGGAGGTAGGTCGACTCAGTCTCGCGGTCGCTCAGCTGGCCGTGGTTCTAGTGGTAATCCATTTTGTGACCTTTGCGATCGTCCTGGTCATAAAGTATCTAACTGTTTCAAGCGCTTTGACCGTCGCTTCCGTCCACCATCACATTCGCCTGCTCAGGCTTATTTTGCTGAGTCTTCAGATTTCTCCGAGGCTGATTGGTTCATGGATAGTGGCGCCACACACCATGTCACTTCTGATTCCTCTCATCTAGATGTGGTAAAACCTGTTGGTAAGCCTCATTCTCATTTGTCTTCCTGCACTGGTTCTCAAGTTCCCATTCTTGGCACTGGTCCTACCTCTATTACTTGCCCTGTCTCTGATGTTGCATTTAATGATGTTCTGCTTGTTCCTAGCATTTCTAAGAATTTACTAAGTGTTCACAAGCTTGTTACAGACAATGATGTTGCAATTATCTTTACTGATAAGGGTTGTGTTGTGAAGGACAAGGGAACCGGGTGTCTGCTAATGAAAGGTCCTCTAAGGCAGGGGCTATACCCAATGAGTAGAATTTCTTTGTTTCCTGAGGTCCACACTGCAACTCTGACTGATGCTGATTTTCTTGCTTGGCATTATAAGCTTCGTCATCCAAGCAATAAAGTATTATTACAAGTTTTAAAGAATTGTAATGCCAAAGTAGAACTTAGTGACACTTTTGTGTGTGAGGCTTGTCAATATGGTAAATTCAAGAGGTCATTATCTCATGCTTCTTCTCTTTTTGAATTAGTTCATATTGATCTATGGGGTCCTTCTCCTTTACTATCAATTCATGGATATTGCTATTATATTCACTTTCTTGATGATTTTAGTCGATATACTTGGTTATACCCTCTCAAGTTCGAAGGGGATGCAATTACCGCTTTTAAACATTTTTGTAATATGGTTGAGACTCAATTTCAAACAAAGATCAAGTCTATCCAATGTGATAATGGCACCAAGTTTAAACCTATCGTGTCTATTGCTGAGCATTCTGGTATAATCATGCGCTTCACTTGCCCTTACACTTCCTCTCAAAATGGTAGAGCAGAAAGAAAACATCGTCATATTGTTGAGATGTGGTTGACACTCTTGGCTCAATCAAAAATTCCATTGAATTATTGGGTTGAATATTTTCAAATGGCCGTCTATTTAATCAATCGTCTTCCAACTCCAATTTTGAAAGGAAAGTCTCCTATGGCATGCTTGTATAAAAAGGAGTCCGATTACAATTCTTTAAAACCTTTTGGTTGCACCTGTTATCCTTGGTTGAAGCCCTACAATTCTCACAAATTGGATTTCTACAGTCAAAGATATGTATATCTCGGCCCTGCTTCAAATCAGAAGGGTTTTAAATGTCTCAATTCCACTGGTTGCATATTTGTTTCTCGTCATGTAGTTTTTGACACAGTTACTTTTCCCTTTCATACAGGATTTATGAGCATTTCACGCAACACCACTAAGCCCAACAAAGGTGAGATCAGCACCTATGTTCCTCTTATTATTGGCGAGGAGAAATTGTCCAAGCCCACTCAAGCTCACTTACGGCCCAACACCACTTCATCTTTTACTCCTTTAATACACCCACCTATTTCTTCTCCAGCGTCCACACATTAGCCCACTACATTAGCCCATCCACCTCCTCTTACAAATCAACCCACCCAATCAACTCCATTACTTACCCAATTCTCCCACGTCCAAAACTCTTCTCCATCTCAAACACCTTTTATTCAATACCCGCCCACCTCCTCAACCCAATCCACACCTCCTCTCTTCTTTACCCCGATACCCTCTCTCGCCTTCCACTACTTCGTCTTCTTCCTCGGACCCATCGATGGTCTTTTCTTCACCACTCCCTTCCGACCGCCCTCTCCACTCTTCCTCTTCAAATCAGCATCCTATGATGACTCGTGGTAAATTAGGTATTTACAAACAAGATATCCTTTTGTTGGACTCTGTGAATCTGCTACTTCTCAATTTTTGTCTCATGTTGAACCTTAAAGTCTTCCTGTTGCTCTTGCCTCGTCCCATTGGTTAAAGGCTATGCGATCTGAGTATGAGGCTCTCTCTCGGCAATCACACCTGGGTACTAGTTCCATACAGAGGTTAGAAGCTTGTTGATTCTAAATGGGTTTTTAAAACCAAGTTCAAACATGATGGTTCTTTGCTGAAATACAAAGCCCGGTTGGTTGCAAAAGGCTTTCAACAATCAGCCGGTGTAGATTACAGTGAGACTTTAGCCCAGTTGTTAAGTCAACAACTATTCGTCGATTCTTACTCTTGCAGCAACTTACAAATGGAAAATTCATCAATTAGATGTCAACAATGCTTTTCTCAATGGGTATTTAAAGGAAGAAGTCTTCATGAATCAACCACCTGATTTCCGAAACTCCAAATATCTTAATCACATCTGCAAGCTTACAAAGGCCATCTATGGGCTCAAACAAGTTCCAAGGGCATGGTTTGAAAGACTTCGCCAAACACTGGTTAGTTGGGGTTTTCACAATGCTTGTAGTGATATTTCCCTCTTCTCTCTCAGAACCAACAAGCTTGTGGTCATTATTCTTATATATGTTGATGACATTCTTATCACTGGGAATAATCTGCTGTTTGTTCAAAAAGTCATTGTTAAGTTGAATGAAGTTTTCTCTCTCAAGGATTTAGGCCCCCTTTACTATTTTCTGGGGTTAGAAATTCATAGAGACAGTTTTGGTATATTTGTGAATCAAACCAAATACATTTTAGACTTGCTGAAAAAGTTTGATATGTATGATTGTGCTCCTGAGCCAACTCCTATGGTTACTAGCAGACATTTTTCAATTGATGATGGAAAGCCATTGGCAGATCCATCCTTATACCGATAGGCTATTGGTTCATTACAGTATCTTACCACCTCTCGACCAGACTAGCTTACTCAATTAATAATCTTAGTCAATTCTTATCTAAGCCAACTGATGTGCATTTTCAAGGTGTTAAGCGAGTTTTTCGTTATCTCAAAGGAACATATCATTATCGTCTACACATCAAACCAGTTGATTCTCTTCGTTTGATGGCTTTTACTGATGCTGATTGGGCTACAGATGTTGATGATAGAAAATCAATGGGAGGATATTGTGTTTATCTTGGGGGCACACTTATATCATAGTGTTCCAAGAAACAGAAAGTTGTTTCTCAATCTAGTTCAGAATCAGAGTATCGATCTCTCTCTGATGGAGCAACAGAACTTAAATGGTTGCGTTCTCTCTTGACATAAATTGGTCTGTTTATTCTACAATCTTCAGTAATATGGTGTGACAATCTAAGTGCTCAAGCACTTGCTTTTAATCTTGTTCATCATGCTAGAAGCAAGCATATTGATATAGATGTTCACTTCATTAGAGATCAAGTTTTATCTGGAGCTATAAGAGTCAAATACGTGCCCTCATCCCATCAAGTTGCTGATTGCTTGACTAAAGCTTTATCTCATTCTCAGTTTTCCTATTTTAGAAACAAACTTGGTGTGTGTCCCACACCCTCTCATTTGAGGGGGAATGTTAGAGATAATAGATAATTGATATTATGTAAATATCCTCTATAGGTATGCTAGTTGTCATTTATTTGTATATGCCACATGGATGGCTAAGATTCATTTGTAACCCTAATTCTATCCTATATAAAGATAAGAGCCAGAGGTGGTAAAATACTCTGGGCTATTCATTTAATTGGTTTTATCCTTTTCCTCTCTGTTTCAGTTGCTAGAAGGTGAATTTAAGGACTGCTTGGACGTGTCTCAGGAAGGACTGGTGATGATTCTAGTTATGTTTTTGGATCATCTATCATAACTTGCTTTCCACATTCCTTGTCCTGCATATTCTCATTTTCTATAGGAAAAATTGGCCAACCACTATCCCCCTGAATAGATAATTTGGAATAGAATGGTAGTGTTTCATTAAATTGCACATTTATTGTAATATATTCTTTCTTAGTGGCTAGAGAATAACATTCGTATCCTTTCTTTGTGTGGGAATAACCTAAGAAAATACATTTGATAGAACATAATCCAATTTTCCTCCACTATCATTGAGTAATCTAGCAAGGGCATATGGAGCAGACAAATAGGTACTGCAAGTTTGTTTAGTAAATTTGCAAGTATCACATTGAAATAAAGTACTTTTATTCATGGAATTAGGAAACAGAATTCTCATATAACCAAATATTGGATGACCTAGTCTAGAATGCCATAACATAATGTCTTTCTATGACATAGAAACAGAATTAAATGCAGAAAGTATCATATGACCTTTATTGTGGGAACTTCCTTCAAGGTAATATAGCCCATTACTCTCCTTAGCTTTGCCAATCTCTCTCCCCAAGACTATGTCCTAAAAAACAAAACAAAATTTAATGAATAAGATTAAGCAATTGATCTTAGAGGCTAAGCACTTTATTGACAACAAGTTGCAAGTTATTACTTGTACATATAAGACATTTTCTAACACAATATGTCTTGAAATAATGATATTGTCAGATCCCTTAACCTTAGCATAAGTATTAGCATCTTGTACCTGAGAATGTTCAGAGTGAGAAGAGAAATTCAAGTACAATTCTCTGCAACCTGAGATGTGATCTGTTGCCCTATAATTAAGCACCCATATATTCTTAGGTTTAGTAGCAAAATTAAGAGATGTAATTAATGTCATACCTGTATAGGCCAAGGTAACTGAGGAAGTAGTATTTTCAAATGCGTCCTCACATTGTTTATCAGAAGAGTGTCTATCTAGAATCCTGCGCAACAAAGGAAGTTCTTCTAAATTCAGAGAGTGATTTTCATTCATGTAGTTACCTGTCATTAGACCTTTACTTTCATCTCTAGATCACTGCTTGGAATGAACAAGTCTACCATGGAGCTTCCAACACTTTTCTTGAGTGTGA
This sequence comes from Acacia melanoxylon, assembly GCA_019022615.1. NCBI lineage: Eukaryota > Viridiplantae > Streptophyta > Magnoliopsida > Fabales > Fabaceae > Acacia > Acacia melanoxylon. The sequence goes on from JAFJYJ010000010.1 coordinate 9,982,886, forward strand.
CCATTCTTCTTACAATGATCACACCTTAAAGAAGCTTGATTTCCTCTCTGATCACCCTTTTGAGGTCGATGAGTTACCATTGCCGAGCTCTCAGCTACAAGACAATAAGAGAAAACTGGTGACACCTGCACCAATGCTTTTTGACTTCTCTCATTTTTAATCATGTTGAATGCATCTTGCAAGGTAGGTGTTGGTTTTATCTTCACAAACATCATTAAGGCCAAAGAGGAATTCATAACACTTGTCTTATCAACTACTCCCTCCGGTCCTAATTATAGGAACACTTTCGGAGTGAAAATTACACTACGAAAGTGTTCCTATAATTAGGACCAGAGGTAGTACTTTCCTAAAGTACAGTTCATTGGTGTGGAATGGTCATTGATGAATGTCACAAAAGTCAATTTTCTTCCATAGTTTGGCCAATGCACTGTAGTATCGAGTAACCGACCTCTTCCCCTAGACAAGATTACAGAGTAATATTTAGATTCGTAACATAGGGGCTTCGTTCTCCCATTCAGAGTATGTACGTCACACTGATTCCCATATTTCTTTAGCTGAGTTTGCTAGAAGGTTATTTTTTGCTGGTATCTAGAGTCATTGAACTAGCCATGTCATCAACATGTTATTCTTGACACACTATGTTTCATATGTTGGATCTTATATTTCTGGCGGCTGCGGGTTCTAGGTAAGGAAAAAAAACTGCACCAGACCAGAGGGTTTGACCGAAAAATAGGTGAACCGGCCACATATTTGATCCGGAACACCCCATGAACTTGGAAAAGTTCGAACGGGAAAAAAACAATTGGGTTGTGCAAGTTTACACAGTTTTTTTAGAAAAAAAAAACTTTTATAAGCCGAAAAAAGTGATAGGTATGATTAGTTTTGATGAGGTCAAATATTAAGAGTAAAAAGTTTGCATAATATATTTATCTCATACATTGACTTATGGAGAATGATCAAGAAAAAAAGATTAAAGAAAGAAGAACTTGCAAAATATAATGATAATATCAATATTCAAGTTCTTAGATTTGATATTGGAAGTCTCTATGATTAAATGGAAGTTGAAATGACTTAATTTGGAGTTAAAATAATTTATTTCAAGCTTCACCATGAATAGTGATTTTTGAGCTACATTAACATCACTATTGAGCTACAGTAACATCACTCTTGTGCTACTGGAACATCACCCGAGTTATGTTCAAGAGTGATACATGAGATCACTCAAGTGACTATCATGTTTTAACATATTTTGTTCAGCTCAGTTTTCTTCAGCATGCAAGAGGTTTAGTAATTTGGTCATATCTCTCAAACCACACATCCGATTGAGGTGAAACTTATTTCATATGAAACTAGACTGAGAAACACAGACACCGATATCAAGCTCAAACGAGTTCATATGAAATAGCTATGAGATTTGGAAGTTGACACTGGAATTTCTCGATCAATTCAAAACAAGTTCAGTAAATTGGATGTATCTCACAAAATACACATTCAATTGAAGTGAAACTTGTCGCATATGAAATGGAACTCAAAATGATTTTCATATAGGTTGATATCAAGCTCAAAGATATACAAAAGAGATATAGATCTTAAAAGTTGACGCTCAATGTTCTCACGATGTTTTAGAACAATTGTCATTCTTCGGATCATAAATTTCATAATACAATGAGTTTAGGACTGAAACTTGTTGCATATGAAACTATATTCAAGAAAAGTTTTAACAACATCAAGATCATGGTCAACAAAGAACAACTAGAAGAGATATGAATTTCGGAATTTACAATCATATAAAGATGCTGCTCCATACCAGCTACCATGAATGTGATGGAAACTTTCAGAATACAATGAATTTGGAGCTGATTCTTTTCTCATTATAAATAAGACTTAAAAAAGAAATTTATGAGGATAGGTCATTTAAAAAATTTGGAGTTATATTCGAAAAGTTATGCCCACTGGAAGTTGACCTCTATTCTGAAAAGGAAAAGATTATTGGAGTGATTGGATAAGTACTTGAGTAATTCATTGTCACTCACAAGCATTTGCGAGCGACTCACAAAGGTTCTAAGAGTTGGAGAAAGATCACTCGACTGATAAGGGTACCAAAATGAATCACTAGTGCTTCATGTGTGCAGGATGATTCGAAAATCAACGGACATAAGGGTACAAAAAAGATGAAGATTCCTAGAGTTTCCCATAGTTCTAGAAGGAGATTTATACAATCTATATCAAAAGGGAGAACTCATGGAGAATCTATTACTGTAACTTTATGGTCAAATCATAAGAAGCAATGGATACCAGTAAAAGGAATATGTTCTACCTTAATGATTGTCTACCATAGAGTATCATTCAACTATCCTAAGGAAAATACGAAAAGGAGGATCTCTCAAGCATCAAGTAGAAGACTCCTAGAGTCTAGATCTTTCGAGAGCCATCACCCAAAGCAAGGAATTTAAAGCATCAACATCACAAAAATATACAGTGGGTAAGAAAAGGCACCCATTCAAGCAAGTACAGGTATACAACGGTAAAACCTCCTACACTTTCATTTCTAATATTTATTGAGGTTTTACATTTCACAATCTTAGGAATGAACATTGCAAACTATCTTGGAAATATGTTTTCTAAATCCCTTAGAATATTCATTTTGTAAATTTATTTACAAAGGGATTGCAATGTTCAATAGTCTAGTCATTTATGCATACATGAATATTTCAAAAGAAAATATCACTTTTTATGCATAAAGTCATCGATTGATTCATTGTGCTCAATTGTTCTGATTTGATTATATTTTTAGAGCATGTAAATTTTGTTTTGATTCCTACATGCTAACCTTAAATGGATCCAAGTGATTTTGTATGCCAAGGAAAGAAAAAGGTCATACTATTTTGTAGGATCAAAGAAACTTCTCAAGAGTGCAACTATATAGAGAAATAATTCAAGGCTTGAGGAAGCTAAACAAGTTATGCTTGACGTTGATGGTGAACGTTGAAAAAGGAAACATCTACATCAATCCATCTTAATCAAGCAAGCTTCTACAAGGATAAGAAGAATTACAGTGACCTATCTTGCACTCAAATGAATTACATATTTGGCTAATGAATACTTATCTATTATTACATTCCATTAGCAATCAATCATTTATGGTTTTCAAAATGTTTTCAGATTGCTAAATGGACTGTAAGTAAAATTGTACATAACTTTTTGAGTTTATGTTTTTGAAATGCACAATTCTAAAACTTGTTTGGATTACAATTCACCTTGTTTTATAAAAATTCATACACATGTTTTGGAAAATATTCATACTTTGATTGCATTCAAATGGTGTTTCAAAATTGGAAGTTAAACTTTTATGTACTAAAAGTCAGAAATGATTCAAATCTATCCAGTAGAGTTTTCCCAATCATTCACATATTGATCTTTGGTATTCAATGTGTTATTTAGTACTTGAACTCCTCATCCTTTATTTTCTAATGAGTTAGACCTTATGTCTAACAAGTTGACCATCTATATGAGTTTCAAACCCATCTCCAAGAAAAGAATTCAATTTGTGAAAGCCTTATACCTAATGCATAAATCCTTATTGGTCCAGTTATTCCAAGCATTATGAATGTTTATTAATGCATTGAATGTTAATGCATTAACCATTATAGTGGAATAACTTACTAGGATAATATTTTGGAACTCTAGTCATTTGGACTAATGAGTATGTGCTTAATAATCCATAAATTATTATACTCATCTTGTTGCTCAAATACATTAACAATTATCTTCATTCATTTTTGAGTAATTAGAGCCTTGTATTCAAATTCTTGCTTTGAACATTCATATATTTCTATTGTACTAAACATGTTTTGCCCTTATGACTTTTATTCTTGAGAAAATTCTTCAACTTGTTAACTTCAATGTTCGACATGTTCTCCAAAACTGAAACATTCTAATATATTCTTTAACATGTTGACATCCACCACGTTTGGAGTGAGTATTGATTTTGAACATGTTTCAAAAATGAGTTTTCATACGCTAGAAATCTCAATCTCATGATGCATTATCATGGTTTAAAAGAACATTTGATATTTGAAAAAATTTACATATTTCATTATCATTTTTGACAAATTTAATCTCATTCATGCATTACATGAGATTATTATCAATGACATCTTTTCTACATAAAGCGTATTTACAAATTGTCATTAAAAAATAACATTCTTGGTATCATTTATTTGTTATTCTTTATGTTCAGTGACATGAATTCATTTAATAACATTATAATTCTGGTCTTTGTTGGTTTAATATACTCTTTGCTCAAATATAATATGGTTCAATTATGTAAGAACGAGCATAAGAGTTATTATGTCTAATATTAAGTGGACTCAAGAAAAGTCAGGTACCAAAAGCAGAATCCAAGAATTTTATGTTTCTATCAATGAAAAACAAAGACAAATGGAGGAAAGAACACTTGTAAGGTCCACTCAAGTGAATTATAAGTAATGGCTGCAATCTCATAGTAAATGGTAGTATCACTCAAGTAACCACTTGAGTAAATGCCTAACGGAGTAGTACTTAAAGGAGTGAGATGTCATTCTCATTTTCATCACCTCGAGCAAGACTTAAATCCTATCCAATTTTTTTTGACTCTCCTACTCAATTCCTCTACAAAACTTATAATAGTATTTCAATTCAGGGAGAGTTTTTAACTCTATTCTTCATATTTTTTTAAGTCATGCATTCATTAAAGGGGAGCTTCACATTCACATGTGTATTATATCATAAGATCTCATCTCTTTTATTTTAAGAAATTCTTTATATCATACTCATCTACATTCACCGTCAATTGATTAGTTTTGATGGATTGCTCTTATATTTTCCTTTCATTATCTTAATTTGAAAATATCATATAAAAAGGAATACTTTGATACTTGATTGCACTAATAATTCTCTTTTCCAAGAAAGTTTTGAATTTTTGGCAGGAAAATTCATTATGTGCAAAGGACATTCTTTAACGCACTACAAGGAGAAACTATCAAAATTGAGGAAAGATCCTTTGACGCTCAATCAAGACAAATATATTGGAGGCAACCTTAAAAGCAACAACACATATAAAGGAAGAGGAAGACCTCTTGGAGCCAGATAAGATGTGCTCTACGTAAGAGCTCTATGAAGAAGAGGAAGATGATGGAAGTTGAGACTTCAAGGATAGATTAGGGACATTCTTTGGTCCATTTATCTAGAGATATTTGAGAAAGAAGCTTTAAAATTTTGACACAGAGATTCCCACCAACAATGCTAAGTTCATCACTTTTGTGACAGTTGTGTGACATGGTTACTCAGAACTTCAAGGTTTTGTTTAAGCAGCAAGAGGCTGAAAATAGGATGATGTTTAAGGTTGGGACCATTATGAGGAGTTATGAGCAGAGATTGGATTCATTTGAGGCCCTATTCGAAGATCACATGGGTACCCCTACTCTTGAGGTGCCTATTGAGAACACATCTTTAGAGTCTCAATCTTATGTGATTCCACCTTCTCCACCTGTCTCTTCAGATATTTGACCATATTCATTCAGTTGAGATACCACTTGAGAAGCTTAGTACCATTCCACATCTCAAAGATTATTCCTAATACTTCTATTGAGCACACTTCAGAGCACAACGTCACGGATTTTATACAACAAGAAAGCAGGCAAATGGACTTCACAAATTATTCATCAATTTTCCAAATCTACATGAACATTTCTAAACTTTATCTCTTTATATTCTATGAATATTTTGCACATTTTTTTGTATCACATTAAAAATGAAAATACTTTCATATAGGGGAGAGAAAATTATTTTCTTAACACATTCCTTTTGATTAAGGGAGAGACAGTCATTTCTAACTTTTTCATATTTGCCTTTCCACAAGTTTTTTATTTCAAAATTTTTGCTAATGTCAAATAAGGGGAGAGAATGGCACAAAAAATATGTTGCATTTAATAAGTTTTCATACTCATACACATTTTTCGTGAAGGATTTGCCATCATCCAAAAGGTGGAGAATGTTATAAATATTAGTTTTGATGATGTCAAATATTAAAAGCAAAAAGTTTACATAATATATTTATATCCTACATTGACTAACTATTATATTTAATGTAGATTAGTCCAAATTGAATTATGGAGAATCATTAAGATATAATGAAAGTTGAAATGGTTTAATTCGAAATTAAAATAAGTTATTTTAAGCTTAACCATGAATAGTGATTTTTGAGCTATAGTAACATCACTCTTGAGCTATATGAACATCACTCAGGTGATGTTCAAGAGTGATACATGAGATCACTCAAGTGATTATCATGTTTTAGCATACTCTGTTCAGCTTTGTTTTCGTTCAACATGAAAAAGGTTCAGTAATTTCACCATATCTCTCAAACCATATATCTTATTGAGGTGAAACTTATTTCATATAAAAATAGACTCCCAACGCGACACACAGCCACCAATATCAAGCTCAAACGAGTTCATATGAAATAGATATGAGATTCTAAAGTTGACACTGGAATTTCTTGGGTCAATTCAATACAGGTTCAGTAATTTGGATTTATCTCACAAAATATACGTCCAATTGAAGTGCAAATTGTTGCATATGAAACGGAACTCAAAATAGTTTCATACAAGCTGATATATATCAAGCTCAAAGAGATTTAGACGAAAGAGATATATGTCTTGAAAGTTGACGCTTAGTGTTCTCATGATGTTCTAAAACAGTTGCCATTTTTTGGATCATAAATTTCATAATACAGTGATTTTAAGACTAAAACTTGTTGCATATGAAACTATACTCAAGAAGTGTTTCAACAACATCAATATCATGGGTAACGAAGAACAACTAGAAGAGATAAGAATTTCAGAAGTTCGCAATCATATAAAGACGTTGATCCAAACTAGCCGCCATTAATGTGATTGAAACTTTCAGAATATAATGAATTTAAAGATTATTCCTTTTCCATTAGAAAGAATACTTAAAGAGCGTTATGAAGATAGGTCAATTGCCAAATTTGGAGTTATATTCAAAAAGTTATGCCCACTGGAATTTGACCTCGTTTCGAAAAGAAAAAGATCATTCGAGTGATTGGATAAGCACTTGAGTAATTTAGTGTCACTCGCAAGCATTTGCAAGTGACTCACAAAAGTTCTGAGAGTTGGAGACATATCACTCGAGTGATTTAGTTTCACTCGCATAGATTTTGAAAGTTGAAAGTAGATCACTCTAGTGATAGTTTTTGTCACTCAAGTGATTCAACGTCACTCGTAGGATTTTGCAAGTGACTCGCAAGGTGATTTGAGAGTTGGAGAATATCACTCGAGTGATGCTTTTGAGAACTCAAGTGATATGCTCAAGATCACTCGAGTGCATTAGTAATCACTCTAGTGATGGTGCTAACTTGTGAATTTCCAATGAGGCACTCACAGAGGAATCAAAAGTGAAGTGATATTAACATTAGATCACTCGAGTGATCTTAAGAATCACTTTAGTGGTCTGAGATCACTCACAAACGAGTGCAAGTGATCCTGAATCACACTCAAGTGCATGTTTATTGTCTTTGAAAATCAACGTCTTGATAATTTTGATACTTGTGATAAACATCCATATGAGCTCCATAATCACTCATACTATTTCTTAATATTACTAATCTCATTTATGTATAAGTTTTAGGTGATTATAACTCAGATTAAATTCAAGCTCAACAAAAGCAAAAATTTGTCATAAGCATTTTATACAAAGCAAAGCAAACAGAGGGAAAGCAACGGAAGCATTTGATGAAGCAAAGAGAAAACAACGGAAGATTCAATTTCATTAATGACTATTATTCCTCTCTATCAGATAAATTTGAATGCTCACAACAGTCATTAATACAGCACTCAAGTCAGAGCATTAACGAAGCCAACGACAAACATTCTATGATTAAACTTGGATTAGAGTTCAACGGCCAAAAAGCAACATAGGCTTCAACGGCTACTTCCAAAGGACATCCAACGATCATATTCTAAGATACTTAACAGGAAGAATTGTTCAACAGTCGAATACTCTTCATCAACTATAAAAGGAGAAGCATTCAAGATAACGATGACATGAGCCTATGCCTACAATGTCAATGTGCCAATACTCTTACCCGACCGAAGCTCTGTAATCATACCCCTACCTAGTACTTCAATGTTAATCATCATCTACTTCATAACAGTTTCTCCTTTGTTCTTAAGAGGGTATAACCTTATGTATCTACTGTAGTCATCAATAAAATGTATATAATACTGGTACCCTTGAACATATTGAATAGGAGAGGGACCCCATAAATCAGTATGTATTAACTCAAATGGTAAAGAAGCGTGAGATAAAGACTTGGAAAAAGGCAATTTTCTTGATTTTCCAGATTTGCAAGCCTCACAAACCAAAGTGTTACTAACATGAGTTTTGACATTACAATCATTCAAAATTTGCTGTAAAATCTTATTGCTTGGGTGACCAAGCTTATAATGCCAAGTCCTAAAATCCTCATCATTCGTAGGAGTAAACGCAGAGTGTGCCTGAGCCTTAATTGTGCTCACTGGGTAGAGTCCTCGTCTTGGAGTGCTTGTCAGTATGAGGGACCCTGTTTTCTGATCCTTCACAACACAGCCTTGATTAGTAAAAATAACGACAACAGGATTATCTGAAACAAGCTTATTCACACTTAACAAATTTTTAGTAACTTGAGGAACAACTAACACATCGTTAAGATGCATATGAGAATCAAAACAGGGAATAGAGGCAAAACCAATTCCATGAATGGCAGTCGTGGACCTAGTACAAGTAAAGAGATGAGAATGAGGCTTACCCACTGATTGAACAAAGTCAAGATGAGATGAATCAGAAGCAACATGGTGATTAGCACCACTATCAAGATACCAATCAAAGTCAACAGCATCCAAAGCATCTACATGAAATGCCTGAGGAGGAGATCGAGTAGGAGGGCGAAAACTCCGATCAAATCGTTTAAAACAATTAACAATATTGTGACCGGGTTTCTCACAAAAAGCACAATAGGGACGGCCTGAGCTATTGGAGCCATTAGAGCCAAAGTTACCAGTGGACCTTCCTCTAAAATGATTATTTCAACCCCTCTACCACCACACGATGGAGCTCGTGCGAAGGTCGGGCTTGATCAGAAAAAGCAACATTCACACTGGGTTGCAGAGAAAGAGAAGAGAAGTTGTTTAATTGCTCTAAACGAGCCTCAAAAGCTAACAGAGCAGATTGGGCGTCAACCCAAGTCAATCCTTCCTGATCAACAAGTTTTACCACTACAGCATTATACTCACCATCTAAGCCATTGAGGGTGTGAAGTATCAGCTCATCGATGGAAATGGGGGCTCCGGCCAAGGCGAGGTGATCGGAGATGCGTTTCATCCGAGCAAGGTAATCAGCCATAGGCAGGCCATTTTTATGAGTACTGTGGAGCTCCGACCGATGAATCATAATATGAGACTTGGAGACTGCAGAGGTGAGAGATCGAGCTTCAGACCACAGCTCATATGCCGTCCGGCAGTGAAAAAGCTGGGTCGCAACATCCTGAGTCATCGTGTTGCAAAGCCAGCCGAGGAGCATCCTATCGACAGAAAACCACTCCTCAAAAGCAGGATTGGAGATTACGGTAGTGGACGGCGACACATCGTGGTCATCAGCGGGACAGGAGCAGCACCATCAAGGTGCGATTGAAGCCGGTTACCTTCGATTAAGGGCAAGACGATGGAGGCCCAAACGAGATAGTTGATCCGATCCAACTTGATCGTGGAGGTTTGGCTACTGGACTAAAATAAGGCATAAGTCTGGTGAGGGGTGGGAGAGGCGGTGGGATTTGCAGAGGGTGAGGCGGCAGGATTGGCGGAGGGTGAGGAGGTCGTACCAGTGAAGGATGGGGACGAAGACATCATGGGTGGGTGGCTGAAGAAAGAGAAATAGGAAAAGAGAGGAAAAAAGAAAAAAGTGGCTCTGGTACCAAGATAAGAAAAGACAAAAGGTGAGATAAATTGCCCAAAGGATAATTGCTCCTTAGGTTACTGTGCTATTTATAGGATGAAAGCATAACAAGATATTGTTACAAAACAATTTTAGCCATACATGTGGCTAACATATCTACAAACAATATTATCATCTATACACAAGATACTAATTACCTATTAGTCCTAACAAGAGCTAGAAGGAGTGTAAAACATAATCCAAATTGGAGTGAGTAGGTATAAAACTTGTTGCCAAATGATTCAGAGAGATTTCATTCCTCAAATTACATTCAATAACAATGGTAAACTAAAATCGATAGCATCATCCCATCAGTAATATGATGATGCATATTCTTTTTATTAAAAAAAGGAATATAGTCAATAAATTATGCAAAGCAACATAAAGGGCCTGGAAATCCGGATCAATAATAGTATTTGATAAATGATGATGCAAAACTATGTAAGATCATAATTTATTCGTACATTGTTGTCCCAAAAAATGTTTTATCCGTACATCATAGTACCAAAATTACAGCATCTTCTATTTGCTTTCCAAAATTGAACCAAAAATGAATCAAACCTATAACATATATCTAAATCAACGTCACAGTTTCCATTCTCTATTAATAAATAATAAAGCGCACATGATTCTCAGATTTCAGGACCATGTGCTGCAAGGACTAAGCTAGCCTATTCAGTTCCCTTGGTGCTTTTGTAGTTGTTTATCAATTGCGTCTGTACATCATGGGAGACTGGCGAATGCTCTTTGTACTCCATAGTGAATTCCCCTTTACCCTGCAGGAGAATTAAAATCCAATTAAGCGAGTGTCAGTTATCACCACATGTGACATAATCTTCGTTCACTCGATATTCTGGTGGGTACCTAAGCGGGATTGGGAACCCTACCCTAAAAGCTAGCCGTTCCGGTGGTATAACCAACCCACTTAAATAATCCATTGAGCATGTCATCCTAGTATCCCATACTACCAAGTCTCCATCATATTCCAATTCAAATCTTCCGCATTTTAATGATAAATGTGTTAGATTGCAGTTAGCAGTCAGTCTGAATCCTTCACACGAGAAAATAGAGATGCATTCAATTATAGAGAGAGATATTGTTATGAAATGTTAGTCCCATGCATAGTTCGCTTGCATTATTGTCTATATTTGAATGCATGATAGAAAAGATCCAAACATATGGTAAAAGAAGCATCCAATGTAAACAACTCTCCAGGCTCGCTCTCCAACTATAAAATGTGCAATATCTGAGGTTTCGTATGGCCTCAATATTCACCTGTGTCATTGATCGAAGTGATGTGGAGTATCCAAACATATTGTTCAGAGGAACCTGAAATAATAAATCATGAAAACAGTCAAATTAATTTAAGCTTAAAAGGTACAAACTGCAATAAGCTTCAAATAAAAATGACAGATATTAATTCAAATGAAACTAGCGGAGAAATATTATGAAGTTTCCATCATTCAACATAACATTGTTCCGCCAACATTGGAGCTTTATAAATAGTGTACTATTCATATATTTTAGTGCATCGTATAAACTATAATGAATGAAATAACAGCATATAAATAGTGTAAATTAAAACCATCAAACTTAAATTTCTAAGGGGTAAGTGATTGGAGATGATTCAAGTGAAGATCCATGAATATTTTTGGTTATATTTCTCTAACGTGACCCTTGACACAAAAAAGCCATTTGAACTAACAGGAGGTGCCGAAATTTCATCTTATCAGTAACGGTCATGCTCTATTGCCATGTCAAGTATACTCCGGAACTCAAAAGCTTAGCTGAACTAAATCTAGCAATCATGAAACAAAATCTAGCTCCTAACATAATCATGACACAAACTCAAACATGTTAATACATCTACAACTAGCACATTGCCAGCCTTGCAAAAAGGGCAATCAAGGACACATTTACATTAGCCCAGGTCCTGTTTTGTATGTCAGATCAACCATAAGTCATGTATGGCCATGGGAAGTACAGCCTGTCCTCCATCCTCCACTTCCAAAAAGAAAAGGCTTAGCTCACTATATGTTCATATTCACATGTATTACACCACTATTTTGAAATTGAATTCCACATATCAAGAATCAGGGCTAACTAAATAAATGATTAGAATATACATTGACAATTAGTAGGCAGTGAAGGTAAGCCATTCCTCATCCTTTGAACAGGGACAAAATTCAGAGAAGCACGATTCATTGAAGAGATGACAACTTAAACCACTCTGTCGTACTTATATCAATCACATATTACATTTGATTTCTTTATTTTTCTTAAACAAAATGAGGTACTTACATGAGCAGTAATAACCGAATCATCTCCATCCTGGTCATTTCCAACAATTACACCTTTTCTCCTATCAAGAGTTATAAAGAGCAGTCAGGAAAGTCGGGCTATTTAGTATTTGTCGTCATAGTTCAAAGAACAATTAGAGATGTCAATAAAAAACCCTCACTTGTTGATGTCACCGGCAACAGCCCCCTGAAATTCTGTTGGTACTTTCAGCTCGACCAGCATAATAGGTTCTAATATTACAGGTCTGGAAACTGCATAGCACTGTCATAGAAGATAGAAACACCATAATTTATTAGTGATGAAGTCCTAATTTGTACGTTCAGAGAACAATAAAATGATAAGTCAAAATCAGAAAGATATGTGCAGCTTTGCCCAAGGACCTGTCTAAAAGCATAGATAGAAGCTAACTTAAATGCAAGTTCACTGGAATCGACAGAATGAGCAGCACCATCAGTCAAGACAACCCGAAGATTTTCAACCGGGTGTCCAATTAAAGAACCCCTGCACAAAAGGCAATCAGGTTCACCAATCCAAATATAACAATAATCATTTTTCATAAGCTAGAGATCTATAATCAGTCTAATTACAAGGAGTACACAATCCTATTATTCCTATATGATAAAAGTTACAAAATTATAATTATCAAAAAAGTAAGAATTCACTCACGAGTTTGCAGCTTCTCTGAAACCCTTCTCAATTGCCGGGATAAAATTTGATGGTACAGCCTGCCCAACAAGCAAGTTTTCAAATTCAAACTTAGTTGGGGACCCTGCAGGAAGTGGTTCAATATAGCTGCCATCACACGAAATACAATATCATTAGAATCCTAGAGATGTTTAGGACAATATAACTGAAAAACTACAATTAGAATTCACCAAAAAGCATGGTAAATATAATTCAAATCAAATGGAAATTATAAGATCAAGCTGGTTGCTCCAAATTAATATGCCAGCAAGCAACCCATTTTACAAGAAAAACATGCATGTCACTCGTGGATACCATCATGCACTCAATTTTTTATTCAAACATTGTTCACTCAGATGCATCAAATTTAAGTATATAACATTGTTCTTTATTTTATTTAAAAATAAAAATCTCAAAAAAGGAAAGCAAGAAAACAAAAAACCCCCAACCAAGCTCCCTACAAATATTCAAAACAGGTTTAGGATACCAAACAAAATGAAAGGGAAGTGCATTACTGTGTACTTAATTAGAAAAGAAGATTGCTAAACCAAGCTTACCCAATAACTCGACCATATTGACCTTGTCCTCCAGATTGCTTTTTATGTAAATAATCAAAATCGGCACGTTGGGTAACAGTCTCTCTAAAATTAACACGAGGCTTTCCAACAGTAGCATCAACCTTCATAGGCAAAGACATTAAAATAAAACTCCATAAGAAGCAAATTTCGACGTTGTCAACAACATTGTGCTGAAAAAAACAAAAAGAATTAGTACCTTGTACTCTCTCCTAATGCGTTCAACATAGACTTCTAAATGCAATTCCCCCATTCCCGAAATGATCGTCTATTTACAGTGATAAATCAAGGTCATTGTGATAAATAATGAATTTTTCCAAGTAAACGAATTGGCGGAGAAAGATAGGAAAAGAAACCTGCCCACTCTCTGGGTCCAAGCCAACGCGGAAAGTAGGATCCTCTCTCTGGAAGCGATTCAAAGCTTTTGAAAACTACAAGCAATACAAGGAGTTCATTATCTTTCATATTTTTGGAGTCAGAGGAAGAGGTGGGTTAGTGTGTTGCATCGTTTAAGAAACTACTCACTTGCCCTCCAGAATCTTTTGAAATGGGTTGCACAGCCAATGACATCACTGGCTCAGGTACATTCATAGAAGTCATTGTGTATTTGACTGACCCATCAGTAAAAGTATCTCCTGATATCCAAAATCACTAGAATTAGACCCAATATGCAAAACCATAACAAGAATGAGTTAAAAGCAATTATTGACATAATGGTAGAGCCTCTCTGAACATCCTTTTGAGAGTTCTATATAGCCCACCTCTCACTGTATTAAAATTAAGTTTCATGATGAGGCAACATAGCCATGTGCTTTGTCTACATTACAAACCCACTTGAGCTTGTGTAAAACAAGACATGCTATATATATTATAATCAAACCAGCCAGGGCCCTCAGTGACATTTCGCCAGCATTACCAGATTCTTGACAAAGCCAACAAAAAAAATAACAACTAGAATTTAGGAAACACATTCATGCATAAACCCAAAGCAAGGTGTAGAACCTGATGCACAATCAACACCAAATACAGCAACTATTTGCCCAGCATGAGCCTCTTGAATGTCCTGCAGAACATTGGAAACCCTAATTAAAATTTGGCGTAAATAAATGAATAAACTGGCTATCTTAAAAATAAATACAGCCAATAAACTGAAGGTCAGCAGATAAACTGAAGGTCGACGGTGATAATATTGATCCCGAAGACTTGCTTTATTTATCAAAGTTTATGGGATTATATAAAGTAGGAATATTATCTTCTAGCTTAGATAGATCCTAATATTTAGGGATAGATCCTAATATCTAGGGATTACAAAAATTCAAATTTACATAATCTGCTAATTAGATCCTAAAATCTCTAACTACTAAGATCACGATAGGAGCAAATCTTCCCTTAATTGTATCGGGTTTCCAACATAAACAGAACCCAACTAGTTTTCTTTATTTTTCTCCATAGTATCCAGATTTAAAAAGCTAGATTCGAGCATAGTCAAACCCAAAAAGGCTGTAAAAATAATCCACCCAGATCTCTCCAACTTACCTCCTCAAACACAATTTTTTTTTTAGCAGCATTCAAATTATAATGTAGATTTGAAAATTACACTGAAAATCTAAAGCTTACCTCCATCTCATCTGAATGCATCCGAACCAAGCGAGGAACCTGTATTTACAGAATGACATCAGCTCCACATTCATGATATTCCCCCTACCATTTAACTATGAATAAAAGATTTTTTTCCTCATAAGGCTTCTTATTTGTGGATACCATAATCAATATGCATATAAGGTTTCAGTAAGCAAAGGGAACAGGACCAAAACGAAGGTCAAGACATCACACCCCATCGGGAAACAAGCAAGAATAAGAACACGACCAGATTTTCCATCAAATGAGGCACCTCCTATATGAAGGTTGAAACACCCTGCTAATTTCCAAGCCTCAGAATTCCTCTTTTCCAAGAATGATTTATAACAACTAAAACTACAAATTTGGACCAAACAATACCATTTAAGAGTATGTGAAAAATTGATAAAAAAAGACATCATCTCAAGTTGTCATTTTGCAGTGAAAGTAAAAGGATAATTAATTATTGTTAGAAACCTCTGGTTCTCTACGGAAACAGAGTTCAAATCCAGAAAATAACCAACAGAAAAGACAAATATATGTTCTAGCTCAGAAGAGATGAGGCCCACACCCAAATCCTCACCAGAATTCTGGCTACCTTAGTCTCTCACCTCCCCCCCCCCCCTCCTCCTCTCAGTAGCCTTCAGTCTAACCAAATTCTTCTAGAACCATTCTCCAATTTCTGTGTACCCTCTAGCTGACCTCTTCCCCTTAGCTGTATTCATGCAGGCCATGCCACTGTCTTCCCCCACTACACCCTTTGGCCATTCTTCTATCACCCAGCTTTCCTAGTCAGGTACCTATGACTGACATATGCAAGAAAGAACATAGACAGTACAAAATGACCAATACATCGGTAGGACTAATATTAATCCCATCAAATTAGAATAGTAGAGACTATTGGACTTACCTTAAGCTTCTTGCCAGTATTTATGTTAATAATAAATTCACCCTTCCGAATGACACCTTCGTAGATTCTTCATCAGAGAAAAAAGGGAAAAGAAAATGGAGGAAAAACACTGTAAGCTAATGTGTCAAATACTCATGGATAGAATGTTGCCCCAAATTTAAGACAACAAATTATTGCATGTAGAAGAGAAAAAAGAGCATAAACCACCTCATAAGGTCAGGGATACCTTAAATATGTTAACTGACCAAATCGCCCTTCCTCCAATTTGAAAGCTAATGCCACAAGGGGCCCATCAGGTGTTCCAGACAACACAACCTGTGCAAGGAATGCATCACAATTACCAAACAATATAGCAAAATTAAATTAAGCAAAACAAGGACGAACTTCTCATTCTTTACCTTCTCCTCTTTCTTTGTCTGGTCAAGGGCAAAATTACTAACTTCAACTGGACATGGCAAATACTGGAGTACACCATCCAGAAGTGGCTGAACCCCCTGTACCAGTAACAACAGAAGATACGTATATAAGGAGAGCCCAAAGAAAGGAATTGCTGCGCAACTTATGCATAAATATTACTTCTGGACCATTCAAGTCTGGCCAGTAGGTTAAATTACGCTTTTCATCCATGATTATGTGGTGTATGAGATGCAAAACATTAAAATAAAAATAAAAAAATGGAAGAAGATAGCCTCAATCATCTTGTTTCAACTTTCAATTTCAAGATTTGGTTTTTAATAAAGCACAAAGGCATCATGCGATCCATGTAGCCAACCCGCTAGTGGAATAAGGGTTTGTTTTTGTTGTTTTTTCAATTTCACATTTCAATATAAAGCATGTTTAATGCAATGAGAGAAGTTTTAACAGCTTAGTTATACAACTAGGAATATATAATATCCTAAAGGTTCTATTTTTTCACATCACATTAAATATAAAATGGCGAATGATTCATAGCAAGAACACTTGATTCAACCAGTGCCTTTAAACCGCTGACTGTTAATCCAAATCCACCCTCTTTAGTTCATTCCTCAGCTAAGTCTTGGAGCATTAGACTATATAATTATTTTAAGAGAAACCAATTGGAAGCAACTGACTTTTCCTTAACACAGAAGAAATTTATGAAAGATCAATAAATGTAAAGAATGAGATTTCAATTAAAAAATGAGTATGAGATGATGGTATTCATGATTAAACAGATATGCAATTGGGACAGCATGAACACTTCACTAAAAAAATAAGAACCTAGGATTTAGCTGCTTAGATCTTGGGATATCATATTACAAATTTACGAGTTGAAACCTATATTAGGAATCTATATTACAAATTTACTTAAAGATTTCCTGAGACCTAATAATTTGTTTGGTGATGGAATATGATGGAAAGGGAAATAAAATGAAAAACGAAATTTGTAAGTGTTAAATGACTTCTGTGCCATTAAATAAGAAAAGTAATAAGTATTGTAGATTGTAGAATAACGATACTAAGGGTATAATAGATATTGCCAATCATGATTTGCGCATTAAAGAAAAAGATTTCTTTTCCATCAATTATACCAAAAGGAGCCTAATATTATATTCCATGCCCTTGTAGAATAAATAATTAGTTGAGTCTTCTACAAAGCTTGTTATTTCAGGGTTTCAGTCTTATCTTCTTATAGAATTTAAGAATCAGAATTTTGAATGTTATTGCATACTGTTGTTAGGTTAGATTTCCTGTTCTAATCACACTAACATAGGACCAAGACTGCTTCGGTTATCCTAGCTTAATAGTTGGCAAACTATGCATCTCTCTTCCAAGCTGACGACAGAGGGACAGGGAAGATAACTTTGAAGCATCAAATCACAAAAAAAGTATGAAAAACGAAGTCTGCATCAAGCAAAGTCAGCCCAAGAGCGAAAAAAAAAAATTAAAGGCATAAAAAAAAAAGATTCTCTTATTATGACACTAGTGACACAATATGGCTGTTTTACATCTCTAAGTAAAATTTCTAAAACACCTGGCGAGACATTAAACTGAAAACCAAGGGCAAATACATTATAAATAAATCCAATTTCAAATCTAAAATCCTCAAAACAACAATAACAAGCCTTATTCCACTATACCTAATATGTAATCCGTGAACATATAAATAATTAGGTAATTAGGGTAAATATTTGGGGAAAAGTAATGGCACACTATTAATCTGATGTGGCCGTTATTAGGGGATTAGTTAGAGGTTAGTTATAGTAGTTATATAGCCATTAGTGGTTAGTAACGCAGGGAATTCTAGAGCCTAAGGACTAATCCTATATATAGGGAATTCCTAGGCTAATTGTGTGTTGTTGATTGATTGATGAATAAATAAGAGTACTACCCAGTTTTCTCCCTCCCTCTCCTCTGTTCTGCTTCTGTCTCTCATCTCTACTGTTCTTCCCTCTCTTCCTTCTCTTTTCCCAAATTTCCTAAATTCTCTACAACCTCCCTATCAGTGGTATCATTAGAACTGATCAGCAAAGCTTGAAATATTTGTAGATCAGAAGTTAAAAAATTCCTTTCAAATGTGTTGGGTCTCCAAACTCATGGGCTATGACTATGAGACTCAATACAAGAAAGGTATTAACAACAATGTTGCTGATGCTCCCTCTCGAATGGATCAAATGCAAGTTTTTCAGATCTCTCTCTCAACTTGTTCTGAGGATTTGTTATTGGAAATCAAGAGTAGTTAGCAAGGAGATCCGGCAATACTAGTTTTAATTGACAACCTTAAACAGAATAAAGGGGTTGTTGGAAAATTTACTTGGCATCAGGAATTATTGAGAAGGGGTGGTTGCCTAGTTGTGGGCAATGAGTCTAAGGTTAGGCAGAAAATTTTAGAATGGCTTCATGCTTCTTCTCAAGGGGATCACTCAGGAATACACACCACTTATCAGCGTGTTAAGTCTCTTTTCTAGTGGAAACATTTGTTTGAAGAGGTAAAGGAGTTTATCAAGCACTGTGATGTGTGTGCTCGTTGTAAGTACGAGACAGTGGCTTATCCAGGGCTGCTGCAACCTTTGCCTATCCCTAGTAGGGTTTGGGAGAGTGTCACTATGGATTTTATTGAAGGCCTTCCAAAATCAAATGGGAAGGACACCATTTGGGTGACAGTGGATTGGCTGAGTATGGCCATTTTATTGGCCTTTCACATCCATTTTCAGCATCCACTCTAGCATGACAATTTTTGGATTGCATCCTATAAAGCACCGATATAGTGGATTTTTTTTTTCAACATATCGACACGCGTCTAGTATGGATATGCATCCGATACGGGAATTTGCGTATCGGATTGGTCATTCAACTTCTCCTCAAAGATGGGTCTTCAACTTTGCCACTGGAGTGTCGACGCTATTTGTTGCTAACGGCGTAGGGGCTTTAAAATTGCTAAGGCATGGAGGACATTCACGGAGCTGATGAAGAGTTCGTACAGATCTGGTTATGAGAGGGAGACAACGCTCATGAATTTGAAACCCAATGGTGGTGGGGCTTTGAAGGCGATTGAGAGTGGCGGTGGAGTTGAACCAGTGGATCATAGGAGGTTCACCAGAGGGGAGAGATTTGAGGGTTTTACAGTATGAAATTGAGATTGCATCGGAGGAGGGATAGGGATCGCCAAGTTTTGGGAGGGAGAGGGGTTTGAGCTTAACCCTTTGGGCCTGTTTGGATTTCACGCTTGTTGGAGCTGTACAATTTTAGGCTCATAAGGCCTAACACTAAAGTGTATGGAATCATAGGAAAGCCGGTAGGTCACAAGAGTCCTCTTTTGTTCAATGCAACATTCAAATCTATTGGCCTTAGTGCAGTAACTACTATTACTTCTCCAATATCTTCTCTTTTGTTCAATGCAGCATTCAAATCTGTTAATACTATGACATATCGGAACATATTGAAATATTAGTATTTTTTAAGTAACGTATCGGAAAAGCCGTGTTGGAATCAATGCTTCATAGATTGCATCTATCAATTGCATGGGGCACCAATGGAAATTATATCCGATAGGGACCTTATTTTTATTAGCAACTTCTGGCAGGAGTTCCTAAAAGTACTAAAGGTGGATCAAAACTCACTTCCTCTTATCATCCACAAACCGATGGACAATCTAAAGTTGTAAATAGGTGTTTGGAAACCTATTTACGCTGCATGTGTTAGGAACTTCCTAAAGAATGGTCTAAGTGGTTGCCTATGGCTAACTGGTGGTATAACACCACTTATCATTCCTCTACAAGGGCTACGCCTCATGAATTATTATATGGCCAACATCCTGTTGTTTATGTTCCTTATCTGCCACGTGCAGCAGTAGTGGAGGCTATGGATTGATCCCTTGTAGCATGTGAGGAAGCATTATTGGTGGCTAAGTATCATCTATCCTGTGCTATTAATATGATGAAGCAGAGAGCAGATTCTCATAGAATAGATCGGGAATTTCAAGAAGGGCAGTGGGTATTCTTGAAGCTTCAACCTTATAGGTAGGTTTCAGTCGCGTCTAGCAGCAACCAGAAATTGGCTCCTAGGTGGGCCTTATAGAATCAAGCAACAAGTAGGTCTTGTTGCTTATAAACTAGAGTTGCCCATTGAAACACGTATCCCTTATACTTTTCATATATCCTTGTTAAAGCTTTGTCTAGATCCATCTGTAGGGCTCGACAACCTCCTGAAAATTGGCCAAAACCTCTTGCTTTGAAGGAGCCAGAACAGATATTGCAGAAGAGGGTTGGGCGAAGAAAAGGTTGAATTGTGACATAAGTTTTGGTGAAATGGAAACAATTACTAGAAGAAAAAGCCACCTGGGTTCTGCTGTATCATTTCCAACAGCAATTTCCTACTTTTGTGGTTGTTGGCCCTTGAGGATAAGGGTTCTTTTGGGGGGGGGTTATTGTGGAATTTATGAGAGAAGAATTATATTCTCATTACATTGATGAATGTTGTGATACAATACCTACTTATATGATAAGTAGAGAGATAAAACTAAACAAACTAAGGAGAAAATAAAGTAGTAACCGATGGAGAAAATCTAGGAGAGAATAGAGAAGAGGTTACAACCACCTAGGGAGAATAATATAATATAATAATATTACATAATATTCCCACACTCCCCCTCAAGTTGGATCATGGATGTTAATCATATCCAACTTGCTTATACAACTTTATACTACTGACACTCTCCCTTAAGTTTGTACTTTCTGAGTCTTAGGGGCCTATTTAAAGAGCAGCAGATACTCGACTACATTGAGAGACGGGCAGCGGCTGTGACAAGTTTGATGGGCAGCGGTTGCGATGAGTTGATGACGACGGGACCAGTCGTCTGACAAGTTGAGGAGTACGATGACAAAGGAACTACCATCAACTACAATGAAAGGCTTGACGACTATGATGGGTCGAAGAGGAGATGGGTTGTTGATAGAGGTGAGCAAATCAAAACCGAAAACCGAACCGACTAATTCGGTGTTCGGTTTTTTATTTTTCTTATTTCGGTTGTTCGGCTTCGGTGCGGTTTTTTAAAAAAAACGGTTAAAACCGAATAACCGAAGTATGAGCCTTGTTTCATTTTTTTATATATATATGAAGCCTTGATTCTTTTTTTTGGGCGTCCAGCCTTGTTT
Organism: Acacia melanoxylon; assembly: GCA_019022615.1. Taxonomy (NCBI): domain Eukaryota; kingdom Viridiplantae; phylum Streptophyta; class Magnoliopsida; order Fabales; family Fabaceae; genus Acacia; species Acacia melanoxylon. The sequence continues at coordinate 10,004,614 of JAFJYJ010000010.1, forward strand.
CATTTTTTTCCCACAAAAATCTTAAAAAGACTTGCAGGCCCATTTCGTTATGCATTAGGTCCAAGTCCAACTATTACTTACTTCCAAATCTAACCTAATTCCTCCATCCTTCCTTTTTCCTCCATTAAATCCAGTCTTCTTGTAAACAAAAAAATCCATCGTCTTCTTCCTCCTTTTTCTCTCTCATCCTTTTCTGATTTTCTCTCCAACTCATCGGCAACATCACTAGCAGAAGGAGCAGAGAATCCATCGTCTTCTTCCCTCCCTCTATTTGCTTATGCTAGCTGCTCACTATGAACTAATCAGCCCAGCCCCACCACTACGATCCTCTTCCCCATGCATAGCACTAGCGCCGCCCCTTCCATCTTGAGCTCCTCTCCTCTCGGCAACATCACCAGCAGAGGGAGCAGAGTACCCATCGTCTTGTTCCCTCCCTCCATTTGCTTATGCTCACTACTCACTATGAACTCATCGGCCCAGCCCCACCACTCCGATCCTCTTCCCCGCTCACAACACCGGCGCTGCCCCTTCGATCTTCAGCTTCTCCGGTATGTGTACCTACCTTCACATTTCCAACAAAAAAAAAATGCTTTTGCTATCCTCAATTTAATGTTCAAACTTCCATTTTGACTACAATTACATTTACAAGGCAGCAATTTTGTTGCTGAAATACTAGTTTGTATTAAGTATTTTTGCTGTTAGATTTTTTTTTCCCTGCATTGGACTGGCTTGCAGCTGAAAAATGCCAAATAACCGAAATACACCATAAACCGAACCGAAATTAGTCGGTTGTTCGGTTTCAGTTCAGTCACTAAAAGACCTTCAATTTGGTTGTTCGATTTTTACCGAAAAACCGAATCGAACACCAAATGCTCACCCCTAGTTGTTGATGAAGAACTATGCTCAAGAGTTGAGGACGACGAGACCAGTTGTCGAACGACAAGACCAGTCGTTGGACGAGATGAGAGGCACGATGATGGAGGAACTACCACCAAGGATGATGTTGATGAAGAACTGTGCCTGAAACGTTACTGTTGAATATATATTTTATTTTTTACCTAGTTGTGCTTCATAATCAAAAAACGCACAAACTAGAGCCAAACGGAGTCAAAACCGTACTGAATGAAGTCACCCAATCACCAAACGCATGTGAATGAACCTGAAACCACCATGTTGGTACTGAAATGGAGAATTCGATGCCGGATAACAAAACCACAGCTTGAACGGAGTGTCCACGCGCTCACACGTGTCGGGAAGACGTAACTGTCTGCGCGGCACGTGTAACTCACGCGCCGGTCACTTGCTGTTGAAACTTGATCAGACCACCAGGGTTTGGCCGATCGGAGGATGGGGAAGACGTTGGTGGGGCGCGTGTTCCGAGAAAAGGTCGAGACTGAACTCGAACATGCTTCTCTCTCTCACTGTTGCACAACGTCGAAACTCACCGTGAATTGAAGCTAAAAACGAGAATCAAAACAATGACGAGGTCGAGACTGCTCAAAAACAAGAGTAGATGACCCAGCTGAGATGACAATAACCAGAGGAGTTGTGTGTCTCCCGGCGCTGTGTAACTCACTGCCTCTCTAAAATTCTGAACAGAGCAGCGAGTCACCAGCGCCGGAAAACCAGAATTTTCTTCAGGAATTAATCCCGCGAGTCACCAGCACCGGAAAACCAGAATTTTCTTTAGGAATTAATCCCGCTCTGATACCATGTGGAATTTATGAGAGAAGAATTATATACTCATTGCATTGATGAATGTTGTGATACAATACCTACTTATAAAATAAGTAGAGAGATAAAACCATAGTAGTTAATCCCGGATAGCGGCGCGGAGCGGCTAGCTCAAAAAACGCTATAGCGGTATAGCGCATTGCGGGATGACCGCTATAGCGAAGATAGAAAATACACATATAAATGCTCAAAAATAAAAATATGATAAATAATAGATCATCAAAGTCAAAAATTGAAGATACAAACATCATTAAATTAGTATCTAAATGCTATAAATAAAAGCAAAAATTCTCTTTAGTCTTCCATGAAATCTTCATCCAAGTCCTCTTCATCATTGCTGCTTTCACCACTACTAGACTTGTAGATCTCTTCCTCCTCATTGTCACTTTCTTCATCATTTGCCTCTTCCTCTTCGTCTTCCATGGTACGCTTTCCTTTATTGCTAGTTGAAGGCCTTGAAGTTGAAGTTGAAGTTGCAATCTGTTTATTCTTTACTCTGCTTTGCTGCCTAGTGTATGTTCTAGGCTCACCAGCCCCAACTATATCAGCAACAGCTCCCCAAGTCAAAGTGTCATCCTCAAAAACTAACTCGTCCTCGGCAACTTCATCATCTCCAGCCATTTCTCCCACCAACCACTCATTACTATCATCAATGTCATTTAGGAGAATGGGATCAATCACATCATGACAGTCAAAGCGTTCTTTAAGAGCTTGGTTATACTTGACATAAACCAAGTCTTGCAACTTTTGATGCTCAAGCTTGCTTCTCTTCTTAGAATGAATCTGTTGTATAATTTACAACAAAAGAATGTTTTTTCACAAGCACTACTTGAAATTCTATAAAGTAGAATCATTTAAATGAATACTTACATGCTCAAAAGTACTCCAATTACGCTCACATCCAGATGCACTACAAGTCAAGCTTAACACTTTGATGGCAAGTTTTTGCAAACTTTGAGTAGATGCTCCATACAAACCCTCCACCACTCAGCTGTAATGAGTGAACTAATTAGCAATTTAGCAAAACCACTAGTTTTAATTATTTTATAATGTAATTAATTTTATCAACTAATGCGCTTTTACTTACCAGGAGCCACGGTGGTCCTTTGTCTTATTGCTGACCTTATACCAAAATTGCCTCCAGATCTTTTATATAATGACAACTCATTTATAATCTTATCTGCCTCTTCTTCGGTCGGTGTTAACCTGTCAATGCATTTATAAAGTCCTGAAGTCACTTCTTCATCAAATTCAATTTGTGGATTTTTATAATACAACTCTGGGTTTAGAAAATGAGCTGCTGCATGCAATGGATGATGAAGTTGGCTCTCCCATCTTCTGTCAACAATTGCAAAGATCTCCCTGTACTTGTCTTCATTTCCATTAAAGGATTTTTGAATAGCTTCTTTAGCTCTATCCATAGCTTCATATATGTAACCCATTGCACTCTTTTTTTCATTATCAACAAGCCTAAGAACATGCACAAGAGGCCCCATAGCCTTAAGAGAATAAACAACTCCATTCCAAAATGTAGGCGAAAGTATAGTGTCAGTTGCCCTTTTCCCCTTAGCATCTTTAGCAGCCTTAGACTTGGACCATTCATCTGAGGTGACCATCATTCTAAGGTTGTTCTTTAATTTGTGCAACCTTTGTAGTGTAAGGAAGGTTGTAGCAAACCTTGTGACTCCATGCCTAACCAATTCAGTCTTCTTTGTGTACTCCCTAATCATGTTCAAGGCCAGTGAGTGGTTATACATAAACCCTACTAGACTGATGCCTTTTTGTATTGTCGTTTTAACTTTAGGAAGCTTTCCAATGTCTTCTAACATCAAGTCCAAGCAATGAGCAGCACATGGAGTCCAATAAAGATTGGTTCTTTTGGCTGTTAACAATTTACCAGCTAACACATAGTTGCTGCCATTGTCAGTTACCACTTGAACCACATTCTTTTCCCCAATCTCCTCCACAAAATCATCCAACAGCCTGAAATATCTTCTCCCCGGTCTTCATATATGATGAAGCATCAACACTCCTCACAAACATAGTCCCAGATGGACTATTCACCATGAAATTGATCAATGTCCTATTCTTCTTATCAGTCCATGCATCCGACATAATTGAACATCCAAAGTCCACCCATTCTTCTTTGTGACTCTTCAACATTTTGTTTGTTTGCTCAATCTCTTTCTTAAGGAATGGAACTCTCAATTCATGATAGCTTGGAGGCTTTAGATGTTTACCATAGTTTCCAATAGCTTCAACCATCAACTTGAAGCTTTTTGTACGAGCAACATTGAAAGCTATTCCATTCCTATAAAAGAATTGAGCTATGTATTGACAAGTTCTATCCCGTGCTTCTTTATCACAAGCATCATTTATACTTGTTTGCTTTGTGTTCTTTCCCAATTTGATAGTTGCTTTAGGATTTTTAAAAAGAAGTAAATCCATAGGGCCTTTCACACTTTTGGCTTTTTTGGTAGATAGATCACTTGATGTTGCTGGCCTTTTTCCACTTTTTAAGGTATGAATTTCTTCCATCTCTTCTTCCTCATTATCATCTTGCAACTCAGTGTAAGCTTGAGTAACCTTCTTCTTCTCAGCAGCTTCCTTAAGTAGCTTTTTAACTTCAGGTGGACATTTGGTACAAGCATTGACATCTCCTTTAATTCCCATTTGGTGCCTTTTTGCTCGAGTAATCCCACCCGTAGTCACCTTTTTACAGAAATCACACGTCACACTCTTCCTATTATTTATATCTTTCAAGCTATTTCATTGCCATGCCATATCAATATTTTCACCCGTAGGTTTGACCATTCCACAAGAAGAGACTGTGGCTGAAGTCTGTGGCACTGTAGCTGATGTATTTTGTGAATGGGACGACATTGTTACTGTACAAGTCGAGTAGATATTTCAAAAATCAGAATGCTTAGAAGTTAGAAGCATTTAACGTTGACCAAAAAAAAAACATTTGACCAGAAAAAACAAGTCAGAAGCATATCTCAGCAAACTCATTGTTAGTTTGTTACTGTACAAACATTGACCAAAAAAAAGCATTTGACAAAAAAAAAAGCATTTGACCAAAAAAGGAAGCATTTGACCACAGCAAAAAAAAAAAACGAGTCCGAAGTAGATAGAAGCAGATCGACAACACAGTACCAAACTCGATTCGATGATTCTGGCTAACAACTTTGTGCGTCTCGCCGACTGGCCCTGCGTGCTCAGTTTCAGGACTCACGACAGCTTCTTGGGTTATTTTGTTTATGGCTTTAACAATTGCGTGGACTCACCACAGCTTCTTGGGTGTCGATGGTACCAAACTCGATGATTTGCGTCTCGCGGCTGTCGATGTAAGTCCCTCATGTCTCTGGATCGGGCTTTAAAACCGTTTCCAGATCCCTCTCGAGATCATAGTCGGATCCCTGATCCCTGATATCTCGGCGTGACTAACTTGCATTTTTTTAAAAAAATAAAAAAATAAATTAAATCGCACGACGTATGCACGACGCCACGCGACTATCCAGGCCGCAACAGGCGCAACCTTCGCGATGCAAAAACGCAACGCGAAGGTCCGACTATAGCAGCCACAGTCTGATCCGCTCCGCTCCTCCGCTATAGCGCCGCTATTCGCCGCTATTAACTACTCTGGATAAAACTAAACAAACTAAGGAGAAAATAAAGGAGTAACCGATGGAGAAAATCTAGGAGAGAATAGAGAAGAGGTTACAACAACCTAGGGAGAATAATATGATATAATAATATTGCATAATATTCCCACAGTTATTGGTATGTAATCCGTGAATATATCAATAATTAGGGTAAATATTTGGGGAAAAGCAATGGCACACTATTAATCAGATGAGGCCATTATTTGGGGATTAGTTAGAGATTAGTTATAGTAGTTATATAGCCGTTAGTGGTTAGTAACGCAGGGAATTCTAGAGCCTAAGGACTAATCCTATGTATAGGGAATTCATAGGCTAATTGTATGTTGTTGATTGATTAATGAATAAATAAGAGTACTACCCCGTTTTCTCTTTCCCTCTCCAATGTTCTGCGTTTGTCTTAAGTCTCTTTTGTTCTTCCCTCTCTTCCTTCTCTTTTCCCAAATTTCCTAAATTCTCTACAACCTCCCTATCAATACCCTTCAATTTAAATTAAAGCATTAGCAAAAAATTTGCATCAACTAAAAAACACATATATGTGCAATATGTAAAATAGTAGATATACTAATAGAAAAGATACACACTTGAAGCTAAGTTATTAATCAGTTACCTTGTTTTTGAAGGCACTACCCATGAATACGGGAATAAATTTCCGCGCTACAGTGGCTCTACGAATTGCTGCCTAGTCAAAAAAAGATGAACTAATTTTAGCAATATAAAATATGAAGAAAGGGCAAACTTCTGGCATATGGAAATATTAGATAAAGCACTTATAAAGACAAAATGCAGAAATTCATTTAAAAAGTGCAAGCCTTTTTTTCACACCAAAAGAAAACAGCATGGAAATCTATCTGTGACTTCTACCAAAAGGAACAGCAACATAGAGGAAAACTTCAGCTGGAATCTAACTATGACAACCCTACATTCTGTTTGCCCATGCTTTCAATTTCGGCTGATTGTGAAATGGCTTCAAAAATCAAAAAGAATCTCCTCAAAATGCACAGTAACAAAAGTCAAGGGCCAAAAAAATGGGAGAAAAAAAAAAGAAATTGCAGCTGTATTCAGCTAACTCACCCAATAAGTGTTTTTGGTATTATCAGCATAAATTGCACAATTTGAGCACATTTGGAAAAAATAATTGAATTTTTATTCTTATTTGTATATGTTTTAATATAACACGTTTGTATATTTAGATTAATGGAGGATATTTTACACAACAAAGCTAAAAATGGACTATGTTATGTATTTTAGAAAAAGAGGAGGTATGTGTGATTTTAGCAAAACTCATGGGAGGCTAATGTAATCTACTCAATGTTAAGATCTTTTATCAATACTAGAAGAGTTAAGCCGGTGTTTAAAAGTACTTTTTACAGTCACACCAGAAAAGTTGACAAATTTAGCATAAGGTTAAGTTAGATAATATAAGCAAACATTGAGAGAGGGTTTTATGTCCAAAAGAAAATGAATTTCTGATTCAGATTCTGCTCTTAAGGGGAAACTACAGTTTCCTATTCCTCTTGCACGCAAAAAAGAAAATTGACAAAAGAAAATGAAAGACAGATTCTGGTATCATTTTAAAGAATTTTTACATCATAAAAAATGAATATATGAGCATATTTTCTGACCAAAAGAAAATGAATCCCTTCTCTTACAGCAAGGCCAAGTAGACCTTGTTAGGAAATATATTAATTATTTTTATTATTAGGGATATCGTTTAGTGTTTATTATATTAGATATGAATATTATATTTTAGGAATATATCTTTAAGATATTATGATTTAATGAGATTAGATTATGATAGATTTTAGGGTTAGGGTTAGCCTATTAGTTTGTCTATATATATTCTTGTATCCTCTTTAATTAAGAATCAATAATATTAGTATTTCTCTTGTGCTTCAATGCGATCATTCAATCTCAACATGATATCAGAGCATTAGGGTTCATTCCTAGCCAATTTGATTTTTGGTAGCTACTGTGCGTGAATAGTGTCACACATGAAAAGTAACAAGATTTTCTACTTCTTTTACCCTTGATGGTTTCGTTCTTGTATCTCATGGTATCAAATTTGGGTTTGTGAGTTTCACTTTCTTTTGGTTGCATTTTTTTGTTTGGTCACTGGGTTAACTGTTGCTTCCATTTGGTCACTAGTGTGACGTTTGCTATTGTATTTAGAGGATCTTTAAGCCTCGTTTGGTATATTTTCTTCTCGGTTCAAATATGTTTAGACAGGTCTGGTGCTTGCTTGGCTTATCATTGCATCTGATTAGCCCTTTGACTTTGGTGGGAGTTTGGCTTTGCTACGTGGTTCTACTTGTGATCGTTACTCTTGCTATTCGGTTCTTTAAGAGCCCTATTCTATTGTTCTTTGTGGAGTTCAACTTGCTTCTGGTTAATTTCAATGGCTGAAAAGTCTAGTCCTTCAACTGCTCTTACTACAAGTAACATTGCTTCTAGTCTTGCTACTTTTTCCTTGAAGTGGATCATTGATTCTGGTGCCATTGATCATATAACAGGTAACCATCATTAGTTCTCTACGTATGTGCCTTATGTCAATCCCTCTAGTATAACACTTGCCAATGGTTCTTATTCTCAAGTTCTTGGATCTGGCACTATCAACCCTACTCCATCAGTCCTTAATGTCCCTGACCTTGCATTTAACCTTTTGTCTCCTAGCAAGCCTACTTGACAATTAAATTGCTTTTTCACATTCTTTCCTAACCATTGTTTGATTCAGGATCTCACAACGAAGCAAGTTATTGGTAGGGACTATAAATCTGGTGACCTGTACTTCCTTGATGATCAAGTACCACGTTCGGTTGCTTACCTGGTGGTTCATCTCCTTTTGACAGTCATTGTCGTTTGGGTCATATGTCTTTATCCTCTTTGAAGAGGATGTATCCTCAGTTCCATCATTTGTCGTCTTTAAAATGTGAGTTGTGTCAGATTGCTAAACATCATCGTGTTCACTCGACACCTCGAGTCAATAAACGAGCTGCATATCCCTTTGATTTAGTTCATTCCAATGTCTGGGGTCCATGTTCTATCAAGTCCAAACCTAGTTTTAAATACTTTGTTACTTTTGTTGATGATTTTTCTCATACCACCTGGCTCTCTTTAATGAAAACCCGTTTTGACTTGTTCTCTCATTTTTGCACCTTTTGTGCTGAAATTCGAACTCGGTTTGGTGTATCTGTGAAAGCCTTAAGAAGTGACAATGCTAAAGAATATTTCTCTACTCAATTTCTTAACTATATGCTACAGCATAGCATGCTTCATCAGTCCTTCAATGCAGATACACCGGCTCAAAACAGTGTTGCAGGACATAAGAACCGGCACTTGTTAGAAGTTGCTCGGACTCTACTATTTCAAATGAATGTTCCCAAGGCTTTTTGGACTAATGTCGTGTCTACTGCATGTTTTCTTATTAATCATATGCCCTATCCTGTCCTCAACGGTGACACTACGTACTCAACTCCGTTTCCTTCCAACCCCTTGTTCCCTATTGATCCCAAAATATTTGTTTGCGTATGTTTCGTACGGAATGTCTGTCCCACTATTACAAAACTTGATCCCGAGTCTCTCAAGTGTGTCTTTCTTGGGTATTCTAGGGTTCAAAAGGGTTATCGGTGCTATTATTTTACGTTGTTATCTTATGTCTATTCATGTCACCTTCCATGAGTCAACTCCGTTCTTTCCTTTCTCTACTCAACCTAAATCCCCTGACTGTCTTGATCATATGTTGGTGTATGAAGTTCATTTTCCACCACTACAAGCATCTATTACAACACCTGCTAAACCACATCTCCATCAAGTTTATCAGAAACGTCCTAGGGAAAGTACTGTAGTCGATCATGATCATGGCCAACCAATGACTACTTCGGCATCTGATCCGAAACAAGTCCTTCTTACTCTTGCTACTAAACTTGCCCCTATCCCTAAACCAGAAACAATGTCTGGTCCTTCTGATACTTTTGTTACTCCTAATACTTTTAATGACTTGCCCATTGCCTTACGCAAAGGTAAACGTACGTGTACAAATCCTATTTCTTCTTTTGTTTACTACAACCACTTGTCTCCTCCATCTTGTTCCTTCATAGCATCCTTAGACTCTCTCATCATTCCCACTACTCTCTATCAAGCCTTGGCCCATCTTGTTCATCATGCTGCTATGAAAGAAGAAATGATGCCCTTGATAAGGCAGGTATTTGGAATCTCATTCATTTACCTCCTGGAAAGAAAGCTATCAGGTGCAAATGGGTGTTCACGGTAAAAACAAAATTGTCCTCTGTTCGTCTCTTCATTTCTATGGCCGCCACTTATGGTTGGGATCTTCATCAGTTGGATGTTAAAAATGTTTTCTTGAATGGTAATCTTCTTGAGGAGGTTTACATGGAGCAGCCACCTGGTTTTGTTGCTTAGGCGGAGCGTGGGAAGGTACGTCATCTTCAGAAGTCACTATATGGTTTAAAGCAGAGCCCTCATGCTTGGTTTGACAGGTTTAGCTCTGTGGTTAAGAAGTTTGATTTGAGTCAGAGTAAGTGTGACCATTCTGTGTTTTATCAGCATACGGATACTGGTATAATTCTCTTAGTGGTATATGTCGATGATATTGTTATTACAAGTAGTAATACTTTGAGAATTTCATCACTCAAGGCTTTTCTTAATTCTCATTTCGAAACAAAGGATTTGGATCCGCCAAAGTACTTTTTTGGGATTGAAGTTATGAGAAGCAAGAAAGTCTTGATTTGCTAAAAGAAATCAGGAAACTTGGAGCAACACCAAGTAGCTTTCCCATGATTCCTAATCCTTTTTTGAACATTGATGACAGAGTACCATTTGACGAGCTACATGAGGATGTAAGAAAAAGAATTGATCCTGATAGATATCATGGACTGATTGGGAAATTGAATCATCTCACGGTGACTCGCCCAATGTGACCTTTCTAGTTAGTGTGCTTAGCCAATTCATGACAGCACCAACCGTTGCTCAATGGGAAACGTTAGAGCATGTCTTACATTACTTGAAGAGTTCACCTGGTCGTGGTATACTCTATATGAATCATGGCTATACCAAGATTGAATACTTTTGTGATGCAGATCATGCAGGGTCAAAGGCTACTAGGAGATCCACTACAGGATATTGCATGTTTGTGAGTGGAAATTTAGTGTTTGAGAGGAGCAAGAAGCAAGATGTGGTTTCTCGCTCTAGTGCAGAAGCTGAGTATAGAGCCATGGTTCAGTCAGTCCAGGAAATTGTGTGGATTCACCAGTTAATGAAGAAAGTTGGGCTAGCCACATCATTGCTTGTGAAACTGTGGTGTGAATGTGTGATAATAAAGTTGCCCTACACATAGCCTCCAACTTTATGTTTCATGAACACACGAAACAAATTGAGATCAACTATCACTTTATGCATGATAAAATCAAGGAGAACTTTATCTCTACAGGACATGTGAGGTCTAGCGACCAATTGGGTGATTTGTTGACTAAAGCTCTGAATGGGACTTGTGTTGATTATCTTTATAACAAGTTGGGCATTATTAACATCTACGCTCCAAGTTGAGAGGGAGTGTTAAGAAATATATTAATTATTATTATTAGGGATGTCGTTTAGTATTTATTATATTAGATATGAATATTATATTTTAGGAATATATCTTTAAGATATTATGATTTGATGAGATTAGATTAGATTATGATAGATTTTAGGGTTAGGGTTAGCCTATTAGTTTTCCTATATAAAAGTGTATCCTCTTTAATTAAGGATCAATAATAATATTAGTATTTTTCATGTGCTTCAATGTCATCCTTCAATCTCAACAAACCTCTAAAAAGAAAGCAAATAGCTAATTAAAATTTGCTGATCTATGAATCAAGGCAAAGAAGGGAACTATCTAAAAAGATATGATACTACAAAAACCACACAAAACACAAGTAGTTTGGTATCCACACACCTCAAGATCGGCAGATGATATGGGGTCATCATTGAGAAATGCTTCAGCAAGTTTGTCATCAACTTCTGACACAATTTCTATAAGCTCTCGTCTTTTTTCTGCAACCATGGCCTCCATATCTGCAGATACATCCTCAGCAACAACTGTTTCACTGCAATAAGCAAATTTGAAGTATCACATAGAATAGTGTCAAAAAGGATAACAACCAAAAACAGGATAAAATGCAATAGCTTTTAGAACAGACCCACTGGAGCCATGAAAATAGTAGGCCTTCAATTGCACAAGATCAACGAGACCCTTGAAATCTTCTTCCAAGCCTATAGGAACTTGCACTGCAGCACTGTGATGCCGAAGTTTAGACCTTGCCTGCAAAACCAAGCTGATCAACATGCCGTTGTCGTAATTGAAGCACATGACTACTGTCATTCTAGGATTTATGTCCTTTGTGAAAAATGACCCAGAGAAAGAAAATAAAAAACTTGACCAAAATGACATGGTGTTAAAAGATCTAAAAAGACATTCACCACATTATTGACAGCTACTGATTGCAAAATTTGGCTTCGTACAATGTATTAAAGAAAAATCTTAATTCAGTTGGGCTCTTATAATTTAAAAGAAGAAAAGCTTATGACACATTTTTTATAAAAGACCGCTTTGGCATCAAAACAGATTAACATTCAGGTTTTCCAATTTCAGGTTGCAAGTTATAAAAAATATACCTTCCTACTTGAGTAACACTACAATAATTGAGCACTAAAATTATAACATATCTGATCTGGTAACTTCCATTTATTCAACTACACCTGATTCAAAACTTTCCAAGGATCTGCTCCCATCCGATCTAGTTTATTGATAAATGCAACCCTTGGGACCTCATATCTTCTCATTTGCCGATCGACGGTAATAGACTGACTTTGCACTCCCCCAACACTACATAGGACAAGAATAGCACCATCAAGAACACGCAAAGCCCTCTCAACTTCAATGGTGAAATCAACGTGACCAGGCGTATCAATTATGTTAATCTGCAATGACACATCATCCAAACTACAGATATTTATTGTTTATAAATAAAGTTAAAATAATTATAGTTTGTAAACAACAACAGCAATAATAATAATTGAGAGATCGGAGAAATATAGTAGTGGATAATTGAATTTAAGACGAAAATCACAACCATTACTCGCCAATTTAAAAAATATTGGTGCAGTTCTTAGGTGTTTATATGAATTATTTAATTTAAAATAAGTATGCCACAGAATAATATAATAGGATGAGTAAGTAATGAGCTGCAAACCTTTTTTTATTTTTGCTAAATTGAAAAAAATGTGCTCAATACTATAGTTTTACTGGAGAGCGAGAGAGCAAACACCCTCCATATTCAATTTCAAGGAACAACGGATTAAAAAAAAAATTCCCTTTTTCTCTAAATCGGTTTAAATAGAATCAACAAAAACAGCAAAGTGATGTATCATAAGAACCTATTTCCCAGTGGCAGGCTGTTGCCTAGCAAGTCATGAACCAACCTTCAAGTGCAGGAGATGATGGCTCAGAGCATACTAATCCAACGCCCAATCCAAAGTACCCCCCACACAGTCTATATATGCATGATGATACAGCAAATGACAGCAAAGCAAACTCAAAACCAAATCCCCGTACAGGTCAGAGGACAAAGCTTCTCAACATTTTCTTGTTTCCTAAATTTCTCTATAAGCCAACAAAATTTAAGATCGTTCTTACGCGCTCCAATTAGAAAACCACCTGCTCCTTCCCAAAAAAAATAACCCCAGAAATAATTTGACATTCATCATTGACGCTATTGGCTTGTTCGAGATAAATTACAAACCCAATGTACTAAAAAGAAAAAAGTAAGCGCTAACAGGGAGAGATCAACTTGTGAGATTCTTCTTAAGTTCTGTAACTTCAAACTCACTAGCTCACATCAGTCATTCAGTTGTACCTTGTAGTCTTTCCAAGAGCAGTAGGTAGCTGCCGACTGAATAGTGATCCCCTTCTCCCTCTCCAAATCCATAGAATCCATCTTGGCACCCACTCCGTCTTTACCTCTAACTTCATGAATCTCATGGATTCGCCCTGTGTAGAACAGAATCCTTTCCGTCAGCGTGGTCTTGCCGGAGTCAATATGCGCCGAGATCCCAATGTTACGAATCCTTTCCATCGACTCCTTCCACCATGGCTCCTTATCATCTTTGGCCCGCGCAAGGTTCCCCGCGGAGAAATGGCGGAGGTGGAAGGTGCCGGCGAGGAGAGAGGCGGCGGGTGACGGTGAAGCAGCCGACTTAGCAGGGGAAACGCAGAGAGTGTAGAGAAGCCGATGTGAGGATGACCTCGAGAAGCGGGCCATCGTCGCCGACGTGCAGGGTTTCCTCTGGGGTTTGGAAATGGTAAGCTAAAACCCTGAGTCTTGAACCCTCCGAAGGCAGAGGAGAGACGACACTATTCTTTGGGATACATAGCGAAGGAAAAAACAGGGGAATGACATTAAGATTGTTAATTACTGCTCATAAATATAAAATATATTTAATTTAAAAAAAAAATTAAGGAAGTTAATTAAATCATTTTAAAATATTTATAGGAAGAATCTCATATAAATACCACATAAAATATCAAAACACCCAAAAGTTTGTTAACATTTATAAATGACATAAAGATGTTCGTGATCAAATTGGGATTTTAAAATATTGATAAATTTATCATTATGTCATCTCTTTCTCTCTCCTCACCTTCTCTCCTCCCCGACACCTCCTCTCTCTCTCTAGGCGACAATGATTGTGGAGCAAAGATGGAGGTAAAGCAAAGTGAAAATGGTGGAAAAACCAATTTTTGGCGAAAGTTCTACAGTTTTCCGCGTGAGTTTATGAGGTTTCCGACAAGCTTATGAATTTTGCAGCATTTGTGGCCTTTGACAAAATTCGCAATAACGTTCATAAGATCAATAATAAGTTTGACGAAGTTCATAATGGTTTTCACAAGAGTAATAATCATGACTTGCATGTTTTCATCAGCAAATTTTTTGACAGAACCATTACAATTCTTGTCAAACTCTGGGATCTTTTGGATATTTTGATAAACTTTGAAGTAATATTCAGTTAACTAGTTTGGGTCTAATTAAATCCAAAGTTTAACTATGTGCATAAAAAATCTTGACGGATGTTAGACTTGTCCATTTTGTTATTTTTTTCAAACCATCAAATAATTGTTTGATCAAACCATCAAATAATTGTTGTTTTTATAAAAAGTTTAAATGTAATGTTTAATCAAACCATCAAATAATTGTTGTTTTTTCAAAATAGAGGATGTTAAACTTGTCCATTTTGTTATTATAAAAAGTTTAAAGTTTACTGTAATGTTACGAGAGTCTGAATTCATACCTAACAAGTTACAAATTAAAAAATATCATGGTACAAAAACCAGACTAAACGGGCGGTTCAGGAGGGAAACCGACGAACCAGCCAAATGTCTAGTTTGGTTTACTCCTTGGATTGGGAAGAATGTGACTCGAGATTGATTTGGTCAACCCGTCGAGTTAAGTAGGTTAGTTGGGTTAGCAATTTTTTCATGCTAAAAAAAAAAAAACTCTTCTACTTCTCATTTGGAGTTTGGAAGAGTACTTTTAAATTTTTGGAATAAAGAAGGGGAATGAGAAGGGGAAAAATGATAGTTCAATAGAAAGAAGATGAAGAGAAGATAAACTAAAGAATCAAATAAGAAAATGAGGGGGAAAAATAAATACCTCGCTTCTCATTACAATCGGAGTATCCACGACTACTGTTGTCTTCTTGCCGCCGTTGAAACTGTATCATATTAGAACTGCAAGTTTCTTTTCGATTTTGTTCAACTCTTGTATGAGGAAGAAGGTTTTTCTTTCAAGAGGAAGAGGCTATTTTTAACTTAAAAACGTGAAAATGTAGAGTAAAGAAGATGAATTTAATTGAAACAGAAATTTTAGAAATGTGAGAAGAAAAGTTGAAAACTTGCCATATCCTCTACACATCTGAATATTATTTTAATTTAAACAATTAATATATTTTCATTAAATTATATTATTTAATTATGGCCGGTTTAACCCCGAGTTGATCCATTGACCCTTAAACTATAATCTTCGACTGTTCAAAGGTGCTCGGTCCAATTTTTTGAACCTTGGAAAATAATAGTATGAAATCAAATAATTGAAAGTGACAAAAACTTTGACAACTTAAAATTCTCATTACATATTATAAAAAATATGAATACAAAGTAATACTCACCAAATTTTAAATAAGTAAAATAAATATCAATCACTTTGAAAACTTAAATTTATATTTTTCTATTATATCAACGGTAAATTATTACTCACAAGTTAGAAAATAAAAAAAAATATTAATTAATTGGATAATTGACAAGTGAAACTTTTAATTTTTTCATTATAAAAGATAAGTTGTAAATCATGTAAAACTTCTAATAATTTATTACTATTTTTTTTTTTCAGATTTGAAACTTGTTAGCAATTAATTTACAAATCATTATCCTCTTTTTATAATGAAAAGAGCGAAATTTGAAGTTGTAATAATTTGGAAAAATGTCATATAAATACCTTTTAAACTTCTAAGCCCCCAATCAATTCGACCAATTTCACAAATTCCAAATTAGATCAAAGGGAACAATCCAAAATTTGTAAATATTGCAAATTTACATGTATACCGTTATCATTTTTCCCCTTCTCACTCCTACTTCCACCTCCAATTGCGTGCTCAAAACCGCTTCAAATCTCACCACCACCAGCTCTACTCCCAAATTTATCTCCCAGCTCGCTTAAGAGTTGCTTGAAAAGGACAAGGTTTGGCTACATCAAAAGAACTCGACGGTCGTTAACGACAACGAGAAATTCACAACTTTCTAAACTCAATTAAGTACCCCCCTCCTTTATTTCAATCGCTACTCATAGTTCAAATCCACAACAAACCTGAAATCGGCGCAATTGAAACCAAACCCTTGACACCACTACAACTTGTGCACTTTGTGTCCTCTGAGATTCAGATCTTGCTTGTACTTTGAATGAAAGCTGTAGCCATTGTTCCTGTTGAAGTATGAAGTTGCGTCGAATTCTCTTGCTCATTCTGTTCCCTCTTCATTGAAAAGAAGTCATATATTTATGTTTGATTGATTGATTGATTACTTCCTGCAATTTGCATTAGACCAACATATTTTTGTGTTGTTTAACATTTCTTATGTTTTTTTAGCATTTTGTTTTTTAGATATCTTTATTGTCGTTTCATTTTGTTTCATTAATGTTCAAACTTGGCTTGTTTTGGGTTTTGTGTTGTTCTGCACTAATTTTCCGTCAGCAACTTTTCGTTTTGTATAGTTAAACTTAAGGCTTTATCTATTGCTGTTAAAATATATATGGGAAGCATTTTTCCTTTTCATTGCAAAATAGAGGGAGAGAATGACGTAAAGCTTTTGGGGGAGAAAGAGAAAAAAGTAGGCCAAAAAGAAGAGAGAATGAGTGAGAATGACTTGAAGCTGGTAAGAGAGAGAGTGAAGAAGGCCATCAAGAAAGAGAATGGAAAGGAAAGAGTTAGATGGGAAAATTGTAGTAAATTAACAATATTAAGAAATCTCAATTTGATATTTGTAGACTGATTTAGGATTAATGAAATTGGGATCACTGATTTGAGTTTTCAATGTGTTAAGGGTATTTATTTGTCTTTCCCTCTAATATTTTTTTGTCAATTCAAATGATTTGATGTTGTAAGGTATCAGTTTGTAAAGGGTTAAATACTAATTTTGTCACGGAAGTATTGGCTAGGGAGGATTCAACATTCGAAAGTTTTTTTTTTGGTATCATTTTTGCCCGGAAGATTACAAACATAGCAATCTTGTCAATCGGTTAATCTTGACTGTTGAATTGTTGCTCTTCTTTGTAAACTTTCATAGTAAATTTGCTCCTAAAAAAACTTCGGGAGCAAATTTGCTCCTAAAAAAAACTTCTGGGGCATATTTGTGCTTTTTTGTAAACTTCCGGGGCATAAATGATACCAAAAAAACTTCCGAGTCTTGAATGCTCCCGACTAATACTTCCGTGATAAAAATGATATTTAACCTTTTGTAAATCATATTCCTATTTTATAACAAAACTAACAAATAGTTATGTCCACACTAAAAACCACTAGCAGAAGTTGTGGGTAAAAATCAAAATGGAAACAAATGGGATTATCTCATTGGTCAAGCATAAACTCAAAGAAAACTCAGAGAAGAGAAAAGAATTCAAATGAGAAGAGAAGTCATAAGGAAAGACAATTTCACATAATTTCTTCACACCCCTCACACCATTTGAAAAGACCCTTTCTTACAAAGAACTATTATCCATAATGGTCTAACAAAATCTTATTAACCAGCAATAATTGAAAACCATTTCTTTCAAGAAAACACATCGAGATATAAGGCACAAATCCCACCCATAAACTGACAGAAATTTGCCGTATCTCCCAAAATAACTAAATTCGAAAATGATTTGCAGAAATAGGGAACCTGGGTCGTTTCCCCAACGAATTCACAACAGGTTTGAATGGACAGTAACAACGAAACATAATAGTAAAAATGGGGGGTTTTTTGGTTCAAACATAATAAAAACGAAATAAACAGAAACAGAATGAAATAAATAGAAACAAATTAAAATCGATCGACCCAACATTCAGATTCCAGAGACTTCCATCATTGAACGAAATATAACTAACTCACGATTGGTTCTGGACGAACCGAAATCTCTGCGTTCGTCCACAAAATCCCTCGACTAGACGATCACCTAGCATCTGTCCGAACAGTGGCGTCTCACTATGCAATTGCACAGTAACACTGAAACCTAGTTCGAACTCAGTCATTGGGATAAACCAAACCGAATATTAAATCTAATATTCGAACTATTTCCGTAAATCAAATCCGATAAGATGACAACGAAACAAGTTAAATTACCGATTAAGCACAAGCTCTCTGGACGAATCATGGAATCCTCAATGTTGGGTTAATCACAGAAGTTTAGCCGAGCATGGCTGGCAAAAATGAAGAACAGACGAAGAACACGAAGAACGCGAAGAACATTGCAGAGAAAATTGAAACTTATGTGTTTAATCCGAAAATGTATAAAAAGGTGAATGACCAAAGTGTTGTAGCCACCATCTGACTTAAAGTTAACGTAAAATGAAAATGGGCTCCAATGGTTCAGCCCAAAACGGAAATAAAATAAAAGTGGGCTTTAATTACAAAATTTGAGCCCAAATAAAATCCAGAAATATGCATCGACTTCGGCTCCAAAATCGACCTTCTCTTGTCCGAATTTGCCCTTCATGTCTTCATAACAATTGTAGCTCTTTGAATCATCTGAATATGAAACAAGAATGAGGCAAATCCGATGTCCGGTTCAAGAGTTATGGTAAAAATAGTGAAGCAATATAAAACTAAAATTTTATTATTAAAAATGGCTAAAATATAATCAAAGGCCCAAAGCCCAAATAAGTATAAAAGTCATTATTTATTAACTAAAGAGTCCTAAATTATTAATCAAGAGATAAAAAGAAGTGTATGAAATATTCAACTATCACAAACCCATTACAGAAAATTCATCACTTTGGCACAAATAACAAATAGAAGAAAACATTATCCACCAAAATGTCACAGTATGCAAAATAAAGCATTGGGGGCTCAACAATGTTTAAACAATTATCCAAGTAATAATTATATTATTTCAAAAATACAAGGGAATGACAATATATTAACAATACATCAAAATATAACAAAAGGCCTACAATGCTACCAAACATACCTTTGTCTGCTTCCCTGGGCCTCAACAAGAATTAGAGGTATCACCTGAAAAATAATAACAACGATGGAGTAAGACATAAAGTCTAAGTAACTAAAATCAATTCACAAAGTATGCAAGAAAAGAATGCAAGTTAGAGAAGCAGGTTTAACTAACATAAGAATAACAACATTCTTAATAGTTAAACACTTCATAATACTTTCAACGATGAGAACCATTCCCACCCATCCATCCTATTCCTCCTTATATATTCTAGACGTGGTATAACCTATCAGTGCTAATATACCCAGTTAAAGGTTAGCTAATCATTTCAAGAATATTGCCCCCTCCTACCGTACCAAGGAGGTGTTCGCCTAAAACACTCAACTCAAAATCTGGGCTAGGAAGGAGAGAGACGATGGACACAATTTCTCCATATCTTTTACACCTAGCCCAACATATCCCATAACGGAAAAACAATATATTTCTCTAGTTTTCAAAAACATTTTACTAGATTATCATTCCATATACAACATTCCACCACAAATATTATAACAATAACAATCTTAATAATAATCCTCACTTATATATATAAGTCGGAAAATACACTGATTTATTGACTAAGTTCATATTTAAACATATACATAATTTTTCAAAACACATACAAGTAATAAAGATGAAAGTAAGGTTTAGAAAACACCTTACAGCCCAAAGCATACATATAAAATAAATTAACACCGTTTACCTCAACTCCAAGCTTAACCTTAACTTGAGAAGCAAAGCACGAGTAATCACCGGTTACAAAAAAGCTTTACATTATCAATGTAGATACAAATCAATCGCAAGCAACAATAAAATAAATAAGTTATACAATTTACCTCCCAAAAACTTAATTTTTTCTACAACCATTATCCTCAACATCCTAATTACCTTAACAATCCTTAACCTCTACAATCCGAGGTCATATATCACTTCTCATGAGCCCAAATCACTCATTAAAATCCTTAGATAACCTCTACACCATCCTCTCACATCAATCCACTCAATTTCATAAGTTAATTAAAGTTTCACCTTCAACATACTCATAGCCATAAAATCATCAATATCAACATCCTAGATCGATTAAATCTATTTTCTAATTTATATGAGCATAACCCAATTATTAAATAATTATTCAAACCTTTGAATAATTAAAATCATATCAAACCCTAACTTAAATATCAAATCCTAAATTATAATTTCATATAGCTCAAAATCTAATAAAACTAAACTAATTAAAATTTCAATAATACCTCCAATAACCCAAATAAATTGTTCAACCCAAATTTAATAGGCAAAAACGTCCTAAAAAACAATTTATGATATATTTATAACATAAATTAATTATAAAATCTTAAAACAACCAAAAAATAAATCTAAATTGATTAAAATTAGTTATTATCCTTCCTCTATCTATTTATAGTTCTCGTATTGCCAAAACTCGAATTCTCTCAAAACCCTAACTCCAAAATTATCTTTAATCAAGTATAATATTACCCTCATTAGAAAGATAAATTTATTTAGAACTGTTAGTTTTCTATGTGTTTTGATGATAAATGACAATTGTAAACTTAATTGAAGTTAATGGTTAAGTTAAAAATATTTTAAAACTTAACTAGTAACTTATTGTCAAAACTTAACTCGAGTTTGGAGTTGCAAAACTAGAGTTAACTCAATACAAAGAGTTAGTCAAAACATTTAAACTTAACTTGACTCGAGTTTCTGAATGTAAAACTCGAGTCAGTGCTTGGCCGAGAGTTTTCAAAGCTTTTAAATTTAATAGAAACTCGAGCCAGTCATGGTTAACTTAAGTTAGTGCAAGTCAGAGAGCTTTCAAACTATTTTGAGTTAAAACTGACTCGAGCCTGTTTATCTTAACTCGAGTTTTGTGTTTGAAAGATATTTTCAAATAAATCAATTAACTCAAGTTAGTCACTTAATGACTCGAGCCTACACGGGTTTAAAATTCTTTGAAATGCTATTTCAAAGTTCATTTTTGAACGAAGAGCTTGACTCGAGTTGACCTTATTAAACTCGAGTCATGCACTGGAGTTAAACATTTTAAACTCAAGATTCAGTCATACAGAGACATCTTCATTTAAACTACAAACTTATTTTCAAAGAAGATGAATTAGTGACTCGAGCCTAGAATGTTAAACTCAAATCATGCACTCTAGTTTGCTTGAAATTAACTCGAGTGTAACGCATCTTTGATTTACAATCACCGTGTCCATAAATGCAAAGTTTTCATGTTTGATATGTATACTTCATATCTTCACTCATTATTGTTCCTAACTATGTTTAATCAATTTGTTAGTGAATTTTAGAAGATCAAATGAAGGATTAACTGAAGATTAGACAAAAAGCATGTGATTATGTCATGGTCATTAAATGCTGGGTTCAGAAAACCAAGCACGGATTTGGTAAGTCTTTCTCTATACATTCCTAAGGCATTATTGTTTTCTTTCCTCATTTGAACGCCAGATCATCCAACGGATTAATCAAAAGGAAAGTCAACAAAGAATGTTTGGGCTCCTTGGTTGATTCAAAGCGTCTGAAACAAATACTCCAACAGTTACTTATTACTTCCTAACGGCCTCTTTGAATCTTCAACGGTCATTAAATGTTTCCATCATATATAAGTTGAAGCATTCAATTCCTTCAACAACTAGAATAACCAAAATATCAGAAACTCAAACATTCAATGTGATATAAGCATTTACTGTTTCTACTTATTTGTATAGTACCTTCGGATACTCTAAATTTCAATGTTTATTCATATACTTTTTTAGAGAGATCATTATTGATTATAAATCTTTGTAAGAATCTCAAAGTATTGGGACTTTGAGATTGAGTTATCATATTACAACTTGTAAAGGGGAGTGTATCCTAGTGAGAGGATAACTTTTGAGTACAGAGTGTGTAACTGATTGAAGTGATAGTGAAAATCCTAGAGAATTTGGGAACTGGACATAGGTCAAGAGTTAAGATCGAATCAATATAAATCTTTTGTGTTAATCTTTCTTCCTCTCTTTCTGTTAGCCTTTATTTTGTGCGTGAAGTTCTGGGTTTATCGAAAAGATTTTTTAATCCCCAATTCACCCCTTCCTCTTAGTGATATTTTGTCATTTACAAGAACAATATTAGAAATAAGAGGAGGGAAATGGAAAATGAGATTTTCTATCCAACGATGGCCATTTGATTCACCATTTTCCCAAGAAAATGGTTTTTTGGTGATGGGGCATTTTCCCTTATACATGGGAAAATCAGTTCCCACCTATTTTGGTGGGAACCCATTTTCTGGCATGCTAAAGAATGAAAGAAGACCAACTTATTACCCCTTTGTAGCGTTGGAAATACGCCAAAAAGTTCTAAGAAAGAAATAGAGCGACGGAGGTGGACGAGAACTCGACAACGAACATGGATTTGCAGTGTCATCGCGATGTTGAAGATGAGGGTGTAAGAGCAAAGTGGGGTCTAATCTGCCCTATCATGGGTTTCGAGGCGGTGGTCTTCTCTTCAATTCCTCCTTCTTTGGTCAGTTATTCTTAGCGGTGAGAGTGAAACGATGGTCTCTTTGTTAGTTCTTTATGTGTTTTGATAATAATTGACAATTGTAAACTTAAATGAAGATTTTGGTTAAGTTAAAAATGGATGAAACTTGTTCAAACTTAACCAGGAATTTACTGTAAAAAACAAACTCGAGCCTTGAGTTTCTAAAATCGAATTTGCTCTAGATAGAGAGTTAGTCAAGTTATTTGAACTTAGCTTGACTTGAGTGACTAAGTGAAAACTTGAGTTTGAACTTTACCAAGAATTTTTCAAAGCAATTTGATTTTAAAGAAACTCGAACTAGTCCCAGTTAAACTCGAGTTAGTACTTGGCTGAGAGCTTCTAAAGATTTTAATTTATAAAATGACTCGAGCCAGTCTTTACTAAACTTGAGTTTGCGCAAGGCCGAGAGTTTTCAAAGTATTTTGAGCTTAAAATGACTTGAGCCTAATCTTGTAAACTTTAGTTAGAGTTTGTGAATTTAAACTTATTTTTAAATTAAAAAATCATAAACTCGAGTTAGTCACTTAATGACTCAAGTTTACGCAAATTCAAAACGCTTTCAAAATGTTATCGCGAAGCTCATTTCGAAAGAAGATTTCAACTTGAGTTTATGCCAACAAACTCGAGTCATACACTTGAGTGAAACTTTCTAAACTCTAGTTTCAAATTTACAGAGTTATCTTCATTTTAAACTTCAAATATATTTTCAAAGAGGATGATCATAAGACTCGAGTCTAGAATATTAAACTCGAGTCATGCACTCAGTTTTCTTGAACAAACTCAAGTGTATAGCGACTCTGTTTTACAATCCCATGTCCGAATTTGCGAAATTTTCATGTATGATTTTTATACTTCATATCATCTCTTGTTACTATTCCTCACTATGTTTAATCAATTTGTTAGTAAGTTTCAGATGATCAAACGAATATTAGACTAAAGATTAAGCATAAAGCAAATGATGATGTCAGAGCATTAAATGCTGGGTTTAGAAACCTAAGAACCAATTTAGCAAATCTTTCTCTGCACATTCCAAAGGCATTAATGTTTTCTTTTCACATCTGGACGCAAGATCAGCCAATGGATTTATTTTAAGGAAAGTCAACATAAAGTCTGGACATTTGGATTAAAGCAAAATGACCAAGTAAATACACCTAGTCCAACCTAACAGCTCTTTTGAAGTTCCCAACGATTGTATCAAGATTTCCAATGGTCATTAATTGTTTTCTCCACATATAAGCTGAAACATTCAATTCTCAACAACCAAGAGAGTCAAAAACGCAAAAAGATCAACTTGCATTTTTCGCTTCACTTTCTAGTGTAATATCTTAATGATATAAATATTTTTCAGTATTTATTAATATGCTATTTTAAAGAGTTTCATTTCTGATTATTAAATCATTATAAGAATCTCAAGTCATGGGACTTTAAGATTGAGTTTTATCAGTTTACAACTTGTAAGAGGGAGTGTATCTTAGTAAGAGGATAACTTTCGAGTACAGAGTGTGTAACTGATTGAAAGGATAGTGAAAATTCCCAGCGAGTCTGGGCATTGAACGTAGGTCAAGAGTTGTGACCGAACCAGTATAAATCTTCTATGTCAAGCTCTCTCTTCCTCTCTCTGTTATACTTTGTTTTAGTACACCATTTCTGGGAAACTTGAAAAAGTTTTTAAATCCCCAATTCACCTCCCTCTTGGTGATATTATGCCATTTACACTCCTCTCTCGTCTCCCTTTTTCTCTACTTTTTCTCAGTTTCAAGTCGGCCAAATCGACGGTGAAGTTGGAATAGTGGAGGGTAGAAGGTGATGGTGATGTGGTGATGTAAACGGTGAAGTTGGTGATGAGCGTTACTAGTTGCGATTTTGGGATATGGATGAGCGATCTACGGCGACCATTGTACGAGATTTAGGGGTGGGAGATATTAATGAAAAAGATTAATAATAATAATAATAAACAAACAAATTTTTTTTCTATCAACCCATATTCTTTTATGAGATAGGATATCATTACCAATTTTACGTCACTACCATTTTTTTTTGTTAGATCAAAATCTCATTTACCTTTATCATTTTTCTCCTATTGAAATTTTCATCTAATAAAAAAATGAAAATTAGAAATGACAATATTTTATTCCTTCTTTTATAATGCTAAAGACAAAATATTTTTCATTCTTTTCCTTTCCAACTTTTTCTTTCATCCAACGGCTCTTAATAAATGTCTTTTAGCCGGAAAAAATTGAAAGCAGACCGCCTACAAGCTACTCTAGAAAATGTTTGCCTCTCAGCAAATAGAGCGGACAAACCTGCTGGGAGCTTAAACCCTCGGAAGCAACTGAAAATCTCCGGCTTGGTGTGGGGGAGAGCGCGCAACAATGTCGGGATTTACGTCTGGATTTTCTGCTTCTTCCCAATCTTCATCTCCATTTTTCTTCAATAACACTTCATCATCAGCTTCAGCTTCATCTTTCTCACTCGGATCATCTCCTTCCACTTTCGGCTCATCCGCAGCCGCCACCGGATTTTCACTTGGACCATCCCCTTCCCCTTTCGCCTCCTCCTCTTCATCTTCCGCATCGTCTTTCTCTTTACCATTCAACTCCGCCTCTTCCTCTGCTTCAACCGGTGCCTCTGCTTCGGCTCCGTCATTCGGGTTCGGATCTACCCCTTCATCTTCTGCTGCTGCTTCTTCGGCACCTTCATTGTTCACTTTTAGTTCAGCAGCCTCCAGCTCATTGAGTCCTACTCCATCGCTGTTTGGGTCATCTTCTGCTGCTCCATTTTCTTCTCCTTCCCTATTTGGGGCAAGTTCTGGATCGTCCCTTTTCGGGTCAGCTCCGTCTGCAAGTTCCGGGTCATCTGTTTTTGGTTCATCGGCTCCGTCTTTGTTCGGGTCAACTGCATCATCTTCGGGTGCTACCTCATCCTTATTCGCTTCGTCTTCGTCTGCAGGGGCCAGTTCAGGTTCCTCACTGTTTGGCGCACCTTCGGCACCAAGTTCTAGTACCCCGTTGTTTGGAGGGACGACTCCTGTAGCGACCCCGCCGTTTGGGGCATCAGCTATCAGCGCAAGTGCGGGGTCATCTTCAGCTACTTCATCTGCATTTCTTGCTTCAAATTTGTTTGGTTCTTCTACTTCTTTTGCTGCTATCACCATTTCTTCGCTCTCAAGCCCGTTCTCTGCTGGTTCTACTTCAAGTTCAAGCCCAGCTCCACTGTTTTCTTCTTCTTCTTCAGGCTTTACCTTCTCTAATGCTTCGGCATTTGCTAAGCCGTCTACCCCCACAGCTGTAACTTCTGCAACCCCCTCGCTCACATCGTCTTCCTCCTCCTCCAGCACTTCCAGCATCTCATTTGGAAATACCGCTTCCATTTCTGCTCAATCTTCTTCAGGGTTTGCCAATGCAGCCTCAGGAGGTTCAATTTCTAGCTCACCTGCCACAAAGACGCCATCATTTCCATTTGCATCCACTGGAGCTCCACTATTTTCAACAGTTTCAACTCCAGCATCTAGTTCTACAACGCAATCTACTTCTGCACCCGCATTTGGTGTGACTTTTTCTGCAAGTGCTGCTTCTCCAGGAACTGCTGCCGCTCCTGCTGCCTCTTCAGGCACTGGAGGATCTTTCACAGGTTTCAGTCTCACTAGCACTACTGCCTCTTCTGGAGCTGCAAGTTCTACTTCTGGCTTCTCTTTCTCAACTAAGGCATCGATTTCTGCCTCATCAACACCAGCAGTGTCAGGCAGCACTGCTCCTGCATTTGGTTAGTTGGATGATTAAAATCTTTTTATTTATGAGGTGTTGTTACTTATTTAGAGACCATCACGATATTTGTTTACAACTGGCGTGTGTGGCCTTTTTTAAACTCTATTATTTTCTGCGTCAAAGTATGGCTAATGGATTTTCTTCATCATTTATATTTTTAGAAGCCTTTTCTATCCTTCTTGAAAGTTTATTTTGATGTTCTACTATGCTTTTAGGATATGCTTTGTTGCTAGAAATTGGGGTAAGTGAGCATGAATAGCTGAGGGCATGTTAGTTGATCGTTTGTTCTGTGATTTTAGTAATGTAAACTATTAATTTTTTTATTGTAACTTTGCAATCCCATAAGTCAACTCATGACGATGTCAACTGTTAAATTTATTGACAACCAGTTTACATTTTGTACTCAAATTTGGAAAAAATGCTAGGTTCATTAATCATTCTACATGAATTTCTGCTGTACATTTCATGTATATTCTAATTTCCTCACTGCCAACTTTAACATTCCATTTTCTGTGTTGGACCCGTGGCAAGTGGCTCTTATTTAATGGGCCAAGGCTAAGTTACTGAATTGAATGAGGTGTGTGACTAAGAGAGATAAGGGCTATTGGTTGTACATATTGGGAGGAGTTTTAGGAACGGTAAGCAAGCAGACAGTGAGTATTTGTGAGGGACAGACTCTAGCCTTCTGATATGGTTTTAACCATAGAATTGAGAAAGATATAGAGAGAAGAGACATAACAGAAGAAGAAGAAGAAGATGCTGAAGGAGAGATTTTGAATAATCTCTTCACTTTTCTGTTATTCAATCAATACTGGACTAACTGGATACAAATGAGAGAGTAGGCTATTTATAATGCTATAGCCCTCCTCTAATCCCTTCCTAACGGCTAGCACTTTAGGATTAGTGACTAGCTAACATATTAACTATCTAGTTTACAAATAGGTCCCTAGTCCTATCTTACACTTAGGTCCCTAAATACAGATTATTAATATTCCATATCATTGCCCCCTTGAAACAACCCTTGTCTTCAAGGGTTTGGCAATTGGAACTTAGGAAACTGAGTTTTCAAATTAAACAAGGAAATCCATGTAGCCTCTTCCTTTGGATACCCCTGCCACTGCACTAAGACTTCTGTAATTATTTGACGCTTCTTTCTACCAATTCACTGTGATAAAATCTGCTGTGGATATAGGGAATTTGGGACTGCTGGCCAGTTAGTAGAAGGATATCTCTGTTTTACACTTGGGTCTGGACATAATTTCAGCAAAGAGATGTGGAAAGTAGAATGAATCCTAGTTTCAGGAGGCAAGTCCATCTTGTAGGCTGCTGGTCCTATCTTTTCCAGCACCCTATATGGACCAAAGAACCAAGGAGCCAACTTCTGATTCCTTCTCGTGGCTGCCGAAATTTGTCTGTAGGGTTGCAGCTTAAGAAACACCCATTGTCCTACTTCAAAATCCCTATTAGACCTTTTAAATAAGCCTTTTGCTTCATGGTGTTCGCTGACCAATCCAGGTGATGCTTTAAAAGTGGAATCATCTTTTTCCTTGCTTGAAAACTCCTATCTACTGCCTCCATTATAGCTGACCGAGGTGCATAAGGGATAGAAACAGAAGGCTTCTAACCATACAAAAACTCGTGTAGAGTGGCCTTTGTTGAAGTATGAAAATATTGTTATACCACCACTCCACCAAAGATAACTTTTGACTCCACTCCTTAGGGACTTCCCAACACATACACCTCAATTAGGATTCCAAACACCTATTAAGAACTTCGGTTTGGCCATCACTTTAAGGATGATAAGTAGATGAAAGACTTTGCTGCACTTTTAAAACCTTAAGAAACTCTTTCCAGAAATTACTAAGAAAGAGTTCTCTATTACTTACAATTTCCACCGGAGCACCATGCAACTTGTAAACTTGATCCAAGAAAGCTTGTGCAAGTGTAGAAGCTGAATAGGGATGAGAAAGAGGGATAAAGTGAGCATATTTATTCATTCTATCAACAATTACTCAAATAACTTCTTTACCTCCAGATTTAGGTAACCCTTCTATGAAATCCATTGATATGCTTTCCCATACCTTACTTGGAATTGGTAGTGGATTTAACAATCTAGGTGCAACAACGGTTTCATACTTACACCTAGCACATGTATAATGTATTACATCCTTTTACAAAGTCTTCAACATCCTTATGAAGATGTTTCCACATAAGTCCCTTGGATGCCTGAATGGCCTCCTTGAGGACTAGCATGGAGCCATTCCAGGAACTTGCTCTTTAATGCAGCATCATTACCAACAACCAAAAGGTTGTTTTTCCTCAAATAAGTGCCATCCCAAGAATACTTTTGAAACACCCCATCTTTATCTTTCACTTCAGCTAGGATAGCTGCAACTTTTGGATCTAATTCCCAATTGTTCTTAATTTCCTCCATAATTCAAGAGAAGTAGTACCCAAAGATATCTGCAATATTTGAGATCGATGCAAACTTGACAAAGCATCAGCTATTGTGTTGTCATTCCCCCTTTTATATTGAATCTCATAGTCATACCCCAAAAGTTTTGCTATCCAATACATCTGAAATGGTGTTTTCAGTTTCTGTCCCAATAAACACTTGAGACTTTGCTGATCTGTCTGAATAACAAACTTGCTACGGTCCAAATATTGGTGCCAATACTCAACTGCTTGTACCACTTCCAACAACTCCTTTTCATATATAGAAAGACTCAAGTGTTTAGGAGTGAGAGCCTTACTAAAATAAGCCAATGGCTGCCCTTGCTGGATCAACACAGCACCAATTCCTCCACCAAATGCATCAGTTTCAACTATAAAATCTTTGGAGAAATCTGGCAGTGCTAATACTGGTGCTGAAATCAGTACCTCTTTCAGTTTTTGACAGGATTCAGTTGGTGCCTCTGACCATTTAAATGCATTTTTCTCAATAAAAGTGTAAGAGCCTTTGCCATGGATCCATACCCTTGAATGAACCTTCGATAGTACCCAGCCAAGCCAAGGAAGGCCCTTAATTGCTTTGCTGTCTTAGGTTCAGGCCAGTTTGCAACAGCCTGAATTTTCTTTGGATCCATAGCTACTTTGCCTTCACTAATGGTGTGACCAAGGTACTCCAAACTCTTGGCAGTAAAGGTACACTTGTTCCTCTTGACAAAAAATGATTGTCTTGTAATATTCTCATCACTTTTTCAAAGTGCTGAGCATGATCTGCAATATTAGCATTATAAATCAGAAGATCATCAGAGAAAACAAGGACAAATTTCCTTAGGAGAGGCCTAATAATATCATTCATAACTCCTTGAAAAGTGGCTGGCGCATTTGTCAATCCAAATGGCATTACTAGCCACTCAAAATGACCAGAGTGGGTTTTGAATGCTGTTTTGTAACAATCTTCTGGCTTCATCCTGATTTGATGGTAACCATTCCTCAAATCCAGCTTAGTAAACCATCTAGAAGCATGTAACTCACAAGTAAATCCTCTACTAATGGAATATGATACTGGTTCTTTACAGTTTTCTTGTTCCACTCATGAAAATCAATGCACATTCTCCAAGTTCCATCATTTTTCTTTACCAAAACAATAGGGGCTGAAAAGGGAGAAGAACTTTCCTGAATAACCCTTGTTTATAGCAATTCAGAAACTTGCTTTTCAATAAAGTCTTGCTGAGTCGCTGAATTTTGATAAGGTTTCAGGCTAATTGGATTTGTGCCTTCATGCAGCACAATAGGATGATTATGGCCTGGCTTTAGAGGAGGGAGCCCTTTTGGCTCATCAAATAACAACTCAAACCTATCAAGAGATCTCTAGATTTCTATTGGCAATTCTGATAATTCTGTGGTGCAACCTTGTGGCTTTTTGGTTAATGGTTGCAACATCTGAACTAAGTACATTTGAGGTTCAGAACTCTTGTTGAATTCCAATCTTGTGGAAGGGACCACTTGTAGAGAATTCGTAGGGCTGGCTTGGAGCTTACACAACCTTCTCTTATACAGAATTGCATGGAGAGCTTCTCATAATCCTAAAAAGCACTCTTGACAGACCTTAGCTGCAATAGTCCTAACACAATGTGGAATGTATGCAGTTTGATTATCCTAAGGTCACACACAAAATCTAGACCCTGCATTTTCCACCTAAATCCATGCCAAACGCCAAAAACTTGTAGTTTCCTGCCCCTTGCAACTTGAACGAAAGAGAGAGGAGCTACTGTTTCTTTCCATCCTAACTTGACTGCAAGATGATAGTCCATAAAATCATGGGTACTATCATTGTCAATAAGAATTTGAATGGCTGTTTTACCCACACTTCCTTGAATACGTATGGAGTCTCTTGTGTCAATCCCATTGATAGCATGTAGAAAAATCAAAGGGGCAAAATCATCCTCAATTTCAGTTTTTGGTTTAGTCATGCTACTGTTTTTGTGTCTTCAACCAGCTCCATGTAGTGTAATCTCATCCATTGCCTTTGTGGACAATTGTGATTTTTGCAAAATTGCTCATGGCGATAGAAACATAGATTCTTGGCACGATGTTTTGCTTCATCCTTAGCTGAAAGAAGTTCCAAATTTCTTCAGGATTTCACTATTGTCTTTTTGGTCATAATTGAGTTTTTGACCTTGTTGACCAAATTTACCATATTTTCCTTCTGATGGGGACCAACACGCTGGGTTATCACCTTATTGCTCCCAGTAGTCATGGCGACATTTTGCGTTGACACCGAAGAAGAGCTCAACGTGTATCGGCCTGATCAATCACCAAAAGACTTGGCTTCTTTTCGATTAATAGCCATCTCTTGAATTCGTGTCAGACGTCGCTCTTCGCCAAGGGTCTTGGGGTTGAACATAAGTACTGAGTCTGCGATCTTGTCCTTGAGTCCTGCAACATATATGTCGATCAAATACTCTTCGGTCAAATCCATTTTTGCAGAAATAGCATTGAACCTTGCATTAAATTATGCCAGCGTCCCCTTCTAGCACAATCTTGTTAAGTCGCCCATGGGTTTGTTGATTGGGGGTTGAAGGTGTCTCACAACATCACAACATACTTAGCCCACACCTGCAGACACCTCCAGTGTCTCTCGGCCTCCACATACCACGAGAAACTGGCGTCATCCAATCCCATTAATCCCATCGTCACCTTCGCGTTTTTTGGCGTTCCATCAAGATGAAAGAAACGTTCGCACTTCATAATCAAATTGTCAATGTAGTGGCCTTGGTACTTTAGAAAATCTATCTTGGTAAATTGGGTGGGTCCATGGTATCCTGCGCCATTCTCTTGGCCATTACCTAGTCCATTTCCACGGTTTCGATTCTGTTGTTCACCGTTATGATAGAGGTAGAAGCAGAGGAGCAACAAATTTGAGCAAATAAAATTCAAGAAGAGAACTTCAATGGGATTTATGAGCAAGTTGATGGAGATCGTTGACCTGTTGGAAGCTGAAATATCTGAAGGAGAAATGTGTCAACGCTGTTTTCAGAATGATGAACCACCATCCAAGATACAAGGCAATGCCAACAGAAGAGATCATGGAGAAGGGCAAAGGGAATGAAAATGACTGGGCTGTCTTGACAAATTGTCTTGCTTGTACTGTTGATTTAGCAGGCATTGGATATAGCTTATATATACTCTTTTAAACAGTGCTATGTATGTTCCTATATCCGTTATATTGGAACCTGATATAATTGTTGAGCTAGATGTTCTAACTGATTTGGTTAGATTTGCCTTGTCTGGGTTGATGGAAAACACCATTGCTTATGCATGGGTTTGCATGACTAGGTATCAAGATGATTGCAAGTATAAGATAATGCACCGCTTAATTTCCACTAGTGATAATGGTCATGGAACTAGTGGTTGCATTTCTAGTCAGATTATCACAAAGCCACCAGTCCTAAATCCCACTCCTCAGCTTGAGGGCAAGGTGAAAGTTCAAAAGGCTGGGAAATGTTGGACTCATGGCTAGGGGTCTCTTATTTAATGGGCCAAGGCTTAAGTCAGTGAATTGTGTGAGGTGTGTGACTAAGATAGATAAGGGATATTAGTTGTATATATTGGGGAATGAGGTTTAGGAGGGGTTTAAGCAAGCTCATAGTGAGTATTTGTGAGGGAGAGACTCTACCCTTTTGTGAATTTTTGCCCTATTCAACTTATTTTCAAGATACTTGTAGCTATTCTAGTTTAGACTTACACTCTGCTTTTTTTATCTTTGAATAATATATTTAAGTAGCTTCCCTTTGAGAGTTGGTTGCCTCTGCTTTGCCTTCTTTTTGAAATTTCATTGTAGTAGATTGCTTACCTTTGTTCATGTAAACTTGCTTCTTTTTGGCTGACCTTATTCTACTGCAACAAGATGTAGTTACATTCCTAAGCCTGATGTCTCATTTTTTACTCCTTACTGATTCTGTAGGGGTTACCACTTCATTATTTGCAGCTCCAGCAACTTCTGTTGGCACTACTGCAGGACAGACATCATCATCTCTTATTGTGGCTTCCACTAGTGGGTATGTATACTTTATTTTGGGTAGTTGGCAAAGCATTTTCCTCTGCATCTGCTGCAACTTTTTACTCTATCGATTTTCTCGTTTACATTTCTGTTTCTTACAATAAAATATATTGGCAGCTGAAGGTGCTCACCAGCACTTGTATGCGCTAAAACAACTTTTCTTCTTCCTTTGTTTTGTCTCTCAAATTTTGAACCAGGTGCTGTCACTTGTGTACTTAGCCTCGGGCCCCACTTGGGGTGGGGGGATTGCGCCGCACAACTGGTCATTACATTTTGATTCTTAATCTCAACTAGGAGTGCTAGGTTTTGCTTGCCTTCTGTAATTAATCATGGGGCCAGGGTAGATTGCACTGCATAGCTGATCATCGCAACATAGTGCATTTCACTTTGGTGCTGACGTGCTGTGCAGTTTTATTCCTTCCTTTGGGTTATCCCATTTTAATTTGCTCAATATTTAGATTATAGTTTTTAGATCGTGATACATACTGTGAATCAGAAGGCTTATTTTCCAATCATGAAAAGTATGTAATGTTTGTATGATACTGCATAAAAGTCTATTTCCTTTAAAAATGTATTATGAAACTCAAAGTAGCTATATACTTTTGACAGGTTATTCAACTAGTTAAATCATTAAAGCGATTATGATACTTAATTATGTTTAATCTGCTCTCGAAACAGACTATAAAATTCCAAAATCAACAGATGTTTGGTAGATATCTTGAAATTGATACATAAAAAAACGAGATATGCAATATCTATTACATTCTATTATCTTTTTTAAAGTAACGATTGTCCTTTTTATAACTTTATGTGAGCAAAAGATGTAGCTGATCTACATTATTACTTTTCTATTTCATTTCATTGTGCATACCAAAATTACTTTTTCCATTAGATATTTAAAATAATAGAGTTGATTAAATCTTTTATCTAGTTAATTGATCTTCTGTAAAAATTTGATACACTAATGGAACATATAATAAAAAGATTATTCATTGCTGGTGTTTTAGTTCAAAAATAGTAGTTTTTTTCCTCAATATTCAACTTAATATCCTGAAAACAGCCTTTTTGATTGTGGGGGTAAGGCTGCGTACATCTATCTGTTCCCAAATCCCACCTGATGGGAGTCTTGTGCACTGGGCGGCTTATTTTTTTTATCCAACATGATATTCTTAGTGTATCAACTTGGCCTCAGCTTGAAGTTCAATTTTAACATCACTTGGTAAAATTACCGTAACATGTTTTTGTTAATGTTTGATTTATTGATTTATCACATGATAAATATTTAGAATGTGATTTTGACTATCGGTTTTTTACTTTTCCAATAGAACCACTTCAACTGCCAGCACCTCTGTAACTGCTGCAACAAAATTGCCATCAGAGATTACTGGAAAGACTGTAGAGGAGGTAATCTCTTTATATGTTTCCCATGGTATAGTTATATTTTCCTGTGGGTTTTTTCTTTCTTCTTTGCTTTAAATGAGGGAGGCAGTTCCTTCTTATGCACTTTACCCCATAAAATTCAAGTTTTTGTTATTGCTTGGAGCTTGTTTGGGAAACCCCCAAAAGCACTTAAAAAATTGCTTGTACACAATTCGAGACAAAACTTTTCTTACATATTTTCCTCATAGTGTAAAGTCACTTAAAATAAGCTAATCCAAAACTGGGTTGGGAAATTTTCTTTCAAGGATACTGAATAAATGTTATGCTTCTAAAAGTCTTGTTGAGTACATGAGAAAGTTTGGTTGGAAAAACAAAGATTTTATGAACTTCTCGCGGACAAATTTAACTGCACATATTTAAAAACCATAGGCCAAAAAAATCACACACACAGCATGGAAAAGTACACTTATAATATAGCAAATAGGACAATGGATGGAAAATCTGTCAAAAGCATATTTCTTCTTACAGCATTCCTATATATTGCTTGCTGATATGGGCAATTATAGGGTGTGTCGCCATGCCAAAAGCTATTTTTAGATGCCCAAACGTGCTTTGGATTTTGGCTTTTTGAAGGTGTTTGTTATAACTTTTTTTCAATTGGGCTTTTGGAAAGAAAGCAGTTAAGCCATAGGCCAAAATTTCTTGCTTTTGACTTTTTCACCGTGGAGAGAGAAAAGTATCTTATGAAAGAAAAATTTTGGGTTCCACTTTTTTGAATTGAAATACTATTATGCTCCTTATTATAAATCCTCAGAGATGAAATTTTTTCTCCTAAATATAAATTCACTTGAAAGTTAATAATCATGATAGTACTCTGGTTTAGGTCCATGAGAAATTTAATTGGTGAGAATTACTTGATAATTTTTTATATAAAAATCATGACAATACTTTGACTTAGATAATTCTCACCAATTAAATTTTTAGTGGACTTTTCCCCAATTTTCCTAAAAAATTTAAGTAGTTTAGTATTGTAAATTTTTTCCAAATATTACATTACTTATTTTTATTTTCATGAAATTTATTCCTTTTTCAGTTGTTTACCTTTAGACTTGCTTTTCCATTAATCATCCAAACTATTTTCTGTATTTTTCACAATACACACACACACAAATATAATATATATGCATTATTTAATAAGATTCATGTCATTTTCAGTCTAAACTTGCTTTTCAAAATAATCATCCAAACAAGTTTTCAGAAAAGTCATTTATGCTACCGCTAATCTAAACATAAATCACATTACACAATATGACTTTTACTCAATTTTAAGTTTGCATATGTTAGATTTCAAATAAGCCACTTTTTCCACAGCTATCCCGAACACACATAATTCTTTCTCTATCTGCATACATACACATTCTTTCTAAATTCATAGACTTCTCTAGATTATCAAGGAGTGGAATGCTGAGCTGCAAGAGCGTGCTGGGAAATTTAGAAAACAGGCAAATGCAATAGCTGAATGGGATCACAGGATTTTGCAGAATCGTGATGTTCTGTTAAAGCTTGAGGTTATTTCTATGTTTATATGATCTTTCTGTAATTAACATGAGGCAGTTTATGTTTAACATTTATTTATTAGTCTTCTGTCTTACATCATACCTGATTTCTTCTAATGTTTCTAAATTTAGATTGAAGTGGCAAATGTAGTTGAGACACAGGCAAACTTGGAGCGTCAGCTGGAGTTGATAGAGACTCATCAACAAGAGGTATTTTAGGGTCAATTTCTCTGAATTGTTATTGCTAGATTCTTTTCATGCTCTTTTTTTCAAAAAATAATATTTGTTTTTATTAAAATGCTTATGTTATAGATATAATTTGATCTTATATTTTATCATTAAGAAAAACATATTTACTTGACAATGTCCATTGAGAAAACTGCTTTCCTTATCATAAGATTATATGTCATTTTGATGAATGTTATGACTGCTCCTTTCTTATGTCTGGTCAAAGTTCCTTGTGAGATGGTGCATGAACTCAAACTCTAATTCCAAATGCTAAATAATATATACTTTTATGAACCTGTGATAGTCACTAGGCCATTTTGTTAAACAAGCATGTATATAAAAGTGACAAGTTTGTCATACACCCAATATGAAGAAATTTAGTTATTTAAGAATCACCTATATGGGTGCAGTGTGTGTTTGTGTAGTTCAACAAATTGACACATAAAAAATGTAAATTGAGTATTGAATTACATATTATAGCAATTAGTGTGCAAAACGAGTTACTGGCATAAATATGATGTCCATACTAGAATACAAATAAAAGCATAAATGATAAAAGAATACTTTTAATATGTCGTAGTACTAGTCTAAAGATTGGTGAACCTTTAATGAAGTAGCTTTGCTATACTTCATTGAAGCAAATTTGCACAAAGGATTTATAAATTGAAGCAAACAAACAATGCTTCAGAGTTTGAAACATCAAAGCAAACGAATGAAGCATGCATGGATGCATTGAAGTTTCAAAATATTAGTGTCCCGCTTTGCTTCAGTCGCTCACAAATGTGATTTCAAAATGAAGGACTTATGAATTTGAAGTTGCCTCTTCTGTGCCCACACTGATGAAGATAAAAAGCATACATCAAGTGAATGACTTTGTTTTCTCTTGTTTTGATGCTCTTTTTATGTGTTACAAAAGTGTTGTATCTTCTAAATGTACCCAACAATAAGAAAAAGGTTTGGATTTGTACATACAGTCTATTAGCATACCTGTACGGAGTATCCATCTGATACAGGATGCCATATTTAGTGTATCTATGGCTCTATACGAACTTCCCCCCCCCAATATAGCCAGTGTGCGCGCTAACTGTGTGTCCACTGGTGCGGCGTAGTACCTTTTTATGTTTTTTGTTCTGAATCAAGGGTATAGCTTGTGGGACAACTGTGCTTCGTGAATTATACACATGCTCATTATTGTTGCCCATCTATTTTAGGTTGATAAGGCTTTGCAAAGTATGGAGGAACAGGCTGAGCGTATTTACAAGGATGAGCGTGGTTGGCTTCTTAATGATGAAGCTGCATCTACCAGAGATACAATGTGGGTGATTAGATTGTCAATTTTGTTTTCTTACCTTATTGGCTGAATATTACAGGGTTCAATATATTTTAACTTTGTACTGCCATTTTTTCCCCAATATCACATTAGAAAATCACTTTCTTTAAAACTGGTCTACATGGGTTATGCAAATTTTACCATGTTAATTATTGTGCAACTTCCGTGTGGTACTAAACAATTGATGAAAATTGTACTAATTAATCTTGCAGGCTTTATACTTTTATTGTGCTGCCTGGTTACCTAAAATCGGCCCTAGAGGCTGTGTTCTTGGTGTGTTAGTACTTGAGGGGTTTGTAATACTTACATGGGTGTTATCTCAATTACTAGCCGAGTTAGTTCATGATTAAATTAGTATTACAGTTCTTGTAACAACATGAAAAATTGTTCTAGGGATTGCAAGGTTTCATCAGATTTATTTTCGAGTTCAGAAAATTGTAATAGTTTTTGGACAAACTTTCTTTGTGTGCTGAACCTGTTCCTTGATACTTGGGAGATTCATATTACAGCTTTAAGGGCTTATGTAAGTGAGGCATATTTTCATTGCAAATCATCAGCTTGGTGATCTTATTGTCTCTCTCCTTTGTCTTCACCTGGTGCATTGAATTCTCTCATGGCCTTTTTCTTCTAATTTTTTACTTTCTTTCTTGCAGGTACGAGCAAGCTGAATTAATAGAGAGGGAAATGGAGCAGATGACAGAGCAGATAAAGTCAATTATTAATTCCCTTAATGCGAGCCAGGTAAACATTGTAGTTGATGCTCTTTTGTTAAAACATTAAGACATGGTGCTTACAAGAATATTTTATTAGGGTGGAGAACTTGATGCTCTCGATGGAATGAATCCATTAGATGCAGTCGTAAGGATCCTCAACAATCAACTAACTTCACTGATGTGGATTGATGAAAAGGTTTGCATCTTTTGTTATATTTATTTTTAATTTTAATATATAATTTGGCATTGCTTGCTTTATCTGCTTACCAAATAAAAAATGTTGCATTTGGACTCTGTTTCTAGTAGAACTCGTGTAAGTCCATGCGTGCATAAGTGTTTTTAATGGCTCGGTTTTATTACTTTGACTCAGTACCCTAAG
Organism: Acacia melanoxylon; assembly: GCA_019022615.1. Taxonomy (NCBI): domain Eukaryota; kingdom Viridiplantae; phylum Streptophyta; class Magnoliopsida; order Fabales; family Fabaceae; genus Acacia; species Acacia melanoxylon. The sequence goes on from JAFJYJ010000010.1 coordinate 10,043,210, forward strand.
TAAAGTCTATTTTTCCCTTTTTCACATGCAAGTCACTAAGAATTTGGGATTATCTGTCATGTAAAGATGCCTTAAAGTTGACCCCAAGCACTCTATTGCTCTATTATCTTACTTAGCAAGAATGTTTGGTTTTTGATGAAAGACAGATAAATGGTCCTTTATAGTTAAATATATCATAATGTGTTATGGTATTGGAATAAGAAAGGAGAGAGAGGGGAAAAGGGAGAGCTAAACAGAGAAGAGGAGTTCAAGAGGTAGAAACAAAGTGAGGAAGAGGGGAAATTCTGTTCCATCACATATTCACCAACCACATGTCACTTTAAAATATACCCAATCACCCTTATTTATAGGCCTAAGGACTTGTTAACTCTAACCGATTTCCTCCTTTTTATTACTCCCTCTCCGGTCCTAAATATTTGACCAATTTTCTAGTTCAGCCGGAGGAGTATATTTATATATCACCCTATCTATTAGTGTATTCACTTTGGTTTGTATTCAGAAAGCTTTGAATTTTTATTTTATTTGGAAAAGAGCTTCTTCACCTTTGAAGTGTACGCATTTAGTTCAATTTTGTTCTTCGCTATCCGCTGCAATAGCTAAAGTTCATCAATATTTTTGCAGGCTGAAGAATTTTCTTCCCGCATCCAGAGGCTTGCCAACCAAGGTTCTGTCTCAGATCGAGAGCCGACAGGTCCAAGATTCTGGATGTCCTGAACTCGAGGATTCGTAACATTCTGTGACTTAGATGCACAACATGATTTTTGAATACTGTAAATACTGCTTACCAGCAAGTTGATAGTTTTTTATGCTTTTGGTGTTCGTTCTTAAGAAATGAACCATCCTTCTGACAAAATGATTCTGATTCTTAATCAGCCACCTGACATTTTTGGAAATAGGTATTATCAGGTTTTTATAAAATAGAAGCAGGGTAGAACTGTAGTAATTAAGAAATTTAAGGTTATTAAACCTAGACTGGCCACCATTGAAACTGTCTGGGTGGTGGGTTAAAGGTCAGTGGGTAAAAAAATCGGAGTCAAACTGGAGATAACATGGGCTAGACTGGTGAGGAAGTAAACTTGAACGATAAGAATTTTTGGAATTTGATAATTTTAGGACCAAATGATAATATTTGTGAGTGATTTTTTTTTTAGAAAGTAGACATATCAATTTTCTATAGAATCTCAACTTATACTTTTTTTTTACACTACAAAAATGTTCTATAAAATTTTTGGAAATATATAAAATTAGATATGAATTTTTGAAATCAAGAAATCTAAATAAAGATTGAACTGGTTAAACGGTCAGACCGGATTGGTTAAATGACTAGTTTGACGGTTTCATGGTTGAATCAAGTCCGGTCCGATTTTAATATGGAAGTAATATATAAAAAAAAATCTTAAATTTACGCATGGCATCTCATTATTTATTATTTGTTAGGTTTGGAACATTTTAAATGTTGGCCAATTATCTTCAGATTTTCATCTGACACCCTTTCCAGCATTATCTCGGGTTTCCAATCTTTGAAATGTTCTCTCTTTTTTAAGATCATTAAATTTTAAATAAAATGAGTAATATTTTTATATATTAATGATATGAAATAGCAGTTTTAAAATTTTTATGTTTATTAAAAATAAATTTTAATTACACAATTTTAAGGTATTTTTCTTTAAAAATTCATAAAAAGATTTAACAGTTGCCCATTTCTGATAAAATATCAAGATGTTACTCATTTTATTCAAATTTTGATGATTTAAGGAAAAAAAACGAGTAAAAACATTAGCGAGGTAGGGCATTACAAGTGGCATTTTCGGCTCCTTGCCCCAAAATTATCAGCTTCCTTTCTTCAACATTTCGGCTTCTTCATAATGAATTTGTATTTCATAATTAATGAAGGATCACCTGAAGATGCTTCTGGTCTCTGTCTTTTTGTTTTCGCATCTGCATTTAACCTTTTCAAGCTCTTTAAATTATGTTCTGTCATGATTCTATTCTCTCTCATCTCCTGATGCCCTCTCAGACAACCAACCAACGTGTTCTCATATGATTTTGTTTAGGGACAAGATGGACTTTCCTTAAATTCCTAGAGCATACGATTGTATTCTGGGCTTGAGCTTTCTAATGCCTCTAGTCATTCCTTTTCTATCCCCTTCATCATTTTGCATCTTCTCATCCTGCATTCTTGTTAATATTCTTGATGATGCATTTTTTTTTAGTGAATATCACTGAATGATTCTAATTCTGATGAACTTTGGGATCCCGCACTACTCTCTCTCTCTCTGTTCCTTTTTATAAGATAAAATGGATCGAATGGTGATGTTCAAAGATGTAGTTAAAATTAGTTAGAAGTAATAAGTATATAAAAAATGAGTTTTATTTGTTTGAAAATGCGCCCTTTATGTTGAAGAGAGAGAATATGTTATAATAATTAATCCTCAAACATGAGGATTAAATATTATAGTCGCGTGAGTAATTTTTGTAACTAAATGAGGGTAAAATGGGGGGTTTACAAAACTTATCAGACATTTCCCTAATCCTAATCTTATCTTAAAAAAGAACGGATGGAGTAACATTTTTACACCGGCTTTATTGTTGCGGAGCGACATTATGGAGCGGTTTTCTACACCGGTCGTCTAAGAAACCAGTGTAGAAAATACCAAGGTTTTGAAACCCGGACCGGTTATTGAACCGGTCAGGACACTGGGTTAAGGGTTAGTGGGTGGCCAGGTATTAATTAAAAAATATAATTTAATTAAAATAGAAAAAACTATTCATATTTTAATAAAAAAAATATTTTATAGTCAAAATATAGGAAGATATGATATTATGATGAGATGAGGGACAAAATGGGAAGATGGCCAATTTTTTTTTTTTTTGATCAAAGAGACCAAGGTACAACTGCACAACGAAATGACATATGAGGCAGAACGTTGGAACCAGTGTGACCTGTCTCTTTAGCCTGTCATTATTACTTTCTTTTCCTAAAAATAAAAAGGCAAGAAAAATGTGAAAGGCTGGACTCTACACTCGGTGACTCATTCTTCTTGATTTATATGTGGCTCTTCTTCTCTCTGAAAGTGAAACGCCTCTCTCTCTCTCTACCAACCCACGCATAAATCATAACTCTCTTCCCATGGCACTTACAGGGGCGGCTCCACCATCTGGCCTCATTCTTCTGATCTCCATCGCCGACATCTTCCCTAGTGGAGAGCCTCAACCTCAACCGTGAGAAGCACTTCAGATCTCGATCTCTCCCTCTTTCCCCTCCTTCTCGTTCTATCTCGCCACAGAGAAGGTGGAGGCCGACCGTTGCTCCTCCTTCGGCCTCCACAGCACGCAGGCGTCTTCCCCACAGGTGTAGAGACTCGACTTTTTTGTTTTTTTAAAAAAGAACCGATGAACTGTGACTCGGAACCCCGGTCTATCCCTTAATTCGGACCGGTTTTCCGGCAGGTTTGACGATTTCCGGTCCGGGTTTCATAACCTTGGAAAATACACGGATTGAAACAACCACTAATGTAGAAAAGTAATTGCTTTTTTTTTTTTTTTTTTTTTTCACTTTTTTACACTAGTTGTGTCATTAATTGGTGTGGAAAAGAGAATTACTACTACACCCATTGTCACATGAGAACCAGTGTAAAAAGTGAAGATATATATATATAGCTTCTCCTTTCAAAACTAGAACCGTCAGTGATGAACCTGTCACTTCAAGGGATATCAAAAATCTCATGGAGCAAAACAACTACACTAATCAGTATCTTCAGGTCATTGGAGATCATGTCATCAAAACTCCTTCCTCTCCCTCTTCTTCAAAATCCACTCCTATGACTCAACCTTTGTTCAAACCTTTCCAACTTGATCCAAAAATTAAAGCAAGTTTGCAAAGAGAGAACAATGCCAGTCTTATGAGGCAAAATGATCAAAGTCTACAACATCAAAACCAAGTTACTACTGATCTTCAAACTCCTCTTACTCAATTAAAACAAAGAAATGTTCCTGACACTCCTTCTCCCTCTTCTTCTGATAAACAAGTTATGAATCTTGAAAAAATTTCTGATGCTGAATCTTCAAAATCTGATTTAAAGATCAACCACCAACATTGGAAAAAAATCTTTTTCACCTGTTTTCCAAAAATCTTCAAAGTTATATTATCCAAGAGCCAGTCCTTTAGATATTTTAACTGAAGAACGTCAAGATCAAACTTTCAAATATTTCAACTCCAACAACATCTATGAGTGGAACATAGATGGACAGAGTGAGTCAAATATTCTTCAAATTCTTCAGCAAATGACTATGGTAAGCATTGCCTACCAAACAACAAGTGATTATTCAGATACATAAATAACTAATCTTTTAGTTTCCGGTTTCACTGGACAACTTAAAGGTTGGTGGGATTATTATCTGTCTTATGAAGAAAAATCAAATATTATTTCTTCTATCAAAACTGAACCTGATGGAACCCCTATTATTCATAATGGTGAGCCGATTCCAGATTCTGTTAATACCCTTACTTTTACAATTATTAAACATTTTGTTGGTGATCCAAACATTTGGAGAGATCGCTCTTCTGAACTTCTTTCTAATATCCGTTGTCAGACATTGTCGATTTCGGATGGTATAAAGATACTTTTCTATCTCGAGTACTCCAAAGGGATGATGCCAATCAAGGTTTTTGGAAAGAAAAGTTTCTATTTGGATTACCAAAATCTTTTGGTGATAAAGTTAGGGATAAACTTAGACATCAATATGATGGCAACATACCTTATGAAAACTTGACATATGAAGAATTAATTTCCCATGTTCGTAAAACCGCTTTAAAAATTTGTCAAGATGATGGAATAAAACATCAACTTGCTAAAGAAAAAGGTATAAACAGAAAAGAATTAGGGTCATTTTGTGAGCAATTTGGTCTTCCTGCTTGTAAAAAGCCTAAACCCAAATCTTATAAAACCTCTCGTTTTAATCCCTCTTTTTCAACAAATAAACGTTTTTATCATAACAAACGTACTTATCAAAAGGATGGTGTCCAACACCCTCCAAGACAATACATAAAGAATTTCCATTCCAAACCAAAAAATGATTTTCCAAAAGATTTTCCAAAACGTGATAAGGTAACTTGTTACAGATGTGGTAAAATTGGTCATTACGCCAAATATTGCCGCCTCTCCAAGAGAATCAGGAGTATCCAGATCGAAGAACCCCTTCTTGAACAGATAAACAACCTCCTGATTGAAACATCTTCTGAATCTGAAGAAGACCAAAGTCTTTCTGAGGATCTGAACCAGATCCAAGATGATGAATTCAATTCAACTTCTGATGATTCCTCTCCTCAAATAAATGTTCTTACTAAAGAGCAAGATTTGCTCTTTGATGTCATCACCAAACTTCCTGAAACTGACAAAGGTAAGTATCTTTCAAAATTCAAAGATATCATCGTACAATCTTCGTCTTCATCTACTCCTCCTCCTTCCTCTAAACTCTCAGTTTTTCATAACAAATATGATTTGACCAAAACTCTGGAAAAGTTCAAACATTCGGTTAAGCCAACCACTATACAAGATCTTCAATCTGAGATAAATAATCTTAAGGTTAAAGTTCAATTCCTCAAAACTAGTCGGGATACCCATGAGTCTGCCCTATTGCAAATTCAAGAACTTCTTTCTTCAACTCAACACCATTCTGATGAGAATATTGATCGGGTTTTAGAAAATGAAGAAACCAACACTGATGAAACACCTTTCTTAAACGTGATTTCAAGAATTTTTCTACAGAAGTTTTATATACAAGCAAAAATCATTATCAATAATGATCTTGTTATAGAACAATCTGTACTATTTGATACTGGTGCCCAAGCCAATTGTATTTTAGAAGGCTTAGTTCCTACCAAATATTTTGAAAAAACAACTGAGAGATATAGCTCTGTTGATACATCATCATTGAGTATCCAATACAAGCTTTCTAACATTGTTGTTCAAAATGAAAGTTTAAGAATCAAAACTCCATTTATTCTCATGAAGAAAATGGGAGCACAGATTATTCTTGGAGCACCATTTGCACAACTTTTATTTCCTTACAAAACTCGATCATGATGGAATTTCGGTAGAACATTTTGGAAAAACCATTTTCTTCCCTTTTACTTTGAAAAAACCCAGGCTCAAAGAGTTGAATTCTCTTTTTCTCAAACAAAACCAAATCAATTATCTCAAAGAAGAAGTTTCTTTCAAACAAATTGAACAACAACTCCAACAACCAATTGTTCAACAAAGGATCCAATCCTGTCTTGACCGATTCATAAAACGGTTTGTGCAGATTTACCAAATGCCTTTTGGAACAGAAAACAACATTCGGTAGATCTTCCTTACGAACCAAACTTCTCTGAAAAACAAATCCCCACAAAAGCTCGACCTATCCAAATGACTCAAGAACTCCTTGAAACATGCAAAAAGGAAGTTTAAGATCTTCTTGACAAAAAACTCATTCATCCGAGTCGTAGCCCATGGTCTTGTGCTGCCTTTTATGTCAATAAAAATGCAGAAATCGAACGAGGAACGCCGAGGCTTGTCATCAACTACAAGCCATTAAACGAAGCTTTGCAATGGATTCGTTATCCAATTCCAAACAAGGCTGATCTACTAAAACATTTGCATTATGCAAAAATATTTTCAAAATTTGATATGAAATCGGGGTTCTGGCATATTCATATTTCAGAAAAAGATAGGTATAAAACTGCTTTTACTGTTCCGTTTGGTCAGTATGAGTGGAATGTTATGCCTTTTGGTTTGAAAAATGCTCCTTCTGAGTTTCAAAGGATTATGAACGAGATCTTTAATGATCAAAGTGAATATATTATTGTCTATATTGATGATGTCTTAATCTTTTCAAATTCTCTAGAAGATCATTTTAAACATGTTTCAAAATTTATTCGAATTACAGAAACAAACGGTAGTGGTTTCGAAACCAAAGATTAGTCTTTTTCAAACCAGAATCCGTTTCCTCGGACATTGGATTTCTCAGGGAACCATAACTCCTATTGAACGAGCAATTCAGTTTGCAGACAAATTTCCTGATCAAATTCTTGACAAAACCCAACTCCAAAGATTTTTGGGATGTTTAAACTATGTTGCTGAGTTTATCCCCCAACTTAGCAATTTTGTTAAACTGCTTCACCAACGTCTTAACAAAAATCCTTCTCCTTGGACGGATGTCCATACTGAAGTTGTCAAGCTAATTAAAAGACAGGTTAAGGAACTTCCGTGTCTTAACCTTCCAATTCCATCTCGCCTTCAAAATAGTCCAAACGAGATGCCTCGAATTAGGCTATGGAGGTATTCTTAAACAACGCTTTTGAGAAAAAGAACAAATCATTTCTTTTACGTCCAAACACCGGAATCCTTTCGCGGGAATTATTCTACGATCAAAAAAGAAATTTTGGCAATTGTTTTATGTGTTTCAAAATTTCAAGCTGATATTTTAAATCAAAGGTTTTTAGTTTGCATTGATTGTAAATCTGCAAAAGATGTTTTACAAAAAGATGTTAAAAACCTTGCGTCAAAACAGATTTTTTCCCGTTGGCAAGCCATTTTGAGTGTTTTTTATTTTGACATTGAATTTATCAAAGGCACTTCTAATTCTCTTCCCGATTTTCTTACCCGTGAGTTCTTATAGGGTAGTTCTTAGGATTGAGAGTCAACTAACCCATAAACCCTTTCCTCCTCCCCAGAAAATGCCGAGAAAGAAAAAGCCAGGTGATTATTCAAAAGATAAACAACCCCTCCAAATTGAGGACGAAGATCAACGGGGCTTCTCTCAGGATGCCCAAAAACCAATCTCGACCAAGAATTACGGAGATTCTCAAACAAATACTTCAAAGAACGAACTCCATTGCGCAGCTTACCTAGCCAATCAACACAGGGATCATCCACCAATCGGTTCCCCAAACTCGGGAACCGGACTGCAAACAAGATCTCAGACAAAATCAGGGTCTTCTACCCTCAAACCGGAGTCATCTACTCCAAAAAATGAGTCTCAAACCCAAAGACTCCCTTCCAATAAATCTGTAAAAAAAAAAACCACTGAATCCTATGCTAAGAAACCTCCAACCCAAACATGGGAGGAAGTATTAGTCAAAAAGGATAATAAAACCCAGGCACTTGAATATGATAGAGCACTTGCTTTGTCATTAATTGCCTCTTCGTCGCAGGCAATTAGTAAACAAGAATATGATTAGGCTAATACTGACTATACCCTCCAATTAGCCCAGAAAAAACCCCTCAGGCTACAAAACAGGTGTTAGCTCTTCCAGCTATTAACCCAATGGAGACTCCCTATGTTGCAAAACCTGCACATGTAAAATATCTCCTACAAATTGAGCCTGAATTTTTCTTTGAAACACCTAACCAGGTAGCATTGAAGGTTTTCCCTCTAGGATTTCATTTCCTTACTACTGATTTACGAAAAACAAGAGAATATTATGAGTTGATATTGGTTCATTCTCAATCAATCGAGTTATCTCGATATACATCAAAAGAGGATGAAACTTTAACAACCCATTCTACTCTTCAAATTCTGAAAGTCCTCACACCTTCTCAGTGGGGACAAGAGTTGACTAAACCCAAACTTTTTGATATTGAATATGAACCTAAAGGATATACTTATTGGGATTATAACAATGCCTGGTATAATGTCTTTTGGGATCAAAACAAAATTTTCAAACATACTTGGTTCATTTACTTTAAACAAACGAACAAGTATACTTTTCCTCAATGGTTTCAACATTGGTGGGCATTCTTTGGACCTATTCCTGAAATTCTTCCACCCAATGTTCAAACGGCATTGAGCCTCTTCTAGAGAAAATTCAATCATAGTGGAGACTCTTTCCCAATTGATCTTCACTATTTTTCAAAACTATCTGTATCTTGGATATTCTCCTGGCAATACAGATTTTCTCATAATGACAAAAATTCTCCAACTTTGCTGTTCTTACAAAGGTTACCTTTTGTACGTTGGTGGACAAAATTCAACCAATCCAAAGTCGACTCTCAAGCAGTAGAACAATGGTTCAAACAAAATCCAGGTTTTGTTTGTGCATCAGAGCAAAGTAGGTTCTTAAACCAGAAGAGCCATGCTCAATGTACCCTTGCTGCTGTCCTAGATAGACAGGAATATATCAAGCAACTCAGTATCATGCTTAAACAACTCCAGCAGAGTGAGGCAACAAACCAGGCCAGCTCTTCGAAAGAAGACCCAGACCAAAGTGATGATGAAGATTTCGTCGTCAATTTGGGTGAAGACTAAACTTACAGTTTTTGACAGAGGCACCAAACAAAGTAGCTTCCATGTATAAGACTGTTGTAATCTACGCTATAGTAGTGCTAGGTATTTTCACTGTAGCACCAAACACTGTAATTCGTAGGTCACAAAATTGGTTACTGTAGTGTCGGCAGACACTGTAGCTAATCATTAAAATTTTTACCGAACAAAGTGCCACCCCCTAACCGGAACCGTACAAACAAAGGCTTCACTCCTGCCTTTAAAAGAGCTGAAACCCCATTCAGTAGAGGCAGGTTCCGAACCACTCTCTCTCTCTCTACCTTCCTTCTCTGCCTTCTACCTTGTTCTCTCTCTCTTTCTACTTCCTTTCCCCTTTATTTTCCAAGCTTTCGTTTGTAAGTTTTTTACATTTCAATAAACTTGTGTTTCCTTTTATTATGTTCTGCATTTACACTTCATCTCTTCCCCCTCTGATGAGATAAGTCTAGCTGCGTGCCTACACCCATTCTTATCTCATATTCTTTTTATTTCTTTCGCACGTTTATTTCCAGTTTTTACTTTATGCTTTAATTTTCCAGTTATTTTCTCTACTTCTTAGTTCTCGATTCTCCCTCACCCCTTTCCGATCCTTTCGGGGTCATTCCCCTATAAGGATTTTTGTTAAGACGTTGGTGAAGCGGTTTAACAAAATTGCTAAGTTGAGGGATAAACTCAGCAACATAGTTTAAACATCCCAAAAATCTTTGGAGTTGGGTTTTGTCAAGAATTTGATCAGGAAATTTGTCTGCAAACTGAATTGCTCGTTCAATAAGAGTTATGGTTCCCTGAGAAATCCAATGTCTGAGGAAACAGATTATGGTTTGAAAAAGACTAATCTTTGGTTTCGAAACCACTAAACCGTTTGTTTCTGCAATTCGAATAAATTTTGAAACATGTTTAAAATGATCTTCTAGAGAATTTGAAAAGATTAAGACATCATCAATATAGACAATAATATATTCACTTTGATCATTAAAGATCTCGTTCATAATCCTTTGAAACTCGAAGGAGCATTTTTCAAACCAAAAGGCATAACATTCCACTCATACGACCAAACGGAACAAAGAAAAGCAGCTTTATACATATCTTTTTTCGAAATATGAATATGCCGTAACCCCGATTTCATATCAAATTTTGAAAATATTTTTGCATAATGCAAATGTTTTAGTAGATCATCCTTGTTTGGAATTGGATAACGAATCCATTGCAAAGCTTCGTTTAATGGCTTGTAGTTGATGACAAGCCTCGGCGTTCCTCGTTCGATTTCGCATTTTTATTGACATAAAAGGCAAGACAAGACCATGGGCTACGACTCGGATGAATGAGTTTTTTGTCAAAAAGATCTTAAACTTCCTTTTTGCATGTTTCAAGGAGTTCTTGAGTCATTTGGATAGGTCGAGCTTTTGTGGGGATTTGTTTTTCAGAGAAGTTTGGTTCGTAAGGAAGATCTACCGAATGCTGTTTTCTGTTCCAAAAGGCATTTGGTAAATCTGCACAAACCGTTTTATGAATCTGGTCAAGACAGGATTGGATCCTTTGTTGAACAATTGGTTGTTGGAGTTGTTCAATTCGTTTGAAAGAAACTTCTTCTTTGAGATAATTGATCTGGCTTTGTTTGAGAAAAAGAGAATTCAACTCTTTGAGCCCGAGTTTTTTCAGTAAAAGGGAAGAAAATGGTTTTTCCAAAATGTTCTACCGAAATTCCATCATGATCGTTTTGTAAGGAAATAAAAGTTGTGCAAATGGTGCTCGAAGAATAATCTGTGTTCCCATTTTCTTCATGAGAATAAATAGATGAAGAAGAAGAGCGACGAGAAAAAGAGCGAAAAATAGAAGACATGATAAACTGAATGTAAAATTACTGAAAGAAACGTGCAGAGAGAAAGAGTAAAAATACAGTGACTAAAAAGTAGAAAGTGAAATAACAACGAGATAAACAATAATTGTAAATCTCCCTTTAATTAGTATCTTCACCTTCGGGTTCCATAGAGGTATACTAATTAAAAAATCTATCGAAGATTTATGATCCAAAGATTTGAGAAGTATCTCGATCCGCATAACTATTTTTTTTCTCGTCAAGCTTAGGATTTTATTGGTAATTTACCGATCATTATGTGCTGCTTTAGATCTATTCCTCATATATGCAATTAGTGAAACCTAAACCGTCCAAAAGGCGGTACTACAGCTAGTTTCCATCCAAAAGCATATATGAATCTGAACATATGATATCTTACAGGTGCGGGGGTAAATCGCTTGCCTCAACACACGGGTCTTATGGCCTTAAAACATCCCCATAAGAAAAATTGTTCACGATTCTCCCTCTCCCCTTTCCGATCCTTTCGGGGTCACTCCCCTAGATTGGTATCAGAGCCAGAAGGGGAAGTAGAGATGTATTAATTAGGAGATCTGACATGAAGATATCATGATTCTTAAATTGAGGTCTGCGAATTCAGGTTTCGTAATATGCCTCTGTTGGGTGTAGATATGGATTGGTAATTCATCAAATCATTATGTCTTCCTCTTAGATCTATCCTAAAAAAAAATGTCTGGAATCCTGAAAAATTATATATGATCTTTACTTATGATATCTGAGTTTTTCTTGTGGGGATGTTTTAAGGCCATAAGACCCGTGTGTTGAGGCAAAGCATTTACCCCCGCACCGTAAGATATCATATGTTCGATTCATATATGCTTTTGGATGGAAAACCGTAGTACCGCCTTTTGGACGGTTTAGGTTTCACTAATTGCATATATGAGGAATAGATCTAAAGCAGCACATAATGATCGGTAAATTACCAATAAAATCCTAAGCTTGACAGAAAAAATAGTTATGCGGATCGCAGATACTTCTCAAATACTGGATCATAAATCTTCAGTAGATTTTTTAATTAGTATACCTCTATGGAACCTGAAGGTGAAGATACTAATTAAAGGGAGATTTACAATTATTGTTTATCTCGTTGTTATTTCACTTTCTACTTTTTAGTCACCTGCGCTGTTACTCTTTCTCTCTGCACGTTTCTTTCAGTAATTTTACATTCAGTTTATCATGTCTTCTATTTTCCGCTCTTTTTCTCGTCGCTCTTCTTCTTCATCTTCCTTCACTTCTCCTACTCCAAATTCTTCATTAAACCATGACGGAGCTTGCTCCTCAACGTACAATATTTTTGACGAAGAAATTCAGTTCGTAAATATAAACCAAATCGTTGATGATTGGACTCTTCCTACCATTGCCAACAAAGATATTTTCATAATAAAAAAGACTTGGTTGAAGAAGTCTGATTATGTAATCAAGACTGTCGAAGAATCCATTTCCATCCAACCTGAGAAAGAGGAATTTTTCCTTCTTTCTCCAAACTCCAATCATAAACATAGAGAAGATTACAACTTTTTACACATTGGTTGTGTACAAGTTGCTCTTAAACCTCTTGTTCGGCGAGGCTTGAATGCCTCCGGATTGGTCTGTCTTGGGGATGCAAGACACTATGGTTTTGCATATTACCTTCTTGCAACTACTGAATTCAGACTTCATGATGGCCCAGTTTATTTCAATTGTTACCCAAACCAAACAGTTGATTTAAAAGATAAAAACATCCTTGATGTCCTCAAACTCAATCTTAAACTTAATGGTTTCAATATGAAATCTGGATCTATACCTGTTACTCTAATATATAGAGTACAGTATAAGGTCTCAAACTCTTCAACCTCAAATGTTGCGCGTCTTCCTGACAACGGTTAGACTGTGGTCTTCCTCACTGACCATTCAAACACAAAAATCACAATCCCTCGAACTATCATGTGGAAAGAAGTTACCCTCCCAGAAGACTGGGCTATGGATAAGGCTGTCCAAGCTATTCCAAAACCTGTGGCTCAAATTAGTAGAATTTCACAAACCCAATCAGGATCTGTTAGATTAGCTTTTGACAGACCTAGGAGTTCTACTTCATCTGTGTCTTCAAGATATGAGGATTATAGATCGCTAAACTCTGAGTTACCAAGACATTCCAGCTTTTTTGAACGGTCTCTTCCTCCGGTCATTCATTTACCTCCACCACCTCAACCAACTGATCCTCCACCACAACTGCCAACCAACCAACCTTCCAACCCGTCAGAAAACCAACCTTCCAATGTCTCAATTCACGGAGTTAATAATTCTGGAACAATTTCTCATGCAAACTATCAGAGGGAAGATGATCAAAATTCGGTAGACTCTTTGTCTTATACGGATTTAGGAGAACCTTAAACTATTGGTGTTTTAGAACATCATTTTCAAATTGATAAACAAAGTTTGCAAAAGGAATTTTATTCAGAACAAAATATTTTGCAGAGAAACTGGTTTTAGAACATTTTAGAGGAATGTTGCGAAAACAAATTCAAGCAAAATTTTACAGTTTCCTTGAAAAATATGAAGTGAATATTCCATTTTTTGCTTGATTTGAAGCTTATGTTTTACAGCAGAAAATAGAATATCCATTTGTTCAAAAAATTAATATGACCAAAAGAGATTGGAAAACCTTTGAAGGACAAACCATTTCCTCAGAAGTTCCTCCAAAAGGATCATATCAAATTCCCAGACTTGTTGATAGAGTCAATTTTTAGCTTCTCCTTTCAAAACTAGAACCGTCAGTGATGAACCTGTCACTTCAAGGGATATCAAAAATCTCATGGAGCAAAACGACTACACTAATCAAGTATCTTCGATCATTGGAAATCATGTCATCAAAACTCCTTCCTCTCCTCTTCTTCAAAATCCACTCCTATGACTCAACCTTTATTCAAACCTTTCCAACTTGATCCAAAAATTAAAGCAAGTTTGCAAAGAAAGAACAATGCCAGTCTTATGAGGCAAAATGATCAAAGTCTACAACATCAAAACCAAGTTACTACTGATCTTCAAACCCTCTTACTTAATTAAAACAAAGAATTGTTCCCGACACTCCTTTCTCTCTTCTTCTCGATAAACAAGTTATGAATCTTGAAAAATTTTCGATCTGAATCTTCAAAATCTGATTTAAAGATCAACCACCAAAGATTGGAAAAAATCTTCTTCATTGTTTTCCAAAAATCTTCAAAGTTATATTATCCAAGAGCCTTAGTCCTTTAGATATTTTAATCGAAGAACGTCAAGATCAAACTTTCAAATCTTTCAACTCCAACAACATCTATGAGTGGAACATAGATGGAGAGTGAGTCAAATATTCTTCAAATTCTTCAGCAAATGACTATGGTAAGCACCGCCTACCAAACAACAAGTGATTATTCAGATCTGAAATAACTAATCTTTTAGTTTTAGGTTTCATCTGGACAACTTAAAGGTTGGTGGAATTATTATCTGTCTTATGAAGAAAAATCAAATATTATTTCTTCATCAAATAAATAAATAAATAAATATATATATATATATATATATATATATATATATATATATATATATATATATATATATATATATATATATATATATTGTTAACATATTCTAGACTAGTTGGCAATGGGTTTTAGAAATACTTCCCGTGGCTTTTAATATAGGACGTATTTAAGGGTGTTCAACTTGATTATGAATATAAGACACATTTTTTTTACACTTGTCAATCTTTTCCTAATTTATCCATGTTAATATTACCTTAAAATGCGAGAGGGAATGGATGAATTAAATGTGACTAGAGTGATTTAGAAAAAAAAACATGTCATATTAATTAATTTAATCAACTTCCTTAACTTAATCAAATTAGATAAATATGTGTTTATTAAGAATACGAGGAAGTAGTTTTTTCTACATTAGTTCAATAATCGACACTTTCCACATTGACTGTATCTACAGTGGTTGAAAAATTGTGTCTATATGCCTGCCTATCTATATACGTGTGTTTTTATTTGTATGTGTGTATTAAAAGAGAAGAAAAACTGTGGCTATCAAAATAAAATAATATTGGCTAAGAATATGGTAAACTGTGACTATCAAAATAAAATAATATTGGCTATAAATATGGTAATGCCATTATTACAAAACGGTTATTTGTACAAGAAGAAATGTACCATTAAGACATTACAACAAAGCACACACAAGCAGTCATGTTTCCACTTAATCTCTTTGAACAATTCAGACATTAATTAAGCATTACAAGCTTTGTACTCTGGCCAAGATTACTATCAAGAGGATTACTACAGAGAGAAGCATAGATGACCTAACTTTTCCCTCCACGTCTTGCTCTTTCAATGCAGATTTTTCTATCTTATGAGATTCAAATAAAAGATTCACAAGTGACTGAAAATTTTCTATCAGTTCCATAACTTTTCCCTTTATGATCTCCAAAATCCAACTTAAAATGTCAATGCTGACTTCTGGTTTGTCCGGA
Organism: Acacia melanoxylon; assembly: GCA_019022615.1. Classification (NCBI taxonomy): domain Eukaryota; kingdom Viridiplantae; phylum Streptophyta; class Magnoliopsida; order Fabales; family Fabaceae; genus Acacia; species Acacia melanoxylon. The sequence continues at coordinate 10,058,872 of JAFJYJ010000010.1, forward strand.
ATCTGTGGCCTTCTAACCTCACCTAGATGAAATAAATAATGCAATTTGAAAATAAGTCAAGGTAAAAAGAGTCAAATGCAAGTTATATAGGATTCAAATCTTACAAAGACCATTATGCAGTCATCAAAAGATAGAAATGCATGTAAGATGCAGGTTTCACTGGAAAGTGTCTGTAAGATGCTAACATTTTTATTTATACCTTGATTATTGATCCTATGCATTGCCCAGAGTCTGATGTATTACTAGAATTATTCATGGCTTATGATCCATGTTGCCGACCCCACTTGGGGTAAGGCTTATGAATAATACAGGTTGCTATAAATTTTATATTTTCTATTGATAATTGATTTTGGTTGACTTATCTTTTTAAACCACTAGGTGCCTCGAAGCAATGGTAAGGTTCCAGCCATGTGACTTGGAGGTCAAGGGTTCAAATTCTAAAAAGTCTCTCCAATTGCTGGCGTGTGGCTACCACACATTTATTTCTCCCCTAAACCCAAAACCAACTCTACTAGAAATAATTCCTTTTTCCCTAGTTCCTTAACTTTTCTTTCTGTTTCTGCTATAGTGGCATTGCAACAACTGAATCCATGTACTTACAACCAAGAATGGAACCTCAAAAAATAGCGTAAAGCGATGAAATGCATTGCATCATTTGCACCATCTACAATTTTCTATTTCTTTCCCCAGTGCTAATTGGTTGTCATAATGGAATAATATCCGATCACACTATCCAAAATTAATGAGAGAATATTCTAATATCTTCATATTGTTCATTGGCAGTGGGTTTGAAGAAATGCATGAATATAATCCCAAATAACGGCCACATTTTACAAACTTCTGCATCTCACACAATACATATCTGGACACACAGAAGACACACCTGAATTAGGTAAGTTTTGGAGATTCTGATTCAACACGTTCATTATGGCATCCCAAACTGTTTTATCCGATGACAGTGAAGTTACTAGTCTCTACATGCAAGTCATAATTTGAGAGACACACTTAAATTGAGGAGGAATTTGAACAGACACAGCAAAAGATAAATTTTACAAGTGGTAAATAAAAGTCAGAATAACTTTTGGTTTTTTTGTGTGTGTGTGTGTTTTTTTTTTTTTGGGGGGGGGGCTCTATGGATAACTGGTTATCATCAAATGGGGAGCAATGGCGAGTTAGAGACTATTGCAGAATTTGTTAGAATTTCTATGTCATCAATGATCTTTGATAAACTCTGAAGAATACTACTCCCTCAAATCCTATTTATAAGTAACATTCTTTTACATAGGTTGGTCTTTAATGCATGTTTTTCATTTTTACCCCCAAATTAATTATAGGGTTAAGTACCAATTTTGCCCCTTAAGTTTTCGAAGGAGCAATGTTGCCCCTAAAGTATCAAAATGGAGGTTGACCGTTAGGGTTTCTAACGGAGGGGCAACCCTGAAGTATCAAAACGGAGCAATGTTGCCCCTCCGTTAGAAACCCTAACGGTCAACTAACGGTTGACTAACGTTGACCGTTAGGGTTTCTAATGGAGGGGCAACATTGCTTCTTCGAAAACTTAAGGGGCAAAATTGTTCCTGGGCGCGTACTTCAGGGGCAAAATTGGTACTTAACCCTTAATTATATCTCTCCCTCATCTCTCTTTCCCACTTATTCTCCCTCGCACACTCATGATCTTTATAAATAAGGGTAATTTTTTTTTTAAAAAAATTACATCCCTTGCACATTTTTTGCTATTAACTAATTTTAACCAGTTTTGCGTGATTTGGTAGTTGTTGCTTATAAGACGAACCGGAGGGGAGTATTAATTAGTGAACTTTTAATACTTTCACCCAAAAGTCAAGAATTGTCTTGAATGACCTAATCTTTAGAACAAAAAAAGAAAGTTTTCTATCACAAGTTAAGTAGACACCTTAATAGAAGGATCTGATATCAGCAACTTGTAAGCATCATTCAGTCTGTTGAATCCCTGGGAAAGCAATATGCTTGAATGAAAAGTACCAGAGTTCTTTTGCAATGTCCCTGAAGTTATTGCTTTCAGAAAACTGATTGAAAAGGCATATTAGAGTCTACAGTAGAAAACAATCAATTTTAATGTCATGTGATTATTCTGAAATAACTTTTAATTTGCAAATAAAGATCAATTATGGCTCAGAAAATGCTCACTATTGACTTCAACATCTCTTGTAAAAAGAAAAGGATAAGAACTCCTAGTTAATAGGAATATGAAAATGTAATTGAGCTGCAAATAAAATACTGATTGATTTACTATGCATTAAAGCAAGATGAAGACAAAATCTTTCAGCAAAACATTGCAGAAATGATTTCACTATTCAGCTCCAAAAATTAGGTTCAAGATGACTTATATGGTTAAGTTGACAGAGTTATAAGTTGAAATGAATAAAATTGGAATCAATTTCTACTAAGAAAATAAAGGATCTCTATATGTCAGTACCCTCAGAAACACCCTCTGAATCCAAAAATTAGGAAATGCCAAACTTTTTATCGGCCCCAAAACACATTAAACAGACATCTGCAGAGTGTAATACAACGAATTATAATCTAAAGATGACCTAAAATCAATCCAAAAAAAATTGATTGTACCGGACGACAATAAAAATAGGCAAGGGATAGCAGAAGCAAGTAATTCACATGTCTCCAAGTTAAAATCCTCACCTCTGAAGAGCAACAAGCGCGTCTTCAACTTCCGATTGAGAAGGAACCGCGTCAAACACATAACTATGGAGACACCCACTCGATCTATTCTCTTCATTTCCATTTACAATTTCAAGTTTTCGGCCGATTTCACTGTGACAGAAGCAACAACACGCAGAGCTACTGTGGCTAAATGGTGCGCCATTATCAGTTGAAACAGGAAGCTTACTATTCGAAGAAGAAGAAGGTGATATGACAATTGGGGAGCTTCTGGGCTGAGGCACAGAAGAGCCGACGTGCATGGTTCCACCTCCCATTGCTTTCTCGGAGATAAAGTTTCAGGCTTTCAGCAATCAGTGACCATTGTAGATGTAGTGTGTCCCGTTATCAGAATGGAATGTTATCTCCGATTGCCACATAATGCATATGTGATTCAAAAGTGGGCCTATTATTGGGCCTGTCAGATTTAAACGAATATAGGCCCATTGGGTATACTTGGCCTTTCATTGAAAAACAAGTTCTATGTACCCAAAAAAGTTTTTTTTTCCTCCCCTACCAAAAGAGTTCCCCCCTCTTATTAAAAACAAGTTCTATCAAACAATGGTGATTGGGTCTGATAAAAGACATTAATCCCAAACAACATGATGAACTAAGTTTTGAATTCGTGCAGGGGAAGTGTTCATTTTTAGTGCTTGAGAACTTTCAATAAGAAGATATGTGTGCTTAGTTAAAAAAACAAAGTTTATTTGTCACCAAATACAAGTTTATTATTTATTTATTTGGCTTAAAAAGCACAAAAATACCCCACAATATACAAATCCCAATTTAGGATCTTAAAATAACCTAATCTCTGTGAAGGCTTTAAAGAGAAGCTTGTAATTAAATTTTGTAGTAAAATTACATTAAATCCCTTAATTTTCATTGCCTTATAAATTGTTGTCGTTCGATAAGTTTTTCTTGCTTGATAAGTTAAAGTTGTTACTTGTTAAATTATTATTGTCATTTGGTATTTTATATTTCAAATTAAGGGAATTTTGGTATACAAAATTGAATCCCAAACTAGTTCTTAGAATTTAGAAACTTCACAATGATAAGTTATTCCAGGGTCTTGAATTGAAATTTGTAAATTTAGAGGATATGTTTTTTTTCCCCATCTAAGATAAGTCCCAATTACGTAGCACATAACCCTAAATTTTTTGAAAAATTAGTTTTAACCATTTAAACTTTTAGATAGGAAAAAAAAAAAGAGTACGTAATAGCAGGCATGGGCTTTAATATTAAAAATAAAAAATTTATGAAATTTAAAATTTGAAATTTCCGAGGTTATATGCAACTTGACCTAAAACTTAGGAGGTTTTATATATTATAACTTAAGTCTTTTAATCCATATTAGATGCCACGTCATCCTTTGTAATTTGACATGGTAATTTTTGTTAATTACTTAGTAACAAAAGTTACAACATGGGAGTTTAACGTAAAAAATTAGAATGTAAAGGAAGTTAAATTTATAGAGCATGTACAAATTACATATGACTCCTACCCAAGCTATCCAATCAATCTTTATAATCCTACCTACACAACATACCCAGTTTCTTATCCAAAAGAGTTTGATTATAGAAAAATCTTTAAAATGTCTTGTTCTTTGTTCAGAAAATTCAATAAACCACAATCCATCCAGTCTACAACACAATCTTCAAAACCCTCTCTTTCAAAAGAGAACCAAGCTTCTCCTTCTCACACCAAGCCATACCAACCTCCTTGAGACAAAGAGGAGAATGTTGTTTATGATGATGAATAAGGAGAAACTCTTCTAAAATGAGTGATACAATCACAAGTCTTGAACTTGTTCATCTTTCCTGCTCCCTCTCAACACAAGACCTTCCTCCCACTGTTAGAAGAAGCGTTTCTAACAAAATAGAAAACCTTATAGAAGTCATCCACTTACCTGAAGATATTAGGGTCTAAGACACAGACAATCCTCATACCCTCTACCATCATACTATACCAACCATCTTGTCGGAAACAGTAGGTTCATCATTTCCACTAGGAGACCACATGCAAAAGAAATAGTCCAAACTACCAAACTAGACCAATGTGGCCTTCAAGCAACCACTACTGAGCAATATGTCACCCTTGAGATTCCTCAAGCCTTGATAAATTATTGGATTAACCAAGGATACACTTATCTTCATGTTGGCGTTGTCTGGCTTATCATAACTCTCCATGGGAGAAAAGGGATCCCTTCTACAACTAGAGTTTCCCTGCTGGACATTACCTACACCTCCTACAGTAATGCTTTGATTGGTACTCTCTTGACCATTCTTAGCAATGGAAGTGTAATTCTCACTATCACTCCATATCTCAACATAAAACTTTTAGATCCAACGCTTTTTGAACGACTTAAGGTCCAAGTTTAGATAGTTCGAGAAGATCAAGATCCTAGAGCCATCATCATGGCCACCTTACATTACCAGATGATCTACAAATTACAAAATCACTCCCTTGCTCTCTATTTCCCTAACTCCACACGAGATGCCCTTCACATGGTAGCTACTCCCACACACTTATCATTTACACTCCTGGGCAAATCAAATCAAGACCAAGGGAGAACCACCATAAAAACAAAATAAAACAAAAGTTTCAAAAGTGAATGTTCCAATCACAAGCAAAGAGAAAACTAAAGCATTTCAACACCTTCTTATCCAAGTGATTATTTTTTTCAAGAATCAAGAAAACAAACATCATGGTAAATTACTTGACAATGGGGGACTTAAGCTAGAAATCCCTCACCAAGGTTAATGTGTATGTCACTCATCACTAAAAAATGTATAGACTTGTGTTTACACTCAAATGTACCCTATCCAACACTTTTTCCATAGGCTTCACAAGAGTCTAAGTTCTCCACCACTAGCAAAGCAAATGCAAGCATAAATCCATGGAAGATTAGTAGAGAATAAAGGCAGATTTGACAAAAGAGCATTCACAAACTATATATGACTCTTGCCCAAGCTATCCAATCAATCTTCATAATCCTACCAACACAACATCCCCAGTTTCTTATCCAAAAGAGTTTGATTATGGAAAAATATTTAGAATGTCTTATCCTTTATTTAGATAGTTCAAAAAATCGTAGTCCATTCAGTCTACAACACAATCTTCCAAACCCTCTCTTTCAAAAGGGAACCAAGCTTCTCCTTCTCACACCAAGCCATACCAACCTCCTTTAACCATAAACCGCTCCAACTTCTCCTCTAAAACATGATTCCCAAGATAACTCCAAAAGGAACAAATTTGTTGTAGTCCAAATTGCCACCTTACAATATCCACACCTGTAACATCCCATTTGAAAACGGCGGATTTTTTTTTTTTTTTTTTTTTTAAAAACGTTTCCAAATATTTCAAGCAGAGTAATCAGAGTAGAGCATTGGAGTGAGTGAGTAACTGATTCATAACAAACATCAACCATAGTGTAACATTGTAATGATTACAGTAATCCTAGAGTTTGAAATTGGATAACTGAAAACGATAAAAATAGATAAGTCTTTGGTGGTACGTCTACTGCTGCTTGCCTCGATCTTCGATCCGTATTCCTCCAGATCCTGATGCTATAGCTGAGATTCAATTCACCGCATTGAATCTTAGGTAATGGTTAATCTCAAACCCAAACAATACAGTATACAGATAACATATATTCTAGACAATACAACAGTATATCACTACATAAGCATACAGCAGATGCATGATCATTATGCCGACAAAACATAAGCATTACGCGGTAAAGATGTAAAGCCCCACAATGTAAAACAACAATAACAGCTTGCACTATTCACGGTGCCACGATACCACTCGTGTTCTCGCTAGAAAAACATACGGCGTTATCATGACTATAACCCGTGTAAAACCGTCTCGTATATCGGTCTACGAACGTATCTATCACATATATGCATTTAAGCAGCACAAGATTAGTGTTACAAGACGCGTCCGTACCTTCGTTGACGACGTTAGGTACTTTCGCGGAAAAACGTACTTTTTACGGAAAAAACGTGAAATGTTCACGCCGCACGTCGGGCGGCGTAATTCAAAAGCAAATCAAAGTTTCGATGCCCTATCGGAGTAATATCACTTTCATTAGTGATTTGACATCATAATCGGCATTTTAGGTAAAAATTACCATTTTGCCCTTCTACCCCTAATTTGGCGGAATTTCGCTGAACTTCGTTACTTTGACCGTATTCCATTTCAAAATTATCCCCACTATGTTTTTACCTCGTCGGGCATCTTTCAATGCAATGAGGCATAAAAACAAACATAGGAACAAATTCTGAAACTTCCTAGATCAAAACAACAGTTCTACTATAACTACCGAAAGAACTACGGAAACTAAAAACTAAGGACAGAAGAACTTACTCGGAGCTAAGGCACAACTTTGGCAGAGCTTCTCACTCTAAGTTTCGGCCAAGGTAGAGAGAAGAGGAGGTGTGAAGAATGAAGGAGATGCTCATGCCTTTATATAGGAAAAAATTGTGCCATTTTGGTAATTTCCATATTCCAATTCTTGTAATTTTTCCCTACTTCATAACCATGTAAAATCAAAGCTAAATGGTGTTAAATCCTTGTCCATGGGCAGCCCTAGTCGACACAAGGGGGGGGGATGTGGCAGCCCACCATTGGTCCAAAAATGGTGACTCATGCTCACTTTATGCCCGGTCCGATAGAATTTCCCCGATCGGTGTCCGTTTCGCGTAGTCAGGAAAATCTTAAAATTCCGAATCCATAACTTTGAAGATCTTCTCTTCCTCATCAATAATATATATTTTAACTTAGATTTTGGTCCCTTACGGGGTCCCGATCCAGCTTGAAGTTTTCTCGAAAAAAAAACGTGTCCCGCGTCGGTTACGAAAATCGTTTTTAATCATCAACCCCTGGACAAAAATTCACGATTCTAAATATGTCCATATAATTATAAACTCATCTCCGGATGTTGAGTTATAATTTATTTTCTTCGTATCCAAAATGTGACTATCCGCATTTTTCCCTATTTCGTCTTATTAGGCAAATGCGCTACCGGCCTAATTAACTTCCAGGAAGAGGTCACTTGAAGGTAAAAACTCACCGATCAATATTTTACCTTGACTTTGGAAATCCTATTCCTGGTTCTCTAGATAGGATCCGTTTCCTATTAATTACATTACTTTTCACTATATTCAATTATATTAATATAATAATACAATTTTTCATGATATTAAAATTTTATCCTTATCCCTATTTTATTTCTCAATTTTCGGCTGCCCCCTTTTTTTTTGTATTTATTTTATATTTATTTATTTATTTATTTATTTATTCCATTTTTCCAAAAATTTCTCAAAATTACCTAATTGGTCCATTCTTGTATTTAGGCTTAAAAATACCTAAACTCACTTATTTTTTACAAAATTCTCCAATTAATTACTAAATATGTTCTTACTAATTTTAAGCCAAAAACCACTAATTTTAGGGTTTTACAAAATTACTTATGAATTTCCTTTACTTATGCTTAAGTAATTAGCCGTAAATTACTTAACTACTTTATTATCACTAGTTGATAATTTTCTTAATTAAAATGCCTCATTACCTCATAATTCTAGCACCGACATTTCTGTTTTCATGTATTCCGCATTATTCTAGAATTTGAGAGGGTATTATGGTCATTACAATGCTTTTTGAGCATTTTTATTCAATTTCCCCAAGCTCACAATTTATCAAATTATCACAATTAGAGATAATATACTCTCCTAACTCAAATAATTATTTCATTACCTTTTAGGATTTTTCACAATTTTCCTAAGTCATTTTGCATACCAGGGGTATTTTGGTCATTTGGCACTTTGGCCCTTAAATTCTCTAATTTCCTACAGAACTCATCCTAGAAAAATAGGCTATAATAACACAAGTCTTGCAACAATAATTTCACTTATCAGAAATAGCCAATTTATTTACCAAAATGTAATATTTCAGATAAATAAATATGCGGGTATTACAACACCGGCGCCAATACTTTTCCTTTAGTAGCTCAGGATATTTTGATTCTATGTCTTCTCCTTTTTATGAAGATGATGATTTAGAAGAACATATTGCAGACATATGAAGAATAGCCATGGTCCAACATGCTAAAGACACGTCTATTGTTGATGATCCCCTATCTGACCATGGTCAGTCGAAACCCAAAGAAATTTTTATTATAAGCCGACTTCAAGTCCTTGGTTTACCTTAATGGTCCTCCCGAACACAAATGGAGAGGTAAACTCGAGTTTGGAGCTTAGATTAATCTATAGTCATCCAAACAAAACATAACCCTTGAAGAGGTTTTAATTGAGTTTGTTACAAGGTTTATAGGAAATCTCGGGGGGTGATTCAAAAGTCTTAACCCTTATGAAAAAATCCAGGTGGTTCGTGTTTCAGATGCTAGTTCCCTTCTAGGAATGATTCACAAATAATTTTTAGGAGACTATAATCTTATTGACAAAAGAAATCACCGGGAGTATTTTCAGATGAAGTGTTGCTCTTTAGACTGGAAGGATTTACATAAGCATTTTCATCGAATGGCTAAGAAATATCACATGTTGAATGGATACAATGATATTAATCTCATGCATACGTTTATTGCTTCCCTTCCTAATGAATTGTAGCTAGAACTCCATAAAGCCATTAATGCCTTACACAAGGACATTGTTAGAATCGGCTGACTCCCAAGAGGGGGTGAATTGGGAGTATGATAAAAAATTTAAGAACTTTAATTTTTTTTTTGCATCTTGGTGAAAGCAATAAGTATGAAAGTAATGAATTATAAATCCATAGTCATTTATTCAAATCATATATGCTAGAAATATAAGATCTTAGGGAAGAGAATGTGCAAACTGTGATTTATCTTGGTTTGGTTCAATCCACGATGACCTACGCCAGTCCCCAAGTTCCTCCTGAGATATCAATCCACTCTCTCCCTTAAGTTTTAACCTGGTATTTGAGAACCACTACAATCCCACATGTTTGATCAATGCACTTGTGAAGCCATTACAATTCTCACATGAGATAAGAACTCCCCTATACGCACTGTAAGGATACAATATGTTTCCCACACAAGATCCCCTAATCTTGAGTAACTCTCATGAAGATAAATGATTAAAATGAAAGTATACTTCTTACTATATGAAGTAGAAGATGATAAAACTGAAGTATAGGGTGGGAGTAAGATTATAGAGTTTCGGCATTTCAATATTGTGTGCTAATGCACTCTCTCTCTCTCTCTCTCTCTCTCTCTCTGATGTTTTGAATGATATTATATTTATAGTTGATAAAGAGTATTCAAATGTTGAGCACATTCTTCCCATTGAGCATATTAGAATATGACCGTTGGAAGTACCTGTTGAAGCTTATGGCATAAAGCTGCTTTTTGGTAATTGAGCTCTAATTCTAGTTTAATCACTTGAAACTTATACATAAGTGTAATTAGTAATGTTTAGAAGTAATAGTAAGTATTGTAACAAGATTATATCACACTTAGAATGAGTATCAATATCTCCGAGATGCTATTTCAAAGAAATGATATCAATATCAATGGAGTGACATTTTATCACTCGAGTGATATTCTAACTAAGAGAGGTACCAAGAGGTAACTAGAGGAAATGTGAGAGTATTTTGCAAGTTACCATTTGGTAACCAATTGTGCCACTCAAGTTGCTATAGGTCACTCGAGTACCTCTCTTAGTTTTTCAAAACATTAGTTGATCACTAGCGGGTAACTGAAGAATAATAACATGATTTTTACATGTGTCACTTAAGTGAGAAATTTGCATTTGGGTGATGTTAATTTTTAAACTTTGCCATGTTATCTCCTTCCAGTTACCAAGAGGTAACTAGGAAATATTTGAGTATCATTCAAGTGGCAACTTTAAACTTGAGTGACTTGTCACTTTTAGTTTCTAAAAATAGCAAGTTACCATCAAGTACCTGACGAAGTTTTGGGCATCACTCTAGTGTCAGTCTTGCCACTCGAGTGGCACGCTACTTTTACTTTAAGAAATAACGAGTTACCTTTAGGTACCTTGGGGGTGGTTTTAGGCATCACTTGAATGGCAAACACTTGACTCGAGTGCAAAGAAATTTTTTAAAGAATCACTATTAGGTAACTTGCAAGTGACACTATTTTTAATTCATTGCTCAAGTGACAAGTTTTAGACTCGAATGATAGAAAAGATTTTTATATATTCCTTTACTTACTAGCTGGTACCTTAATAGTGATATTTAACTTTTTAGATCATCACTCGAGTGGCGTATTCTTCACTCAAGTACCCTTTTCCTTTTTCAGAACATTGATAGTTTAGTACAAAGGTCAACTTCTAGTGAGCATAACTCTTCTAATGTAACTTCAAATTTGAAAAATGACTTATCTACACATAGCTCTTTAAGTTTGCTTTTCAATGCAATTGGAATCGATCCCAAATATATTGTATTATAAATAAAGTTATGATCCAATCCGTAACATCTGGTTTGGAACACAACGTGGATTTCGAGCACCAACTTTTCGAAGTTCATATCTCTTTCATATGACAATATTTGAGCACAAAATTGATTTTCGTAAACTGCACTATAAGTCTAGTTTCATATTTACCTCAATCAAATGTGTGGTTAGAGAGATATGACCAAATTACGAGCCTTTGTAATGCTGAATGAAAACAGAGCTGAACACAGTATGCTGAAATATGATAATCACTCGAGTGAAGCTTCCTCAACTCGAGTGAGATGTGTAGAAATCACTTATGCAAGTGCAACTCGAGTTATAATGAAGTATAACTCGAGTAAAGTTGATATAGCTTCCATCTAAGGCATTATAACTTTGAATTGAGCCATTTCAACTTCTAATTTAGCATAACAACCTCCAATACCAAATCTAAGAACTTGAAACTTGATATTCCCATTATTTTTTGTAAGATCTTCTTTCTTTAATCCTTTCTCTTCTTCTTCTTGATTATTCTCCACAATCCTTTTAATAACTCCTTGCTTTCTTGACTAATGTCTTCAATCTCTTTCTTCTTATTTCCTTTGATCATTCTCATCAATCCAACTCAATAACTTCTTCCTTTTCTTGACTTCTTCTCCCATTATTTGATAACTTCTTTGTTCAATAGCTTCTTAATCTTCTCCTTGATTATTCTTCATAATTCATCTTGATATCTTCTAATATTTGCTTGACTAATCTACAATATATATTTCACATTAAATATAACAGTTAGTCAATGTATGTGATAAATACATTATGTAAACTTTTCCTCTTAATATTTGGAATCAATATTTGATATCATCAAAACTAATCATATCTAACAAACATGTTTGATATTTCTCTTGGAGAAATTTGCCGCGATCACTATCCACTTTGGATAAGCTTTGTGAACAACCAAAATTCTTCAAAAGCCTGTTAAAAGAGCAATACAAAATCTTGTAAAAAGCCCTACTTGAAAATCTAATGTAAAGATCAAAGCAAGTATTCCTACTCTACCAAGAAGAAATCCTATTTACATTACTACAAGCCTAGCTCCAAGGAAGTTGCATAATTTCCTATAAGAGACGCAAAATGCATTCCTTTAGATTTTTTTAGGAAATGTTTTCCTCGTTCAAAGAAATATGATACGTATTCTCTATGTGGAAAGAAGGGTCACTTTGCAAAAAATTGTCACAACAAGACCAAAAGGGATATAAAGATGTTAGAGCATCTATAGACTATCATGATGATAAAAAAAGATGAAGATATTGACTCTCTTCTAAAAGATCAATCAGAGCAAGATGATGAAACCCAATATGTCCTATCATACACTAGTTTATAGTTTGATTTAGAATCCTTTGACTCAAACCTTGAAGTACCTGAACATATTTATTCCATTACCCAACCTGATCCAACCATCCTCTCAATATAATATCTCGTAAACCAACTTTCTTTCCAAAATAAAACATCTATTGATTCTGACCAAACTAAGCCTCACATTAAGAATCAACCCATTAGGCCTAGCCTGACTCAACCTAGGTGTCTTAGATCTCTAGGATCTCTCAGATCTAAACCATAAGAAAATATCGTCTTAAGACCCAACATCAAGATCCACATCCTCTCAGGAAAATATGAGAAACCCATTCCAGTTATTGCTTTTATTAAAAGAGATTCTTGTAAGACAGTGATGAAGCCACATATCTTGGCCCCAGAAGATTGCACCTCCTTTAACTAGTATTTTCTTATTGTGGATGGAAACCTATTCAAAATTGAATTAGTTACCAAAAGAAAAATTGGTATACAATTTTTTTCTAGTTTGTATCTTGTGGATGAAGGTACTAGGAAGTGATTTTCCAGGCAAAGACATCCTTATTGGTTTTGATGCTTTCCACTACACCAAGAATCTCCATGTTTTGCCACAGGGTCTCTGGTTCAAGAATTTCTTCACAACATATATAAAGATTCCTAGTGTTTTGGAAATTCAACAAGCACCACCAGGATATGAAGATATCGAGATCACCTTCTCTAATATTTTTCGATAGTCATGATCAATTTCCTCATCCATCACCTCTTTGGAAGAACAAAATTTTCTTCATCAAGCTGCCTTTTAAGAAGAATGAGAACATCAACTCCATAAAAGCCTCTCACCAGCATGAATTTGGAAGACTTAGCATTAGCTTAAGAGAAATGTGTAGCCCTCCTCAAGCAAGTCCTTATTGAACCCACAAACTCTGATTGGGTTTACCAAGCTTTTTATGTAGAAAAAAGATAAGAAATAAAAGGGGGAAAGAAGAGACTAGTTATTGACTACAAGACCCTTATTGTCTTCCTCCAAGATGACAAGTTCCCTCTTCCAAAGCCTAAAACATTCTCGATCCACCTGAAGAATACAAAATTATTTTCAAAGTTTGATCTTAAATATGGTTTTTGGCAATTGGCCATTCACTCAAAAGATAGGCATAAGATTGCTTTCTATATCCCAAATGCCCAATACCAATAGATAGTCATGTTGTTTGGGCTCAAAGTTGCCCCACTACTATTTCAAAAAGCCATGACAAATATTTGGGCCAATCATTTACAGTACTTTTATTTACATTGACGACATTCTCATTTTTTCAGGAAATGAAAAAGATCCATAAGGCTCTATTGTCCTTGTTTTTGAAAATTGTTCAGCAATATGGGGTCATGCTCTTTACAAAAAAAGGGAGAAACTTGGTTATCCAAAATTGAATTCTTAAGCATGATTTTTGAAAATGGTCAATACTAGTTTGGTTCGCATATTGCTAAAGAACTACTCAATGTCCCAGATGAAAACTTAACGATGAAGCATATTCAACAATTCTTAGGGGTAATCAATGACATTAGAGATTTTATCCCTCAAGTGTCTAATCACACAAGTAAGTTGTCCAAACTTTTGAAAAATAATCTACCCCATTGGGAGTAGACCAAACTAGAGCAATTCAATTTCTTAAAATAACCGCTTAATAGCCACCTCCACTCAAGATTTTTGACAAATGCCAAAGAATCTTACAGGCTGACGCTAGTGATGATTTTTGGGGAGTTGTCCTAATAGAAGAAATAGATGGGAAGTGATACTTCTATAGACATGCTAGTGGCCAATTCAAGGAGTCGGAAAAAAATTATCACGCCACTTACAAAGAAGTCCTTGCATAAAAAAAAAAGAATTGAAAAGTTCATTTTTCATCTTAGCCTTAACCACATTGTGGTAGAAATGGACATTACATCTTTTCCAAAGACGCTAAAGCCTAAGAAGAAGATTTCTCCTGATATCCAGTTACTCTAATAGAAGGATCAGTTGTCCCGCTATAAATTCACGGTTTGGAACATCAAAGGCAACCACAACATGGTTGCAGATTTTCTCTTGAGGCCCCAAAAGAATTAATAGACCATTGAATCCTTTCCACCTAATCGTCCAATTTTATATATCCTCACTATCAGAAAACTATCCTTAGCCATGCCCTAAACCACCAAAGCCATAATTTTTCCCCAGGGACCAACCTTCACTCTATGTCTGATATAATCCATATCGCCAAAAGAAACCTTTTCTACTGCTGGCTTCACCTCTTCCTTGTCAAGATTCAAATCCAACCATACCTAGATCATTTTAACCTTGATACCCTATACCTAACAATCCTTTTAATCCGAGGTCCAATCCCTAAAGAACTCTTATGGTACGTTTGGTTCCTCTTAACACTCTATGCCTGTGCCATTACCATTTTCCAATATACTACTATCTCTGTGATGCCAACAATGAAAATTCTTATATGACAACCTTTTTTGAGCTTTTTGCCCCCTATTCGATTGGAGAGGAAAGCTCATAGACATCATTAACCAATATTGATTGTGAAACACTTCAAAGCCTAAACAAAAGAGGTTTTGCTGTCTCTTTGCCCTTCATAAGTCTTACTGCCATAATGATGAAACTGTCCTTACTCAGAAAACAATGTTGTGTTCAAAAAGGTATATGAAAATTGGCCTAGACAAGAAAATGAGATCTTAACAGAAATGGGAAAATTCTTGAGCCATATTAATGAGCAACTAGATAGAATGTGCCCCATCTTAAGACCAATTCCTGGTGACACCCAGTCAGTAAACCCAACAAATATTCCCCACCTTTCACTAAGGCCTCCTTCTTATGAAGAGTTTCTAGGTCTCACACCTTCACAAACATACCCTGTCTTCCAAGGTATTATGACTAGCCAAGGCACATATTGTATCCTAAGAGAATCACATGATCTATACCAACTTGAGTCCCAATTCCAAGGAAGTAGCTCTACCAAATCCACCCATCAAGACTATCCAGAATACTGTTCACAGGATGACCTACGCCATATCACCTACTTCACAAACCCAGGGTATGATGAGGACTACTCCAATCTCTTACTTGAAGATGACCATGAGCCCATCTACAAAGGATGAATAAAGTTCTCAAAATTTGTACCTACCAAAACTCACTTTGCAGAATCCACTATGAATATGTGAGTTATATGCCACTAAGTTGGGCTTTCCACATGCCACGAGTTTGTACAATTCGCTTACCATATGCCATGTGTCTATATGCTTCGTCACAAGTCCATACAATTTGCTTTATGTATACCATGTGAAGCTTTTGGTTTAAGTAATTCATGGGTCTGTGGTAGGTAATAGGAGTCCAGTTGTTATGTTGTGAGTCTAAAGGTCTATATTAAGATATCCTTTCTGCAAAGAGAGTCAGAACAAGTTGTATTAACTTTTACCATAATAAAAGTGTGCTTCCATGAATCTCTTCTAAGTTTCCTCTTTCTCCTGAAAGCCCGAGTTTATAATGTCTTACTTTTGTCTCTAGAGATTCAATTATGCTATGCACTTGCCTCTTTTAAGAGGATCCTGTGCATCAGAAAGAATCTAACCAACGATCCATGAGTGGTGCTGAGAGATAACAAACTTGGAAGTTCTCTCTTAGTGCGTAAAGATTAAGGTCGTAATGTGGATGAGTGAAGATGAAAATGATGAGGCTTTACTTGAACTAAGATCTTGAAACATTTAGGGTGTGTTTGGTTTGAAGGGAGAGGAGGGGAGATAAATTTTATACCTTATTTTGACCAAAGTGCCCATGAAAGTTTTTCAATATTCCATAACTATACTCTCAACAAAAAACCTTTTTCTTTTCATTAATGACAATTTGGTAAAAGTCCTCTCTCCTTTCCTCTCAAACCAAAACTTAAGGGCCTGTTTGGGGGAAGTCAAAACCTAGGTTTTGCTATAAGTTTGCCAAACACCCATATTTTTGCCAGAAGCTATTTTGCATCAAAACCTAGGTTTTGCCATAAGCTTGCCAAACACCCCGATCCGAAGCTATTCCGCATCAAAACTTAGGTTTTTGGAAAATCTATTTTTTCCATATTTTTCTCTCTCCTATGCTATCATCGTATTTTTTCAGTACTAGTCAGTAATTTTAAGTATTTTTTTAGTACCCTGAAATATTTTTTCAAGATTAGTCGTTACCCTAAAACATTTTTTCAATATTCTAAAATAAATTTTCAAGATCATGAAAGTATTTTTTTCAATATTCTTATCTTTTTAGTACTCGTTAGTGTAAGTTCTCAATGTGTTTTGATGATTAATAAACAATTGTAAACATAAGGGAATGTTTTTGTTAAAGATTGGTAAAGCTTGATTGATTTCAATTCAAAAACATTACATCGGCGCCAAACTCGAGCTTGGCTATCCGGACTCGAGCTTGCCCTTTACAGAAAGCAAACCAAGCTATTTTGCTCTTTCTAAACCTGAGCTTGGTTCTCAAACTTGAGCTTATCATTTTCAATGTAAAGGTTGTCTTTTTACAAAGAGTTTACAAAACATGTAAACTCAAGTTTGGCCTTTCAAACTCGAGCTTGCATCAGACAGAAAGTTTTCATGTTTTTCCTTCAAAGAGTAAACTCAAGCTTGGTGATGTAAACTCAAGCTTAGGTCTAACAGAAGCTATTCAAGTTTTCAAATATCTTTACCAAACTCGAGCTTGCCTTTGCAAACTCAAGTTTTGGTCAGACAGAGAGCATTGTCATATTTTGAGCTTAGCAAACTCAAGTTTACACCTCTAAGCTCAAGCTTGCACTTTGGGAATCAAAATTATTTTTTTACATGAATAGTGTCAAACTCGAGCACGCTCACTAATAGACTCGAGCTTGCCATTTTCCATTTTGGCTCTCAAAATGATTTCAAACTTGTTTCCCGACAAAAGCCCAAACTCGAGCCTACTCACTTATAAGCTCGAGCTTGAGACTTCCGAAGCAAAACCCAAGTTCTAAATGAAGACCAAACTCAAGCTTGTTGTAGTAAACTCGAGCTTGAAACTTTTGCACAGATGAACGCATCTGAGTATACTTTGCTCAGTTTGATTTATGCTTAAGCTTGATTCTGCGAAATGGTTGCTTATGATTTAAATGATTCATATCAATATCTCTAACCAGATTTAACCAGTTTGCCTATGAGATTTGAAGACCTAAGATCGATTTAGGAAACATTTGAGCATTCAAAAAGGAAAGATGATCAATCAATGCTTAAAGCTATTATTCTTCCATATTTCCGTCGATCTGAGTTAACGGTATAATATTAATTGGAGATATCCCCTTATCCGAAATTGGTGCAATAAATTGAAAGCTACAACGGACAAATTCAAAGAATCAAAGCCGCAATGTCCTCAATGACTATATTAAATGAGACCATGGACTCAACGGCTATATTTTTGAATAGGCCCAAGTCCGAACGCATCTTCAACGGTCACAAACTTCAATCCAAAGAGTATAAATACATGAAGATTTGAAGTCGCAGCGGAAGTAACACACGTAAAACGCATACAAGCTTATCAATCGTTTATCGCTTATATTTCTCATCAGTACATTGTACTTCAGTGATTATCTTTATCCACTTTTATAGAGAGTTCATTTCTGTAATTCATTCATTGTAAGAATCTCAAAGTTGTGGGACTTTGAGGTTGGGCTTTCAGATTACAACTTGTAAGGGGGAGTGTATCCTAGAGAGAGGATAGCTTTCGAGTACATAGTGTGTATCGATTTGAGTGATAGTAGAAAAACCCGAGAGTGCGGGATTTGGACGTAGGTCAAGAGTTGAGACCAAAACAAAGATAAATCTTTTGTGTCAAGCTTTTCTTCCCTATCTCCATTTAGCTTCATTTGTGTGAGTGTTTTAAAAGAATTTTTAAAATCCCCAATTCACCCCCCTCTTGGTGATTTCCTTCACTTTCAGTTAGTACCCTAAAGTATTTTTTCAAGATTCTAAAATAAATTTTTAAAACCACGTGAAGTATTTTTTCAGTACCAGTCAGTATTAAGTATCTTTTTAGTACCCTCGGTATTATAAATATTTTTTCAAGATTAGTTATTACTCTGAAATATTTTTTTAATATCCTAAAATAAATGTTTAAGATCATGAAGTAATTTTTTAGTACCAAGTCGGTACCCTTAAGTATTTTAATTTGTACAAAATTTATGTAATTTTTTGTATTTATTATGAAAAATAATGTTTATAATATTTAAAATACAACCTTATCCTTTATATTTAATTATATCAAAAGTTAATGTCCTTTTTGGTAAATTTGACCCTGAAAAAGCTATTTTGATAACAATATCCAAACACTATCATTTTTATCCAAAAGCTTTTCTTCAAAAACTATTTTTACTTTGTAAATCTCAAAAGCTATTCTCTAAAAGCCATTTTTACTTCGTAAATTCCAAAAGCTATTCTCCAAAAGCTAAATCCAAACGGGTGCTAAGTTTGATACATCTCAGTCCAATACTTGAGTTATTCTAAGTTGGGCTTTTTTTCTTGATTCAAATGACTTTGTTGTTTGTTGATGTCTGTAATCACTTCATGTGGGTATTATCTAACGCAATAAAGTTATTGGTATCTGGAAGAACTCGAAATTCATAGATGTTTCGTATATTTTAGTCCTATAGTTTTTGTGAGTTGGTTATCTTTTAGTTTCTCTTGTCTTCTTTGTTTTTTATTTTGGGTTCCAGGGTCCTTCAACGTTCCCCCAATCATTCCAAGGTTAAGTCTTTTTTTTTTTTTTTTTTTTTTTTTTGATGGCGAGGGCCAAGAGGAAGTATTCGCCCCCAGTAGTTGCATGATCTTCGAGTCATCAAATGTAAAATCCTTAACCTTAAACTCTTTTTTATATCTGAATATCTGATCTAATCATCTTAGCAATAATTTCTTTATGCTTTCAAAAATAAATTATCTGATCAATAATTAAGAAAATGTAAATAATAAATATTTAAAAAGGAAAAAACAATGGAAAACTCTTGTTGGTGAGAGCTGGAGATTGGGTCAAGGAGGAAGAGGCTTCTTCTATATTCCACGATTCAGGAAAATAATATTTTTAAGTGGGGCTTGGGGACCAATTAGAATTTTCTTCTTCTTTAAAAGTAATATTATAATTTATTTGCTAATATTATAATCACCTATGATTTTTTCCCCCATCCAGGTTACTAGCTATCACCTAGGGGGCTGGCTAGCTTAAGTTTGAGCTTTTTCTTTGACAAGTTAGATAAGTGGTCCAAGCATAAGCCTATACTATTGTATTATTCCAACTGCTTTCCACACCTTGAATAATTATAGACAATTATTTGTTTTAAAAAATTATCTCCAATTTCAGTTGATATTAAATTATTTGACCCCTCTAAGGATTGGATAAGTCATAGCTAGATTATATCTAAATTATCGTTCATAAAAATAATCATATATATATTTTTTATTTTAAAAAACCCTAATTTTATCTGTGTGAGAGTAGGTGATGGATGTGACATTACCAGAAATTGTATGATTCTATAAACTTCTATTTAGAATATTAACCTTTAATTAAGAATTGAAAAGTTAGAAGGACACGAAAATACCCCCTACATGTAAATCCCAATTCAAGACCACGAAAATGGCTTAATCATTCTTATGTACCTAGGGCTAGTTTGGGATTAAATTTTGTAGAGAAATTACCTGAATGCCAATAATAAAAATATGAAAAACAAGAAAAAAAAATGAAACAATAACAATAACAGTTGAATGAGTAATAACTTTTAATTTTTTAAAAGGAAACAATAACTAAGGAAGTGATAATAAGGGCCCGTTTGAATTTAGTTTTTGAAGAATAATTTTTGGGATTTACAATATACAATTGACTTCTAAAGAATAATTTTGAATAAAAATGATAGTGTTTGAATATTGTTATCAGAATAGTTTTTTCAGGGTCAAATTTATCAAAAAAGACATTAGCTTTTGGTATAATTGCATACAAAAGATAAGGTTGTATTTTGAATATTATAAACATTATATTTCATAATAAAACCAAAGCTTACATAAATTTGTGTACAAAATTAAAATACTTTAGGGTACTGACTGGAACTGAAAAAAAATACTTCATGATCTTAAAAAATTATTTTAGGATATTAAAAAAATATTTCAGGGTAATGACTGATCTTGAAAAAATACTTCAGGATACTGACGAGTACTAAAAAGATACTTAATACTGACTGATATTGAAAAAAATACTTCTCTTGGTCTTAAAAAGCTATTTTAGGATCTTGACAAAATATTTCAGGGTAATGATTGATCTTGAAAATATATTTCAGAGTACTGACGGGTACTAAAAAGATACCTAATACTAGGGTTGTCCAAAAAACCCAAGGTCTGGTTGGTTCAGTCCGACCTGACCCCGTCTAAGGTTGTCCAAAATTGGTCCAAATTTTTTTAACCGGACCAGACCGGACCAAACTGCTTGGGTTGGACTGGACTTCGGTTCAGGGGTTTAGACCCCCTAAACTGGTCCGGTCTGACCCGAGGTCCTATTTTTTTTGGTAAATCATCACTACATTGAGCCGCTCACTAGAGTTTGGACATCCTAATGTGCTTTTTAATTTATAAGAATTACTTTTTATTATGTTACTTTTTATTATTTTGGGAAGTCAAGTGAAACTAGAGCTAAAATATTGCATCCCAAGAAGGCAAAAAGAAAAAAACTAGAAAAATTTTGGAAAAAAAAACGGATCGTTTGGACCGGGTCTAGGAAGTCCAGCCGGTCCAGTCTGGTCCAGCCCGAGCTTGGGCTGGTACTAGACCGGACTAGACCTCGGGCTGATTTTTCCAGCCCGAGGTCATATCGGGCCAGACCTCGGGTTGACCTCCAACCCGGTCTTGCCCGGTCTTTGGACATCCCTACCTAATACCGACCGGGTGCGCTTGAAAAATACTTCTCATGGTTTTAAAAATTTATTTTAGAATCTTGAAAAAAAAAATTCAGGGTACTGACGGGTACTAAAAAGATACTTAAGGATACTGAAAAAATACTTTAAAAGATACTTAAGGATACTGAAAAAATACTTTATGATCTTGATTTTTTTTTAGGATATTGAAAAAATATTTCAAGGTAATGACTAATCTTAAAAAGATATTTTAGGGTACTGAAGGGTAATAAAAAAATACTTAAGAATATCGACTGGTACTGGAAAAAATACTAATGATGGCAAAGGAGAGAGAAAAATCTGAAAATAATAGTTTTTTTTTTGGGTTAAGATGCAAAAATAGACATGTGATTTTCTCTGAGGAGTGCCTAGTAGCAAATGCTTTTTTTAGGTTCAAAAGTGACTATGTGGTTACAAATTAGGTGCAAAAATAGTGTTTGACCGTTAAGTTTGACTTTTTTGTTGACTGGACGATGACGTGGCATTTCAAAGGTGCAAAAATAATTTTATGATCTTAAAAAAATATTTTGGTATTGACCTAAGTACTAAAAGGATGCGAAAAAAATATTTCGTGGCAGTCGATCGGTACTAAAAAGTATTTTCAGGATACTGATTGGTACAAAAAAAAAATTCATAATTTTGAAAAATTATTTTAGGATCTTGAAAAAATATTTCAGGTATTGACCGGTACTAAAATGATAATTGAAAAAAAATATTTGAAATGCCACGTCATCGTCCAGTCAAAAAAAAGTCAAACTTAACGGTCAAACGCTATTTTTGCACCTAATTTGTAACCACATAGTCACTTTTGCACCTTAAAAAAACATTTGCTACTGGGCGCTCACTCCGGAGATAAGCACATGTCTATTTTTGCACTTTAACCCTTTTTTTTCCCCAAAACCTAGGTTTTGATGCGGTAATAACATCTAGACAAAAATGGTGTATTTGACAAACTTTTGCCAAAATTTAGATTTTGATGCAGAATAGTTTCTGGCAAAAATAGGGGTATTTGGCAAACTTATGGCAAAACCTAGGTTTTGATTTCCCCAAACAAGCCTTAAATTTCGCAAAATTTTCTTGTTGAATATCAATGACAACAATGGTTTAACTTATCAAATGACAACAACAACTAAAACATTGATAACTAATTTCTTTGAGGACAAGTATGTCATTTAAGAAAAACTTAATTAATTTCAAAATTAAGTCATTTCAGCGTAGACCATTTTACTGTTATTATATTATTTGGGTAGTTATGTGTGTTTCTCCACATCCAAAATGTCCATGACTTTTCTTATTGTTGAAGAGACTAGATAAGTATACATTTTTCAAAAGTCCAGGAAACAAGTTAAAGGTCATTGACTCTTGAATAATATAATTTGGTAGTATTATATTTTTCATATTTTATTTTGAATCGGTGATTCTTTGTAAGTTGGAACCTGAATTGGAGCAAGAAACAAATAAGAAACAAACGCTTGATCCCCTAACAAATTCATAGAAAAACTCCAAAATAAAACAAACCCATGTGAATTATTTACAATTGGAACTTGGATAAGCCACCTCATACCAACACTAATTTAAATTTTTCAGTGTGGAGATAACTGTTGAACTAACAACCTCTTTCCTCACATTTTCAAATCTTTTGTCTCAAGGGAATATTACTTGTTGTGATGCATTTAAATTGTTCCCCTTTATCTCTTCCATTCACTGTACTTGCCCGTTTCTTCCTTCAATTTCCAACTTCCATCTTCCTTAATTAATTATGTATTTCCTCCATACCTGCAATTCTTTAATTATACAACTCCATCCCAATCCATGACCAACATTGTGCGATGTTTTTAACATGGTATTAAAATTAAAATTTTAATTAGGGTCTGGTTAGACTGGCAAACAAATCATCAAGTCTTTTGGTTGGTCTGGTCAAGTGTTTTGGTCAGTTGGACCAAGTTGGATTTTGTTTTCCCCTGTTGATGAGTGTAGCACCCGAAATTTGAAAAATATAGAGACGTTACCAAAAGTTTAAAGGGAAAATCTACCCAAATTAGGAAAAAAGTGTCAAAAAATTAGGCCAAAAAAAAAAATCACATATAAAAAAAGGCCCCAAGGCCTTTTCTGGTATTATTTCATAAAACGTTAGTTGTTAACAGAGTTGATATAATTGTTAATGAGTATTGATATAGTTGTTAACGTGACTGATTTAGTTGTTAGGATATTGTTGTTAATGCTACTGATTTAGTTGTTAATGGCCTACCCATTAACAACTATATCAGTCCCGTTAACAACTAACGTTTTATGAAATAATACCAGAAAAGGCCTTGGGGTCTTTTTTGACATGTGACTTTTTCTTAGGTCTTTTTTGACATTTTTTTTCCTAATTTGAGCCCTGAGGTAGATTTTCCCAATTTTAAAATATGAGATTTTTTGGAAACCTTTTTGAAAAAATGAAAACCAGATAGGGCTTAGGAGTCAATTGTGCGTGGGGAAGGTGTCAATCACCCCATATCACCTGTTCATAAGACAATTACTCTAAGTCAATTATTTAAAAATGAACATGGCCTTTAATTTTATTATATTTACCTAAAGAAGAAAAGAAATTAAAAATATCTACAAAAAATGAGAAATTAATAAAGAAAAAAATTGTTTATTTACAAAGTTAGACTTGACCTAGAAATAGGGCCCCTAGGGCCTACGTACCCTTTAGAAGGATCAAAGTCAACATAATTCATGGCGAAATGCTTGTAACTTTGTTGGTGTTTTTTTTTTTTTTTTTTTAAAGAAAATGTTTATTAAATTTGTTTGAGAATTTTTTTTTTGTTTAGTTTGAATTTTTTATTTTAAAAACATTTTTTTATTCTCTTATTTGAAAAATATTTTGATTAAACTTCCGTGGTGGTTCCAAGAGGTCCGTTTGATATCCAAAAACTGCTCAACAACAATCAGACAAGTGGGGAATGTTGGGGTAAACCAGAAGTGCAACTGGATCTTCTCCTTTTCAGGGAGAGCTAATGCTTGTTAGGTATTTTGGTTTGATACTGCTTTACATCGAAAAAGAAGCGAGCTACGTATGAGTTCAATAATTTGGAAATCAAGCGATTCCTTCTTTGTTTTCCTTTTTGTTTTCTTTATTTTTACTTTGCTTTGAAAGTATTGACAGATATTATCGAGGAAGAGATGTTTTGAATCAATTAATGGAATTCATTTTTAAAAAATATCATCAGAAAAAAAATGAAATGAAGTTTTTTAAAACATTGGAAAAAGTTTTATATTTTGTCATTTATACGAATAAAAGATCTTATGATTATTAAGAACTCTACAAGACCTCCTCTCGTCAAAGAAAAGAAAGAGGGGGTCTCCTGTTGAGTTCTTACGCTTTCATTTCGAAAATTAATAATATATATATTAATAAATTAAGATAAGAATATTAATATATAAATTATATTTTCATTTTAATGAATTATTTTATTTCTTAATCATTAAATTAATGACGAGATCTTTTATCATTTGTTGCATGTCCCTAGAAGTTTATAGTAGGTGAAAATTCTCTCAATTTATGTCCTACCATACGATCTGTTATATAAATAGGTAAATGCTCTTTTCCATTATGGATAGCAATTGTATGACCAATCATCATGGGTATAATGGTAAATGCTCTGGACCAAGTTACTATTTTTTTTTTCTTCTTTTGTGTTAAATTTCTTTATTTTTACTGAATGATTCGCTACAAAAGGATTTTTTTTTTTAAAAAAGTGAACGTGTCACAATCCATTATTATTATTATTTTTATTTATTTTTATTTTTTTGTAAAGATGAAGAAACAAATTCTATTCTATTTTCTCCACTCTACTATTTACTACGGTGACAAAAAATCAAATTATTACTATATTTTTTCCTTTTTCTAGTTCTTCTTCCAAGTGCTAGATAACCCTAAGGAGTTGCGGGCCTTTGTATCTTAATGCATGTATTTAATTTATTCGAAGCTATTAGAGTGGGATCCACTTATATGTGGATTTATAAACATATTAAGTTCATAAAAATAACGAAATCTTTTTGTTGATAATTATGTAATTATGTAACAAGAGACCTTGGACACGTAACGGAACTTGAAGTACTATTTCCACCACACAGAAGAGTAATCATTTTTATGCCAGTGGAGGTTCCAAAAGCCTACACGACATAAAATTCTTTGGAAATCAGTTTTGTTTATATTTTACAAAAAGAGAATTTTTCCATTTTATTTTCATTCATAAAAAGGGGTCAAAATATTTTTTATTTTTTTTAAAAAGAACCTTGTGTAACCCAATTGGTATACATGTGTCCAAAAATTTCACATGACATTCAGCTCCAACAATAATAATAATAAAAAGTATAAACAAAGCTGAATCATATCCATACAAATGTTAGAATAATCATCATGTATATTCATTAAACAATTAATTAGTTGAGAAGAGGAGCATGAAACCTCCTTCCATATGTTTGGGCTTTTGTGCAGCAACCAAAGTGATTTATCTCCCTTGTCAATCCATTTGTCTTTCACCTTGAATCTCCGTACATATTCAATCCATGCGCAGGAGAAGAAAAGGTAAGAGTGAAGCAACAACCAAGGATGAAAGGTCAAAATTTTGTATACTTATTGGAAACTCAAACCAACTATCAGACTTTTACTCTTCAAAAGAATATAAAAAACAAGGAAATGCATAACATACTTCACCTTTGTAGATTGTTTCTCTTTGAGATCCTTTCTCTCTCAAGAAATCCTTATGTCTTGCTTCAACCCTTGCTCCAACTTGAACACTAATCACCATAAATGAAAGATATTTTTTTTTCACTTTTTTTATTTAATGAAACTTCCTAATTTTAAACCTAATCACTTTCATTGAGATAGATTTTTTTTTAAAAAAAAATTCCCTACAAGAAATTTCCTAATTTAAATATATCAACATAAAAGAGAGATTTTAATTTTATTTTATTTTATATATTTTCCCCATAATTTCCTAATTTAAGCCTATCAACATAAATGAGAGTTTTTTTTTTTAAAAAAAAAAAATCTATCTTTTACTCCTCCAAAATGACTTCACCCTAAATTTCCTTATATAAACATCAATCAACATCAATGAGATGAAGTATTTTGAAATTTGCTGTCATTTATAACAAACCTCAATTGCAAGACCATCAACGTTAATGATTATTATTTTTCAAATTGCAATTACAATCCAATCGCCATCAATGTCATTTGCTTATTAATTCAGATGTGTCAAGATTAATGAGGAGTTTTTTTTTTTTTCATTTTTATTATTTTTGAGTTGGGCCCGGACAAAATAGGATATTCACAATGAGTTTGAAATGAAGGCATTTTGAGTTTCTGTTGAGAACTAACAATATATTAGATTTGTGCTTCAGTGACTCTCAAACTATGCCCTTGTTGGGCTGGCTTTAGTAAATCTATTTTAATAGATTATATGAGACTTATACATGAATGTTTTATTTATTTGAGGATTAATACTTATTTAAATATTAATCTGTTTAGAATTATGTACTAATATTTTTTATATAGTTTAATTTAATTATAGGGCTAAATAAAACCTTTGGTCTCTTAAATTTGTCTTCATTTGGTTCTGGTTCCTCAGGTTTTAGTCCTTCAAGTTTCATTCTTTTTAAAATATTGGTCCTTATAACTTAATAAAAATCTAGACAGTTTTGTCATTTGAAGGACTAAAACCTATGGTTTGAAATTTGACGGGACCAAGGATTGTATTAACCCCTTATTTATAGTATATTAATTATGACCAGGTTGACATGATATTACTATACGATTGGATAACAGACATTTAAACCACTATCTCAACCAGTTCAACGATCCGTCATATTTTTTTTTTTTAATAAAGATAATAATTTTATATTTGTGGCGTGTGTATGAAGTTGTAGTTAAATCGGTTTTGATTATATATAAAATATTAAACATAGTTGAATTTTTGAAAAGATCTGAACTCAATCAATGTTGGATTCGATTTGTTGATTTTATGGGTCGAGAACTCGAGATAATTAACACCATGACCTATACCTTAACAAGAAATTTTCATAAACTTGTAATTCTAATATTATAGGATACTCTCTTACAATAATCTTTTAGCCTTATCCCTAGCAAGGCTGGACACATTAGTAATAGTTTATATATATATATATATATATATATGGGAAAAACACTTCGCATGTTGCAGAAGAAGTGTATTCTCATGTCACACACATATGAAATGGTGGGACCCACACATATATAAAATTAGCATTATATATATATATGTGGGTCCCACCATTTCATGTGTGTGTAGGAATCTTCTTCTTCTCATGCAACATGAGAAGTTTAAACCCCTATATATATATATATAAAGAAAAGGGTTAAGGTGCAAAAATGAGCGTATCTTTTGTCAAAAGAGCGCCCAGTAGCAAGTGCTTTTTTTGGGTGCAAAAGTGTACACGTGGTTACAAATTAGGTGCAAAAATATCATTTGACCGTTAAGTTTGACTTTGACCGTTAAGTTTGATTTTTTTGTTGATAGCGATGATGTGGCATTTTCAAAGCACGCAAAAAATAGACACGTACTTTGGTCGGAAGGAGCGCCCGTAGCAAGTACTTTTTTGCACATGTGAATTTTTGACAAAGCACATGTCTATTTTTGCACTTTTGAAATGCCACGTCATCGTCCAGTCAGCAAAAAAAGTCAAACTTAACGGTCAAAGTCAAACTTAACGGTCAAACGATATTTTTGCACCTAATTTGTAACCACGTGTACACTTTTGCACCCAAAAAAAGTACTTGCTCTTTGGGCTATCTTTTGACAAAAGGACATGTCTATTTTTGTACCTTAACCCCATAAAAGTATCCCCTGAATCTACAAATTCAAATACAAATTAAAGCCCCAAAATGACTTAATCATTGTGAAATCTTCAGTTGCATAATACTAGTTTGAGATTAATTTTTTTAGAAACATTACTTAAATGGCTTAATTTAGAATCTAAAAACCAAAAAAAAAAGAGAGAGGATAAAATGATGACAACAAGAGTTTAACAAGTGACAACTTAAACCTATAATAAAATTACAACAATTAAGGTAGCGATATCAAAAAATTCTAAATATCAATGACAATAACAATTTGACAAAAAATAACTTTAACTTATCAAATGAGATCAACAATAGTGACAAACTGACAACCAATTCCACTAAAAGTAATTAGGAAAAATAATAACGAATGACCTAAGAAAAATAATATTTATTAAGAAGGACCATAGTGGTAATTATTTTGAAGGACCAAAAATTAAAACATTAAAATAAAAAGAATAAATTACCTTTAATCAGATTTCCTATCTTCTTGTTAAATGAATCTGGAATGATTTTTTCTTACGTGAGAATCTAGAATAATTGATGATTAATAATAAATAGATATCAATTCAAATAATTCTTTTTTCCATTGCAGAATCACTCCAGATTATTATGTTAGAGAAAAGATAGGAAAGATGGAGCTTTTATGGTTGTAGCAAAAGGAGGATTTGGTTTCTTTAACCACGTTCTTCTCTCTTGATGGGGTTTTTATGAGTTAAGACTTAAGAGCCTTTTGCTTTATTTTCTGTTTCTCTGGGAATGGAACAACTGGTAATATTGAATGAATATCAGGTATTTTTGGTTGCCTCACCACAAAAAATCTCGGTCTCACACTGTTGACGGTTGCATAGTGCACGAGGCTTCTTACGCCACAAGTCCACAACCCTAAAAAGCTCCATCTTTCCTATCTTTTCTCTGGCATAATAATCTGGAGTCTGTAATGGGAAAAGAATTATTTGAATTGATATTATTATCCACCAATTAATCTAAATTCTCATGTAAGAAAAAATCATTCCAGATTCGGTTAATGAGAAGATAGGAAATCGATTAAGGGTAATTTAGTCTTTTTATTTTAATATTTTAATTTCTAGTCCTTCAAATTAATTACCACTTTTATTGTCCTTCTTAATAAATATTATTTTTCTTAGATCCTTCATTATAATTTTCCCAAGTAATTAAGTCATTTAATAAAAAGACTTTATTCCAGAATAGTTTGTAAGAACCTAGCTCATTGATCGGAATTAATCCATTTGAAGAACCCATTTTAGAATTTTCATATTCCATTTTCAATGATTGTTACATGTGTTTCTCCTTTTTTTTTTGGGGTAATGACATCAATCCTCTTAAATTTTGAATTCTGTGTATATAATTCTTTAAATTTCAGGCAATTGAGAATAATTTACCAATATTATGTTCTGCTAACAAAATAATGAATTATTGGTACAACCTTAAAAGTTTTAAAAATATTTGAAAGCATAGAAAAATTAAATAAAATTGCATACCAATATAGTTGGAAAAAATATAAAATAAAATTGCATCAATCTCTCCCCCTCCCTTGAATACCAGTATCTTAAAAAAGAAGAAGATGATGTTCTCGATATTTATATAAGATTCGAGTTATTCGGTTCTACGAACACAATTATGTCTAACCTCCGGGTTAGTATCTCGGTTAATGTAGGATCTGAATGAACTCCAGTAGGTAATACCGAAGAGAGGGAGAATACTCAGAGATGTCTACGCGGAAGACACCACAGAGTATCGTCTGATCACTGTGCTACACGAGAATGACGATGAGCCAAAGGGAGTGTGGTGTGTTCACAGTGTAACAGTATAGTAAAAGGATATGAACATAATGTGTGCACCTGGTGGGTAATATCCTATTTATAGAGATTACTTAGGGTTTCGTTCTCTTGGTTCTACGTCCGTTGCTTGGGTGGTGTGCACCTCCCACGTTCCCTGAATGCCTGCTCCACTACATGTCTCTGCTCCACTATCTGTACGGTCGAATTAATGCCGGGGTTACAGGGGATTAGCGTTTCTCCTACTTGTGAAGGGCTTTAGTGGCCCTGCGCCTTTATTGGGCCACATCACACCTAGGTCCAAAATATGAATCCATAACACGAGTATTTTCAGTCTTATAAGCTTTTGAATGTTAATTTCTTTTAATCAATAAAATTTGAATCCAGTCCCTTCCATTCAAGACTATAAAAATTTCCTAAAAAATAAATGTGTCGAGGGAGGAAATAATCAGCAGATTTATCATAGAAAGAGCCTTTATAATGTGACGTGAATAATTGATTTGGCTAATGGCTTTATTTGTAGTGTAGTGACATGAAAACTCTCTTGTATGTGGGAGGTTATAGATTCAATCTTACCTATAACCTCAAGTCGTTTAGTGTCTATCCTTCAGAACAATTTGTTTGAGTGTTTTGCCCCATTGATTTATGTCATAATTATGCACAACGATCTCCCATGACCTCTAACATTTTTACAAATAACTCTTGTATTCTTAGTTTTAGTTATTAGTTATTCCCACACAACTTAAAGTTTAGGGGTTTTACGGGGTTATAAATATATAAAAATAAAGTTTAAAGGAATATATATCTGATGGTCGGGAGTTATCCACGTATAATTAAATGTTTATGGAAGTTAATTATTAAGTTTTAAGGGTTAAGTGAATTATTTGTAAATATGGCCAAAACTTCATGTGAGTGTTGTATGATTTATGAAAAAAAAGTTGATAAAAGAATAAAAAATATCGAAAAAATATTATGAGAGAGAGAGAGAGAGTGGGGACCAAGGAGAATTATTTTTCTATGTTTGTTGCATTAATTATTTTTCTCCCTCCTTACCAAACCCTTCGCGCATGCATTTGAAATCTCATAATTGAAATGTCGTATGAGTTTGACAGTCTTATGGGACAAGTAATAATTAATTAACTAACAAAATTTGAAAGTATTATCCTCTATTTTTTAAATAAAAAGTTTAATTTATTGGTAAATCTAAAAGCTCCACGAGTAGGGTGTCATGTTAAGACAATAGTCCCAATGTTATTGGCTGTGCTTATTGCCAAATATATTAAAATGTTGAGAATTGAATTAATTAATACTATCGTGAAACAAAGGTAGGTATAGGCATCTCACAATAAGAGAAACACAAATAATAAATTTATATAGTTGTATAGATTACTAGCAAAGTTTGGAACAATCTGTGGGAGAAGGCCATATCATATTTAGACATATATAGAGTGCAAGTTGAAGAGGACACTCCAACAAGAAGTTCATATAATTATTTTATAAGAAGCTTTGATTTTAATTAGAGGATAATTAATATATAGTGTACGTATGCACACTAACTACTACAACACTTATACAATGACCTAGAAGTACGTTCATACGTAATACAACCAAATAGGTACATATTGTTTTGGGTGGATGAACAAGATAGATTAAATTTATTATGGTATGATTTATTAATATTTTTTTGTTGTTGAGAGTTTTCAATATCATATATAGGAGTGGAATTGTTGGGGATTGTGCTTACTTTTCTTTAACATTTATATTATACTAAAATGCGTAAAAATATATTAATTCAAAAATAAAAAGTTGCACCAAATCAATAATTCAGAGTTCTAAAGTTACCCCACTATTTATAATTTATATGATTGATTATAAATTTTATAGTTTAATTTATGATATTTTAAAAATAAATATACGTCTCATACATTCTACAATTTTTTTTTTTTTTTTAAAAAAATAGGTGACCAATAGCTTAGGAATATATTTGTTAGAGTTACATATGGTTCACCCTATTCTTGATATTAATCCATTCTTTTTTTCCTTTCAGTATCACCGAAAACAACTCGAATTCATTAGAGTCAAACGGGAACCTCCAATTTTTGCAATTTAATTCATCTAATAAAATTGTATATGCAATTGTGATTTAATCATTTTTTGGTATTGCAGTGCGTAATATCATGAGATGTTGCCTAGTGACAAAGCATGTGAAGTGAGCTCAAAACGATCCCAAGATCTTGTTTGTAGGGAAAAACACCAAAGTAGCAACTTTTAGCAAAAAATGTACCAAAATAACGCAATTTTGAAAGTATTTAAAGTAAGGTTGTTTTGAGACAGTCACGGTGGGTGGTACAACGGCACCATCAGTGCCGTCAGGGGTTCTGACGGCACCATCAGTGCCGTCAGGGACCTTGACAGCACAGGTGCTCAGTGCCGTCAGGGACCCTGACGACACTAAGCGTCAGGGTACGCACCAATTTGAATGCCCTGACGCTTAGTGCCGTCAGTGCGAGCACTGTGCCGTGGTCCCCGACGGCACCGATTGTAATATCCGAAAATTATTATTTATCTTAAATACAATATTTTGATAAATAATACCTATTTAAAATAGGTGAATATGTGGTCTCAAACCTTAGAAGTTTATTGACTATTATGTTAATTAATTTCTTCTTGAAATTAAATAAAGCTAAAGACCAAAAATTCTAACTTCTTGTAGGGATCATAAAACATCATAAAATTATCATAATTAAGCATAGTCTTAATTTAATCATGAGAGGAAATTAAATGACATAGAAATACTTATTTCAATTAGAGGAAATTACCAACAACTATTAGGCAATTAAATTTGCAATAATTAAAATAATTATGTTAATTTTCGTAATTAATTAATAATTAAATTAAAGAGTCATAATTAAGGAATATACGAGATTTAGTGATCAAATGCTAATAAAAATCCAAGATTAGCATAAAAGAGATTTCTAATGATCATAATTAATATATTAACTTGAATTAAATTAGTAAACCCTAATGTTATTATGTTGGGCAAAATTCATATTAATAAAAGAGGCAAAAGATTAAACAAAAATATAAGATAAGAGCACATGTAATATAAGATAAAATCTACCAAAGTAAGTAGGATTTTTCTATACAAATGAAGAGCCAAGATTTAATCTATAATTAAGGGCTTTAATTAATAAAATACAAGGGAATTAAAAAAAAAACTAATAAGGGAGCTCAAAATATTATCTTAAAGGCTTGAACAAAAACACAAAATAAATCAAAAAAAAGGAAAAGATGAAGGGGGGCGGATTACACAACTTGTAGAGGAAGGAGGTGATTCAAACACATGTTGAAAATCAAGTCAAGAAAGCAAAACTTGTTGGCTAAGTAGAAGTTTCCAAAACTTGGTGTGCAAGTTGTAAAACTTGTTGAGTAAGGAGTAAAAGGAAAAAGGAAAAAAAAAAAAGATGAGGGAAATAGAGAAAGTGTAATACCCGGATATTCAATACCCGGATGACCATTAATTATAAACAAATATTCCTTTAAATGTTATAGGTGAATATGTGGTTTCAAATAATAAGTAATAATTATCTTATTTTCTAAGGTAATTACTATGGAAATTAGGAGAGATAAAGAGTTAAAATGTATTTTTAGGGCATTACATGGCCTAAAAATATTATGATAAATCCCAAGAGGTAGTAAAATATTTATAAAAAATTAGAAAGTATGTTGTCTCTAATTTTAGGAATTTTTGGGATTATTTCCTTTGAAAAATAATGAGGCAAAATTAGGTATTATTTTGGGATCATAAGTGACCCCATGATTTTTAATATTTTACATGTGATATAAAATACCAATGTAAGTAAAATAGTTGTGAGATAATGATTTATCCTAATTAATAAAATTATCAAAAATTAGTAAGTGGCTAATCTGGTAATTAATGGGATAATTAAGGTATAAAGTAAATGAATTAAAAATAATTTAAATAATTATTTTTAATTGGAGAAATTCGAAATTATTAAATAAAAAAAAATATTAATAAAATATTTTATGCTTAGAAAAATAAATAAAAAATAAAATAAAAAAATAAATAAATGTGAAGGTAATTAGAATAAAATAATAATATAATGTGGTGAGTCGACTTATAGGAAGGCCGAGGGGAAAAGTTAGAAATAAATTCTACAGTAAACTGAAGTAAAAGTCTTTTCGATCGATCAAATTAAGAACAAGTGAATTTTTACACGAAGAAAGAATTTACCGGGCGTTGTTTCCGCAATGAAAACCCGATTTCAAATAAGACGAAAAGTTGATCAGATAGAGTAGAGTCAGATAGGCAAAGTGAGAACCTATAGAAACAATTGCGTCTTTTTAAACACGAGATTAAGTTAGGCAACAACCGGACGTTTTACGATTGTGAATTGTTGCCCGAAGTTGGTTCTATCGAAGCGATTTAATGTGGGACGCGTTTGTCCGAATATCTTCCGACGCACCGGAGAATACCTGGATATGATCAAAAAGAGGATCAAAATATATAATATGAAAGAGGATGGAAAGATCTTCAAAGTTACACGCCGGATTTTTGAGTTTCGCGAAATCGCGCGAAACGAACACCGTCGGGTAGCTTTATCGGCCGGAGGCCATAAAGCAAAGCCATCATGGATGACAACTCATCCATTGACTTTAGGGCTCTTAGATTTCGATCTTGACCATGGATGGCCAAGAGTGTTTTGTCCTAAAAAATGCGATCCTACGGTCCATATTCGTCAAGACCGAAGTTCGAATTATTTACCGTTCGCCATCCGTCTCTTCTATAAATACCAAGCTCCTCTTCTTCATTTCTCACACCAAAAATCTGCCTCTTAGAGAGAAGTTAGAGAGAGAAGCTCGGAGAAAGTCTCGAGCAAAGTCGGGTAAGTTCTTCGGTCCCTGGTCTTTAGTTTCGGTAGTTCTTTCGGTAGATATAGTAGGAATGCTAGATTTATCTTTAATTTTTCAAGATAGGCTAGATATCATATTTAGGGGTAAATATGATATATATTTCGAAAATATGATGAGGAAAAGATCTGTCAAAATTCTAGAGAGATAAAGCGAAAAGCAAATAAGCTCTGCGAAATTCCGTAGATTAGGGGTTCGGGGGCAAAATGGTAATTTTTACCTAAAATGCATGTTATAGTCTTAAATATTGATAAATGTTATCCTTATAGGATATTTGGGTTAATCGTACCATTTGTCGAGCCGCATTTGTTGTACCGTCATACCATTGTTTTTACCCGCATTTGTTTTCCGTTTTCCGTCAAAGTACCGTTATACCGCCGAAAAGGTAAGGACGCGTATTGTAACCTTAATCTGATGCTTATTGTGTGCTATATGTGTTTCTTTGTGTTCATATACCGAGATTCTGTTTGTTTGAAAAATGGTGGAGTTATGAGTACACGGGTTATGGCATTGTTAACACCGTTTAGAGTTTTCCTAGCGCTATGGACACGACATGCTATCGTGGCACCGGAGAGTGTGCAGACTGGGATAACATACTGTAACATCCCATTTGAAAACGACGGATTTTTTTTTTTTAAAAAATGTTTCCAAATATTTCAAGCAGAGTAGTCAGAGTAGAGCATTGGAGCGAGTGAGTATCTGATTCATAACAAACATCAACCATAGTGTAACATTGTAATGATTACAGTAATCCTAGAGTTTGAAATTAGATAACTGAAAACGATAAAGATAGATAAGTCTTTGGTTGTACGTCTACCGCTGCTTGCCTCGATCTTCGATCCGTATTCCTCCGGATCGATGCTATAGCCGAGATTCAATTCACCGCATTGAATCTCGTAACTGATTAATCTCAAACCCAAACAATACGGTATACGAGATAACGAGATATTCTAGACAATACAACAAAGCGTATATCACTACATAAGCATACAGCAAATGCATGATCATTATGCCGACAAAACATAAGCATTACGCAGTATGTAAAGCCCCACAATGTAAAACAACAATAACAGCTTGCACTATTCACGGTGCCACGATACCACTCGTGTTCTCGGCGCTAGAAAAACATACGGCGTTATCATGACTATAACCCGTGTAAAACTGTCGTATATCGGTCTACGAACGTATCTATCACATATATGCATTTAAGCAAGTACAAGATTAGTGTTACGAAGACGCGTCCGTACCTTCGTTGACGACGTTAGGTACTTCGGCGGAAAAACGTACTTTTTACGGAAAAACGTGAAATGTTCGACAATGCACGTCGGGCGGCAGAACGGCGGCAAATCAGAGTTTCTGATGCCCTATAGGAGTAATACCACTTTCATTAGTGATTTGACATCATAACTGGCCTTTTAGGTAAAAATTACCATTTTGCCCTTCTACCCCTAATTTGGCGGAATTTCGCCAGAACTTCGTTACTTTGACCGTATTCCATTTCAAAATTATCCCCACTATGTTTTTACCTCATCAGGCATCTTTCAATGCAATGAGGCATAAAAACAAGCATAGGAACAAATTCTGAAACTTCCTAGATCAAAACAACGGTTCTACTATAACTACCGAAAGAACTACGGAAACTAAAAACTAAGGACGGAAGAACTTACTCGGAGCTAAGGCAGAATTTTTCCGAGCTTCTCTCTCTAGAACCTCTCTCTAGGATTCGAATTTGGTGTGAAGAATGAGAGCAAGAGGGCTTTCTATTTATAGGGAAAAATAGGGACAAGGTGGGAATTTCCACAAAAGTCTTGAGATCGGATTCCGGCCGTTGGATCGCATTTTTGAGGACGAACACTCTTGGCCATCCATGGTCAAGATCGAAATCTAAGAGCCTAAAGTCAATGGATGAGTTGTCATCCATGATGGCTCTTGCTTTATGGCCTCCGGCCCGATAAAGCTACCCGATCGGTGTCCGTTTCGCGCGATTTCGTAGAAACTCAAAAATACGGGCATGTAACTTTGAAGGTCTTTTCATCCTCTTTCATATTATCTATTTGGATCCTCTTTTTGATCATATCCAGGTATTCTCCGGTGCGTCGGAAGATATTCGGACAAACGCGTCCCGATTACGGAAATCGCTCCGATAGAACCAACTTCACGGACAATAATTCGTGAATCGTAAAACGTCAAAGTGGTTGCCTAACTTAATCCCGTGTTTGAAAACACGCAATTGTTTCTATAGGTTCTCATTTTGCCTATCCGGCTCTACTCTATCCGATCGCCTTTCCGTCTTATTAGGAATTAGGGTTTTGGTTGCGGAATCGACGTCTCGGTAAATTCTTTCTTCGGGTAAAAATTCACTTGTTCTTAATTTGATCAGTCTGAAAAGACTTTTACCTCTGGTTTACTGTAGAATTTATTTCTAACTTTTCCCTGGCCTCTATTTATAAGCCGACTCACCGCATTATATTATTATTTTATTCTAATTACCATTTTAATTATTTAAACAATTCTTTTTAATTAAAAATAACCATAATTTCGACCCCCTTTTTAAAAATTCATATTTATTTATTTTTCTATATTTTTTTCCATTTTTTAAAAATATAATATTTTTTACCAAAATTTCGTTTTACCCCGCCTTCGTTAGGGCTTAATCGACCTAATTTCTTCGTTTAGTGATCTTTTTAGGATCAGGTTTCTTCATATATTTATCTTTACTAATTTACAAGTATATTGTTATCTTACAAACCTCTATCCGATATTGTCATTTTATATCCCTGTGTAAAATATTAAAAATGTTTACCCCATCAAAGTTACTTTATGATTCGAAATGCTTTTTAAACTTTTCTTCAAGTTATTTCCTCCGAAATAATTTATTAAATTCTCATAATTTAGGGATATCACTTCCATATTTTTCTCATAATTTTTCATGATCTTTCGTATTTATCATAATACTTTTAGACTGTTTTTATCACCATTATATCATTTTTAGTCATTCCGTTTCATCGATTTTCCGTAACTTTTTCAACAATTTACTCTATAATTATAACAATTTTCTATAACAGTTTTATCTCATGAATTTACTTCATTAAAATATTCAATAATTTTCCCTTATCTCGAAATTCCGCATTTGCTAAAATCCGGTATTACATTTCTCTCCCTTAAACAAAATTTCGCCTCGAAATTTAATCTATACTCACTAGACTACGGGCCATAAACTCGGGTACTTCTCCTTTATGTCACTCTCGGTTTCCCAAGTTGCCTCGTTTGATGACAAACCCTTCCAGACCACCTTCACTATCGGTATAGTTTTAGTCCTAAGCCGTTTCTCCTAGTGTTTGAGAATTTGCTCCGGCTCGACTACAAAGGTGTTATCATGCCGTACTTCAACATCATCGTACTTTATGACATGATCTCGATCTGGTAGGTATTTCTTCAGTTGTGACACGTGAAAAACATCGTGGAGATTACTTAGGTTCGGGGTAACGCTAGTTGATACGCAAGCGGTCCTCGCTCGGCTAACACTTCAATTGGTCCAACGTAACGCGGACTAAGCTTCTTTCTCTTCGTGTTCTCGCCGACACCGATTCTTGGAGATAATTTCGAAACACATGGTCTCCGACTTCAAACTTCAACGGTCTTCTCCTCTTATCTCGCATAGCTCTTACATCTCTTGTGTGCGGCAAAGGAGTCTCTTCTTGATCAGAGCGATCTGCTCGGAGGTCTCTTTTAGCATATCCGGTCCAAGCAACTGCTTTTTGATAATCTTTAAATTCATATTATTTTTGATGCAAAAAGGAGCTAAAAACTCTGTCATTGTCATGCTTTAATGGAACAATTAGTTAAATATGTGATTTCATCTTCATAATGAGTTTTTAGACTTCATTTGCATTAATTTTGGTCATATTTGTAGTTTGGATCAAAATTGGGCTTAAATCTCATCTCTTTTACAATTGAGTAAAGAACACTGTTTCGTATTATTATAATATCTTGGGTCTAGACCTCAAATAAATCTTCACTTTATATTGTAGGAAAGCTTAAAGATATACCTACAACTCTTATGAAGAGCCCAAAAGCTAAATCAGATGTTTAGAGATCCAAAATGGGCTTTGAATCCGAGACAAGGCGTTGGCACTTTGGACTCGGAACAATGTTCGGTGTTTGATCCATAACTGGTGCTACAGAACTCCAAATTCGGTGCGGTTTGAACGACTGGACAGCTGACATCCAGGGCTACATTTCTTATGAAGACAGCTTGGTCCAACTCCACCGATTTCATGGTGTAACACAGGCTGGAAAGTTGACGCGTTTTTGGAGCACAAAAGTCAAGAATTGTGGCTCAATAGTTCTTCCAATTTTCCTATAAATACATAGATGTTTTCAAGAGCAAAACACACCTTGAAGAGACCAAGATCTCTCCCATTCTAAGTTCCTTCTTTTATTTCTTGCCTCCTACTTGGGATGGCTTAGTTTTGCTTTATTAGTTTCATGTATCTTTAATTCTTGTCTTTAATTTCTTGCCTCCTACTTGGTATGGCTTAGTTTTAATCTTTCCTTTAATTATTTTATTTTGATTTTATGTTCTTCATCTTTTTTCTTTATTCGTTCATTATGTTTTTGATATTTACTTTTATATTGGAATAGAAGCTTTCATTTTCTTTAATTGTTCTTTGTGTTCTTCATGTTCATGATGAACTTGTTCATGTTCTTCGTGGTCATGATGAACATCTTTATTTCTACATTTTCATCTTACATAGCCATGCTTGGCTAAGTTTTTGTGATCGACCCATGAGTTGAGGATTCTATGGTGTCATCCGGAGGACTTATGCTTCAATCGATAACCGACTTGTTTCGTTTACTTTAATCGGATTTGAGTTTAGAAACAGATTGGATGTTAGATTTAATATCCAGATTGAAATCCCAAGGACTTAGGTCGGACCATTCTGACGAGAACGTTGTACGATTGCACAGTACGAGCTCGCCACATGTTCGATCATATGCTAGGCGATTGTCTAGTCGAGGAGCTTTCGGACAAATGCGAGAGATTTCGGTTTGTTTAGAATCAATCACGGGTTCGTTATTCTATTTCTTTGTCCGGTGATGGAAGGTCTTGGAATCCCATTCGAGTTGATCGTTTTTCATTTGATTAATCTCTCCTTTTCATTCTCGT
The DNA here is from genome assembly GCA_019022615.1 of Acacia melanoxylon. Classification (NCBI taxonomy): domain Eukaryota; kingdom Viridiplantae; phylum Streptophyta; class Magnoliopsida; order Fabales; family Fabaceae; genus Acacia; species Acacia melanoxylon. The sequence continues at coordinate 10,099,061 of JAFJYJ010000010.1, forward strand.
CTTCAATTTCTATTCTAATTTCATCAAAACCCAATCCCCCTTGTTTTTATTTCATTTGCATGACATCTAGATTACTTAGGATTCAATAAAAAGCTCCTCGAAAAGAGAGAACGATCCTAGGTTTGCCTATACGCAATCCTTGGTTAATTGTTGATTGTGGACCCCAAGGCTAATGATAAAAGGTCTTCATCACTTTTCAGACGCATCTGTCCAGCATAAAGGCGATTGGCACTTTCGCCCATACAAAGCCTCGAACGGGGCCATTTGTATGCTTGAATGATAACTATTGTTATACGCGAATTCTGCTAGTAAGAGGTGTTCGTCCCAATTTCCTTTGAAATCCGGGGCACATGCTCGCAAGACATATCCTCCAGCGTACGTATCGTCCCTCTCGATTGACCGTCGGTTTGAGGGTGATAAGCCGAACCGAACTTCAGCTTGGTACCCATTCCTTCATGTAGTGCTTGCCAAAAGCGGGATTGGAATCGAGTATCCCGATCAGAGATAATACTCTTAGGGACTCCGTGCAGTCTCACGATCTCTTTGATGTAGATTGCGGCCAATCGTTCGGAGAGAGTAGTGGATGCTAATGGGTATGAAATGTGCCGACTTGGTTAATCGGTCAACGATCACCCAAATGGTATCGTGATGCACGATCTTAGGTAGACCTACCACAAGATCCATGGTCACATTCTCCCATTTCCACTCCGGCGGTTCTAGTCCTTGCGGAAGACCAGGGGTCGCCGGTGCTCAATTTTTACTTTACGGCAAGTTAGACACCCAAACTACGTGCGAGTTACGTCTCTTTTCATTCCAGGCCACCAAACTTCGGCCTTCAAGTTCTGGTACATCTTGACCATTCCCGGATGCGAGTGTACTTACTCTTATGAGCCTCATCCGGTATCTTCCGCTTCGTTCATCAAGCGGCGGTATGTAAATGTGCCCACTTGTGTCGACCAATCCACTCGATGAAAGGTCGTGGTCTTGGGTTTCACCTTGAGAGATCTTCTCCCGCATGGAGATTGCCCAATCATCTTGTCTCGAGCTTCATCAACTTCATCTCTCAGTCATACTCCCCTTGACTCACAAGAAGATTTGCAAGGTAGGCGTCACACCGGTGCGTTGAAATCCATGCGATTCGGTTTGAAAGATTCGGGTCTGCGAAATCTTCAAGTAATTTCGCTCTTGTATCATCATGTATGACACTTGCACCTTCTTCCCGCTTAGAGCATCTCGCAACAACATTTGCTTTCCCCGGGTGATACTTGATCTCCGGGTTGTAGTCTTTCAAAGCAATTCCATCCAACGACGTTGCCTCATATTCAGTTCCCTTTGATCAAAGAGATACTTCGGGCTCTTGTGGTCGCAGTATAGTTCTACGGTCGTACCGTACGAGATAATGCCTCCATATCTTCAAAGCGAACACGATGGCAGCAAGCTCCAAATCGTGTGTAGGATAGTTCGACTCGTGCGGCTTTAGCTGACGAGAGGCATAAGCCACCACTCGCCCAATTGCATTAGGACACAACCCAATCCTTGCCCACCGGCATCACCGTAGACAACATATGTCTCATCGGGATGCGGGATTATCAACACCGGTGTTGTAGTCAACCTCTCCCTCGTCTCGAAAGCTCTCCTCACGTCATCTCCCCATACAAAGGGTTGATTCTTCCTCGTAAGCTTTGTCAATGGTAGGGCAAGACGCGAGAAATCCCGTATAAATCTGCGGTAATATCCCGAGACCTAGAAAACTACGTATCTCCGTCACTTGTCTACGGCCTCTTCCGGTCCGAATCGCTTCCACCTTTGCTCGGGTCAACAAAGAACTCCGCCGCTAGATATCACATGGCCTAGAAATCTCACTTCCGGGAGCCAAAATTCGCATTTGCTCAACTTTGCGTAGAGCTGCTTTCTCTTAGTATGTTCAATACTAGGCGCAGATGTTCTTCATGCTCTTTTTCGCTTTTGGAATAGACGAGTATATCGTCAATGAACACCACCACAAACTGGTCTAGGTGTTGTCGGAAGATACGGTTCATGTAATCCATGAATACCGCAGTGCATTTGTTAATCCGAAGGGCATCACAAGGAATTCATAATGCCCATATCTCGGTTCTGAAAGCCGTTTTGGAAATATCATCGTCTTTGACTCGCAATCGATGATATCCCGAACGCAAATCAATCTTTGAAAAGACAAAGTGGAACCAGATAACGGTCCAAAAGATCATCAATCCGGGAAGTGGATATTTGTTTTTGTGATCACTTTATTTAGTTCACGATAATCGATGCAGTCGAAAACTTCCATCTTTCTTTTTCACAAACAAGATCTTGGGCTCCCCGGTGATACACTTTGGGTCGAATGAACCCCTTCTTCGAAGTTCTTCCACTGTTTCTTCAACTCTTGCATTTCATTTGGAGCCATACGATACGGCGCCTTTGATATTGATCTGTGCCGTGCATCAATTCAATATTGAACTCCACCTCTCGGATAGGAGGTAACTCAGTGAGATCCTCCGGAAATACATCGGGAAAATCATTCACCACAGGGATATCCTGGAGTGAAAGTTCGGCTTCTTCTTTAACCGAAAAGAATACCATGTAGGCATGGCATCCTTGTTTCACGCATCGATCAACTTCTGTAGCGGAGAGAAAGCTCAGGCTCACATCAACCTTGTCTCCGAGGAATGATATCTTCTTCTTGCCACAATCGATCATTGCATCGTTGGCGGTTAGCCAATTCAAACCGAAAATGACGTCGATACCGTGAAGAGGTAATCGGATAAGGTCTACATTAGACTCACGCCCATTCACACTCGCCACGCAGTTTAAACATGCATCTGAAGCTAAGGATTTCACGCCAAGTGGTGTAGATACTACTAAATCATAAGGTAATCTAGAGGCATACATTCCTAATCGATTTCAACTTGTACCCAGGTATAGAATTTAAACACAAGATCCACTGATCCATTTTCTTAGTGCTTGGTTATGCAGGCCTCACTACCTGACTTAACCTTGTTCTAGACCTTTCTAATAATCCCCTGTTCCTATAACAAAATTTCCAACTACACCGCTTTTCAACACAAATATGTCATCGTTACACAAAACCATTTATGTTGTCTCATCTTCAAATTTTCAAACATTGAAAATTTTACGTGGTCACAAGACATTTCACAATCTACACTATACCAAAAATAATAGTGCTATAACATTTTCAAATTTAATCGCGCCAACACAAATTTGTGAAAACATATTCACTGCCGAATTAGTTTCAAAAACTTTAACTATCGGCACATATCTTTGAGGGAATAATTCATTTTACAAAATTCTTTAACAATTGAGAGCTCACGCCACCACTTCAACCACTTGGTACAGCGAGCGACTTATCCCAAATCCCCAAATACGGCCTCTGCATTAGCAGTACCGTCAAACAATGTGGGAGAACCTCCGCCCCTCCCATAAGAGACCCAGTGTTCACACTGGCACACAAAGTAGCAACCCTCGTGTTACGCTAGACAAAACATACGCCCTCGGCGAAATGTTATGGATTGGGTACGTTCACTGCTTGTGCGATTTTCATTCAAACAACCAAAATCCCTCAAAAAAAACTCTTTGTTCAAAAAGAATCTTCATCAAAGGCTAGCGATTTCAAACATTCTAAAACATCCGGCAAGACCCCAAACCGTGTACATCTTCTTGACTTCCGGCCTTCCAATTACGTACTGACTTTACCACAACATAGTTGAAAATACAGTTTCAAACTCTGGGTTCTAACAAAAGACCCCTCTTATAAGACAATAGTATTTCAAAATAACCATCACCGTGGTCTTAAATTATGTTGAAAACATTTCATTCGAAAACTCATTTTCAAAATTCACAAGTTTGAAAAATCAATTCGAAAATGTCAAATATAGCGGTGTATTGGTAAGTTAAAAATTCAATTTTTAAACCTATTCGGGAACTGCACAACTAACCTTAGAAGGTCATTACTAACTAACGCATTCGGACTATACGCTTTGAAACTTTACTCTATTCGTCAGCCGCTCCTCTTGGTGATCGAGAATTCGCTCTAGTTTGACCACAAAGATCTTGTCATGTCGTACTTTGATATATAGTGTTTCCCGTGGCACCCATATACCGCATTCAACACTAGATATCAAAATGTCTCCATGGCGCCCATACACCATGGTAACATAAGATACCTTAAATGTTTCCATGGCGCCCATACACCATGACAACACAAGATACCTCCTACTCAATGACACGATCGCGGTCCGGTTGAAGTAACCAAGAGATATGCATCGGAAACTAAAATTTTTGCGGCAAGTAAGATAACTATTTATCAAACCATAGGGGAAAACGTTAGATTTAGGAAGATAATGATTAGTCTATCGCAGACTTTATCACACTACACTACTAGAAAAATGTAAAATAGTGACGGATTTTGCTACGGAAACAATTCCGTAGCAATGGGACGGATTTTGCTACGGATATTAAGATCCGTAGCAAAAAAGGAAAAACAAGAACGGATTAAATAATCCGTCGCTATTCGGACGGATTAGCGACGGATCACCGATCCGTCGCAATTGGGCCTCAAAATGGAGGCCATTTTGCGACGGATCAGTGATTCGTCGCAAATAATTGCGACGGATCATTGATCCGTCGCAAAACGGCGCAAAAAGGCCGCCATTTTGGACCCAATTTGCGACGGATCGTGATCCGTCGCAAATAATTGCGACGGATCAGCGATCCGTCGCAAATTGGCGGCCAAAAGGCCGCCATTTTGGACCCATTTTGCGACGGATCGTGGATCCGTCGCAAAAGGCACATTTTTGCGACGGATCGGGATCCGTCGCAAAGCTATCGGTGACGGTTGCGACGGATCCGCATCCGTCGCAAAATGGAGGTCTCATTTTATGAGACCTCCTTCGTCTTCCTCCCCCACCGTCCCCTCTCCCCGCTCCGACCCCCCCCCCGCTCCGACCCTCCCCACCGTCCCTCCCCCACCGTCCCCTCTCCCCGCTCCGCCCCCCCCCCCGCTCCGACCCTCCCCACCGTCCCCTCCCCACGTCCGACCCTCCCCCCCATCGTCCCCCTCTCCTCGCTCCGACCCCCCCCCCCACTGCTCCGACCCATCCCCACCGTCCCCTCCCCCACCGTCCCCTCCCCGCTCCGACCCCCCTCCCCGCTCCGACCCCCACCGTCCCTCCCCCACGTCCGACCCTCCCCCCACCGTCTCCTCTCCCCCGCTCCGCCCCCTCCCCCCACCGTCCCTCGCTCCGACCCCCGGGTCGAGACCCCCGCTCCGCCCCTCCCGCGGCTCCTCCTCCACCAGCCTCCCCTCTCGCGTCCCCCTAGCTCCTCCACGACTCTCGCTCGTTGTCCTCTTCTCCGATCCGGTCACCGTCGGAGTTGGTCTCGATGTATTTTTTTTTTACTATATGGATATATCTATGTTATATTTTCTTTATGTCATAATTTAAATATGCATGTTAGTAGAAAATAATTCTTCTTTTGTATTTTAGTTTTTCCTTAGCTATTAATTACATAATGATCTTGATAGTTTATGAATTTGAATTATGCTTATTGTTAGTAGGAGATTCCATGATTTTTTTTTTAATTGGGTTTAGTGATTTTTATTAATAATTTTTTTTTTAATCTTGTATTATTTTTTGGGACGAAATGTGTATGTTAGTAGAAGATAAATCTTAATTTTTGTTTTGTATATTAGTGGAATTTACTATTTGATTTGGGCTATTATAAAAATGAGTGTTAGTAATTTGTTTAAAAAATATTCCATTAAAAGTTTTTATTTGAATCTATCTTTAACAAGTTATACAATAAATTTAATTAAGTGTTAAATAATCTCTTTGATCTAGCCCATATATGTTAGAAACTCCAAAATACTTAGTATTCTATTCTTTGTTTTCCCCTCCACATGCATGTCCCCATGTTCGGTGTCTTATCCTCATTCTCACGGTTGCTTTTGGAATATGTTCTTTGTTCAATGCATGTGTTTGTTTTTCGTTTCTTGATTAAGTGGCAATTGGTAGGCATAAGAGGTGACTTATATATATTTGTGGTATGTTGAGAAGTTAATTAGGGTAGTAACTGAACTAGCTAGGAAGTATGGAAGGCAACCATGATAGAAGTTGGATGTACAATCGTCTAACTGATAGAAGACAAGTAACAACAACATTCTTCGCGGGTTTGTAAGAGTTCGTCAATTTGCTTTGGCGAATTCAAATAATTCAAGAATGGAGATCGGGTGTCCGTGTGCCAAATGTAAGTGTTTAAGATTTACGGATGCGGAGACGGTCGGGAATTCATTTGTGTCAAAAGGGATTCATTAGAGATTATGAATGTTGGAAATGTCATGGCGAAGTCCGACAGACACCTAGTGGTTATTACGGGGACAATAGTCATCGAGAAAACCTTAATCAATATGACCAGTTGGTTATGGATGCCGCGGGACCGTGATCAGCCAATATTTTGATCCCATTACTCATGCTGAACCGTCATACATGGGAGAGGAGACCAGGGTACCCATCCTCAACCATCAAACATGGGTGATGACCCTCATCCGGAAGCCGCTAGGTTCTATAAAATGCTTCAAGAAGCACGGCGTCCGTTATGGGAAGGTTGCGAACACTTTGAAAATAGTGAATATTCATCGCTATCGGCTACCCTAGCAACACTAAGCTTGAAGACCGATCACCATATGAGTGAGAGGAATTACAACGAAATGATGCAGATCATGAGTAAGGTTGTTCCCAAAGACAATAATTTGCCGAAGGACTTTTACCAAGCCAAAAAAAGGTGAAAGAGCTTGGGCTTGGATGTGAAAAAATCCATTGCTGCTCCGGAGGATGTATGTTGTATTACAAGGATGATCTTGAGCCGACAAATTGCAAATTCGTGGACATGACGGATATAGAGTTGTGGGGAAAGGAAGGAAAAAGACCCGTCATGCAATAAGCAAGATGTGGTACTTTCCTCTCGGGTGCCCGGACTTACGAGATTGTATGCATCCGAACAAAAACCGTGCTCACATGAGATGGCACCGGAGCATCGTAGGGATGAGAACTTTGTGACGCATCCATCCGATGCCGAAGCTTGGCGTAAATTTGACGAGGCGAATCCTTTCTTTGCTATGGATCCCCGTAATGTTCGTCTTGGTCTATGTTCGGATGGGTTCGCTCCTTTCAACAATACGGCGGGAATTATTCTGTTGGCCGGTCATTGTGACTCCGTACAACCTCCCACCTTCTATGTGCATGAGAAGAGAGTTTTTCTTCCTTAACGCGTTAATCCCTGGGCCATCGAACCCAAAAAAGAAGATAGATGTGTACCTCAGGCCTTTGATAGACGAGTTGAAAATGTTGTGGAGTGAAGGTGTTCTTACGTATGATATATCATTAAGTCAGAATTTCACCATGCGGTTTGCCTTAATGTGGACGATAAATGATTTCCCCCGCATATGGGATGTTGAGTGGGCGGCAAACGTCGGGAAAGCTCGCATGCCCGGTATGTCTTGAATGAACATGGGTTTTAGCTTGGAACAAGTCGCAAAGTCGGTTGGTTTGACAGCATCACGATTCCTACCCCCGATCATCCGTTTAGGAGAAATAGAAAAGACTTCACGCGGAAGGTTGTCGAACGAGCAGATCCACCTTGTCGTTTAAGTGGACAAGAAATATGGGACAGGGTCAGGCACATTCCGAGTGTCGAAGAGGGGGCTGCTTCAAGCGAACACGAGGGTACGGCATTGATCATCATTGGAACAAACGCAAGATCTTCGGGGAACTACCATATTGGAAAGATCAATTGTTAAGACACAACCTCGATGTCATGCATATTGAGAGGAATGTGTTTTGCAATATTCGTACACCGTGATGGACACCAAGGGCAAGACGAAAGACACAGTCAACGCAAGATTGGACGTTGAAGCGATTTGCAGAAGGCCTGCTTTGCATTTGGTGGACAGTGGCATTGGACGAATTTCCAAACCCAGAGCGCCGTACACATTCAACAAAGAGCAGAATTTAGAGATGTTGCAATGGGTTAGAGATGCGAAACTCCCCGACGGTTATGCGTCAAACTGGAAAAGATGTGTCGACATGCACGAGGTGAAGTTGAGCAAGATGAAGAGTCATGATTGTCATGTGTTTTTCCGTAGATTGTTGCCGTGGGCCTTCAAAGCACTACCGAAGCATGTATGGTCTACTCTAACGGAGTTGTCCATGTTCTTTAGAGAAATTTGTGCTTCGAGCTTAATGTTGAAAAGTTACGACACCGGAGGCGAGCATGCCCATAACGCTATGCAAGTTAGAAATGGTGTTTCCTCCTAGCTTGTTTGACTCAATGGAACATTTGCCCGTTCACTTGGCCTACGAAGCAAAGGTAGGAGGCCCGCAACAAGTATAGATGGATGTATCCGTTTGAGAGGTAATATATATATTGATTTGCGCTGTTATTAATTGACCGACATGGTACTTTAGCTCGAGATATTCCATTGTAGGTTTTTACGCACACTTAAGCACAAGATAAAAAATACAAGGTACGTTGAAGGATCTATCGATTTGAAGCTTATCTAGTCGAAGAGGCCGCAAAATTTGCGTCATACTATTATCCCCCGAAATGATGTCAAGCTGGAGAGGGTACCCGTAACGATGATGCCGGTGATACGAGGGATCAAAAATCAATATTTAATATTCCGGGCGAGTCGTGGGAAAACGTTGGAAGTCAACTCTTGACGGAAGAGATAAGCGAGTTGCGAGTGGTACATTCTAAACAACCGTGAAGAGGCCGCAAAGTACCTAGAGTAAGTTTTTTTTTTGTTTACCCTTACGGTAAGTATTAAAGTATTAACTTAAGTTTTTTGTGTTACGATTACTTCTCTAATTGGGTCCGATCGGAAATCCTTCAATGTCGGTGTCCCAAGTTGATCAATTCACTACTTCGAGTTTCCAAAATGGTTTCGATCATATTTCTTGGAAAATCCATCGATCCCAATGAAGTTGCGTGGAGTTTATCTTATGGAGCTGCAATGATAGTTACCCGATGCAACAAATATATAATCAATGGGTATCGATTTGCAACTGTTGACGCGAACGCAGTACACTATGTTGCAATTACGGTGTATGTTGTCGAGGTGACCAAGTTGACGGGGTGGAGATCGACTACTACGGGAAGTTACTTGAGATAATTCAGCTGAGTTACCGGTGGGACAAAGTGGTGACCCTTTTTAAGTGTGAGTGGTTTGATAACGGTCCGCGTGGGACAAAAGTGGACAAACATGGAAATATTGAGATCCCATTTGGACAAGGAGATATTCGGTTGGTTATGACCCATTCATCCTTGCTCAACAGGGCGGAACAAGTTTACTATACACCATACCCTACATCTCGTCAAGGGTGGACGGGAGTTATTAAAACCAAAGCACGAAATATTATACCAAAGTCGAAAGAGCGGGAATCAAATGACGGTATGGTGAACCTTTCCAAGCGATGTGGAACATGTGCGCCCATAAACATCTTCGATGACGAAGTACCAAGCAATCTCTTTGATTCTCGTGCGGAGTTAGAGTTGATTCCTATACAAATTGACGATGAGGAATCGACGATGAGGATGAGGCGAGAAATGAGCTTCTCGATAGTGAATGCGAGTTCGACGACTATGAGAGTTCGATGAAGACATGCAAGTAGATGTCGATGAACGGGAATCGTGAGTTGATTTGTGTTAGTTCTTTGTTTATGACGATATGTTATACTATATACTTTGTTTCTTTGCTCTTTGTCATATTAACTAATTTTTATATATATATATATTTTGCCATGATGTCTATAAGTGTTCAGAGATGGAGCATCCAGGAGGACGTTCAGGTAGTGGACGTGGCAGTGGTCGAGCCCGACCCCGTACTATAAGAGGGGGTAGGGCGACGCCAACCGCTCCATGGAGAAGAGGGCTCATTTCTTCTCCGCAGGTGCCACTATTTGATTTTTCGTCGTCACCATCGGGATATTTGTCATCTTCACCGTCACTTTATACATCGTCGTCACGGCGGCTACCCCCGATGCACGGCAAAGGGGACAACAGTTTACTTTACCGTTTCGATTGATTTACATATGTTTAGTTTCTTGAAACCATCTATGTACAAAAATCTTCAATATTTCACATTTCTTCCTTAGCATACTTCGTCGCCTCGAGCCACGTCGGGGAAGCGGGTAGTTCCTCCGATACACCTATGCGGGGCTCAAGAGATCCCGAGACGGGGTTTCTTTGGATCCGCACTAAAGGCAACGAGTAAGTCATGCGAAGTTACTCCGTAATGTTACAATTCTCTTTTGAGATTGGTTTGTATGCTAATATTTGCACGATAATCTGTTTTTTCAGATTTGTGCTCGATAATCCGGTGGCGACTTTCATGTCGACCCAAATATTCCGTAACTACACTCAAGCTTGGACCGCGTGGACGGAGATTCCTACGGAGCAACGAGATATGTGGTTCACGAGTTCTTGGTAAGTTATTTGTTTTATGCGTGTTAATTAAGTACTTTTAAAATTTGGAGCACTAATTGTTCGTTATTGATTTTCGGGAAAAGCATATGACATTGCTCGAGCATCATGAAAATCGAAAAAAGCTTTTAACCACAAAGGCGTCACAAAGTGCGTCGAAAGCTCTATTCATTGAGAAGGTCGAGAGGCAAGATGATTGGCTTCCACAGACACTAAAGATGAATTATTTGGCACTTGGGAAAACAATGAAAAGTTTAAGGCCATAAGTGCGAAAAATAAGGAAAATAGGGCCAAAATGGCGGGACCGTCATATGCGGGGGCTCCATATCTATTGCGAGCATCGACGCAAAGTTGTAAGTACACGTTATTTTCTATTTACGTATTGAATATTTTGTACTTTGAAGTAATTAATTAATGTCATCATTTGCGTTTGCGGGAAGAGTCGGGAAGCTCCACCTGGATCGGTTGAGTGGGTTACCTTTCGGCGGACCCATTCCCGACGATACGAAGGGAGTGAGAGGCAATGGATTAACCCAAAGGCGAAACAAATAGCGGTGAGACATTTATTGCCTTTATTACTTGTTTTATGCACGTTATTTTCTTATTTGTTATGTATTTGTTTGCTTGTAGGAAAACTTTGAGAGGTTTGTCGCGGGAGAGAGCCTCGCAGGCGTGAGATCGACCCCTCATCCTCTATATCCGATAACGAGAGTCTCTTCTTTGAGGCTACCGGCGGATTTGACAAGAAAGGGAGGGTCTTTGGATACGGTGAGTCCGCCACCGATCGAAGCAATCAAAGCGCCTCTCATCTCGCACCTGCAGGGGTTCCTTTAGGTAAACATAATACATTTGATATTGATAATTTTCATTCTCTTGTCCATTCAAATGAAGTACAAATAATAAATGTACTAATCAATTTTGTAGATGAGTGAAGAGGATGAAGTCGTTGGTGGAGGAGCAAGCAACACAGATGACCCAGGAACGAGAGATGATGAGCCCGCCGGCGACTCGGGAAACGAGAGATGATGAGGCGGCGAGATGCTTATGGAACAACAACGAGATGAAAGCGGGCGTTGCGCAGAACGGGAGATGATGAGACGGGAGATGAATCAGCGGGCGGAGATGATGAAGGAGATGCGGCTTCAAATGATGTCCCTTCGAAAGATGAGGTTTTGGTCCGGCCGACTCCGGTGATGATGACCATGCTTTGGTGATGATGATGATCACTGATTTAACATTTTAGCCTACTTTTTTGTATTTGTTTGTTGCTACGGATTATATATATATATATATATATATATATATATATATATATATTGTGTTTTCACTATGTAAACTCTTTTTTATCGTTAATATATTCATGGTACATTATTTTACTATTTGTATTCAATTTTTCTATTAAAATTTTTTAAAAATAAAAATTTGCTACAGTAAAATAATTCAAAAATTTGCTACGGAAAATAAATCCGTAGCAAATTCTTGAATTTTTGAAATTTGCTACGGATTTTAAATCCGTAGCAAAATTTCAAATTTGCTACGGATTTCACAATGTAGCAAATCCGTCGCAATTACGACGGAGTTTCTCAAATCTGCCGCAATTGCGACGCCATATTTTGCTACGGACAAAATCCGTAGCAAAATCCGTAGCAAAAACGTTTTGCTACGGATTTTTGGGTTTTTGCTACGGATTTTTTCCGTAGCAAAATCTGAAATTTCTAGTAGTGCTAATACTACAAACGAACGGACACTCGTACTATTTCCCCTTGTTCGGGATTTCGTTGATTCGGTCTACTTAGAAACGGGTACGGAATTTCGTATCGGAGTTCCTCTACATGAGTCAAATACGCATGTACCTATCCTTGTTGGTCTCGGAGTTTCATCCGGCGTGGCCTAGCTCCACATATAAGCTCTGCGCTAGGACGAATAGTCGTCCGGTACAAACCGACGATTATCGAATTATCGAATTACCGAGAGACGCTATCGATATGAATATGGACGATGGATTTACGATTCACGGGTTAGAATGATGCACCGACGCAGGGTGGTACACCGATTCGAATGGTATACCAGTCATCGGTACACCGACTTAGAGCTATCTCGTACTCATTTTCAAAAATGTGCTCACAATTTAAAAGGCTTTTTGAACATAACTCGTTATCCAATGTAATGGCCGATAAGTGTCTATCATGGGGACCTCACCAACTCTATGGCGACGATTGGCCACACCCACATAGACTAGCCTTAACTGTCCTACCATACTATCCGTAATAACATAGTCATATCAATGCCAGGACTACTGCTCTGATACCATAAATGTAACATCCCATTTGAAAACGAAGGATTTTTTTTTTTAAAAATGTTTCCAAATATTTCAAGCAGAGTAGAGCATTGGAGTGAGTGAGTATCTGATTCATAACAAACATCAACCATAGTGTAACATTGTAATGATAACAGTAATCCTAGAGTTTGAAATTGGATAACTGAAAACGATAAAGATAGATAAGTCTTTGGTTGTATGTCTACTACTGCTTGCCTCGATCTTCGATCCGTATTCCTCCGGATCTTGATGCTATAGCTGAGATTCAATTCACCGCATTGAATCTCAGGTAACGGTTAATCTCAAACCCAAACAATACGGTATACGAGATAACGGATATTCTAGACAATACAACAAGTATATCACTACATAAGCATACAGAAAATGCATGATCATTATGCCGACAAAACATAAGCATTACGCAGTATGTAAAGCCCCACAATGTAAAACAACAATAACAGCTTGCACTATTCACCAGTGCCACGATACCACTCGTGTTCTAAGCGTTAGAAAAACATACGGCGTTATCATGACTATAACCCGTGTAAAACTGTCTGTATATCGGTCTACGAACGTATCTATCACATATATGCATTTAAGAAGTACAAGATTAGTGTTACAAGACGCGTCCGTACCTTCGTTGACGACGTTAGGTACTTCGCGAAAAACGTACTTTTACGGAAAAACGTGAAATGTTCGGCCGCACGTCGGCAGCAGAACGGCAAAGAAATCGAGTTTCGATGCCCTATAGGAGTAATACCACTTTCATTAGTGATTTGACATCATAACGGCATTTTAGGTAAAAATTACCATTTTGCCCTTCTACCCCTAATTTGGCGGAATTTCGCGTAACTTCGTTACTTTGACCGTATTCCATTTCAAAATTATCCCCACTATGTTTTTACCTCGTCGGGCATCTTTCAATGCAATGAGGCATAAAAACAAGCATAGGAACAAATTCTGAAACTTCCTAGATCAAAACAACAGTTCTACTATAACTACCGAAAGAACTACGGAAACTAAAAACTAATGACAGAAGAACTTACTCGGAGCTAAGGCAGAATTTTCCAGAGCTTCTCTCTCTAGAACCTCTCTAGGATTCGAATTTGGTGTGAAGAATGAGAGCAAGAGGGCTTTCATTTATAGGGAAAAATAGGGACAAGGTGGGAATTTCCACAAAAGTCTCAGATCGGATTCCCGTTGGATCGCATTTTGAGGACAAAACACTCTTGGCCATCCATGGTCAAGATCGAAATCTAAGAGCCCTAAAGTCAATGGATGAGTTGTCATCCATGATGGCTCTTGCTTTATGGCCTCCGCCCGATAAAGCTACCCGGACGGTGTCCGTTCGCGCGATTTCGTAGAAACTCAAAAATACGGGCATGTAACTTTGAAGGTCTTTTCATCCTCTTTCATATTATCTATTTGGATCCTCTTTTTGATCATATCAGGTATTCTCCGGTGCGTCGGAAGATATTCGGACAAACGCGTCGATTACGGAAATCGCTTAGATAGAACCAACTTCCGGACAATAATTGCCGAATCGTAAAACGTCCAAAGTGGTTGCCTAACTTAATCCGTGTTTGAAAACACGCAATTGTTTCTATAGGTTCTCATTTTGCCTATCTCGGGCTCTACTCTATCCGATCGCCTTTCCGTCTTATTAGGAATTAGGGTTTTCGGTTGCGGAATCGACGTCCGGTAAATTCTTTCTTCGGGTAAAAATTCACTTGTTCTTAATTTGATCAGTCCGAAAAAAGACTTTTACCTCTCGGTTTACCCGTAGAATTTATTTCTAACTTTTCCCTCGGCGCCTTTATGTTTCGACTCACCGCATTATATTATTATTTTATTCTAATTACCATTTTAATTATTTAAACAATTCTTTTTAATTAAAAATAACCATAATTTCGACCCCTCTTTTAAAAATTCATATTTATTTATTTTTCTATATTTTTTTCCATTTTTTAAAAATATAATATTTTTTACCAAAAATTCTCGTTTTACCCCCCCGTTAGGGCTTAATCGACCTAATTTCTTCGTTTAGTGATCTTTTTAGGATCAGGTTTCTTCATATATTTATCTTTACTAATTTACAGTATATTGTTATCTTACAAACTTCTATACCGATATTGTCATTTTATATCCGTGTAAAATATTAAAAATGTTTACCCCATCAAAGTTACTTTATGATTCGAAATGCTTTTTAAACTTTTCTTCAAGTTATTTCCTCTGAAATAATTTATTAAATTCTCATAATTTAGGGATATCACTTCCATATTTTTCTCATAATTTTTCATGATCTTTCGCATTTATCATAATACTTTTTTTATTTTTATCACCATTATATCATTTTTAGTCATTTCGTTCATCGATTTTCACGTAACTTTTTCAACAATTTACTCTATAATTATAACAATTTTCTATAACAGTTTTATCTCATGAATTTACTTCATTAAAATATTCAATAATTTTCCCTTATCTCAGAAATTCCAGATTTGCTAAAATCCGGGTATTACACATACATACTGCAGGGGCTGTGTAATGTTATTGCCTGATATGTGGAGATGTGTTTTTATATTGTGAAATGTTGTGGATATCTTTCATGCATATACTATTTACATAAGCATGAGGTTAACCGTTACCTGAGATCCAATGGGCATTGGATCTCAGCTGTTGATATAGCTTCAGGATCCCATGGTGTTCGGGACGAGGTGAAAGGAAAGAGGTCAGCATAGAGAGGTAGATGAAGAAAATAAATTATAGTCTATTTTGTCTAGAAATATTCGGATGACTGTACCACTTATGACTACCAGACATATTACTATGAATGTTATTCAGTGACTCTATTTCATATTTAAATTCGAAAAAATTTCCAACTGCTCAACTCTGATCAATATCCGTGAGAAAACGTTTACGAAAACGGGGTGTTACGAAGGGGGGGGGCACGGTTTTGTAGGATTAAAAGGTGGGGATTGGAGTTTCATAAATTAACCTAGATCCAAGGGTTAAGATTTAGGATGAACTAGGTTGGAATTAATTACCTAAATGCCATGCCATTTTCCTATAAATAGAGGCTTTGGTTCTTCATAATTCTCACGCCAAGCAAGCATAGAAATCTGAATATAGAGAGGAGAGGAAGTGAGGGAGGAGCTTCTTGAAGGAGTTGAAGCATTTGTAAGTAAGTTCTTTAAGTTTAAGTTCTTAAATTCATAGGTAGAAGTTGTTTTAATCTTAAATATGCTAGAGTAATTTTAATTTTATGTTTCTATGATTAGAAATAGATTTATTTCAAAAAATTGATGGAGGAAGTGATAGAGCAATATTTTTGTAAGAGAAACATTAAAGTAACGAAGTTCTGGCAAAATTTTGTCGGTTAGCGATTTCTGGAGTTAATAGTAAAAACGCCATAATTTTATGTTGAATATGAGGTTAATTAATTCCGAAATTTTTCATGAATAAATTAGAAATATATAGCTTTCCAAATATACCTATAGCTTGTCATTTTGAGTTTTGTGCTAGGAGATGAAAATTTCCAAATGTGGGCTACGTTTTCTGGGGAAATTCTGGGCAGAGCTTTGAAAAATGAAAACTGGGAGTTGTTCTTAAGCTCTAGGCAAACCTTAGTATTTTTTTCTCAAAAATGGACATCCTAAGGAGTCCGGGAATTTCACGGATCCTCGTTTCGATTTTTCTAGAATTAGTTATGATTTTGCAAAGTTAGACGAAAATCTGCCCTAAATGCTGTAACTAGCGTCTTTTACAAATTTTGGGGGAATAAATTGAAAAATAAATCCACCAAGGGTAAAAAGGTCATTAGTGGCCAAAATATCTCTTAGGATACTATTCATGGATTAATAAAACGATATTACTATTATATGTTATCCATAAACGCATACCGACCGACGAACGTACCGTCAGCACCGACGAAGGTACGGACGCGTACTGTAACATTAACTCTGATGCTTATTGTATGCTTGTATGTGATAGACGATAACTTTACAACTGCTGTGTGCTTACGTACTATTGGGATACATTTGCTGTGTGCTTATGTACTATTGGGATACATCTGCTGTGTGCTTATGTACTATTGGGATGCATCTCTTTGTGTGCTTATGTCTTGTTGGGATACATCCATTGTGTGCTTATGTATTGATTGTTGCTGAAATGCCATGAATATACATCATACATATTGTCATATTTAAGCATTAGGTTAACTGTTACCTGAGGTCCGACGGGCATTGGACCTCAGCTTTTACTATAGCCTCAGGATCCGGAGGAATCAGGATCGAGGACAAGGGTAAGCAGCACCAGTGAGAACCTGGCCGGAGAACTTCTTTTGGATATATGTTATCGTACTCTTAAATATTCGGATAATTGTATCGCTGTATAAGCAACCAGATACACCAACAGTGAATGTTTATCAAATACTCGCTCTTTTAAATTGTTCCGATGCTCTACTCGATTAAAGTTTGTCAACATTGTTGACGCCACACAAAAGTGTCACGGCAGACTCCATCAATTGATGCCACTTTTTAAAAAGTGGTATCAATTGATGTATTAAAAAAATTATAATTTTTAATAATTATATTTAAAAAAATTATTTTATAATTATATTTAAAATTATAAATAATAATTCTAATTAATTATAAATAATAAAAAGAGTAAATAATAATTCTAATTAATAATTAAGGGAATTAAAATATTTAAAATTTAGAGTTAAATACCAATTTTTCCATGAAAATATTGGTAAGGGGACACTCAGCATTTGGAAGTTTTTTTGGTATCATTTTTGCCCCGAAAGTTTATAAAAAGGAGCAAATATGCGCTGAAAGTTTTTTTTGGAGTAAATTTGCCCCTGAAGTTTTTTTAGGAGCAAATTTGCCCTAGAAGTTTACAAAGAGACTAACGATCCAATGATCAAGATCAACTGATCGGCAAGTTAACTATGTTTTTAAACTTTCGGGGCAAAAATGATAACAAAAAAACTTTTGGGTGTTGAGTGCCCCCTTACCAATACTTCAATGATAGAATTGGTATTTAACCCTAAAATTTATTATAAACCTGTGAGGCTCGCCTCACCCTGTGAGATCTGAGTGATGGACACCTCCCAAAGATCTCTGTGAGGCTTGCCTCACCCTCAAAGACTTATAATCTCTTGTGTTCCACACAATTTGTGATCGGTGTAACTGCTAACAAGTTGTGTGTAACACAGGAGATTATAAGTCTTTGAGGGTGAGGCGAGCCTCACATAGATCTTTGGGAGGTGTGCATCACTCGATCTCACACAGGGGTGAGGCGAGCTTCACAGTTTATAATAAATTTTAAATATTTTAATCCTCTTAATTATTAATTAGAATTATTATTTATAATTTTAAATATAATTATAAAATTATATTATTTTTTACTAAATAAAATAATTTTTTAAAATATAATTATAAAATAATATATATTTTAATATAATTATAAAATAATATATTTTTTTGTACATCAATTGATGCCACTTTTTAAAAGTGGCATCAATTGATGGTGTCAGACGCCACACTTTTGTGTGGCGTCAGACAGCCTGACGGCACTACTAGTGGTGTCTGTCGTACTTGGCAACGTCACTGCCCCAAAACAACATTAGTTTGATAATTCTTTTTAAAAGTGCTTTAGTTGGGTAAATTTTTTGGTAAAAATCCCTACTTTGGTAAAAATCCCACTCCTACATCATATTCTTTGGTGTTTGGTTACCATATGTTTCATGCTCTTTTGTCATTTATTTTGTTATGCATTTTCATCATTCATTCATACATACATACATACATATACATGTATATATATATGTGTGTGTGTATATGTACATATATGTATACACATATATATATACACATATCTATATGTATATATACATATATATATATATATATATATATGTATATGTATATATGTGTGTGTATATGATTTTCTTTGTTTTGTTGTTAAATTTGAGTGACATTGCTTATTGTTTAACACTTTTGAAACAAAATTGCTCTTTCATATAAACTTCTGAAAAATTGGACCAGAGGACGACACTTGATCCAAGTAATCATATCTATCAAACCGACTGAGAAATTGTAATCAGCTTGCACCAATGCAAACCAGACAAACTTCCCTAAAACAATTCCCAATTTCCTAATAAAACCAGCACTAAACTACTCATTCCACGGATTAGCTTGCTGTTGTTATTCAGCCATATATTTTCTTCATCATTTTGATCTTCAGATTTTCAAATCTATTCACGGTTAGTTTTCTGTTGTTTTTGTTATTGTTATGTATGAAAGAGTTCTCCATAATATATAAGAGTCAGCAGCTGGAAAACCTATTTTATAGGTTAATTGAACCAACTGTATTAGTAGGTTCATTGTTTTTATAATCAAACTAATATATTCAGTCCAATTTTCTTCATTTTATTTTTAAGTAGATACATTACATAGACTTTTTTTTTAAAAGGTCAACAAGATACATTACATAGACTGATCGACTGTGCCATGAAATATTTAAAATGTGCTAAAATAAATGTGGATGGTGGCCATTTCAATAAAGTTTTTCTTGCACTAGTTATCTATATTTGCCTCTTAATGAGACATTTTTACATCACGATAATTGAAAAAAATGATATAGATGACATGGTAAGGCAAATTTCCTTCTTTTTGACACTTTCGGGGTAAAATTGTACCTTGAAAAACTTTCAGGGCAAAATTACCCCTAAAAAAAAATTTTGGAGCAAAATTGTCCCCTAACCTATATATAAACATGAGCATTGTTGACCAAGAAAAGATGTATTTTTTAAATAAAAAAACTATTGGTATGTCATAATTCATAAGAATTATATCAAAAATATGTGGGGTCTTGATAGTGTATGTTAAGCTAATCAATTTCTCACTCACACAAACACACGGTAAATTAATGAAAAACTTTTTCATAAATTACGAATAATATAACAAACTTCGTGTGAAAAAAAGAGTTGAAATAATGTTTAAAATGAATAACTAATTATAATAATTTTATAAATTTTTACATTAAAGTGAAAAAGCCTAGTCCAAATAAATTTCAGCCCATTTATTTAATTTTATGTATTTTATTGATACTTTAATTAATTAATATCTCTTAAATTAAATGAATGGAACTAAAAACTAATTCTTGTCATAATATCTTCTAGATTCTGCACAAATTACATGTTGCTCTATTTATAAGTTATAATAAGTAAAAGAAACAAAAAAAAGCATAAAAAGAAAATTACAAAAAGAAAGAAAAAAAGAAAAGAAAGGTGCTTAGATATGTTTGATAAAGGAGAAAAAGTTAGGGAGCATCCATGTGAAAATCAAGGTTGAAACACGTATGGTCCCACCACTCACACCCCTTTGTTAAGCAAATAGTAATGTTACTGTGCAAACACATGTAATTCCCTCATCATACGCGAAATAATTAATTAATGCCCTTCTAGATGTATATGGACACTGAAAACAGACCAAGGGTAAGTAACATTTTAGGTATAATTGTGTGTGTCTATATATATATATTCAATTACCACATGGCAATGCAACAAGTTAGCTGAACTGTACTCTTGTAATGATATTTGCCCTATTCTTTGTCTATATATTCCCTTTTCCTTTTTCTCCTTTTACTTATTTTTCCTCTTTTATTTTCTTTCTCTACCTTTGTTATGTCCCTACATTTTTTTTTTAATTAAATTATTCAAAAACTCCTTTATTTAAAGTGCAGTTTAACTTTTAACCATAGAATTTGACATTCAATCCCCTTATATAAACTTTAAAGCTTATGTATAGAAGTGACCTCCATGTTCTTAATTAGTAATATATTATTTCATTATGGAAGTGTAACATATATAGATATATATTGATATGGTGATGATTATATTCTCCTAAACATTTTTTGTTTCGTTTTGAGAAATAACATCTTCAAACTTTTGAATTATATGTCAGTAATGATCAGTTACCTCTATAAATTTTCATGTTTATAAACAATTTATCTTAAAAATTTAAATACCAATTTATTTAATTTATGCATAAGTCAAAGTCTTTAAAAAATTATGTATAATAATTAAAATATTTTTTTCTTAAATCAATAAAACCCAAACGCACCCACCTAGCTTCCTAGCTATTTGTATTCACCTTCACTCCCTGTCATTCTTTCTGTAGCACCAATCAATCAAACATCTCTCTCCCTCTCTCTCCCTCCCTCTCTCTCTGAGAGACCATTGTGAAAACGTATCAACATGGAAAGTGATGCCCAAGACACCTTTGGCTCATCCTCTTCATCTCCATCTTCTTCTTCTTCTTCTTTATCGTCAAACTCAGATTCTACAGGTACCAATAAGAGACTCTCAAGAGGTGTTTCAGATCAGAATGGTGATGATAGCTGCAACAACAACAACAAGAAGAAGCAGATCAGAAGCGAAGAAAAGGATCATAATGATAATATCAAAAATAATGATAATGATAAGCTTCCAGCTTACAGAGGTGTGAGAATGAGGAACTGGGGAAAATGGGTTTCTGAGATTCGTGAGCCCAGAAAGAAATCCAGAATATGGCTTGGAACTTACCCTACTGCGGAAATGGCGGCTCGAGCTCACGATGTCGCGGCTTTAGCCATCAAAGGTCATTCGGCTTTCCTCAATTTCCCTCACTTGGCTTCGGAGCTTCCCCGGCCGGCCACCACCGCCCCAAAGGACATCCAAGTAGCCGCCGCAAAGGCTGCAGCTACTGTCTTTGAGGTGTCAGCTAATGATAATCATTGTGATCAAGCTGAGGAGGTTGGCCCGCGCAGAGCCGAGCGGGCCTCGTCATCGTCTTCGGTTCAAGACCAGTCTTGTTGTTCTTCAAAGGAAGAGGACGCTGCTTTGTTTGACCTACCAGATCTTTTCACTGATGGCAACAATGGCCTTTGTTCTTATGCTTCTGCTTCTTCTTCCTCTTCTTCTTCTTGGAATTTTTGTGCAGCTGATAGTGGTTTCAGGCTTGAAGAGCCATTTCTTTGGGAAAATTACTAGGTAGAAATAATCAACTGTTTTTCTCTTTTGTGTTGTGTAAAAATAAATAATAAAAAAATTGTAAACTTCAGAATTTCCAAGTAGAGAATTCACTTCTTCAAGAAAAACTTTTTTTTTTTTAAAAATAAAATAAAATAATTTAGTCTTTAATGTTTCAAAGGATATATGATGATCTATCTCTATTCTTTATCTTTTTTCCCAGTTTACATTTTTTCTTGCAGAGATTAAAAATTGATTAAGATGAAAAGTTGAATCATGTCAATGATCAGAAGGATCTCGTGGGTTCGATTAGTCTTTGGTAAGCGATAAGTTCAAGAGACGACAGCGGTGGGGGGGCCCGATGTCGAATCCCTCCAAAACCTTTATTTATAAAAAAAAAAAAAAAAAAGCTGAATCGATCAGTCTCTTAGTTAAGTTCAAGGTATTATAGTTGCCCAAAAATTGTATTACGGGGCGAAAATTATAGAATAGAACCTAAATATTCATAAAATTTCATCTAAGACCTATAAACATTTCAAAATGTTCATATTAGTCCCTCTACAAAACTTTTAATAGGGACTAAAGTAAAAATAATAAAATTTTTATAAGACTGAAATGCAATTTCTTAAAAATTTAGGTCATTTTCTATAATTTAGGGGGGCGGGGCCACCCCTAGCCCTCCCCTCCCTCCGCCCCTGATAGTATATTCAAACACCGAATCATGCTAATAATGGAGCAATAAAAAGAAAAATTTAGTGACAGAGCAGTTTAATTTGGTTTACACTCATCATAGAGACGCCGATCTTCATAATATAATATTTTTTTTCAATATCCAGTTCAGGTTAATTAATATTTATTATGACATTTCATTACAATTAAATTTGTATAATTATTTGGTTTCAATTATATAATTTACATAATTTTTTAAGACTAAACAGGATAGATTATTACTTGGCCAAAAAAAAAAAAAACAGGATGGATTATTTAGTAATCTCACCTAATTAAGATAAGTAACTTTTTTTTCCAAAAAAAAAAAAAAAAACCATGACAGCTCTCGCTTTTTACTGTCAATGATATGTATTGGACTAGGAAGAGTTAATAAGAAGGATATCAAGTATATTTTTCTTTGATTAATATATTTTACACTAATTACGGAAATAGATAAACTTCAAGAAAATAATATTCTTGCTTGATTTAGATTCCAACATCTTGATGAAGGTTTGATGCTGTTGACCGTAAAGCTAGCCAACCTGAACTTTAATTTAATTTTTCTTTTTTCTACTTTATGTCAAAAAGATAGCCAGAAGATTAAATGCATCATATAGTAATCATTTCTTTATCAGCTGGGCATTATTACAAATATTTAAATAAACAATCAACAACATGGTGTTATTAATTATATACAAACACCTAGAAGGGACTCGCAGGGAATAATATTTTTTCTTTCTTCTTTTACAAATCATATCTTCAACTTTTGTGTCATGATCAGGAATAAGAAATAAAATTAATCTGATTATTCCAAACCCACATGGACACTCATACTGGTATCCAAAGAAGGTGACAACATCATTATCTGAGAAGAGATTATACTGCTTATTTTCTAGAAAGTATTTTTAATTGGAAAATGACGGAAAAACTACTTGAACTTTAAAATCTTGTTGACAACAATAGTAATGAGATTAATAAGAACAATAAAGTAATTAACAACTTGTTTTGTTGGAAAATCACCTATTTGGGATTTTGAAATTCAAATTTTTTTTTTTTGAGATTTTTCCTATTTTTGTTCTTTTTAAAAGAATTTCATAGTTTAAGGAGTATTAAATTGTTTTTCTTTCATATGCCCATAAAGATAATAAGACCAACAAAATATTGATTGAAGTTTATGGCACAGTAAGCAATGACACAGGTTCAAATCTTGTGAAGCGTAATTATTGGAAGAGACACAAATCATTTGCACACTAAGCCTCAAAAGAGAAAACCTTGATCAAATAAAAAAAATAAAGATAATAAGAAAGAGTAGAAGTTAATAACTTATTAATATGATGTTGCAGTTTAATGTTAATGTTTCTGCTTTTGTTGCAGAAACATTTTTTCTGCCATACTCATATAAAACTGAGTAGGTCCCATTGTAAAGAGAAGAGAGAGAAAATATTATTGGGACCCACTCACTTTTTTTTTGTGAAGTATATGAAAAAAAATGTTTCAAAGAAAAGAAAAAAACATTAAACCCTATTAAAAAAATAATTTTTTTTAAATAAATTTAATATTTTAACCTTTTTTTTTATTGGTACATCTACACTAGTTAAAAATAACTTATATTTGGGGGATAAATATATGCACACCTAAAGTTAAAAATTAAATATAACAAAGTACAGGGCCCACGTTTCCCATATGAATTATTACCCACTAAAGAAAAAGGTCTCCATGACCTCACTATTGAACATACAAATTTAAAGGCAAATAAAAAAATTGTCTTACTTTCCCCCCCAAAAAAAAAAACATGAATATGGAATAAATTAATTATTTAACGATCAAAAATAATTTTAGTGTATTTTTTGCGCCTTTATTATTATCATTGTTATAAGTTTTAATTTGAGTTGGAAAGGCTAACTAGAATGGTTTTCTTAGACCCCTCGTCTTTGGGCTCAACTGGCGAAGGGGTCGGACTTCCTCACCTAAAGGGAGGGGGTTCAATCCTCGTTGGTCAAGACGCTGAGGGAGGCATCTTAGGGGTTTAGGAAGCAGTAGAAACACTAGTAGAGGTGGAGACATGTGTACTCTCTGGCCAGTATGCCCTGTGGACTGGGCTCCAAGCGCCCTGTCCTTGGACTGTGGGTGAGCCCAACCCCTTTCCTAAAATTTTTAGTATATATATATATATATAAAAAAGAATGGTGTTACGGATTTATATTAAGCCCAATAGCAGTATAGGGCCCAACAATGAATATATTGCATATCAGGATCTATCTACAATGAAGAAGGATCTTATTATTTCAAAAAGAATGATCTTATCTTATCTACAATCCAGGTATATCTACATACATATCTGGTAGTTAGGATATCGGGGCCATGGATCACATAGGGCCTATATCAACCTAAGGTACACTCTATAAATACAGAGGTCAAACCCTAAGATACACAGGTTCTAACTTTGAACTATTTATTACATTCAGTCACACAGAACACACACCCCACCCCCTTTGGCTAAATGCCTATGTGTATCTCGAACTACGTAAACTTTGATCCCTCTACAGGGTACGTAGGCTCTAGGCATTGTTCCTAGGTCAAGTCCAATTCATCAATATCAATCAGGCTAGTCCATTAGGGTTAGCCACATCTGGTTCTACACCAGAACAAATGGTTTTCTTAGTAGGTAGAGTTAAGCACATCTGGATGGTCCAAATATGAGTTTTTAAAAATCTATATTTGTTTTAAAAAAATTATTTTAATGGATATAAAATCTAAAATAAATATGATATCTTAATTATTATTCTTTCAAAAAATGATTTTTATTTAAAAATTACCTTTAAAAAAACTTTGATATGAATCGTTCAAAATCAGATATGAATTATTCATATGTGCTTAACTCTCTCTACTAAGTAAGCTCTTTGCTTAGTAGGAAAACCGGTTACAGCTAATTAGAGACCTCTTACTTTTCTTACAGCAGTCCAAAAAATTAGAGTCGATAAAATTTGATGATGAACCATCATTATAAACTAAGCAAAACCGATGATAAACACTAATTTTTAACAATAATAGTTTACAGAGAAAATTTAAAGTATATTTATTTAATTACAATTGATTTGATTGTAGTTCATCAGTCTCAAAGTGATATCTTAAAACTAGTCTCATTACTAGTTTAGTGAGAAATTTGAACATATAATATATTTAAATATTTTTATGTATTTTGACATTTATTTTTGTTAAAATACAAATTAAGAAGGAAAAATACCATGAAAACAAGAAAAAACTATGGATGCTACGTCTAAACTACAAGATAATGGCATATTTAAATTTAGACATCTATAAAAAATCCCCCTCCCCTTTTTTCGGTAGATTCACCCCATTTCAAAATATTGTCAAAAATAACAGCTTCACATTTTTATCTTGTAGTAGTTGAAAACGTTCTATTTTTTTGTTTTTTTTTCTTTAGAGGAAAACTGCTGCTATCATTAAAAATAATAATACTTTTCTCCCCAAAAGTTCATCAAAATCTGCATATAATAAGATTATAAATATTATTTATATACATATAATGATATAAATGAAAATATCTTAAAAGGACCCCATTATATCTTCTATTCTTTCTTTTTTTGGACCGAATTCTATTATATTATTTGGACCCTAAATAATTGGCCACGTTTCATAATGCCTTAATAAGTCGATTAGATTTATTCGGTCACCATCAATATAATGTAGGATTCAAAGTTCAATAATTATCTCCAGCCCTTTCCCACAACAATTTGTTTTGCCCTAACAAACAAGCTAAATAAACCTGACCCACAGATTATATCACTTGAATTTTCAAGTAATATACTAAATTTGAAGATAAATTATTGACATGGACAATTTAAGATTAGTCCCAAATAAACACAAAGGTCGGAAAAAGAATGCGACAAAAACTAACGACAAATTCATGATTATCGTGTTGTGGGGTCAGAAGAAGGTGCTTAATTTAGCTTATATATGAGGTGTATGCATAGGGATTAGGGACTAAAATATATATAAAGTTTTCTTAAATTTTGAGTCTTGTATATATGTTTTCTAAATTTTCAAATTTGTGCCAATATCTTTCGCTAATGTTAATCAGACTATTGTCTCATCAACGAAATACAACATAGAGGTGACTTTTATGATCAAATTTTAAAGATCAATATAACATATTCCTTCTTATCTTAAATGTAAGAGCCAGTGAAAGAATTTATTTAGTCCTAAATATGATAGCTTAATATATTTTGTTTCACAAGTTTCTAATTTTTCCCCTGAACTCTAAATTAATTGCATACATTTATAAAGGGTTATTCGTCAAAGGAATAATTTTTAATGTAAATGATGATTAAAAATAATACTTTAGCAAATTCAACATACAATTTTTTAACAAACAACTAAGCTGCTAATATTCGTAATATCTGTAAATTAGTTATCTATCTCCTACATTTAAGATTGAAGGGAGTAATTATATGTTCACAAGTTGATGAACTTTTGTGCAATTTAGAGTGTACTTTATCATAAATAATTTCTTAATGACAAATATAATATGACCAACATGAATAATAAAGTTATTAATAATATATGCTTATTGTCTGGAAGCTAAATCTCCAGAGTCAAACTATTGATGATAATTTCTTTTATGATTAAGACAACTCTGGATATAGAATATCAACCACCAAGAAGAGACAAATGACAATTGTTGATTACGTGATAAAATTCGCAAAGTATAAGAGAAGATAAAAGAGAAGCTTTAGTGCAAAATAGATGGAACAATGAGGCTTCAAGTTATGAGATTAGTTTTTAATTTTTAGTACTTTAGAGAATAACATTTAATCTGAAAAATCATAATGGTTGGTGTATTTGTCACCTAAATCTTATGCATGAGTCAATTTACAAATATTGTCTTTGTACGGGTGAGAAGGTTAAACACGTAAAGAAAAAAAATAAATCAATATATAGCTAGGGCATTGCTAATTTAATTTAGAGATGATAATAATTTGCAAAATTTTCCAAAATATGTTATAGTTTCTACTTTTATTTTTCTTTCCATTAGTTAATTGACGGTATACATTTGCAAAACCTTTTTGGCGTCTTAAAAATAATGCTTGAAAATGGAAATCAGGTCTCTAAATGTAATACTGTCATTAATATGATGATGTGGGAACGAAATTAGAAGAGGTCTACTTCATAGACCAGAAAGGCAGTAACTAGCAATTAATTCTTGTGTGGATAGCTAGAACGCTCTTTATTACTCCAGTTGATTAAATTTTTATATATGGGTACGTAGGAAAGACCTGATAAATTTTTATACATGCAATCAATACTCTATAGATTTTGCACAATTTTCTGATTCAGGTTATTCCCACTAATAAATTTTTTAATATGGATTTTTCCCAATCTTCTCATAAAAGAATTAATAAAAAAATTAGTGGAACTTTATATCATATATAAATCTGATAGGTAGGATTATTCAGGTCAAAATGGATGTTTTATAAATCTGTGTGCATTATTAGCAGATTCAAAGTAATGATAGGCAGGATTTTGCATCCACGAAGCAGCCCTAATAATGAATGTAATAGTGATTACACAACTTGCAGCCCAGCTGGCATTCATATAGTCCCATCCTAACGACTCTCCAATAACCGAATAAATTAATATGAAATGAGGACAAGCAACCATAGACTTATTCAAAATCAGCAAAATGAATAAGATTTGATAACTATACACACATTGGGAATAAAAAAAGATACCACTAATAAAAGTTGGTTGAGTTGGTAATTAAGTTTACTCATAACTAGAAGATTTTCAGTTCAAATATCATTAATTACTAGTATAGATTTGCACATATATAATACTTAATAAATATCAATTGCAACAAATAAATATCATGTGTCTTGGTGGGAATAGGCAATGCCCCTATCAAAGGCCCAATCTAGTCTATTTAAGATGTTTGATCTGGCTTAAAACTGATTGTTGTAAAAAAAGGCAGGCCAAGGTCTATTTAAAGGATCTTGAATATGTAAATAAGGCAGGGACCTATTTTTTAAAGCTTGACACTGTTTAAATATTAAATAAATATAAATATATTTATATTATGTAAATAAGATAATATTTATTGTTCTTCATTATTATATTATAATTTCAAGATATATTTATATAAGTTTTGATAGGCTTAAAGTATACAAAGCCTATTTATGGCCTCCAAGACCTATAATATGAGGCATTTTTTAAAAAAGTTTCAGGCTCGACCAGGTCTTATAAAGGCTAAGGTTTGAGCCTAGAAAAGGCCTGAATTCAAGCTCAGGCTTTCTGCCCCTATTGCAGGCTCAGGCCTATTTAGCCAAAGTCTGGCCTAGTCTGACCTATTTTCATGCCTAGTCAAAGCGGAGGTCACAAGAATATATAACACTAAAACATGATGATTAATTATACGAATTGTCATGTATTGTGTGAGGCAGAATTCACGAAAACACAAAAAATAACAATTGTAATTAATAACCGTCATTTACTTAGTGATAATAATAACGGTTCTTACAAAACAACCGTCATATAATACTTACAGATGATGATTCATCTTCTAACCTTATATCAACCAAAATAAAAACATAACAGTTATATCAATTGACTTTAGAGTATGAATGATAAAAATGACCTTTCATAATAAACAATCGTTATGTAAAGAATAACTTTGATAAACACCTTTTCATAACCTTGTTCGGTCCGACACCAAGTACCAATTCTCTTAGATGAAATACGTTTTAGAGCAAAGTACACTTTAACTCTATTTAAACTGACCTATTAAAGATGCGCATAGTTTACTAAAGATGAGCAGATTAAGCTCATAATCAACACAAACACCATTTCATGATAATTGCGTACGCCATTTAAGGATGCGCATAACAGATTGTTTATACATATATAGCACATCGATCATCGTGCTAGAGAAAATATAATACCCACATCATGCCTGTACAATGTTGTGAAAATCACAACCCCCACATCATCTTGCTCATCGAAAACTTAAACACACACTCCGTCAACTTCTTACTATAAGATCTACATAACTAATTTAAATAGATTAAGGAAATTAGTTAAATTAATTATTTGTTTAAAATGTGTGTTGGTTTCCTTAAATACCTTCTTTAAGTCAATTGCATTGAAACTGCCCTTGATACAAACTCCCTTAACATATGTGTAATGAATATTGATATTTGAGGGGAAATTGATAAATATGGGGATAAAGTGGATTGAGGTTGTATTTAGAGTCAAAATCAATCTACAACTAGCTCTTATATTAAAAACGGAAAGTAGAACCTTCCGATAATTAGGGAGCCTATAAAATCTTCTCCTAAGGTCGATCTCAGTCCATGATGTCCATCGAAGAAGAGCCATAAGATCGCATGTAGTGGCAAAACCTTGGAGTAACTTCGTGTCTTGACTCCACACCAGCCCTCAACATGCATAACCCTTGTTCTAATGCCTGTCACTAAAAGGATGATGAGAATTCTGCCATCATGCTCCACCCACAAATTAAAAGCGTCCGACTTCATTCCTGCCAGAGAGAACCCTCAATTTCGAATCTTTGATAGGGTTTTGGGGTCTTTTACCTAAGTCAATATCTTGTTCAAAGCCTCCAATGTCCACATCTAATGTTGCAATTAGCGGTGAGCAAATTAGAACTGAAACGGAAATCCAAACCGAACCGAACTCGATTTTTGAATTCGGTTAATCTGGTTTTTGGTTAAATATTCGGTTCTTGTTTCTGAAAATTTCGGATTTCGGTGTTCAGTTGGATTATTAGAAAAATAATTCAGTTAAAAAAAAAAAAAACTCTCCCTCCCTCCCTATATAATAGATACTATTTGATACGTGCATATTTTATAATCCAATATGTGTAGATGAATTAAACTGTTATATATATATATATATATATATATATATATATATATATATATATATATATATATATATATATATATAGGGTTTAAACTTCTATATATATAGAAGGAGAATATTATATATATATAAATAGGGTTTATATATATATATATATAATTAGCATTATATATATGTGTGTGTGGATCCCACCATTTTATATGGTGGGACATATATATACATATATATAGTGTTTTTCCCTATATTCCTTCTCAATCTAATCTTGAGACCAATATTTTGTAGATAATATGATCACAAAATTGGGTTAATTTGGTTATTAATCGAACCGAATTGAAATCTTTCAGGGTTTCGGTCAATTTGATTCATCAGGTTCAATTAAGTATTTATAATTTGCTCTATTAAGTTTTTTTGGTTAATTCGGTAGCCGAAGAACTGAATGGTCACCCCTATTTCAAACAAATCTTACATGTAACAAGATTTGAGGGCCACAATGACGTATTTTGGGTCAGAGTCATAATATATGTTGAATAATATACTTAATAAAAAATTATAATAATTTTGAAATTTTGAAAAGTATATATAATAAAAAACTAAAAAAAAATCAGCAATAGTAACATGGGGAATAAAGGTATAAGTATTCTCTTAACTCCGTTATTAACGCTAAACTCGCAAGTTTCAAATGCAAAAGCTACCCTTGTGTTTCTTTTTTATAATGGGCTTTCAGAATTCTTCTAACTGGGCTTTAAGAATGGGTTCTGTGTAAAACAACTTTTGGGATTGTAACTGAGGTTGAAAGGCTTCAAAGAAATCTTAGCAAGTTGGTGGGTTTCATCATATCGGTTCAAACGTTTGTCCACGTTTAGTGCATGCGGTGCTAAACTAGGGGTGGATACAGAGGGGATTAGGGGTGGCCCTCCTATATTTTTTTTATTATATATATATATATTTGTTTGTTTATTTATTTATTTATTTCGACTATACCCAAACAAACCCACATGTAAGAGAAACTTATTACATACAACTTGCTTATCTTTTGATCCAATATATAGTAGTTTCACATAATTTTGACTTGTATTTGGTCCTTAACTTTTGAGTTTGAAATTGTTATACGTTAACAAAATATAAAGAGATATCTACATGTAATGTAAATACAAGCTTAATGAGCTAAGCTTGTTTGATTCTATTGTATTTCATCACTTATATTTTAAAAATCTAGTTAATACTCCTCCTATCCTAAATACAAGATATATTTATCTAATTTAAATATATTAAGGAAGTTGGTTGAGTAAGTTAATTTAACATGTATTTTTTAAAAGACCATAATCATCATCTTCTCTATTTTTTTTATGCACTATCTTCCTTGATTATTGTTAATGAATATGAAAACTATGTCTTATTTTTGGGACAAAAATTAACTTCTTAAATATGTCTTATAATATGGATCATAAGAAGTAATTTGTTGGAACATATATAGTTCACTCTTGGTAGATTAGGGTTGTCCAAGCCCAATGCAAGTGGGGCTATTATAAGATAAATTTCTTTCATATATATATATATATTTTTTTTTTGTATATTAGGTTTGTATTGTATTTCAAGTACTTTTATTTATAATATAATTTTTTTTATTTTCACCCATTGTCATTAAAATTTCTGGCTTCGCCACTGTGCTAAACTTACTTAAAATCTTGTTAAAGGAGCCAAAGGATAAAGGGTGGATGTTTAATAACACAAATATATGTTGAGAAGTAAGGATAATCTTAAGGATGATTGAGTTGTTTCGAAATTCATCGTGGAACAAAAAGATATACTCAATCTGGGTTCAAGATGGTAATTCTTTGAGTTTCTTTAATGATAGCTGGCTGTTTGGTAATCAACCAATCAAGACTCTAATGTCTAAGGCGCCTAACTAATGCAGAAGAAGCTAGCAAAGTTGTGGACTGGGTGAAGTCTAGTACTTGATGGGAGTTTCAACGGATGGGATCTCTCCTACCATGCAATGTTTTTTACAAGTAAGCACTTTTTTCAGTAAAAAGTGCTTACTAATTACTGGAAACCCAATCAGAAAATAATTACAGCCCTGTTTATAAGGAAATCGAGAGATGGAGAGAAGCCGAGCATATTCGTGTGTTTATTTGTGTAATTAAAGATGTTATGCATGTTACACCTCCACCGGCCTCGCCTTTTCGGGTGGCGGGTTAGAGGGATTCCTTTTAATAGTTACATTTCCTTCATTATAAGTTCAATTAAGAATGAATCAGAGTACGCGCAACAGCACATGATCGGTTTGGATGACTATCACACGGGTAAAAGCATACATTAACAAAAAGTAAAGTCCCAGAAGGGTTAGGGTACAGTCATCCGATAGTAAATACTGGAAATACAATATACAATCATCCCAAAAGATAAAGTACAAAATACGATAGGGCATCCCCTATCCTTCAACAACACTGCCATCCTACCTCTCCAAAAAGGTCTTTCTCCATCAAGCACGTCCCGCTGATTCAACAAAAGCTTTTGGAGTCCTAAGATTGGCCCCCGCAGTAACCGTCAGTACTCATGCACTAAATGTGTGATGTGTATGTATGCAACCATGTAAATAAGAGAGAGTACAAATAGCATGCCAAATACACCATATATGCAAACAGATACACAAACAAACATGTCTTCGTACCGTCGGGCCGCCTTACCAAGGCAGGCCCCGGATTTACTAGAATTATAACCTCGTCTTTGTTGAGCCGCCCCTCAAGGCAGACCCCGGACCAGGCCACCGTGCATGGGAACACAAACATCAACATGCTCTGTATACATATTTGGCAACAGTATATACAAAAACACACACATGGCAAAAACACATACAACAAACACATAAAAGTGTCGGAGTACAGAGATTACTACGATGAGATGAACACGCTTTTGCTATCTTTATGTTTAGTGGCCTTTCCAAAAATACCCCGACCTAAAAACATTAAAATACGCCATTTTCAGTATTTACAGAAATGCCCTTACATTTTTCTTTGCTAAAACCGAGCCTACAAGAAAATTCCAGAAATTCACTGTTTATGTCCCAACTTTAGGGATTTTTCATAAATTCCATAAAAATCATACTTGCATGAGGTCGGTGCCATTCGAACCGTGGAAAAGTCTATTTCACAGAAAAAATATATTCAGACCCTGAAAAGTACAATTATTTTGACGTGTTGCTTACTTTTTTTCCTTTGGTCCAGATTCGCGTCACTGGTCCGAACACCTTTTTCAACTATTTATTTCCCCTAGTGAATCCTGACCAAATCTATCATATTATATATTTAAATGAGTAAATACCCTTTTGGATCTCTGGAAAAAAACACGGACCCCATTTTGGTCCCTCACACAAAGAAATGCCATTTTAGTCCCTGAAAAGGACGAATAAGGGTCGATTGGTGAACATTTTGGTCCCTCGCAAATTTCCAAAAAGCCATTTTTAGTCCATAAAAAAGTCCTATTTTAGTCCCTAAGGACTAAAATGGGGTCCGTGTTTTTTGTCGAGGACCCAAAAGGGTATTTACTCTATTTAAATTCATGCCCCGGATGTCTAGTTTTGCCATAAATATTTTCAGCTTAAACCGAGTTCGTTTACCCCTTTAAAAACGTGTTAGAAGGTTCGCTGCCCATATTCTCTAGAAACTGGCAGCACCCTAACTTAGGTGTTTTCGGTGTTTTCAACTTCAGCAACTTAACCCACAACTATACCCTATACAAAACCTCATTCCAGAGCCATTGGTGACCTTAAAATTTCAAGAATATTTCCTTAACCTTAAGCTTCTACTATTTGCACGAATTTACACCACAAGAACACAAGAAATGAAGTTGTCGGTGTTACCTTAGAATCGAAGAAACGGTAGATGAACTTGGGATCTTGACCTTGGAGCCTTGGGTTATGGAGGGCTGAGCTTTCTCTTTCCTTTTCTGGAAATTTCATGTAAAGGGTGAAAAAGAAAGGTGAAAACACCTTTTTATAAAGGTGAATTTTGGAATTAACCTAGGTGTAAATTTACGGGCTAGCGGGGAGTAATTTGGATATGAGATTTGACTTAATTCCCAAGTTTTTCTAGAGAAATCCAGGGGTATCCAGAAGCTTCCAAGTGGCGCCTCCCCATCCAAAAAAATCTAGATATTTTCCTACTTTTGGGGAAAATTACGCACTTTGGCCTGAAACTTTCACAAATTGCGATTGTGGCCCAAAACTTTTTAATAATTACCAACTTTTTTCCCAAGCTTTCTCCTGCCATAAAGTACACATGGGACGCCACTTTGGGCCCACAAGTCAGCCCAAATTAATTTTTACTCATTTATTACCATTTTGCCCTTTTTCCTTGAATGTGGGTCTCGCGGTTTGATTTTTTACTCTAATTTCCTTTTCTTGCTCCCCAAGTAAATATTTTAATGATTAAATGGGGTCATGTGGCACCTAATGGGGCCCAAAAATCTGATCCCCAATAATTAATCCCTTTTCCTTCACTTTTCTGTCTAGTTCCTGATCATCTGGTCCCCACCGGGCCCCGCTGGGTACACCGGTGCTTCTTTTTGTGTTTATTTTCAACTTCTCCAGATATTTTCCCTTGGATGGATACCTACATGTGGCGCCCTCAAATATTCTTTGAGTGTCCCCACACTTGTTCCGCTCAGTCAAAAGGGAAACCCCTGACTGGTCCCTATCGATCCCGTTTCCATCGGTCAATCGCCTGTGGAACCCGCATTTCATGTTTGGGCTTAAATATGACTTAAATCACTTAATTTTCTTGTCTTCCTCATGGTGAACGAATTTTGAATAGGATAGGGACTAGGAATTGACCGTTTTACCCTTGCTCTTCTTCCTTTAAATTATTTCTCCAATTAATCTATTTACGATAATTAAATAATAATAATATTAATTAAATCAGAAACAAAACTCCTTATTAATTCAACCGTAATTATAAGTACAGTAGTTACAATAGTAGGGGTGTTACAATGCACGTGTTGAGGGACTGCCAATATGCACTACAAAAAACATGCTATTATCTGACGGCTCCACTGGCAAAGGTATCAAAACGCACGCGAGAGGTTGAAGGATTGATTACTCCCTTCGTCATAAAACTCAACAATTATCTGACGTGGTGGTGATGTCCACGTGAAAAGATAAATTACCAACGAGGTAATTTGATGTTTTTTTAGTGATGCCAGGTCTCTGTGGGTCCGTCTTTTTAGCCCAGCCATTTATCAATCTTAGCTTCTTTAAGGGCTTGTTTGGTATGAGGGGGGTTTGTTTGGTATGAGGGGAGTGGAGGGCAAAAAATTTTAAGTTGGATTTAAGAAAATAAGAGAAGTGGGGTTAAAATATCTTAAATTTCTTTTACTCTTTTATCTTACATCTTCTTTTCACTAAAATTTTATAACCTCGCTTCTCTAATTTTTTTTTTAAAAAAACAACTCATAAAAATTCTTAATCCCCTATGATCCCCTTATTATTTTGGTTGAAGGCCAAATATCTTGACTAATTTGTCCCAATTAATTTTATAATATTCCCACTAATGCCCTTGACAAAAAATAAAGGCAGATTACGATTGCAGGCCGTGGGAAAAATAGGGATCGGCTTCAGTCCATTGCGCGGTATCATCCACTGCTGTCCACTTCCTTAAACAACGTCGTTTTGGCGCAAAAAACAACACATGATCTCTCTCTCTCTTTTTTAATAAATATTTTAGGATAATGTGGCTACTAAAAAGATACTTGGGATGCGATCGGTACGAAAACATCTTTTGAATGGTACTTCATTATCTTAAAAAATTATTTTGGGATGTTGAAAAAATATTTGAGTCTTTTGGTACTAAAAAAAGTACTTCAAGATCTTGCGAGGATCTTGGTCGGGTCTTTGTAAAAATACTTTATGATCTTGAAAAATTATTTTAGAATCTATAAAATAATTTTTCAAGATCATAAAGTATTTTTCCGATCCCAAGATCTCAAATAAGATCTTGAATTACTTTTTTTAGTACCAAATTTTAAAGACTGAAATATTTTTTCAACATCCTAAAATAATTTTTCAAGATCATGATGTATGTTTTTAGTACGGATTAGTACTCTGAAGTATCTTTTTAGTAGCCACAGTATCCTGAAATATTTATTAAAAAAAAAAAGAGATCATGTGTTGTTTTTTGCGCCAAAACAACGCTGTTTAAGGAAGCGGACGGCAGTGGATGATACCCCGCAGTGGACTGAAGTCGGTCCCGAGAAAAATAATAGTAGCCTTCGTCCCTTTTCAATCTCCTCTCTGTCATCGGCCTCATTAAAAATTGGTGCTTGTGCCTGATGGTGATAGTGGGTCTTGCTTTAGAGTTGGTGAAGGCTCAATTACATGCAGTGGCAGAACTAGGATTTTTTGTTTGTGTCCGCACAATTAGTGGGGGGATTTGGGTTCGGGCAGCGTCCCTTTTTTTTTTTTAAAAAAAAGTTTTAAATATATTAAAAAACAAAAGAATATAAACAAAGAAAGAAAAGAAAAATTCAACGTTGTCAGAAATGAAATGAATTTGATAAGAAACATAGCCTTCAAAACAGAGTTGTTTGTAGAGAAGAAAGCCTTCCCTATATCTGTGAACTTCAGAGCAAAGATTGACGCAAGGAACCAAGAGAACCAGTTGTGGAATATCCCTCATGATTCCTTGAGGAGATCAACCTCAATGCTCCTACACTGTTGGAAATTGTTCCTCCATAAATGCATTGTGGGGTTCCAAGATTGACTATTTGACTTATTTGAAAGTGGGTTCAAGACTCGAGGAAGACTTTATTGAACTTGAGAATGACTCTTCCTAATTTCTAGATAGTGGGTTCAAGACTCGAGGAAGACTTTATTGAACTTGGGAATGACTCTTCCTAATTTCTAGATTTTATTTAATTCCTTTTTCTCTTTATATAGTGAGTGACTCTTGAGAATAAAAAAAAAAGAGAGAGAGAGAAAAAGAAAAGAGAGAGCTAGAGTGGAAAAGGAAAAAAGAGAGTCTGAGAACCTTGAGAGTTTGAGTACCACCATTGTTGGTGAAGCTTGAGTTTTCTAGAGGAAGTCTAGAGATTGAATGATTGATTGATTGTACCCATTATTTTCATAGTGGAAGTTTGATACTGGACTAGTGTCCCGTGGGTTTTTACTTCTTCACCTTGAGGAAGGTTTTCCCACGTTAATCAAATCTGTCTGTGTTCTTCTTCTTCCTTACTCGATTTATAATTCCGCAACAGTGGTATCAGAGCCAGGTTGAACGAAATGGAGACCAGTGGCGCTGCACTCAGTGGTGATATGTTCAAGCTGACTGCAGAAAACTTTACTTACTGGAGACCGATGATGGAAGATCATCTGTACTACAAAGATCTCTATGAGCCCATCCTTAATCAGAACAAACCAGAAGGTAAGGAAGAAAAGGACTGGGAAGTTCTGAATCGGAAGGCGGTTGCCATGATCAGAAAGTATATTGACAAAAGCCTCTTCGAGCATGTGTCCGAGTTCACAAATGCGTATGAGTTGTGGACGAAGTTGGAGTCCATGATTCAGAAGAAGACTCCCAGGAATAAAGCACACTTGGTTCGTCGACTTGTGAAGTTGGAGTACAAAGACGGCATGAGTATGATTGAACACCTCAACACCTACAAAGGTATTGTGAATCAACTGTCGAAGGCCGAGATGAAGGTGGATGATGAGATGCGGTGTTCTTCGTCGTTAAGCTCATTGCCAGAAAGCTGGGATACTTTGGTAGTGACTTTGAGCAACTCGGCACCAGATGGAAAATTGACTATGGATGTCGTGGCAGACAGTCTCCTAAATGAAGAATCCAGGAGAAGGGAAAGAGGTGTGAGTAGCACGTCAGAGGCAAACGTTGCTGTGCATAAAGGAAAATATGAAAACCGAGGTCGAAGCAAGAACCGGGGTCGTGATAACCGGGATAAGTCCAGAGGCCGGTCTAGAAAGAAATATGATTTGAAATGTTTCTATTGTGGTAAGATTGGCCATAAGAAGAAGATCTGCTACGAGGAATTTTTGAAAGATGAGAAAAATGACGAGGTGAAACTTTGAAAGATGAGAAAAATGATTGAAGGATCGATTGTACCTAAGAAGAGAAAAGATAAGAGCACCTCCGTGGTGATTGCTAATCCGAGGCCGAGATCTTCTTACTCGAAGATCATCTTTTGAACGTTATCTATGATGATTTGTACTTGGGTAGTAGACTCTGGTGCCTCCTTCCATGTCACTCCTCAAAGAAGTTTCTTCTCGTCTTACCGGGCTGGTGAATATGGTGTTGTAAAGATGGGAAATCAGATAACTAGCAAGATTGTTGGTGTAGGAGATGTAACCTTGACCACAGATGTCGGCTATCAACTTGTGTTGAAGGATATAAGGCATGTGCCTGACATGCGGTTGAATCTAATCTCGGTAGGCAAGCTTGATGATCTTAGGGTTAATGAATTACTTTGGAAAAAGTCAATGGAAATTGTCCAAAGGAAATTTAGTTGTGGCCCGAGGAAAGAAAGAAGGTTCCTTGTACGTGATGCAGGGAAAGATCAATGGCGGTGAAGCCAATTCTGTCCGAGATGATTCCAGTCTAGAGATATGGCACAAGCGTCTTGGTCATATGTCGGAAAAAGGGCTACAGATTTTGAAAAAGAAAGAACGATTGACCGGGTTGAAAGGTCAAGTACTTGAAAGTTGCACGCACTGCCTAGCCGGAAAGAAAGACCGGGTTTCTTTTTGCGAAACCGGATCAACCAAGACGACGGAAGAATATTCTTGACCTAGTTCATACCGATGTCTGCTCTATGTCGGAAAAGTCTCTAGGCGGAGCTCAGTATTTTGTTTCTTTCATTGATGACCACTCTCGCAAAGTGTGGGTCCATTTGTTGAAAACTAAAGACCAGGTTCTCCAAGCATTCAAAGAATTTCATGCTATGGTGGAACGAGAGACTGGCAAGAAGCTGAAAGCGATCAGATCTGACAATGGTGGTGAATATTGCGGTCCATTTGATGCTTATTGTCGAACGGTCGGGATACGACTTGAAAAGACGCCCCCAAAACTCCTCAACTAAATGGTTTGGCCGAGAGGATGAATAGAACTATTGAAGAAAAGGTTCGAAGCATGTTGTCCAATGCCGGATTGCCGAAATCATTTTGGGGTGAATCAGTAAGAACCGCAGTTGATTTAATCAACTTATCACCATCACGGCCACTAGAAGGAGAAATTCCTGAAGAAATCTGGACAGGGCGAAAAGCGACCTATGATCATCTGAAGGTGTTTGGATGCCGAGCTTTTGTGCACATTCCAAAAGATGAAAGAGCTAAGCTTGACACAAAGACGAAGGAATGCATTTATCTCGGATCGCCGAGATGTGAGTTCGGGTTCCGACTTTGGGATCCGGTGAATAAGAAGATAGTGAGAAGCCGAGATGTGATCTTTAATGAGCCTGGAGACCATTCATGACATCTCGAAGCCCAAAGTCCGGGTTGTTGTCCGAGAAGAAGAACCCAACACTCCTGTCCGAACTGAAGCAGGGGGAGAGAATGGTTCTGAAAATGACCAACAGGAGCCAACTGTAGAAGTTGATATCGAGATCCGAGATGAGACCCAGATCCGAGATGAGAATGCTGAATCGGAATCTCAACCTGAAGGACACACTAGAAAGTCAGCACGTGAGAAAAGACCTTCTACAAGGTATCCACCAGATGAGTACATTGTACTTGCAGAGGAAGGTGAACCTCAAAGTTATGATGAGGCCATGGCAAGCCCTGACAAGATTGAGTGGGAAAAGGCAATGCAGGATGAGATGACGTCCTTGCATGAGAATTAGACTTATGAGTTGACCGAGTTACCCCAAGGAAGAAGAGCTCTTAAAAACAAGTGGGTATACAAGATTAAAAATGAAGAAAATGGACAGAAGCCGAGATACAAAGCCAGGATTGTGGTAAAAGGTTGCAATCAGAAGAAAGGAGTTGATTTTGAAGAAATTTTCTCTCCTGTCGTAAAGATGACTTCGATCTGAACTGTGTTGGCTATGGCAGCATCAATGGATCTTGAAGTTGAACAAATGGATGTGAAGATGGCATTTCTTCATGGGGATTTGAAAGAAGAAATATATATGGAGCAACCAGAAGGGTTCCGAGTTCCAAGAAAAGAAAATCTGGTATGTCGGTTGAAGAAAAGTCTATATGGCTTGAAGCAAGCACCTCGGCAGTGGTACAAGAAATTTGAATCATTTATGACTGATCATAAATTTGAGAAGACAGATGCCGACCACCGCGTATTTGTTAAGAGATGTGAAGTTGGAGATTTTTTCGATCCCGATGCTATATGTCGATGATATGCTTATTGTAGGACAAGACAAGACAAAGATAATTGCTTTAAAGAAGGCTTTAAGCTCGTCCTTCGCAATGAAGGATCTTGGTCCTGTAAAACAGATCCTCGGAATCAAAATCATCCGAGATAGAAAAAGGAAGATTTTGTGGCTGAGTTAAGAGAAGTATATTGAAAAAATCTTGAAGAGATTTAACATGGACAATGCCAATCCAGTAAGCACCCCCTTAGCCGGACATTTTAAGCTTAGCAAGGAGCAATGTCCAAGATCAAAGAAAGACAAAGCCGAAATGAGAAAAGTTCCATATCAGTCTGCTGTTGGAAGTCTGATGTATGCGATGGTCAGTACAAGACCAGATCTAACACATGCAGTCGGGATGGTGAGCCGATATTTGTCTAATCCAGGCAAAGATCATTGGGAAGCTGTGAAGTGGATCTTCAAGTATCTCAGAGGGACAAAGAATTTATGTCTCCGATTTGGAGGAAGTAAAGCCGAGCTGCTAGGCTTTACGGATGCTGATTTAGGGGGAGACGTTGACTCAAGAAAGTCAACATCCGGTTACTTGATGACTTTTGCAGGAGGTGCAGTCTCCTAGCAATCTAAGTTGCAGAAATGTGTGGCACTCTCGACAACTGAGGCTGAGTATATAGCTGCTACTGAGGCCTGTAAGGAAATCTTATGGATGAAGAATCTGCTATTGAAACTCGGTCATAAACAAGATCGTTACAAGCTGAGATGTGACAATCAAAGTGCTATTCATCTGGCGAAGAATTAAACTTATCACTCCTGCACTAAACATATTGATGTGAGGTATCACTGGATACGAGATGTGATAGAAAATGGAGAACTTGAACTCGTCAAAGTTCACACCGATTTGAATTGGTCCGATATGATGACTAAGTCGGTAACAACAAAGAAATTTGAAGACTGTTGTAAAGGAGCCGGGATGAAGACGCCAATGCATTGAAGTCGGAAGGGGGAGATTTGTTGGAAATTGTTCCTCCATAAATGCATTGTGGGGTTCCAAGATTGACTATTTGACTTATTTGAAAGTGGGTTCAAGATTCGAGGAAGACTTTATTGAACTTGGGAATGACTTCCTAATTTCTAGATAGTGGGTTCAAGACTCGAGGAAGACTTTATTGAACTTGGGAATGACTCTTCCTAATTTCTAGATTTGATTTAATTCCTTTTTCTCTTTATATAGTGAGTGACTCTTGAGAATAAAAAAAGAAGAAAGAGAGAAAAAGAAAAGAGAGAGCTAGAGTGGAAAAGGAAAAAAGAGAGTCTGAGAACCTTGAGAGTTTGAGTACCACCATTGTTGGTGAAGCTTGAGTTTTCTAGAGGAAGTCTAGAGATTGAATGATTGATTGATTGTACCCAATTATTTTCATAGTGGAAGTTTGATACTGGACTAGTGTCCCGTGGGTTTTTACTTCTTCACCTTGAGGAAGGTTTTCCCACGTTAATCAAATCTGTCTGTGTTCTTCTTCTTCCTTACTCGATTTATAATTCCGCAACATACACCACATCAATGATAAGCTGAAAGCCTTAAATGAGAAGAAGAAGTGAGAAACAGAGTACTTACCTTATTGCAGCGACAACAGCAACCTCGGGCATCTTTGATCTTTGTTGTGATGACAGAAACCAACGAACTTATCTGATTAATAACCTTCTTTCTTGTTTCTACGATCTTTGCGCGCCTGGTTTTCATCGAATATGAACTGTGAATAGTTGCTTTGTGCTAAGGAAGGGGTTAAACAAAGCATGAAAACATGTGGGAAAAATAGAGTTCTGACCAAATTGAAGCTGAAGTAGAATAAGGGGCTTTGGAGGCCATTGCAGCAGGAGCTTTTTCTTTTCTCTGTAGTGTTTGACCTAAAGTTTGGATAATAGGTTTGTGTTTGAGTAGAGCTGGGGTTTATATATATAGCGGAAAAAAATTACACTATTTGTTGTTTGAACTTCGACTTTTTTTCTGTTTTCAGTGTTCTAACTTCAAAGGTTTGTGTCTGAACTTGCGGACATTGGCGCAAGTGTGCCACTGATTACATGTCATGGAATGGTTCATGGGAGCGCTTGGAGCAAAAAGAGGAAAAGGAAGGACAGTACGCTGGCTGCGAAGTGAAGAGTGACATGTAACGACTATAATGGATTTGGGCTAAGATGGGGGCCCAATGGGAAGCCCAAGACTAGAACAATGAGATCTGGAAGTGTGGTATAATAAGAGTGAAATTGGTTAAGGGATAGTGTGGATGATTTTGGTGACTCTCTTCCTTGCGTCTTCTTCTCTCTGGCCATGGTTACGACTATGGATTTCCTCCTCCTTCCTTTCTTTTGATTCTGTAGTTTCCTTCTCATCTATTAATGTTTCTTGTCTTCTTCATCTCTTAGTATTGTAACTCTGAGACTTGTTGCAGATATATATAAATATAGTCGGCTTTGCTTTTCATTTATCTTGCTATTATTTGTGTTGAGCTTTCATTATAAAGGGTGATTGTTACATGACAAGAAATCGAAGAA
The DNA here is from genome assembly GCA_019022615.1 of Acacia melanoxylon. Classification (NCBI taxonomy): domain Eukaryota; kingdom Viridiplantae; phylum Streptophyta; class Magnoliopsida; order Fabales; family Fabaceae; genus Acacia; species Acacia melanoxylon. The sequence goes on from JAFJYJ010000010.1 coordinate 10,142,383, forward strand.
GCGTGATAAGAAGGAACAAGAAAATGATGCTCTTGTTGAAGATATTATTAATATATATTATATTAAAATTTTGTTAATATCATTTTTAAAAAAATATATTAATAACATGTTTCTTTTTACCTGAATATATTAATAACATGTTGATGACTCTGAATCTTTATAAATTATATAATTTTGAATTAAGAATAGATAAATTAATTAAAACATATAAATCAATATACAAGGATAAAATGGTAAATTAGTTATTACCTCTCATCTCTTCTCCCTCTTAAACATATCTTCCCTTCCTTCCTTTTAACCAAATTAAACAAGGTAACATCAAAACCACCCATCCTAATTCCTCTTCCATGCCTTTCCCTCAATCCAAACAGCGTCTAAGTTTCTAATTGCAGGGCTTAGCCCTCCATTGTACCAAAAAAAACTTATGGGAAAAGTTGTTCAATATGTGGTCATCTTCCATACAATTTTTTTAGTGATAAAACATTTTGGTGCATTTGAATAACCAAAAAACAATTCAATATGTGGACATCTTCCACTTTGCTGCTAGATCATTAGGAAACAATTGTGCAATGGCACAAAGCTAGTTCATGTGGTGAGAAAATTGAAAGCATTGAAGCTCTCAATAACTCGAATAAGATAGTTGTTTTACTAACATTTTGGAGAATGTTGAAGCTGCTAGAATAAATTTAACTCATACTTGAACTCGCTTGTTACAAGGAGGAAAAATAAATCCCATGCATAAAGCATTGAAGCTGAAACTCAATAACTGGAAGGTGCATCTAGCACCCTAGATGAGATTTTTTAATTTTTTTAACGTGGATTCACAAGAAAAATTACTTTAAGGTGCAAGATATACTTTAACCTTAAATTTTTTAAGCTTGACTACTGTGGCTGATTGGTTTCAAGAATGAATTCCGGTGATGAGCACTGAAATTTGGACCTTTCAGATTAGATATGTTTGGTCGCAATTTCATTGTTTTACTTTTATTTTTAAAAAAATTATTTTAATGAGTACAAAATTTAAAATTAAGATAACATCTTAAATATCAGTTTTTTGAAAAATAATTTTTTATTTGAAAATTTTGTATATGGATTGTTGAAACTGTATTTAAACGATATTTATTTTAAAAAAATTGATGGTTAAGATATTACTATCTTTAATTTATTTTAGCTTTTGTATAAAATAATTATTTTAAATAATAATAAATTATATTTGCACCATCCAAATTTTGGTGCTCATCAGTCATCACCAAAATCACTTTTTTAAGTTATAGTAGATCTATTGTCCACAATGTTTATTGGGCAAAGATTTGTTGAGATTGGGGGAGAGCTTGCCCGCATTGTTTGGTGAAAATTGACTTTTAAGGAATGAAAGCTTGTGATTCTGTTGAATGGAGTTTTGTTAGGGATTTGATTATTGAATTGAATTTTCTAGCAAAGTTTGTTCATTGGATCATGATGTACATTCAATTCCAGATTTCTATATATCTAGCTATATTAATGGGGATTGCATGGGAATGATGGAGATCAAGAAGCCTCCCATAGAAATCAAGGGCTTGTTTGATTCTGTTTTTGAAAACATTTTTTTAATGTTTTTTATTTTAAAAAAACGATAAAACTTGTTTTGAAAACTGTTTTCATTAAGTTTTTTTTTTTTAAAAAAAAAAAACATAAAAGTTGATTTAATTTTTTTTTTAAAATCATAAAAATTTTGAAGTTTTTTTTTTTGAGGCCACCACCTATTCATGGTCCACTATTGATACCATACCACCGCGCCGACTATTGCCACATCACCATTAGTGATGGCTGCCACCACGTCACTTCAAAAACAATTTTTTATTTTTTTTTTTAAAAAGAACAATCCAAAACAAATAAGCCCCAAGAATCGTGGTGCATGATTCATTAAAAGGAATTGGGAGCCCAACAAGAACATGTGCCATGATAGATGCCTTATAAGGAGTTTTTTTTTTTTTTTATATATAAGGAGTTTTTTTTTTTTTTTTGATAATAAAAAGTTTAGATGGGGGTAGACACTAATACCCTACTAGGGTTAGGGCATGCCTTCAGGCTTAAAAAGCACTTATAGAGATACTTATAGATCGCCCATCAACGAGGCCCTAACATCGACCAGCACAGTGGCGGAACCAGGAAATTATTTTAGCTCAGGCCAAAAAATAAATATATTGAACTATTTACTAAATAATATCGGATAACATTAAAAATACAAATAAAAATAACCGAAAATTATAAATCAAAAGAAACAAAATTCTATGATGTTTGGAAGGAGACTCATTACAAGGTGCATCACTTTCAGAAATTATTTTCTTAGAAATATCACTTTTTGAAGTTATTTTTTTCTTAAAGAACACATCTATACTTTTCTATTTATCTTTACTCATCTTTTTCAACATACAACAAATTTGGTGACCCAGAATATATATATATATATATATATATATATATATATATTATTGTTGTCAGTGTTAATTAGTATCTTTTGTCAAAACTCATAAATCCAAACCAATTAAAATTAGTCATTAATCGTCCTTTACATATATATAGTCATCTATTGTCAAAACTCAAGACTCTCCAAAAATCATAACCCAAAAATTTTCACTAATCAATATTACCCACATTAGAAAGAAAAAATACGTATAATAACTTTTAGAAAATGAGTGAGGTGAAAAGAAGTGATTTTGAGTAATTTAGTCTTCAAAATGAAGATGAACAACATTGGATATAAGATGATACTAACCTTTTCAGTAGGTATCTCAAACAAAAATTTTACTTTCCTCTCACAACCCAATGGGTAATGAACAAAACATTGTCCTAATAAAACAGAGAGTATAATTATAGAAAAATAAGATATTAGCTGGGGCCAAATTAGTGGCCAAAATAAAATATTATATAATACATACATATAAATATATAAGATAAGAAAAGGGCCAAGGCCCCAGGCCATAACATACTTCCACCATTGGGCCCATAACATACTTCCACCATTGGATGAAGGCGATCAAACCTCCATTCCCGGTTGGCTATAAGAAGTTTTTTTTTTTTGTTGGGTGAGGTTCACCGTACTTTAATTGAACGGGCGCATAGCATTCCTCGATTGGCTATAAGTCCCTTCCACTTGAGCCAACTCCCGCTGGTTATAAGAAGTTATTTTGAATGTTCGAGATAATAGAAAAGCTATATGCGGCCCATCATGCACAATAAAAGAGTCCATGAGCTATCACTTTTCTATTTATTAATTAAAGAGGTTAGGCTTGCAGCTAGAAGAGTCCTAATAATTGAAGAGATATAAGTGAAAAAAGCTTCGTATGGGCTGTGGAACATGAAGGGGCATGTAAGAGATGGATTTGGACCGGTTGCTATTGAGGCCATAATGAAAGTAGCTTCCTTATGTGTCCCTTTGTGTTAATTCTTTTCTGCTTCAATGGGTGAAGTTTTAATGGGTTAAATATGATTAAATAAAGCCCAAAACATAAGTATTTTTTTAAAGAGTGTTAGGTGTTATTAATTGAAGCACGACCTTAATTAAAATACATCAAAGTCTAGCAGAACAAAAGAAATTAACTTTGGTACCTGGCATGAAGATGATCGCGATAAAGACGTTGACTTGCGATAGTGGGTTGAAGGCAATCGCACGCAAAACCCAGATGAAGACGATCACAAATACAAATATGATTGCGTATTTGACGATTGTTTAAAAAAAAGATATCAAGTAGTTATACAATTTCTGTAAATTAAGGAGGTAAAACTAATTGACAGTTTTTAACATAACCCTTAAATAATTCCCATATTCATTTAGTCAATATAATAACTATCAAATAAGTCCTTTAATCAACTACCGCCTCTTCTTACTTGACACTAAGCATGAAGCGTTAAGTAAATCTAATTTTGTAGTAGTGATTGTTGAATGACATTAAAAATGGGGCTATACCTTTATATTGCTAAATAATGACTTGCAACAACCCAAGGTCCGTCGTTCAACAATCTTTGATAATGCTTCATTATATCCTCAGTTTTGATGAAAACAAAATAAGTATTCTCCATATCAATGAATTTTGGGGTGAGCCTTGACACAACGGTAGGGTTGTTACTGTAATATCCTGAATTTTGGGCCTTGAGATTTGAGAATAAGCCTAAAGTAGGCAAACGACTAAACCAAATTCGGGAAGAGTCCCAAGAATGTCGAGAGATAGGAAACCTTTCGGGGACTAAGTAACTCGGCTATATAGGTCAGTGGACCTAGTACGTTTAAGTCGTCGAATTAAAGTGTCAATGAAAAAGGGGCATAGAAGACCTATACGGTGTAAATCCGGTTGGAAAAGATTCCACCCAACTATGTCCTAAGGTATACGACAATTAGTTGAGCGAAAATATGTCGGTATAAGTAAGTATACGACATTTTCAGGGCAGTCGGGTATGCCCTGCGTTTTTAAGAAAACATCGGTATGTGACATTGCTTGTTGGGTCTTGGTATTCGTGTCGCAATATCGAGTAAAACCTTAGCAGGATATCAAGCAAACACCTATGAAGCAATAGTAATAAAGTAAGTCCAATTCGGGAAGAGTCCCAGGAATGTCGAGAGATAGGAAGCTTTTCAGGGACTAAGTAACTTGGCTATACAGGTCGTGGACCTAGAATATTTAAGCCATGGAATTAAAGTGTCAATAACAAATGGGCACAGAAGACTTATACGGTGTAAATCCGGTTGGAAAAGATGCCACCCAACTATGTTCTAAGGTATAGTTGAGTGAAAATATGCCGGTATAAGTAAGTATATAGCATTTTCAGGACAATCGGGTATGCCTTGCGTTTTTAAGAAAACATCGGTATGTGGCATCACTTGTTGGGTCTTGGTATTCTTGTCACAATCTCAAGTAAAACCTGAGCAGGTTCTCAAGCAAACACCGATGAAGTAACTTTAATAAAGTAAGTCATGATGATCCATGATGATACTTCTTTTGTGTTAGTTTGATAAGAATGTGACACGTGTCTATTAATCATGATATACTTTTGAGTTGGTCTAAGAAGATCATGACACGTGTCCCCTCATCATAACTAATGATGACATGCTTTTGTGTTGGTCAAATAAAAAGGTGACATGTGTCTCTTATTATGATAAGTGAAAAACCTACTTTTGTGTTGGCCGAATAGAAAGGTGACATGTGTCCAGCTTGCTCTCCAAGTATATTAAGCTTGTTAAGATGTCAAATAGAATTGACATGATTTGACATGCATTTAATATGGAGTCATAATAAATACAATAAAGACAAAGGATGTGACATGATTAGAAGAGCTTTTATTGCATGTGGACAAATGGACTTGCCAAGTGTTAAGCTAAGAATGCAAGATGGATTGACTTATGTTGAAGGCTAATTCTAGAGACATAAAAAGGGCCTATATTTCTGCCAAAGAGAGGAGTAAAAGAGGACAAAAAGAATATTCAAGAAGGTTTACACAAGATTTGTTAAGAAGCTTACATAGGAAGCTATCTTTTGATTTTGAAATATACTTATGTCATGCTTAGGTAACAAGATGACATAATCAATGGATTTGTGCATATAAGTCCAAGAATGATTAAAAGCCATACCAATCTTCCCAAATAAGCTAAAATTTTGGCCAATCAAGGAGAGACAAGAAGACAAGGCCGTGTGACTTAATAATGAAGCCAAAACGTCATCTAGAAAATCCTAGAGATACATGTGTCAAAAGGAGAAGTGTTTTAATTTGGTGAAAGAGACACTTACCTATACATATTCAATGCAAGTTAAGGACTTAAATATCTTCCCCACAAGTCAAGAATTTTGGCCAAATGGGACAAGGAGAAGAAAGAAACAAATGACATGTAAATGATAGGAGTTAAGGAAGCAAGTTTCTCGTTTGCCAAGTGCTTGGATTGGATTTTAAGAAGACTTGATAAGGACACTTGGACACCTTATTTAATGAAGATTGAAGACCAAATATCTTGCTCTACAAGCCATCAATTTTCAGCCAATAATTGAAACAAGGAAGGGAGAGCATATTTATCACATGTTGAAACAAAAATCAAGGAGAAAAGACTAGAACATGCCACATGTCTTCATGGGGATTAAAGAGGACTTAAATGGAAGTATATTAAGATCTTTTTTGTGCCCATAAAGGGAGCATGTTTCAGCCTAAAGGAAGAGCAAGGCAAGTCAAGAATTCTCTAGAAGCAAGGAAAAATTCAAGAGAAAAAGGAAGATAAATCCAAGGATAAAATGGTAATTGGACAAACGGTATATTTTGTCATTTCATTAATCATTATTTAAGGACTTTTTCTCTTTATTTTTCATAAAAAATTCGGTGCACACAAAAGAGCAAGAAAAGAGGAAGCAAACTTGAGAAACCTAAGAGATAAGAGAAGTAAGGAAGCAAAATCAAAGGTAAGTAGTTGTGGATCTTCCTTCTACTTCCTCCTATCTTTATAAAATGTTCAAGGCCTTAATGAACAACACTTCCATATGGTTTTGGAAGCTAAGGCCGACAAGGAGTAAGGAGAACAAGGAGGCAAAATTTCAAAGAAAAGCAACAATTCAAGACAAGTAAGCTTCTTTCTCAACCTCCTTGTAACCTTTGGGCTAAACTTCTCTTACTTTTAATTCAAATAATGGCTGACACGTTTTAACTAATTATTTTTTAAGAAAATAAAAAATTTAACTAAAGAATGAAACTACAAAGGGTGATGCGAAAAAGAAAATTGTGCATCACCAGCTAATTACAACAAATTAAAAGAGAACATGAACATGTTAGAAGCAGAGGCGGACCCACCTACATGAGAAGAGGAGCAAGTGCACCCCTTGATTTCTGATGCAAAATTACAAAAATGCCCTTCTTTGTTTTTTAAAAAAATATATTTTTCCATTGTCTTTGCCTTCCTCAACACGCTAGGACTCACACTTCCTCTTCTTCCTCAATTTCTCACTCTGCTCTGCTCTGATTGAGTGCTCTCCACGACTCCACTCTCAATCTCCCTCTTCCTCCGAGGGTTCGATTCGGTGAGTTTCCAACGTGGTGAGTGGCAACATCGACCAGGCGACCAGCGACCACCGTGACACCGTCTGACCAGCAACCACGCTTCTTCTTCTTCCTCCAGGTATTTTTTTCCCTTCTCTATTCTTCTTCAATCGTATCTCAGATTTCTGCGATTTGGGTCTATGTCATTAGGTGAACATCCAACTCATAGAGGTACCTGGTGATGATAAACACCAAATGCAACCCAAAGTTAGAGAGATGGAATTTTTTTACTTAAAAAACCTGAAGAACAAGGATTTATTATGAATGCTTCAGCTTACCTCTCATAAATAATTGTTGTATCAAATACACCATGTCCACGATGTACCATGTGATTGCAGAGTCAAAAATAATTGAACAATGCAACACCAACGTGTTGGGATCCGTACACGCAGCGGAATTAAAAAAACTTTTACGAATCCCATCCGAGGATTGCTCAACCGCATTTAAATCAAGGTTCGTTAAGAAACCATACCTATACAAATACTGGCGTACATCTCATTCTAATTTGAACTCGTGGGCTACCTACTCGATCAACAGGAGTAGACTCTGCGAATCTATTCCCTATACTGGTATCCACATGAATAGCCTTCGAACATGGATGGTAGCGTGCTAGCGCTTTCAAACCTTGCGTCTCTCTATTTTCTCTTTAGGGTTTCTCACGGCTTTTTCTAATTCATCCGTCTACTTAATACGACTAGATCAATATCTATTATAGGGTTTCTAAAACCCTAATAAGCCGTATTAAAATATTCAAAATTAATCCAATCAATTTTGAAATTTGAATTTCAATTAAAACAATATATTAATTAAATATATCAAATAGATCTAATCTAATATATTTATTTAATCCGAATTATAAGCCTACATATTTAATTTATCTTTATGATATATGATATCTTTTTATTTAATTAAATATGAGATACTATATCTTTATTCGAAAATTAAATCGAGATACAATATCTCAATTTATTATAGTTATTTAATTTATCAAATAAATTAAATACTATATATAATAATAATATTATCTATAAATAATATCATTATTAATTTCAATTTAATTATAATAATATATATATATATATATATATATATTATATATCCTAGACTAAATACAATATTCATTAAATCTTAGACATATCTAAGATTCAATGAATCTGGACACTTTTGCTCGTGTTGGGCTATTCTTGTGTGCGACCCTGCAGACCCACATGAGATTAGTAGTGGGCCAATACTGTATTAGTCCACAAGTCGCAAGCGGCCTCTAGCAAGACATTGCGACTACCCAATACATATAGGGATCGATGATACGATACAACCTATCGTACAACCATGTCACGCCCCTTTTGTCACGCGATAATTTGGTCAAGGATGAGGCATAGATAATGTCAACTTCCTGTTCTTGACTATTACTTTCTCAATTCTTGAATAGTCTAATAATTGAAATGTAAACTCTTTTCCATCGCAGTATGACCAAACATTTCTCAGACTCACTTATCGAGGGGCCCAGTATTATCTCTCTACAAATGTGAGGGACAAATTCCATCTTGACCATTCACATTCCTCTGCATGAAAACCACTTATCTCGATCCAAGCCTTTATCATTACTCGACCAAAGGCGACTTTTGACTAGGTCAAAGATCAGCGACTCATCATGTAGGAATCCATGATGATCTCAGGTCAAAGGGCGTTGTGACGCAGTTATACATGAGAAAAACTTATGACTTAATCCATGTAGCTTTCTCATAGTGGGTCAGTCCAGCACCTTGTACTCTTACAAGTGCCTATGACTTTGATTCGTATCTCTATACCTCATCAAAGTCATACTGGTTTTATTTCATCTTCGCTCCTCGTAGATGACCGACTAGGGACATTTAGTATAATCTATAAGATATGTTCAAGGATCAGTTATCACTATAAACATGTAAATGAAGTGATAACTAAAGGAGAATACTTTAAATAACATAAACGTTTAAAGTAAAATGACTTGCCCCTAGGGCATAATTTCTAACACAACGGATATTGAAGAGTCAAAAAGAATAATGCAAAATCTTAAGTAAATAATTTGTAAAACAGAATTCTTTTTCTCTTTTTCACACAAGCATGTTGTAAAAATAAAGTATATCAGAAAGTAATAGTAGAAAGAAATTTCTTCAAATACCAAGTCTCATTTGAGAGTTTACTTATTATCCTAGAAACACCAACAATATTGTTAATTAAGTCATCATGTGAGTTAGGTTAAAATATATGTTGCCAAAATATGGCCTGGGACTCAAATGTTAGTTCTCTATGTGTTTTGATGATAACTGACAATTGTAAACTCAAGTTTAAGTTTGTCTTTGTAAGTTGAAAAACTTACTGTCAAAGGCAAACTTGAGTTTGAACTTGACAGAGAGTAGCTCAAGTTTTCCAAACATAAGACAAACTCGAGTTTGTGCCACACAGAGAGCACTCTAAGTTTTTCAAGTTAAGGCAAACTCGAGTTGGTTAATAACAAACTCGAGTTTGTGTTACACAAAAAGTTTTCAAGGATTTGTGAGCTTGACCAAACTCAAGTTAAGTTTTCCAAACTCGAGTTTGTACTTGGCTGAGAGTCTTAACACTTTTTCATCCAGAGCAAACTCAAGTTTGATATGCCAAACTCAAGTTTGCACTTGGCCAAGAGTTTTCAAAGTTTTCCATAGTTTTGAGAAAACTCGAGTTTGGCTTTGTAAACTCAAGTTTTTACTTGGCAGAGAGTTTTCAAAGATTTTCATTCTATAAGGAAACTCGAGTTTGATTTAACTAACTTGAGTTTGTGCCAAGCAGAGAGCTACTAACTATTTTGTGATTTTGGAAACTCCAGTTAAGCCTTGTGGACTTAAACATATTTTCACTTCAAAAGTCCCAAACTTGAGTTAGTCATTAATTGACTCAAGTTTACTCATATTTTCAAAATGCTCTTCAAAGGTCAAATCGCGACATTCTTCTCTGGAAGAAGCAAACTCGAGTTTGGTTCCTAAAGAAAAGTTGCAAACTCCAGTTTACTTAACAAACTCGAGTTTGTCTCGCTCTGTTTGAAAATCAAATTGCTCGAATTTGTGAAATCTTCATGTTTGATCTAGATATTTCTTATCATCACTCTTTACTATTCTTAACTATGTTTAATCAGTTTGTTAGTGACTTTCAGATGATTAAGAGCCGTTAGTATGAGGATTTATCACAAAGCAAAAAGTGATGTCAGTTCATTTATTGCAAGTCCAGAAAACCTTGCATTCTTTTGGACAATCATTCTTTGCACGTTGCTAAGGGATTAATGTTTTCTTTCCCTATCAAGAAGTTGCTCCTCTAATGGATTTATTTCAAGGGAAGTCAACCCTAAACTTCTGTGCACCTGGATTAGCACTAATCAAGAGAGAGACTGGAACTAAGCTTCAACCTAATTAGCTCATTAATGTCTCCAACGGTCACTTCAATGAATCCAACGATCATTTAATGCTCTCTTCATATATAAGGAGTTGCATTCAAGTCTCTACTGTAACATCCCATTTTCAAAAGTAGTATATTTTTTTTTCATCAGAGTAGAGCATCGGAGCAATTGAGTAACTGATACATATATTTAAAATCTTGTAAGTCCTGTCAACATTTTACGATAACGATTACACCTATAGGGTGTTTACAAAAGAAGATAACAATAGAGGAACATAACAACGAGATGTGTCTCGACCAGAATTGTCTCCGTGGCATCCACGTGACCCTATGCGTGCTGCTTCCCTCTCTCCTCGGTTCTCGGTCCTCCAGACCCTGAGGCTATATCAAGAGCTGAGGTCCCATGCATACGGACCCTAGGTAACGGTTAACCTCATGTTTACATACACAACATATGGACTACGAACGTTCACAACATTAACAGCACATATACACAACTAATGCAGATACATTGCACCCAGCATAATCACACATATCGCCCCCAGCAGTGTGGACACAATGCGACACATCACACATATCGCCTGGCCCGGTGTGGACACATCGCACCCAAAGGTACGGATATACTCTAACATCTATATGCACTCAAGCAACATAACAACTAAACACACACAGTACACCTAGCACATACATGCATAACATAAACATCAGCGTTAGTGTTACAGTACGCGAACGTACAGCATACAACATAACAACTATACACACACAATACACATAGCACATACATGCATAACATAAACATCAGCGTTAGTGTTATAGTACGCGAACGTACATCATACAACATAACAACTATACTCACACAATACACATAGCACATACATGTATACAATAAACATCAGAGTTAATGTTACAGTACGCGAACGTACCTTTTTGGCGGTACAACAGAACTTTTACGGAAAAACGTGAAATTCGACAGCGGGAAAAACAGCGGTATGACGGCGGCACAACAGCGGCTCGATTAGCTCGAGATATCCTATAAGGACAACGTTTATCAACATTTAGCATCATAACAGGCCATTTGGGCGAAAATTACTATTTTGCCCCTAGTACCTATTTGGCGGAATTTCGCCAGAGCTTCTCTGTTTTCGCTCTATCTCTCCAGAATTTTGACAGATCTTTTCCCTCATTATATTTTCGAAATATGTATCATATTTACCCCTAAATATGATATCTAGACTATCTTGAAAATTTAAAGATAAATCTAGCATTCCTACTATATCTACCGAAAGAACTACAGAAACTAAAGACTAAGGACCGAAGAACTTACCCGAGACTTTGCTCGAGACTTTCTCGAGCTTCTCTCTCTAACTTCCCTCTAAGGGGCAGATTTTTGGTGTGAGAAATGAAGAAGAGGAGCTTGGTATTTATAGAAGAGACGGATGGCGAACGGTAAATAATTCGAACTTCGGTCTTGACGAATATGGACCGTAGGATCGCATTTTTGAGGACAAAACACTCTTGGCCCTCCATTTATTGTGCAGACCTCCCCCTCCCCAATATTCAACAAAATGATGTCATCTTGATGGTGACATACGGCCCGTCTCGATAAAGTTTCGGTCCGGTGTCCGAAACACGTAATCTTGACGAATCGCGAAATGCGATGGCGAGTTTTGAAGTTTCTTTCTTTCTCATTAGGAATATCTAGTTTAATGAAATTTATGATCCCATTAAGGGTATTCTCATTATCTCGTGAAGATTTTAGGCCATTTAATGCCCTAAAAATACATTTTAGCTCTTTATCTCTCCTAATTTCCAAAGTAATTACCTTAGAAAATAAGATAATTATTACTTATTATTTGAGACAACATATTCAGCTATTTCCAATAGGTATTATTTACTGAATTTATGATATTTATCATAAGTCAGATTTTAGGGTATTACATCTACAACAACCTAAACACAAGAAAACGAAAATCATTCAAGTTTCATCAACTCTTTCAGTTTTCTATCTCTTGTAAAGTATCTTTTGATACATTTGTACTTCAGTGATTATTTCATATGCTCTTTGAGAGAGTTTCATTTATTGAAATAATTTATTATAAGAATCTCAAGTCGTGGGACTTGGAGATTGGGTATATCAATTGACAACTTGTAAGAGGGAGTGTATCCTAAAGAGAGGATAACTTTCGAGTGCAGAGTTTGTAACTGATTCTGAGTGATAGTGGAAATACCAGAGTGTTTGGGGACTGGACGTAGGTCAAGAGTTAAGACCGAACCAATATAAATTTGTTGTGTCTCGCTATTCTTTCATCTCCTCTATTTGCCCTTGTTTTAGCTTCCATTATCGGGTATTTCGGAAAGAATTTTTTAAATCCCCAATTCACCCGACTCTTGGTGATTTGCTCCGCTTACATCAAATGCATTTTTCATATAGACAGTACCCTAGGCTGCACCATAGTACCAGCTAACTCAAGCAACACCCTAATTAAGTCATCATGTTTGCTAAATGTGTTGCTGTTGCTGGTGTGTTTGCTATTATGTAACTTTTGTTTTTCAATATGTTTGTTTGGTAGATATATTATTTATTGATTCATTTTTTGCATTTGCCATTTTTTAGGATGGAAATGTATTTAGGTTCTTTTTTTACAAAGTCAAGTGGTAGTGGTACTAAACGTTCTCGATCCGAATCTTCATCTATTGATTTATTTCAAGATAAACAAAATGATTGTGCTACTCCCTCAAGTTAGAACAAACCAACAGTAGAAGGTCCACCGGATGTTCCTGATCCGGGTAAAAGACTTACTATTATGATAGTTGCAAAAAGTACTCAAGAAAGGGAAATGATTCGAAGAATTTATCTAACGAATGGTCCTTGTCAACCAAAACTTGACAACTTTCCTCAATCCTTAATTGGTGGTAAAATGTGTAGATTTGATCCTTAATGGTACAATGAGTTTGACACTTGGTTGGAGTATAGTGAATCAAAAGATACTGTATTTTGCTTGCATTGTTATCTATTTAATTATGAGCATGGTGATGGAAGGGGTGGTCATGATTCATTTGCGAGAGAAGGAATTAGCAATTGGAAGGAGAAACAACGGTTTTTTAAACATATTGGGAAAGTTGGAAGCATTCACAAGTTGTGCTTTAGTGCTGCCAAATATTTGATGAATCAAAATCAACATATTGACATTGTTGTGTCGTTTGACATTTCTGACAATGCCAAACATGATTATTGTATTCGTCCGAATGGTTCTATTCGATGTATCCGATATCTCATATGATAAGGTTTGGCTTTCTAGGGACATAATGAGACAAATGCTTTAATGAATCGAGGAAATTTTGTGGAGCTTGTAAAATTCATTTGTTAAAGCAATGAGGAGGTAAATAATGTAATAATGCCCCATAGAATCTCAAAATGATAGCTCCCTCAATTTAGAAAGATATTACTAATGTTGCTGCTAGTTTAGTTACCAGAGCTATTATTTCAGATATTGGGGATAATTTCTTCTTTATACTAGTTGATGAAGCTCATGATATATCAATTAAAGACCAGATGGCCATTGTTTTAAGATATGTGAACTGCAACGATGAAATTATTGAGCGTTTTCTTGGTCTTGTTCATGTTTCAGATACTACAGCTAATTCACTTAAAGAAATGATTGAGTTAATTTTTACCAAAAATGGCTTGAGCTTAACAAAGATTCGTGGTCAAGGTTATAATGGCACAAGCAATATGAGTGGTCAATTTAGTGGTCTGAAAAGCTTGATTTTAGTTGAAAATAATTTTTCTTACTATGTTCATTGCTTCGCACATCAACTTCAGTTAGCTCTAGTAGGTTGTGCAAAAAAGGTTTACCCATTGATTGACTTCTTTAATTTTATACTGTTGGTGTGTAATGTAGTTGGTGCTTCTTGCAAAAGAGAAGATATTTTGAGAGAAAAGCAATTTGATAAGTTAGTCAAAAGTATTGCAAGCGATGATATTCAATCAGGGAGAGGCTTGAATCAAGAAATGAGTTTGTCATGACCAGGGGACACACGTTGGAGCTCACATTACTAATCATTGGTAAGTTTGTGTACATTGTTTGATCCTGTGCTTGATGTGCTAGAAATTATACAAGACGCTACAACCCTTATGCTTGTAAAAAGGTCTAAAGCCTCTAGCCTTATGATGCGTATGCAAACTTTTGAATTTGTATTACTTTTGAACCTGATGATCAAGGTCTTGGCAATAACGAATGAGTTGTCACAAGCACTTCAGAGAAAACATCAAGATATTGTGAATTCTATGACTCTTATAAAAGTTTCAAAGGTGTTATTACAGAAGATGAGAGATAATGGGTGGGATAATCTATTTCAAAAGACTTTTGAATTTTGTATAAAACATGATATAGATATCCCTGATATGGAAAGTGTACTTGCATTACAAGGGAGAACAAAATGTAGAGGACCAGTTACTCATCTGCATCACTTTAAGGTTGACATATTTTATGTTGTGATAAATACTCAACTTCAAGAGTTGAATAATCATTTTAGTGAAGTTAGTTTGAATTTGCTAGAATGCATGGCATGTTTAAATCTGTGCAACTATTTCTCGGCATTTGACAAGAATAAGTTGTGTGAATTTGCTGGCTTTTATCCTTCGGATTTTGATTTGAATGATTTTGTCATACTTAAATATCAGCTCGACACGTATATTGTTGATGTTCAAAGTCATTCTGTTTTTTGAATTTGCAAGGAATAGCTGATCTTGCCAAGAGGATGGTTGAAAAGAAAAAACATATTGTGTATCCTTTGGTTTATTTACTTGTAAAGTTAGCATTAACTTTTCCTGTAGCAACTGCATATGTGGAAAGAGCATTTTCAGCATGAAATACATCAAGAATGCACTTCGTAATCGGATGAGAGATGAATGGTTGAATGATTGTTTAGTGCCTTATATTGAAAAAGATGTATTTGATAGCATTGATAATAAGGCAATTATGATGGAATTCCAAAAAATAAGGCCTAGAAGGATGACATTTTAATTATTTTTATTGTAATATACTTTTGTTATTAAAATATATATACTTGAACTTATTGAGTGCCCGGTGCTCACATTGTAATTTATGTAGCGGCATTTCTAACAGCACTTAGCCTTACTTTTCTAAATGATAGGTTTGTAAAATAATTTCCTTTATTATTACATCATCATTATTCACTTGATTTCATGAATATTTTTTTGATATTATTTTCTTTTCTTGTTTATATTCATTTGTTTTTTAATGCATTTAAAACTTTCCTTAAAAAGAAAATTTGAGGGGCGCTTCCCCGAACCCCTGATGTCCCCTGCCACTTGTACCCCCTAACTATTTTTTTTTGGATCTGTCACTAGTTAGAAGTATACAAAATGCTCAAAAAATGTTAACAGCCTATATAGTGTGGTCAGATAATCCTCTAACAAAATGAGCAATTTCAAAGATGAAAATGGGCTACTACTGAAAACACTTTGATTTTGAGGCCTCACAATTTCCAACAAAATGCCAAAAATGATGATTTGCCAATTACAGCCTAAGTTTAAGATGCAAATTTCTAAAAAGGCAATCTTCAAAAGGTTTTTTTTTAAAAAAAAAAAAAGAAAAAAGAAAAAAAAGAATGAAGTTAACATTGAATTAGGTAAGTTTAAGATGCAAATTTCTAAAAAGCATTTATCATAATCTTCAAAAGAAGATTTTTTTGTTTTTTAACCAAGTTATTCATACGAATCTAGGCTATCACTACTACAAAAAATAGACCCCGGTTCTACAACCGGTCTTTTAAAATTAGGTCTCAAAAGTTCTCATATTACTTTTAAGACCAATTGGGAAATCGGTCTTAAAAAAACCTTTTAGACTGGTTTTTAAGATATAAGATCTAAAAAGTAAGACTTTTAAGACATTTGGTTGTGTAAAATAAATTAGGTCTTAAAAGTGGAATAAGACTTTTAAGGCGATTGTGAGAAACAAATGGTTTAAAGTGTCTTCAAAATGACCAAATTTCATTGTAAATCACTACTACAAAAAATGGATTTCACTTCCCTAAAAAACGTCTATTTTCTAAAAAAAGGTAGTAAAAAATGAAGGTGGTGGCATAAATTTGTAGAGGATAAATTTGTGAAAGATTTTGTCGTCCTAATTTTAAAAGGGACACCAAAAATCTACTGTTGGCATCCTAATTTAAAAAAGGGATGTCAAAATCAGGGACTTTTGGCGTCCTAACTCTAAAAAGGACGCCAAAAGTAAAGTTTTTGGCACTAAGAGCACTACTTTCGGCATCCCTTTTAGAATTGGGAGGCCAAAAGTGATCTTTTGGCATCCCAATTTTGAAGATTTTAAAATCCCAATAAAAAATTCTCGGGTTTTCCACCCTTAGCCTTCAAAAGCAACACAAAAAAACAACCCCCAATTCTACTTTGTTTCATTTCGTCGGAGTTCTCAATTTTTCTTAGCAACCCTATCTTTGCGATGCTTGCAGAAATCAAAAAGCTTGAGTTGTTGATCCGCCGTTGGAGATTGAGAAGATGGTGGGCAGGGACGCAGTAGAGATGTCATTTATAGGTAAAGCGATAAAGATTATTGGTACGTGAGGGTGAGGGTGCGGGTCGCGTTGCAAGGATAGGGACGGGCGGCGACTAGGCATGGAGACGGTGGGATGAGGTATGGGAAAAACTGTGATTTATAAGGGTTGCAACAATCACAGCTAAGTGAAGACGATGTAAGGCAGTGACAGAGGCTATTCTCAGACTTTACTACTTCGCTCACATAGGCGTCCCCCTGAAATGGGACGTTAAAAGGGTTTAAAAAAGGATGTTAAAAGGTTTTTGGTAGTAGTGAATCTTTTAGTGCAACTTTCCTCTTGGATTTGAGTCTATCCTATTCGTGTTCTCGAAGGATGCTTTCGAGCCTAGGATCTGAATTCTTATGTACCTACTTTAGCCTCTTACCAAGTCCTTGAAGATCAAGGACTTTGAAAAGCCAGAAATAATCTAATAAGTTGAATCTTCCATAGACCTTGGTTGATTCTTTCACTGTCTGAACCATCTCATAAGCCTCCTCATCGTTGTTACAGAAACTTTTGTTAAGTGCCATTGTAATACCCTAATTTTCATTTTTCTTATAGACATTGTATTTTGGAAAATAATTAGCAAAATACAAAGGTTAATATGTGTCTCAAAGAAATATAATCTCTTGATTATATTTTTGTCCAAATTTCACTTTGGAATTAATTAACCAATGGTTGATTAATGAGACCACTTATTAGGAGCTATAAAATGTGACATAAAACCACATGAAATAATAACTATTTTAAATGCTCATAAAACAAGAAAAGGGAATAGGGAAATACTTAGTTTAATTGTTAACTATTAACAATTATCCTTAAGAAAATAAGCTTGCACTAATTGAGATTAGTTGCATAATTCTTCAAGATGATTAGAGAGACAAATTAAAATTATCAAAGGAGGGCTAATTATATTTAAAAACAATTAAGCCAAAGAAGATGAAATAATCTTTGGTTAATAATACCTAAATACACTTGATTTAAATAAGCAACCAATTGCACATTGGCATTTTGCATTAAGGGATACTTAAACCCTTAATTATGTGATCAAATGAGATCACCAATTAACCCATAAAGTGTAAATGGAGCAAATCACCAAGAGGGGGGGTGAATTGGGGATTTTAAAATTCTTTTCTAATTACTCTATTTTTGAACACTAAAACAGAGTAGTGCAGAGTATGAGAAGAAGAAGCAAGACACAAGGAATTTATCTTTGGTACGGTCTAACCTCTTGACCTACGTCCGGTCCCGGCACACTACGGGATTTCACTAACTCAAATGATTACACACTCGTAACTCTTAGAGTAATTCTCTCACTAGAACTTACTCCCCCTTACAAGTTGTAATCAAATATCCCAATCTCCAAGTCCCACGACCTGAGATTCTTACAATGAATGATTTTCAATAAATGAACTCTCTCTAAGAGTGGATAAGAATAATAATTAAAGTACAAATGTATCAAAAGATACTTTACATAAGAAAGCTCAAAGAGTAGTTGGAAACTTGAATGATTTTCATTTTCTACAGATTGGTTGTTGAGAAGAATTGAATGTAGCTCTATTTATATGAAGAGAGCATTAAATGACCGTTGTAATCTCCAATGTGACCTTGCCAGCAATAAGGAAGGATTAGGTATCAACTTTGGTCTTCTTCTCTTTCTACTCTTTAGTTAATCCAGTTGCACAAAATTTTATGGTTGACTTCTTGAATATTAATCCGTTGGAAGAGCAGTTATTGGATGAGGAAAGGAAACATTAATCCCTTTGCAACATGTGTAGAATGATTTTCCAAAAGGATGCAAGTTTTCTGGACTTTGCATTTAATGTGCTGACGTCACTTTTTGCTTTTGTTCAAATCTTCATTTAACATCCTCTTAATCATCTGAAACTCACTAACAAACTGATTAAACTTAGTTAGGAATAGTAATGAGTGATGCTATTATTTTATGTAATAAATGAAGTCATTAAATCATGAAATTTTACAGGAATAAAGTATACATGTAGGCTTTCCAAATTATAAAATGTGAAGAATTTTGAGTTCTACACAAGGAGATACAATTTGTTGAATTTAAGCCTTATTTATGGAGTTATAAACTAGGCAGCGTTGAGAAAATATTAAACTAGGAATGATTCTTGATGTTCTAGGTTCTTGGAATATTTTTCCTTGAAAATAGACATGTCAAGGGTCATGAGGAATTTTATAGCACCTCATTTCGATTTTTGTAGAATTAATTATGATTTTTCAAAGTTACCGAAAAATTTGGGCAGAAATGCTGAAATTGCGTTTTTAAAGAAATGTAAGGGTAAAATTGGAATAACAAATCCACCAAGGGTAGAAATGTCAAAAAAGGTGAAAATATCATTTTTGATATTATTCTAGGGAATATGTGAAAATATCCTTTTTGATATTATTCTAGGAAATATGATATTAATTACAATATCATGGAAAAGGAAATAATTCGACGGTAACATTATAGAATATCCGGGAAGTCTAGAGTCGGATTCAAAAGGTCGGGTGTTTTGGCAATTATGCGGTGAAAGGTACGTACGCGTACTATAACTTTAACTCTGATGTGTCTTGTATGCATGTATATGATTGAATGATTCATGAAGTGATGGACAAGACTAGGTTTTGGGTCATGCACCGTGGCTAAGTTTATGGGTCTTAGTCACATGTTTATATACATTCAGCTTTGTGTGGGTTATAGTCATGATAACGCCGTAGGGTTGTTTTCCTAGCGCTGAGGACACGAGGAGCTGTCGTGGCACTGGTTAGTGCATACGTTGCAAACATTACATTTGTTGTGTGCTATGTATTATTGTGCTATTAACATTACATTTGTTGTGTGCTATGTATTGTTGTAACCTTATATCTGCTGTGTGCTATGTATGGTTGATGCTGAAATGTAATGAATATCTGTCATATATACTGTCATTACTTGAACATAAGGTTAACTGTTACATAAGATTCAATGAGGTATTGAATCTCATATTTGACTAAGGTTCAGGAAATGAGCTAGGATGTAAGAAGACGATGTGGACGGAGCTGTGAAAAGGCACCAATGGATGAGGCCGTGAAGAGTCGTCAGTCAGAGCGAATGCCAGAAGAGGTTCATCAGAATATAGTTTTTGGCATGAATCCGATAGAGTTGTTTCAAACCATTTGATGCTTAAACTAAGAAAGAGTCAGTCTATGTGGTTCAGTCATAAGTTGTCGTGAAAGATGGGGAGACTTCCACTAGACTTTACCCGGCCTGGCCAATGGGTTTGATTAACTGTATTGGGTTCCAAGCCACAAGTCCAATTAAGATTTGGTTTAAGATTGTATAATTATTATGTCAAGAATTTTAATTATACAAGTACCAAATTATTGTATCACGTGAATATTCCTTCGATTTTTTTTTAATATACCAGCTTATGCCTAGGCATTTTATATCAATTACTGATTGTCCAAACGTAAGTGCATGCTCTCCGTTCCACATTACTTTGACGTGTAGCACCGTATTCCTAGATACCACGTGTCAACGGGCATAGTAAGTGGTATGGAATTTGGGGTGTTACAGCCATTCTTATGATGACACTGTTTCTAAGCCTCCCAAGTTCAACTCCCATATCGACAGCCTCCCTTACTTGAGCTTTCTTCAAAATCACCTGCAAGAAATGGTGAATCTCCTCTTGCCTAGCAGGAAGGAGTTGGTCAAACATGGAGAGGACAAGCCGTGAGATCCATGGATGAAACATAGAAGACAAAAGTTGTATCTAGTGACCCCCATCCTTCTTTCCTTATCGACTCTTCAAATTCAACTTCATATCGTTGAAATTTGCTCTCTCTTCAGTTTTAAGGAAACGACAACAATGGCGCGATTTGGGTTGTGAGATCTGTAATTTTGATATTGTGGGTTGCCTAGGTCGATGAAGTAGGCTAAGAGATTTGTAGGTGTTGGGAAGCTTGATGAAGAAGGCGACGAGATGTACTTTAGAGGCTGGGTAGTCTAGGTCGCGTATCATTGGAGACATCAAGAGGTCGTTGTCGTCAAGCTATCGGACTCTTCAACGTCAAGATTGCAGATTTCATCTTTGGGTCGCCACTACCTATTCTCTAATATGAGAGTTCGCCTTTGGGTGAGGAAAGGCAACAATGTGTAGAAGAGAGATGGCTGTGAGAATTGACAAGGAAGAGAAGATGGGAGGGATGGGCTCATTGACATTAAGGGATGAAGAAAGTATCGTGAAATTCAATTTTCTGTTCCGGTGCTACGAAAAGGTTCTAATGAAAATCTTTTAGACCGGTTATGCTCAATAACCAGTATTAGAAGTTTACTTTGTAGACCAGTTATTCTTAACAATCAGTCTTAAAATTAATATATATTTTTTCCTTATCTTTTAGACCAGTTATTATGAATAAATGGTCTTAAAAGTTTCATCTTTTCGACCAATTAAACAAAAAAATCAATCTTAAATGTAATCGACATTTTATTTTTTATTTTTATTTTTTTTTTAACTTTTAGACCGGTTGTTTGGGAAATAGGTCTAAATAATATCTTTTCGACCTCATATTAAAGGAATCAATCTAAAAAGTTCTTATATTTATGAAACTGTCACCAGTCATACTTTTTACACCTAGGCCTCTATCTATATATCTAGTCTAAATGTGGGGGTCTTAAAGCCCTTTTATATAGTAGTGTGTTTAACATGTAGAAATGTCCGTTGGCGATTATATTTGTACCTATATATTATATAGAGACATTTTTTAATCTTTAAACTGTTCTTTGTAAACACTTGGTATTTTAATTTTTCAAGTGATAATGTCATCCAAAACTATTAAACAAATTTGTTAAAAAATATTAAAATGGTGCTATGTTGTCTCTGGATTATTAAATACTACTATCTGCTATTTTTTGAATGTTAGTTAATTAATTGGGAAAATTAAGGAAAAGGCACAAATAAATACAACAAATTAAAGTACCTTATGTTGGACTTTGGATCTAAGTCAGCTTTTGATGGGCTAGACTATTTGATTGGGAAAGGAAAAGCCTGAATCAAATGAGAAAACAATATCTCAACATTTATGACTAATTGAGAATATAATTCTCTTTAATGTGTGGTTTGTCAACTCTAATTACTGATTTATTCATTAATAGACAAATCAACTTAAATGACGAAATCAAGCAAACATTTATTGGGCTAATTATGGTTTGGAAGGCAAGCTCACCAGACCACTATAAATAAAATAGAGGTTGTCCCTTGCATTGTTTTCTTACCTCTACAATTGAAACCTCTTGCAATATAATCTCTCTTCTTTTCTTTCATCTTTTTTTATTCTGGTGTACTGTTGTGTACCTCGATTAAACTCTAGTAGTCTAATCATTGTGTGAGCTCCAGTTATGTGAATCCGATTTGACCTGGTACGCATCTCACTTCCTTTCTATATATTATTTCTAACATTCAAGATAAAGATGGTTCGTTCAAAGAGATTGTTATCCTTGTCCCAAAAGACATACACAGTAAAAATCTTAGAACAAAATAATATGAGAGGCTGCATACATATAGCTAGATGTTAGAAATAATATTTAGAGAGGAAGTGAGACGCTTATTGGATTGGATCAGATCCACATAACCGAAACTGACACAATGGTCAAACTACTAGAGTCTAACTGAGGTGTGCACAACACTGCACCATAAGAAAGAAAGATGGGAGAAAAGAAGAGAGATTATAAGAGATGAGAAAATAATGTAGGGGGCAGCCTCTATACAAAGTGGTATTGTGAGCTTGCCCTCCAAGACATAATCAGCCCAATTAATGCATGATTGATTTGTTCATTGATAGGCAAATCACTATAAAAGACAAAATGAATCAGGCATTTATTGTTCATCAATAATCATGCATTTCTTTCTGATCACCTTTACAATATTCTCACATCTTCTTTGTTCCAGTGCACTACTATGCACACCTCAATTAGACTCTAGTAGTTTGATCACTACATGAGCTGTAGTTACGTGAATCCGATCTGACCCATTACTCACACAAGTGCAGAAATCGCTTTTTAGACCAAGTGAAAATCGTATCGCATTTTTGACTGGTTCAGGATCCAATCTCGATACTTCCGGGCTAAAAATTTGGTTACTTTTAAGACTGGTTTCTCAATGGGTCTTAAAAATAACTTTTTAGACTAATTTTTTAAGATATAAGGTCTAAAAAGTTTTACTTTTTACATCGGTTGTGTAAAATAACTGGTCTTAAAAGTCTTTGTGCTCGCTATCTTCACATCAGTAGAGAAGGAGAGCAGCGTTTAAATCTAGACTAAGTCGTAAGGTAGTGAGTCTCTGATTCTTTTTCTTTACATTTTTTCTTTGCCTTGCCAAGGTTGTGGGAGTTTATTGCTTTGCAATACGTGATCTAAGCCAAGGTCCAGAGAAGCTCTTAGATCGTGAAGCTTTTTGCGCGTCATCTCTGGCGTGTTTTGATTTCATCAACTGGAGACGTTGTACGTCGATAGGCTAAAGCGCAACACACCATTCGAGATGAGAGCTAATGTAGAGTTGGCATTGGGAACCATGAAAGATTTCGACACGAATCTTTGAGACTGGATCCAGAGAATTCCTTTTTTTTTTTTTAAATCTCCATCGATTTCTTCTTCTCTCTCTTCTTTTCTTGATCTGCTTTGGCAAGGAATCAAGAAGAATGAGTTTTCTGCTTTCTGAATTCTAAAATCAACACACTTCTACTTCTAAATTCTCAGATTTGCTGCTTCGCTTAGTTAGGAGATTCTTGATTTGGTCCTATGAAAACGGGTTGAGGGGTGAGAAAGGGGACAATGTCTAGAAGAGAGAAAGAGATATGGATGTGGAACTTGACAAAGAAGAAGAGAAGAGGAGAGGGGTGGGCTCACAAACGTTAAGGGACGAAGAAAATGTCACAAAATTCAATTTTCGGCGCGACAATGAGGTCTTAAAAGCTACCCTTTTAGACTGGGTATTTTATAAAACCAGTCTTAAAAGTAATGAATATATAATTTTTTATTTTACAACTTTTAGATCGGGTATAAGTAAAATTAGGTCTAAAAGGTTTAATCTTTTAGACCGGTTATTTGTAAAAACTGATCTTGAAAGCAATCAACTTTTTTAAATATATATATATATATATATATATATATATTTAGACCGGTTATTACAAAAACTAGTCAAAATAATATATTTTAAACCTTATATTAAAGGAACCGGTTTAAAAATTTCTTTATATTTATGAAAATGTCACCGCACATACTTTTTTGACTTGAGCCTCTATAACCGGTCTAAATGTGGCCATCTAAAAGCCTATTTTTGCAGTAGTGTCAACTCACTTCCTCTCTATATTTTATTTCTAACACCTTATAATAAAACTAATACTACATTCGGTCCTAAATATAAGACTAAGACTTATTTGACTTTTTTTAAAGGTTTAGCTAAATAAATTACTTCATCATATCACATGTTGTTTCATTAGATTATATATCAATTTATAAGTCAAACAAATTATATTGGGGAAAAAATAAAAATATTTTAAAGTAATTTAATTATCTTCCTTAATCTTTCCAAAAAAGGTGGACAAGGTCTTATATTTAAGACGGAGAGGTAATACTAATTCAATCAAATTCATAAATATCAAGAAACTACTGTTATTTATTATCAATGTGAAATACTCAAATCAAAGTTTAACCAATTACTTTTTTGCATATGTGTATCCTGGAACCTCTTTTACTCGGAGGATTTATCCGGACTAAAAAGGGTTTTAACCAATCGCTCCCAGGGCTAGAACTTGAGACCTCTAGTTTAACCAATTACTTTGACTGGCCAAGTAACTAACTATTTTCGGGTGATAATGTCATATAAGTAATTAAAAAAATGGGTTAATACAATTTTTGGTCCCTCAAGTTTACCCTCATTTTGGTTTTGGTCCTTAATGTTTCAAATTATAGGTTTTGATTCGGGGGAAAAAATGTCCAAGTTTTTATTTAATTATTGGAACCAATATTTTAAATAAAATGAAACTAGAAAGATCAAAACCTCTGGTTTAAAACTTAAGGGACCAAAACCAAATTGATATTAAACTTGAATGACCAAAGATTTTACTAACCCTAAAAAAAATACCCCCAGTCCTTAATATAAGACGTATTTAAGAAGTTGATTCTGATCCTAAATATATGACAGTTTTCATATTTGTCAATTTTTTGCTAATTTACCCCTATTTATACTCCCTCAACAATAATTAAGGAGGAAAGAGAATATGGGAATTAAGAAATATGACTTGGGTGTTTTTTTTTTTAAAAAAAAAGTAATATTAACTAACTTACCTAGCTTCCTTAATTTAATTAAATTAGGTAAACATGTCTTATATTAAGAACATGAGGGAATACTACTTTTATCTTAGAAATATCTCATTAAAATATTGATACTTTAATATTTAATAACTCATATATTAAAAACCTTCACAAATAATTTACAAGTCAACTTTTAAGATTTACAAATCTTCATAAACATGTATATTATATAAGAAAACTAAAAACTGGCAGACCATATTAGAAAAAGGGATAGGATATTGTTACTACCATTTTTTGTTACTATCAATATTACTACCACTTTTTCACCGTAAGTTCAGAATCTCATCTACCTTTATCATTTCTCTCTCCTGATAAGATTTTGATTTAACGGTGAAAAAGTGATAGAACATTGGTAGTAACAATATCATATCCCTTAGAAAAAAAAAAACCCCCCCAATTTGCTTCGCTGGATTAAATTTAACCAACTTAATTTATCTTTAAAACTCAAACCAAAAAGTGAAGTTTAAATTTGAAACAAATATTTGTGCAATTTATTAATCATGCTACGAGGTAACTGGTGGATCGATCAATGTTACACAATTATGTAGCAGCAAAAACGACATTAACTTGATGAGTATAATGACTGAACAATTTGAGTGTATATGTATGTTCATATACACACAAAGTCACATTACTCTTCAATCACAAAGTCAATTACTCTTCAATGTCATTCATTATATATGGGATCCAACCATGCAAAACAAATACTCTCGCAACAAATTTATGAGAAAATACTCACATAGCTTATTCTTATAAATCAAATACTTACGGGTAAAATGATGTAGTAAAGCAAAATAAAGTGGACCATGCAAAATATTAGTGTATAATAATTATAAATCAATTAGTGTGTGGTTAGGAAGGGACCATGCAAAATAAAATGGGCCACTAACCGTCTAACCAATGAAGGTGACAAAAAATGGGGGGATTACAATGATGATGGTCAACATAAAACAAGATTACAAGCAACGATATTAAGGTTTAATAAGATTAAGAAAAATGGAGGGGTTTTTTTTTTTGGGTCAAAAATGAGAAGTGGTTGGAGAAGTAATTAGTGGGAGAGAGGGAAAATGAATGAGATGAAATCAGCAGATTCCGCTATAGACGGCCAAAGCAGGGAATGTAGGGCCTTCACTTGTTGTCATTTTGCGAGCAGAATCCCACCAACTACGAGTCATGGTATCAACGTTTTCAACATTATTTTATATCTTTCAAGTGCTTTTAATTATGATAATCTCAAAGTCAATCCTTTTCTTTTGCCCCTCCCCTTCTTCCCAATTCACTCTCTATGCCATGATCTCTCTCTCTTTCTCTCTATCCAACCGGTCAAGACACTGGTTCATGGTTCTATAATAAGATCTTGGTTTGAACCGTAATTAAACTTGAGAGTGTTCATGATCGTGAGGCTTGAATTTCCATAATGCTCGTCTGGCAGGGTCTGGCATTGGCCACGGCATGCTACCCTACCCATAATACATACCGCTTTTATCATGTTTATAAGTCTATTTTGACTAAAAAATTTGGTCCTATTTATAAATCCAGTTTCATGTAATAAATGAGATTGTGACAATTTTACCTATATTAATTATATTCATGAAGATAGAGAGAGAACAAACAATTGAAAAATACTCAATCATAAATGAGAATAAAGTTAAAAGTTTACGGATAATCATTGAGTTAACTAGTGGCGGAACTTAGAGGAAAAGTTTGGGGGGGCCAAACAAGTAGTGGGGATTTGGGGTTCGGGCGGCGCCCAAATTTTTTTTAAAGAAAAGTTTTAAATGCATTAAAAATGAAAAGAATAAAAAAAAATCATGAAATTAAGTCAATTAACTTCATCTATAAGTAAGTGTAGAATGGGTAAAAGCATAGTAAGGGAGGGATACACCACAAAAGTAAATTTATTTTGATAAGCTAAAAATTTCAGGTAATTAAAATGAAATATAGAAAAGAATGACAAAATTAACATAAATCATACAAGACCCCACATAGAACAAAGATTGAATTATAAGCCCAAAGATATAAAAAGAGGGAAAAATGTAAAAAAGAAGAAGTTGGGGGGCCAAAATTTAATTTTACTACTTTGGGGGGCCAAAGTTGTATTATTACACTTAAAAAAAAGTTCCATTAATTTTTATTTTTTTTTGGGGGGGGCCATATGTCCTAACTAAGTTCCGCCACTGGAGTTAACTACCTCTCCTTGATATGTGAGATTTGGTTAAAATGGACTTATAAATAGGACCAAAATGGTATATAATTACATTATATATAATATACACGTTTATTTTTTATTTGAAAAAATTCAATAAATATTTACTTATCATTCAATTATAATCTAACGAATGAACTAATTCTATATTTACTCAGCACATATGCATAATTTTTCATAAACATATTTAATTAAAAAAATTGGTAATTTGAGATTCTGAAGCATAAATTTTTATTAAATCTTTAGATGTACTGTGTTTCACAGGGTCCGTCCTCTCTAGGAACTTGGATCCACCACAACAACCATCAAACGTCTTATTATGATCGAAGACGTTTAAAATTGTTTAAAATGATAGCACATATGCTATCATTTTTGTTTAAAATTAATTAAGCATGTTATATTTGGAAACACTCTTTCTGCCTTTCAAAAGGATAAAATTGATATTCCTCATATCAAAATAATTTACTTAATTGATATTTTAAATAAGCCCGGTTGGAAGGCATATTTTAAAAATCTATTATGTTTTGTTCTTTTTTCGGGCCAGCATAAATTTAACTTGGCGAAACCGGGTGCTACTAATAATGAAGTAGCTGCCTGATTGAGATTTTCCAATCACCCATTTTGGAACATTAAATATAAATATTTAATTTTGTACAATTTTTGTTTCACAAATTTTCTGAAAAGTTACAAACTATTTAAATCTAATTTGAATGGTTTAGATTGATGTGGTTTTTTTTACTTTTACTTTTTTTTTAAGAAAATCAATTTATTTTAAAGGTTTAATGTTAACAAATACTGACAAAAACTTGGGAAATGTGTTATTTTTTTTTAGGAATTTTTGGAATATTTCACATAAAACTAAATGGGCATAAATAAAAATATTTTTATGCCCCTTTATTTTTAATATTTTCTATTTAAAATGCCAATGTTAGTTCAATAGTTTTATAATGAGTTATCCTAATTAAGAAAATTATCTACAATTAGTAAAAGTAATTAATGACTA
The DNA here is from genome assembly GCA_019022615.1 of Acacia melanoxylon. Classification (NCBI taxonomy): domain Eukaryota; kingdom Viridiplantae; phylum Streptophyta; class Magnoliopsida; order Fabales; family Fabaceae; genus Acacia; species Acacia melanoxylon. The sequence goes on from JAFJYJ010000010.1 coordinate 10,170,976, forward strand.
ATTACTTGGATTAAAATATAAGATAAATGAATTAGGAAAAATATTAAAGGGCCCTTATTTTAATGTATACAAAATCTAAAATAAAAATAATGTGTTAATTATCAGTTTTTCTAAAGATGAGTTTTTGATTTAAAAGCCATTAGTGAAAAATCTTAAATCTAGATTGTCAAAGACGAACCAGTTTTAGTGGCAATAATGAGTACTGTGAGTTATTCATCATTACAAAGTACGTGTTCAGATCTAATTTGAATAGTCTAGATTGATTTTTTTTTTTGCTGTTACTTTTTTAAAAAAAAAAATCATTTTAATTTATATAAAATTTAAAATAAAAATAATATCTTAATTATTAGTTTTTCTAAAAATGTTTTTTTTTTATTTAAAAATTATTATTTAAAAATCTTAAATCTATACTATCAAAATTTTATTTGAATTGGGTAGATCACCACAATGAATAGCTCTCGGTGCACATCATGAGCACTGGAGCTAGTTCCTATAGTGAGATGTTGTATAATAATACTCCCTCAGATATTGATCCAAGATATAGGAGTTATAGGAGAGATTTGCTTTTCTCCGTAAGATTTTAATTCACTTTATCTTTTAAATTTATAATTTTCTCTCAAATTGTCCATATTGATTGCGTATTTTATTAAACGGGGTTAGTACGAATGGGGTAATAATTAAAAATGGTATTTTAGATTAAACAATACACATATATTACACATGACTAACTTAACTAATTTCTTAATATTTAATTATTTATAAAGTAGTTATCTAACTCATACATTTAGGATAATATAGAGCATGAAAACCGAGCTATTATGTGCTGTAAATAGTGCAACTCCCTTTTTAATTGATTTCATGTGTTTTGATTAACGAGAGTAGAGTGGTTTAATTTTTTATGCTTCATTAAATAAAAAAAGAAGAAATAAATATCACTCCCTGTAATTTTTATATGTTTAAATTTATTTTTTGAAAATGATAATATATTTGTTTATATATGTATTTAGGGCTATGAATTATGAAAGAGTTTAGAAGATGATGATTATTCTTTCTACTTTTTCTTCTTTTTTCTCTCTGTGTTTGGCATTTTCATTTTTACACAAGACACAAAGTGCTACATGACATGGAGACAAAACCTAATGGAAATCATAATAATAAAATTATTGACCAAAGGGAGGGCTTGTCTTCTGAATGTAGACAAAATTAAACAACCTGCATTTTCCTTACTAAATGATTCTCTTATTTATTGATTGATTAGATTAATGCTTGTCTGATTAACACAAACCAGTAGCAAATATATGTCGGTGCATATAATAGAAAACATAATACATATAGAAGTTTAAAATTTGAAATATATAACAACTATTAATTTTTCTAAAGAAAGACCAATTCTTGAAGCTTGTTATTCAAAATGATTTATTTTGCAGAAATGATAAAATTATTTTCATCCAATGCATATGTTCTTTGATTTTATTTTATTTTTTTGGGGAAAATATAGTTGTGAATATATGTTCCTGAATCTATATAGTTTTATCTAATTTTTAATCTGGTCCCTGTAGTTTTTTCTATTTATTAAATTTTTACAATTTTCTCACTATTAGGCATTAGTCTCTACGCTCATGATATACTAGTATAAATAAGAGTATGGATATTGGCTAATCGACATGTGCCACAAAATTAATAATAAAAATAAAATTATGGAATAAAAATTATTTATTATCAACATAATTTTAAAAAATTATCATGCTTATAACTGTCTCTGTTTTTTGTGAGAATTTTAATTGTCTCTTTGCATTTATATGCAATATGCAATCTGGTTGATTTTTATCCAAATACATGTATCCAAATTGATCCATGTGTATACTAATTAAGCAAGAGCACCCACATCATTAGCTATTTGCATCACTTCTATTACAAATTAATAAGGTTTAGTTCCATGTATGGTCTCTCAAGTTTGTTCTCATTTTGGTTTTAGTCCCTCAAATTTTAAATCATTAGTTTTAGTCCTTGTAGATAAAAAATGGTTCGGGTTTTATTAAGTTATAGGGGACCGTGGAATAAAAATTTAAAAAAAAATGTTTAAACGAAATGAAACTTGAGGGATTCAAACCTAGAGTTTGAAACTTAAGGGGTTAAAACTAAAATGAGAGTAAACTTGAAGGACCAAAGATCATATTAACCCTAATAAGTACAATAAGGACCATCACCTGTAATAATCAAGGAAACTATAATGACCAATAATTAAAAAGGGAAAATTATAAAAACTTAATTGAAAATGAAGTGAAATTATAAAGAATTGTATGTTTTTTTTTTTTTTCTAATTTTAACTAAGATTTTCAACAACAAAAATATTTTATTTATATCTTTAGATCAATTTTTCACTTAAAATTTGATATTTTTATTTATACATGGAAATTTTTTTTTTTTTTTTTTTTTAAATGAAGCCCAGCCATTTCATTTGTGACATGTTTTCCAATTTCCTTTTCCCTCCAATTCTAGAAGCTTGTTATTCAAAATAACTTGTCTTCAAAAAGTGAAAAAATTCTTTTCATCCAATTCATATTTTTGGGAAGATATATTCTATCACTCATCAAAGTTTTTTATAATTTTTAATCAAATCCCTGTAGTATTTTCTATTTATTGAGTCTTTGCATTTTTCTTAATCATATGCATTAGTCTATGTACTTATAGTTAGTCTCTGTACCCATAATTTGTTAATAAGGATTGTTATAAATAAGGCTACATTATACAAAACTTTCTTGAACTTTGGGTCAATATTGCATATAACTTCCTGACATTTCAAAGTTTAAATTTAAACCCGTATTGGTGGTGTGTGTAATATATCTTTGTTGTTGGGCTCATGTCTTTGTTAATGTTGTGACCTCTATGTTTTAACTAATAACCCATGTCATTAAGTGACCGTTATGTTTTTAACGGAAAATGCTACGTTAGATTATGAGATGACATATGTCATCCTTCAAAGCATCATGTGTAAATTTCTAATTTCATAAAAGCCTCCTGAACTTTGAACAATTGTAGAGAACTCCTTGACATTTCAAAATTTAAATTTAATTCCCTTAAAAATTTTATTTATAATATTAAACCATATACCGTAACTTTCTATCAATTTAATAAATTTAGTAAAAATTTTACTATCATTTTTCAATTAAAATAGTTCTTTTGTATAGTAAAAACTAGAAGAATAATATTTAAAAAAAATATAAAATAAATTTTGAACCTCTAATTCAAGAACAAATATGCATTACTAAAAAAAAAAAGTAATGAGGGGCAAGAGCTATCCTCTAACAAAAATGTAATATTTAAACTATCAATGTTTTTCAATCATCCCAAAAATATATTTAATTCAAATGATGACAATTTTATACTATCATTTTCAATTAACCCAAAAAATAAGTAAATATTATAGAAATGATGAGATTTTTATTTTATTTTTTAAAATATTATTTTCTAGTTTTTTCCATACAAGAAAATTATTTGAATTGAAAAATGATAGTAAAAAACTTAATAAATTTATTAAAATGATTAAAGTAACAACATGATGTTTATTTATTATAAATCAAAATTTAATGGGAGTTAAATTTAAATTTTGAAATGTCAAGGGATTATTTGTAACTGATCAAAATTCATGAAGGTATTATGAAACTAGTAATTAATACCGGATGCCACAAAGGATGATATCTTTGTGTCATCTTATAATTTGACATGACAATTCCCATTAAAAAAATAATGGTCACTTAACGGCAAGAGGTTAATATTTAAGAATTGAAAGGTCTAGGAGGTTAAATTCAAACTTTGAAATATAAAGGGGTTATATACACTGACCCAAAATTCAAGGGGTTGGTATAATTTTAAGACTTAATTATAAGAATGTGCATATTAATTTTTATATAGATATTGATATTTCTATTTATATCCTTAGATCAATTTTGCACTTCAAACATTGACATATTTATTTATGGGAAGTTTCAAAAAAACAAATTGACCCCCAGCCATTTCACATGTGACTTGACATGATTACGATTCCGATTCCAATTTTATTTAGTTCTAGAACCATCCTTTTACTTATGTATATATATAGTCTCTTATAGCTTTAATGTTTTTTTTTTTTTTTTGGGGGGGGGGGGATCATTGTTTGATAAAAGTTTTGAGAATTTTTTTTATATATATAATAAGAAAAACACATAAACCATGAAAAATCAGTTGTGAAGTAAACAAAGCCCTCTTATGAATTATGCAACACTATATTGTTTTCGTCTAACTGTTTTAAAATTTGTACACAAGACTTATACTGAATCACGGGATATGATTATTTTTTGTTAATTTATCTTTTCATATAATATTTTTAATTTTTAATATTATAATTAGATATTATCTCTTTTGGATTGGGGTTTTTTTTTAATAACAATACTACTTGGTATATGATATTACCGATTGATACCAACTTGATTATTAATAAGTCCAAATTGATATAACTCTCATATAATAAACTTTTCTCCATTCATAATGTTCATAATCTTCAATTTATTCCAGGGTGTTGAATCCTTTTCTTTACAATTTAGCTTTTCCCCCCCCCTTCTAATTAGTTCTTCATGAATTTTTTTTTATTCATAGGTTATCATATATGAAGGGATATGGGGAAGCAAATCCTCTAAGACAACTCTCTCTTATTTTACGTCTCAAAATCTCATCACCTTTACCTTTAGATTGAAAAATGGAGAGTTTGAATTTAATACTTTATAACATATTATTATAATATTATATAAAATTAAATTGAAACTATTAAAATTTGATTTGGACAGTTCACAACTTTAGTATATAAAAAATTATTTATAAAATATTATATTAAAAATTTAATAGAATATTAAATTTTAATTATCTAATTTTTTGTTCTTAAGGATGGAGATAAGATTTTGATAGAAAAAGGAGATAAATGATAATGAGAGGATTTGATTCCAATATAAAAATTTATGGGAGACAAAATTTAAAAATAAGTAAATAACATGTTAATGATTAATGAATGGAATAAACCACAAAGTTGAATTTTCCTAAATCTTTCATTTGGTCCAGTATTGACAGAAATGAAATCTTCTTTTTGAACAATTTCCAGTATATGATATACTTTTTTCGATAATACTATTATATTATATACTATTCAAGGGTTAAATCTTTATTTTATAAATAAAAACACGACAAATGTTTATTTTTATTAAATGATCTTCAAAACTTTTAATTTAATTTTTTTTACTTATTAGTTATTTTTTATTCAAGGGAAAGTTTCATAAAAGGAGCAAAAAATTACAATAAAGTTTTTTAGGAGCAAATGGAGGTTTTTAAATGTTGTTTTAATATGAAAGTTTATAAAAATAGCCAGGGACTTCTGTGTAATAATTTGTATGGAAATAAAATCAGGTTTTTATGTTTGTAAGCGTTAATATATCATTTCTGTTGTAAATGGCAAAAAGTTGATGTTAATCTAAAAACTTCGGGTGTTTAAATGTTGTTGTAAATATATGTTGTTAATATACCAATTTCTGTTGTAAATGGTCGGGTATTTTTAACCCACTATTCAATAATAGATATTCTTTATTTTATAAATAAAAACACGACAAATGTTTATTTTTTATTAAATGATCTTCAAAACTTTTAATTTATTTTCTTGTTTACTTATTTCCCTTCTATTCAATTTTAACAATAAAGTAATAAGACTTTAATGAATATCAAGCGATAGACTACATACAAAAGACCAAATTACCTCCCCCTTGTGGAGGAATATTGGTACAATTGTAAATTATAGCGCATATTTGAATAATAAATCTATAGAGTTTATATAGATATTAATTATTTAATATGTAAATAAATTGAAAAACTGTTTAATTTGTAGGATGATTCTTGAAAAAATATCACACTATAAATTATGATAAAGACCTCTATATAAAATTAAAGTTTAATATAATCGAAAAAATTGAAAAAAAGAAAAGAAAAAGAAAAGTGAAGACATAATATAATTAATGATTGAGCTATTATAATCCAACTTGCATATTTTTGTTCTCACTCATTATAATTACCAACCTCTCATTGTGGCCGCCATATTATGGTGACTTGCTCTCCTCAAACTACAATAAGTGTACTAGAAATTATGAAAAAAAAGGATTGGATTAAAAATTCATATTTGGCCACGAAAAATTGGTTCGAATTAAATAATTTATGGTTTTACCAAAACTATAGAAGTACAAAAGCACAAGCGATGGAAATTGAAGCACTTTGTGTCTGCCACTTAAAGTGCAACTACATATTTTCATGTCCACCACATTTTTTAAATTCTGCCATACCCCCACTTTAACATTTTTTTTTCTTTTTTAACAAAACTCTCTAACATTTGGTGTTACCTACAATTAGAAGTAAAACTTAATTATGAGGGCCTGAAATTCTATAAAAAAATGTAATAAAAATTAAAGTTCGCATGAATTTTAGGAGTTAAAAATATGTATACTACCTATATAATACTTACAAATTATTCTTATAATCTTAAATATTGGAGGTATATAACTAATTTTCTGATATTAAAATAATTCTTTGAGCTATTTTTTTTTTAAAAAATGTGTATTAGATTTCCTAAAATATCCTTTTGATAATTTGTATTTTTGAATCCCCCTTATAAGGGTAATTATAAATAGGGATACACATGAGGACAAATTATAAATTTGAAGAATAAGGTGGATTGATATATTACATTCAGTATACTAAAATAAATTCCTCTACCAACTCTTATATTTTAAATGGGAAGAGTAAAAATGCGTAGTAAGTCATCACGCCACCACCCTTCAATTCCTTTTTCATTTTTATAGACTAATTTAAAGTTCGGTAAATATTTAGTTTCAATTAGAAAGAAATTGATTTAATCCAATTTTTGTTCTTATAGTTTATCCTTAATTATTTTGTTTTGGACTATTTTACCTTTTGAGAGAACAAAACTTATGACTTGAAACTATAAGGACTAAAATTAAAATAAATGAAAATTATATAATAACTAAACACTATATTAACAACAACAAAAAGAGGCACAAAACTTGAACCCTTCGAATGGCAAATCTGTTATTAATGTTTATATTTAGCGCATTTTCATATCGCAACTATTCCTTCTTCATATGTATATAAATATAGACATGCTGCAACCCTCATGTGGCCATCTGAACAAAAACACACAAAAAAGCTTCATACTCTCTTCCAAAAAAAAAATGCAAGCCAAACCATTCATCACATTCCCTCCTTCTCCTCCTCCTCCTCATCCTTCTCTAATCCCCTCCACAAAATCACCTCCGGTGAACCAACCTTCATTATCTCCGCCCACCACTGTGCCTAGAGCAATATCAATCTCCACGCCAGATACCCGAGTGACAGTGCCGATACCGATGCCGGTGCCGGTGCCGGTACCGGTACCGCCAACCATAGAGCTTGATGATTCTATAGCAGCTTTTTGGGATTACCAATTCCTATTTGTTTCCCAACGCCAAGAGACAACCCAACCAGTAACACTACGTGTGGTGGACGGGGCAATACCAGCCGACTTTCCGTCCGGCACATACTATTTAACAGGGCCGGGGCTTTTCTCCGACGATCACGGCTCCACGGTTCACCCACTAGATGGTCATGGTTACCTGAGAGCCTTCAGCATCGATAATGTGAGTAAGAAAGTGAAATATATGGCTAAGTACGTGAAGACGGAGGCTCAGGTGGAGGAGCATGACCCGAAAACTGGCACGTGGCGGTTTACACATAGGGGTCCATTTTCGGTATTGAAAGGAGGAAGGAAGGTTGGGAATACCAAGGTGATGAAGAATGTGGCTAATACTAGCGTTCTCAGGTGGGGAGATAAGTTATTGTGTTTCTGGGAAGGTGGGGAACCCTATGAGATCGAATCTGGTACGTTGGATACCGTTGGACGGTTTGATATGATGGAGATGGACGGATGTGATTTGAATCCGGCCAAGAGCAAACTTGATGGTGATGCATGGGAACTAGCTGCCGGACTCTTGAAGCCTATTTTGTATGGTACGTTATCTTCTTCTATTTACTCTCTTATTGTTTTAGTCAAAACGTGATTTTGCTTAAAATCAATGTAAAATCAAATACAATATATTTATATAACACTGTTATCATATTTATAAGACACTTTTAATAGGTTTCACTGGAACAAAAAAGACTTTATATTTTATTAACTCTGCCTTATAATTTAACAACTTCCTAATTATTTATCCCTATTTAATATATATTATACCTTAGGAAAATAAAGACTATGTAATAATAAATGTGAATGGCATACATTCATATGAAAATAGTATAAGATATAATTTATATATTACTATATTATTCATAAGTTATAAAGAGTAGTACTTATGTTGAAATCCTATTTTGCAAAGATAAGCACTTATAATTTAATTGATATAATAGATAGTAATTAAATTTTATATGTGATGCATGAGATACATAATAATTAAAAGTGTTTGAAAAACACATTACTTTTCTATCATTTAAATGCTGTTGAAATGTATAAACAAAGTCAAAAGGAAAGAACGAAAATATGTGAAAAGAATACAAAAAATATTGCATAGAGTGAGAAAATAGCTGCACTACAGTTATAATATTATATAAAAATAAGGCTAAAGTATACATTTGGTCCTTTATGTTTGCCTCTGGTATCATTTTAATCTCTTAAGTTTGTAAAGTATATGTTTGGTCCCTAAATGTTAACACCGTTAGTTTCACTTAACGGAAAATACTGACTCAACAATTTTAAGCGATGATTGTGCAATTAAATGTTGATCAAGCATGCTAATATGTTAGTATTATAATAAATTAATATTTTAAATCCTATTAATTGAAAAATATTTAATTTTCTTGAGAAAAAAATATATATTTAATCTTCACAAATTGTGAAAAACTACAAAAAAATGATCTGTGAAGATTTTTTTTTTTCAAATTAATAGCATTTAAAATATTAATTTATTAAAATACTAACATATAAGCATGCTTGGTCAACATTTAATTGCACGATCATCGCTTAAAATTATTGAGTCAATATTTTTTAAAGTCAAACTAACGGTGTTAACATTAAGGGGACCATACGTACGCACTTTACAAACTTAATGGACTAAAATGATCAGAAAAAACATAAAAGACCAAATGTATATTTTAAATAATTAATATGGTTGTATATTTTCTATTTTGTAATAGTTGGATGTTGTTGAAATGTATAAACAAAGTAAAAAGGAAACATATTGTTTTTTTTTTTAAACACTCATACATTCATGGAAGTGATAATGATGATTAAGTGGTAGTGAGTCTGAGTGTTTTTGTCAAATATTTATTTATTTTTCAGTGAATGTCTGTGTCAACTAATTAAAGCAGATGGCAGTCAAAATAATTAAAACTACACTGCTATGATGTGAAAAAGATCATGGAAAAGTTACAAAAGTCAAGAGGATACATACTACTTTTTTCCATTCTCTATCTATATCTTTTATACTATATAAAAATAAAGATTTTTTCTAAAGAAATAATAAAGTATAATTAAAAATGTATACTTCATACTGTAAAAAATAAAAAATAAAAATCAAATCAAGATAAATTTATTTTATTTCATTGTTTTACAAAGATGTTCTTTAAGTTAAGATGGTTTCACTCATTACAATATATGCAAAGTGCCCACTTCCTATAGATTTGAATCAAGTCAAATCATTTGATAATATATATATTGATAATCAAATCATGTAGTTTAATTTCAAATTGAACCTAATTATTTTTTTCAAAGATATGTAAAATTTCTTCCATTGCGTGTTATTTATAATTAATTTTAAAATTTTTCATTACTGTTTTCCCATAGCTGATTGTAATATTATAGTTAATTACTTGAACATAGAACACACACATACACATATTTCCTAAGCACATTTTTCAAATTAAAAATACATAAATTAAATTATGGAAGTAGAAACAATCAAGCTACTCTCCGTGTATATGCAAGAGTTTGAATAGCATCAAACGTTAACGATTTTTCTTCCATTAGTGGGAAAAAACATTGACTTATTATTTTTAAACAATAAGGTTTCTGATCTTTATATATATCCTACCACTTTGATTATTAAATATAAATAATATATAATAGAAATGGGTGGCCAAGTTGCTTGTGATAATGATGTTGAATGATGAGCAAATAATAAAAATTTACCAAAAGGAATAGTATTAGTTTGATGAGTGGGAGTTGTTATGTGATTTTTGGACATGTAGTACCCAACACAAACGTACTGCACAACCCATTAATTCTCTATACAATATCTTAAATATAAGAGTTCACAGAGAATGCATTAAAATTTACTTTGATCTTAAATATAAAATCTTAATTTACTTCATATCCCAAATTTATACTCATGTGGTCTTAATGTAAGATCTAATTTATTAATATGATTAGATTATAGAAGTTAGTTAAGTTAGTTAATATAATCTGTATTGTCTAAAGCTCTAATCATTGTCTCTTCTACTTGATAATTGTTAAGGGAGTATCAATTTAAGGAAAAAAAATTGATAAACATATAAAATAAGTCTTACATTTAAGACTAATATCAACTCCCTAATAAGATTTTGCATTAAGGTCTAGAAGAGTGAAAGATTGTTTTTTTCCCCTTTTGATAAAAAAATAAAATGATATTAATTAAATGAAAAAGTTTACAGAGTATCAAAGCAAATGCAGTAAACAAATTGAAATTAAAGTTTTCATAAAATTGGAAGAGTAATTTGTTTTCATAAACTGTCTTTATTGATTACATATATTAAAAATATTTTTTGTATTAAGGAGTAGTTTTCAGTACAAATAATTAAAATAAGTACTTTAGAGAACCATCACCCATTTTTTTTTTTATAAATAACTAGTTTTACTAATTTAATTTTCTTAATATTTATAAATTAGTTATATATAACTCTTATAAAATTAAAGAATGGAGAGAGTATAATCCAAAATATACATAGTGCATATTGTCCATTCGGAAATTGGTTATTCCTATATCGAAAAAAAGAAAAGAAATGGGTTATTCAATAATAGCCAATTTTTTCTGATAAAAATAATAATAATAACCAACTTTTATATTGGGCAAAAATATAGTGTCACAAACCATTATTATTGTCTCCTAGTTTTTGTTTCTTTTGGAACACAAAACTCTGTTGACACTTTTGGCATTATTTGCCAATTTACAATTTTCCTTTTGTTTGTGCATTTGGATTCCTGCATATATTATATATAATATATATGTATGTATGTATATATATATATATATATTCCTGCATATATATAAATATGCGGGGGACCAAGTGCTTCCAGTAATGACACATGACGTAATTTTTGTCTAGAGATCAAATTATTTCGTACTTTGAAAGTGGAGAAAAAATAATATTTTTATGGATTTGAAAAATCTTTAATCTTTGTTTACTTCTCCCTTATAGTGTCGTTCATAGTTATGTATTAATCGAGACTAGATGCTAATGGATTTTTTATATTTTGTTGATATTGATATTGATTATATCGATATTTGATTAAAAAAAGATATTGATTATATCGATAATTTATACATAAAGACAACAAATTGTTTGTTATTGGGGCAAACAAAAAGAAGGATTGATATTATTATCAGATATTGAAATGATTTAGCTAATATACATTTAAAATTTGAATTCTATTCATTTCTTAAATATAAATAATAAAAATTATAATGAATTTAAATAATATTTATCAATAAAAAAAAGAAGAATAAAATTTGAATTATTGGTATCAAATTTAAATAATCTACATATACTATGCAGATGCAGAATAAAGCAGTATTATGCTGCTGCTATAAAACATCATAAAATCCAAACTGATATTGGTATATTAACGTTAGTTAATAGTTAATATCAAAGAACATTATTGTACTACACACCATATGTTATTTAATTTTATTCAATAATTTTCTGGGATATATCATTAATTTAATACTAGAGTTTTAACTTAGTAAGTAATTATATTAGTTAATGAGGGTATATTCTATATACAGGAGTGTTTAAGATGCCCCCAAGGAGGCTTTTGTCGCATTATAAGGTGGATGCTAGCAGGAACAGGCTTCTTACAGTGTCATGCAATGCAGAGGATATGCTTCTTCCACGTAGCAATTTCACATTTTGCGGTAAGTGGAAACATGGAAATTATAAATTTTCCATGCAAATAAATAAATAAATAAGGAAAGTATAAATTTATAATATTTCCATGATATTGAAGTAATTTGTTTAATTATATTTAAATTCGGTTACTTACATGGGTAAAATCATATTTTTCCAAAATTTTATTTTTGTGACCTCTAATTATATATAATGTTTCAATTTAGTCCCTTAATTTTATACCGATCATTGTTATTTTAAAAGTTAAATTCAAAATGTTAGTTTTTGTAAATATTTTGTTAACCTTTAAAATTTTAATGTCAGTCATCTTTATTAATGAAATTAACCGTGTTAATGTATGGATTTTTTTAGAATATGATTCGAAGTTCCAGTTAGTACAGAAACAAGAGTTCAAGATTCCTGACCACTTGATGATCCACGATTGGGCCTTCACGGACTCTCATTATATAATATTTGCCAATCGCATCAAACTCGATGTGCTAGGTAAACATTTCCAACATTTCTTATTTCAAATTGACTTAAAATGACCTTTAAGTGGATTAATCTTCAATAATGCCTCTTGTAAATCAAAGCATGTCACCTTTAATCACATCAAGCATTTTGCATGCACTATTCGCGTTTGTGACTTCCCATTATGCATTAAAACATGAATTTGGGCCTAAATACATAAGATTATTACTCTTTCGGTCCTAAATATAAGATATAGTTAATTTTTTTAGGAAGGATTAAGAAAGTTAAATAAGTTACTTAATTATATAATATGTTGTGGATCATTATATTATATATTAGTTTATATTTAGGAAAACTAGTTTGAAGAAAAACCAATAAATATAAATATTTTAAAATAATTTAATTAGTTTTTTAATATCTCCAAAAAATCAACTTTATCTTATATTTAAGCGGAGGGAGTATAGCCTAATTTGCCACCGTCAAACAGTTTCCTTAATATTTTGACTTGTGTCCAAATTTGTGATCTTTTTAGACCTCCAAAAAAATATTTATGTTCATTTTTCATGTAATAAATGAGATTGTGCATATTAATTGTAACCATAAAGATAAAGAAAGAAGAATAGTTGAAAAATATAATCATAAATGAGGGAAAAGTTGAAAATTTCTTGAATATGAGATTTGATTCTTATAAATAAAATCGAGTGATATTATAACATCAATATGAATTCCTTTCGAATGGCTTTCTTCCACTTGACCGGTATCATGCAAAATGACATAATTGCCCTCTGAATTGATATCACAGGGTCAATGGGTGCAGTGTGCGGAGTATCGCCAATGATATCAGCATTAACCGTGAATCCAAGTCAGCATACATCACCTATTTACTTGCTGCCACGTTTCCCAAACTCTTCTTCAAGTAGAGACTGGACCGTTCCGGTTCAAGCCCCTTCTCAACTCTGGTTCCTCCACGTGGCCAATGCCTTTGAAGTACTTTCCAATGATTCTGAGGGCACTTTCGACATTCACATCCAAGCCTCTGCTTGCTCTTACCAATGGTTCAACTTCCGCAGCCTTTTTGGTACGTTTTGCCTATTTTTCACACGCAGGAATGGTGTCCACGAGAGTGAGATTTGTGCCGTTTCGCAAAACTGAAGATATTTTTATTGTTTGCATTAGGTTACAATTGGCAACGACAAAAGCTTGACCCTTCCATTATGAATGTGAAAGAAGGCGAAAACGAGTTGCCTCATCTTGTTCAGGTACAAACCCACTTTTAATTAATGCATGGACAGGCCCATTTTCATATTTGGGCCCACTAGAATAGTAGGCCCACTTTCAGAGTGCATATATAATTATTTAGACTTTACTTTTAAGTTTTTTAACGTGTGAGTTCTAGATAGAATGAGTTAGTTTAATTTCTTATAATATGACGAATCAAGGTTTAAATAGGAGTCTTTCTTGGAGATGTTATAATATGAGGAACGAGGTTTAATCATTCTTGAATCCGTTAATGTCTTGAATAGAATCGATATGAATGTGAGGATACTTATACTTATCAATTTTTTTTTTTCCCCTAATATGAATATGAAAGGGAGATAAAGATATAATGACCTTCAAAATATGATAATACTAAAATTAACCGTTGAAATGATTTAATTTCTATAAAGTCCTTGGGGTCCCGGAATTGAGTTTTCCTTTTGTTAAATGGTTTAATTGCATTAAGTGACATCAGTTGCCACTAGCTTAGTTGTTATTGTTTTTTTTAATAAGTTAAATTGTTACTTTTTAAATCGTTGTTCTCTGTAGAAAGAAGTCTCATTGAAATTAGTTTTCACTGTCTTAGTTGTTATTGTTATTTAATAAGTTAAAGATGTTACTTGTTAAATTGTTGCCATTTTCAATTAGGTAATTTTATTACAATATATAATATTTAGACTAAATTCTAAATACTTTAGAATGATTAGACCATTGTAGGGTATTAAAATTAAGATTTGGAAGCTATAGTTGTTTTTTTAAAAAAATATTTCTCCCTTTGTCTAATATGAACACATAAACACTCTTTTTCTTTTAATTTTGTTATATGAACGTGGATGATGAATCACAGGTATCAATAAAGCTAGATAGCGATCAGAAATGCGAGGAATGTAGTGTAAAGCAAGTGAAACAGTGGAAAAAGTCATCAGATTTTCCAGTAATAAATCCATCATTTTCTGGGAAAAAGAACAGATATGTTTATGCAGCAACTACATTAGGACGTCGCAAAGCATTGCCACATTTCCCATTTGACACAGTTGTGAAGTTGGATTCATCAAGTGGCTCTGTCCAAACTTGGTCTGTTGGAGCTCGCAGATTTGTTGGTGAACCTATCTTTGTTCCCACAAGTCATAGTCATGATGGAGAAGAAGACGATGGATACCTCCTCGTCGTAGAGGTAACCAATCCTTGCTTCAATCATAAATATATACAGAAGATAGAGAACTAGTTTGTAAATATTATATAAGGAAATTAGTTTAGTTTGTTTATTTGTGATAAGTATGTATTGATTTCACTAAAATATCTCTTTAATTAATTATTTACCTGAAAATTGTTCTCATTGATCAAGATTACCTTTTTTTTTTTTTTTTTTTTTTTTTAAAGTATGTGCAATCAATATGATTGTTTAGGAAAATAATTATACAGTTTGCGAATTATAGTGCATTATTGAGGTATTACATTTTGGAAAAAAAAAAAAACCCTATAAGTAGTTCTTATATTTATGATTAGACGGAGTAATATATAATTTTGTAGATTAATTTCTTTGATGTAAGTACTTATACTTTTAATCCTTCTACATTTTTTTTTTTAAGTACATGGGAAAATTGGAGAAAAATCCTTCATTGAAAATTTTGGGTGAAAAAACTTAATAAATTTTTACACACAAAAAGTATCAGTGCTCTATAAAATTTTGAGGTATTACATTTTGCTCTATAACATTCCCAAATTTTCCCTTTTTTAAGGACACAATTTTTAAGGATAAAATTTATTTTAAAAAATCTTTTTCATACTGATGAAATGAAAATTTCTCTTGAATTATACGTGAGTCGACGTCCATCCATTATATAGGACTATAAAATCGTTTTGTTGTTTAAAAACATTTTTATCATATTGTTTTTGTGGGATATTCTTTTTAATATACTTTTATATGACATGGAAGTCACACACACACATCAATGTCATCACAACTTTAATATCTATCAAAAGCTATACTATTCATTTTTCAAAAACAATATGACTCATCTTAAATTTTATTCTTAAAAGGATTCTGTTAATTAATTGGATTATTATTAGTTTAAGAATTTAATTGTTATAATAAAAATTGCTAATTTGTGTTTTGGTTTTGGGTTGATTATTGTGCAGTATGCAGTGGCAATGCAGAGATGTTATCTGGTGATCTTAAATACAAAGAAGATTGGCGCAAGCAATGCGGTTGTGGCCAGAATAGAAATCCCAAGGAATTTGAACTTTCCTCTAGGTTTTCATGGATTTTGGGCTCCTGAGAATAAATTTTAATTTTATTATTTATGCATGTTTATCTTGTTCGTAATTCTTTTATATCTTTCGAATGTTAGTATTTTTATTTGTAATCAATATATAATATATAAATATAAGATGAACTCTTCAGTTGATTTCTTATCTTCTCTATAGTACACATGATCACGCTTTAATCATGAATGTATACTGTTGGAAAACCCGAACTAACAATCAATAATTAAAAAATTGGATTCATTAGAAGATTTTATCATCAATCGATTTATGACCAAAATTCTTAATGTTTAATTTTTAGAATATAGTATGAAATATGAAATTTATAACAAATCATACTGCTCAACTCTTCTCTTAGTGCATGAAACTAATTGTATCTGAGTATATTTGATAGTTCAACTGTGAAAGTTTTTTATGGGGGTAGAGACGTAGAGTAATGCAAATTTGAAGTGAAAATGACCAAAATAAGGTCTTTTCCGGTGGAGAATAACAAGCGAGCTTATGCCCAAATCATGAGAAAAAAAAAAGATACATATACGGAGCTTTCAAGAGAGAGAAGAAAAGGCGATTGACGGAGCTTTCGAGATCGGATCGAAGAGAGGACTCCGCCACCCACTGTGACGGAGGAAATGAGCGTCCCCTCCGATCGCTCTTGGCGAGGGGAAGGTGAGGATCTAGATCATGAGGGTGATGAGTTGGGGCATAGGAAGAGGAAGGTGCGTTTTGCTGCAACGGAATTTACGGGGGTAGAATCAGTGAAGGTGCGTGAGGAGAGTTGGATGCGGACTGACGAGAAGGTGCAATCGCCGAAGTCTTATAGGGAATCACTTCTGCAAAATGTGAATTCAAGGCTCAATTGGTGGGAATGGGCGAGAAATGAAGATGAGGAAGAAACAGAGGAGTACGGTGCCGACATGGACTTTGAAAAAGTCTTGAACCCTTGCGATGGAATCACGCTAGATATATATGTCTAATCCTCTCTGTCCAGGTTTTAGCTTCAAGGAGAAGGAGAAGGAGAGACTTCAGAGGCCTTTCCGAAGGACTTTGGGGGTGAAGCTAATGGGAAGACAACCGGCATATAGCTTTATGTTGAAGAAATTAAGGAAGTTCTGGGAAAGGAAGGGTAAGATTGATATCTTTGACTTGGAAAATGAATTCTATCTTGTGAATTTCCAACATAACGAGGACTACATAGGGGCTCTAATTGGAGGTCCGTGGGTAATAGCTGATGCCTACTTGAGTGTTTCACGCTGGAAGAAGGAATTCAATCCGAAAAATGAGAAGATTGAATCTCTGATTGCTTGGGTCAGATTCCCTGAGTTACCTGCCCCACTCTTTGATAAGAAATTCATGTTGAATCTAGGGAATGCAATTGGGAAAGCTATCCGCCTTGATGTGCATATGGCCCAAAGATCTAGAGGCAAGTTCACACGTATGTGCATAGAGCTAGATCTCACGAAGCCGTTGATTCGAGCGTTTAGTGTGGAGGGACACAAACTGGATGTAGTGTATGAGAGCCTGAATAGTTTGTGCACAAATTGTGGATGGTTCGGGCATAACAAAGATGTGTGTGAGAGATTTCACAAAGCAAAGGCAGAGGTAGGTATGGATGTGGACTTTCAGGGGGGAAACGAGCAGGTTTCGGTAGATGAGGTAGAGGCTAAGGAAGTATGGAGGACAGTGCAACGGGTAAGAAGGCCAAGGAAAGTTGAGGTTGCTATTCCGGAGAACAACATTGGGTCCAGGTTCACGGTTTTAAGAGAGGATGTGGATCAGGAGGGTGGTGGAGTAAATGGGGATCATTTGGAGGTAAAGTTGGGGTCTGATAAGGTGATGGCGCAAACGGCTAGGGTGAAAAGCCAGATCTATCAGAATAAACACGGAAAGATGAGTGGATCGAAATTCGGGGGGGCTGCAGTAGTGTCTTCAGCAAAGGTTTCTATGGAGAGAGTTGCACAAGGAGTTACCAAGTTAATGAGGCGAGGAGGGAGAAAGTTGCATCAACAAAAGGTAACGTGGTTCTGTCTAATAGAGTCTCTGAAGAGAATCAACTCAGTGTAAATTGTTTTGTAGTTCATGAGAGTAATATGAATCAGTACAAAGGAAAGGAAGTGAATGCTTCAAGAAGGAGAACCTGCATCCGGGGGAAAATCTGATGAGGATGGAGGGAAGCACTAATGATGCTAGTATGTTGGGAGGGGATGAAATCCCGCCGGTGTGTGAAGGTGTGAGCATGGGGGAAGTGTTCACTACCCGTGGGCTTGCGGAAGTTTAATCTCGGTGTAGCACTTTTACTTTTTAAAGTTGGTTTATGATGAATATTTTAACATGGAATTGTAGGGGTGCAGCGAGCAAGTCTTTTGCTATTGTCCTAAGAGATTTGAAACATAGGTATAAGGTGGATGTGGTGGTCATTTTGGAGCCTCGAGTGAGTGGAAGTGCAGCAACAAAGATTATTAAGAGTTGGGGTTTCAAATACTCAGTGAGAGTGGAGGCTGTGGGTTTCTCAGGGGGATTTGGTTGCTGTGGAGTTTGGAAGATATTGGTGTGGATGTTTTATTAAAAGAGGAACAGTTCATACATTGTAGATTGAAAAGAGGTTCTAAAGAAATGTTCTTTTTTGCTGTATATACGAGTTCATGTGAACTACGGCGGCAACAGGCTTGGAGTTCGTTGCATAGATTGGCTATGGAAATTTAGGAACCTTGGCTAGTGGCTGGGGACTTCAATGAAATTAAGACCCCTTTGGAGCAAAAAAGGGGGGGCGTATAAGGGAAGCGAGGTGCAAAAAGTTTAATGAGTGGATCCAGAATTGTAGCCTCCTTGATATGGAAACAAGTGGTTCTTTCTTTACTTGGAAAGGGCCGAAATGGGAGGGGTTAGAAAGGGTGTTTAAAAGGCTGGACTGGTGTCTATGCAATGTGAGGTAGCTGGAGATGTTTGAGGATGCAGATATTAGAGTTATTCCTAGAGTGGGATCTGATCATTATCCACTACTGATTAAAATGATTTTGGTTCCTTCTAGAGCTGGATGTCGTACTTTTCGGTATGAAATGGCTTGGCAGATGCATGGTGGTTTTGAGGAGTTCCTACGGGAGAGTTGGAAGGAAGGTGGAGAGCTTAATGAGATGCTGGTGTTACTGCAACAAGATTTAAAACAGTGGAATAAAGAGGTCTTTGGAAGAATAAAGTGGCGTAAGAAAAGATTGTTCAATAGACTAAATGGAATTCAGACTTGCATGGAGAGACGTGGAAATCCATTTCTAGCCCATTTAAAGAGGGAGCTGGAAGAGGAGCTTTTACAAACATTGAGGCAAGAGGAAGTGCTATGGTTTCAAAAATCTAGGGGTAGATGGTTGGAGGAGGGGGATAGGAATACAAGGTATTATCATACTAAGACCTTGTGTAGAAGAAGGAGAAACAAGATCAAAATGCTAAAAAATCCAGTGGGAGCATGGGTGGAGGATGAGGAAGGGATTGTGTCCCTAATTCATGAATATTATGTAAACCTGTTTAGGGAGAGTCAGGAGGATAGAGGCTGGATTTTGACTTCTCAAAGATGGGGGAAGTGAAAGAAGAGCAGCTGAGTTGTTTGGGAAGAAGTGTAAGTTGGGAGGAAATTAAAAGGGCGTTTTTTCAAATGGGTGCTCTCAAAGCACCAGGAGGAGATGGATTTCCAGCAGCTTTCTATCAGATTAACTGGCGGACAGTGGGGAGTTCAGTCATAAACTTCATAAGAGGTTTGTGGGAGGAGCTAGATAGGATCAGCAGCATAAATGACACTTTGCTGGTTCTTATACCCAAGGTGGAGCAACCGGAAATGGTAAGTCAGTTTTGGCCTATTGCCCTTTGTAATGTTTTATATAAGGGACTGTCAAAAGTTATTGTGAATAGGCTGAAACCGCTAATGAATAGACTAGTATCGCCGTTCCAAACTAGTTTTGTGCCCGGGAGAAGTATACAAGATAATATTATTGTTGCAAAAGAGATTGTACATTCCATAAATCGGATTAGAGGAAAGAGAGGTTTCATGGTAATCAAAATAGACCTTGAAAAAGCGTACGATATGATGAATTGGAATTTTATTGGTAATATTTTGAAGGAAATTGGAATTGATGAGAAACTTAGGAATATAATAAGGGGATGCATGACAATGACGAATATGGCAGTGATGTGGAATGGATGTAGGAGGGATACATTTATGCTGTCTAAGGGATTGAGACAAGGGGATCCACTTTCCCCATATCTTTTTGTGCTAGGGATGGAGAAGTTAACCCATCTAATTGTAGATTGTGTCAGTAAAGGAAAATGGAGACCTTTTAAGATGGGAAGACATGGCATTGCTATTGATCTGTGAGGAAAATATAGAGCAGATGGGACTAGTTATGGATATTCTTAATCATTTTGGGGAGATTTCAGGCTAGAAGGTCAATGGGCAAAAAACCAGCATATTCTTCTCAAAGAATGTTGAGAGGAGGACCCAAAATGAGATTTGTTTGCTTGCTGATTTTAAGAAAATGGATGAATTAGGGAGGTATCTGGGGGCCTTTATGTCCAACGGAAGATAAATCAAGAGAAGGTTTTAGCACCTCATTGATAAATTACAGGGGAAATTGAGTGCTTGGAAGAAACAAACACTGTCCTTAGCTGGTCGAATTACCTTGGTACAGGCGGTTACTAACCAAATGGCTACTTTCACTATGCAGCATACTCTTTTACCAGCAAATGTGAGAACGCAGATAGAAAAAATGCAGCGGGAGTTCATTTGGGGGAGTGAGGCCGACGAAGGAGGGTTCACGCTGTGAGCTGGGATACTATATGTAAAGCTAAGAATAATGGTGGTCTATGTATGCGAGACCTGAAGGTGATGAATAAGGCCTTATTAGGCAAGGTTGCATGGAACGTTATTACTATGCCGAGTAGCCTCTGTGCTATGGTTCAAAGAGGAAAGTATGGAAGGGGGCGAGAGCTCCATAAGGAGTGTAAAACAATGAAAACATATAATACCCGAAAATATTTATTTATCATAAATATTATAAATAATACACATTAAAATAGGAGAGTGTGTTGTCTCTAAATTGTGTAGTTTATTTGTTTAAATTCTTGGGCAAATTCTTCATTGAATTTTAATAAATCAAAATCCAATTTTCTAATTAGGGATCATAAATTGCCCTATAATTATTAAATTAATACATGGTGCATAAATGACCATGTAAAGCCAAAAGTTGTGAGGAAATAATTAAACCAATTAGAGAAAATTACCAACAATTAGTGGATAATTCAATCTACATTAATTGAATTAATTTCATAAGCTTTCATAAAATAAAGTATCATAATTAAGTGAAATCTTAATTAATTCATAATAGACAAAAAAATGGCATGAAAATACTAATTCCAATTAAAGGTAATTAATAGTAATTTATGGACAATTAAACTAACATTAAAATAAATAAATGGATTAAATTCCATAATTGTGGTTAGTGGCAATTACTGAGCATTAAATTAGGATATTCTAATTTGATTAAAAGCTAAGGACCAATGAAAATTTAATGTTAGCATGAGATGAGCTATTTAGCATCCTAATTAATCTAGGAACCAATCATATAATCACTAATACATTTAGTAACACCTTAAACACCACTTTAGGAGTACTAATTGGGGATTTAATCATTAACCTCATGGATTAATGATGGGGGGCAGTTTTGACACATAAAAGGGAGAGAGGAAATTTGTTAAAATATCTAGATATTATAAAATATGAGCACATGCAAATTTTAAGAAAAGATCTTCAATAGTGAAAGTAAGATTTTTCTACCAAAAATGAAAGGCCAAGATTAAATATCATAAAGTTAAATCTAATGGACCTAATTAAGTACATAATTAACTTAATCCAAGTGAAATTGGATAAGCCAATGAGAGATTAAGGGAGAATATTTTATGATTAATATATTTTAAAAACTAAGAGCACATGGAATTTAAAATAAAAATCTTCAATGGTAGGATATTTCTACCTAAATAAAATCAAGATTTAATTTCATAAAGTTAAAATTAATGGTTCTAATTAATCTTGAAATTAAGCTTAATGATAATTAAGCAACCAAGAGGAAGATTAAGTGTCACTTATAAGATTCAAATTAAAGCACAAAAAAAATTAAAAGTAAATCAAGGGGGAGGGGGCGATTTTACTAGAAAAAAAAGAGAGAAGTGAATTGATTAATATTAAACTTACACACACATGGGATAGATGTTGAATAAGTTGGAAGAGGATAAGTTCTTGAAAAAGCAAGAGAAGGTAATAGGAGGGAGAGGGGGACGGTTTTTGGGAAGGAAAAAGGAAGAAGGAAAAATGAAAACTTAGTGAAAAAGAAAAGGGCAAAGTGGTAATTCCACATGTGGGGCCCACAACTTTTGAACAACCAATAGGAAAAATCAATGAAAAATGGTTTAATCCTGTGTAAATTAAATTAACTATTGAGATTAATTCAAGACACAAGTAAATAAGAATCTATACAAAATAAATTGTATCTTGAGAAGCTTTGATCATAGATCAAATATAAGGATTTATTATGAACAAGCATATTTTAAGCTTGGATTAGGTTATCTTCAAAATCATTTTCTCAACTTTTGGAATTAATCTTAAAGTGATTAAAAGGCTATTAGGGGCTTCTAATGAAGCCATGATTTTTGTGATTAGAGTATTAAAGAGGAAAAGATTAATCAATTATAATACTATAATCAAATATTATATAAGATAAGAGCACATGTGTTTTAAAGCAAAAGATCTTCAATAGTAGTAGCCTTGTTGGAAAAATAAGAGTCAAGCATTCTAAACATAATATCTCAACTAATTAAGCTAATAAAGATGAACCAATCAAAAGCTTGGGTTAGAGATAATATGACACATTATTAAACACAAGCCAAGAGTGAATGAACAATAGGGGGGCCACGTTTTGCTTGTTGTAGAAGAGGAAGGGGTCAAACAAAATCAAGATATTTTCTTAATCACCCATGGTATGAAGTAGGCCAACAAGGCAAGAGTACAAGAGTAGTTATGAGAGGAAAAGAGATTTTTTTAAGAGAATGAGAGAGAGGGCACGGTTGGAGAAGGAGGAAAGGTGAGGATTGTTTTTCATAATTTAACCTAAATCCTATGGTTGAGATGCAAGAAGAGAAGGCTTAGGAAAATTACCAAAGTAGCCATGACAATTTCCTATAAATAGAGGCCTTAAGTCTTCATAATTCTTCACACCAAAAACAAGCATAGCATCTGATTCTATGAGTGAAAGAGTGAGTGAGAGTCTTGGAGAAAGGAGGAGCAAAGTTCTAGGTAAGTTCTTCAGCTCTAGCTTTTGAGTTTTTAGTTAAATTGTTGTTTTAATCTTTGATCTTCTAGAATTATTTAGATTTCATGTTTTCTGAGTTTAAAAATGAGTTTATTTCGAAAAATTGATGAAGTAGAAGTTATTGTTGGAAAATATGCTCTTTGGTCACTTAAGCCCAATTGGGCATAAGTGAGACTACAGCCCAAGAGCCCTATGGCCCTTAGGGTTTAGGGTTAGGTCTTGGTGTAGTAGTATATAAACCTACTTTCACCCATTGAGAAACCTAATTCACAAGGAGGCTCTCATCAGAAATAAATCCCTAGAGGCAGACGTTCATCATTTGAACGGTTGCCCACACAACCATCCTATCCCCCTCGAGAGATAGTCTGGAAGATCGATCATAGAGCGGACTTGGACTGTTCGTGACTTGGACTATTCAAGAAGAGGCTTTTAGATCGTTCATCTTTCCAGGTAATCAAAACGATGAAGGTTCATCTTTTTCTACATCGTCTCGGTTCGATACGCTTTCGCGTTTCTGGTAAGATTCCTACAATTGGTATCAGAGCCGGTTCGCGATGAGAAAAAGAACCAGTTTTGATTTAGTTTATGCGATCAAATCTCAGATTTTTCAAAATATTATTTTTTGAAAAATATGGCATCTATTTCTATATTTGTTATTGATTTCATGAGTATTATTCGTTTATAATTCAGATTTAATATTAGTTTTAATTTTAATCGGTTAATCGCTTTAATCCATGGTTAGATTTTCTCGTGTATTTCTTGATTTGTAACAAGGAGGCTAATCCCATATGATTAGGTTTTTCCTTGCTTGTTCTTATGTTTTTTCGAAATTTCTATGTTTTTTCCAAATTTCTTTTTGGAATGGGGTATGGTTTTTCCAAATTTTTCCAAATAAAAGTTCGAGATCAAGAAACTTCAAGAATATGAACATTCGACGCCGTACGACACGTTTCGTGGACTTAGACCTTGGATTTGGACAAACCATATATGGTTGGAAAGAGGACGAAAGACGAACAAAGTGGGAGTTGGACCGACGCCGGGGGAGCTGGCACGCGCCCCCACGCGCCGCCACAAGCCCTACGAGTGGGCTTCACGCGCCGGCAAAGAAGCAGCGTGTGAGGGCGCGTGGGGCCACCTTTCGGGGTGGTTCCGGTGGCCGTGTGATCGACTCCCCATGACGGTCCTTCCCCTGGAGTTTCGTGCTGAGATGACTTCGGGTGACGGCGCGACAAGATGCGACGGCTAGGGTTTCTCTTTTGCATCCTAGGGTTTCTAGCCAAAAAGTGGGTCTTTGGGCTTTTGGGCCCATGTACACCCTAAAGGGGCTTGAGACAGATACTATGGACAGAAAGAGAAATTTAAAGTTGTAATTTTCTATTTTATTTTAAATAGGAAAGCCATGGATTAAAGTTATTTGTTTAATTTAATGCTTTTATTGAATTGTATGAATTATATGTGCGATTAACATGATTTTAGAAATAACATGCCATATAGAATAGGAAGATGCCATATTGTTGCATAATCACATGTCATAAATGCATAGTAGCTATTATGTCTTGAATCGACTAGTATGATAGTTATTATGTGAGATTATTTAGGTTATCCACTAAATTAATTATAAATTATTATGATTTTATATTAAAATCTAGAATAATAATTGGATTAATTAATTGTGGAATTAAAAATCTAGACAAATAATCTAGGATATTTCCTAAGAGAATTGTATATTTAAGAGTGATTTAAAAATACTCTAAATTGAACAATTTTTGGAAATTAAAAATTCTAAATTTAAAAATTATTGAATGAGTGAAGGTTTTAAATTAAGCAATTAATTTTAAAACCTACGGGCCCCAATTGTGGGTTTATTAGTGAAATGGTTATATTTGAAGCCCCATCGGATAAGGATAATCGGATTTCGCTAGATTAAACCCTAATATTTTCAAAATTTTAGTAAAGTTTTGTATGGCCCATCGTCGGCAACACTTAGACACTAAAGATAATTTTGAAATTAAACAATGGTTAAATACATTCAACTTTGGTAAAATTGTTAACCCTCCCATCGAGGCTCGGCAATGGGGCGAAGGCCTAAAAATAACAATGTTAGTTTTACAAGTATCTTGCCCATCGTAAGCCTTGTAGAGATAACTAATGGATTGTTAAACAATAAACGAATAGTAGTTACTAGAATCTACTAGCGCAATATCTATTTGTTGTTAATTATAGTTTGTAATTAGTGTGTTTTTTTTTTTCCTTATTTTCAGAAAAATGTCTTTCAATCCTTTAGCTACAATCTTGAGCCAAAAACCTATGGATGGTACAAACTACAAACAATGGAAAACAAATTTGGATATTGTTCTTCAATATGAAAAGCTCAACTTTGTTCTAACTACCCCTATGCCAGCGCAGCCTGCTTTGAAGATGCGTACGTGGCAATCCGAGACAAAATTTCAGCAAGAGAAGGAAAAATGGGAGAAGGCGAATGTGGCGGTTATTTGCTATATTTTAGCTTGATCTCGCCGGTCACCTTCAGGAGCAAGTGATGAGCATGATTGAGAGTGGAGCAACAATGCTCCAGACTCTTGATGGCATGTTTGCTACGTCTAGCAGCTCTGCTAGGCAAAATGCGCTAAATTCAGTCACCAAGACAGTGATGTCTGGAGGAAGTGTGCGAGATCATTGTCTAACAATGATAGCAAACTTCAAGAAGGCTGAAGATCATGATGTCAAATTTGAACAAGAAGTAAAAGTTGACCTTCTATTGCAATCACTGCTGATTACTTCAATCATTTCAAGATGAATTATAATATGAATAAGATGAATCTTGATCTCACTCAACTGATGCATGAGCTTGAGAGTACTGAACAGTCTCTAGTCAAGCAGGGCAGTGCATTATTTGCTAGTGAAAATTCTGTGAAACCTAAGGGGAAACCCAAAGGAAAGAACAAGAACAAGAAAAAGAAGAAATCAGGTATTCCAGTTGTCAAAACAGTTGCAATGAAGCAGCCAAAAGGCAAGTGCTTCAAGTGCGGACAAAAGGGGCATTGGAAGAAAAATTGCCCACGTATGAATCAACCGGTATGGGTAATTTACATGTGATTGAGGCTTGTTTAGTGGAGAATCACAATGAAAAATGGATCGTTGATTCGGGAAGCCACTAACCATGTTTGTTACTCTTTGAAGTGGTTCAAACATAGCTTGCACTGTAAGTGAAGGACAAAGAGTTTTGAAGCTTGGAACTGGGGAGCTTGTGTACGCACTAGCAAGTGGGACAAGTTATTTTATCTTTTGATAATTGCAGAACTTTGGTTTTAGAAGACTGTTTATTTATTCCAGAATTTAAGAGGAATTTAATTTACGTTAGTTGTTTGGAAAAACATGGTTTGACGAGTTCAGTTTAATTCCTCGGTTTCAATAAGAAGTAAATCTTCTTTTATTTGTTCGGTGTAATGATTAATGGTCTTTATTTCCTTAATCTTGTTCCCTGTGAAGTTAATCATGTTGAATTAAGAGATGTTGAGCATATAAATTCATCAAAGAAAAGAAAAGTTTCCAATGAAACTTATCTTTGACATTTGAGGTTAGGTCATATTAACTCTAACAGGATACAAGGTTTGGTCAAAAGTGGGATTTTAAAATCCTGAACTTTGAACCGATACCAGTATGTGAATCTTGTTTAGAGGGTAAAATGACCAAGAGATCCTTCAAGGCCAAGGGAAAACGTGCCACACTTCATTTGGAATTGGTACATGCGATGTATGTGGACCAATAAATGTCCAAGCCAAAGGAGGGTATCGTATTTCATCACATTTTCTTGATGATTACTCTAGATTTGGACATGTGTACTTGATGCGTCACAAGTCCGAAGCTTTTGGAAAATTCCAAGAGTTCAAGGCGAGGCGTAAAAGCATCTTGGTGTTCAAATTAAGACCCTTCGATCTGATCGAGGGGGTGAATACCTATTTGGAGAGTTCATGTCTTACTTGATCAAAGAGGGGATAGTTTCACAATTATCCTCTCAAGGACACCCCAAATGAGAATGGAGTTCTTTGAAAGGAGAAATAGAACCCTTTTAGAAATGACAAGATCTATGCTCGTTATTCATCTCTTTCGATTCATTCGGGGGATATGCCTTAGAAACTGCTATGTATCTATTGAACTTAGCACCGTCCAAGTCGGTTTCAAAGACACCAATAGAATTGTGGAAAGGGTGCAAGCCCACCATGAAACATATTCGGATTTGGGGTGCTCCGCACATGTCTTGCAACGAAACCGAGATAAGATGGACTCGCGTCTTTGAAGTATGCATGTTTATAGGCTATCCTAAAGGAACCGAGAGGTTGGTTGTTTTATAGTCCAAAAGAAAAGAAGGTCATAGTAAGCACACACGCGACTTTCTTAGAGGAGGACTATATGGCAAATTATAAGCCAAGGAGTAAGGTTATTCTTGATGAGCTAGTCTCAGATCAAGTTTCACCACCACCTCCTCAGGCGGTTCCAGCATTTATTCCTGTGGTTGTTCAAAGAGGGGAAAATATGGAAAATATACACGAACATACATAGGAACGAAATAGAACCGAAGTTCAGCATAATGATGAACGTATGGAAGAACAAAATCACGAATTGGTTAATCCACCTAATGAGGGTCCTCATCAAGAAATTGTTAACCCACAAAATATGGACCCCCCTGTAGATGCACAACATCAAGTACGACAAAGTCGTAGTGGGAGATTGATTCGTAAACCTACAAGATTTCTCTTGTTGGGTGAGTCATATCGAGGATGTCATCATTGATGAAGATGATGATCCCACGAGTTATGACATGGCACTAGGAGATGTTGATGCTCGGGAATGGCTTGAGGCTATGAATCGTGAAATGGATTCTATGTATTCCAACTCGTTTGGTCTCTTGTAGATGCACCTAAAGGGGTAAAACCCATTGGGTGTAAGTGGATTTACAAGAGAAAGAGAGGATCGGACGGGAAGGTTGAAACCTTCAAAGCTAGATTGGTGGCGAAAGGGTACTCCCAAATAGAACATGTGGATTATGAAGAAACTTTTTTCGCCGGTTGCCATGCTTAAGTCCATCCGGATTCTCTTAGGCATTATGAGCAAATCTTGATTATGAGATTTGGCAAATGGATGTCAAAACTGCTTTTCTAAATGGAAATTTGGAAGAGGAAATCTATATGCAGCAACCAAAAGGGTTTATAGCCAAAGGGCAAGAAGAATTGGTATGCAAGTTGCAAAGGTCCATTTATGGACTTAAGCAAGCGTCCAGATCATGGAACATCAGATTTGATCAAGCCATTAAGTCTTATGGTTTTGAGAAACATCCTGATGAGCCGTGTGTGTATAAAAGGATCCAAGGTAATGCGGTGTCTTTTACGGTACTTTATGTGGATGATATACTCCTTATCGGAAATGATACAGAGGTATTGTTAGGCATAAAGACCTGGCTGAGCAAAAAATTTGATATGAAGGACCTGGGGAAAGCCAATTATATTCTTGGTATTAAACTCTTAAGAGACCGGAAGAATAGGGTTTTGGCATTATCCCAGGCTAAATACATCGACAAAATTCTTGCCAGGTTTAGCATGGAGAATTTCAAGAGGGGAATGATACCCTTCAGGCATGGGATTCATCTCTCTAAGGAGCAATCTCCTAAAACTCCTGAGCAGAGAGAACGCATGAGTAGGATACCTTATGCATCACCGTAGGTAGTCTCATGTATGCTATGCTTTGTACCGGACCGGATATCGTTATGCGGTGGGAGTAGTAAGCCGGTACCAATCTAATCCGGAGAGGAACACTTTGGGTAGCGGTTAAACATATACTCAAGTACCTACGGAGAACGAGAGATTATATGTTGGTCTATTCTAGTGGGAGTCTTGAAACCATTGGTTATACGGACTCAGATTTCCAAGGAGATATTGACTCAAGTAAATCCACCTCGGGATATGTGTACACCCTTAATGGCGGTGCCATTTGTTGGAGAAGTGTAAAACAATCATGTGTGGCGACTACGCCACGGAGGCCGAGTATGTAGCGCTTACGAGGCGCAAAGGAAGCCGCATGGTTAAAGAAGTTCCTAACGGACCTTCGGGTGATTCCATGTGTTAATTGTCCTATCACACTTTACTCGTGACAACGGGGGGCGTATACAGTCCAAGGAACCAAGGTTTCACAAGAGACAAAAACACATACGGAGGAAGTACCACTTGATCCGAGAAATAGTTGAAAGAGGAGATACATTGGTAGCAAAGATAGCATCGAAGAGAACCTTGCGACCCTTTTACTAAGAGTTTGCACGAACGTGTGTTTGAGAGGCATGTTACATCTATGGGTCTTAGGAAGATTCCAAATTTGCTATAGCTTTAGGTAGTTGAAATTTCATTTTGTTATTTTGTGCTTTTTGAGCAAGACATTATGACATTGCATTTTTCCGAATAGTATAAATGAGGTGTTTTTCATTTATTTTCGCACACTATTTACAAGACTCTAAGGTCCGGATCAATTGTGGAGTATATGATCATATGGATACGTTCATAGAGGACATGGTCATAGGTTCTCACAATTGATGAATAGGTTCATGACTATTAAATTAAGTTGGGCACTTTATTTAGGCTGCAATATTTTATGAAATGGTTTTGTTCGAATCATTATAAAATATTGGTGTGAGTAAATACTTACATTGAATGGATCAAGGAGAGATTTGATAAAGGTTGCTCTTTTTGTCATAAGGAATCAAATCTCCAGATAACTATAGTCATGTAGTTGCTCTTAATCCCGAGTTTATTTTAAATAGGTAGTTGAATAGTTTTCATTCTTTGATTTACCAACGGTGAGGTTTGATCTATATGACGGCCAATAACTTGGTATTTTGGGATTGAGACTTTTTGGTTATCGGTGTTTATGAGATAAACAACATGGAATTTATAGGAAATGTCCACTTGATATGTTTCGGTACTTGGATATTGAAGACACGGCCGGTGCATGTAATCCATTAGAGAAACTATCACGATCAAGGAATAAATAATTGATTGAGTTACGTAAAAGCGGTCAATCAAATTATAGACATTCTATAAAGGGGTAATGCATATTCGTGTTATAACTGTCATTAATCTTGGAGTTCACATTCGGGCTTTTAGTGGAGTAGCACCGAACTAGATAATCTTGAGATTATCATGAGCCTTGATCAATGACAAATGATAGATCCCAGGAGGCTAGCTCGAAACAAGGGATGTGATAAATTATCGGATGATGATGGCTTATGGGCTACATGGTCTTGGGTTTATTAACTCAAGTTTTGTATCTCAAAGAGCAAGTGGGAGATTGTTGGAAAATATGCTCTTTGGTCACTTAAGCCCAATTGGGCTTAAGTGAGACTACAACCCAAGAGCCCTATGGCCCTTATGGTTTAGGGTTAGGTCTTGGTGTAGTAGTATATAAACCTACTTTCACCCATTGAGAAACAGAATTCACAAGGAGGCTCTCATCGAAATAAATCCCTAGAGGCGACGTTCATCATCGAACGGTTGCCCACACAACCATCCTATCCCCCTCGAGAGATAGTCGGAAGATCGATCATAGAGCGGACTTGGATGACATTCGTGACTTGGACTGTTCGAGAAGAGGCTTTTAGATCGCTCATCTTTCCAGGTAATCAAAACGATGAAGGTTCATCTTTTTCTACATCGTCTCCGTTCAATACGCTTTCGCGTTTCTGGTTAGATTCCTACAGTTATAGCAAAATTTTTGGAAGAATATGAGCAAAGTAGCGAAGCTCTGGCGAAAATTCATCGGTTAGGCAATTTCTGGAGTCAGTTTTGCAAAAGCCATAATTCTATGTGAAAATGAAGTTATTTTAATCTGAACTTTTTCATGGTTAAATTAGACATATAGACCTTTCTAAGTATGCCAAAAGTATGTCGTTTTGAGTTTTTTCCTAGGAGATACAAATTCTGCAAAATGGGCTACGTTTTCTGAAAGTTTTCTGGGCAGAGGATGAATATGTAAAAACTGGGAAGTGTTCATAAAATCTGGGCAATAACCAATATTTTTTCTTAAAATTAGACATCTTAAGGATTCCGAGAATTTTACGGATCCTCGTTTCGAGTTTTGTGGAATTAGTTATGATTTTTTAAAGTTGGGCAAAAATCAGCCACTTGTTGTACAATAGCATTTTTACGAAATTATAGAAAATAAAATGGGAAATAATTAACCCAGGGGTAAAATGGTCATTTGAGACTAAGATACCTATTAAGATACTTTTTAGGAATTAATAAATGCGATATTACCCTTATAGGATATCTGTGATCACAATTTGACCGTCCCACGTACCGTGAACAACAACGAAGGTACGTTCGCAATGTACTGTAACACTAATTCTAATGCTTATAGTATTTTTATATATGATAGTGATGTTCATAAACTAAGATGCTGTCTTGGTTCATTATTTTCACATTCAACTTTACACGGGTTATAGTCTTAATAATACCGTTGAGTTTTCCTAGCGCTGAGGACACGAGTGGATCATGGCACTGGTGAATAGTGCAGACCGAGATAACGGACGTGTGAACCGGCTACGCCGTTATCTCAAATCATACATCTGTTATGGGCTTTTGTATTGATAATTGTTGTAATGTCATGAATATCTGTCATAAATATATTGTTTACATAAGCATGAGGTTAACCGTTACCTGAGGTCCGATGGGCATTGGACCTCAGTCTTAAACTAATAGTCAGGAAAGGATCATGAACTAGAGAAGGCACCAGTAGATAGAGCCGTGGAAAGGCGCCAATGGACGGAGCCAAGAGAAGGCATCGGTCAAATTGAAAAAAGCGAACAGGACCTACTTTATGGCATGAATCTAATAAGGTTACTTCATATCATTTGGTGCTTAAACTAGAAAGGGTCGTCTATGTGGTTCTTTCAATCAGTCGCCGTTAACATCGGGGAGACTTCCACTAGACCTTACCCAGCCTGGCCAAATGGGATGATTTAACTGAGTTAGGTTCTATACCTCAAGTCTACCTAAGGCTTGGTTGAAGAGGGTATAGTTACATGGAAGAGTTGTAATTATAAAGTTTTGTATTATTGTATCACATGAATATTCCTCCGAGAAATTTGCAATATATCAGTATACGTCAGACATCAGCATATGTCTGAGTATTTTATATCAGTCACTCAATTGTTCAAATTTTTAGTACATGCTCTCCGTTTCCGCAACACGCTGAGTTGTAGCACCTCAAAACTCTGATAATTTTTTTATAAAACCACGTGTCACCGGCACAATTTATGCTACGGAATTTGGGGTGTTACAAAACATATTCGGAATTATGGCGGAGTCTGGGGCAAATATGGCCAAAGGTTATGGAGAATATTATGTGGGAGGTAGGTGATGGGGAGAGCATTTGCTTCTGGAAGGATCATTGGGTTAAGGTGGGGTGTAGATTAATTGATAATTGTAATGTGGTGGTATCTGCAATAGAGAGTGAAATGAAGGTTAAGGAAATGATTGATGAGCACGGGCAGTGGAATACTGAGAGTTTGGGTAGGTGGATCATGGAGGAGGATCTGAATCTGATTTTGGCAATCCCACCTCCTGATGCGCTGAAAGGACATGATTTTATTCGCTGGGGTGGAGACATACAGAACAGGTATTGTGTGGCAGAAATGTACCATTTGCTGTGGGGGGAGGAGGAGTCAGCTGATGGTGTATGGAGGAAATTATGGAAATGGAAAGGCCCTAAGAGGATCCAAATCTTTTTATGGCTAGCTATTCATGGTAGACTTCTAATAAGGGAGAGGAGACAAAGAATGTTGGGGGGATCTGAGTTTTGTTATTGTTGTACAGACCAAGGAAAACCTGTTACATGTGTTACGTCACTGTGTAGTAGCTAGGAGTTTGTGGGGTGAGCTGCTTGGAGGTTGGCTGGGTGCTGATTTTTGGAGATTGCAAGGGAAGTAGTGGTTTGAGTGGAATCTATCTGTGCGTGTGAATAACTGGGCGCTGATCTTTGGGCTGGGCTGTTGGTTCCTGTGGGGCTGGCGGAATAGGAGTTTGTTTAAGGAGGGGTTTACTATGCCTTTGAATCAGAAAGCTATTGTGATGAGGTATGCAGATGAGATCAGATAGGCTAATGTGGAGTTTGGGAAAATAACAGGAAGTAGAGAGGAAGTACTCATTGGGTGGGTTGCACCAGGTGATGGGTGGGTAAAGCTCAATGTGGATGGGGCCTCTAAAGGTGTGAAGAGGGTTGCTGGGTGTGGCGGCCTAATTAGAGGAAATAAGGGTGAATGGATTTGTGGCTTTTGATGAAGCTGGGTTCTTGTACAGCAATCAAGGCAGAGCTGTGGGCGGTCTTGACAGGGATGGAACTAGCATATACGTACAAGCTGGGTAGAATAATTCTAGAATGTGATTCCAGTGCTGTGGTGTCCTTGCTGCAGAATCTTCAGGTGGAGGATGCAAAGGAATCACGGATGCTATGGCATATCAGAAGGGTTCTGTGTAAGTTTGATAATTTGTTGATTAAGCATGTATATAGGGAAGGAAACATGTGCGCTGACTTCCTTGCTAATATGAGTGTAGTGCAAGAGGTGAGGAAAAATATTTTTGTTAGTCCACCTCAAGAGTTAGCTAAATGTCCGTACAGAGACAATATGGGATATGGGTACTCTCGTTCCATTATGATTCATGAATGAGAAAAGGATACATTTTTATTTGGGGAGTCCAATCTCAAAACTTAACACTTTAGGTAATTGATAAATTTAAAATGTCTTTAGATTATTATAATATAAGAAAATAGCATATTTTCATTATTGTTTTTGGATTAATGTGATAAAATATTTTGAAAAATACCTCAAGGCTACTTAGTTTAGTCTAGAGGTAGACTAGCTAAATTACAAAATGGGCGAACTGAGTTCAAATTCCACCTTGTTCAAAAAGCTTCATGAGGATAAGTATTGTAGTCGCAAAAGCCTCAATCTAGATTAGTCAGTTGCTCGAGATATCTACTAACGGGATCTAGAAAAAGCACTAGACATCAGATGGTTTAAATGGTTATAAAAAAATATTTTGAAAAATTAAATAACAACCCGAAACTAAGAAGGTTTTGGTTTATGAAAAATGTTCTCCATTTTTTTTTCCGAAAGAACTAGACATATATTATTTAGTTTAAAAGATTATAAAAGATTGAACTTATATTTCTAATATTTAAATCCTACTAAAATGTGTCAAAAATATTGAAGAAATAAAGGAAATTGTCTTATATAGTTTAGCGAAATTTTGTGGAGAAAAAGTCATTGAACAAATGGAAAGAAGTGATAGGTGCATGGATTAGGACCATTATTACATTAAGTTTCATATATTCATCATATTAAACTATCCAATCACTAAATCACATATAGTCATGTATCTTATTTTTACTTATAAGTTTATAATTAAATAATAATGCTTCAAAAATATGACACATGGTCACATGTGATTGAGAAATTTAATATGATGGATATAAGAAACTTGACCTAAGTATTTTTATTATGAATATATTATGTCTTACTATAAATTGTATACATTATACTGACGTTTTGTAGACCATTTCGTTTATAAAATATTTTTTATTTTTAAATCAATGCATTATTTCAAAATAGAAATTCTTCTGATTTATAATCTAGGGAGAATTTCATTAAAGGACCACATAACCACGCTTATTTTAGTCAATAGCCAAAATATTATGAAAGTTCACTACAATATCAAAGACCAAAATGAAAAGAAGTTTTGTAAGTAAAACAAAAATAATGCCACTTGCTATTTTTCCCCCTACAAAAAGGTTTGATCGTCGGCAAAGCTCCAACGATTACAAACAGCCATTGCCAGGCCAAAGCAGCCACTGCTGGTCGAACATGTATGCTTTGGTGCTGATTGGCTAGATATTCGACCCCCGAAAGTTAATGTATTTTTTATAGCAATATTCCACTTGTTCATGACGAGTTGGGACTTGTTTGTGATGAGTAGAACACTTGTAAATGCGACTTGTTCAATTTGTGTTGTTCATATGAATAATCCACTTGTTTATAAAGAGTTGCACACTTGCAAATGAGACCTGTTGAATTTGTGTTGTTCTTTTGCAAGTGTCAAGCTCATCATGAACAAGTTAAATAGGCATATGAAAAACACAAATTAATAGGTTAACAAGAAAACATAAGATCATGAACAAGTATCATTTGCAAGTGTCTATCTCTTCATGAACAAGTGAATTATACATATGAACAACACAAATTGAATAAATTGGATTTGCAAGTGTTCTACTGTTCATGAAAAAGTCTACAACTCTTCATGAATAAGAAGAATTCTCATATGAATAATATATTAATTTCTGGTGGTCGGTGGGTGCTGGAGCTTCGATGCCAGTGACCAATAGCTGGAGTTCCGGAGATGACCAAACATTTTTTAGCTTCTATCGCAGAATGAGCATACTCAAGTAACACAAGGCTCACGAAGGTTCGATAGATCACGGCTACAGCCTTAGAGATATGGATTTCTGATCACTAGAAATCGTGATGCTTTGCTCATTGAGCAGAATGAGCCAACTACCTATCGAGAGGCCGTGGTGGGACGAAACTCCGAACGATGGCTTAATGCCATGAAGTATGAATTACAATCCATGTGCGACAGTAAGGTTTGGACCTTAGTCGATCGACCTGAAGGTGTAAACACAGTTGGGTGCAAGTGGGTTTTCGAAGAGAAAACTTACATGGATGGCAAAGTAAACGTCTTCAAGGCACGACTGGTTGAAAAAGGGTTCACTCAAACTCATGGTGTCGACTATGATGAAACCTTTTTCCCCAGTTGCCATGGCCAAATCAATCAGAATCCTTCTTGCCATTGCATCATATTATGACTATGAGATATGGCAGATGGACGTCAAAACAACCTTCCTTAAAGAAAAGCTCCTTGAGGATGTGTACAAGACACAACCTGTAGGCTTTGTGCATCCAGAGGACTCTGATAAAATATGTAAGCTTCAAAGATCCATTTATGGATTGAAGCAGGCATCTCGGAGCTGGAATCATCGTTTTGATGAAGTAGTCAAAGAATTTGGATTCATTCAAAACATGGATGAACCTTGTGTTTACAAGAAGGTTAGTGAGAGCACAATTGTATTTCTAGTGCTTTATGTTGATGACATCCTACTCATTGGGAATGACATTCCTACCTTGCAGAGTGTCAAGTCTTGGTTAAGAAAGTCTTTCTCAATGAAAGATTTAGGCGAAGCCTCTTATATCCTAGGGATCAAGATCTATAGAGATAGATCCAAGAGGCTGATAAGCCTAAGTTAGAGCACATACATAGACAAGATACTGCATAGGTTTAGTATGCAGGATTCTAAAAGGGGTAACATGCCCATGTCTCATGGCATCCATCTCAGTAAGGATATGTGTCCTAGTACACAAGATCAAAGAGACCGCATGAGTAAGATTCCATATGCCTCGGCCATTATATCTATAATTTATGCCATGTTATGTACTCAACCAGATGTGTTACTTGCCATGAGTGTGACCATCAGACATCAACAAGATCCCGGTGAAGGTCACTGGACTGCTGTCAAGAATATCCTGAAGTACTTAAGAAGGACTAAGGACTTATTCTTGGTATTTGGTGGCTTGGAAGATGAGCTCTGTGTGACTGGTTACACAGATGCGAGTTTCCAAACTTACCAAGATGATTCAAGATCGCAATCAGGATATGTATTCCTATTGAATGGTGGTGCGGTAAGCTGGAAGTGCTCTAAGCAGAGCACTATAGCTGGTCGCAATGAAGGGCGAGTATATAGCAAAGATCGGATGCAGCTAAGGAGGCCTTTTGGATTAGAGAGTTCATTAACGAACTAAGGGTGGTTCCTACAATCTCAAATCCAATAGACTTGTTCTGTGACAATAGCGGCGCTATTGTGCAGAACAAGGAGCCTAGGTCATATCAAAGGACCAAACATATACTCAGG
Source organism: Acacia melanoxylon (assembly GCA_019022615.1). NCBI lineage: Eukaryota > Viridiplantae > Streptophyta > Magnoliopsida > Fabales > Fabaceae > Acacia > Acacia melanoxylon. Next base: position 10,208,514 of record JAFJYJ010000010.1, read on the forward strand.
AAATTTCATCCTATCAGAGAAATCAATGATAGATGTGATATAAAAGTATACAAAGTACCAGGAGAAGACAATGATGTTCATCCTCTTACTAAGCCGCTTGCACAAGCAAAACATGAGGGTCATGTTAGGGCAATGGGAATTAGGGTAATTAATGATTGCGCCTAGTGCAAGTGAGAGTCTGTTGGAAATTATGCCCTAGGGGCAAGTCATTCTCTATTTAGTTATCATTTCATTTGCATTTTTATAGTGATAGCTGATCCTTGGATATATCTTATAGATTATCCTAAATGTCCCTAGTCGGTCATCTACGCGGGAGCAAAGATGAATTAAGACCAGTATGACTTTGATGAGTATGGAGATACGAGTTAAAGTCATAGGCACTTGTAAGAGTACAAGGTGCTGGACCGACCCACTATGAGAAAGCTGCATGGATTTTGTCATAAGCTTATCTCATGTATAACCGCGTCACAACGCCCTATGACCTGAGATCATCATGGATTCCTACATGATGAGTCATTGTTTTTTGACCTAGTCAAAAGTCACCTTTGACCAGGTGATGATAAAAGCTTGGATCAGAATCAGTGGTTTTCATGCGGAGGAATGTGACTGGTCAAGATGGAATTTGTCCATCACATTTATAGAGAGATAATACTGGGCCCTTCGATGAGTGAGTCTAAGAAATGTATGGCCGTACTGTGATGGAAAGAAGTTTCCATTTCACTTATTAGACTACTCGAGAATCGAGAAAGTAATGGTCAAGAAAAGGAAGTTGACATTATCCTTGACCAAATTATCGCGTGACAAAATGGACGTGACATGGTTATACGATAGGTTGTATCGTGTCATCGATCCCCATGTGAATTGGGTAGTTGCAATGTCTTGTTAGAGGCCGCTTGCGACTTGTGGGCTGATACAGTATTGGCCCACTGCCAATCTCATATGGGCCTGTAGGGTCGCACACAAGAATAGCCCAACACGAGCAAAAATGTCCATATTCATTGAATCTTAGATACGTCTAAAATTTAATGAATACTGAATTTAATCTAGGATAAATATATATATATATATATATATATATATATGTGTATATATATATTAAATTCGAAATTAATATATATTAATATTATTAATGAAGATTATAATATTAGTATATAATATTTGTTTTGTATTTAATTTATTTGATAAATTAAATATCTAAAACAAATAGAGATATTGTATCTCATTTAATTTTCGAATAAAGATATCATATATATTTTTAATTTAAATTGAGATATAGTATCTCGATTTAATTAAATAGATAGATATCATTTCTCGGATTTAATTTATAGAGATAAATTAAATCGAAGGCTTTTAATTTGAATTAAATAAATAGATTAGATTAGATCTATTAGATAGATTTAATTAATATTTTTTAAAATCAGATTCAAAATTCGAATTTCGATCAGCCTTTTAATACGGATTAAATAAATAATTGGTCATGTGATATTTTAATGAAAATTTCCCTATAATATATGAACATTTATTTTCTTTCCCAATAATCTTCAATAATTCTAGAATTAATTAAATATTTTGGGAAATAAACCTCAATTATTATATTGATGCTATTCATAACCTTTGCGAGAATTTGACATGTTTGGTGGCAAGTGTAACATCCCATTTTCCAAAAGCAGTATATTTTTTTTCATCAGAGTAGAGCATCGGAGTGTAAGAGTAACTGATATATATATTCAAAATGCCGTAAGTCTGGATGTTTACAGTAACGGTACATTATACCGATTGTTTACAAAAGTAAATAACAATAGAAGAAAGTCTTCAGCCGAGTCCCTATGCGTGCTGCTTCCCTCTCTCCTCAATCCTCGGTCCTCCTGACCCTGAGGCTATATTAAGAGCTGAGGTTCAATGCCTATTGAACCTTAGGTAACGGTTAACCTCTTGTTTATATATACAACATAGACAGTATATGAGCATACAACAAGCATTTCCCAACATCACATAAGCCCCCTGGTAGATGTGTCACACTTAGCATACGTTTCACACATAGCAATCGTTTCGCACCTAGCATTTCGCACCTAGCAAACGTATCCCAACACCCAGCAAGCATAATAACAAAGACAATGAACATACCACGAGCTATCAACTACCTCACATAAGCATACCATACACATAGCACATGTATGCATACAATAAAAATCAGAGTTAGTGTTACAGTACGCGAACGTACCTTCATTGACGGTACTTCGGTACGTTTGATGGAAAACGGTACTCCTGACGGAAAAATGGTACGTTTGACAGCGGTACGACAACGATACGTGATCACAGATATCCTATTAGGATAATAACGTTTCTAATCAATGGTCAACATTATAACAGACATTCAAGTCCTAAATTACCATTTTACCCCTGACTCCCTAATCGGCGGGATTTCGCCAGAACTTCGTTACTTTGACTTTAATCTTCCAAAATTTTGCCATAACTCTTTCTCCAACATAATTTTCGAAATATATATCATATTTAACTCTAAAACATGATATCTACAATATATTGGAAGATTAAAGATCAAAACAACATTCCTACTATGACTACCGAACAAAACTAGAACTTAGAACTAAGGACCGAAGAAATTACCCAGGGCTTCGCTACAACTTTCTCCAAGCTCCTCCTCTCTCTTCCTTCTCTCTAGATTCGAAATCTTGAGAGATGTTGTTGTGTGAATTGGTGAGGAATTATGAAGAGAAGTGAAGGCTACTTATAGGAAAAGTCCATGAATCTCAACCCTTGGATCAACTTTAATGAATTCAATCTTGGCCTTCCATTTGAAACCTTAGCTAGCAAGTTCTCTCCCCCCATGTCATCTCTCCAAAGATGACTTCATGCAAGTAATGTCATGCTCCTACTTTATGGATTCAACCGATAAAGTTCCCTGTTCGGTGTTCTAATCGCGTAATCATGAAGAATCTCAAAAATTCCTTAGCATATCCCTGAAGGTCTCTATTCACTCTTGAGAAATATGTGGATTAATGAAATTTATGATTCCATTAAGGGTATTTCATAGCCTGCGGAACATTTTCGGATAAACGCCGTCGGTTACGGAAATAACTTCCGGTAACACCAACTTCTGGGTAAAAATTCACTGATTCATAATATGTCCAGATGTCAGAAACCTAATTCATGGTTTTCTAGATAGGATTTAGTTTCCTTTGGTTCTCATTTCTACTATCTGCCCTTTTCCTTTTTCATATGATCTCTTAATCATTCCGCCGGTTTCGGAAATGACTTCGGAGATAGCCCACTCCGGATAAAATTATACTTGTTTATAATATGTCCCGATGTTAGATACTTAGTTCACCTATTTTGAGATAGGATTTAATTTCTATCGGTTCTCGTTTATCCTATATGCTTTTTCCAAAAATATCTTATTTATATTATTATTTAATTAATAAATATCATGATATTATTTTGAAAAAACCATAACCCTTTTCACACCAAAGATTTCGGCCAACCCCTTTTATTTTTCATTTATATTTATTTTTTAATTACTTTAATATTATATTATTATATTTTATTTCACAAAATTATCCTATTGGTCCATGCTTAAACAATTAGCCAATAATTATTTATTTAATCACTTACTAATTGTTGACAATTTTCTTAATTGAGATTAATTATTATCTCACAACTATTTTACTGACATTGGTATTTTATGCTCCATGTAAAATATTAAAAATCATGGGGAAACTTATGCTCCCCAAAATTATATTTAATTTTGCCTCATTATTTTCCAAAGAAAATATTCCCATAAATTCCTAAAATTAGAGACAACATACTTTCTTATTTTTAATAAATATTTAATTGTCTCTTAGGATGTATCACAATATTCTGAGGCCATTTTATGACCCACAATTGCATTTAGGGATTTTTAGCTCTTTATTCACCCTAATTTCAATAGAAATTACCTTAGAAAAAAAGGTAATTATTACATTAGTTTTAAGACCACATATTCACCTATTTCCAATAGGTATTATTTATCGAAATATAATATTCCGGATAAATAATTATTCGGTATTACACAAGATTTTAAGTCTAAAAGAAAAAGTAACATGAATAAAACAAACTTTTGTATCATCATATAGAATAGTAAAATACTCCAACCTACTTGTCCACAGTATAAGTTGTTTCATGTAATACCGGACATTCAATACCCGGATGACTATTAATTATAAATAAATATTCCTTTAAATGTTAAAGGTGAATATGTGGTCTCAAATATTGAGCATAATTATCTTATTACTTAGGGAAAATTCTATGGAAATTAGAGAAGGAAAAGAGTTAAGACTCCCTAAATGCAATTATAGGCCATAATATGGACTGAGAATATTATGATAAATCTTAGAGGGCAATAAAATAATTATTAAAAATATGGGAGAATATTGTCCTTAATTATAGGAATTTAATAAATTATTTCTTTAGAAATAATAAGGGGAAATTAATTATTAAATTAAAAACCCTAAATTAGGCCCCATTCTTTTTAATATTTTACATGGGATATAAAATACCAATGTAAGTCAAATAGTTGTGAGATAATAGTTAATCCTAATTAAGAAAATTATCAACAATTAGCAAGTGGCTAATCAGGTAATTAATCAGATAATATAAGAGGATTAAAATATAAGATAAATGAATTTGAATTTTTTTAATTAAATGCTGAAATTCGTAATTAAAAATTAAAAATAATAATAAAAATATAAAAAAAAAATGCTTAAAAAATAAAATAAAAAAATAAATAAAAAATAAAAATCTATATTTGTAATATAATAATCTATAGTAAAGAGCCAACAGGACATTTGAGAATGGATAGAAATTAAATCCTACACCAAAACATAGGGATGGAGTCTAAGTCATCCGGACTTTTTATAAACCAGTGAATTTCTACCTCGGCGTGGACTATCTCAGAAGTCATTTCTGAAACCAAATGAGTCATTAAGATACATGATACATCATAAATAAGGCAGATAGTAGAAATGAGAACCTATACAAAATGAAATAGTTGTAACAAACCAGGGATTAGGTTTCTTAGGTCAGAACATATTACGAACCAGCGGATTTTTGTCCAGAAGCTGGTGCTATCGGAAGTTATTTCCGTAACCAACAGCGTTTATCCGAAAATCTTCAGCAGACTACGGAATACCCGTAACGGGGTCAAAAATTTAGTTAACCCAAGTAGTTTTAAAGAGAAAGAATAAAACTTCAGCGCCTTGCTCTCAGATTTTTGAGTTTCTCCAAAATTGCGCGAAAAGGGCACCGAACTGGAAACTTTATTGGTACCGGCTCATAAAGCAAGTGTGTGACGTCATGCATGACTCATATTTTCTTGGGAATGGTGCAAGGAGGTCGGCACACACATATCCAAGGGCCAAGGAAGTTCCATGTGTCAAAATGCGATCCAACGGCCGAAAAGTGATCTGAAAAAGGTGTGAATAGTGTAACATTTTTCTCTATAAATAGCAAGCTTCTCCCTTCTCATTTCTTCACCCCAAAACCGTGATAGAGAGAGAAAGTAGAGAGAAGGAAGAGCCCGGAGAAATTCTAGCCGAGCCCTGGGTAAGTTCTTCGGTCCCTGGTCTTTAGTTTCGGTAGTTCTTTCGGTAGATATAATAGGAATGCTAGTATTATCTTTAAATTTCCTAGAGAGTCTAGATATCATGTTTAGTGGTAGATATGGTATTTATTTCGAAAATATACTGGGAAAAGAGATATGTCAAAATTTTGGAAAGATCGGGTCCAAATAGCGAAGCTCTGGCGAAATTCCATCGATTAGGGGGTCAGGGGCAAAATGGTAATTTGTACCTAAAATGCCTGTTATGCTGATAGATATTGATAAAAACTATCCGTATAGGATATCTGAGATAATTGAACCGCTGTCGAGCCGCTGTTGTACCGTCGTCGTACCGCTGTTTCGCCCGCTGTCGAAAATTTTCGTTTTTCCGTAAGAGTTCCGTTATACCGCCGACAAGGTACGGACGCGTATTGTAACCTTAACTCTTATGCTTATTGTATGCTATATGTGATTGCTGTGTTCATATGCGAGATTCTATTTGTTTGAAATTGGTGGAATGATGAGTACACGGGTTATGGTATTGTTAACACCGTTGAGAGTTTTCCTAGCGCTATGGACACGAGTGTACATCGTGGCACCAGAGAGTGTGCAGGCTGGGATGACATACATACTGCAGGGGCTGTGTAATGTTATTGCCTGATATGTTGGGATGTGTTTTATACTGTGAAATGTTGAATATCTGCCATGCATATACTGTTTACGTAAGCATGAGGTTAACCGTTACCTGAGATCTAATGGGCATTGGATCTCAGCTGTTAATATAGCTTCAGGATCTTGAGGAGTTTGGGACGTGGTGAAGGGTAAGGAGCCGGCATAGGAAGGAAGATTAAGAAAATAAATTGTAGTCTATTTTGTTTAAAAATATTCGGATGATTGTACTACTTATGACTACCAGACATATTATTATGCTTGTTATTCATTGACTCTGTTTCCATTTTAAATCGAAGAATTTTCTGACTGCTCAACTCTGATCAAATACGGCAAGAAAACGTTTACGAAAACGGGGTGTTACATTTTTGGTATCAGAGCAGTTTTCCTGGCATGAATCTGACTATGTTATTGTGAATAGTTGGTGCCGAAGGCAAGGCTAGTCTATGTGGGTACGCCAATCAGTCACCCTAGCAAGGTGAGGCCCCCATGATATACACTTACCTGGCTACTCTGTTTGGTTAACAGAGTTAGGTTCAAAAGCCTTTTAGATTTTGAACAAATTTCTGAAAAGAGTACTGACATAACCTGGGGTTGTGTTGTAGAGATGGACAGTAGGGAAGTGGAACCCTATGGGAGAATGAGGCGCGTGGCACGGCGGACCTATCCGTGTACTGTTAGAGTAAAAAGGAACCCTGAGCCAGAGCAACCACCGAACATATTTCACCCTGCGCCCGAGCCCATAGAGGTCCCATTCTATACACCTACCCCTGAAGAAGAGCCAGATTACCACCCTGGCCCCATATACCAGCCGTATCATGAGAATATGTACAACCCTGCACTAGCACAGATGGAACCCCCTAACTATATGTTCTCAGATGACCCCATAAGCTCAGATAGTTCCAATCACTCCTTGGTGGGTGACAACTTTGATCTTCCCGAAATCCAAAATCTTGCTGACCCTGACGCATACTCAGATGACCTGAACTATGTTCTAGATGATAATGCCATCTTGACATAGGCCTTACAGTTAGAATTTATCCATGCCAGCCTAACCTCCCATAATGACCAGAGCAAGTACCTCCAGTACCTAACCCAAGTTAAAGATTCCTATCTCACAAACTCCCGATACATATTTCCATACCCTCCGGGAGACTGGATCAGATCCACTCTCCATCACTTTCCTCGTAACCGTTATTAGGTAGAGAAGACAAATGAAATCCTGGACGAGGGAAACTTTGAGGATATCGGATCAAGTATCTGGAATCTCAAACGATTGGTGTATCAGAGGATGTGAGGATGGGAGGAGTTTGGAGAAACAGAGCAAGAAAGCGGTGGAAGCTAGTAGTAGTAGTAGTTTTAAACTACATATATGCATTTTTATTTGTGAGTTTGTTTAAATTGTTAATTTACAAACTATGTGTGTGAGACCCGTTGATATGAGGGTCATATGATGATGCATACTATTCTACCGTTGTTGTATGGTTTGAATAATGTGGATAAATAAATGAAATATTTATGTACATCTTGTTTGTGTGTGCTAACGAAACTAATGCCTCTCGTAAATAAATGAACTTAGAATATTATGGCAAACCTGAGAGGAACAGGTGCTCCTAGGGCCGAGGCAGAGGAAGAGGCCGAGGCCGACAACCTCGAGTAATTCCTATTCCGACACATGGACCGGAGCCAGAGGTTCAGGATCAGAACCCGCCAAATCAAAATGCGTTGCAGGAAGTCATGGCAATGTTGCAAGAGCAATGGGCTATGATAGAAGAATTACGTGTCAATCGGCAAGCTGAAAGACAAGCCGAAGAAGAAACAAAAGAGGAGGATGAAGATGAGGAAGAAGAAGAAGAAGAAAGTCAATCTGAAGAAAAATAAAATGAACCCGAACGATCACCATCCCCGCCCAGACTCGAAAGGGCGATAGTACATCTTCAACCACCCCATAGGGAAGTTGAGACTACTCAGTATTGGGTAGCTCAGTTTTGCAAGCTGAAACCCCCGGCCTTCCGAGGTAAGCTGAACTCAGTGGAAGATTGGCTTCAGAGATTAGAGAAGACATTTGAAGTAATAGAATGCCCAGAAGATCGCAAATCTCAGCTGGCGATTTATAAATTAGAAGGAGACGCGGACCGCTGGTGGAGGTCCATGGCAGCATCGTTACGTCTCCACATTGTCCCATCACATGGGAAAGATTTCTAGAGAAATTCAATGAGCAGTATTTCCCCGCATCTGTGCAGATTATGAAGGAGTCGGAGTTCCTACACATCCGACAAGGCCAGGAAGAGTCGGTAGATGACTACTTCGCCCGTTTCACTAACTTGTCCCGATACTCTTCACATGTCGAAGGGATGATGAAGGAGCAAGTATGGCAAACATCGGTATATGGGCTCAAATATGAAATTAGGGAGAAACTTGTTTCCCTGCAGTTCCAAGATCTTATTCATGCTGTTGAAGCATGTCGGCTCATCGAGCGGAACCTGAAAGAGTTGCGAAGGACCAGGCCCTTCAGCAACACTGGCCCAAGCCGTAGAGGTGTTAACTACGGGAACTTCGGCCAAAAGAGGAGGCTGCCTTGGACTAATTTCCGAGGAGGAAACAAGAGGCCCTATCAACCCGGACAACCAAATGTCCCAAGAATTCAAGCGTCCCGGCCGTGTCCTAAATGCGGACGGTATCATCAGGGTAACAATTGCGAGGACAGCTGACCTGCTATCGCTGTAATAAGCCTGGACATATCAGCGTGAATTGTCCGCTGAGAGCAGCAGAGCAAAGGCCGCAAAATCAAGGTCGAGTGTTTACCTTGACCCATGAGGAAGCCCGAAAGTCTCTGGATATGATCCAAGGTACTATATCTCTCAATGGAAGTTCACTTCTAGCATTGTATGATTCTGGTGCTAGTCACTCATTCATTTCTTACGAATGTGCTAAACGATTAGGAATGCATGCCTTTAGTCTACCTTGTGATTTATTAGTAGCTACACCACTCGGTGTTAAAACCTTAGCTTCTGATGCATGTCTAAATTGTGTTGCGAGTGTCAATGGACGGGATTCAAATATTGATCTTATTCGGTTGCCACTTCATGGCATCGACGTCATTCTTGGTCTTAACTGGCTATCTGCGAACAACGCGATCATTGATTGTGGAAGCAAGAGGATTTCTTTTGCACCTCCTCGTAGCAGAGGCAAGATTGACGTAAATCTAAACTTTCTATCCGTTGCGGAGGCTCAGAGATGTTCAAAGCGTGGATGCCAAGCGTATATGGTATTCTTTTCAATTAAGGCGGAAGCCGAACCTTCACTCCAAGACATCTCGATTGTGAACGAATTTCCCGACGTGTTTCCAGATGATCTCACTGAACTACCTCCGACAAGGGAAGTTGAGTTTGCCATTGAACTGATGCCTGGCACAGGTTCAATATCCAAAGCACCATATCGAATGGCGCCAAACGAAATGCAAGAACCGAAGAAGCAACTTGAGGAACTACTAGAGAAAGGGTTTATCCGACCCAGCGTTTCACCGTGGGGAGCCCCGGTGTTGTTCGTGAAGAAAAAAGATGGAAGTCTTCGACTTTGTATCGACTATCGTGAGTTGAACAAAGTAACAATCAAAAATAAATATCCACTCCCAAGGATTGATGATCTTTTGGATCAACTATCTGGTTCCAACATTTTCTCCAAAATCGATTTGCGTTCGGGATATCATCAGCTGCGAGTTAAAGCTAGTGACGTTCCCAAGACAGCTTTTAGAACCAGATATGGGCATTACGAATTCCTTGTGATGCCTTTCGGCTTAACAAATGCACCTGCTGTATTCATGGACTACATGAACAGAATTTTCCATCAACACCTGGATAAGTTTGTAGTGGTGTTTATTGACGACATCCTTGTCTATTCAAAAAGTAGAGAGGAGCACGAAGAACATCTGCGATTAGTGTTGAGTATACTCCGAGAAAGGCGACTCTTTGCTAAATTAAGCAAATGCGAGTTTTGGTTACCAGAAGTTAGATTTCTGGGCCATGTCATATCACGAGGCGGAGATGTTGTTGATCCCAACAAAGTGGAAGTAGTTCTAGACTGGAAAAGATCAGAGACAGTGACAAAGATTCATAGTTTTTTGGGTCTAGCGGGATATTACCTCAGATTCATACAAAATTTCTCACGTCTTGCCTTACCATTGACAAAGCTCACGAGAAAAAACCAACCCTTTGTATGGGGTGAGGATGTGAGGATAGCTTTCGTAGGCGAGGGAGAGGTTGACCACGCACCGGTATTGATAATCCCATATCCGAGTGAGACCTATATGGTCTATAGTGATGCCGGCGGGCATGGATTGGGATGTGTCCCGATGCAAAGGGGGCGAGTGGTGGCCTATGCCTCTCGTCAGCTGAAAACTCACGAGTTGAATTATCCTACGCATGACTTAGAGCTTGCGGCAATCGTGTTTGCTTTGAAGATATGGAGGCATTATCTCTACGGTGCAACCGTAGAATTGTACTGCGACCACAAGAGCCTAAAATACATTTTTGATCAAAAGGAACTCAACATGAGGCAGCGTCGCTGGATGGAGTTACTCAAAGACTATGAATTGGAGATTAAATATCATCCGGGTAAAGCTAACGTAGTTGCAGATGCTCTTAGTAGGAAATCGGTGCAGGTAACACACATGATGGTTCAAGAACTGAAGTTGCTTGAAGACTTCAGGGATTTGAATTTGTCAAGTCAAGTTTTCATAGATTTCCATGCGCCTGAAGAGGCCTATCTTGCTAGTCTCCTTGTTAGTCAAGGAGAATACGATTTGAGAGACGAGGTTGAGGAAGCCCAAAAACACGATGAACGAGCTACTGCGATACGAGAGTTGATCACGCAGGGTGAAACGCAGGACTATGACCTATCGATCAATGGTTTGGTCAGATACAAGAAGCGGACCTACATACCCCCTATTGACGAATTACGACGAAAGATTCTGGATGAAGCACACAAAAGTAGATATACTTTGCATCCAGGAATGGTTAAAATGTACCAAAACCTTAAATCCGAACTCTGGTGGCCCGGATTGAAGAAGGACGTGATCGAGTACGTTTCTAAATGCTTAACTTGTCAGAAAGTTAAGATTGAACATCAACGACCTATAGGTCCTCTTCAAGGACTTGAGATTCCAGAATGGAAATAGGAGTGCGTAACCATGGATTTGATAGTAGGATTGCCCAAGATCAGGAATCACGATGCGATCTGGGTAATCGTCGATCGACTAACCAAATCATCGCATTTTCTTCCCATCAGTATCAATCATTCCCCAGAGCGTTTAGCAGAGATCTACATCAAAGAGATCGTGAGACTCCATGGCGTGCCAAAGAGCATTGTCTCTGATCGCGATCCGCGATTCATGTCTCGGTTTTGGTAGGCATTGCACCAAGCATTGGGTACTAAGCTGCGATTTAGTACGGCCTATCATCCTCAAACCGATGGTCAATATGAAAGAACAATACAGATGTTAGAAGATATGCTTCGAGCGTGTGTGTTGAACTTTAAAGGCCATTGGGACCAACATCTACCATTGGCAGAGTTTGCGTATAACAACAGCTATCATGTGAGCATACAGATGGCACCGTTTGAAGCGTTATACGGACGGAAGTGTAAATCACCTATATGCTGGACGGAACTATCAGAACGCGAGTTCCTCGGGCCGGATATAGTTAATAAGACCTCTGAACAAATCGCGCTAATCAAGAAGAGACTCTTAGCAGCCAGAGGAGAAGACCTCTTGAATTTGAAGTCGGAGACCATGTGTTTCTGAAAGTATCCTCGGTAACCGGTGTCGATAGAACACTAAAACGGCGGAAGTTGAGTCCTTGCTACATAGGACCCTTTGAAATCCTGGCCAAGCGTGGACCAGTTGCTTACCAGATAGCTTTGCCCCCGAACCTTAGTAAAATTCACGACGTGTTCCATGTTTCCCAGCTAAAGAAGTACCAATCCGACCACGATCATGTCATTGAATACGAAACTGTTGAGTTAAGACATGACAACACTTTCGAAGTCGTACCAGAGCATATCATTGAGCGTCAAGAGAGACGGCTTAGGCACCAGAGTATTCTGATGGTAAAAGTGGTCTGGACGGGATTGTCACCTGAAGAGGCGACATGGGAGACTGAAGAGGATATGCTGAAGAAATACCCCGTGTTCATGAGTGATAACTTGATTAGAGTAGAGTAAATTTTGAGGATGAAATTTTAATTAACGGGGGGAGAAATGTAATACCCGGACATTCAATACCCGGATGACTATTAATTATAAATAAATATTCCTTTAAATGTTAAAGGTGAATATGTGGTCTTAAATATTGAGCATAATTATCTTATTACTTAGGGAAAATTCTATGGAAATTAGAGAAGGAAAAGAGTTAAGACTCCCTAAATGCAATTATAGGCCATAATATGGACTGAGAATATTATGAGAAATCTTAGAGGGCAATAAAATAATTATTAAAAATATGGGAGAATATTGTCCTTAATTATAGGAATTTAATAAATTATTTCTTTAGAAATAATAAGGGGAAATTAATTATTAAATTAAAAACCCTAAATTAGGCCCCATTATTTTTAATATTTTACATGGGATATAAAATACCAATGTAAGTCAAATAGTTGTGAGATAATAGTTAATCCTAATTAAGAAAATTATCAACAATTAGCAAGTGGCTAATAGGTAATTAATAAGATAATATAAGAGGATTAAAATATAAGATAAATGAATTTGAAATTTTTTTAATTAAGGGCTGAAATTCGTAATTAAAAATTAAAAAAATATAAAAATATAAAAAAAAAATATAAAATATAAAATGCTTAGAAAAATAAATAAAAAATAAAAATAAAAAATCTAGATATTTGTAATATAATAATATATTTGGTAAAGAGCCAACAGGACATTTGAGAATGGATAGAAATTAAATCCTACACCAAAACATAGGGATGTAGTCTAAGTCACCTGGACTTTTTATAAACCAGTGAATTTCTACCTCGGCGTGGACTATCTCAGAAGTCATTTCTGAAACCAAATGAGTCATTAAGATACATGATACATCATAAATAAGGCAGATAGTAGAAATGAGAACCTATACAAAACGAAATAGTTGTAACAAACCAGGGATTAGGTTTCTTAGGTTAGAACATATTATGAACCAGCGAATTTTTGTCCAGAAGCTAGTGCTATCGGAAGTTATTTCCGTAACCGACAACGTTTATCCGAAAAACTTTAGCAGACTACGGAATACCCATAATGGGGTCAAAAATTTAGTTAACCCAAGTAGTTTTAAAGAGAAAGAATAAAACTTCAGCGCCTTGCTCTCAGATTTTTGAGTTTCTCCAAAATTGCGCGAAAAAGGGCACCGAACTGGAAACTTTATTGGTACCGGCTCATAAAGCAAGTGTGTGATGTCATGCATGACATCATATTTTCTTGGGAATGGTGCAAGGAGGTCGTCACACACACATCCAAGGGCCCAGGAAGTTCCATGTGTCAAAATGCGATCCAACGGCCGAAAAGCGATTTGAAAAAGGTGTGAATAGTGTCACATTTTTCTCTATAAATAGTAAGCTTCTCCCTTCTCATTTCTTCACCCCAAAACCGTGCTAGAGAGAGAAAGTAGAGAGAAGGAAGAGCCCGTAGAAATTCTAGCCGAGCCCTGGGTAAGTTCTTCGGTCCCTGGTCTTTAGTTTCGGTAGTTCTTTCGGTAGATATAATAGGAATGCTAGTATTGTCTTTAAATTTCCCAGATAGTCTAGATATCATGTTTAGGGGTAGATATGGTATTTATTTCAAAAATATACTGGGAAAATAGATATGTCAAAATTTTGGAAAGATCGGGTCGAAATAGCGAAGCTCTGGCGAAATTCCGCCGATTAGAGGGTCAGGGGCAAAATGGTAATTTGTACCTAAAATGCCTGTTATGCTGATAGATATTGATAAAAATTATCCTTATAGGATATCGAGATAATTGAACCATTTGTCGAGCCCATTTGTTGTACCGTCGTCATCGCATTGTTTCACCCATTGTCGAAAATTTTCGTTTTTCCGTAAGAGTTCCGTTATACCGCCGACAAGGTACGGACGCGTATTGTAACCTTAACTCTTATGCTTATTGTATGCTATATGTGATTGTTGTGTTCATATACTGAGATTCTGTTTGTTTGAAATTGGTGGAATGATGAGTACACGGGTTATGGTATTGTTAACACCGTTGAGAGTTTTCCTAGCGCTATGGGCACGAGTGTACATCGTGGCACCGAAGAGTGTGCAGACTGGGATGACATACATACTGCAGGGGCTGTGTAATGTTATTGCCTGATATGTTGGGATGTGTTTTTATTTGTGAAATGTTGAATATTTGCCATGCATATATGTTTACGTAAGCATGAGGTTAATTACAGATTTACCGAGATCCAATGGGCATTGGATCTCGGTTGTTAATATAGCTTCAGGATCTCGAGGAGTTCGGGACGTGGTGAAGGGTAAGGAGCCGGCATAGGAAGGAAGATGAAGAAAATAAATTGTAGTCTATTTTGTTTAAAAATATTCGGATGATTGTACTACTTATGACTACCAGACATATTATTATGCTTGTTATTCAGTGACTATGTTTCCATTTTAAATCGAAAAATTTTCTAACTGCTCAACTTTGATCAAATACGGCAAGAAAATGTTTACGAAAATGGGGTGTTACATTTCAGCTAATTCAAATTGATAAATAAGCATTAATTATTCTCAAAGTAACTTATATTGTGGACCAAACCACTATTTTAGAAGTGATTTATACTATGGGCTGGAGGGAGAAAATATTATCAATTAATGAAATAACTAAAAAATATCTTTTTTCTATCTTATTTTCCTTTTCTAGAAGGGCGCAAGGGACAAATGGACAATCATGAAGACACAAAATGGGGGACAGCATTTCTCATTTATTAAATAGTAATATATGGAGTACATTGTATCTAGCTAATATTGATATTATGATGTACATTCTCAAACTTAAAGAATCCTTCATGTATTTAGTACATAGTACATACTTGCTCTTGTAATTTATACTTATTTGGATTCATGAATGGAAAGAAAAAGTAGATCAGATGATTAATGAAGTACGCAACTAAACATTGACAAAAAACATTAAAAAATATTAGAATATAAAAATAATTATATTTTATTTTAAAATTTAGAAAAGTATTAATTACAAGAACATGTATCTATTATATTCATAGAAATGTTGTAGAAATGGATTAGTCTAACACCGTTTAGCACATTTGGTTATCAATTTGCCTTTTAATGCCGTAAGTTTAACACCGTTGAGTAATTAATATTGTATCAATGGAATGATAAAGGTTGGGGTTGCTTTATAATTAATAATAATTATTAGATGACAATTGATGAACATAATTAATAATGCAAAACAAATACCACTACTAATCCTAATTATTTATTTACAATAGTGCTTGTGATGCCACTCGAGTGATGACTAGTAACTTGCGAGTTTAGTGTAAGTCACTTGCTGATGAACCAAGAATGCATGACTTCTCATCTGGAGTCCACTCGAGTGATCTAGAGAGTCACTTGAACTTCACTACTAATCTCAAAATTCATCAGACACTTGAGTTGGATTACAAAAGCCCTCGAGTGATGGGTACACACTCAAGTGATTTTTGAATCATACTTGAGTGAATGTTCTTGTTCCAATTCACAACATCTCCGAGAATTCAAATATTGTGATTAACAATTGTTTATACTTGATTACTACTCATACTACTTCTCAATGCTACTAATTTTGTTTGTGTATATGCTTAAATTCATGGATTAACTCCAAAAGCATGAAAGCAATTTTCTGTGTTAGAACATTAAATGCACAGGAAACAAAGCACAGAAAGCAATCTCAGAGCAAACCAAACTGATTTTGGCCAAAGCATTTATTGTAGCAAAGATGAAACCGACAACCTTGAAATCTTCCAGCGACTCCAATATGTCTCTACACACAACGTACAGAGCACACAAAAGCAATCTCAGAGCAGACCAAATGGATTTTGTCTGAAACATTTATTGTAGCGAAGACGAAAGCGACTAAACCTTGAATTCTTCCAACGACTCCAATCTATATCTAACGGGAAGTTTGAATGCTCACAACAGTCTTTAATGGCGTTCATCTATAAATAGTCAAGCATTCAATACGGAGCAACCAACTAAGCCTAAGATTAATCTTCTGCTCATATACATTCTTTGTAATATCTTCTGATATTTATTGTTCATCAGTGTGGTTGTTGGATTACAACTTGTAAGGGGGTGTAAGTGCTGCTGTTGATGATTACTTCTCTACTATGGTGCCAAGAACCTGTGGAATCTTAGAACAATAGTGAAAATCTCGGAGACACTCTGGGGATTGGACATAGGTCAGAAAGTTAAGACTGAACCAATATAATCTACTGTGCACACTTAAGTGATATTCTTCTAACTTTTGTTCTTCGATTTAACTATATATCATTGTTTTAAATTCTTTAATATCACCTAATTCACCTCCTTCTTGGGTGAAATGTTGGCATTAACAAAATAGGCTTGAACTTGCAACGGGAGCTTTAAGCCTGAGCCTAAATTTAGGATTTTTTAAAGGCTTGTGCGTGAACTTTCAAAAGGCCTACTTAGGCCTAAAGTCTTTTTCAAAGGCCTACTAATAATGTAGGCCATTAAAAAGTCCTTATGTTGTAAGTATTGAAGGCCATAAATAGCTTTTGAGCCTACTAAAACCTACATAATGTAACACCCCAAATTCCGTAGCATAAATCGTGCTGTTGACACGTGGTTTTATAAAAATTCATCAGAGTTTTGAGGTGCTACGACTTTGCGTTTTGTGGAAACGGAGAGCATGTACTAAAAATTTGAACAACAGGTATAACAACGAGTTTAACAATGAGTAACTGATATGAAAATACTCAGACATATGATGATGCCTGACGTATAAAATTTCCCGAAGGAATGTTCATGTGATATAGTAATACAAAACTTATAATTACAGTTCTTCTGTGTAACTATACCCTGTTCATCCGAGCCTTGAGTAGACTTGGGGCATTGAACCTAACTCAGTTAAATCATCCCATTTGGCCAGGCTGGGTGGGTCTAGTGGAAGTCTCACCGTGCTAGGGTGACTGATTGACTGAACCACATAGACGACCCTTCTAGTTTAAGCACCAAATGATATGAAGTAACTTTATTAGATTTATGCCATAAGGTAGGTTCTGTTGACTTCCTTCCCGCATTTCCTTTGACCGGTGCCTTCTCATGGCTCCGTCTACTGGCGTATATCTATAGCTCCGTCCCCGGGTGCCTCCTCCGGTTCATTACCCGAATCCTGTCTAATCATGCAGACTGAGGTCCAATGCCCATCGGACCTCAGGTAACGGTTAATCTCATGCTTATGTACACAATATATGTATGACAGGTATTCATGACATTTTCACAAAAACTACTACAACAGTCCACAAGAGATACACAAAGATGTATATACGGAAATAACAATACACAGCCCCTCGCAGTATGTTTGTTATCCCAGTCTGCACACTCTCCGGTGCCACGATGTACCGTCGTGTCCATAGCGCTAGGAAAACTCTCAACGGTGTTAACAATACCATAACCCGTGTACTCATAACTCCACCAATTTCAAATGAGGCGAGTCTCGACAGAACACACAAGCATATATAAGCATATCATAATCATCGAGTTAGTGTTCGTACGTCACGAACGTACCTTCGCTGACGGTTCTTTTGGTACTTTCGGCGGAAAACGAAAATTCCGACGGAAAACAGCGGTACGTCTGACAGCGGG
Organism: Acacia melanoxylon; assembly: GCA_019022615.1. Classification (NCBI taxonomy): domain Eukaryota; kingdom Viridiplantae; phylum Streptophyta; class Magnoliopsida; order Fabales; family Fabaceae; genus Acacia; species Acacia melanoxylon. Next base: position 10,226,635 of record JAFJYJ010000010.1, read on the forward strand.
ATGACGGCGGTACGACAGCGGTCCGAATAACTCAGATATCCTATAATGACAATGTTTATCAATTTTTAGAAGCATTCCGGGCATTTTAGGTACAAATTACCATTTTGCCCCTAGTTAGACTAATCGGTGGAATTTCGACAGATCTCTTTTCCCAGTATATTTTCGAAATTAGTATCATATTTACCCCTAAATATGATATTCATGCTATCTGGGAAATTTAAAGACAATTCTAGCACTTCTACTATATCTACCGAAAGAACTACCGAAACTTAAGACCAGGGACCGAAAAACTTACCCCGGCATGGCTAGAACTTCTGAGAGCTCTTCCTTCTCTCTAGGTTTCGGATTTGAGGTGTGAAGAATGAAGAGGAAGGCTTGGCTATTTATAGAAGGAGGGAGGGACAAGGTGAGAATTTCCTCAAATGTCTTCAGATCGGATTTCAACCGTCGGATCGCACTTCGCCACGTGGCTTCATCTTGGCCATACACCTCACGTGTGCCGACATCATCCTTCTAGAAGGAGATGATGTCATGCATGATGTCACATGTTCTGACTTACCGATAAAGTTCCCTGATCGGTGTCCGAATCGCGTAATCTTGCCGAAACTCAAAATTCCGACAGCGGTGTTTTGAAGGTTTAAACTTCCTCTTTCGTAATACCTGGGTTAACTAAATTTCTAATCCCATTGAGGGTATTCCGTTGTTGGCTGAACATTTCCGGTCAGACGCGGTCGGTTGCGGAAATAACTTCCGATAGCCGTGTTTTCTGGACAATAATTCACAAGTTCGAAATATGTCCTGCCGTAAGAAATCTTAATCCTGGTTTGTCACAACACTCAAGTTTACCATGGGTTCACTTTTTACTATCTGCCTATTCTTATAAATACCCGGTCTCTTATTTGCTCTGTTGGTTTCAGAATTCGCTTCGGAGATAGCCTACTCCGAGGTAGAATTTCACTGGTTTATAAAAAGTCCAGATGTATTAGACTAAATTCCTATGTTTTGGTGTGTGATTTAATTTCTATCCATTCTCAAATGTCTGTTGGCTCTTTACCATATATATTATTATTATATTATAAATATCCAAATATTTTTTTTTCTAAGCATTTTTATTTATTTATTATTTTTATTATTTCAAATTTCTCCCTCTTTAATTAATTATTTACTAATTAATTTACTTATATCTTAATCTAAACAATTAGCCAATAAATACCTAATTAGTCATTTACTAATTGTTGATAATTTCCTTAATTAGGATAAGTTATTTTCTCATAACTATTGAACTGACATTGATATTTTATATCACATATTAAATATTATACCTAAAGAGGCATAAAGTGCTTTTTAATATTATTTTATTTATGCTCATTATTTTTTCAGGGAAATAATCCCAAAAATTTCTTAAAATTCAAGATAACATACTTCCCAAGTTTTTATCAGTATTTGTTATCATATGGCATTTACCATAATATTTTTAGGCCATTTTTACGCCTTATAATATTCATTTCTCCGGATTTTAACTCTTTCTCTTTTCAAATTTTTACAGTAATTCCCTTAGAAAATAAGGTACTTAAAACTTATTATGTGAGATCCCATATTCACCTATCTTCAATAGGTATTATTTACTAAAATGTGATATTTATCATAAGAATGATTTTTAGGGTATTACACATAAATATAAGCTTTTAGTAGACTTACATATTTATAAATTATAGGTTTTACTTAGGCTTAAGGCTTACTTAAAGCCAACATATACTCCCTCTGGTCCTAATTATAAGACAACATTTGAGAGTTAGTTTTGGTCCTAATTATAGGACGACATTATAATTTTTGTCAATTTCTTCATTAAATACCCCTATTTTATTCTCTCAAGTGTGTTTGGTTTTTGGTGAGTATATATATGTGGGTGCGTAGACTCTTCCAGTTAATTAAACTTATATATATATATATATATGTGTGTGTGTGTGTGTGTGTGTACTACATATATGTATGTATGTATATATGTGTTTGTCTACACACAAATATATATAGACACACACACACACACACATGTGTGTGTGTATACATATATGTATATCTGTGTGTCTCTCTGTCAATATGTGAGTGTGTATGTACATATAAAAACACACAAACACATGCACACACATACATATATATCTTTGTGTGTGTATATGTGTGTAGATATATTGAATTACCATAAATAACCACAATTCACAACAATCAAAAGTTGTTGTATTTAACCTTCATCAAGCCACATTTACTCAACGATAAGAGTCATCAACAGTCATATGTTTTTTGCCCATAAAAGGTAATATGTTGTGTGTGCTCAGTGTGCACCGAGCTCTATCGTCGAGCTCCCCTCCTCTTTCCTCTTGAGTTTTATATATATATATATATATATATATATATATATATATATATATATATATATATATATATATATATATATATATATATATATATATATATATATATATATATATATATTATCATTGTATTGTTTTTGTCTGTCTCCCTATTTTTTGTAGAAAGGGTTTATTGAATTTGAAAGAGTGCCACGTCTCTATTTATTGAAAAAGCGAGGGAATTATTCTGAAGGAGAGTGGCACAACTCGAATTATACATTTTTATTGTTTTGTACAATACTTTCTTGTTCTGGATAATTATACAATATTTTCAAACTTTGGATAATTAGCACAATACTTCATATATTACTTATAGTCGATGCACACAATGCTTCCTGACCATCTCGATGAATTAGTAGGATTACAATTTTTTTTTTTTTTAAAATAGAGGGCCCAATTTATCAGCCCAAAATTATTAATACAATATATCTATTCTAGTATTTAAAATACATGAATTCAAATTCTTATTTATAAGCACTTATGTATCACTTCTGGTCTTAATTATAGGACCAAACTTATAATACATATTGCACTACAAACTAATACTTTATGAGCATTTAATGGTAGAAACGAACCTGTTTTATAAATTTAAGGAAATAAATTAAAACTTAATATGAGTTTAAAAGATCAAACGTATACTTCACTTTGTTCAAAAAAACGTATACTTTACTCAACTTCAAATTATACGCTTAATTATAAGATCCTCTCTATGAAAAATAACTACCCCCAGTTTCTTATATTTATTAATAACTACCCCTGTTTCTTATATTTATTAATTTCCTTAATCTTCATTAAATTTAGCATCATTACATATTTATGAAGTCAAAGTTAGTCCATCAATAATTTTTTTTTTTTTAAAAATAAAAATAAATCTCAAATGTATTTATTGATCTTTAACTTTTTTTTTTTAATTCCATGTGAAAGATTATTTCCCTTTTTTTTTAATGAGGTTCACATGGAATATCATGTTTGTTTCATTTTCAATATAAAATGCAGCAGAACTCCCTAAGAATATAATTTAATGCTCTGTAGTGAAAACCACAAATGATATTAAAGCAATGACGACGTATGAATCTAAAACACGAAAGAAAGGGAAAAATTAATTGGTACATGAACTACGGATGAACGTTGACCAAATGACAGAAAAGGAAACAAAATTCTCAGTTAGTCTGTTCATGAACTTGGCAATTGGCATTATATTCTTTTATACGCCAGTGGGCCTCTTTACATAAGATTAATATTCTTTTATTCTTTTTTTTTTTTTTTTTACTAGAATACATGCCCAGAATCATTGCATCATTGGTAAAGCATCATTTTATTTTCCGTTTTATAAATACATTCCCGCAACTGGTCAGCACAAATGTTTTTTGGCTTTAAATTATTTTCTAGAATTGACTTTTTCAATGAGGAATATTTTTATAGGAAATAAACAAATATGCCACAAATATTAAATAAATAAAAAGGCACACATTTACTTAGATAAATAACAGAAAAAGTACTAAAAAAATCCCTCATGGCAAAATTTATTGTCACTACTATAGAAAAATCCTTTCATCACAGTTATTATCGACCATACATCACGGTTCCGAACCATCATATATAAAGGCACTATATATGCTTGGCAGAAATACATTGTGGTTCTGAACCGTGATGTATTCAATATCTATTATAATAGTTCCAATATAACACGCATAATATATTAAGTCTTGGTGATGCCATGATGTGCACAATGTTGACATAATAAATAACGGCTTTACACAAACAACCGTTATATATATAGTAATGCTGACATAATGCATAAGGTCTCACATAAATAACCGGTAAATATTTAGTAACATATATCACGGTTCTTTCACAAAAACTATTACATATTTATAGTTATGCTAACGGTTACTTAAACAACCATTATATATTCAGTAATGCTAGCATAGTACACAATGTCTTTACATAAACAATCATTATATATAGTATAGACATACATAACGGATGTTATATTGCAAACATTATGTATTTGACAAAAATGTCAACAGGTTGAATTAAATGTCATATATAGTATAGACATACATAACAATTTTTAATCAAGAACCATTAAGTTTTGGGACTAAATTTTTTATTTTTTATTTTAAAAAATGGAGGCTTCTACTTTCGATATCCTCCATGCTTGCAATTGTGTAGAACAAAATTGTATATATATTTACAATCATTCATGTTTACATACATTAAAATCAAAATTTTAAAACACAAACATATATATATATATATATTTATTTATTTATTTATATATCATATGCATGAGATAGAGTTTATGAGCTAGTTGGACTTGATTGTATAATTGAACAAAACCTCCCATATAGAGTATAGCCATGAAATTTGGGATGGATCAAGACATTTTTGGCTTTGTGGCTAGATTCAATGGCACTCCTGACCTATATCAATAATAATGTAACTTTTACCCTAGAGCTTGTGCCTCTTTAATTGATAGGAAGTAAGCAAGAAAAAAACAATGAGAGTGAAAAAGAATAAATATCCCTACCTAAAGGACGCAAGGATCATGTAAGGCTCAAGCAAGCTTGATAGAGAAGGAGGGATTAGAGGTGACTATAGAACGACATATCCAAGGCATAGGTTCCTATCATCTTTAGCAAATTGGGGGTGATCCATATCAAACTTCTTCCATTCTAAAGAATTAGAATTAGTAGGATGTTAAAGCATTTCAACATCATTCCTTTCATCTGCACACCACCTTACATTTTTAGCATCTTTAGCATTGCTATACAGAAGTTGAAATCTAGGTATAATGGGAACATACCATAATGCCTTATGTTGACTCTTCTTGTTTTGTTGGAAGTGTGTCTCTTTATCGTTGGGGCAAGCATGCATGCATCTTCTTGTAGCTAAGTCTGACAAAGCGCAACATCTTCTTTGTGTCATATGTTTTGGATGGAAGCATGATTTTAGTTTGTGACATCAGATTCAAAATAGGGAGCAATTCTGTGAAGCTTTTACCACTCCACCCACTTTTCACTTTCAAGTTGCACAATTTCAGCACATCGCTCAATAAGGTAAAGTCAGTGTACTCCACATGCAATGGTTTCACCACGTCATCCTTCAAAGTTTCTAACAATTTAGGACAATTTCGGAGGTCCTCTTCTAATGCCTTGGCCATATCATCGAGTTGGACTCAAATGCACTTGTGTTGAAATCTCAAGTGATGCACAACGTTCCCTATGTTCAACCAACCCACTCCTTGTCTCCCCATGCCTTACCCAACGTGTATAAGTATGACCAATTCCATTAGTCGCTAAGTATGACAGACAAATTTCTCGATCAAATCATTGCACATTGCCACACTTTACACATGGGCAAAGAATTATAGTGTTGTTTGGGGGATTATGTACAAATGCAAAGTCAAGGAAATTTGCTAGCCCATCCTACTAATATTCTTTAGATAGCCAATTAGAATACATCCATTTATTATTTAAAGACCCAATCTAGCCTAAATCATTTAGGGAAAAAATACCTCAATCAAACTCAATAATCATCTTCTCAGGATAAATTCACTAAAATATATAATGAAAGAAAAACCACGGACTTTATGCCAACCCAAAAGTTAAAGAATGAAAGTTCTAATGTTGAACAGATGCCTTTCACAATGAGAGCTAGCTTGCAAGTGTGAAAGTTTACAAATGTCAAACTGATTGGATGTTTAGCAAACAAACCCGTTAAGTAGTTTTTAAGTGTTTAAATAATGGTTAGTTTGTTAGAACCTCTAATTATTGTATTACTTTTATAATGGTTTTTATTAGGTATGTGGAGGAGGTAGTGGGGAGGAGGAGGAACTTGTGGAGGAAGAGCTCCCTGGGGTCTTAACACGATGATGGAGAGAATGAGGAGCCGATTAAAAAAAAACAAGTAACAATGAAAAGGAATGGGTGAGTTTAAATAGATGCACAAGGATATTACACAGGGTTATGACTTGTAAACTAGTACTTGGTGTTGGGCCAAACGAGATTTATAACCATTTTTCCCATTCATAATTTACAGTCAATTGTTATGACTGTTTTATTTTTGTTTTCATTGATACATGACAGTTGTTTCCTAAGTACTGTCATTTTTGTGATTCAATACATGAGGGTTAATAATTACAACCGTTATATTTTTGTTTTCATGAATTAATTATGCTTCTCAATATATGATGATGCACATATTTAATTGTTAAGTATTAGAGTTATATATTCTTGTATGAGTTCCGCGACATATATGATGTTTATTCACTGTAACAGTTATTTATTAAGCGTAATATATGTGCGATTTTGTAGCAGTGCGTTCAAAGATACACATTAAAAATAGTATCTCAGCAGTGGAATTTGGTGAATTTGTCATATAAAGTAGATTGTCACTAATTGATTAGTAACGATATTCCGTTGCTAACTTGCTGTTTTATTTCATAGTGATTGAAAGATCTAGGTCCTTAAATGGGTGCAATGAATGCAACTCTTCTGCAGGTGTATGCATATCTTTGACTATGTGAAAATATGTTCTATTTTAAACATAGTTGAATATAGATTGTACATAATTGAAGAAGAGTTGCATAATTGAAAATAGGTTGCACCAAGATCCTTAAACCAATTTTAGGTACTTTTAGACAATAAACTTTGTAATGATAATTTTGTCAAAAAATTAAAACATGTGCGCACTATGGTATGAAATGGTAAAATTGAGGAAAAATATCCTATTGAAAATGTTATTGTGAGAATCACCAAATAAATTTTAATTTTTGTTGTCATACCCACAAATCATATGTAGTTTAAACAGGTAGGCTATTTTTAATGATTGATTTTAAACTAGAATATCTCTTTCATCATGACATACGCACACTCAAAATAAGACATTAATCCTTATATCCTTATGCATATTGTTTTCACTACTACATATTCACTTATAATTAATGCTCCATATACTTAACGGTTTTCACAAAACCGTGAAATATACATGAGAGGAATTAAGGGAATGAAATAGATAATAGTTATTTAAAAAATTATTTAAGTATATGAGACAACATTTGACAATTTTATAAGACCACCGTGATATTTAAGTTTAGTTTTTTGAAAAAAAAAAAGGCATCATTTACTTGATGGTTGTATGTTAAAAAACCATTAAATATATGCTATCAATATAGCCTACTTGTAAAAAGTAAGGAACATAAGGAGTGACCTTGCGTGAGGGGGTCTCGTTCGCTCTCTCTCTCTCTCGGCCTCGCTCACTCCTTCCAACATTAGGGTTTCTCTCTCGCCGGCAGCGTCCTCGCCATCGGCGAGCCCCAACCTAAGCCACAGCCGCATTAGATTCATAGATGGGTCTTGGAGATCCAGATGAAGGTAGCACCAGAGTATTTTGGAGCTTTGATTCTCAGATCAGCCGCGAGTCGCTCAAAGGCGAGTCTCCATCTTCTTCGACGCCGGCCCTCAGAAGTTCTTTGCCTGATCTTGCTATGAGACGGTGAGTCTCTCTCGTCTTTGGGGCGAGTTTTTCCTCTCCCTCTTCAGATCTTTCTTGAGACGGTGAGAGTCGTTTTCCTCACCGTGAGTACTGTGGTAACGACCTCTTTCTCCTCGGCGTTCTCCGGCGGCAGAGGGGATGGTGTTTTTCTAATTTTTTTGTGTTTTTGATTTTTAGTGGTGGTGTATTCTGTTGTGGTTCAGATTCGCGTTTTTGGGGAAAGGGTTGTGTTGATGGTCTTTGCTATAATATGTTTTACCTCTCTAAGGGCCATTGTTAGGATTGTTCGATGGTGGTGAATCCAAATCACTAGTGTTAACCTTAGTTTGTTCAGTAGGTATTTGCCAGATTTGCTTGATTGGTGGAGAAGAAGTATTCTTCAGGACTTCATTTGTTTTCTTTCTGAGGTTGGGTTTGTTCTGATTCTTGCCCCAATTCGGGGCAATTGTTTAGCTAATCATTTTGTAGCTTATCCTTATAAGAAGGTGTGCTCTATAGAGTGTGTTTTGCAACAAACACCTTATTTCTTGCCACTTTTAACCTTGGATATCCAGGAAGCTGGTGTAGTCTCTGAAGTTACTTTTATTCCTATCTCTTCGGTAATTTTGGTTATTAGTTTCTCTTTCATTTGGTTTGTACTGCTTTATTTGTTTGTATTGTTGTTGTTCTTGTTTTGCTTCATTTTATTTCAATCGTAATTGTTAAATTTTGGTATAATTTTGATTCAAGTATTAATATAAGTATGCTTTGACCAAAAAATTATAGCCTACTTGTTGAAATAGGTATAAACTGCATATGATTTGTGGGTATGTCATGATGAAAGAGGTATTTTATTTTAAATCTATCATTAAAAATAGCCTACTTGTTTAAAATGCATATGATTTGTGGGGTATGACAACAAAAATTAAAATTTATTGGGTCATTCTCACAATACAAACTCACCTTCAAGAAAATTGTTAAGTATGGAGCATCAACTAGAAGTGTTTTTACCTCTACCAATAAGAGTGTTTCTCATGATTTGAACTTATGTTTTCCTCTTTATAAGTGTTTACCACTTCAACCAGCTTGTTATTCCACATTAACTTTTAAAATTGATGCAATATTGCACTTTTTAACCGTTAATATTGAATAAAATAAAAGTCTCCCAACTTCAATTAATGATTGATTTAACGTTTTCTGTTAAAATAGGGTAAAAAGACTATATGCAAAATTGTTTCATAACCTTTCTAAAGTGACTATAACTCTTTCAAAAATACTTTCGGAATAAAAAATTCACTTTAATCCTATAAAGTTTGAGTTAAGCTGCATTGTTTATGAATTGTTAGTTTTACCATGGCATTTTTTTTAAATTGAATTCTTCTGCTTCTCGAAAACTTAATTGCATGTATGATTAGAAGATGTAATTGCCACAAATTCTTAAATTAATAATGTCAATTAATTAGTTAAATACATAAAGAAAAATTGTAACTTAGAAAAACACAAAATAATAAATTGGAAACTCACTAATTCCTGAATTGTTTTATAAAATGATAGACTTTAACTATTTGAATAAAATAGTTAAATTGAAAAGTAAACAAAGCAAATGTACATACTAATATAAGATACTACCTCCGGTCCTAATTATAGGACATATTTAACCGATTTTGGAGGGATTAAGGATATGTGTTAAACTAGTTAATTTTACTCATTTTCCTAAAATGTCCTTACATGATGGTTGTCAGGGACACAACGTTTTTGACTATTTGAGTTGTCTTTATTTTTGTCCCCATTTCAACAGGTGAGGGGGGAAAATTTAAAAATTAGTTGGCATTAAACAATGACGCAGGAGCAAGTTTGTTTAGGATATATTTTACATTTGGATTTAAGTGGACCGTAACACCTGTCCCTAGAAAACTACAAATAAATAAATAATTATTCTCCTGTTAGCTATTTATAGAATTTATAGGTGTATTATTAAATTATTGTTGTGTTTAAATATTATTGATAAAATATCAACATGGGTATTTTAGGAAGAAATTAACAAAAATTAGAATGTTGTCCTATAATTAGGACCAAAACCAACTTCTAAATGTTGTCCTATAATTAAGAACGGAGGGAGTATAAATTATTTATCATCATCGCTAAGCTTGTTACTTCGGTGTTTTAGCTGACTGCTAGTACTTATTTGTGCGCTTGATTGAAACTCTTTTGTACTCCAATTGTCATCATAGTGGAGTTGGTTTCATTGGTCTCAATGACTTGTGGTTCTCTATCTCGTATCAAGGGATTTTCAATGTTAATAATTCTGGTATTGATATGAAATCTATTTATTTTTTGTCATATATTTATTTAATTTTATTTCCGTTACATAGAAGTCTTTAACTTCTATTTTCTTTGATCAATAATTACCTAAATTTGTGAATAAGTATTATATATATTTTCCCCATATATATATATATATATATGTGTGTGTGTGTGAAGATAAGCACAGATAAAATTTAACGATATACAATAATTTTGACATTGATATGCAAATTAATCTTATATGGATACATGAACTTTGACATCCTCATCATTCATTAATAATTACTTAAATGAATCTAAAAAAAAAAAAAGAGCTTTTGAAAAAGGAAATAAACATTTTACATGTAGCTTAAGGATTTTTTAAAATATTAATAATTTGTTTTTTTGAATTTAAGCTTTTCTACATGTTTCTTAAAGGTTAGACACTCAGACAATAACTCATCTAATTAAAGGATAAGAAAAACTAAAAGATGAGTATCTTAATTAGATGCCTAGAGATATTTGAACAACAAAAAAAGTTAAATTCCTTTTAAAAGAAGAAAAACTCAATAAACACGTTTCAGAGCCAACAAAAAATTTCTCATGTGACCCAATTACATGTCTCCTCTTGTGTGTTCATAGAAATATCTCCCAGTTTTAATATAAAATATCGTCCCTCCATAAATAATTCTTCCATACTTGTACAAATAGCATTGAATTATATATATTAAACCAAACCTAAGTATTCTTCTTCGCTGTCTGACTTCTTCTGACCATGGAAGCCATAACAGAGATTGCTGTCCTCACCGTCCCGGCGTATAGCCACCAAGCCTCCATTCTTGAGTTCTGTAAACGACTGGTCCACATCCAAAACGACGGCCACCTCCACCTCCACGTCACGTGCTTCATCCCCACTCTTGGATCACCTCCCAGTGCCTCCATGGCTCTTATTCAATCTCTTCCTTCTTCCATAACCTGCACCTTTCTTCCTCCAGTCAACCTCCATGACCAACCCAACGATCTTCCCCTGGAAGTCCAGCTTCAACTCGCCGTGTCTCGGTCTATGCCCCTCGTTTGCAAGGCGTTAAAGTCCCTCGCCGGTTCGAGCTCGAACTTGGCAGCTATTGTGGCTGAGCCTTTAACCATTGAAGCATTAGAAATAGCTAAGGAACTGAACATCATATCGTATCTTTACTTCCCTTGTTCTGCTATGATGCTTTCGCTTTGCTTTTATTCAGAGAAGCTGAATCAGAAAATGGTTTCTTGTGGTGGTGAGTTCAGAGATCTACCAGTAGCAATTAAGATTCCAGGTTGTGTCCCTGTGAGTGGTAAAGATCTCCCAGATAATCTTCAAGATCGATCAAGTTTGTCTTATGAGCACTTTCTCCGACGTTCTCAATTATATCATCTTGCTGAAGGTGAATTTAACATGTCTTCTTGTTCTTTGTTTGCGTGATTCATGTGCCTCAGATCTGTTGAGATTTAAGTCCCAAAATAATGAATTAATTAATGATAGTTAGGTTTGAAAAAAAATTCAGAAAAAAAGGACTGTATGAATTCAAACAGCTGCAAACATGAGTCTGAGTTACAATATGAGGATTAATTGCATTTATAACTTAAATACTTACTTTAGTCCTTGTTATAAAGTACCAACTAATAAGTGTTTTTAGTCATTTTTATAAGGTACTTGCAAATTTTCAAGGTGCAATAAATTTATTTTTCCATGTCTGCCCATATTTAATAAGGGTAGTAGGAGAGAGTACTAAGCTAATTTATACACTCTGTCTTATTTATAAGTCTCTTTTGACTAAAAAATTTGGTCTTATTTATAAGTCCTCTTTTAGGGTAATAAATGAAATTGTGACAATTTTGTATATATTAATTGTATCAATGAAAATAGATAGAGAAGAAAAAGTTGAAAGATACCCATTTATAAATGAGGGTAAAGTTGAAAATTTACCCCATAATCATTGAGCTAACTACATCTCCTTGGTATGTGTGATGTAGTTAAAATGGACTTATAAATAGGATCAGAATGATATGATATTTGAGTTTAAGGTAGTTAGTAAGGGTAATATTGTAAATCACTTGAATTTTGTGAGAATTAATAGTTGGTGTCTTATTATAAGGAACAGAGGAAGTATCTTATAATACTAGTATACAATAAAGATTCTTGAGTTTATAGTTATTGTCTGAATTAATGTTTGTGACTCATTTTCAAAAAAAAAAAAAAATTGGTTGAGGACTAAACGTCATTAATTCCATTATTTGGGGCCTTATTGTCATTCTTCCTTGGTGCATTTTTTAGTCCATATTTATTGAGTCAACTAACTTTCCTTAATATGTGAGAATTAATTACTCTTTCCATCCCTTATTATAAGCTTAAAATAACTGGTTTGCATTAATCAAGAAAACAATTAAAATTAGTTAAAAATAATAAATATTGATTATTTTTCTAACTATATCCTAATGTGTATAGAGGATAAGTGAGAGAGAATACATGCAATAAATATAGTCAACAATGGGTACAATAAATGCTTAGACAAAATTAAGATGAAGTTTATATTTTAGGATGAAAGGAGTGATTTGGACTTATAAATAATTCTGTCATGCACACACAACAGCTCAGCATTACGCTGTAATTAATTCTCGCTTGTGCGAAAATTAAGAGGAAAAGCATGTGTCACACAGCTTGTACATATTTCTTAACATTTTCATTAGTTGAAAACAAGTCTGAGTGAAGGCACACAAAAACATGCCTAAGTAATTAATTAATGTCTCTTTGTGGTCATTTTTTTCACAAATCTCGAGAATAGGTGGTCCAAAAAGTGTTTTATTTTCGCAATGTGGTATTAGTAATGAATATCTCTTGCAGGTATCTTATTGAATAGCTTCGAAGAAATGGAAGCAGGAGCAATAAAAGCCTGGCAACACGGCGAGGAACCATCTGGAAATGGAGAAAGTCGTAAGAGATACCCTTCTGTACATGCAATTGGACCCATAATAAAATCCCAGTCCAGCACTGAAACAAACCGGTCTGAACCGGAGTGGGACACTTGCTTAAGTTGGTTAGACAAACAACCACCAAATTCCGTTCTGTTTGTTTCCTTCGGGAGTGGTGGGAGACTATCCCAAGGCCAAATCAATGAGCTAGCTTTAGGCTTAGAATTAAGTGGCCAGAGATTTCTTTGGGTCAACGTGAAATCACCAGTTGACAAAGCCAGTGCTAGCTATCTACGTGATAATAAAAATGAGGAAGAAGACCCACTTCATTTCTTACCATTAGGTTTTCTAGAAAGAACTAAAGATCGATGTTTAGTCATGGCTTCTTGGGCCCCACAAGTTCAAATCCTAGGTCATAGTTCAACAGGAGGGTTTCTGAGTCACTGTGGTTGGAACTCGATACTTGAGAGTATCGTAGAGGGCGTGCCAATTATAGCGTGGCCACTTTTTGCTGAACAAAGAACTAATGCAGCAATGTTAGATGATGGGCTAAAAGTGGCTATAAGGCCAAGAGTATGTGACAATGATAGTAATAATAATGGGATAGTGGAGAAGGAAGAGATTAGTAGGGTTATAAAGTGTATAATGGAGGATGAAGAAGAAGGTGAAGAAATAAGAAGACGAATGAAAGAGCTTAAAGATGCTGCTGCTTGTGCCCTAATGGAGGATGGTAGTTCAACAAAGATACTGTCAAATTTGGCGCTCAAATGGATCAGAAATATGTGAGTCACATTTGGTTGTCTTTCTATCAAAATGATGACTTAAGTCAATTGATTGGACACACCTCAACCTTTTTATAAATTCAATTCAATATCCAATCAATCAATGTGAGACTCTCTTAATATATTCTAATAACAATCGCATTGCATAATTGATTAGAGAAATTGGATTCTCTTCATACTACTCTTTCTCTAAACTTTTTTCTCACACTGTTCCATATATATAAGTTGGAGTATTAGTTCAATGTAAAAGGAAGAGACGGATAAATTTTACATTTAGGAAATTTAGAAAAAAAGTTTTGCGATTGATCCTGCTATGATCTATCAAGTGAGTGGTATATTGGAATAGAAATTCATGTTAAGGAACGATCAAATTCGATCTTATCATTTTCTACTTTAAATTGTTAATAAGATTCAACCAATACTCCAGATCGTGTAGAAAATAAAGTATGGAACAAAGTGCATTTCATTTATTATATCCCATGATTTGAGGAATGCGCTAAATATTTTAAAAATTTCAATTTAAATATGTAGGCATAGGTTAAATCATAAAGATATAGCGTTGATTAGAAAAGTCATTGATAATATCCATACTGTTGCGGTCCGGCCAAACGACCCACATAGGGGTATGGCCCAACACAATTAATATCCCGTATCCAGGAGCACCGATAATGATGGGGAATCTATCATATCTACTGGCGATCAGATAAGATAGATCATATGGTTAGGATATCGGGGCAAAGCCTATAAATACAAGGGTACAACGATAAGGTGCACAGGTTCTAACTCAACCCTAATTACTTATTATATCACCATGCACCATCCCCACTGAACACTACCTCCATCCCCCTATTGGAGAGGAGTTCATCGTGTACGGTGATCCAAAGTGCCTTCCGGATATCTCCATTATAGATACTCCGGACGGGCCATTTGATCCAATATCAACGTACTAGCCCAAGTTTTGGACACATCCGTTTTACGTAACGAACATTGGCGCCCACCGTGGGACCGCGTAAATTTCGATCCCCGTGACCACCGATGGCCAACACAAGAAGTTGCAGTCGGAATACTCAAACTGGAAATCCACCACAGGTTGACACTATTCAAAATAACCAGGCTCCACCTCCACTGCCGCCGGAGGAACCCCAAGAGGGGAATGTTTCAGATACGGCATCTTCCCCTCCGATAGTTCCCAAAACCCATGAATTGGCTGTGACAAAGATCCCAATCCAGAATTCTGATATCGTCCTCCTGCAAAAAACACAAGAGTCAATTCTGAGGCGCCTGGAGAATAATGAAAAGCGGAACAACCTCCAGCGCCAAGAAGATCTGAGGGTAATGCAGCAGATGATTGAAGAGCGGGTGGACAAACCCGAAAAGATAAAAGGAAGAAGGAGACGGGAAGACTCACCGGAAAGGTCGGAAAAGACACCTCCATACACAAATAGTCCATCTCCCAGTAGACGTATCAGGTTGAAACACCGGGATGCAAGTCGGACTTTTCGTGAATCTAGGCAAGGTCGACTTCGTATGTCGGCCTCGGAGGCCAAAAGGATACGCTTGGAAAAGATCGCTCAAGATGAAGACATATACACCGAGAAAAGGACTAGGAAGTCACCCGAAGAGAAAAGGACTCGATCTCGGAGGTCGCCAGAGGAATACAAGATGAAGTACTTAGATGATTTCAGCCAGGGACCTTTTTCTGAGGAAATTGCGTCAGCACCATATCCAAAACGCTTGGATCTAACACATCTCCCAAAATATGATGGGAGTCAGGATCCGCGTGTTCATCTCGAAACTTTTGAGCTGGGCATGTGGGTTCGATCAATCAAGGGCGATCATCTCACGAATCTTCGCGGCTACATTAGTAGGACCGGCCCGAGAGATGGCTTTATACTTTGCCCGTCGATTCAATACATCACTTTCAAGACCTCGGACGAAAATTTGAGTTAAATTTTGCAACAAGTAAAAAGCAGCCGAAGTCTCAATTTACTTTGGGAAAAATCAGGCAGAAGAAGGGGGAAACCCTTCAGAAATATTTAGATCGGTTTAAAGAAGTGGTGTTACAGGTACGATCACTCCCAGAAGACGTCCACGTACACTGTATAGTTGATGGCTTGGATCCCTCGTCCCGATTAGCTAAAAACATCTTCAAAAATCGAGTTGACACGCTCACGGAATTCCACACCCGAGCTAAGCAATACTTAGATGTGGAGCAGATGGAGATAGCCAATGGTATCAGAATGGAGAAAAGAGGAAACATGTCACCGAAGCAAAAGGGTAAATCAAAGAGTGATGTTTTCCAGCGACTCGGGAGCCGAGATGCACGCGGTCAGGAAAGAAAGCACGAAGCCAAAGCAAAATATGACAGATATGCCCCGTTAAATACTACTCGCTCCCAGATCTGGAAGGAACTCAATTTACTTTGGGAAAAATCAGGCAGAAGAAGGGGGAAACCCTTCAGAAATATTTAGATCGGTTTAAAGAAGTGGTGTTACAGGTACGATCACTCCCAGAAGACGTCCACGTACACTGTATAGTTGATGGCTTGGATCCCTCGTCCCGATTAGCTAAAAACATCTTCAAAAATCAAGTTGACACGCTCACGGAATTCCACACCCGAGCTAAGCAATACTTAGATATGGAGCAGATGGAGATAGCCAATGGTATCGGAATGGAGAAAAGAGGAAACATGTCACCGGAGCAAAAGGGTAAATCAAAGAGTGATGTTTTCCAGCGACTTGGGAGCCGAGATGCACGCGGTCAGGAAAGAAAGCACGAAGCCAAAGCGAAATATGACAGATATGCCCCGTTAAATACTACTCGCTCCCAGATCTGGAAGGAAGTGGCCTAGACCAACATGAAAGGAGTAAATAGACCTCGCCCAAACAGGATCCGATTCACAACTGATCGCTCTAAATTTTGCGAATTCCACGATGGACCAGGACATACGACAGATCAATGTATCGAGCTCCGGGACGCCATCGAACAATTTATTAGAGAGGGCAAGCTACGTCGTTATGTGATACTTACACAGGGGTGTAAAGAAGGTCGTAAACGAAAGACAGGAGGTCGAAGTAGAAGCCCGACTAAGGATACCAAGAAATTTGAGAAGTATCGCAAGTTGGCGACGAAGATGATGAATACCCTAAGCGCAATTTCATTGCAATGTTGTCGGTGGTGGCTTTGGTGGGGGTGGAGACACCGTTAGCCGCGGAAGAAATACTTAAGAGAGGTACTCTCCATCGAGATCCTCAAAGTTTAAAAAGGACTCTACCGAGCCGACACCGCCGCCATTAGTATTTACTCATGAAGAACTAAAAGATGTGGTACCAGGACACCAAGATGGTTTGGTAGTCACAGCAACCTTGGCTCAATGTCGGGTGAAAAGAATTTTCGTTGATGCAGGGAGTTTAGCCGACATCATTAGTTGGGACGCTTATAAGAGAATGAAGATGGATATTGAGGATTTAAAGCCATGCAAAACCACCTTGATAGGCTTTAATGGCGAACATTCACCTCCCAAGGGGTATGTCGACTTACGACTAACATTTGGAACAAGAGAGGCTTTCAAATCTGAAAGGGTGAGGTTCATAGTAGCCGATTTCCCTTCTCCGTACAATATTATATTAGGACGACCAACCATCCACAGTTGGGATATGATCGTATCAACAAAACACCATAAGTTGAAAATGGTAAACAACAAAAATAAAATTGTGGTGGTATACGCAGATTAAAAGGAGTCCAGGCAATGCTATTTTGAATCAGTCCGAGACATTAAAGAAGGACCCTCGTCTTTACCACGGATTTGGGAAGATGAACAGATACTGATTGCAGATAATCAAAGAGGAGATGGACGACCTGTTAGCATGGTAAAGCTCGACCTAAGGGACGAACCCGAGGTTCCACGACCGTAACCAGAAGGAGAGCTCGAAGATTTAATCCTGGGTGGAGATCCCTCCAGAATTACGAAGATAGGGGGAAACATGAACCAGGATTTAAAAGACAGACTGAGCAAATTCCTAAGGCAAAATCAAGATGTATTTGCATGGACTTCCTCCAAGGTCCCAGGGATTGATCCTAATTTCTGCTGTCATAAGTTAGCCATCCAGCCGAGGTATAAACCGGTGGCACAGAAGAAAAGAAATAGTGGTACTGATAGACGTGCGGCATTGGAGAAACATGTGGAAGAACTTTTAGAGGCCGGATTCATCAAGGAAATACAGTACACCACGTGGCTCTCCAACGTCATCATGGTCATAAAACCGAGCGAAAAATGGAGAGTATGCACAGATTACACTAATCTGAACAAGGCATGCCCAAAAGATTCTTATCTGATGCCCAACATCGACTAGCTGGTCGACAACTCTTCAGGTTTTCAGCTATTGTCTTTCATGGACGCATACTCCGGATACAACCAGATACCGATGCATCCGAGCGATCAGGAAAAAATGGCCTTCATGACTGATAAGGCTAATTATTGTTACAATGTGATGCCCTTTGGACTGAAGAACGTAGGGGCAACGTATCAACGAATGATAAATAACGTATTTGAGGATCAGATTGGGCGTAATATTGAAGTATACATTGACGACATGATCGTGAAGACAAGAAATCTGGAAGATCACGTTCGCGACCTAGAACAGACTTTTGAGAAATTAAGAAAATTCTGAATTCGGCTGAACCCGGCCAAATGTGCATTTGGAGTGCCAACCGGAAAATTCCTCGGCTTTATGTTAACAAATCAGGGAATTGAAGCTAATCCAGATAAATGTAAGGCTGTCCTCAACATGCAGCCGCCACGGACCAAAAAGGAAGTGCAGCAATTAACTGGCCGACTAGCTGCTTTAACTAGGTTTTTACCAAGATCAGCCGAGAATGCGTTGCCATTTTTTAAGTTGTTGAAAAAAGAAACTGTTGGGGGATGGAACTCGGATTGTGATGTAGCATTTGAGAAAATCAAACTATGTTTGGCAACACCACCCATCCTGTCAAAGCCTGACCCTGGAGAAACCTTATACGTGTATTTATCAGTAGGAGAAGAAGCCGTGAGTGCGGCCCTGGTGCGAGAAACCGAGGCCGGCCAATACCTGGTCTATTTTATTAGCAAGGCTTTACAAAGCTCGGAATTGCGATACCAAAAGCTGGAGAAAGTGGCGTTTGCACTACTCACTTCGGCAAAAAGGTTGAGGCCTTACTTTCAGGGACACCGGATTGTCATCCGCACCAACCAACCGCTTCGACAAATATTACACAAACCAGATTTAGCCGGATGAATGACTAGCTGGGCTATCTAGTTATCCAAGTTTGACATCTCGTACGAGGCTCGACGCGCAATCAAGTCACAGGCTTTGGCAGACTTCGTCAGAGAACTCACTTCAACAGAAAACTTAGATATGACCCAAAGCAAGATGTGGAAAGTATATGTCGACGGGTCTTCTAATTCAAAGGGAAGTGGGGCGGAGTCATTGTCGAGAGCCCGGATGGGGTAGCCATTGAGCACTCCCTCCAGTTGGAATTTCGACCTCAAATAATCAAGCGGAGTATGAGGCCCTCCTCATTTGGATTATTACAAGTCAAAGAACATGGAGCACAGAGAGTAAGGGTTTTCACCGACTCTTAGCTCATTGCCGCTCAGATTGAGGGCACGTATCAGACTAAAGGACCACTATTGGCTAAGTATCTCAACAAAACAAAAGAAATAATTTCTGAGTTCGAGGAGGTAATTGTCTCCCACATCCCAAGAGAGGAAAACACCCGAGCCGACATCCTATCAAAACTTGCCAGTACCAAGGGCCCGGGAAGCTTTCGAACTGTTATTCAGCAACACCTTGCGGAGCCAACTTGTGTTATGGCAATTTCATCAATCACAAATTGGAGAAGACCCATTCAATATTACCTTGAAAGAGGAATTATACCAATAGATCCAGTCGAGGCAAAGAAACTAATTTGGGAAGCGGCCATCTACACCATGACCGACAATCAGTTATACCGAAAAGGGTTGCATTCCCCAATGATGAGGTGTTTGGGTTCTTCTGAGGCTAAATACGTGCTGGACGAGGTACATCACAGCGGTAATGGCCACCATAGGGGAAGAAAGGCTCTAGCTAGGAAAGTCTTGCGAGCCGGATATTTCTGGCCTACGATCAAGATAGACGCTATGGAGACAGTCAAGAGATGTGACAGTTGCCAAAAACATGCTAAAATCATTTGGCCGCCACCATCAGAATTATGCGGACTCTCATCGCCATGGCCTTTCTGCAAATGGGGAATGGATCTCCTCAGACCATTCAAATCAGCGCCGGGGTAGTTTAGGTGGCTCATCGTGGCGGTAGACTATTTTACAAAATGGATCGAAGCTGAGCCGTTAACCTCAATCACCTCGGTAAGAATTCAAAGATTCTTCCGGCACAATATCATCTCCCGATTTGGAATCCCAGCCGAGATTGTTACCGATAACGGAACGCAGTTCATCGACAAAGGTTTCCAATCTATGATGTCAGATCTTGACATCGTACAACACTTCGCCTCGGTAGAACATCCACAATCTAACGGCCAGGCCGAAGCAGCTAACAAGATTGTTCTCGACGGCCTAAAGAAGCGGATGCACAATGCAAAGTCCAATTGGGTTGACCAGCTCTACAGTGTATTATGGGGATACAAGACCAGTGTCCAATCCTCAACTCAAGAAACCCCCTTTCGGTTAACTTATGGATGTGAAGCGATGATCCCTGTGGAGATAGGACTTCCGACATGGAGAAAGGCCCAAGCCGTGCAAGAAGGAAACGAGGAAAATGAAGACGCCCTAAGGACCGAACTGGACTTAATTGACGAGATCCGAGTCAGGGCGCATTGCAAGGAACTAGTAACCAAGCAACTCATCGCGGCAAAGTATAATAGGAAGGTCTGACCTCGTTCTTTCAACAGGGGCAACCTAGTACTTCGTCGTGCCGATATTGGAAATAAAAATGTGAGAGACGGAAAACTTGCACCAAATTGGGAAGGTCCATATCGGGTTAAAGAAAAGCTGGGCAACGGGGCATACATTTTAGAAACACTCGGAAGGAAAACCGTCAAAAGAACGTGGAACGCCGACAAGTTGAGGATCTACCACAGTTAGATCTCGGCTAGGACGTTGCATAGATCCGCTGAGATCGACTAGAATGACTTTTTATGATTTAAATTCATTTACCTTCATTTATTTAAATTTACGTCATTTATGTTAGGCATTTTAATAACAATCATGGTTTTTGAAGTTTATCTTAATAAAGGAAGCCACATTGGACTTCTTATTGCAAGCAACTGGCCACTATAACTTAAGTTTAACACCGCGGTCTTCGGATTCGGTCTCAATTAACATCATGGTCCTCGGATCAGGTAATAATTGACAATTTACACCGTGGTCTTCGGATCCGGTCTCAATTAACATCATGGTCCTCGGATCAAGTAATAATTGACAATTTACACCGCGGTCTTCGGATCCGGTCTCAATTAACATCATGGTCCTCGGATCAGGTAATAATTGACAATTTACACCGCGGTCTTCGGATCCGGTCTCAATTAACATCATGGTCCTCGGATCAGGTAATAATTGAAAATTTACACCGCGGTCTTTGGATCCGGTTTCAATTAACATCATGGTCCTCGGATCAGGTAATGATTGGTAATTAACACCATGGTTGTTAGTCAACACCGCGGTCCTAAGATCCGGTACAATTGACACATCTAGATGGCTAAAAACTAGGGCCTATGTGCCTGGGTTAAAAAGCATAGTGAGCACACCTAAAAAGGTACTCACAAACACGACGCGTCGGAATACTCGCCTGTTGATAACACGGAGAAACACTCATGATGACCCTGATCAGGTCCGAATGTTTAGCTTTGAGTTCATGTAATTTGGCGAAAACATATGACGTGTACCCTTATCTTGGCAAAATAAGTTGGTAGCTAGTTAAAACACCCAATGAGGTTAAGACCCTACCCAAAGTCTCCAGATCAGGAAGATAAATGCAGAATGACATCGAATAAGTCAAAAATAGTCAGTTAATTAAATAAATTGTTAAGCCGAACTAAAGCGAAAATATCCATTAAAATACACAATGGGCATAAAACTCCCACAAATTAACTAAGGGGCTGGAGCTGAGGGCTTGGAAGGATCCTCGGATTGGGCAGCAGCCGACGAGTGCCCCTCCCCGTCACCAGCCTGATTCCCGTCATCAGAGTCTGACAGCAAAGTCACCTCGGGAGAAGCTGGAGCATGGACAAATTTGCCATTCAAAATATAGGCCAGATGATGGAATCCCTCAGTGTTAAGGGTAACACTAGGGTTCAAGTGGCGGATCTGCGCCAAGGCCATCTTGAAGGCATCTTTTGCTATGTCCATGACAGCCTCGGAGCATTCGGCATAAGCTTTCTCCAGCTCCCCCAAGTCAGCTTTAGCCGCAGCCAAATCGTTCGCCAGGGACCCACGCTACAGCTGAACCACCCGAAGAGCGTCAATGTCCTGCCCATGGGCTTTCTGCAGCTTCACCAACTCTTGATTGGCCAGATCGAGGGCTTCTTGAGTCATTTGGAGTTCAGAAGCAAGCTTACCCTTCTCGACCTTGGCCCGGACACGGCGTCCTCAACTTTCTTTCCGAGCCATCTCAAGAATCTTCCTCGCATCCTCAGCCCGCTCAGCAGCCTCCTCGGCCTTCTTCCGGGCCTCAACAGCTTGGTCCCTTTCCTCCTGAGCCCGGTTCTGGGCGATATTGGCGTTAACATATTTGGTTTTCAGTATTTCGAATGCTTGCACCACCCCGGCTGACCTTAGATTAGCTTTTTGGATGTCCCACAGTTCATTCTTTTCCACTTCGGTCAGTGGGACTGGTTCAGTGTACCGCCGAGGCGGAAGAAAAGTGACGGACAGTTCCTCGGTCCGACCGTGGTTCCAAGTGCGTCCACGCGGGAGCAGCGGCAACGGAGGAGGAGGAGGTAGAGATGCTGAAGAAGGCGGGGCAATATTTTTAGGCACTACAACAGCCTGATTTCCCGTAGGAGGCGAACTCGAACCAATCGGTACGGAACCAGCTGAAGGTCCGGGAAGGGGTACACTGGCCATTTTAGCATCAGCAGGGCTCTTTTTTGCCTTCTTAGCCTTAGCTAAGGCATCGGCTACTGTCCTTTTGCCAGGAGGCTCCGGGGCCGACCTTTTCTTTTTGGTAGCTTGGGCCTTTTTGGAGTGAGTCAAATAACTCGGCAGTTGCTCCATAGCTGGGGCTGCAGAAAAATCAAGGAAACGTTAGCAAAACCACTCTAAATAAAGGACTTCAGATGAAAAAGAAAGGACAGAATCAGTTAAAAGTTATATACGGTGAGGAGGATGAAGTTCGACAAAAGTAGCCGAAAGAACAAAAGAAACGCTCCGCACTCCATAGCGCAGAGCATAAGATCCTAGCTAAGATACATGGACGACATCCTCTGGGGAAAGATCGTCTGGATCTACTTGATAGCTGGAAGGAAGATGATCGTGGTGGATATTGGACCAGTAAAGTGGGAACCTCCATTCTACCTTTGTAGTGTCCGGCCCAAGAAGGAACCACGGTTGGGTACCGGGTTTGGCGATAATTTTGAAAAATGAAGCTTTGAAATGTTTGAAAGAATCTGAGAAAGCAGTGAATATTTTTCTACCGGCTACCCCCCTAATGGAGGTCAGCCCCTTCAAGTCTGAAGAGTTTTTGTCAGAGATCGGCGTAAAGGGGACAAAGTAATAGAAGAAAGATGTAGCAGTACAAGGAATGGGCTTAAGAAAGGAATGACAGAGCTTTTCGAAGGCCAGCATGAAGCCCCACCCGTTTGGGTGAAGTTGAGAAGGAGCGAGACGAAGATAAGTCAGGACCGAGATTTGGAACTCGGTGAATGGAAAGCGAATACCCATACGAGTGTTAAATTCGCGATAAAAGAAAAAATATGAGGACTGGTTTCCTTCACGAATGGAGCATATCGGTTCGTCGTTGGATGGAGGGCAAACGATGTAGTTATCAATGTTACCCAACTCGAGCCTATCTACGTCGGCCTGGGACATCAAGGAGTGGGTGGTCAAGACATTGTGAGCCACCCACGAATATCTGTGAGCTAGGGCAGGATCAATACTACCCGAAGTCGACTCTCCAGTGGCTGAGGGCGTTCGGTCGGAAGACGAGGGAGAGCCCATCTATACCTAAAAACAAAAAAGAAAACTGAAATTAGAACCCTATTGTCATACCTGAAGAAGGCACAGTAGGCCGAGATGGGAAAGCAACGGGATTTGAAGGACTTGGATTTTGAATCCTAGAATTAGAAGCTACGTCGGCTCTATGCCGACAGGAACTAAGAACAGATTCGGCCCGGACATCATCCCCAGTTGAGATAAAGTACAAGATGTCAGCAAGACAGTCCCAGCATGGTCCATAATATGAAGCGGGCATAGGTGTAGAGACTCGGGAAGGCCTGGGAGGTTCATAAACACTCAGTGGATCTACCCAAATGCTGGCGGAGACATCTCGGCTTGCCGATTCAGGTAACCGTTGAATAGGGCCTGGGGATGAGTTTCTTACTAAGGAAGGACGGGACCTCCCAACATTTCCCCCTCTAGACCCACCATGAAGCAATAATCGGGACCTCTGTTCCTCAGTCAGAGGAGAACCCAGGACCCAATAACTCGCCCAAGTAAAACGGGCACGAATAGCCTCGTCATCAGTTGGGGTTACAGAAGATGAAGAAGTAGGTCTAACCATCTATGACAGAAGAAATGGAGGCAATAAGGATACAGTTAGGAACAACTCAAACCGACGGGGAAATATCCCTACAGAAATGACACGCAGAACTCATACGATTACCCAGAAACCCAGAAAGAAGCTTAATATTTCCTAAATTAAAAAAGAAACAATGCTAGGAAAAAAATGCGAACTACCGATCGAAATCGTTGAGAAAGATTAAAAACAACGGTAACGGGGAAGAGAAAGTACCTGAGTAAAAGGAAGTCTTGAGGAAACTCGAAGAACGGCAAGAAGGCTTAAGAATGGTTGCGGGAGGAAACTGGTAGCAGAGAGTCGAGAAAAATACGAGAGCAGAAGTTCAAAGTGAGAGAAATGGTGAAAAGAAGGGGGAATATGGGGAGAAGGGGAAGCGAAAGTGTAAACGTCGGGGTAAAAAGGTCAAAATTACCCTACACACATAGGGCGACGTGCGACGTGCATCAATAGCATTAAACGCGCACGAAAACCAATGAC
Source organism: Acacia melanoxylon (assembly GCA_019022615.1). Classification (NCBI taxonomy): domain Eukaryota; kingdom Viridiplantae; phylum Streptophyta; class Magnoliopsida; order Fabales; family Fabaceae; genus Acacia; species Acacia melanoxylon. The sequence goes on from JAFJYJ010000010.1 coordinate 10,251,772, forward strand.
GGCGATGCAGGGCGGTTGAAATCCTAGCCAGTCCACATATGCCACATGACAGGGGGCAATGATGGAGAATACATAAGGGTCTTTAACCCACGGAAAGGAGGGGGACAATACAAACTTGGCATCGTAACGGGCTCGGCATACTGACAACTACCTCGGATCCAGAGACATAGCCACGGATCTCGGAGAGAAGGAAGTGTCGGGACCGAGGCAAATCGTAAAGACGACGCAGCCTCCGTGGTACGACACCGGAATTAACGAAACATTTTGAACTACGGTAGCTTTGATCCCTTCACAGGTACGTAGGCCCTAGATAACAAACCTAGGTCAAGCTTAATCGAACCAAAATTCGATATACCAGAGCAGCGGATCCAAACAGCCTCGGACTAACACCTCGGATAGGAAGAGCCAGGACACGATACATCTCGGCAGTTCAAACATTTAAACTACCGAGCTGGGGGGCAACTGTTGCGGTCCGGCCAAACGGCCCACATAGGGGTATGGCCCAACACAATTAATATCCCGTATCCAGGAGCACCAATAATGATGGGGAATCTATCATATCTACTGGCGATCAGATAAGATAGATCATACGGTTAGGATATCGAGGCAAAGCCTATAAATACAAGGGTACAGCGATAAGGTGCACATGTTCTAACTCAACCCTAATTACTTATTATATCACTACATGCACCATCCCCATTGAACACTACCCCATCCCCCCATTGGAGAGGAGTTCATCGTGTACGGTGATCCGGTGCCTTCCGGATATCTCCATTATAGATACTCGGACGGGCCATTTGATCCAATATCAACGTACTTAGCCCAAGCGGCTGGACACATCTGTTTACAGAACAGAACACATACATTAAGAAGTAGATTGTTCTTCATTTATAAAAGGAAAAAAAATACATCTATGGTCCTTTTAACTTCACAAAAGATTATATCTTGGCCTTTTAATTTTTATAAATTGTTTTTTTAGTCATTTAACCTTAACATTGTTAATAAAAAAAGATTGAAATTAATATTTTTTTAACATTGACTAAATATTTTCAAACACTAACCTATTAGGTTTAAATTTCAAAATAATAGTGATTATTACAAAAAAAAAAAAAAAAAAAGCATCATTTGACTGAGACTAATAATGTCAAGGTTGGATAACTAAAAAGATACTTTTTACAATTAAGGGAACAAACTGAGACCTTGTATAAAATTAAAGGAATAAAACTATACATTATAAAAAATAAAATGGACACACACAGTTGACAGCAACAGATACCAACCCCCCTAATTGGGGAAATAAATAATAAGAATATCAATCCAAAGGCTATACCGCGGGCACTAGTATTTAAAAGGACAAGGTGGTGGTGATGATGAACGTGCTTATCCTTTGAAATTATTAATTATTTATTTGCATCTCTTAGAGAATTTGAAAAATATCAAGTGATGGGAACTCGTGACACGTCATGGATGACTATTGCATTTGCAGCACCTCAGCTCAAGATGCAAACATAATAAATCATATATATATATATATATATATATATATATATATATATATATATATATATATATTTATTTATTTATCCAAGTGATTTCACTTGATTAGGCATGAAAATCCATATCAACATGGGTCACAACAGTAATGGACCAGGAATTTTAATCACGGGGCTTAAAATAAAAATATTAATCATAAATAAAAGACTTGAAATATGATACATGTCTAATTTATAAAAAAATTGAAATAAATCTATTACAGAAATTAAAATCACTTCATTTGACTTTTACTCTATATGTTTTCATATTCTTAAATTCATTTATAATTGAATCTGTTATAAAACTCAAAACAATTTCTTTTTTAATGTATGTAATCAAAAAATCATTAAAAATTGGTCTTCCATTCTATTTTGAAGCCTATTCTTCACACACATGGATGAACTCTAGTAGATTTTTCAAATTTAGGAAGCTAAGATTTAGAAAGATAGCTTGTCCACCGTCTTCTTCAACTATTTCCTTCCTTTTATATGCTTCAGCACTCTCATCTTTTAACAGAACTTTCATTCCAAGACACCATTCTATCTTCAAAGTCTTCATCAATCTCAAGGTTTTAGCAGTTGATACAGTGAACAACGACTCTAACTTCAAACAAGATTTTACTATTATCTTTTGGAGATTGCAGTTACTACTAAATGGCCCTGAAAGCGGTCACACAAATTATTTTGCATCAGATCTACAAAATTAATATTTATATATTAATCAAGCATGAATATGTGTATCTTCTTCTAGTTTCTTCGAAAAAGGGGTGCATCTTTAACTGTACCTACCTGTACATATGTAATGGCCGTCGTAATAGTCATGCTCAAAGATTGCTCTAGCTGAGAACAATCTTCTATTTTGTATCAGAAGTTTTACTCCCCGATTTCTCTTTTTTTTTTTTAAACAAAAAAAAAGTTGGGGGGGCGGGGGCCACCCTAGCACCCCCTGATTCCGTCATTGGGTCACAGTGAGAGGCGCTAAAGAAACAGGAGGAAATTCAATCTCTAAATTTCGTCACATTGCCGGCTGCCACATCACATATTATTGCGTATGTGCCAAAGCCTTTACGTTTTCTTTGTTGCCAATGGAGTTAAAATGAACCTACAACTTTTATATACAAAATTAAATACATAATAGTCCACTACACAGACAATTATATGTGTTTATATATTGGGAGGATTAATCTTTTGGTCATGGTAATTGAAGTTTTGACTGCTCACTTACGACTCAATCCTTAGAGTTTAACTTAGTATAACTCGGTTTCTAAACTTTTGACTCGCCTACTACTCAATCCCTAATTCTTTTGAGTCATACTATTTGGCAAAAAATATTAATAATATGGTTATAATTTGCTTATGTGGCTTCCAACTCAGCTCCATGGAATTTTTTTTTTAAAAAAAAAGATAAGCAGACATAGGATGACTCATAGGTTGACTCAAAGATTAGGGACTAAGTTGCAGGTGAATTTAATGTCCAAGGACTAAGTTAGACTAAGTTAAACTCTAGGGATTGTGATAATTGAATATTTCATACACTTCTTTTTATCTCTTGATTAATAATTTAAGACTCTTTAGTTAATAAATAATGGTTTTTATACTTATTTGGGCTTTGGGCCTTTTATTATGTTTTAGCCATTTTTAATAATAAAATTCCAGTTTTATATTGCTTCACTATTCCTACCATAACTCTTGAACCAGACATCGGATTTGCCTCATTTTTTTTTCATATTTCAGATGATTCAGAGAGCTACAATTCTTATGAAGACATGAAGGGCAAATTCGGACAAGAGGGAGGTCGATTTTGGAGCCGAAGTCGGAATTTTAATTGGGCTTGAATTTGTAATTAAAACCCGTTTATTTTATTATTTTCTGTTTTGGGCCTGAATTGGATTGGAGCCCCATTTTCGTTTTCCATTTTAGGTTAAGTGTGGCAGCAGCCACAAACAGATTACGATTCACGTTTTTAGACTTTGGTGGATCAAAATAGGAGTTTTCAAATTCTCGAAGTGTTCTTCATGTTCTTTGTGTTCTTCGCGTTTTTCATCTTTTCTTCTCGTTTTGCTTAGCCATGCTCGACTAAGTTTCGTGGTTAACCTATGGATTGAGGGTTCCAAAATCCGAGGACATGCGCTTCATTCGGTAATCCGGAACCGTCTCGTTTATTTTAATCGGATCCGATTATAATTGCGGATTAGGTATTAGATTTAATACCTAGATTGATATCCCAAGGACATAGGTCGGACCGGGTTCTGAGAGAGCGTTGTGCGATCATACAGCGAGCTCGCCACGTGTTCGATCAAATGCTAGACGATCGTCTAGTCGAGGGAATATCTGGACGAACGCAGAGATCTCGGTTCGTCCAAAATCAATCACGAGTTTGATTATTATCTGTTTGTCCGATGAAGGTTATGGAATCCCAATTCTGGGTTAACTGTTTTTAATTGTTTTTAACCGTTTTAATCCGTTTCGCATCTCGCATATTTCGTTCTGTTTAGTTTAATTTCGTTTTCAACTGTTTAAATAAAAAACCCCCAATTTGTTATTATTCTCATTTCGTTGCGATTTAAACCCACCGCAAATTCCTTGAGAGAAACGACCCAGGTTACATTATACTGCAAATCTTTTTCTAATCTGGTATTTTGGGAGATCACGGCAAATCTCTATCAGATTGAGTCATAAGTGAGTCAAAACTTTAAGGATTAAAAAATTAATTTTCCCGTATATATATATATATATATATATTAATAGGATAAATTCGGATAAATTCCCATTTTAATGATATAATCTCAGGTTTTTAGCCCCTTAAATTGATTAAATTGGGTTAGTTGTGCTTAACTTTACCTATGAGAATTTTAGGAATTGAAGTGCTTGACTAGTGAATTTAATTGAATATTTTTATCCTTGGAAGCATTACACCTAAGGAAATTGGGCACCACAGTTGTCAATGGGTCATTTCAAGTGCTTGAGTCTTGATCATCCTGAGCAAGATCCTCAAAGATTTGCAAGATGTCCGACTTTATATGAGGATATTCAACAGTTGATGCAAATTTGCCAAGGTTTGATGCAGCAGACCATCTAACCATAGGCATGTCATCTTGACACAATTGGCTGTATATTGACCTCAACTCAGTCTTTGATGTCTATGGTGCACTTGAGTATGCAATATGAAATAGTCCACATGCAGAGACTCAGGTAATAAATCATTCACCTGCTGCCAATCTCTTCATCAACGGGATAAATGAATCAACCAAATCACTCACCCAACCTCTTTTTATTAGCAGCAATCACCATCATCTCACTTTCAAGAACTTATGTTTTCATTGCAAAATTCCATATCATATGCTCTAGTAGTCAAATCAACATGCTCTCATCATGCTCTCATTCATATACTCTAAATAAACCATGAACTTGTTATACCATGAGGGCTAGCATTACCCAATAATGAAAATAAAAAGAAATCATCAACTAATAGCAATTTGCAGGTTTCATATCCAACAGATATTTTATGACCATCAGTATTCAGTACCAAATAAGGTGATAGATATATCCAATATCCACAAATGAATTGCACCCTTCAATCATCAACAAAAGGACTAATCTCTCATGCAAATTCAGGGTTATTGGTATTCAGCAATTCCAACTCTATTCTCTTGTTGTAGTCATCAACGCTGGCCCCATTCATTGTTGAAGTAGAGGCCTTTTTTTTTTTTCTTCTTCTTTTTTTAACAAGAAAAACGACTTGATTCAGCGTAAATTCCCACAAAGAATTGGTCCATTGAAATATATAAATATTCAAGACAAGAATTTGAATACAAGGCTATAGTTACTCAAAAATGGATTTCACTACTACAAAAAATGAAAAACATCCTTTTTTGAAAATATTGTCAAGGAAGAGAAAAAAATGTCACAACCCCAAATCCCCTATAAAAAAAGCTGATTTTTTTGATATTTATAACGGAATTCCAATATCAAAAAAGTCTGTTAAAATAGCTTTTCTTGTTGTTAAAATAGCTTTTTGTTAAAATTTTTTTTCTAGAACTTGAAAATTTTTTGACAACGGAAAAAGCTATTTTGACAACATGAAAAGCCATTTTGATATCAATTTTTTCATAGGAAAATTTTAACAACAAGAAATGCTATTTTGACATTGGGACTTTTTTGATATTTTTTCTCTTCCTTGGGACTTGAGTGATATTATCCCTTTTTGAAAAAGGAAAGTAAACAATAATGGCGGTGACATTTTTGTAATTATGTGGAGGCTTTTAGCATCCTAATTGTAAAAAAGGACGCTAACTTTTGGCATCATTTTTTAAAATTGGGACGCCTGAATAGACGCTTTAGGCGTCCCAAATTAAATTAGAACACCAAAAGAAGGGGAATTTGGCAACACTGGCGGGAAAATGAGGATTTTTGGTGTCCTAAATAGAATTTAGGATGCCAAAAGTAGTATTTTTAGCGTCCTAAAATTTATTTAGGATGCCAAAAGCATAAATAAATCCTTGCCTTCTTCTTATAAGCCTATTCTCTCTTAGCGCGTTATACGATCCTCTCCCACTCAGTGCACTATACTCCTCTCCCACTCACCAGATCTCAAGCGCCTTATCCTGCCTCCATCTTCCCTCCTCCAATCCTCCTTCCTCCTCTGATTCTCCTCCGCTCCTCCTCTGATTTAGGCAGCCCTTAGTTTCCTCTACCTCTTTCTGCCATAAGAAGTTTAGAGGATAACTAATTTGAGTTTCCTCTCGCTATCGAGATTTGAGACACAGCGACACCGGAAGTAAATGCAGATGAAAGCCCCAATTGAAGGAACGGTTTTGTTGCAGATCTGTTGTAACGCAGTTGCCCGATGATCTTTGGCATATTTGATTTTCGTTGTTTCCTATTGCAGTACAATTTTTTTTTTTGGTTTTTCTAGGTTTGTTCTCTAGCATGTTTGCTTTTTTGGATTTAGGTGTTTTTGTTTTTTTTTTTTTTTTGGGTTGGTTCTTGGATTTCGTTCTGATGGTGTTTTTTTCTCTACTTTTCTCTGGTGTGTAGCTCACGAAGGTCGTTGGTTGAGGACCTATTTTCGTGGTGGAGAACGATCGGCTGTGATGGAGGAAGTGTATGGCCGAGAATATAGTTTGACAGTGGAAGGAGACCAATGGTGGTGGGGGTCCGATCTTCACCGCATGAAGATTTTGTTTTTTTGAAAAAATCATTTTGGCTTCCTACAAATTTGGCGACGCCTTAAGTCTCACTTTTTACACCCCCAGATAGGCATCCCTCTAAAAGGGACGTAAAACTGCCTAAAAAATGGATGTTGTAAAGCTTTTTTTGTAGTAGTGTGTTGATATATTTGAGCAACAAGATGAGTACAAGGATTTATGGATGATGAAGCATATACTCATTAGTTTAAACAACTAGAGTTCTAGAATATTATCCTAGTGAGTTATTCCACTATAATGGTTAATGAATTAACATTCAATGCATTAATGAACATTCATAATGTTTGGAATAACTCAGCCAATAAGGATTTATGCATTAGGCACAAGGCTTTTACAAATTAAATTCTTTTTCTTGAAAATAGGTTTGAAATTCCTATAAATAGTCAACTTGTAGGACATGAAGTCTAATGCATTAGTAAATAAATACTATGGAGTTCAAGCACTGGATAGAATATTTAAGAGCAATGATCAATGTGTCAATGACGAGAGAACTCTAGTGGACGTATTTGAAGCATTTATGACTTTTAGTACATAAAGATTTAACTTCAAATTTTTGAAAAATCATTTGAATGCAATCAAAGTATGAATATTTTTCAAAGCATGTGTATGTATTTTTATAAAACAAGGTGAACTGAAATCCAAACAAGTTTTAAAATTGAGCATTTCAAAAACATAAACTCAGAAAGTTATGTACAATTTCACTTTAGATCCATTTTGCAATCTAAATAAATTTTGAAAAATATAAATGATTGATTGCTAATGAAATGCAATAATGGATAAGTATTCATTACCCAAATTTGTAATCATTTAAGTGAAAGATAGGGTAAGAATTAGATATCACCCTAATTTCTCTTGTCCTTGTAGAATCTTGCTTGATTTTTGTGGAATAATGTCAATTTTTCTTCTTTGCACTTTCAGCACCAAATTCAAGCTCCACTTATTTAGTTTCCTTTAAACTTGAATTCATTTTCATGTAGCTACAATCTTGACATGAAGCTTTCTCTCCATTGTCCTCCAAAATAGTATGGCCTTTTTCTTTCCTTGGCATCTAATTTCACTTAGATCAATTCAAGGTTAGTATGTAGGAAATATAATTCCTATGCTCTTACAGTATAAGCAAATCAAAATAATTGAGCACAATTAATCCAACAAACATTTTCTTTTCAAAATCAAGTATGCATAAAGAACTAAACCATAGAACATTTTAATTCTATTAGAGTGATTTTTCAAATCAGAATACATTGTTCATTCATAAGGTGACAATACATAAACCTCAATGTATACTAAAGATATTAGCGTAAGAGGTTTTAGCATTGTATACTGGTGGTCGGATTCTTATGGCAAGTATACAAGTCAAACAAGTAATAAAGTGATAAGTAGAGTATCGTCTCACAGAGATTATAATATTATCTTATGCAGCAAGAAAGTGAACAAGAGTTGCTTGATTTAGTAAAACTAAAAGTTATATGGATGAGGTTGAGTTATTTAAACTACTGAAACTAAAATTAGAAAAGAAACAAGTTGAGACTGAATACAGTTGAGAGATATCAGGATAAGAATAGGCTAAGTTTCATATTTCCCTTTAATTTCAACTCTTTACCCAGATTGTTATCGCAATGTTGCAACAATGCTATAACAGCTTCCACAATGCTATATCAATACAACAACAAAGTTCTTCAATTAACCTACCTCTTTTGTGTATAGAAGTTTTCCAACAATCTTGTACTTTTATTCCTAACTCTACTTTTCTCATATGCTATGCGAGTTTCAACTTAAGAGTAACATGCAAATCAAGGTGTATGGTTGTGTCAGATAAACTCATTCCTGTAGGTTATAAAGTTAGATATAATTTGTACAATTCCTCCGACACACACTGTTTAATAAAGCTCTAATCTTAACTCCCTTCTAGTAAGTTAAAATCACAACTCTTGCTTACTGGTGACCACTTAATGCACAAGACCGACGTGAACATGCACAACATTAAACAAACTGAATTATACAAATTAAAACTTAGCAATATGGTTTAAATCTACAAATTAAGGATCCATCAACGCTTAGCCAAAAGGAAATTATTTTATGGCTTGTGAACAGAATACAACTGAAACTGACATAATGTAATCCATAAAAGCACATAGAAAGAAACTAAGAAGAAGAAGAGAAGTTGAAGGAATTCGACGACACTAAGAAGCATCTGTTAGTTCCCTATATGTGTTTTGATGATGATTAACCTTTGGAAACAATGTATGCATTATGATCTAGGCAAAATGATTCAACTCAGTCAAAAACTAAGATTATATCAGTTAAACTATTTGCTATCAGATTGGCTCGAGCCAACACTTAATGACTCGAGTCAATCCCTTTCCATCTATTGCGAAATTGCTATACTGACTTGAGCCAGCATATTGTGTGCCTCGAGTTTGGGACGAAACTCGAGCCAGCATATTCTGTGACTCAAGCCAATTGACTTCGAACTTAAAATGATTTGAATATTGTGTTCCTCTTGACTCGAGCCAGTGTGGTTGACTCTAGCCAAAAATATAGACCGTTATATTTAAAAATGAATTTTGACTCGAGCCACCACTTAATGACTCGAGCCAGACTCTGGTCTTTCAAATGTTGAACTATTTTCCCTCTTGATTGACTCGAGCCAGGATTTGGTTGCCTTGGGTTTGAGCACTGACTTGAGCCAACATGTTTATGCCTCGAGTCAAAAAGGTTCTAAAGCAAAGGGATTAATCGTTGATTCACTTGAGCCACAATTATTGAGCCTCGAGTGTGATCACAGACTCGAGCCAGGATTATTTGACTCGAGTTAATCAGTTCAAATCCTTTCTTCTCTTTGTCTTTCAAACTAAGTTGACTTGAGCCAGGGATTTAGTGACTCGAGCCAAATTGCCTCTTTTTTTGAAAATGGGTTGTGTTTGAATCTTCCAACTCGTTAACTCTATGATTGGTTCTAGAATTTTCATATCATCTATCATTATTATTCTTAACTATGTTTAACCAATTTGATTATGAGTTTCAGATGATTATAGTTTGAAATAACGCTGTTATTGGATAAAGCAATTGGATGTGTCAGAACATTAAATGCACTTACCCGTTCAAGACGTATTCTCAACTGCCAATCTTCTGAGCAGCGCGAAAGACGTTTCTGGCAAGATATTCCTCATTCCCATTGTTGTGTCGCAACGGTCATAAACGAAGGAATAAAGAATGTTGAAGACAATACATTAAGTAATCAACACTTCATCTCTCTAACGGACATATTGAAGAGTCTCAACGGACAAATCATCAAGCTTCCTCAACGGTAATAAATACCATCAACTATAAATACTCGAAGCTTTGAGTTTGCCAACTACCAAAACGTTGTGCTATCAATTCAACTCAACTACCATCTACTGTTTCATTTATATCTTCGGATATTATTTCTTTGTACTTTAGTGTTTATCAATTATCTACTCAGTGAGGAGTTTAAACACTTATTTGATTATTTGTTTAGTTATTAAATCTTAAGATTGTGGAACCTTAAGTGTGGGTGTACGATTTGAACTTGTAAGGGGGAGTGAGTCCTAGAGTGAAAGGACCATCTTGAGTTACAGTGTGTGTAATTTGTATTCTGTGTTAAGAGTTAGTGAAATCCCAAGGTGCTTAGGGACTAGATGTAGGTCGAGGAGTTAGACCGAACTAGTATAATCTCTCTATGTTCTTTCTCCTTTCTCTCTGTCTTTTCTTAGTGTTCTTGAGTGTATAGCGAAAAGATTTTTATAATCATCTATTCACCCCCTCTAGGTGATATTCCATCTTCATCTGTCACATAATGTAGTAGCGTCTTCTTTGTCTAACACCCTTCTGCCTCGGCTATTCTGCCTATGGCACCTACTCTCAACCGCCAAATGTTCTATCAGTCCGAGGTACAGGGCGCGAGGGATTCTATCTGTGTGTTTCACTCTTAATGTCCAGCACACATTTGTAGGGTTAACTGCCTTTCCATATGTAGTTAGGATTCTTGCGCTGCACATCCAATCTGTCTATTAGTGAGTTAGGAATTCCTTTTCAGTCAAGCTTGGCGGGAAGATTCTGTTTTGATTGATTCCATTTTTAATTAGCGGGATTCTATTATGATATTCATTTTAATTTCCCGTTGTCCTTGATTTCCTTCTTCCTCAAGCAAGCGGCCTTCTTTCATCTGTCTTTAGCTTCAAAGCTCACTACGCGTCTGGCCCTAGTTCCTGCAATTATCTTCTTTATTTTTCTCAAGAAAAGATTAGTGCATAATAGAAACACGCTATTGCATATATTAATTACTTACGATACGAAGTTGTAGCATCGAGACAACATTGATTTATCAATCATTAGAAATACATCAGCCTTAAGTCTTTTTTCTGCCTATAAACAAGATAACTTTTAAAATGCATCAGTTCACAAACCTACTTAACTTAAACAGATTATTCAATTCAATAACTTGTATTCAAATCATATCTTAGAGTTGTCATCATCAAAAAGGGGGAGTGTAATACCCTAAAATCTGACTTATGATAAATATCATAAGTTTAGTAAATAATACCTATTGAAAATAGGTGAATATGTGGTCTCGAAACTAGTTTAATAAATACCTTATTTTCTAAGGTAATTTCTATTGAAATGAGGGTGAATAAAGAGCTATAAATCCCTAAATGCAATTGTGGGTCATAGAATGCCCTGAAAATATTATGATAAATCCTAAGAGGCAATGAAATATTTATAAAAAAATTGGAGAATATGTTGTCCCTAATTTTAGGAATTTTTGGGATAATTTCCCTTGAAAAATAATGAGGCAAAATTAAGTATTATTTTGGGATCATAAGTGACCCCATGATTTTTAATATTTTACATGGGATATAAAATACCAATGTAAGTAAAATAGTTGTGAGATAATGATTTATCCTAATTAAGAAAATTATCAAAAATTAGTAAGTGGCTAATCGGTAATTAATGGGATAATTAAGGTATAAAGTAAATGAATTAAAAATAATTTAAATAATTATTTTTAATTGGAGAAATTCGAAATTATTAAATAAATAAATAAATAAAAAAAATTAATAAAATATTTTATGCTTAGAAAAATAAATAAAAAATAAAAAAGAAAAAAATAAATGTGAAGGTAATTAGAATAAAATAATAATATAATGCGGTGAGTCGAACTTATAGGCGAGGCCAGGGAAAAGTTAGAAATAAATTCTACGGGTAAACCAGAAGTAAAAGTCTTTTCACACTGATCAAATTAAGAACAAGTGAATTTTTACACGAAGAAAGAATTTATCGCGCGTTGTTTCCGCAACCGAAAACTCTAATTTCAAATAAGACGAAAAGTTGATCGGATAGAGTAGAGTCGGATAGGCAAAGTGAGAACCTATAGAAACAATTGCGTCTTTTTAAACACGAGATTAAGTTAGGCAACAACTGGACGTTTTACGATTCAGCGAATTATTGTCCGAAGTTGGTTCTATCTAAGCGATTTCCGAATCGGACGCGTTTGTCCGAATATCTTCCGACGCACGGAGAATACCTGGATATGATCAAAAAGAGGATCAAAATATATAATATGAAAGAGGATGAAAAGACCTTCAAAGTTACACGCTCGCATTTTTGAGTTTCGCAAAATCGCGCGAAACGGACACCGATCGGGTAGCTTTATCGGATAGGAGGCCATAAAGCAAGAGCCATCATGGATGACAACTCATCCATTGACTTTTGGGCTCTTAGATCTTGATCTTGACCATGGATGGCCAAGAGTGTTTTGTCCTCAAAAATGCGATCCAACTACGAATCCGATCTGAAGACTTTTGTGGAAATTCCCACCTTGTCCCTATTTTTCCCTATAAATAGCAAGCTCTCTTGCTCTCATTCTTCACACCAAATTCAAAACCTAGAGAGAGGTTCTAGAGAGAGAAGCTCTGCAAAAAATTCTGCCTTGCTCCGAGATATCTGAGCTAATCGAGCCGCTGTTGTGCCGCCGTCATACCGCTGTTTTTCCCGCTGTCGAATTTCACATTTTTCCGTAAAAGTTCCGTTGTACCGCCAAAAAGGTACGTTCGCGTCCGTAACACTAACTCGATGGTTATTGTATGGATATATATGATTGTTGTATTCACACTATGGTGGTAGCATACGTGGATATGTTACACCCGTTGCTATGTCACATACGTGGTTATGTTACATACGTTATTATTATTGGTGTATCATACGTGGTTATGTTACATACGTTATTATTATTGATGTATCATATGTGGTTATTATCTTACATACGTGGTTATGTATTTTTAATCATACATCTGTTGTTGACTGTTGTATTGATTGCTGCTGTCGTGTATATGTAGTCGTATTTAAGCATGAGGTTAACCGTTACCTGAGATCCAAATTGCAATTGGATCTCAGCTCTTATCATAACGTCAGGTTCAGAAGAACCGAGGACCGAGGAGAATGGCGAGCAGGCCGTACAGAGTCCCGACTGAAGACTTTCTTCTGTCGTTATTCATTTTGAAAACTCTCGGTCAATGTACCGCTTCTGTAAATCAGCCAAACTTACGGCAATTTGAATAAATGTATCAGTTACTCAATCGCTCCGATGCTCTACTCTGATGAAAAAAAAATATACTGCTTTTGAAAATGGGATGTTACAGGGAGAATGTTAGCTCTCGGTATTTTGATGATCACAAATCCTAAGTTATTGAATTAAATAATATGTGTTTAAGTTGGGGTTTGCTTGAGCAAGGGTTAGCTCATGCCTGAGCATAGATGATATAATAGCTTGCTCAAGTGTTTCAGAGAACCATGCCCGAGCAACATATTTGGAATGCTCGAGCATCATCAAGACAGAAGCGAGGATTTAGAAATTAGAGAGTCATGCTCGAGCAGAGATTTTGGCTTGCCCGAGCATCGTCGAGCTAATTGAGAAGTTTGCAGTGTTGAAGAGTCTTGCTCGAGCAGAGTAAAAGGCTTGCTCGAGCACCATGCTCGAGCAGAGGTAAATGCATGCTCGACCAGCATCTTTCAACTTCACATTCTTAGCTTCTGGATGACTTGTGCCCGAGCATGAAAATGTCATGCTCGAGCAGCGTCGTTAAACATTCATCTTCTCGTCTCTGTCTGACCTTTGCTCGAGCATGCCTTATGGCTTGCTCGAGCATTGGCGATCTGTTGCCCAAGCATGAAGTCTTTCATGCTCGAGCAACAACAATATGAATCATTCCTTCATGAGACTTCAGATTCTTGCTCGAGCACTGGGTGACTTCAAAATCTTTCAATATGCTTTTTCCAACTGATGCCCGAGCACACTCTTATTCTTGCTCGAGCATGATCACCCTGTTTTCAAATCACCATCTGCGTAAACTATAAATCACTGTGTTTAATCTTATTGCTTCTTAACATTACTCATTACTAATCCTAATTGTTTTTAATTAGTTTGCTAATGAGTTTCAGATGATTTAATCATGGATTAACAACAAATTAGCTTCAAGCAATTTGTGTGTCAGAAGAGCATTAAATGCAGTTGCCAAAGCCAATGATAATCTCCGTAACCAATACTCTGATTTATGTAAAACTTTTTCTTACATTTCGTCTGTGCATTCAATGCTATTTCACAACGGGCAAAACAAACGGAATGAAGAGAATGTCATGACTGCGAAATCCACCTGGATTATTTGAACGGCGAAAGTATTAACCAAGCTTCATATGTCTAACATATACATTCAAGTCTCTCAACGGTTAATACTCAAGCTTCACCAACGGTCATTTATTGCAACATCTATAAATAGTCGAAGCATTGAATTCGCCAACTACCGAAACATTGTGCATTCAATTCAAACTTATTGCAATTTGCTGTTTCATCTGTTTCATTAATATCTTTGGATATTTTGTACTTCAGTGTTTATCAAATATCTACTCGTGAGGAGTTTGAACACCATTTGATTATCTGTTTGGTTGTCAAATCTTAAGGTTGTGGAACCTTAAGTGTGGGTGTACTATTACAACTTGTAAGGGGGAGTGAGTCCTAGTGAATTAGGATCATCTCGAGTACAAAGTGTGTAATTGTAACCATTTGTGATTAGTGAAATACCCAAAGGATTTGGGGATTGGACGTAGGTCGAAGTGTTAGACTGAACCAGTATAAATTGCCTTGTGTCTATCTTTCTTCTCTGTTTTTGTCTTACTTACGTTTGTGCGCAATCCGCGAAAAATATTTGAGATCACCTATTCACCCCCGTCTAGATGATATTCCTAACTTTCAATTATGTCTTAATGTGTTGGGCAACTCAATTCCTTGAGCTACTACAACAATAGTTTATTCATGTAAATTGTAATTTTTTATGTTTTTGTGCCATAAAAAAATATTACATTTGTAAGCTATGAAATTTATTAGTTGAAATTGTTTCTTATTTGAGTAAATTTTAATGAATTGTGTTACATTCCACCGCCTCACTCTCGATAATGTTCATATGGGCTCTATTACACCCTCGTGGTTTTTAAAACGCATGAAGAGGGAGACGTATCCAAACTCTTATAAGACATCTTTCATTTTCCTCATCAGCCAATGTAGGACATCACACTTAACTGCCTACAGGCTGTAATGTGGCCTCAAAGTTGACAATATTGAAAGCGCAGCGCTAAGATATTATAAATAGTATCAAAGCTAGGTTCATATTGATGTAACATGTAAAGAGGGGTAATGGGGCCCAAACCAGACAATATTGGGAGCGAGACACTAGAATGTTACAAATTGTACAATTACAATTGATTTTAAGAGTAATTAAATAGAGTATTAGGGATGAAACACAATGAATTATATATAATTATATATATATAACTAACTATACTTTTCCACTATTCGTGACATTAACTAGTGCAAAAAGTTCTTTTTTTACATTGATGTGATAGTACGACTTTCTACTCTAGTTGTGATATTAACTAGTGTAAAAAGTGTAGAGTTTTTTTTTTTTTTTTTTTTTTTTTTTTTTTTTTTTTTAAAAAAAAACATATAATAATTCTGGTTAGGCTTCTCTACACTAGTTGGAAGCACACGAAAAGTCTTCCACCTTCTACACCAACTGTATTTGCACTAGTTGAAGAACTAGTGTTACAAGACATTTTTAACCAGTGTGTAAAAGACTTTTTACGTTTGTGACATCTACTTCAAAAGGTGAAAAATCTCATACTAATTATCTACATGCATATTTAAAAAATTCTGGTTAGCCTTCTCTACATTGGTTGGAAGCAGGTGTAGAAAGTCATGCACTTTCTACATCGGCTGTATTTACACCAGTTGAAGAACAAGTGTTACAAGACATTGTTAACCAGTGTAAAAAAACTGTTTATATTAGTGACACCTACATCAAGTTATTTACCTGCATATATAGGTTTTGAAAATCTAATCATGTACCTCTGTAAGATGTAAGAGTGTAAATAGAAAACAGCCCAACAAATATTCAAACCAACCCCATTTCTTAATAAGAATTTTCAAAACAATATAATATTTGGGGTGTGTACATTTATTCAATGATAGCAAAACCATTGTCAAATGTTAAACTAACTAAAGCAACAACCAAAGAAATTTATTCTACTTTTAGTTTGAAAGCACAAACGCCGAAATAAAAAACAACATTGAATGGTTTGGGTAATGAATAAAGATGGAGTCTATCTATTGTCAAAATGACGGCAGCATGACATTGCTACACTTCGTTGTTTTGGTTCAATGGGTCAAACCTCAAGCACCAAAGACTTTTGGAATTGACGGCTAACATGATATGGTTCTCCTTCCCCAAAATACACACAGGAATTGTGGAAAAGTGAAAGACCACTTTGCCAAAAATTAAGGCATCTTCGTTTTCTTGTGACCTCTGAAAATTCAGCTTCTCAATGCATCTGCCAAACCGCCTGTCACCAAATATTCACAAAAGATTTTTATAGTTACAAGGCTAGACATAGGGTTTATTTGAAAAAATATAAATTATGAAAATATTAACAGTGTAGGAGAATGATTATTGACTAATTTACTGGGTAAAGAAGAGAGTTATCTCGTCTTCATTGAGTGGGTGCCATCTTGAAAATGCCAAGTAAAGGCATCTTGTTTCTTCTGGCGCTCGTTCCTTTGCTGGATCCCATTCCTTAGCAAATGGGTTGAGTCCGTTCTTATTCTGAACTTCTGAAGAAGAACCTGCCATCATCGTTTCGTCAATTTCTTTTTTCCCTTTCAATTTTGCTTGTTTGTTCAAGGTATCCATTCGACGAGATCGATGGATTTTTTTATAATGGACGGAAAACCGATCGATTGATGATGTGATTGAGAGTTTTCTCAAGGGATGAATCTATAGGAATGAATGTGACTATATATTTAAGTTAATTTTTGTACGATTCAATGAATTATAATTAAATGCATTAATAAGAAAAATAGAGTTTGTTTTGCAATTATTTTTTTAGCATTTATGATTTACGTTACTTTGAATTTTGCTAAGTTTCCAAAAAAATAATATTGAATTATTTTCAACTTAAATAAATACGTGCAATTAATGTATTTATTGACTTAATTGTTTTCCTTTTCTTTTTCTTTATACAAGCGACAAAATGCATCTATATGATATGTATTATGTAAGAACCTGTTGTCACCCAAGAGGAGGGTGAATTGGGTGAAGATATAGAAACTTTTAACTTTGAAAATCTTTCTGCGTTTTCTAAATCAACAGTTAGATATTCAAATAAACATATACTCGAAATATCAGAGATAAGGGAAGAGAATATGCAAACTGAGATTTATACTGGTTCAGCCCAATCTTTGACCTACGTCCAGTCCCCAAGCTTCACTTGAGATTTTCAATCCACTATCTTCTTTCAACTTGATTACACGCTCCATACTCGAAGTAATCCTCTCACTAGGATTCGCTCCCCTTTACAAGTTGTAATCAATACACCCACTTGATTACACACTCTGTACTTGAAGTAATCCTATCACTAGGATTCACTCCCCTACAAGCTGTAATCAATACAATGGGTTTCCTACTCAAGATCACTCAATCTTGAGTAACTCTTAGATAGAATGATAAGATGATTACAATGAATCTTCTCTCTCTCTCCAAAGTGAATGAATAAACACTGAAGAACAATACAAATCATTTCACTCTCTATGATGAGCTAGGTAAGCATTGAGAACAGAGTGTGTATGAGATAAATGTTGGATTTAGAATGTTGCCATCTTGACAGTGCAAGCTCTCTCTTGTCTCAACCTTGAATGCTTCTTCTTTTATAGGTAGAGACCAATCTATGATCTTTTGAAGATTCAATGATTGTTGGATAAAGAAATATAGCTGTTAGACTCAGATCCAAATGTCCAACCAATGTGCTCAGATGTTTTCTGTTGTTCTTCCTTTAATAAATCTGTTGGGTGATGTGGCATCCAAAAGAGGAAAGACAGCATTAATGTCTTTGGAATGTTCAGAGAGAGATTTTCCAAATCTAAGCTTATTCTGAACCAGCAATAAATGCTATGACATCAGCATTTACTTTATCCTTGATCTTCAGTTTAACAACCTTTGATCACCTGAAACTCACTAACAAATTGATTAAACATAGCTAAGAATAGTAATGAGTGATGATATGAAGTATCTAGATCATACATTAAGATTTCGCAAATTCGTGAAAGTTGATTTTCAAACAGATCGTTTTAAATTGGAGTTTGTTCAAGCAAACTAGAGTTTGCAATATTTTCTGAAAAGCCAAACTTGAGTTCCCAAACACAAACTCGAGTTTTGTTCTTACTCAGGTAATCATCGCGATTGAACTTTGAAGAACAATTTGAAACAGGAGCAGACTCGAGTCATTAAGTGACAAACTCGAGTTTGGGACTTTTTGAAGTGAAAATGAAATTAAGTGCATAAAGCTCAAACTTGAGTTTTCTTAAGTTCAAAAATAGTGAGAAGTTCTCAGCTTGACACAAACTGGAGTTTACTAAAACAAACTCAAGTTTCCAAAAAGAGTAGAAACTTTGAAAACTCTCGGCCAAGTGCAAACTGGAGTTTGCTAAGTCCTCGAGTTTGCTTAAAAGAGTAAATTCTTTAAAAGCTCTCGGCCAAACACAAACTTGAGTTTGACATATTGAACTCGAGTTTATGATGTCTAAAATAAATAATAGCATCTATATAAGACATCATCAAAACAAATCATATCCAACATATTATATGTTAGTGCAAGACACACCCAAGAGGGGGTGAAGTATGTAACATCTCGATTTCCGCTTTACCAAAATCTCTATATATTATAAATATTTAGTAAAATGTTGAAATCGAATATTTAATGAAATGCCAAGATTGAATAATTATTGTGACATTAATAATCCAATGATTATTCCTAAGTCAATTTTGACAAGAAAAAGGAATGTTTGTCACTTAGATAAATTAGTGCATAAAGACAACATATCCTTGTTACATGTGTTTGAACCAATAGGCAATAAATTCAACACTTGTGAACCCTTGTAAAGGCCCAATATTTCGGCTTACATGAGAGGAAAAGGGGAAAAGATTAAGTTTTGAAATATCTTGCACATGTTGGAACAAAAGTCAATAAGTCAAAGTGTCACATGTCAAGCTAGAAAGCAAGATGATCAAGATGATCTAGAAAGGAGACACCTAAGCACTCGCTTATGTCAAAAATCTTATGTAATCAAGATGACACAATTTCCTTGCCCAAGACGCCATTAATTTCGGCCAAGTAAAGGGAGAGGGAGAAAAAGATAACAACTTATTCAAAAAAGCCAAACAAAGAGAGTTGGTGAGAGTGGTTGAGTCCTTTTTGTAAGAGAGACACACTTAGTGGTTGATTCATCCATTCTTATACACCAAAACACTCCTCTCATTTACCACTTTTAGATCAAACACTTATCTTGACCTAAAAATAGAGAGATAGAGTCAAAATATATAGAGAGGAAAGAGGGAAGGAAGAGCTTCAAGAACTAAGGTAAGTTTTCTTGTGCTTTGATAGTTCATCTTCTCATAATCTTCCATAAATCCCTAACCTTGGTAAAATACTCATCTTTGGTGTTTTGGTGGTGAGAAGGCCGAAACTTTGAAGGAGACCAAGGAAGAAGAGGTTGTTAGTTCTCATGTGTTTTGATGATGATTGACAATTGTAAGATTGATTCGAGCCAAAAGAATTTGATTTAAAAGATAATTTATAAAATCACATTTTGACTCTAGTCATGACTCAAGTCACTGAGCTTTGAAAACAATTGAAAATATTGACCATGACTTGAGTCATCATTAAACAACTCGAGTCATCCCTGTACTTGATCTTTGCAAAATTATTTCCTCGATAAAATGACTCGAGTCATCCTTGACATAACTCGAGTCATCATTTCACTCTTCGCTTCTGTTCAAAATTGCTTCAGACATGACTCAAGTCATGACTCAAGTCATATCAGCGCTATTACTCTCTATTTGAAATTTCTCAGACATGACTCCAGTCATGACTCAAGTCATCTCAGCACAAATCGTTTCTATTTGAAATTTCTCAGTCATGACTTCAGTCATGACTCAAGTCATCTCAGCGCAAATCTTTCTGTTTGAAAATTTCTCAGCAATGACTCAAGTCATAACTCAAGTCATCGCTTGCATGACTCTAGGCATGACTCGAGTCACATCATCGAAATACCTTCTATTCATAGTTGCTTCATAATGACTCCAATCATCACTCGAGTCAACTTAATGGATTTTGAAATTATGACTCTAGGCATGACTCGAGTCAAGCATGACAATATTTGAATACTCGTCTGCTTAATCGATATTAGCCGATTAAGTAATGGTTGTTTCATGTAATTGATTATTATTGTTCCTAACCAAGTTTAATCGGTTTGCTAGTGTATTTCAGATATATTTAACATGTTTTAAACTTGAAATTACGAAAAGCGAATTCACGTCGAAGCATTAAATGTTGTCCCGGATATCAAAGCTAAATGAAGAAATAGAACTCGGACAATCAAAAAGCATTTAGGCTATTTCCTAGACAACATTCTTACGACTCTCAACGGAAAAATTGAATAAAGAATGTCAACGGAGAATAACGGTCGAATGTCGGAAGCATACGAAGAAACTAAGCAAGTAATTACAACGGATATATTGATTACCTACAACGGCTCATTAAGTTCTTCTCAACGGTCATCAATGCTGCGAATCTATAAATAGGAGAAGCATTCAAGTCTCCAACCACCGAAACGCTGTGCATTCAATTAGCAATTAAGATCATTTATTGTTTCTACTCAAAGAGTTAATATCTTCGGATATATCATACTTCAGTGTTTATTACTCTGCTCTCTTAGAGAGTTCATCATTGATTATTCTTCTTGTAAGAATCTCAAAGTATTGGGACTTTGGGATTGGGATATTTGATTACAACTTGTAAGGGGAGTAAGTTCTAGAGAGAATTACTCCGTGAGTTATAGAGCGTGTAATCATTTGGATTAGTGAAATCCGAGAGTCGGGGACCTGGACGTAGGTCAAGGATTTGGACCGAACCAAAGTATAAATTCATTGTGTTCAATCTCTCTTATCCTTACTCTGTTTATCCCTATTTCACATTCGGCTAACAGAGTATTTACGCGAGAAAATTTTAATATCCCCAATTCACCCCCCCTCTTGGTGATATTCCGTCTTTCAGAGGTTGCCACAAAAACACAAAGATCAAACAAAGTTGGTAAGGATCCTAACTTTATTTGTGCTATTTCATGTGGCACTAGTACAAAAAAGGGGCTTTAGGACCACCTCGTTTAGACCAGAGTATTGACGCTCCGATTTTAAAAGTATGACCGGTGGCAGTTTTGTAAATATCAAGAACTTTTTGGACCGGATCTTTTATTAATAAGTCTTAAATATATTATTTAGACCGGTTTCCAAAACAACAATTCATAAACATTTTCTTTAAAAAAATTGAAATATCAATTACATTTTAGAGAAATCGCATACAACCGGACTTAAATTGTATTTGGTCCAAAATATAAGGAAAAATTTAAATATAAAACTTTATAAATTTTATGACTTGATATCTTTAGAAGCTAGTTTTAAAAGTTACACTTTAAAATTGGACTTAAATTGTAGCCAGTACAAAAGAAAAGAAAAAAATTAAACAAAAAATTAATTACTTTTAAGACCGGAGCTTAATAAGGATTGGTCTTAAAGGTTAACTTTAAGATCGGTTTCTAAATATATTGGGTCTTAAAATTACAGCGCCAAATATATTCTCTTCTTCACGCCGAAACCTGTAGTTGCTCTCTTTGAACCTCTCTTCTTGTTGCATTATCTCTCTTCCTGTTGCATTACCTCTCTTCCTTGCCAACCACCACCAGCCTCTATTACTCTCTTACTCACCCAGGCATTCCTCTCTTGCACCACCTCTCTCAACCTCTCTTCCTGTCTAAAAAATGAATGGAGAAAACGATTCTAGTCCTGTTTGAGGAACACCAATTAGTAGTGTGAGTCAGAGCAAACCCTGTTCATCTCAGAGTGATCCTCGTAACGGCCTTTACACCATGGTAGAAGAGGCACACGATTGAAAGAGCTTGCCCTAAGTTGGACTGCCGGGGAAAGGCTCGAGATTTAGTTTTATGAAAATTTGAATCCTTTCGGCCCTAATAAAAGCACATATATGAGTTATGTCGGCTTGCTAGCACGCAACAAGCCTAGTATCTTGATAGATGAGTGAAAAAATGTCGACAAGGAGAAATTAAAGGATCTTATTTAGGACTCTCACCGGCTGACATACAATGTTCTTGACAGTTAGAAGTTGAAAAACAAGACATTGTCGTATTGTGCTTATCGCTGAAGGAAGTTTAAGACCAGCTATCTAACAATTATATTCATGTCGAGGTTCCAATTGGTCAGTCTCGCCCTAATCCTTGCCACAAGTATATATTTCTTGATGAACACACTTGGCAACAATTTGTTCAATTGCGGACAACTCCAGAAGCTTTGGTGAGTTTATATTTATTTTTTTGCCCTTTTTTTGCTTAATAACCTGTGCGGATATGTGAATGTTATTGTGTTCATCTAATCTTGTTAGTGAGATGGTTTGGTGTGTGAATAAAAGTATACATTTCCATCCTTTGTTCTACATCAAAGGAGCATGTCTTAGTTCTTATGTGAATATTATTGTAGTTGGAGTAATACAGTAAAAGTTTGCTATTGTTCTATGCAAGTCTTGAAACTTGATGAAGTGAATTTGACTAGTGTTAGAAAGACCTAGCTATCACCCAAGAGGGGGGGTGAATTGGGTGTTTAATAAAACTTTAGTTACTTTGAAAATCTTTTCAAAGACTTACTGAAAGCAGTTTGAATGACATAAATAATTTATAAAGTGATAATTAGTCATTCAAATATATATGCAGGAAATATAAGAGATAAAGGAAGAGAATATGCAAACTGATTTATACTGGTTTGGCCCAATCCTTGACCTACGTTCAGTCCCCAAGCTTCACTTGAGATTTTCAATCCACTATCTTCTTTCAACTTGATTACAAGTTCTATACTTGAAGTAATCCTCTCACTAGGATTCACTCCCCCTTACAAACTGTAATCAATACACCCACTTGATTACACACTCTGTACTCAAAGTAACCCTCTCACTAGGATACACTCCCCTTACAAGCTGTAATCAATACAATGAGTTTCCCACTCAAGATCACCCAATCTTGAGTAACTCTCAGATAGTATGGTAGGATGTTTACAATAAATCTTCTCTCTTAGAAGTGAATGAATAAACACTGAAGCACAAAATAGCTCACTCTCTATGATAAACTAGATAAACATTTGAAAAACAGAGAGTAAATAGAATGAAGATCAGAGTATGAGCATCTTGAAGATGTAGGCTTGTGTCTTCTTTCTTCTGTCTTGAATCTCCCTTCTTTTATAGGTAGAGATCAATATATGACCATTGGATAAAGAAATATAGCCGTTAGACTCAGATGGAAACTAGCCGTTAGAACTTCGTTTTCTGAACCAGCTATGACATCAGCATTTACTTTACCATTGATCTTCAGTTTAACAGCCTTTGATCATCTGAAACATGTACACAAATGATATAAATGATGTTAAGAAGTATTATAAGTCATTTGGGTAATCATCTGGATGTTTATCGAAAGAATCAGGATTTCCGAAACGGTTATTTTCTGAAGCAGTGATGAAAACTCGAGTTTTGAAGTTGTTGTGTTGCTCCAGATTGCTCTTTGTCAAATCAAAACTTGAGTTTTGGTTTCTCAAACTCAAGTTTGGAAGATGCTCTGAAGTTCGCTGCTCTCTGTAACTCGAAAACTCGAGTTTTGTTCTTACAAACTCGAGTTTTGACTTTGTTGAGCCTTCTTGAAATAACTGTCAACTTTTGAATGTCATATCTCCTTGGTATGAACTCCATTTTGGTCCGTTCAACTCTTGATGGAAAGCTCTGTGAGTCTAATTTCATATGCCATCAATTTCGGCTCAATTTGATTTTTATTTTGTGAGATAAACTTAAAACATTGAAGCTTGGTTTGCTGTGTGGCGTGGATTTCATTGTCAACTTCCACAATTCATAGCTCCTTGATCTGAACTCCTTTGGGCTTGCATGTTATACAAAAATGACTCATTAGAAGTCTAGTTTCATATGCCACTTATTTAAATTCAATCCAAATTCTGGTTTAAGAGATATCATTGAATTACCAGATCGTCGCCCGTGCTAAACGTGAAACAGAGTGGAGTTGAAGAGCTGATGACCGTTGGAAACTCAAGTTTTGATTGAAAACTCTAGTTTTCCTAGTCCAGAGACGCCAGAGATGCTGAAGACACTTGATAACTCGAGTTTTGATGGGTGACTCGAGTTTTCCTTGTCCAGTTTTGCTAAACTCGAGTTTTGAGTTCCAAAACTCGAGTTTTCTCATACCAGAGGAGCAAATCATTGTAGCGAAGCAGGAAACTCGAATTTTGAGTTGTGAACTCGAGTTTTCTCATCCTGAAGCTGATTTTTGCTGACTTTATCTCTGAATTGAGTCATTCCAACTTTCATATGATCTTGGAGACTTCTAGAATCAATCTTGAAACTTGAATAATGATATCTTCATTTCATTCAGCAAGTTCTTCCTTCTTCCATCTCCCAACTTGATCATTCTTCATCATTTAACTTGGGCTCATCATTCTCTGCAGCTTCTACCTTTTTTAACATCCAGAAAGTGATGAAGCTTCATTCCAACTTCTGCTTATCATAGAGACTTCCAGTATCACAAGAACTTGAATGTATATGCATGTTCTTCTTTATTTGATCTCTTCTCTTCTACTTGGTTATCACCAAAATCCATTGATAACATCTTGCTTTCTTGACAACCTCTGCAAGTATTTCTTTCTTTCATCTCTTATCTCCTTCTTGATTATTCTCCTTAATTTAACTTGGAATAATCTATATTAAATATAGCAGTTAGTCAATGTAGGAGATAACTATATTACTCAATATACTTTTTGCTTTTAACAATGGCATCTATATAAGACATCATCAAAACTAATCATAACCAACAGTGTTTGAGGTTCGTATCAAGCATAAGTTCTCTAATTTTTGTTAATGAGATGGTTTTGGAATTCATAATTAATAGTTGTTTTGAATTATGATTCATAGAAAAAAAAGGAACAAGCATAAGAAACGGGTAGAAAGAATGATTGCCCCTATAAAATGTCTCGTGGTGGTAATGAAAAGGCTGAAAAAGAGTTGATGGCGGCCAAGCGAAAGAGATTAGAAGATGAAGCTGAATCCAATCCTTTTGTGATATGTGATCCACCATCTCCAATATGTCGCAAAGAATTATGGTTGTAATCTCACCGAAAGAGAAGTGGGGCTTATACGAATGAAAAAAATCATATAGTCGCTGAAAAATTATAAGTATCATTATTGTTATTTTTTGAGTAAAAATCCTTTTGGGTCCCTGGAAAAAAGAAATGCCCTTTTAGTCCCTGAAAAAGACGAATAAGGGTCGATTTGTGAACATTTTGGTCCCTCGCAAATTTCCAAAAAGCCCCTTTTTGTCCATAAAAAAGTCCAATTTTAGTCCCTAGGGATGAAAATAGGATCCGTGTTTTTTGTCGGGGACCTAAAAGGGTATTTACTCTTATTTTTTAGTTACTAAACATGTTTCATTACAAAGCTTCTCGTTATTTGTATCTTATAGGATGAACTTAAAATGAAAGAAGCAGAGGGATCATGTTTTTGGATAGGAGGAATGATACTCTGATCGTTGCGACTAGAAAATCGGATCATGCGGGGTTTGTAAGGGTAATTGGAGGACGGGTAGGCCTAAGGTAATACATTGGATCATCCAAATGCCATAAACAAAGTATGGTTACTCGGGAGGAGATGGAATATATGGAGTCCAAAGTGAGTGAGCAAGATGAAAGAGGAAATGGTGATGATTGTGAGCTCACGTAATGAGAGTAGTGTTCCCATGACACATTCACCTGTACCTATGCAGCAGAGCACTAAAGGGAGTTGCATTGTTGGACAAGCAGAGGGTCCTGAACCTTGTGAGCTTTATGTGGAGGATCCTGATAGCCGATATTGCACATTTCACAACTTAGGATCGATTGTACACCACCAAGAAATGGTTGATGATGAAGTCAGAGTGTCAGTTGAAGAGGTGATCATTGCTGACGCATTTCTCCTTCTCCCAACTGATAAGCTAAAGGTTGTGAGAGATATTTTGTACTATAAATGACTTCCTAACATATGGTAATTTGTCAGGGTATAGTGTAAAAGGTGAATGTTGGCAAATGGAGATGTCGAACTTGTTTTCATTTTGTCGGGGATTTTTGAAGTGAATTATGTATTTATGTTTAAAGTTTATAAGTAATATGTATGAAGTTTGTTGATTTTTTTTATAATGTAATCAAGAATTTTTTATCTATAAATAACGTTATTTTTGTTTTGTCCACTAAACTGTGTATGATCACTTTGATGCATGTCAGTATACCAAGCGGTATTACAAAATAACCCTTAAGTCATCCTTATATCCTCCTTATTTCCTTTGATTGTACCTATGGGCTAAGTTGTAGTCCATCTCACTAGTGAATTTTACAAGATCCACAAGTGTGATGTAGACCAGCCGAAGTACTACAAAAACACACAAGGGAATGGGTTCTTCCAGTAAGGAATACTTCCCGGGCCCTCGAGGTACTGCCCGGGTTGGAGTATCGTATCAGGGGGGTACTTCCTTGTCAATAAATGCTAACTATGGTATGCAGTAGTATTACAAATGGCGAGCCATATAGTCTTTCTACACATATATTACAACCCATTCTCTACCTCCACAATTTATATCATCTTATTATCTTAGGGTTATCGACATTTCTCTTGCTCATCAATTATATATATAACCATAGATTCAACATCTATAAGTAGTATACTCTATCAACAGCATACCAAATAATCCTTGAATATCATATTGATATCATATTATGGTGCAAACAACATACATACACTACAAAAAAAAACTGTTGATTCGTTGTGGATAAAAAAAACAACTACAAATGTCATATTTTGTAGTGGTTTGGTCCAAACCGCTACAAATTTGCAACACGATGACTTGCACCAAGTGGTGCGCTAGTTAGAGAATGACCTTTGTAGTAGTTATCACAAAATAATCGCTACAAAATATGATGCCAAGCTGGGGCAAATTTTGTAGTGGTTAACTTTCAGAAACCGCCAAACCGCCACAAATATGGTGCCAACTAGGCGCGTTATGCCACCTAAGTTGTGACGGTTTATTTGTTGCAATTTAAATGGAAAAACCACTATAGAATGTAAAGAATCTAAATATTTGTAGCAGTTGTATATACAAACCGCTACAGAATGCAAAGCATCTTGTAAATTTATAGCAGTTAGTCCTAGAAAATACTATATGATGCAAAGAGTCTTGCACATTTGTAGTTGTAACATCCCATTTTCAAAAGCAGTATATTTTTTTTTCATCAGAGTAGAGCATCGAAGCAATTGAGTGACTGATACATATATTTAAAATGCCGTAAGTTTGGCTGATTACAAAAGCGGTACAACAACCGAGAGTTATCAAAAGTACATAACAACGGAGGAATGTCTTCAGCCGGATCTCTATGCGGCCTGCTTGCCTTTCTCCTCGTTCCTCCTGATCCTGACGCTATGTTAAGAGCTGAGGTTCAATGTCCATTGAACCTCAGGTAACGGTTAACCTCATATTTACGTACACAATATATGGACTACGGACAATCACAACATTAACAGCACGTGAGCCCAATAACAGATATACAACCAATGCAGATATATCGCTCCCAGCATAGACACATATCGCTCCCAGAGCACAGAATTAATACAGATATATCGCTCCCAGCGTACAAACATATCGCTCCGCGCACATTTAATCAATACGGATATATCGCTCCCGGCGTGCAAACATATCGCTCCCGACGCGCACGGAATCAATACGGATATATCGCTCCCAGCGTCCAAACATATCGCTCCCAGCGCACAGAATCAATACAGATATATCGCTCCCAGCGTCCAAACATATCGCTCCCAGCGCACAGAATCAATGCAGATATATCGCTCCCAGCGTACATACAGTTATACTCTAACATCTATATGCACCCAGACAACATAACAACTATACGCAACCAATACACATATCACATATACGCATATCATAAATATCAGAGTTAGTGTTACAGTACGCGAATGTACAACATACAACATAACAACTATACACACACAATACACATAGCACATACATGCATATCATAAACATCAGCGTTAGTGTTATAGTACGCGAACGTACAGCATACAACATAACAACTATACACACACAATACACATAGCACATACATGCATATCATAAACATCAGCGTTAGTGTTACAGTACGCGAACGTACCTTCGTTGACGAAAAACGGTACTTTTTGACAACGGGTGAAACATCGGTATGACAGCGGTACGACAGCGGTACATTTATCTCAGATATCCTAGAAGGATAATATTTATCAATATCTAGTAGCATAATAGGCATTTTAGGTACAAATTACCATTTTGCCCCCTGAACCCCTAATCGGCGGAATTTCGCGGAGTAGCCATTTTCGCTCTATCTCTCCGAATTTTGACAGATCTTTTCCTCATCATATTTTCGAAATATATATCATATTTACCCCTAAATATGATATCTAGACTATCTTGAAAAATTAAAGATAAATCTAGCATTCCTACTATATCTACCGAAAGAACTTCCGAAACTAAAGACTAGGGACCGAAGAACTTACCCCGACTTTGCTCAGACTTTCTCCAGAGCTTCTCTCTCTAAAACCTCTCTCTAGGCTGCATTTTTGGGATGGAGAAATGAAGAGGGGAAGACTTCTATTTATAGAAGAAAGGAGGGACAAGGTGGGAATTTCATCAAATGTCTTCAGATCGGATTTCAACCGTCGGATCGCACTTCGCCACGTGGCTTCATCTTGTCCATACACCTCTTGTGCTGACATCATCCTTCTAGAAGAAGATGATGTCATGCATGTTGACTTACCGATAGCGTTTCCCCGATCGGTGTCCGAATCGCGTAATTTTGCCGAATCTCAAAAATCCGGGAACTAGGTTTTGTAGTTCCATTCTTTCTCTTTAAAACTACTGGGTTTCACTATATTTTTGATCCCATTAAGGGTATTCCGTTATCCGCTTAGAAGATTTTCGGACAACGCTTTATTTTGTCGATTCTACGGAAATAACTTCCGATAGAACCGCCTTCTTGGCAAAAAATCACCGGTTCGTAATATGATCTGATCTAAGTAACCATATCCCTGGTTTGAAAAACACGGTGCATTTTCTATAAGTCACTTTTAGCACTATCTGCCTTATCTTAATTATCCGATACTCCTAATTACGCTGTTGGTTTCATAAACGACTTTTGAGACCGCTCAATCCGAGATAGAATTTCACTGGTTCATAAAAGGTCCAGTGGTAAAAGACTAAATTTCTATATCTTGAGGTAGAATTTCATTTCTATCTGTTCTCATATCTCCTGTTGGCTCTTTACCGATTATATTATTATTTTATTCAAAATATCTAGATATTTATTTATTTTTCTTTCATTTTTTATTTATTTTTCTAAGCATAAAACATTTTATTATTTATTTATTATTTATTTAATTATTAATTTCGAATTTCTCCCTTAAATTAATTATTTACTATTTAATTTACTTATATCTTAATCTAAACAATTAGCCACTAATAACTTAATTAGCCATTTACTAATTGTTGATAATTTTCATAATTAGGATAAATTATTATCTCACAACTATTTGACTTACATTGGTATTTTATATCCCATGTAAAATATTAAAAATACTGGGGCCATAAAGTGCTTTTAATATTATTATATTTATGCTTCTCTATTTTTCAAGGAAATAATCCCAAAAATTCCTAAAATTAGAGACAACATACTTTCTAATTTTTTATAAATATTTTACTGCCTCTTAGCATTTATCATAATATTTTTAGGCCATTTAACACCCTAAGAATACATTTTAGCTCTTTATTCACCCTAATTTCAATAGAAATTATCTTAGAAAATAAGATAATTTTAACTTCATTATTTTAGACCACATATTCACCTATTTCCAATAAGTATTATTTACTAAACTTATGATATTTATCATAAGTCAGATTTTAGGGTATTACAGTAGTGGTTAGTCCTAGAAACCGCTACTGAATGCAAAGAGTCTTGCACATTTGTAGTGATTACTTATAGAACCGCTACAAAGTTGAAGTTAGACCAGGGGTCAACCCTAGGTAGTAATTAAAATAATATCATTTAATTAAAGTAGGTAGAATCATTCATATATGGCTATGGAAATAATAATAATTAATCTTATTTAACATAAACAAACTCTTAAGTAGTCGCCATATAAAATTCCTCCCCATTTTTTTTTAATCTCTCATACATGTACCATCCATTTAATAACTTTTTCCATAATTTTAAATCCTTTCATTTCTCCCAAAATATATCTTAAACATAAAGTCTTTCATTATCAACATCTTTTAATAATTTTAAATTATTAGAATAAAGAAGACTGGGTTTGGTTATCAGAAAAAGGAATGTTGCTATCATGTGACCTAAGCTATGTCAAACACATTGGTTAGTGTACAGTAGGTGATAAATTGAAAATGAATGATGACGAAATCGAAAAGTTGAGAGGCTCCAAATAAGTAAATATGCATTTTGAATCTGAAGAGTATTTTTGTATCTTACCTATTCAATTTCCTTTATCTCTAGTTCACTCTCATCCCTGCATCTCTCTATGCAAGTCTGCAACTCTATAACATTTGCTCTAAATGCATGTGTCTCTTCGCAATATGGACGGTGCTTTTTTTTTTTTTTTTTTGGCAGGTTATTTGAATTTTCTTTCTCCTCTTGTCTCCTATTTCTCCTCCATCTATATTTTATTCCCTATTCTTCTTCATCTTCTTCTTTCATTTCTTCTTCCATGTTTAGGTTGGGGCTTACACCTTAAACTAGAGGAACTGGAAGCGTTTTTTTTTTCCTAAACAAAATGATGCAATTTTTTCAGCTTCTGGAGGGGAAAAAAACAAAACCTGGGTGACCCACCAACCCAGCGGGTGACCCAAGTTTACCTAGTTCATGTAGGGTCACCCGAGTTCGTTTTCTGCCAAGTTAGCCTATCACCTGGACTAGACAAGGTTCTGGGTCGTTGGTTTTTGGATCAAGTCGGTCGGTCTGGTTTAGGTTTTAAAACCATGATTATATGTGATCACACATATTCTCCATTTACTAATCATTAAAAATCCTTGAAATAATAGTCTAGGTTTGATTCATTTTCAGGTATAAAATATGATTCCAATGGGTATAATTTGCAATGTCACATAATTAGAACAATTTTTTTTACTATTAAGGACTCATTGAAGAGAATATTATCTAAGTTTCATTGCTATATATATACTGTATTTTTTTAAACTTGGTCAATTTGGTGCAGTAGCAACAAGTGTAATCATTTGCGCTATCTTCTTATGTAGAGCCAAAGTTAGTTTATGTTCTTTAGGATTAATGTTTTAAGTTAATACTTTGTTTATATTTGGACTTATAGATGTTTGACGTTGAGGACTCATTATTTCCTCAAGAGGATCTTGATTATGTCCAAATGCATTGGGAAAACTTACTTCCTTGAGCTACTACAACAATAGTTTGTTCATGTAAATTGTAACTGTTTATGTTTTTATGCAATAAAAAAAAAAGATTTTTTAAGTTTCAGAAGTTGTTAGTTGAAGTTGTTTCTTAGTTGAGTAAATTTTAATTGAATTGTGTAACATTCCAGAGTCTTGCTCCCAATATTCTCTGCTTTGGACCCATTAACACTCAATTTTTAAAACACACTAAGAAGGGCAAGTATCCAGACCCTTATAAAGTGTTATTTGTTTCCTTCTTCAGCAAATGTGAGACATCATACTTGATAATTGAATATTTCATACACTTCTTTTTATCTCTTGATTAATAATTTAGGACTCTTTAGTTAATAAATAATGGCTTTTATACTTATTTGGGCTTTGAGCCTTTTATTATATTTTAGTCATTTTTAATAATAAAATTTTAGTTTTATATTGCTTCACTATTCCTACCATAACTCTTGAACCGGACATTGGATTTGCCTCATTTTTGTTTCATATTTCAGATGACATGAATTCTTATGAAGACAAGGGCAAATTCGGACAAGAGGGCGGTCGATTTTGGAGCCGAAGTCGAATTTTAATTGGGCTTGAATTTGTAATTAAAACCCGTTTATTTTATTATTTTCTGTTTTGGGCTGAATTGGATTGGAGCCCCATTTTCGTTTTTCCATTTTAGGTTAAGTGTGGCAAAGCGGCCACAAACAGATTATTATTCACGTTTTTAGACTTTGGTGGATCAAAATAGGAGTTTTCAAATTCTCGAATCGTTCTTCATGTTCTTCGTGTTCTTCGCGTTTTTCATCTTTTCTTCTACGTTTTGCTTAGCCATGCTCGGCTAAGTTTCTGTGGTTAACCTATGGATTGAGGGTTCCAAAAATCTAGAGGACATGCGCTTCATTCGGTGATCTGGAATCGTCTCTATTTATTTTAATTGGATCCGATTATAATTGCGGATTATGTATTAGATTTAATACCTAGATTGATATCCCAAGGACATAGGTCGGACCGGGTTCTGAGAGAACGTTGTGCGATCGTACAGCGAGCTCGCCACGTGTTCGATCAAATGCTAGACGATCGTCTAGTCGAGGGAATGTCTAGACAAATGCAGAGATCTCGGTTCGTCCAGAATCAATCACTAGTTTGGTTATTATTTGTTTGTCCGAGAAGGTTATGGAATCCCAATTCTGGGTTTACCGTTTTTAACCGTTTTAATCATTTCGCATCTGCATTTCGTTTGTTTAGTTTAATTTCATTTTCAATCTGTTTAAATAAAAAACCCCCAATTTGTTATTATTCGTTTTGTTGTTCTTTGATTTAAACCCACCGCAAATTGCTTGAGAGAAACGACCCAGGTTACATTATCGCAAATCTTTTTCTAATCTGGTATTTTGGGAGATCACGACAAATCTCTGTCAAAATATGGCGCGCATTTTGCTGGAATTCACATCGGTTTCATTAAGCACGGTAGTTTTCGGTGGTTGGGTGACGGACGAGAAAAATTTTTCTGATCTAGATCACTCGGACCAGGTCTTATTCACAAGGAATTGGGCATTTTAAACAAGAGTCACACTCTTTGGTAGTGAGGTCTGCCTTATTTTCCCCAAATTCCAACGTTTAGACCACTTTTTCATTGTTTTAAGTTTCTATTTTGTGATTTCTACTAGGTCAATTTTTTTGGAGTATCTCTGAATGAGCTGAAATTTTTCCAAGCGATAGAAAATGGCCTATCTCACTTGGCAAACTTAAAATATTTGATTTTTACGTGTGGTATGCTCCGTTTTGCCAAATTCCATCGTTTAGACAACTTTTTCATTTTTTTTGAAGTTTTTTTATTTCATTTTTGGGTTCCCCAATGGTCTAGGAGTTGCCCTGTCCAAGTCCCATAAATTTTAAAAATCATTTGATACTGTTTTGGACTTGTTTTGGTCAAATTCCAACATAGGTTTTAGCTTTTTGTGTTTTTGTTTGTGTGTCATCTTAGTGTTTCCTACTTTTTACCACTTGTAGTGGCATTTTTGTAATTCTGATTTTACGGTGGCATTTTCGTATATTCGATTTTACGCAAATTCGCGCTTGTTGCATGAGTACTAGGAGTACTATTAATCCGAGAAGACTTGTTGCCACTTGATCACGAAATAGAAAGAACAATTCTTCTTGCTAGAAGAATTGTTAGGCTAAGTCGTAGGATTGATGCGAATTTGACATTGAACTTAAGTCGATTGTGTCCATTCGTTGATCTTGACTCGATAATACTTCCGATAGTCTTGTTGTTTTCACGATTCTAGTAGCAATTTTGCTAACTCGAAATTATGGCGAGAAGAGCAAGCGGCTCGTCCCACTTTGAAAGAATTAGCTACCCCGATGTGGGCAATCAAAATTTGTGTATTCGATATCCTGAACTTGTTGCTAACTTTGAATTAAAATATGGTCTTATCCATTTGTTGCCCAAGTTTCATGGTCTTGCAGGTGAATGTCCTCACAGGCATCTCAAGGAGTTCCATGTGGTAAAAGCACAATGAAACCTCAAGCAATTGATGAGGACCACATTAAGCCGAGAGCTTTCCCATTTTCCCTAGATGGCGCGGCTAAGGATTGGCTATACAATTTGCAACCAACATCTGTTGGGAGTTGGGATGATATTCAGAAGTTATTCCTAGTGAGGTTATTTCCTTCCTCAAAAGCCATTGCTATCCAGAAGGAGATCACTAGTGTTAAACAAATCAATGGGGAGACCATGTATGAGTATTGGGAGAGGTTCAAGCGATTGTGTGCAAGCCGTCCACACCACCGATTTCAGACCAACTCCTAATTACATATTTCTATTCCGGTTTGTTACCGATGGATAAAAGCTTCGTGGATGCATCCAGTGGTGGGGCCTTAGATGGCAAGACACCTGAAGAGGCCCGAGAGTTGATATCTACTATGGCTGCTAATTCTCAGCAATTTGGCACCGGGGCCAATGGTACTCTGTCTATCGATTCAAACACCTCCGGTCCAGTACGATTCTCAGAGATTGGAGAATAGACTTGATGATCTGACTTCCCTTGTGAGGCAGTTGGCAATGACCCAGACAGTACAATCTTCCCCTCCTTAGATTGGGTACTCTTGTGGGTTCTGTTCTGACCCTTGTCATTCAACTGATTCTTGCCCTACTTTGCATGATCCTGCTTATCAAAACCAGTCGGTAGCTGCAGTAGGTGTTTTTCCAGGAAAGCCACAATACCAGCAGAATAATGCTTATTCTAATACTTACAATCCGGGATAGAGACCAATATCAGCAGAATTCTGGGAATTACCAACAGAGACAGTACAGACCACAGAATTTCCAACAGCAGTCTGCACCTTCTTTGCCAGCACCACCTCCTCGACCAGCCATATGTGCATCTCCACGGGCGCGCAACGAGCTAGTACCGGTAGTAGTGGTGGTTCCTCACTTGAAGATATGATGAAGCAATTTGCCACAAACTCTATACAGTTCCAACAGCAAACTGAAACTTCCATTCAGAGTTTGCAAACACAGATTGGCTAATTGGCAACATCATTGAATCAGCTTCAACCCCAGGGATCCAACACTTTCCCTTCACAAACAATTCCTAATCCTAAAGGGAAAGTGAGTGATATCTCCCATCATCTGGCAAGTAATTGGAGGAACCTAAACCAGCTATAGATGTGATTTCCACATCAGAAAGAGAGTCCGAAAATGTGAAGATTGACTCTAAAAACAAAAAGGCAATGCAGCAAGGTGAAGAGGAAGACATTCCCATTCCACTTCCTTTCCCTTAGAGAGCCCCTCGATCCAAGAAGTTGGCAGAAAAAGCACAAGAGAAGGATATACTTGAGACATTCGGAAGAGTAGAGATCAACATTCCTCTCTTAGATGCGTCAAACAAATTCCTAAATATGCCAAGTTCTGAAGGAGTTATGCACCAACAAGAGGCGACTGAAGGGGAATGAACGAGTTAGTTTGAATCAGAATGTATCAGCCCTCATCCAGCCTACCATACCTCGCAAGTGCAAGGATCCAGGGACGTTTTCTATCCCTTACCTTATTGGTAATTACAAATTTGATGATTGCATGCTAGATTTAGGTGATTCTATAAATGTCATGCCTGCATCTATCTATAGATCTTGGTCTTGGTCCCTTGCGTCCAACTGGTGTTATTGTTCAATTAGCTAATAGGAGCAATGCACATCCTTCTGGTTTAGTTGAAGATGTATTAGTCAAAGTTAATGAATTGATATTCCCTGCTGATTTTTACATCTTAGATATGGAGGATGAGTCTTCTATCAGTAGATCACCAATCATTCTAGGGAGGCCTTTCATGAAAACAGCTAGGACTAAGATAGATGTGTATTTTGGCACTCTTTCCATGGAGTTTGGTGATATTTCTGTGAATTTTAATATCTTTGATGCCATGAAAAATCCTAGGGAAGAGCATTCTATTTTCTGTATTGATGTGATTGATGATGTTGTGGACGATGTTCTTGGCGATTGGTGTCTTGATTATCCCGATTTTTCATCGAGAGTGATTCCGCCATTTGTACATGTCTTGATAATGAATGGTGCTCTGTTTGCACTCATTTGGTTAATGCTGCATTATTTGGTGATTCTGACTTGTTGGGTGATTCTGCATTACTTGTGGATTCTGATATTGATTCTGAGTTTGAGCTTCATTCTGATCCTGATGTGCATCATGATTTTGATTTTGATGAGCTGAATTCTGATGTTAACATTGAGCTGTGTAGACATAGTTCTTCTGCTTCTTTGAATGTGGTTTCAGGCATTTCTAGTGTGATGACATCAGAGTTGTTGCAACAACCACCCAAGCTTCTCCCATATACTGAGCAACCACCCAAACTTGAGTTGAAATCACTTCCAGATCACTTGAAATATGCATTTCTGGAGGTGGATGAATAGTTGCCAGTCATTGTGGCAAATAACCTTATGCCTGATCAAGAAGAAAAGCTGCTAAGCTTATTGAGGGCTAACAAGAAAGGCATTGGGTGGACATTAGCTGACATAGTTGGCATCAGCCCTTCCATGTGCATGCATCGAATTCTATTGGAAGAGTACTCTAAGCCGGTGAGGCAACCTCAGAGACGCCTTAATCCCCTTATCCTTGCTGTGGTGAAGAAGGAGGTCACTAAGCTTCTACAAGCTGGTATCATCTATCCCATTTCTGATAGCCAGTGGGTTAGCCCGGTCCAGGTGGTTCCTAAGAAATCCGGAGTCACTATGGTAGCCAATCAGAAGAATGAGCTCATTCCTACTCGAGTTCAGAATAATTGGAGAGTTTGCATTGACTATAGGAGACTCAACCAAGCCACTCGCAAGGATCATTACCCTTTACCTTTCATTGATCAGATGTTAGAGCGATTGGCTGGCAAGTCGCATTACTGCTTCCTGGATGGCTACTCCGGATACTTCCATATCCATATTGCTCATGAGGATCAGGAGAAGATGACCTTCACATGCCCCTTTGGAACATATGGCTACCGAAGGATGCCTTTCGGCCTCTGCAACGCACCTGGCACCTTTCAGCGTTGTATGGTAAGCATTTTTCCGAGTTTCTAGAGGATTTGCATGGAGGTCTTTATGGATGATTTCACTTGTATATGGGTCTGATTTTGATGCATGCTTAGCTAATCTATCTAGAGTTTTGCATAGGTGCATTTAGTCTAATCTTGTGCTGAATTATGAGAAGTGTCACTTTATGGTTGAGTCAGGTATAGTCTTGGGACACATAGTGTCTAGGAAAGGGATTGCGGTAGACCCTACTAAGATAGATGTGATTATTGCTTTGCCTTACCCCGCATCTGTGCGGGAAGTTAGCTCTTTTCTTGGTCATGCAGGATTCTATCGGCGATTCATTCAGGATTTCAGCAAGACTGCTAGACCCTTATCCAACCTTCTGCATAAGGACACTGACTTTTTATTTGAAGATGAGTGCAAGGCAGCCTTCAATCACTTGAAGCGTTGCCTGACTACAACTCTGGTGATCCAACCACCTGATTGGTACCTCCCCTTCGAGTTGATGTGCGATGCTTCCAACTATGCAGTTGGTGCTATCTTGGCACAACGAGTCCACAAAGCATCTCATGTGATTGCATATGTCTCCAAGACTTTAGATTCCGCTCAGTCTAATTACACCACGACTGAAAAGGGGTTGTTGGCTATTGTATTTGCTTTTGATAAGTTTAGGTCATATCTGCTAGCTAGTAGAGTAATTGTTTTCTCTGACCATACTGCTTTAAAGTTCCTTTTGAAAAAGGCAGATGCTAAGCCATGACTCATCCGGTGGATGTTATTGCTCCAAGAGTTTGATGTTGAGATCCGAGACAGAAGCGGAGAACAAAACTAGGTAGCTGACCATTTGAGTCGTATCACCCATTCTCCCTCTCACCCCTCTTCTATTCGGGATGATTTTCCTGATGAGCAGCTCCTACGTTTGCAGGTAAACTTCCATGGTATCTTGATCACGGTTAACTACTTGGTAGGCGGTGTTTTGCCTGTAGATTCCACTAGGGCCCAAACTCTTAAAGTGAAGAGTGAGTCTAAATATTATGTTTGGGATGACCCTTATCTGTGGAAATTTTGTAGTGATCAAATAGTTAGGAGATGTGTGCCTAATCATGAGTTTCACTCTATATTGCATTTTGCTCATGTTTCTGCCTGTGGTGGTCACTTTGGACCCCAAAGAACTTATAGGAAAGTGTTAGATAGTGGATTGTTTTGGCCTTCCTTGTTTCATGATTCCCATATGTTTTGTAAGTCATGTGATAAGCGTCGGAGAGCGAGTAGTATTTCCGTAGGCATGAGATGCCCCAGAACCCTATATTGTTTTGTGAGATCTTTGATGTTTGGGGTATTGATTTTATGGGTCCATTTCCCGCTTCATATGGTTATACTTACATATCCGCTATTTGTTGATTATGTCTCGAAATGGGTTGAGGCGAAAGCCACTCGGACTAATGATTCTTCTGTGGTGGTGGATTTTGTTAGGTATAACATTTCTGCAGGTTTGGCATTCCTAGAGCAATTATCAATGACCAGGGCTCCCATTTTTGCAACCGAAGCATGGGTGCCTTGTTACGCAAGTATGGAGTGCTTCACAAGGTCTCCACAACATACCATCCTCAGACCAATGGTCAAGCTGAAGTCTCAAATAGAGAGATTAAGAAAATCCTTCAGAAGACTGTTAACTCTACCGGAAAGATTGGAGTAAGCGATTAGAGGATGCTTTGTGGGCATATCGCACCGCCTACAAGACTCCGATTGGGATGTCTCCTTATCGGCTTGTCTTTGGTAAGGCATGTCATCTTCCGGTTGAGTTGGAGCATCAAGCCTATTGGGCCATTAAGCGAGTGTAACATGGATTTGGCCAAGTCCGGAATGGAACGGAAGCTGCCGGTTGCAAGAGTTGGAGGAGCTTAGATTGGATGCCTATGAGAGTTCGCTGTTATACAAGGAAACGACTAAGGCATTCCATGATAAGCATATTCTGAGGAAAGAATTTTCTGTGGGCCAGAAAGTTCTTCTGTTTAACTCCCGTCTGAAGTTTATGCCTGGTAAGCTTCGATCTAAATGGGATGGCCCTTTTGAGATCACTAACATTTTTCCATTTGGTGCTTTTGAGCTATGTGATCTACCCACAGGGAGAACCTTTAAGGTTAATGGGCACCGCCTCAAGCAATTTCATGAGGGATCCCAGCAACAGCCTGAGGAAGCAGAGATTCTCCTCATTGATGCCACTTATCCTCCTTAAACCCTTGGTGAGTATTCTTCTTTCTTCTCCCTCTATCTCTTTTATTTGTTTTCCTTTTTCTACTTTGCTTTTTGAAAATAAATACGGTCTCTCTTTCTATGATTGCTACATATTATGAACTTGGACATTTTGGTTTTAATGGATCATTCTGTTTGGTCGCAATTCGACTCTTCGATTGCATATCTTGGTAGTTGATTTGATGTTGTTGATTGCCTAAGTTGGTATTGACCTTGTGAGGTTTTGGGCCTGCATGAATGGAATTCATCTTTTGTCATTCTTTCTTTCATGTGTGCATCAGCTCTTGATTTGTGGTCTCTAGAACTTTCTCCTTTTCTTTTTGAAACTACATTTTTCACTTACATGCATAAATATGATAGAAGATTGTTTTCTTTATTTTATTTTCCCCACTTTGGCCAAATAGCTTTCCCTTGCATTATGTTTCCTTTGCTAGCCCATTTGTGCCTTTTCGACTCATTCTTTTCTAAACCACATTACAAGCCTAAGCGTAAAACCATTTTATTCCGCACCTTGGAAATTTATTGAGCATTGGTTTCACCTTGGTTTTGTGTTTAAGTGTGGGGGTTGCTCGGGAGTGCAACGGTTTAAGTGTGGGGGGGAGAGATTTGATTTTGTCATTGTGTATATGTATATAGTTCTAAAAAAACAAAAACAAAAAAAAAGTAAAGAAAAAAAAAGAGAAAAGAAAAGAAAAGAAAAAGCAGAAAAAGAAAGAAAAAGATAGAAAGAAAATACATAGAAAGAAAGAAAGAAAATACATAGAAAGAAAGGAGATATATGAGCAAAATAAAATTTTTCATACATAGAGAATGCTCTTTTTATAAAAGTTTTCGTAAAAGTTTTGTGTTACAAGCCTAATCAATGCTCTTTTTAATTCCTTTGGTGCTTAGCTTCTCATTCCATACTATATTACCTACCTTCACCCTAACCCCATTACAACCTTTAATAATAAGCTCTCTTGATTTGTGCATGCATGTGTTATGAGTAGTGGAGACGTAGAAATTGAGCAAGCTTATGGTAGAACAATTTTCTTGAGTAGAATTTGAGCGATACACTTATTTACCTTAAACACTTGAGAGATTGATTGATTGAGCGCATCATTTGAGAGACCATCATTTGTGATTAGCATCTTTGATTGAGATTACCAGGAATTGTAATTTGAGATTAAGGGATTTTGGGTCTTGATTGATTGGTTCTAATGAAGCTTTGTGTCCCTTGTTCTATTTTTGTATTGTTAGCAATTGTTAGAAAAGAGGAGTTTCTTCTTTAGGTCTTTTTCTTTGAATTTTGCTCAGGAGTGCAAAAAGATAAGTGTGGGGGAATTTGATAATTGAATATTTCATACACTTTTTTTTATCTCTTGATTAATAATTTAGGACTCTTTAGTTAATAAATAATGGCTTTTATACTTATTTGGGCTTTGGGCCTTTTATTATATTTTAGCCATTTTTAATAATAAAATTCCATTTTTATATTGCTTCATTACTCCTATCATAACTCTTGAACCAGACATCGGATTTGCCTAATTTTTGTTTCATATTTCAGATGATTCAGAGAGCTACAATTCTTATAAAGACATGAAGGGCAAATTCGGACAAGAGGGCGGTCGATTTTGGAGCCAAAGTCGGAATTTTAATTGGGCTTGAATTTGTAATTAAAACCCGTTTACTTTATTATTTTCTGTTTTGGGCTTGAATTGGATTGGAGCCCCATTTTCGTTTTTCCATTTTAGGTTAAGTGTGGCGCGGCCACAAACAGATTATTATTCACGTTTTTAGACTTTGGTGGATCAAAATAGGAGTTTTCAAATTCTACGAAGTGTTCTTCATGTTCTTCGTGTTCTTCGCGTTTTTAATCTTTTCTTCTGCGTTTTGCTTAGCCATGCTCGGCTAAGTTTATGTGGTTAACCTATGGATTGAGGGTTCCAAAAATCCAGAGGACATGCGCTTCATTCGGTAATTTGGAATCGTCTCTGTTTATTTTAATCGGATCCGATTATAATTGCGGATTATGTATTAGATTTAATACCTAGATTGATATCCCAAGGACATAGGTCGGACCAGGTTCTGAGAGAGAGTTGTGTGATCGTACAGCGAGCTTGCCACGTGTTCGATCAAATGCTAGACGATCGTCTAGTCGAGGGAATGTCTGGACGAATGCAGAGATCTCGGTTCGTCTAGAATCAATCACGAGTTTGGTTATTATCTGTTTGTCCGATGAAGGTCATGGAATCCCAATTCTAGGTTAACTGTTTTTAATCATTTTAATCTGTTTCTGCATCTACATATTTCGTTCTGTTTAGTTTAATTTCGTTTTCAATCTGTTTAAATCAAAAACCCCCAATTTGTTATTATTACATTTATTTATTCTGCGATTTAAACCCACTGCAAATTCCTTGAGAGAAACGACCCATGTTACATTATACTGCAAATCTTTTTCTAATCTGGTATTTTGGGAGATCATGACAAATCTCTGTCAATACTTCACCCCCGATGTGCCCAATGTTCTCATTGACAGATTGGTTTGAGATTGTTTATGATAATACTATCGATAACATCCTAACACCTCGCTCTTGATATTGTCAACTTTGGGGCCTCATTACCCTTCTTGGTTTTATCGAGTGCAAGGTGCTGAGATATTTTAGATAATATCATAGCCAAGCTCGGACCGATGTGTCAACGATGACACTAGGCTCGTAGGGGTGGAGAGTGATATCCTACATTAGTTGGGGAGGGAAATGGGAAAGGGCCCTAAATCGGACAATATCGAGGGCAAGACATTGAAATATTACAAATTGTACACTTATGACTTAAGATTTAATTATCTTGTTTGTGGTTCAGTTACTAGTTGGTTGTGCTATGCATATACAATTACAATTGTTTTTAAGAGTAAATAGGGGGTTAGGGATGAAACACAATCAATTATTAAAAAAATTAAACAAACTTTTATCCACTGGTCATGACATTAACTAGTGTAAAAAGTTTTTAAAAAAAAAATTGGTGTGACATTATGACTTTCTACTTTAGCTGTGACGTTAACTAGTGTAAAATATGTAGTTGTTTTTGTTATTCTGGTTAATGACCTTCTCTACACTCGTTGGAAACATGTGTAGAAGGTGTTGCACTTTCTTCATCAACTATATTTACACTAGTTGAAGAACTAGTTTTACAAGGCATTTTTAAGTAGTGTGAAAAAGTCTTTCTACATTAGTGACATCTACTTCAAAAGATGGAAAATCTCATGCTAATTATCTACTTATGCAGGTTTTGAAAATATAATCATGCACCTCTATAAGTTGTAAGAGTGTAAACAGGCAAAAGCCGAACAAATACTCAAACCAACTCCATTTCTTCATAGTAGTTTTCAAAACATATAATATATAGATTTTGTACATTTTTTCAAATATAGCAAAAGCATTTTCAAATGTTAAATTAATTAAAGCAACAACCATAGAAATTTATTATAGGGTTAAGGTGCAGATTGGCCAATGAAGTTTTACATTAGGAACACCTAGCACAAATAAGTTTCAAAGGGGGCAAAATTATCAATAGACAATTGAAAATGAAAAAAAAAAAAAAAAACCAATGAATAATTTAAAACTGGGCAAAGAGCACAATCGCGTTAACTTCAACCTAATGGCCTTTTTATCTCTCTTCCAATGCCTCTGACATCTTACCAAACAGCCGTTAGGTTGATTTTGATGTCATTGTATTAGTTACCCATTTTTAATTATTGATTAGTATTTTTGCCCCCTTTAAAACTTATTTATACTTGGTGCTCCTAGCATAAAACTTTGTTGGCCAATATGCACTTTAACCCTTTATTCTAATTTGAAGGAACAAGCCAAAAGAAACAACAATATTGAAGAAATTGTTGGGATAATGAATATAGACAGAATCTATATATTGGCAAAATGACGGCATGACATCGCTACTCTTCATTGTTGTGGTTCATTGGGTCAAACCTCATGCACCAAAGGCTTTTGGAATTGATGGTAATCATGATGTTGTTCTCCTTCCCCAGGATACTCGCAGGAATTGTGGAAAACTGAAAGACCACTTTGCCAAAAATTAATGCATCTGTATTTTCTTGTGGCCTTTGAAAATTCACCTTCTCAACACATCTTCCAAACGTTCTGTCACAAAATATATATTTTTAAATTTACTAGACTACACATGGGTTTAATCAGACAACTATAAATTGTGTGTAAAAATAAATGAAAATATTAACATTATAGGAGAAAGGTTAATGACTAATTTTACTGGTAAAAGAAGAGAGTTATCTCGTCTTCATTGAATGGGTGCCATCTTGAAAATGCCAAGTAAAGACATCTTTTTTCTTCTGGTGCTCGTTCCTTTGCTGGATCCCATTCTTTTGCGAAAGGGTTTAGCCCATTCTTGTTCTCATTTTTTGAGGAAGAACCTACTGTCATCGTTTGCTCCATTTCTATTTTCCCTTTTAGATTTACTTCTTTGTTCAAGGTATCCATCCGAAGATTTTGATAGATTTTTATAATGGAAGGAAGACTGAAAAAAGTAATGATGAAACTTAATGAGTTTTCTGAGGGGATGAATTTAGGAGAATGAATGTGACTATACAAAGTTAATTTTTGTACGTTTCTATGAATTATAATTAAATGCTTTCATAAGAAAAAGAAAGTTTGTTTCACAAATTATTTTCTGAGCATTTATGGTTTACGTTGACTTTGAATTTTGCTAAGTTTCCAATAAAATATTTAATTATTTTCACCATAATTAAGTATCCGCAATTAATGTA
Source organism: Acacia melanoxylon (assembly GCA_019022615.1). Taxonomy (NCBI): domain Eukaryota; kingdom Viridiplantae; phylum Streptophyta; class Magnoliopsida; order Fabales; family Fabaceae; genus Acacia; species Acacia melanoxylon. The sequence goes on from JAFJYJ010000010.1 coordinate 10,296,284, forward strand.
TTAATTGAGTTAATTGTTTTCCTTTTTCTTTTTCTTTATACAATCTACAAGATGCGGAACCTGACTTCTCTCTTTTTCTTTTCCCATCCACTGCCATCCTTTCCCCCTTCATGACTATTGGATCAAATTTTAATGGTCCACATTTAATATTTATAAAAATATTATTACAATTGAGAGAAGGATGAGAAGGAAATATTAAATGTGGAGCATTAGATTTTGATCCAATGCTCATGAAAGGGGAAAAGGACGGCAATAGACAAGAAAAGAAAATGAGAGAAGCCAGATCCCAAAATGTGTATATATGATGTGTAATATATGTTAGTGCAAGGCACATCCAAGAGAGGGTGAACTTGGTGCATATAAAATAATATAGAATTTGAAAATTAAAATGTAAATTATATTGAATAACACTTAAGCTCAAGAGCTTAAATAAATAGAGTAGTAAAGTTAGAGAGATGTCACCGTAATGAAAACTGTTATGTTGTAGAACACAAATGTCTAATCTCAATGGACTAGCGAATGATTTATATAGGATCGAGTGACTCCTCAAAGATGTCTATAAGATGAACACCAAAGAGAAGATGATTGCTCGGTGATATCTATGAGGAAGATATCACAGAGAGTCTTGAGATCACTGTGCTACACAAGTATGGCATTTCACCAAAGAGGGGTGGGGTGTGTGCATAGTGTGACTTAATATTAGAATAGATGAATAGAGAATGTGCACCTTGTGGGTAATCTCCTATTTATAAATATTACCTCTAGGGTTTTGCTGCCTCTACTGTGATTGCACCCCACAGGCAATGTGAGCCTCCACGTTCTGCAAACGCCTGCTCCACTACCTGTACTATCCAGGATTATAGGCATGATCATTGGGTGATTAGCGCTTTACCTAATTGAGGAGGGATCTTGTCATTAAGTGCCCTTGTTGGGCCGCATATCTGCCAGGCCCATTATATGAGTCCATAACAGTTGCCCCAAGCTCGGTAGGTCAGGCTTTTGAGCTGTTGAGATTAACTGAACATTTAACCTGGACTTTGCACTTCCGACTTTGTGCGTCTGAGTTTATACTAATTTATCTACTCTCCGGGATTCCTTGAATCCAAATTTGCTTTCTACCTACCCCCTATCATGAATGCCGGGCTAGTTTTCCTAAACCATTCATTTTACTTTCATGATGGCCGGGATTGTACTAGCCATTAAAACTCGACTTCTGCCGACTTCATAAACTCCTACCATGTGTTGCCCCCAATCTGGGGTATTATGAGAGCCTACCGGCATATGAACAGGCTTGACCCTCCAAGGATATTAACAATTGTTCACCTGCTCACATTGGGGTGCGTAACCGCCATTTCCACATAATGGCCAATCTTGGCGTTTTTGGTTTTTGTGCGCATTTAATGCCCACGTCCTTTCATATTCGTCATCATTGCACTTTTTAGGGTTTTAAACCTAATCCTCAGCGCATATTGACTTGGCTACCCCCGACTCTTCACATTCAGGCACATACTGACTTTATTACCCCTGACTTTTCAATTTCGCAACGTCTACATATTTCTACTTCCTTCTTCCTCTCACCACTTTACGCTCAGAGGTTTCTCTACATTCCCATAAAGAACTCCTTATTTCCACAAAGCTCTTAGCCCTCTCCGATCTTTCTTGGACCAGGTACTACACTGATCTTTTCACCTCTTTTATTTTTACTTTACTCTGTCTGACATCCTCTTCATTCTTCAACCATATTCATCAAAAAATAATTTTTCCCATTTTCTGGGTAGACATTTTGAACTTTCGGGCTTTACTGAGCGTTACTCTGAGTTTCTGGCATCACGCCCCCTCCTTTGTCCCTTTTAACAGAATGTGTGGGTATTGAATGACGATGATGACCAAATAGTAATTCCTCTCTGAACGAGAAATGTTGAGGAAGAATGTTGAAATACTTATACCTGAGTCATTTCAATACCTCCGAGTTCTTTGTGGTTCCTCCAATTGCATTCATCAGAGATTATTTCTTCTGATTTTCTAAATTTTCTTCAAAAAATCTTTGGGGCTTTCTGGGTTTTGTAGGTTTAAAACCATTAGTATCATGACTTACCCCTTCAAACTCCAAATTTTCCCTGCCTTTCCCAACCTAGATGGATCAAAATCCTGACTGACCTTTAGACATGTATGGTAGACCATTCCCCAAGGAAGATATAAAAACGCTTAAGAAGCTCTCAGGGTCCAAAAAATTCTAGTTCTGGTAAATAGAACGCACTAAAGAAGAGAAAAAAGAAGCTCTGCTAGGGAAATCTAGGGGGAGTAGGAGTAGGAAAAATGTCCAAACACCATCACCTGCAGCCCATAGACCAAACACTATTACCTCACTACCTTTTTCCCATCCGTCTTCAAATCCAAACCTAGGCCGACGTATCCCTTTCACAGCTTCTCAAACTCAGGGCCCAACGCCCTGCAATGAGTGCTGTTATAAAAGCATTGATCTTGCAAAGTTTGGTTGTTATAGGGAGGCCAACTTGGTACTGGGCAGCTGTCGATGTAATCTCGTTTCTCAAGCCATTGTGGCTTCTGTCAATCTGAATCAACCCGGCCGTGCATCTTTTGATTTTCCACGAGATAGTCCTGTAGCATCAGGAATATTCCCAGTTTCTGACTTTTGCCCTCTTTTCTTTATTTTAGGTATATATGGCTTCGTCTTCATACTATACTGAACAATCCCTGGCGGGAGAGTAGGGTTCTTCCAATTCCACCCAAATTCCAAACAATCCACTTCCACCGGTAGTTAGCAATACCGTGACACGTTTTAAGAATACAATGACTCCAGACGACTTTGTCAATATCGGCCTCGGAGACGGGGTGGAAAAAATTGATGATGCTTTCTTTTGTCGCTAAAGCAATCAATTAAACTAGGTCCTAATTAATTATGCAATATAGGATCAACCTAGGTCATTCTCTCAAGGAGCAATATGTGGGTTTTTCTTTAGATTGAATTTGGGTGATAAAAATGCAATGAAATGAAAATAAACTAACTAACACTACTGAAAAAACTCTGTTTTGCGGAGGAAATTTTCCATCGCAAAATAGCCCTTTTCCGCCGCAAAATGGGTTTGCGGCGAATTACCATCCGTCGCAAAATTGGTCCTCGCAAACACTTTTTTGCGGCAGAAAAGTAATTCCGTCGCAAAATTTCAAATTGCGGCAGACAATAATTCCGCAGCAAATTTGGAAACTTTGTGGCGGAATTATAGGCCGCCGCAAAGTTTGGAATTTTGCGGCGGAATTATTTTTCCGCCACAAACTTTCAAAAACTTGTGGCGGAAATTAAATCCGCCGTGAATATTAAATTTTGCGGCGGAAATGAAATTCCACCGCAAAATTCATTTCAATTTTAAAAATAAAAAATTCGAAAAATATAGAAAAATATATATTAAAAATTACGAAATAAAAGAGACATATCATAAAAAAATATCTAAAATTCCGTTGCAAAATTCATTTTAAATTAAAAAAAATCAAAAATCTGAAAAACGAGGAAAAACTATATAAAAAAGTACGAAATAAAACAGACATATCATAAAAATATGTTATATCAAGAGTACAGTAAAAACAAAATATAAATAATAATGTTGCGACCAAAATGAACAAAAGAAAAAAGAGTCTAAACTACAGGCTGGTCATCATCACCACCACTAGTGCGATCACCACCACCACCAGTATGGTCATCATCACGAGGCGACTGCATACCCTTGCCTTGCAATATGGACTGGAGTAGTGCTTGCATCTCCGTAATCATCGCTCGTTGCTCATTCGGTGATCGCTGCGTGACCGACACTTTGTTCTAACGCCTTCACCCTCTTATCATCTACAAAACCAACAATAATTATGAAGTCAGTTTATGTTTTTGTACTTTATTTAAATGGACGAGGAAATAAAATGTATGTAACAACAGATAACAAAAGTATTATGTTTACCGGTAGAAACACCTCCAACATGGTTCAATGAGGGCTTCGTAGACGGCTTCAATCTACTGGCAGAGGCACCCATCCCGAAAACTCTCCCTTTTTTGTCAAATCTGCCTGCAGCCTCAATGAAGATACTCATGTTATCGAATTGAGAGGATGTCGGGTCGTTCTCAATCTGCGAGTCTCTCTATTGCGACAGCTGCTGAAAGCTTTCCTACAAGTACAAAAATACATAACAAATTAAACATGTAAAATGAAATAAATATTTTACCGTTTGAAACAAATAATAAAGAGGAATTAATGTCTTACTGCGAATTGCTGGGACTTGGCATTAATCCAACGCCTCCCACCTTCAGTTTCCTGGGAATGAGTCCTCTCAAAGGCAGCCCAATCAACAGATGTTGCAGGAACTTCCCCGGACGCTACCTGCAAACACAAATGATAACCGTTAATTACTTACCTCAAAAGTACAAAATATTGAATGCTGAAATAGAAAATTAACGAATACTTACAATTTTCCTAACATGCTCGCTATATGGAATGGAGCCGCCAGCATATGACGGTCCTTGCATCTTGCCCCTATTTGATTTATTTTTCGGCAAATTACTGTCATTGGGAACAACCTTACTCATGATCGGCATCATTTCATTGTAATTCTTCTGACTCATATGGTGATCTGTCTTCAAGCTTAGTGTTACTAGGGTAGCGGCAAGCGATGAATATTGACTACTTTCAATGTGTTCGCAACCTTCCCATAATGGACGTTGCGCATCTTGAAGCATTTTATAGAACTTGCCGGCTTCCGGATTAGGATCTTCTCCCATGTATGATAGTTGGTATGTGCACCGGTCTCCTCTCCCATGTTTGACGGTTCATCATGAGTAACCGGATCAAAATATTGGCCGATCGACAGTCCCGCGGCATCCGTAACCAACTGTTCATATTGATTAAGGTTCTCTCGATGATTAGGGTCCCTGTAATAACCACTTGGTGTCTGTCGAACTTCCCCATGATATTCCCAACATTCATAATTTGTCATAAATCCTTTTTTACACAAATGAATTTTGATCGTGCTCACATCTTGAAATTGCAAACACCTACAGTTCATACACGGACAACTGATCCAGGTACTTGAATTAGTTGCGTTCTTTAAAGCAATTTGGATGAACTCTTTCAAACCATCTAAGAATACTCGAGTAAGTTGTTTTTTCTGAGTTAGACGATTGTACATCCAACTCCTATCACAATCCCCTTCCATACTTCCCCAACCCAACCCTACACAAAGACATTTGGATCATAATATAGTAATACTAACTAATTCAACTACTAACCTAAGTGGCAAATACAACCGGTCTCTTATACCAACCAATTGCCACTTAATCAAGAAAGTGGCAAACAAACACATGCAATGAATTTAACCTAGCAAGCAACCAGAGAATAAGGATAGTACACTAGAAGATGGGGACATACATGTTGACAAGGCAAAAAATTAATGACAAAGTACAGGTGAAAACTTGAACATATTTCATCACAATGCAAACACATAAAACCATTAATTTTTTCTAAAATAGTTTAATGTTACTATTGGATAATTAATTTTTGGTCTTGACACTACTCATGATACCCTAAATTTCTAAAGCTATCAAAATCATTAATTAGTATAAGAATGCTTGCTAAAACATCAATCGGACGGTTTAAGATTATTCAATTTTTTCTATTCATTCTCATAAATAATTTTAAATTTTTTGGATTTGAATAAAAATAAAAATTTGTTTCATATTCTAAAATTGTTCAATCCGGTCCATTGATGAAATATTCTTAATCTAATATTGCAGAGAAAAGTTTCAATGGACAAATCATTAGTGGGTCTTCGGCTCAACGTTCGTGTATGTAGACATAAATGATCCATTTGGCAAAAACAACAACAAAATGTAAAGGGTACATACTTCACCGTTTAATTTGTAATCTTTCCTATGGTATATTGTGTAGAAGCCAATGCATGAAGGGGTGTCTCCATTAAAATGACTATGGTATAAATATTTTCTTAACTTAGGAAAAAATGACTCTGAATTTATACATGTCCCACAATTTCAAACAATTAAAAATGTATTTTTGAAAAAGAATTGTTGTGAAGGAACATTCTTTAATTTTGTTTAATATCTTTCTTAAGTAGTAAATCCAGCTGTGAAGTGTGAACTTTCGTTCTCCAAATTTTTTCTAATCAGGAATGCTAGAATATAATTGAGAGATTTTCTAGTGAGAATTCATCTTCCATATAAAAAATTACTTTTGTAATCCTAATTTCTGACTGAAACAAATCTGCCTCTAATGTTTAATATTTTTCCAAAAATTGCATAACTTTTTCCTTAAAATATGCAAACAATCATACAATCATGTAAAATCAATTTTCCCTTCACATTCAAGACAACCACAAACATATAAAATTATACAAAACAAAGGTGAACCAAAATCATAACCACCATACCTGAAGAAGAAGGATGCAACGGCGCGGTGTAAAAAGGGCCGGAAAACGACCAAGCAAGGCGGCGAACCGGAGCGAAACTTACACGTGAACGGACGCGAAGGGGCGGCGCTGGAAGCACGACGGCAGAACATGAGCGGCGACCGGACGAGGAGAGATGAGTGGCGACCGGATGACAGAGATTTTCCGTGAACTCCCAAAATACCAGATTAGAAAAGGATTTGCAGTATAATGTAACCTGGGTCATTTCCCAACGAATTCACAGTCGGTTTAAATCAGTAACATCGAAACAGAATAGTAACAAATTGGGGGTTTTGATTCAAAAGAGATTAATCATGAAAATATGCAGAAACAGATTAACAACGATCAATCAGATTAAAAACGATTAACCCAGAATTGGGATTCCATAACCTTCATCAGACAAAACGATAATAACGAAAGTCGTGATTGATTCTGGAAAAACCGAGATCTCTGCATTTGTCCAGATATTCCCTCGACTAGACGATCGTTTAGCATTTGATCGAACACGTGGCGAGCTCGCTGTGCAATCACACAACGCTCTCTCAGAACCCGGTCCGACCTATGTCCTTGGGATATCAATCTAGGTATTAAATCTAATACCTAATCCGCAATTATAATCAGATCCGATTAAAAGAAACAGAAACAAATTACGTTACCGACTGAAGCGCGTGCCCTCTGGATTCGTGGAACCCTCAATCCATGGGTCAATCACAAAAGCCTAGCCTATCATAGCTATACAGAACAAAAATGGGAAAGAGATGAAAAAGTTCATCATGAACACGAAGAACACGATGAACAGACGGAGAACAGTTGAGAGAAAATGAAACTTCTGTATTTTAATCCAAAACTGAGTAAAAACATTAATGAATTTTGTTTGTGGCTGCTGCCACACTTAACCTAAAATGGAAAAACGAAATGGGGCTTCAATCCACAATTCAGGCCCAAAACAGAAAATAATAAAAAATGGGCTTTAATTACAAATTTGAGCCCAAATAAAAATCCGACTTCGGCTCCAAAATCGACTGCCCTCTTGTCCGAATTTGCCCTTCATGTCTTCATAACAATTGTAGCTCTCTGAATCGTCTGAAATATGAAACAAAAATGAGGCAAATTAGATGTCTATTTCAAGAGTTATGGTAGGAATAGTGAAGCAATGTAAAACTAGAATTTTATTATTAAAAATGGCTAAAATATAATCAAAGGCCCAAAGCCCAAATAAGTATAAAAGCCATTATTTATTAACTAAAGAGTCCTAAATTATTAATCAAGAGATAAAAAGAAGTGTATGAAATATTCAATTATCACTGGACGAGGAGAGACGAGCGGCGGAGGAGGAGAGGAGAGGCGACGTACGAGCAGCTGGGGATCGAGAGGAAAGGAGACAGAGTCGAGCGTGGCTGGACTAAAATGAAAGTGAAATGGGGTTAGGGTTAACGAAATTTGCGGCGGACAAAATAGTCCGCCGCTGATTTTGCGGCGGACAAAATAATCCGCCGCAAAATCATAAGACTTTGCGGCGGACATATAAAGCCCGCCTTAAATTGGGGGCAATGGATGCCCCCGCCTTCGCATTTTTGCGGAGGACTATGGAATCCGCCGCAAAAACCAAATATTTTGCGGCGGACATATAATCCGCCGCAAGAATTCATCTATTTGCGATGGATTATATGAATCTGTCACAAAAGTCCGTCGCAAATATACTATTTTCCAATAGTGTAAATGCAAGATAATAATGACTCTAAAACCTATATGAGAATGAAACTAATCTAGATGGGAATGAAAATTTGGGGGGTTTTGTGATGAGAGAATAATTAAAATCCTAAGAAAAGAAATTAACTAACTATTAAGAAAATCAAGTAAGAAAAGACACAAAAGGTTTACTTCAGGTACGGTGAAGGGGACAATTTACGAATTGCATGGAGTTAACTTTCTTAGCCCAAACTAATTAATTAGATCAAAGGGAGATAAGTGAAAGATTAGAATTAATGGATTTAATTAACTAATTGAAACATGGGAAACCCTCAAGTTCAATAACACCTAATCCATTAGAAAACTCATAATGGAATGAGTGTTAGTTAATTAAACTCATTAAAACCCAATCACAATTAATTTCTAAATAATTTTGGAATCTTGTTTACAATTATCCAATTAAACAACTAGACAATTTATCAACTCAATTAAACAATTAAATCGATAAACCCAATTGACAATTAAATTAATAACGAAAACTCAATTATTAGTTCAATTGGCAATCAAAGGTTGCAAATAAAAATCTAGCAATAAGCATAAAAACTTCAAATTATTAATCTAATCCAAAAGAAATAAGTTTACAATCTAAAACTAGATTGTTCTCAATTAACACAACTCGAAATCCTTTAAAACTAAATAACCTCAAGTTTGAATTAAAAAAGATAAAAAGAATAACATTCCCTTATGATCTTCAAGTGTAAGTTCCTAGGCTCTAGCTTCCTCCATGCTCATCCCAAGTTGCCTCCCAAAAAGATTAAGCTTCCATGAAAATCTCCTCTTCAAACTCCTTCAAGCAACACGCCACAGTCATTGGAAAAGGTATCTTGTGGAATATTGATGGATGAATTGCTTTGACCACAGCCTTGTGTTGGCTGTACGTGAGAGAAGAGAGGAATATATTGATGCAATAGGTGAAGCTGGGTCCCGTGTGGATCAATGAATCAAAACTGATTATTTTCGTCTCTGCCTCTGTGCGTCTCTCTTATAGGCAGCTGCTAGGTCAATTAATGAGAGGAAGAGAGGGCTTTTGGGTACCAACTCAAGCCCATTAAAATTTAAGAAGCTAAATACAATTTCACCATTAGATTTCCTTTCAGCATCCAAGGTTAATTCTGCATCGTAGGATCTTCTAATGTGCTTTCCTTGTTCTGCAAGAATTAAATAAAATTATGATCTATCATATATTTGGAAATATTATTCAATCACAAGATATCAATCAGAATATTAATAATTTAAGCCTAATAATCTCACAATTAATTCTGATTTATACTATTTCCTAAAATTGGCTAAGAATCCAAATATTGCCTAATAATTCCAAATTAGCCTAAAATAGTCCCCAAAATAAATGAATAAGGTGGGATAAAATATATGAAAATTGGGATTTATCAGTGGGATACACCATACACTTACCTCTAGACGGTGAATCGGTCACCTCTTGCCGAACAAGGGATAGCGACCCCCATTTCTTTTTCTTTTACCGGGATGTCATAACTCAGGTTAGGCTGAGGTTTCCCATTACCGAGTTTCAAATGTGCCTCCTCAACCATCTATACCTTGCCCCCACACAACTTCATCCCAACGGCTGGGCTTTCGCCATTGCCTTCGAAAACTTTTGTAAGGACCATGATATAGTCTGAACAGTTCCCATTTTTTGTTCTTTCTTTGCCCCATTAGAGTTGCAAATCACCAAAGAAAACCCTTTGAGATTTAGCTGGACCTCACTCTGTAGCGTCTGGGATTGTAAACTTTTTAGGCCTTTTATCGACTCCTTTAAAGCCTTCAAGCCTTCTTTTTTTAAGGTTGCTGCCAATCCCAGGCAAGTACCTTAGTTTCTTCAATCTTTGGATACTGGGGAAGTTGAAGAGAGATTCTCCTTATACTGGTCTAAAGACCATCACAGCCTTTCTCCTAAGGCCTTTGTCCCCTCCTGAAATAGTTTTTCCGACCCCGAGGATGAGGCAATATAACCCTTCTAAAGATTGTTAGTAGCAAGGATAGCCCTATAGATTCAGTCGACTTTCTTCCCACTCCACTGATTAGAAAACGATCAAAAACGGGTATGGGTATTCCTTTTTATAATGCCGGCTTGTAACCTTTGATTTTTTTTTGAATGCTTGCCTAATCGTGTTCCCTTGTTTTGCAGCTCAGAATATGGGGAAGCCGCCATTTATGAGGGTTTTCAAGCATGCACAGGAAGGTGCTCCAGTTGCTAAGACTGCCCCAGCTGCTCTAACCGCTAGAAAGGTTAGCACGGCCCCAAAGACAACAACTGATAAAGAGGCTAGAGCTTTGCGAAAATGCTTTGGGCCTAAAGCCGGGACTGGGTCCGGCGAAGGGCCTTTCAAAAAATCCAAAGGCACAAAGGCCAAGAATGCTTTACCTTCCCCTACTCCAACATCTACCTTGCAGACCCAGCCGACTTCCTTCACAGCCTCCGAGGGAACTCTGCTTACCCACAACGTGCTTGTAGGGGGATCCTCTGGGAGACCGGGGTGACCCAGGAGGTACTCAACATTACTCGTCCTCCCGCTCGATTTACAGCACCAGCGGTCCTCACTACAGCCGATGGGAAAGAGCTCGTAGAGTTGGAAAAACAAGGGTTAGGGCTATCTCTATAATCCGGCCATACGGGGTGCTAAAGAACAAATATGCCACCGCCTCGGCCCATTAGCTCCGAATTACCGAGGAGCGAGAAAAACTCAAGAAGGAACTTGAAAACCTAAAGAGTAATGCCGACCTTCAGAAGGTTACAGAGGAGAGGGACAAGGCTCGTCAGGAGATGCAAACACTCAAGGCAGAGAAGGATAAGCTGCACAAGGAAGGACTGCTGCTCAAGGCCAACGTATCCACGACTGAGGATAAGTTGGCGAAGGCGAACTCATAAATCAATCGTCTCAAAGAGGTTCACACCAATGATGTTCAGGCCATGAAGAAGATTCAAGATATGCACTCGCAACTTGAAGCCCAGTTGAAGACCTCAGACGATGAGCTTTGTGCTGCCAAGGCCAAGCTGAAAATGATGGATGACGAGCTTCACACTGAAAAGGATGACTTATCCTTCTCTGCTCATGCCACCATTCAATCTTTCGACAATGCCGTGGAACAAATCCGAGCTTTAAATCCCGGTGTCGACTTGATTACTGCTGGCATGGACTGTCAAGCATATGTCAAGGATGTGAAACTAATCCCACCTAGGAAAGATGAAGATGAGGATGAAGAAGCTCCTCCTGCTTGAGTTACACTAAGCATAGGATCATACGCAGCTCTAGTCTCCTTCGTTTTTGGTTGATAAACGCCTTCCTCTATGGAATTTAGGACACTTCTTTCTTCAAGCTCTTTATTGGCTTTTGTAACAAGATTCCTCCGAGGTTAAAGCCCGGTTTCAAGTGTCTTTGTATATGTTCAACATTCCTACATCAAAATCATGTAAATAGGTCCAATTTTAATGGAAAGTACTTACATTTTGCGCATGCCGAGCATTTACTTTTTGCTTGTCAAACCCGAATATCATCCGAATTGGAATTTCGCATTTTATCGCGCGTGATGTAGTCGACTTTTATTTCCAAGTTCTTTGTGAGGATTTTCGCCGAACTATCACAGCGTCTTTCAGCATGGCTGACTAAAATTTAATCTGGTAGTAAGATCAAACACGTCATATATTCAAAATTTAGAATATTCAGACTTGGTCAGGGTCTACATGACGGTTAACTCCACTATCCCAGAAAAATAATTTTAATACAACTCGGCCGTAACGACTTTATTCCGATTAGGAACTTAAAATAGACTTGGCGGGATTACCGTCGCAGCATGATTTTTGACAATGGGTTTCATTACCTTGGATTCATTCATGAAAATAGACTTGGCGGCATTACCATCGTAAATGATTCTCTTTGGAATCTTAAATAAACTTGGCGGCATTGCCATCGCAAATGATTCTCATTGGAATCTTAAATAGACTTGGCGGCATTGCCGTCGCAATTGATTCTCATTGGAATCTTAAATAGACTTGGTGGCTTTGCCGTCGCAAATGATTCTCATTGGAATCTTAAATAGTCTTGGCGACATAACCATCACAAATAATCCAATTAAGGACTTTACATAGACTTGGCAACATAGCCGTCGCAAATAATCCAATTAAGGACTTTACATAGACTTGGCGGCATTGCCGTCACAAATAAACTCACGACATTGTCACCTCTTTTTGCAATCCAGCATCAACTGTAATAGGCCTTCAGCTTATCCGCATTCCATGTTCTCCTGACCGCCTTTTTCTTTAGCGTCTCAAGCATATACGCTCCTTTGCCGAGCTTTTCTCTGATCCGGTAAGGGCCCTCCCAGTTTGCAGCAAGTTTCCCGTCACTGGCATTCTTGTTGCCTATGTTGACTCTTCGGAGGACTAAGTCATCCTTCTCAAACGACCGGGTTCTCATCTTCTTATTGTACCGGGTTGCAATGAGTTGCTTTGTAGCCATATCTCGGTAGTGTGCCGCAATTCTGACTTCATCGATCAAGTCTAGCTCTACTGCAATTGCTTCATTATTCTCGTCCTCCTCATGTAGAGCCTTAATTCTCCTCCATGAGGGTTCTCCGATCTCTACTGGGATCATTGATTCGCATCTGTATGTCAGCCTAAACGGGGTTTCCCCTATTGCCGCTTGAACACTAGTTCGGTATCCCCATAAAATGGAATACAACTGCTCTGCCCAATCAAACTTTGCCTCTTCCATCCTCTTTTTCAATCCTTTTACAATGACTTTATTTGTCACTTCGGCTTGTCTGTTGGATGTGGATGTTCCACGGAAGCAAAGTGTTCTTTGATATGAAAGTCATATGCCATCTTTTGGAAACCCTTATCAATAAATTGGGTTCTGTTATCCGTGACTATCTCTGTTGGGATTCTAAACCTAGATATAATGTTCCTTTGGAGGAACTTCTGGACCAGGGCCGAGGTAATTGTTGACAGTAGTTATGCCTCTATCCACTTTATAAAGTAATCGACGACCACTATAAGATATCGTAGCTGTCCTGGGGCCGCCTTGAATGGACCCAATAAATCCATGCCCCATTTGAAGATTAGTCACGGAGCCGAGATAGATGTGAGCCCTTCTAGGGGAGACCGTATCATCTTGGTATGCTTTTGGCAGCTATCGCATTTTTGGACATGGTCCTTAGAATCTACCGCCATTGTTGGCCAAAAGTAGCCGGCTCGCATGGCCTTTTGGGCTAACGCCTTGGCGCCCATATGCTGTCCATTGATTCCTTCATGGATCTCGGCCAGGACATACTCAGCTTCGTTTGAATTAAGGCACTTTGACATTGGGGAGTGTAGGCCCTTGCGATATAATTGATCATCTATCATGACATATGAAGCCGCTTCTCTTACTAGCTTTTTTTCTTCTATTGATTCGTCGGGGAGGATTCCTCTCTCGAGATAGTCAACAATTGGTTTTCTCCAGTCACTGGTGTCCGTGATTATCAAAACACAGCTTGGCTCCGACAAACTTTACTAGATCACCGTTTTGTAGTTACCCAGGCTTTTCGTACTAGCCAGCTTGGACAAAATATCAGCCCTGGCGTTGTCTCCTCTTGGGATATGCACCACCGTCACCTAGTTAAAGTTTGTCATAATTTCTTTAACCTTTCCTAAATATTTAATCAGCAAAGGTCCTTTAACTTGGTAGGTCCCTTCTATTTGGGATGCCATGAGTTGGGAATCAGTAGAGACGTGTACCCTCTTAGCCTCATTTTCTTTCGCTTGAAGCAAGCCGACAATAAGAGCCTCGTATTCTGCTTGGTTGTTGGAAGTCTGGAAATTAAACCGGAGGGAGTGTTCCATCGAATCCCCTTCTGGACTTTCTATTATGATCCCCGCTCCACTTCCCTTTGTGTTTGATGATCCGTCAACAAACATCATCCATATTGCAGCATCTTGCATATCTTCTTCATCTGATGGAGTTAACTCAATTTTGAAATCCGCCAGGGCTTGTGACTTAATGGCATGCCGGGCTTCGTAAGTTATATCAAATTCAGACAAATCTATACCCTAGTGACCATTCTCCCAGCCAAGTCCGGCTTATGAAGGATCTGCCGTATTGGTTGGCTTGTCCTAACCACAATCGAGTGGCTTTGAAAGTACAGGCGGAGTCGTCTTGCCGTGGTGAGTAACGTGAAAGCCATCTTCTCTAGCTTTTGGTATCTCAACTCCGAACCCTACAGAGCCCGACTTACAAAGTATACCGGAGCTTGACCCTCCTCCGTTTCTCTGACCAACACAGCGCTTACTGCCTCTTCACCCACGGATAAATACATTATTAAACTTTCTCCCGGCTCTGGTTTGGACAAAACCAACGGGCCAGATAAGCACTACTTTATCCTTGCGAAGGCCGCTTCATACTCTGAATTCCCACCGCCTTGGGCTTCCTTCTTCAATAATCTGGAAAATGGGAGAGAATTTTGTGCCGACTAGTGTAGAAATCTGGTTAAAGCCGCCAATCTCCCAGTCAACTGCTGGATTTCTTTCTTATTTCTTGGACCTTTCATGTCCAACACGGCTTGGAATTTGTCCAGGTTGACTTCAATTCCCCTGTTCGTGAGCAAAAAACCCAGGAACTTTCTAGAAGGAATACCAAATGCACATTTAGCCAGGTTGAGGCGAATCTGGTATTCTCTTAGCTTAACGAACGTCTGCTGTAAATCTTCAACATGACTTATTGGCCTTGTGGATTTGACGATCATGTCGTCAATATATACTTCCACATTTTTCCCTGCTGATCTTCAAACGCTCGGTTCATCATCCTTTGATAGGTGGCCCCTGTGTTCTTTAGACCAAAAGGCATTACATTATAGCAATAGTTTCCATTTTCCATGATGAATGTTGTCTTCTCTTGATCCTCTGGGTGCATGGCAATTTTATTATAGCCAGAATATGCGTCCATAAAAGAGAGTAATTGAAAATCGAAGGAATTATCAACCAACTGATCTGTACTTGGCATTGAGAAAGCATCTTTGGGACATACCTTGTTTAAGTCGGTATAGTCTGTGCAGACTCTCCACTTGCTATTCAGCTTTTTGACCATGACCACGTTGGATAGCCAAGTGGTGTATTTCACCTCTCGGATAAAACCGGCCTCCAGTAGCTCTTTAACATGCTTCTCCAAGGCCTTCCCTCTCTGTTCGCTGACTTTTCTCTTTTTTTGGGCCACTGGAACTGACCCCGGATGGATCGCCAACTTGTGACAGCAAAAGTCGGGATCTACGGATGGTAACTCGGACGGCTTCCAAGCAAACACGTCCTTGTTCTTTTTGAGGAAATCTCCTAGCTTCGCTCAAACTGCAGGATCCAAATCCTTTCCGACTTTAGTGACCTGTCCTGGTTCAATTCCTAAGACAAGATCCTCTACTTCGCCGTTTGGCTCTGTCTTTTGCATCTTATCTTCCTCTCATAAATCTAGTTCAACTAGGTTTACTGACTTTCCTTGCAGCGTCATTTTAGCTTTGCCCGAGGTGTCACCTTTACCAACCCGAGAAGACAACCTCGGATCATCCCTGTTTTCTTTAACCGTCTTGAAGTAACATTGTCGAGACTCTTTTTGGTCTCCTATGATAGTGACGAATTTATTCTTCTTGCTCACTATCTTTACCTTTTGATGCCTCGTGGATACTAGCATATCCCAATTATGTATTGTCAGTCTTCCCAAGATTATGTTATAAGGGATCAGGAAGTCGGCAACCACAAATCTAACTCTTTCCGACATAAACCCTCTTGCGTACCAAATTCTGCTTAAGGTCTATATAACCTTTGGGACGTGTATCTTGCCCATTGAAGCCCGTCAAAGTCTTCTTGCTTGGCTTCAAATCCTCGGGGTCAAACTTCATGCATTTGAATGCATCCCACAAGATAATATCCACCGCACTACCATTATCCATAAAGATCTTCTTTACCCGGCAATTAACCAAAGTTTCAGTAATTACCAAACCATCGTGATGGCCTGGAGCAACGTCTTTTAGGTCTTCCTTGGTGAAACATAGCATAGAAGGTTCTGGCTTATTAAAGTCCTCTTTGAACTTTGGGTGATCCCTGATTGACAGAACCTCCCTCAGATACTTCTTTCTTTGGCTTGTGTTAGACCTGGCTATCACCCAAGAGGGGGGTGAATTGGGTGTCTGATAAAACTTTAAGAACTTTGAAAATCTCTTCGCAACTTGCGAAGGTAGTTTAAATGACAATAATAATTTATAAAGCAATAGTCGTCATTCAAACATATATACTGGAAATATAAGAGTTTAGGGAAGAGAATATGCAAACTGTGATTTATCCTGGTTCGGTCCAATCCACGATGACCTACGTCCAGTCCCCAGGCTCCTCCTGAGATTTCAATCCACTATCTGCTTTCAACTTGATTACACGTTATGTACTCGAAGTAATCCTCTCACTAGGATTCACTCCCCCTTACAAACTGTAATCAATACACCCGCTTGATTACACACTCTGTACTCGAAGTAATCTTCTCACCAAGATTCACTCCCCTTACAAGCTGTAATCAACACAGTGTGTTTCCCGCTCAAGATCACCCAATCTTGAGTAACTCTCAGATAGAATGTTTACAGATAAATTCTTCTCTCTCAGAAGTGAATGAATAAACATTGAAGTACATAATCGATCAACTCACTCTACGGTAAACTATATAAGCATTGAGAACAGAGAGTAAGTGAATATCAGAGTATTGGCATTTTGAAGATGTAAGCTCTTGTCTCTGTGTTCTTCATATGTTTTCTCAGGGGTATCTGCAAAACTCTCTCAGAGAATGTAGACTTTAATAGTCTTCGGTTTGATACTTGAGAGATTTTCCTCTTCATGTTCTCCTCAGGATAATTGAATGGTACTCTATGATAGTCCATTCTTGAGGCAGAATGTATTCTTCTTGCGGGTGTCCATTGCTTCTTATGATTTGACTTTGTAATTCTAGCAATGGGTGCTCCAAGAGTTCTTCTATTAGATGTGAGTCTCCTTTTAAGCTCATGAGAAACTTTTGGCTTCTTCTTTCTCTTTTCTATACCTTGATGTCCATTGATATTCAAATCATCCTGCACACATAAAGTACTAGATGGACATTTTGGTACCCACTTATACTTGGGTCCTTGATCGTTAGCATTAGACTTTGCTTGTCCTTTCAGAACCCAAATAAATTTATTTCTCACATTAGAATTTCTCCTAATATAACATGTGTGAGAAATATGACCAGACTTACCACAATAATTGCAAATTATATGATGATGTGCATTATGAGATTTTATGCAAGTATTGTGTCGGTCGTCGAGAATGAAAATTCAAATAAATCTCATTTGAATATTCTTTCTTCCCAATAAACTTTCCAAAAGCATTATTTTTGAAAACATTTTTGCTTTTAGAATCAATGATTGGTTGAAAAACAATTTTATGCAATTGTTCAAAATCATTTTTCTTATCTACACAAGAAGAATTGGAATCGTTTACCTTATGTGCATCTTGAGCTCAGGATAATAATTGATCACAATCGTCCGTGAGCTCATCTTCGGAGTAATCTTTCTCTTGTTCTTTTGTGTTATTTGGATCATGAAAACATTCTCTAATTTCGCCTTCTTCCATTTGTTCATCACTCATAGATGTGCGGTTTGAAATTTCGATGAAGCGTCAACACTTTCAACTTCAACACAATTGTTAGAAGCATAAATAGAATCAAGAGTATCCCAAATATCTTTAGCACTAGAGCAACATTTGATTTTCTCATAATCATTTTCGGTTAAAGCCTTTGTACAAAATTTTCATTGCTCTAATGTTCAACGAAAATATTTTCTTTTCTTTTTTTTTGTCCAATCCTTTCTCGGTTTGAAATAAAAAAACATTTGTAAAAACATCCCACATATCAAAATCGTTGCTTTGATAAAACTAGTCATTCTAGCTTTCCAAAACCAGAAATCAATATCTTTTAAAAATGGTGGAACAAGTATAGTCAAAACCTTCGAGAAAGCAAGCAACACCCAAAATTAGCCATTGTAACTCTTGAGACGGTTAAGTCCTTTAAACAAGAGCCCCGCTACGATACCAAATGTAAGACTGGCTATCACCCCGAGGGGTGAATTGGGTGTACGATAAAATTTTAGGAACTTTGAAAATCTCTTCGCAACTGCGAAGGTAGTTTAAATGAAAATAATAATTTATAAAGCAATAGTCGAGTCATTCAAACATATATCTTTGGAATTATAAGAGTTTAGGGAAGAGAATATGCAAACTATGATTTATCCTGGTTCGGTCCAATCCACGATGACCTACGTCCGGTCCCAAGCTCCACTTGAGATTTTCAATCCACTATCTCCTTGTTTAACCGGCACAAGAGAAAAGCCTTTACAACCTCACAAGTTTAGCCGGGCACTTGTGCGGCCTTTACAATCTCTTTCGGGAGATATCCTCTTCTGAGAATACAATTACCGCTACGTACTCGGGATGATCCTTTCTCCCTAGGACTCACTCCCCCTTACAAGTTGTAATTGTACACCCATACTCAAAGGTTCCACAACCTTGAGATTTGATCACTAAGCGAGATAATCAAATATGTGTTTAGACTCTCTCACGAGTAGATGAATAATAATCCGAAGTACATAATCTATCATCTCACTCTCTACGGTAAACTATGTAAGCATTAAGAACAAAGAGTAAGTGAATATCGGAGTATTGACATATTGAAGATGTAAGCTCGTGTCTACGTGTTCTGCACTTCTTCCTTCGCTCTTTCTCTATTTATAGACAATTGTTGGAAGCATTCGTCCGTTGCGTTTGGTAGTTGTGAATAGTAACAATTTTGAATTTCGGTCCGTTGAGAATGGTGCTGGGGGCGTCCGTGCTTCCTCTCTCTTTTGTCCGCCATTTAACTTCATTAAATGTCGCGTGGTGTTCATCGTATAAAAGAGATAGTCGTTGGCGAATTTAAATGTTTTGTCGTTTTGCTTGTTTCGTCAAGTGCCATTTCGGTTTCTCTTCTACTCGCTTCATTGAATCTTCGTATATATCCGTTGAGATCATTTAAACATCCGTGTCTTCATTAAATGCGTTCACCTACTTGTGTAGAAGGTGAGTCGGAATAACATTTGGAATGTCTTCAAGCGCTACACGCTTCAATCCCATTTGCGTGTTCGCTTTTTGCGCAATAAATGCTTCGACACAAATCTTGCTTTTCGGTTGAGTAATATCTTATTTCTTTAAGGAATAGAATCCTCCGAGGCTTTTCAGAATTACTTGCGGAGCCGAGAAAATATTACTTGAGTAAGGTCCGAAAGTAATATCGAATAGCTTCAAATAAAATCCTTTGGAAAGATATTACTTGAGTAACAACATTTGTTACTTGAGTAATATCGAAAATAACCAAGAAGTAGAAGTCTCGGTGGTGTAAAGCGAAATTACTTGCGAAGCATATATTTGTTACTTGAGTAAGCTTCGAAAGTAATATTGAAACGGTTCTTTGAAAACAAGTAAAATGACATTACTTGTGAAGATAAGAAGTCTTACTTGAGTAAAGGATGAAAGTAATTTTCGGATGGTTTCTTGAAAGAGAATGATTAATTCCAAATTACCCATCCTCAAAAAGCTCTTTAAGTCTTCTTTCCAATGCAAGAAGAATCAGCTCCAAACTCATTGTATTTTGTCCGTTATCATCAAATGAATGGAGGTTCTTCTTAATCGGCGTTTTTGCAACATCTGTACGAGACTATCAACTTCAAAACATCATATCTCCTTCAATTGATATTTTTTTCATGATCTTGATGTTTTTGAAAAGGTATTTGAGTCTAGTTTCAAATGGCACTGGTTTCAGCTCATTTGGATTTGTCGTTTGTGAGATACACTCAAATTACCAAAGCTTGGTTTCTTTGTGTGACGTTGATTTCACTGTCATCTTCAAAAATTCATAGCTCCTTCATATGAACTCCTTTGGACTTGAATTGTATGTCAAAATGACGCATTGGGAGTCTAGTTTCATATGCCACTGGTTTCACCTCAATCCGATCTCTGGTTTAGAAGATATCATCAAAACATTGAACATCGCCCATTGAAAACGTAGAACAGAGGCAAACAGAGCATGATGAACAGTAGCTTACTCGCATGGCTTACTCGAGTAATGCTATTTCCATATGCAAGTAATGTCGAGTCATGTGTGGAGATTGAAGGCAGAATAAGAAGTTCATCGAAATTACGATTTTGCCATTAAAGCGAACTTCGGCATAATTACGATTTTGGCATTCTGAGTGAATTTGGAGAAATGAACGGGAATGACTTGAGGCAATTCGTGGAGTACCTCGAGGCAACTCATTCCAAGAGCAAAATCACTGTAGCAAACACATACTGATCCGTATGGCACTGTTCATCTTGTATGGCACTATTCATGTATACGGTGCCTTATTCACGTATACTATACTATTCATGTTGATGCTTCAAATAGCTTAATTTAGCTCCGAATTAAGCTATTTCAACTCGCTTGATCAAATAGACTTCGAGTATCACAAGAACTTGAATGTTGATATTCCCATTATATTCAACAAGTTCTTCCTTCTTCGATCTCCTTTATTGATTGTTCTTCATTAGTAAACTTCACATCTACATTAAATATAAGAATTAGTCAAAGTAACATATAAATGTAGTATGCAAGCTTTTTGCTCTTAAGAATGACATCTATATAAGACATCATCAAAACTAATCATAACTAACAGCTTGTTGAATCTCTGCCGCCTCCGAAGGCCCAACTTATTACGTTGCAATCATAGTTGGGCTCAGGGAACTCATCGCACTGTCTTCCGATTTTTTCTTTTGGTCCCTTCTTTTCTTCTCTGGGGGCAGATTCTTACTCCAACCCCCATTTTGACGCTTGTTGCTCTGTCACCCTTGAGTTTGAATAACATATCGCCGAAGTTTCCCATCTCGGATAAACTTCTCAATCGCGTCTCTCAAGTCCCAGCACTGCTCGGTGGTATGTCTATACTGATCATGGAACTCATAATATCGAGATTTATCCAGCGTGGCCTTGTGCGGAAGTGGCCGAGGTCGCTCAACCTTTTTCATCTCAGTCGAGCATACTTCCTTCCAGAGTTGCTCTCGGGATACTTTCAGAGGTATACTTCTCGTATCTTCCTTCTGCCCTACTCCCACTGGGCTTGCTGTCCATGAAGCGTCCACAGAAATCTTGTCTGCTTCCAGCATGCTGCTCTCTTTCCTTAGGGGGTGGGCTTTCAGCCTTCTCTTTCGTCATCCGGCTCGCCATCTCCATCTGCTCCAACTCCAGGTATTGCTTGGATCGATCTCGGAAATCTGTCAACGAATCGACGTGTTGTTTAATGATTGATTTCTTCAACCGGGAAGCAGTATCCAGGCTAGCTATGGTCAAATGCAGGTGCACCTCTTCCTTTAAACCTGGCACTTGGAGAGCCGTGTCTTTGAAACGATCAAGGTATTTCTGCAGCGATTCTCCCGATGACTGTTTCACCTGGCTGAGTTGGAACTCGTATCTAGGCTATTTTCTGCTTGTCGCAAAATTCAGCAAAAACTTCTGCTCCAAGGTATCCATATCCCAGATGGAATTCAGTTGCAGCGAGTGAAACCATATTTGTACAGCTCCTCGTAAAGTCCCCGCAAAGAGCCGAGGTATGATATGTCCTTCAAATCCCTTTACCATGATCTCCATGTTGAAGTTGTTGATATGGACTTGTGGGTCCTGGCTCCCGTCATACTTAGGCAGGTCCTTAGAGTCAAGACCCTTAGGATACGTATCGATCATAATTTTGTCTGAGAAAGGACTTCGGTTTCTGTCTCCGCCATACCTTCCTGTATGTGTCCCCGGCCTGCTCTGTGTCGGAGGCACTGTATTCCCCTTATCCGGACTTTGGCTCTCAAACGGTTGCTTTCTCTTTGCTCGTGTTAGGTCCGAGATTTGGGCCTCTAGGATTCGGGCTTGGTCTTACTCGACATTATTGGCCTGTGGGCCACCAGCATCTACTTGTAAGGCTGCTGTGTTGCTAACCCCGCTGGGTCCACTAGCATCTCAGTCGATGTTTCGTGTGGGATTCTCCAGTTGTCTAATGCGTTCCTCTAGAAATTGCATTCTCCGGGTTTCTCCTCTAGGGATCTTAGCTTGGTCATGGCCGGCTAAATTGTCTTCTGCATGATTTGTGGTTGGTACTTCAACATTATTTCCATGAGTAGAAATTGCCACATTAACCCAGCTTGGGCCAGTAGCATCCCGGTTCTCATCTCGAGCAAGGATACTAGCTCGACTAAGACCACATGCGCCTCGGTTTATGTTACATGCCGGGTTTCTACCATCCTGAGACGCTCCTCAAACATTTGCTGCCAATATGCATTGCGACGGTTTAAATCCTCCTGCATAAGTCAGATATCTTCTTTCATCTGGAGCTCGTGATGCTGATCCATCCGCCTTAAGACAACATCCAAAGCGCTCTGTATAAGTCGGATGTCGGGATCTACGATTGGGACTTGCAGAAGAGGACCTCCCTGCTCTTGTAAGATAACTCGGTTATGCAGGGCTGGAGAATTTCCTGTATCAGTCGGTTCTGCCTCAGTCTCCACCAAACTTGATTGTATTCCGGGGCAACTTAATCCTCATATTGGATCATTTGATCCTGGTTTGGTTGCTGTTGTTCTTCTGGTAACTGGTTCTGCCAAGATACTTGGCTACGGCTTCTAGTGTTTGCTGCCATTTTCAGTGGTTTGGGAATCAAAGTTTATCTGTCCCCACGGTTGGCTCCAATGTTCTATTGTAGAACACAAATGTCTAGCCTCAATGGACTAGCAAATGATTTATATAGGATCAAGTGACTCTTCAAAGATGTTTATAAGATGAACACCAAAGAGAAGATGATTGCTCGGTGATATCTATGAGGAAGATATCACAGAGAGTCTTGAGATTATGGTGCTACACATGTATGGCATTTCACCAAAGAGGGGTGGGGTGTGTGCACAGTGTCACTGAATATTAGAATAGATGAATAGAGAATGTTCACCTTGTAAGTAATCTCCTATTTATAGATATTACCTCTAGGGTTTTGCTGCCTCTGCTGTGATTGCACCCTGCAAGCAATGTGTGCCTCCACGTTCTGCAAATGCCTACTCCACTACCTATACTATTTAGGATTATAGGCATGATCATTGGGTGATTAGTGTTTTACCTGATTGAGGAAGGGATCTTGTCATTTAGTGCCCTTATTGGGCCGCATATCTGCCAGGCCCATTATATGTGTCCATAACAAAAACAATGTTAGAAAGAAGATGAAGCATGCAACAAATTTATAGCAGTTCAGTTCAACTACTTGACCTACATCCAATCCCTATAAACCTCCTAAGAATTCAATTATAATCTCCAAGATTTAGTTTGGGCTCTGAGAGCCTCACTTTAATCTCACTAGTTCGATCTAGGCATTATAAAGCCATAATACCTCCTCAAATTTACAATAGTTAATTGGCAACATAATCTCCTCAAGTTTAATCGGGAATTTGACAACTTTTCCTATAACGCCCAATCTCATATTCCCTACTCTTAGCACAAATTTTGAAAACTTTTTTGTGCATAACCTCGATAGAAAAGAATTGACTCACCACAAGGCTATTGACGTTATAATTGTGTGACATCACTTTTTAAAAATATCAACCATGCTAGAAATGAATAGACGAACAAGCAATCTATCATGGTTAATTAAAAACCTCTAATTAATATAACCACATGTGTCATTATTGAACGTATCATGCCCCTGTTACAAAAATATAAACCACAAAGAGGAGCTCCACTCTAGGCCTCCTGCCAGTTTGCAAGAATATTCAATTATTAACATAAACTTTTGGAATCATGTAATCAAGTTCATATATTTAAACATCTCAAATAACATCCTAAGACTCCGGTCGTCTATTATGAAAACTCAATTAAATAAATAGAGTCAAATCATAGTCCAACATAATGATATATAATAAAATCCCTCGAAGTGGAAATAAAAGTAATTAAAGAAATAAATCAAGGGC
This sequence comes from Acacia melanoxylon, assembly GCA_019022615.1. NCBI lineage: Eukaryota > Viridiplantae > Streptophyta > Magnoliopsida > Fabales > Fabaceae > Acacia > Acacia melanoxylon. The sequence continues at coordinate 10,320,540 of JAFJYJ010000010.1, forward strand.
TACTCGTCACAATAGCCTCAAGCATCATATGCCTTCCTAGTCGTGCCTCCCCTTGAGCTCTCACCAAAAAAAGATTAAGAGTAGTGGAATAAGACCACTGTCTTAGTTACTTAACCTCTACTCACTTTACCTACCAGTACCAACCACTAGGTTTAAGGTGGGATTATCAAACACAATATCATACAGAGATGGCAATAAATGTCAAGTACAGTGACGATAAGCAAATATCACAATGTCACATATGAGAACACAAACTAGCACATTTTAATTTTTATCATTGTCTTTTCAATAACCCTTAAGCCATCCTTATATCCTCATTATTTCCTCTTATTGAACCTATAGGCTAAATTGTAGTCCATGTCATTGGTGACTCTTAAAGAGATCTCCACAAGTGTAATATAGACCGGTCAAAGTACTACAAAACACACAAAGGAATTAGTTTATATAGTAAGGAATATTACTTAATTAGTTTCTATAATAAGGAATATTACTTGGGCCTGAGAGATACTGTTAGGATTGCCATTAGAGTGTCGTATCATGGGTACTACCCCGTCAATAATGCTAGCTATGGTGCAAAATAGTAACACATAGCTGTGAGCCATGTGGTCTTTATACACATATATCACAACCCATTCTCTACCTCCACCATTTGTATCATATTATTATCTTGGGCTTATCAATATTTGTCATGCTTATTCAACATTTATAAGAAAAAATGCTTCCTATATTCTGTCAACTGCATATCAAATAATTATTGAATAACATATTCATATCATATTCTCATGTAAATAGCAGATATATAACACGTGGTTTCTATACAATGTCATACCACATCAACCACTACTTATCCATGCAGAGCTACCCAACTCACCGGGCATGTCTCTTGCCAAGGTGAAAAGCTCCCCCACTCATCTCGATGAGTATGCTGGTTCTGGGACGAGTTTGCTACAAACATATTTTGGTGAGTATGTCATTCGCCAAAGCAAGTGACACAGACGAACTAACTCTAATGTAGAATTTGTTAGTGTCAACGGTTTCACCCAAGAGGGGGTGAATTGGATAATATTTGAAATTTAAAACAATTGTAATTAAAACTTAATTGAAAGATAAGAGTTGGAGAAATATCACCAAAGTATACACTGGACTTTATACTGGTTTGGTCTTAACCTCTTGACCTACGTCCAATCCTCAGAGAGCCTTTGAGATTTTCTGTGACACCCTGCTCTTATACCATAACAATGTAAGGCCTTGCCTTTACACAATTCAAATAAATTTATTTATGATATCATGTTTAATCTAATGTTCTGCTCTATGTTTAATCGTTTGTTAAATTACGAGTTCGATTCATACCTATGCCCATTATTTTATCGTTAATTATAATGATAATATTGATACCAATACTATGCGCACTGATACCACCACCTTATGTTTGTAGGCATGTACACACACACACACAAAATGTTAGCCTCACAAGACCAATTCAAAAAAATCTCTAATCATAAGGGAAAGGATTATACAAAAGGTCAAAAATAAAGTTATCCAGCTTCTCCTTCTCTATTATTGGCGATGACCATGCCTTTTCCTATTGAGCTTCTAGCCTTTTCTGTATGTGATTTTAAAGAAAGGGGTGAGATTCTTTAGAATCCCAATAGTAACCACAAACAATCATAACATATGCAAGTTCATAAAGCATGCAAAACAAGTTATCAAATCAGAAAATCAACATATTTAGCATACTCACAATGCATCAATGATCACATATCATGGGAACACAGCCTAATCGTTAAATAGATTGCATATCAAGTCTTACCGCATCAAACACTGTCCTATAATAATACCGAAATGCCTCAGGACACACAGTCCAATAATCATGTTGAATGCACATCAGGTCTTACAACCTCAAGACACACAGTGCAATAACCATATATTCATGAAATGAATATAATCGATGGCATAAACAAACATGAAGAACAGTTACATGAGATATGATTCTAACTCTCGAAGTAGAAGGGGAACCGTACCCAATTCCTGCCCAAGTACATCAAGTAGCAGTTGAAGAGGTGTGAGCACCGTTCCCGATCGGCTGGTCCATCAACTCATTCCAGTCAACTACGAGCGAGCCCTTGCAACAGACCGGGAACATCTAGCTTCCTCATGCTGATGTTCCCTTGCGAATCTACACAATTATAAGCACACTTTGGTATTAAATTTAAATACAATTTAATTAACCGTAAGGAATTTATATTGTAATTTAGCCACAAAAATAATAAAATTTACCTTCGACATCCTCATCAAATCCGATCGACACGAAGATGAAGGTCAAGAGTTCCCTTGGTCCCGCTCCTCATCCCGATCAATAAACCGCTCTACCTAGCCTATAGGAAATTGGATGTCTATCTCAACATTGTCATCAATATTGTTGAGGGATAGATGTACGTCATGTTCTCCCTGTAGGGTCTCCGACTGTAAGATTGACTCCTCTAAGAAGAGATGATCTATCTAGATCCCCACCTACGGTGGCAGAGGGATATTTCTAACCCCACACCCCTCCCCACGACCCCCCTTTACTACGCCCCCTTTGAGGCACTCTAGCTACTACATACTACCTCTTTCCCTTTCGCTATATGTCTCATAGAATCCATAATTCGTAAATGTTGCAGCTAAACATAAGAGAGCATGAGAGAACGAAAGTTAAGAGGTGATTATTTAAACCTTGCGTGGTTTGCATTGTGGTGGTGGCGTGGGTTAAAAAGGCATGATTTTTGTAGCGGTTTTGAAACCAAACCGCTAAAAACATTACACATTTGTAGCGGTTGAACATAAACCGATGCATAAACCGCTAGAAAATACGAAATCCTACCTCGTCCAGGCGTGACATTTTGTAGCGGTTACAGAACCGCTACAAATGTCTAGACCCTTGACATTCTGTTGCGGTTTCAAGGAAAAACCACTACAAGATTTCATCATTACTGAAAATAGTGCAACGCGCCACGTGAAGATTGGATTTGCAAAATAGATGCCAATCTCTGATGAAAAAGACACTGACTTATTTTCATTAGAGAGAGGCAACTATATCGCAACCCAATTTTCCGTTGTGTCTTGCCACTATTTTACGAAAAGATCGACATTTGGGGGTATATATAGGTTCAATGTTTGAAGTTTTTTTTATGTATAACTGCTACAAATGATGAAACTTTGTGCCTTTATTTTTCAAACCGCGGCAAATGTTGTGTCTCTTTGAATTCTGTAGCGGTTATTATCCAAGAACCGTGACAAATATAACTGCCACAACCTTCGCACCAAGCTGGCGCCAACTTTATAGCAGTTTATTTCTTATAATCGCTACAAAGTTTCCGCCATAAACCTTCACGCCATCACACACCAAGTTGGCGCAAAATTTGTAGCAGTTTATTTCTTATAACCGCTACAAAGTTCGTTACAAATAAGCCCACGTTTTGGCGCGAGTGTTGCCACTACAAATTTATAGCGGTTTTGGTATAAACCGCTACAAAATCTGATATTTGTAGCGGTTTGTATCTACCGCTACATATGAACCACTACAAAGTGTCCTTTTTTTGTAGTAAATGAACACAACTAGGAAAGGAGAGAAGCCGTGTCCAAATAAAAGATAAAATTATTGGATATGATTAGTTTTGATGATGTCTTATATAGATGCCATTATCCAGAGCAAATACTTTGCATACTACATTTATCATCTACTTTGACTCATTTTTATATTTAATGTAGATGTGAAGTTTAATACAATGAAGAATGATCAAGAATGGAGATAGAAGAAAGAAGAACTTGTTAAATATCATGAGAATATCAATATTAAAGTCTCTGTGATCAAACGAAGTTGGAACGGCTCAATTCGGAGTTAAAATAAGCAAGTCAAGTTTCTGGATGAATAGTAGTTTGCTACAGTTCCAGCTATTATTTTCGCATGAACAGTGTCATGCTCGAGCAGAGAACTGTGTTTGCTCGAGCAACAACGTTTTTCAGCACTCTGTTCACCTATGTTTCGCGTTTCAGCTGGTGACCTATGGTAATTCGATGATATCTCTCCAACCAGAAGTCCAATTGAGGTGAAACCAATGTTTTATGAAACTAGACTCCCAATGTATCATTTTGATATAAAGTTCAATCCCAAAGGAGTTCAGATCAAGGAGCTATGAATTGTAGAAGTTGGAACTGAAATTCACACCACAAAGCAGACCAAGCTTTGGTATTTTGGGTGTATATCACAACATAAAAATCCAATTGAGGTGAAACCAGTTTCATTTGAAACTAGACTCACATACCTTTCCAAAAACATCAAAATCATGAAAACAAAAGATCAATTAAAGGAGATGTGATTTTTTGAAGTTGACGGTCAGTTCGGGATGTTGCAAACAACTCGGTCAAGAACAACCTCCATTCATCGATGATAACGGAAAAAATACAATGAGTTTGGAGCTGATTCTTCTTGTATTGGAAATAAGACTTAAAGAGCTTTCTGAGAATGGGTAGTTTTCCAAATTTAGAACCATATCAAAGACGTTACGCTCACTTGAAATTGGCTATTGTGCTACCAATACTCGTGTTTCTTGAAAGTCTCTACATTCTAGAACTTGGGCTTTGTACTGGAGAGAATTATGCTTGTTCACGCATGATCAGAAGCTTCAAGAATAGAAGTGTACTCGAGCAGTGTAATTGAAATGTCCGAGCATCATCGAGCTCAAAGCAAAGAATTGCAAATTAGAGAGTCATGCTCGAGCAGAGTACTTGGCATGCCCGAGCATCATCAGGCTAAGCAAGAAGTGTGCAAAATTGAAGAGTCATGCTCGAGCAGAATGATCGTGTAGAAGTAAACGCTTGCTCGAGCAACATCATTAAAACTATACGTCTTCCTCGCTGTTTGGCTCATGCTCAAGCATAGGTTTTGTGTTGCTCGAGCATTGGCGAATGATGCTCGAGCATGAAGCTTATCTTGCTTGAGCATCAGCGATAGAAACCATTTTCTTAAAATATACCAGGAGAAGCTTGCCCGAGCAAGCTTAGGTTGTTGCTCGAGCATAGGACAATTTCTAATCTTTCAGTGAACTTTCTCAACTGATGCCCGATCATACTGATAGTCATGCCCAAGCATGATCATTCCTGTTTTCAAATCTCCGTCTTCATAAAACATAAATCATTATGTTTAATTTCATTTCTACATAACATTACTCATTATTATTCCTAATTGCTTTTAATCAGTTTGCTAATGAGTTTCAGATGATTTTATTATGGATTAACAACAAAATTGGATAAAGCAATTTGTGTGTCAAAGAAGCATTAAATGCTATCTCTCAACGGGCAAAACAAAAGGAGTGAAGAATGTTTGCGAAGACCAAAATCATTAATGACGAAAGTGACCAACGAAGCTTCATCTGTCTAACGGCTATATTCATGAGTCACAACGATTAATCTTCAAGCTTCTCCAACGGCCATTAATACACCACTCAAGACGAAGCATTAACAAAGTCAATGTCAAATATTTTATTATTAAAGTTGGATTAGAGCTCAACGAGAAAAAAGCAACAAAAGCTTCAACGGCTACTTCCAACTGATCTCCAACGATCGAATGCTCGCAACGGTCGAAACACAAATACCTATAAATTGCAAAGTCTTCAAACTGGAAGGAGTGATGATTGATGAATGAATCGACGAAGCCAACGAAATGATTTTACTACTTCACCGTCGATAGTTCAATAACTCATACACTTTGTTTCTAAATGTTTATATAGTTTACACTAGAGAGTGAAATGATTTGTATTGTACTTTAGTGTTTATTCATCTTCTCTTTTAGAGAGAACATTTCTGATTATTAAATCATTGTAAGAATCTCAAGTCGTGGGACTTGGAGATTGGGTTATCAGTTTACAACTTGTAAGGGGGAGTGTATCCTAGTGAGAGGATAACTTCGAGTATAGAGTGTGTAACTGATTGAAAGGAGTATCTCGGTGAGAGATTCGGCTTCACAAGTTCCTGAGCAAACTTGCGGGATTGTAAAGGCTTCTCTTGTGCCTGGATTGAACAAGAGGATATTAGATTGAAAATCTCAAGCGGAGCTTGGGGACTGGACGTAAGTCAAGGATTGAACCAAACCAGTATAAATCACAGTTTGCATATTGTCTCCCCTTATCTCTTATATTTCCAGTATATGCTCATTTGAATATCAAACTGTTGATTTAGAAGACGCGAAAAGATTTTCAAAGTTTCAATTTTTAATCTTCATCCAATTCACCCCCTCTTAGGTTCAGCCGGTTCTTCATTTGGTATCAAAGCGGGTCTCATGTTTAAAGGACTTAACCATCTCAAGAGTTATAAATGGCTAATTTTGGGTGTTGCTTGCTTTCAGAAGGTTTCGATTATACCATTACACAATTTTTCAAAGATATTGATTTTTCGTTTTGGAAAGCTAGAATGACCAGTTTTATTAAAGCGATTGATTTTGATATGTGGAATTCTTTTATAAATGTCTTTGATTTCAAACCAAGAAAAGATTGGAATGAAAAGGAAAAGAAAATGTTTTCGTTGAACATTAAAGCAATAAAAATTTTATATAGTGCATTGACAGGAATTGATTTCGAGAAAATAATTTTTTTCTTTAGTGCTAAAGAAATCTGGGATACTCTTGATTTTATATATGCTTCTAACAATTGTATTGAAGTTGAAAGTGTTGATAGTTCATATGAGACTATAAGTTGTATATCCACGATTGATGAACAAACGAAAGTTGAGAATGAAGAAGGTGAAATCAGAAAATGCTTCCACGTTCTGGTCAATACAGAACAAGAGAAAGACAATTCCCAGGAGATCATTATGCACGATTATGGTAAATCATTATCTAGAGCTCAAGATGCACATCTGGTAAACAATTCCAATTCTTCTTGTGTAGTTAAGAAAAATGATTTTGAACATTTGCATAAAGTTGTCTTTCAACCGATTATTGATTCTAATTTGAAAAGCAACATTTTTTTTGAAAATAATGCGGGAAAATTTATTGGGAAGAAAGAATGTTCAAATGAAGTTTATTTAAATTTTTCTCTCAGGACCGACACAATGCTTGCATAAAATTTCATGATGTATATCATTATATTATTTGCAATTATTGTGGAAAATCTGGCCATATTTCTCATACATGCTATATTAGGAGAAATTCTAATGTGAGAAGTAGATTTGTTTGGGTTCCTAAAGGACAAACAAGGTCCAATGCTAACAATTAAGGATCCAAGTATAAGTGGGTACCAAAATGTCCATCTAGTGCTTTACGTGTACAGGATGATTTGGAAATCAATGGACATATGGGTACAAAGAAGATGAACAAGAAGTCAAGAGTTTCTCATGCACCAATGAAGAAGATCATAGCATCTAGCAAGAGAACTCTCGGGGCACCCATTGCTAGAACTATAAGGTCTAACCATCAAAAGAAGCAATGGATACAAACAAAAAGAGTATGTTCTACCTCAAGAACAAACTACCATAGAGTATTCATCAACTATCTTGAAGAAAACAAGAAATGGAGAATCTCTCAAATATCAAACAGAAGACTATTGAAGTCTATATCCTTTGAGAAAGCTTTGCCGACAACCACAAGAAAATATATGAAGAATCAGTGGGTAAGCAAAGCTAATCCTTCAAGTGCCTAAGGCAAAGGTATACAATGGTAAAACCTCATTTGCTATCATCTGAAATATTCATTGAGGTTTTATATTTTGGAGCCTTAGGAATGAGCATTGCAACTTATTTTGAAATTGAGTTTTCCACATCCCTTAAAAATCCATTTAATAGATTTATTTATAAAGGGATTGCAATGTTCAATAGTTTAATTCTTTATACATACATGATGATTTGAAGGGGGAAAAAAGGAACAAAGGGTATCTTTTTTATGCATAAAGTCATGTTTAATTCATTATGCTCAATTGTTCTGATCCGATTATTCTCGTAAGAGCATATTAATTCTGTTATGATTCCTACAAGCTTAACAATTAATGGATCCAAGCACGGTTGGATACCATGGGAGAAAAAAGGTTTATATGTCTCTGTAGGATCAAAGAAAAAGCTTCTAAAGAATGCAACTATATAGAGAAACAATTCGACTCTTGAGGAAGCCAAAGAAGCAATGGTTGATGTTGATGGTGAACGTCGGAAAAGGAGTTATTTACATCAATCCATCTCAACCAAGCAAGATACTATAAGGACAAGAGGAATTACGGTGATATCTAATTCTTATTTCATACTGTGATTATATATTCATTTTTGGGTAATGAATGCTTGTCCATCATTGCATTCCATTAGCAATCAATCATTTATGTTTTTCAAAGTGTTTTTCATATTGCTAAATGGACAGTAAATGAAATTGTGCAAAAAATTTTGAGTTTATGTTTTTAAAATGCACAATTCTAAAATTTGTTTTGAATTTCAATTCACTCTATTTTGTGAAAATGCATAAAAATATTTTGGTTGCATCTAAATGATGTTCAAAATTGGAAGTTAATATTGTATACTGAATGTTGAATATACTTCAAATTTGTCCAGTTGAGTTTTCCCTACATTTCACATATTGATCTTTGGAATTCAATGTGTTGCTTGAACTTCTTTGTTTCATCCTCTAACTTGTTGGATCTCATGTCTAACGAGTTGATCATATATGAGTTTCAAGCCTATCTTTAAGAAAGAATTCAATTTGTGTGTTTTATGCTTAAAGCATAAATTCTTAGTTGACTGTGAGTTATTCCAAGCTATATGAATGTGTTCATTAGTGCATTGAATGTTAGTGCATTAACCATTAGCGGAATAACTTACTAGGATGATATTCTGGAATTCTAGTCATTTGGACTAATGAGTATGTGCTTCATCATCCATGAATCCTAGCAGCCATTTTGTTACTCAAATTCATCAACTTTGTCTTCATCCTTTTTTTGAGTAACTATATTCAAATTCTTGCCTTGATTGTTCATTTATTTCAAGACACATTTCTAAAAGGCATGATTATCTCTTGGTCAATAGCAAAGTCATTGTGCTCATATATTTTTGTTGTGCCAAGCATGTTTCGATAATGCTTTACCTTCATGCCCTTTACTTTTGGGAAAATTCTTCTACATGTTAACTTCAATGTTCGACATGTTCTCCAAATCTGAAACATTCTGATACATTCTGGTATATTGACTTCCACCATTTAGAGTGAGCATCGATTTTAAACATGTTTCAAAATTAAATCTTTCATACAATTTCTTAACACATCATCAATGTTTGAAAGAACATTTGAGATTTGAAACTATTTGCATATTTCATTATCATTCTTGAAAAATCTGATCTCATTCATGAACTGTGAGTTGATAAATGCTTATCTGTACAGATAAGATTTTCTATGCTCTTTGATCAAACTTACATGCATTTTATCAATGACATCTTTTCTACTTAAAGTGTATTTCCAAATTGTCATTGAGAAATAACATTCTTGGTATCATTTAACTGTTACCCTTTGTGATTCATTGGCTTGAATTTATTGGGTAAAAGTATGCTTTTGATCTTTGATTGTTCTACTCTTTGCTCGAATATCATATAGTTAAATTATAAGAGCATAAGAGTTGTCATGTCTAATCTTGTGTGGACCCAAGAAACATTGGGTACCAAAAAACATATATTTGTTTTGCAGGATCCTCTGTTCTTGCATTGGGAAACAGGGATAAACAGAGGAAGATAATCTTGTAAGGTCCTCTCGTGTGAACTACAAGTGATGGCTACGAGTCATGGACATCACATGAGTAACCACTCGAGCTATATGGGAAAGGAACTTCAACAATTCTACACTGAGTTTACCATAAACAATATTGAAGTTTATCACTTCTGTGAATGACAAGATTAGTCAAGTCTGTGAATTGATCAACCAAAACTTCACAGAAGCTCATCCTTATGCATCAAATCTGGGAGATTTTCAATATTGATTACATCATCAGATAGTGGCTAGCTAGTGATGCATCGATGGACAACATAGGATTATGACTCAAGTAATTATGATATTACTTGAGTGAGGTATTGTAACATGCATAAATCATAATCATGCTAGGCTAACTTGATTTCATTCACTCCATCTTATTTTATGAAATTTAGCTTGAGCACACTCATTTTTTTTTAAAAAAAATTATCCTTATGCTTTAAACTCTTTTATCATCATAGAAAGCATAAGTGATTTCTTCATACCAATTCCAAGTCCACCCAAGTGAACTTGAAAGTTCTTAATTTTGAGATACCATGTCGTGTCCTCTGGAGCAAGGATAACTCTAAACCTTATAACATTTTGGTGTCACATTATTATTTGGTATCATTAAAGGGAGTTTCATATTATTAGTCATGCATTCATTAAGGGGGAGCTTCACATCCATATGTGTTTTTATATGTTAAAAGCTCATCTCCTTTATTTGAAGAAAACTCTTTTTAAATTTGCTCATCTGCATTCACTATGTTTTGTTAGTTTTGATGATGAGTTAATATCATATTTTCCTTTCATTATTTTAATTTGAAAATATCATATAGAAAGAAATATTTTGATATTTGATTGCACTAATAATTCTCTCTTGCAAGAAAGTTTTACAATTGTTGTCTTGTGTCTACCTTACATCTCTGTCTCATTTCTCTATTTCTGTTTTACTTGTCTTCGTGTGAGTTTGCAAAAAGAATTTTTGAAATCACCTATTCACCCCCCCTCTAGGTGATATTCCATCTTCAGTTTGCCAAATTTGGAACCATATCGAAGACGTTACGCTCACTGGAAATTGGCTATTGTGCTACCAATACTCGTGTTTCTTGAAAGTCCCTACATTCTGGAACTTGAGCTTTGTACTGGAGAGAATTATGCTTGTACACGCATGATCAGAAGCTTCAAGAATATAAGTGTACTCGAGCAGTGTAATTGAAATGCTCGAGCATCATCGAGCTCAGAGCGAAGAATTGCAAATTGGAAAGTCATGCTCGAGCAGAGTACTTGGCAAGCCTGAGCATCATCGGGCTAAGCAAGAAGTGTGCAAAATTGAAGAGTCATTCTCAAGCAGAGTAAAAGGTATGCTCTAGCAAAATGCTCGAGCATAGGTAAAAGCTTGCTCGAGCAGCATCATTAAAACTGTAATTCTTCCTCTTTGTTTGGCTCATGCTCAAGCATAGGTTGTGTTGCTCAAGTATTGACGAATGATGCCCGAGCATGAAGTTTGTCTTGCTCGAGCATCAGCGATAGAAACCATTTTCTTAAAATACACCAGGAGAAGCTTGCCCGAGCAAGTTTAGGTTGTTGCTCAAGCATAGGGCAATTTCTAATCTTTCAATGAACTTTCTCAACTGATGCCTGAGCATATTGATAATCATGCCCGAGCATGATCATTCCTGTTTTTCAAATCTCTGTCTTCGTAAAACATAAATCATTATGTTTAATTTCATTTCTACATCACATTACTCATTATTATTCCTAATTGCTTTTAATCAGTTTGCTAATGAGTTTTAGATGATTTTATCATGGATTAACAACAAAATTGGATAAAGCAATTTGTGTGTCAAAGAAGCATTAAATGCTATCTCTCAACGTGCAAAACAAAAGGAATGAAGAATGTTTGCGAAGACCAAAATCATTAACGGTGAAAGTGACCAACGAAGCTTCATCTATGTAACGGCTATATTCATGAGTCACAACGATTAATGTTCTCTAACAGCCATTAACACAACACTCAAGACAGAGCATTAACGAAGTCAATGTTAAACATTTTATGATTAAAGTTGGATTAGAACTCAACGGGCAAAAAGCAACAAAAGCTTCAACGGCTACTTCCAACTGATCTCCAACGGTCGAATGCTCGTAACAGTCGAAACACAAATACCTATAAATTGTGAAGTCTTCAAAGCGGAAGGAGTGACGATTGATGAATGAATCGACGAAGCCAACAAAATGATTTTACTACTTCACCGTCGATATTTCAATAAGTCATACACTCTGTTTCTAAATGTTTATATAGTTTACACTAGAGAGTGAAATGATTTGTATTGTACTTTAGTGTTTATTCATCTTCTCTTTTAGAGATAACATTTCTGATTATTAAATCACTGTAAGAATCTCAAGTCGTGGGACTTGGAGATTGGGTTATCAGTTTACAACTTGTAAGTGGGAGTGTATCCTAGTGAGAAGATAACTTCGAGTACAGAGTGTGTAACTGATTGAAAGGAGTATCTCGGTGAGAGATTCGGCTTCACAAGTGCCTGAGCAAACTTGTGGGATTGTAAAGGGTTCTCTTATGCCGCGATTAAACAAGAGGATAGTAGATTGAAAATCTCAAGTGGAGCTTGGGGACTGGACGTAAGTCAAGAATTGGGCCGAACCACTATAAATCACAGTTTGCATATTCTCTTCCCTTATATTTCCAGTATATGCTTATTTGAATATCAAACTTTTGATTTAGAAGACGCAAAAAGATTTTCAAAGTTTTAAGTTTTTAATCTTCACTCAATTCACCCCCTCCCCCTCTTGGGTTCAGCTGGTTTTTCAAAAATATTTGGGATGTTACGTCATAGTGCAATACATACATACATACATACATACATATGTATACATACATATATATGTATATATACATACATATACATATATATATATATATATGTGTGTGTAGACACACTCACACACACAGATACACATGTAACACCCCAAGTTCCGTAGCATAAATCGTGCCGGATCACACTTGGTTTTAGAAAGATTGTCAGAGTTTGAGGTGCTACAACTCAGCGTGTTGCGGAAACGGAGAGCATGTACTAAAAATTTGAACAACGAGTAATCGATATAAAAATACTCGGACATATGCCGATGCCCGACGTATACCGATATATTACAAATTTCCGAAGGAATATTCATGTGATACATTAATACAAAACTTTGTATAATTCCAACTCTTACATGTAACTATACCATCTTCAACCAAGCCTTAAGTAGACTTGGGGCATAGAACCTAACACAGTTAAATCAACACATTTGGCCAGGCTGAGCAAAGTCTAGTTGGAGTCTCCCCGAATTCACGGCGACTGATTGACTGAACCACATAGACAACCCTTTCTTAGTTTAAGCACCAAATGGTTTGAAATAACCCTATTAGATTCATGCCAGAAGGTAGGCTCTGTCAACCTTCTTCCTGCATTTGCTTTGACAGATGCCTCCTCACAGCTCCGTCCATCGGTGTCTTTCTACGACTCCATCTACCAGTGCCTTCTCTTATCCTTGATCCTTTCCTGAACTATTAGTTTAAGACTGAGGTCCAATGCCCATTGGACCTCAGGTAACAGTTAACCTCATGCTTATGTAAACAATATATGTATGACAGATATTCATGACATTTCAGCAACAATCAATACATAAGCACACATCGGATGTATCCCAACAGTACATAAGCACACAGCAGATGTATTCCAATAGTACATAAGCACACAGCAGATGTATCCCAATAGTACGTAAGCACACAGCGGATGTATCCCAATAGTACGTAAGCACACAACAGATGTCAAGTTATCGTCTATCACATATAAGCATACAATAAGCATCAGAGTTAGTGTTACAGTACGCGAACGTACCTTAGTCGGTGATAGCGGTACGTACGTCGGTCGGTATGCGTTCTCGGATAGCCTATAATATTAATATCACTTTATTAATCCATGAATAGTATCCTAAGAGATATTTTGACCACTAAAGACCTTTTTACCCTTGGTGGATTTATTGTTCACTTAATTTCCCCCAAAATTTCGTAAAAGACGCTGGTTTCAACATTTAGGGCAGATTTTCGCCTAACTTTGAAAAATCATAATTAATTCTAGAAAAGTCGAAACGAGGATCCGTAAAATTCCCCGGACTCCTTAGGATGTCTATTTTTGAGAAAAATACTAACGTTTGCCCATAACTTAAGAAAAACTCCCAGTTTTCACGTGTTCATACCTTGCCCAGAAAAATTCCAGAATTCGTAGCCCATTTTAAAGAATTTTTATCTCCTAGCACAAAGCTCAAAATGATATTCTATAGATACCCTTGGAAAGCTATATATGTCTAATTTAACCATGAACAATTTCAGAATTAATTAACTTCATCTTCAACATAAAATTATGGCGTTTTTACTATCGACTCCAAAAATCGCCTAACCGAAAAAAATTTCGCCGTAACTTCGTTACTTTAAGGTTTCTCTTCCAAAAATTTTACTCTATCACTTTCTTCATCATTTTTTCGAAATAAAGCTAATTCTAACCATAAAAACATAAAAATAAAATTACTCTAGCATATTTAAGATTAAAGCTACTTCTATCTATGAATTTAAGAACTAAAACTTAAAGAACTTACTTACAAATGCTTCAACTCCTTCAAGAAGCTCTAAACTCTCTTCCACTCCTCTCTATATTCAGATTTGCTACTTGGTTTTTGGTGTGAAGAATGAATGAACCCAAGGGCTCTATTATAGGAAAATACCTACTTCTTCAACAAGTTGTCTTCTACTTCTTTAACAAGTTGTCTTCTACTTCTTTGACAAGTTTTCCCCCCTTCCTCCACAAGTTTTCCTCCTTCACCCACAAGTTTTTTTTTCCTCTCTTCTTTTGCCTCAAAACCGTCCCCCTCCCCTTTTTATTATTGTTTTCTTTTTCTCAAAATGTCCCCATGTGTTTTCTTTATTAATAGATAAACAATTTTGCTTCTTGATTCCCAAGTAAAGAATTTGTATTTCATTTTAAACAAATAAATAAAAATCTAAGTCTCCTATTGGTCCTTTAAATGTCACATGGATTAATAATGTAATTAATTAAAGCCATTAGATTAGATTTAATCTTGGCCATCTATTGTTTATTAGAGAAATCCTAATTACTTCCTTAATATAGTGCTTTAACATGTTATTAGGTTTATTTATCATAGCTAGTGTGATTGATTATCAATTTAATTATAGTCTTTAGAAATTCATTTGATACTCATTTTGAACGCTTATTGGTTTTTAACATTTAATTAAGCCAAAATATTCCAAATTGTTGATTTTAAATTGCCCAAAGATTAATTATGAATAATCACGAAATTAACTTAATTAATAAGAATTCAATTGCCTCACAATTGTTTTTAGTATTCTTTAATCCCCTTAAATATTTTCACAATCCTTTATAGTTTATTCTTGATGATATAAGGACCAAATATGAATACTTTAATTAATGTAAATTTAGTTGCCCATTACTTACAGGTAATTTTCTCTAATTGATTTAGGTATTTTCATGTCATTTTATTGTCTCTTATGATTAAATTAAGGCTAAGCTTAATTATGATATTTTTATAATTCCTAATTGAATTTAGAGAATTTGGGTCTTTGGTTTATTTAATTCTAGGAGAAAATTCCCTAAATTAAATTAAATAAGCTACTCAATTTTGAGACCACATATTTACCTATTTTAATAGGTATTATTTGTTAAAATATGATACTTATAATAAGTGAGAATTTTAGGGTATTACAACACACACATATATACATATCTATATATGCACACACTTAACATAACTTAATTAAAATAATTTATCAAAATGAATATTATTACATTAAATAACTTTTCATTACCAAAAAAAAAAATTATATTACGTTTCCTGCTTGTTATAAAGAAAAACATTGCTTATTGAATGTTCTATAAAATTTAGTTGGTTTTATTATCATATAAAGTTTTTGTTTTTGTTTTTGGCCAAAAGCATATAATAAAGAATAACAATCTCATGTTATAGAAAGAAAGTTTAACCCTTTAACAGTAAATATTAAAAGACTTTTTAAGTTCTACGCACTTATCAAATTTTTGTAGAAGTCAATTGAAATTAATATGTTTTATAGTAAAATTTTAAATTGCTATAAAAAAAATGAAATCAAATTCTGTAAAATAATATATACAATAAACAAAATATTTAATACTAAAATATTATGTACTTTGTTAATATGATTATATCGATTATATTCCTTCATTGTGAGTA
The DNA here is from genome assembly GCA_019022615.1 of Acacia melanoxylon. Lineage (NCBI taxonomy): Eukaryota > Viridiplantae > Streptophyta > Magnoliopsida > Fabales > Fabaceae > Acacia > Acacia melanoxylon. Next base: position 10,336,558 of record JAFJYJ010000010.1, read on the forward strand.
TCCGGTATTTTGTATACTGATTAAATACGAGGATATGGTACGTATGGGCTAAATTAAGGGTAAAGTAAGAAGTTTAGTGTCAAAGCAACTGAAAGTAAGAGGAAAAGTTAGTTGGGTCAAAATAAGTAACTATGAGGAGTTTCAAGGCAAAAGTGTAAATAAGAGAAAATAGAGGGCTAGAGTATAATTATGAAAAATACCCGTAAATTCAAGAAAACCAAAACAAAATAGAAAAGGGGTGTATAAGTAATTTTTTGGAATCAGAGAAATTCATTAAAGTGAAGATTCCCTAGATACAATTTATTTGGCAAAAAAAAAAACAACAACAACTACAACTATAACTCGTCACATGAGGAAACGAACAGGAAGGAGAGGAAGAAAAAGGTGAAATCTCACATGCGAAGCTAGTTCTGGACTAAGGCAAGCATGTAGAACCTCCTCTCATCCTTATTCTCTTCAGCTGATGCGCCTTGGGGAAGAAGATGATAATGATTAAAAATCTGGTTTTGTGAGAAAATGAAGGAGGAAGCCTAGCTAGACATGAATTAAAGCCAGAAAAGATTCTATGAAGTATTTCGTGGCATGGTTAAACGTCATTCCAGAAAATTTCAAATTCGAGGTGCTGTTCGGTTCTTGCTGGAACTATGTCTAGGAGTGATCTAACGTTACGGAAGTTAACTTAGTACAAGTGTTATTTAGTGTATGATGGTGAAAGCATTTTAACTTTGAAATTTTGAATCCCATTACTTGATGGTTGTTACTTCCAAGCAATATTTTGAAAGCTAGATAGAGATCAAGCCAAAAAAGTCAACGGGTCATGGTTCAAACCATCAAAATGGTTAGGCCGTTCGGACATACCGTTGCCATAATAATTAAATAAAAATAATGATATACATGTATGACAACATATTAAAGAAAAATAAATTCATGAAAAGTCTACTTAACAATATAATGGTATTTCATTGTTCCAAAATTTCAATTAAATATTAAAAAAAAAACAAAACAAAACATTATATTTTAGCAAAATGTCATTCTGGATAAAAATATGTAAATAAATTTTATATAATAAAAAATGAATAAATGTGGGGGAGAACCGCATAAGAATTCTCCACTCAAGTCAGAGAACAAAACCTGAAGTTAACCTTGAATCCTAAAGAATATCAAAAAAAAAAAAAAAAAGAATAACCTTGAATGAAAAAAATAAAAATAAAAATAAAACCTTTAAAAGCTTCAGATTATTGAAACACGTGATGTACAGCTCTACTTTTTTCATATCCGTACGCTACTTTGGTCATTGGGTGGAGCAAGAGCAACCATTATTATTATTATTATTATTATTTTTGGTATTCATGCGGGGCAAAGCCCAAACAAACTGTACTATGTACTCCATTGGGTGGAGGTGGAGCACATGTAAGCCACTTTGGTCATTGGGTACAGCTCTACTTTTTTCAGATTATTGAAACACGTGATGTACAGACTTATTTTTTAATATCCTCTCGTCTTATTATAAGGTAAAGGTTTTCAGCAGTACTCTTTCGAGATAAGTTATCTCTAATAACCTACTAAAACTACGTCGTTTTGGATTAATAAAGAATGTTTTTGTAATTTTGTACCTTTCATTAATCACCTAAAATTATAAGATACATTTCATTAATTCAAAATAACATAGTTTTATTTTAGGGGTTATTAGAGATAATTTATCTCCAATAATTGGAGAAATTCTTTTTTCCTTTATTATAAAACACCAATAATCAATTGTATCTGGTCTTTTTTAAAAGCTATTTGCTTGTTTTTAAAGCTTATTACTTTTTTTTTATGTATATCCATAATTAATAAGGGTAATGGGTAAAAATAATAATTAATATAATATTAGAATTTAATATAATTAGTAGGGTTAATATAAGTTAGTTACTTAAATTGTACAACAATTTTATTGATTTTAACTGTTTTATTGTCTTTCCAAAATTGTTAGTTAGTACGATAAAAACTAGTTTTCAAGAGAGACAAGGATCGGAGAGAGAATGATGCCTTCTCTGCTGATCTGTTGGTCTCGAGTCTCAACTCGTCTCGACGGCGAAAGGTGGAAAATGAAAGAAAACGCATCAAGCTTGTTTTCTTCTTATGTCTCACTTCATTCGTCCCATACTCTCATGTAAAGTATGCAGATTAGGTAGAAGAGAAAGTGAAGAATCTGGCTTTTGTTTCTTTCTTCCGTTTTTTCCTATTTTTCTTCTCCTTCTTTCCTTTTTTACTGTCCATGAAATCCGACCTGTTCCAACCCGTTCGGCTCCATGAAAACCGTTCCGGATAGCGGCTTAAATCCGGTTTCCGGCTCTAAGGCCGGTTCTGGACGGCCTAACTTCTCAAACGGCTGAAACACAAAAAACGAGCCGTTGTATTCCCCAGTCGACGGTCGGACTGGGCGGGCCGTCCGGTCCGGTTCGGCCACGAAATCGTTGCTTCCAAGTGCTAAATCAGTATCTTCAATAGATGATTTAAGCACGTATAAAGGCTTTAATATGATGGTTAAAGCAACAGAGTTGAATCTGGAAAATCTTCAAAGTTATATCATAGTTGGGGGCTGTTCGAATTTGAGAGAGATTAATCATACTAAGAATTAGTGCAATCACATAATGTAGTGTACGTTGCTTTAATGTATTCTCTAAATTTAAATTCTTGGGTATATGGTTTTTTGTTTTGTTTTTTTTTGGCCAAAGGGTATATGTTTCAAACCTGAAAATTTTCAGATTTAATAATGAAGCAAGTTTTAAAAGAGGATTAAGTGTTCAGATGAGATAAGAGTTCCAGTATTTGTTTGTTCCAAAAGTATTAATTCGTTCACAATTCATTCTTAAATAGTTAAACAATTCTGATAAGTGACCTTAATTAAATTGAAAGATTTTGCAATAAGGAAGGATGAAAAAGCAAGAGAAACCATCAAAATAGATAAAATAGATAAAGGGAAACATCAAAAATAATGAGCACCCTTGTTTTTCCATATGTGGGCCACCTGGGACAGTGTAAGTGTAGAGGAACCATCTTCTTCCTTCATTGCCTTAGCTGCAGCTTCTTTCAAATCCTTCATTCGTTTGAAAATCTCTTTACCTTCTTCACCCTCCATTAATGTCTTTATCACCTCTTTAATTTCTTCCCTTTCCACTATTCCATTTTCTTTGTTGACCTTATCAGGCTTCACTGCCACTTTCAGAACATCATTTAGAATAATAGCGTTCATTTTCTGCTCTGCAAAGAGTGGCCATGTTATGAGTGGCACACCGTGCACAACACTCTCAAGTGTCGAGTTCCATCCACAATGGCTTAAGAATCCACCGACTGAACTGTGACTAAGGATTTGAATCTGAGGTGCCCATGAAGGAACAATATAACCCCGATCTTTTGTTCTCTCTAAGAACCCTTTTGGCAAGAACTCTTTAGGGCTCTTATATGAAGACAAAGCATTATGGTAAGCAGTATTAGCATCACTACTTGGGGCTCTCAAAACCCATAGGAATTTGTGACCACTTAGTTCCAACCCAAGAGCCAGTTCATTGAGCTGCTCTTGAGAAAGTGTCCCTCCACTTCCAAATGAAACATACAAGACAGATCTAGGTGGCTGCTTTTCCAACCATGTAATGCATTCAGGCCGGTCTTTCTCATCTATCAAATCGGTTTGTGAGATGGGTCCAACCAGGTAGACCGGAGGATTATTACCACTTCCTTTGCTAGTGGCCAAGGCTTTTGCTGTTTCTTCTCCCATTTCTAAGAAGCTGTTAAGAATGATACCATCCACTGAAAAGAGCCTTTTCGCACGAAGCACAGCCATTTTGTAAGCTTCACTCGATCGATCTTGAACAGATTGTGGAAAATCTCTTCCATGGAGTGGAACAAAGACAGGAATGATCTCGAAAGGCTTTGTATGGTCTCGATATTCACCATATTTAATAGTCTCATCCAGTTTCGGTAATTGCAAGTAAAAGGAACACAATGTAGCAGACCAAGGAGCATATACAAAGGACAAGATGTTGAGTTCCTTTACGAGATCAAGTGCTTCATATGCAAGAGTATCCACAACCAGAGCAGTCAAAGGAGGAGTTTTGGAACACAGTGATTTTAAGACCTCATGTAGAGATGGTAGAGACTTAGTCATAGTGAGTTTGCTTTGGAATGCTGGATATTGTTGCCGAGGCAACTCACTAATGTTGATTGGTGGAAGGAAGATAGAGTGAATATTATTGGAAGGAAGTGATTTTAGGTATGTTATTGAGGAAGTTGAAGGAGAGCCAAGCGAGGGAATAATACAAGTGACGTGAAAATCAGGATGAAGATGAACAAGTCGCTTAGAGAACTCGAGAATGGGGAAGAAATGGCTATGGCCTGGACTTGGAACAACGGCTATGTGGGTTATATTCTTAGTTCCTTCCATGAGGATTATGGCTTGATTATATTGAAAAAGAGAGAAGGAAGAATAGTGATAAAGTGTGGTTTGCTTTCATTCAAGAATCTGCTCCTATTTATACAAGATCCCAACATATTTTGCCTTGTGTTAAATAAAATGAATAGGAAAAGCATTAATTGCTTGATGGCAGGAAATAAAGGTCTTTGTGCTAAAATTATCAGGCTTCTCCCCCCCCCAAAAAAAAAAAAATAAAATAAAGGAGAGGAGCACTTTCTTTCTTTTTAAAAAAGCAGCATATTTTATTCTGAAATATTTTTTAACAGATTCTAAATTATTTTTTAATACATTCAGTGTAACACTTGTCCTAAATGTGCCTTTATTTATCAGAGTTATAGCGCACAGACATTGAAATAGTTTGGACGACTTAATTGCGGAATAAAACTTTCTTAAAATAACTTAGTGATGATAAATTTTTTGCGAATCGAATCTATCCGGTAGTGAGGATCTTAATAAAATAATCTAAAAATAGACAAAATGATAAACGAATTAGTAGAGTCCAACTACTTATACTATCACAAAAGTCCCAGGCTATAACCCTTACAGCTGCATCTTTCCTCTTGATCCCGATCCACTACCTATCTCTTTCATGTGGTCTGGAGTTCAAATGAATGAACCCCAAGAAAACAGTTAATCTCATATGCAGGTATGAAATATACATGACAGTATAACACATGATAAGTATAGAATAATTTTCTGATGTGATTTTCCCAAAAATGAACTTATTATTATGGAAAAAATAATCACAGGTTCAAAAATTTTAAATTTGATCTATATATTTGAACGATTTATATCCTATCATAGTGAATTGGTGCTGATACAATGATAAGCACGGAAAGAATGAGAACCCGATTTTTTCCCCCATGTGATAGTTATGGGAAATAAAGGTGTCCTTTGCTAACATGGTCATGTTTTGTTTTGTGCCGGCCCTTGTCATATACAATGGGGTCCATTCGCGAGTCATGATTGCAAAATAAATCATCCAATTTTAATTCAAAATTTTCACGACATTTTTAAAATTTCCTTTAATATTGTAGCGGTTTTACAACCAGTACAATCTTTTACCACCATCTTTTTTTCAAAAAAAAATTATGGATGTAGTTAGTAGCGGTTCAATACACTACAAAATTGACGTCAATTTCTCAATTTCCTTTCACGCCAAATTGGTAGCGGTTCTCTATGGGCTACCAAATGTTAACACAATCTGTCATCTTGATCTCATCTTGTAACAGTGACGTAAAACCGCTACAGGAACAATAACGATTTATTACATGAATAACGGTTTTTAGAAACCGCTACAAAACTACTTGCAACAGTGTGTTTTATAACGGTTCTTTGAACCATTAGTAATATCGTTTGTTGTGGTTAAACCTACAACAAATATGTGTTAGTTCTTTATGTGTTTTGATGATAATCGACAATTGTAAATCCAAAAGATTGTTAGTGATTCAAGTCCAAGTGTTTTGATTTGAAAGGTAACTTAGTTCAATAACAATATAACTCTCTGTACTGATATGACTCGAGTCAGAGTTTTTTAACTCGAGTCATACCTCTCTATGTCAAAAGCCAAATGATCTTTGAACGAAGTGACTCGAGTCAAGGTCATATGACTCGAGTTATAGTTTTGTAAAATTAACTTGTGAAAAGCTTTTAACTCGAGTCAAGCATGTGTGACTCGAGTCAGATGTCTCAATTTTTTTCAAAATATATCTATTGTTCAAAGATGACTCGAGTCAATCATTTAATGACTCAAGTCATGGCCTGTTTTCAAGATTTCTCCAAGTCCAAACCTGATAGCAGCTTTTTTGAGAAACTGATATGACTCGAGTCAGATAAGTTATAACTGTAATACCCTAATTTTCATAATTCATGTAAACATTGTATTTTGGTAAATAAATTAGCAAAATACAAAGGTGAATATGCGTCTCAAAGAATTATAATCTATTGATTATATTTTCATCCAAATTTCACTTTGAAATTAATTAACCAATGGTTAATTATGAGACATTATTTAGGGGCTATTTAATGTGAAATAAATAGAACATAAAATAGTGACTAATTTATAATCAAAGGAGATCAAGAAAGGGTTATGAAGACCCTTAGCCAAATTAACATAAATTAGTAATTCAAATTAGCAAATGCTAATTGGCAATTAAGCTTGCACTAATTGAGATTAGTTGCATAATTCTTCAAGATGATTAGAGGCAAATTATGATCATCAAAAGAGGGCTAATTATATTTGAAAATAATTAAGCCAAAGAGAATGAAATAATATCTCAAGTAATTAAGTCTAAATCTTCATGTAATTGAGTTAGCTAATAGCAAAATATAATTAAGGAGCATGTAAACACTTGATTAACATGATAATTAAGAATTGCTAATTAGTGTTGAAAAGTCAACAATAGCAACTAGCCAATGAGAAAAATCAAAGAAATGGGCTTAATCCTTAGGAAATAAAATTAGCCAATGAAAACATTTAAAACAAGGATTGATGACACATGAAAAGCACATTTAATGACTATTGAGAAGGGGAGGAGGTCGGCACAACCATGGAGGGAGGAGATTAAATATGATAAAGTGCATTTTGATCCTAAGGTGAAGAAGAAAGAAGAGTAATTGGATCTCTTAGGTAATTACCATTGTTGCCATAGGTTTTTCTCTATAAATAGTCAAGGTTCCCTCTTCATTTTCTTCACACCAAACTCATATAAAAATGGTTGAGTTTAAGAGAAGAGTGAAATTCTTGGAGCAAGGAGAAGGAGTAAGAACTTCAAGGGTAAGTTCTCTAGTTCTTGAGTTTTAGCTTTTAGTTTTTAGTGTAATTATAGTTTAATCTAGAAAATTAGAGAATAAATTCCCATGCTTGTTTTTAGGCCTCCTTGCATTGAAAAATTCCTAATGAGGTAAAAACATGTTGGGAAATAATTTTTGGAAATCAATGGATCAAGATTGTGAAAATTGTAGAATTTTCGGTTTTAAATCCTGTGAAGTCAGCGAAAAAGATGCTATTTTTTATGTAGCAAATGAAGTCATTAAATCATAAAATCTTACTTGAATAAATTATACATTTAGGGCTTTCTAAATATATAAAATGTGTATCATTTTGAGTTCTACACAGGGCGATACCATTTGTTGAAGTTAAGCCATTTTTCTGGGATTAAAACTGGACAGCGTTGTAAAACTTAAAAACTGGGAATGATTCTTCATGTTCTAGCTTCGAGAATATTTTTCCTTGAAAATGGACATGTCATGAGGAATTTTACGGAACCTCATTTCGATTTTTGTAGAATTAAGTATGATTTTTCAAAGTTACTGAAAAATCTGTCCAAAAAATCCAACATTACGTTTTTAATAAAATGTGAGGGTAAAAGTGGAATAATAAATCCACTAAGGATAGAAATGTCAAAATAGGTGAAAATATCCTTTTTGATATTACTATAGGAAATATGATATTAATTATAATATCATAGAAAAAGGAATAATCCGACGGTAATATTATAGGATATCCGGGAAGTCCGGAGTCGGATTCAAAAGGTCGGGCATTTTGGCATTACACGGTGTAAGGTACGGACGCGTATTGTAAATTAAACTCTAATGTGTCTTGTATGCATATATATGATTGAATGATTCATGAAGTGATGGACAAGACTAGGTCTTGGGTCATGCACTGTGACTAAGTTTATGGGCCTTAGTCACATGTTTATATACATTCAGCTTTATGCGGGTTATAGTCTTGATAATACCGTAGGGTTGTTTTCCTAGTACTAAGGACATGTGGAGGCGTGGCATAAGTGAGTGCAAACGTTGCGAACATTACATTTGTTATGTGCTATGTATTGTTGTGCTCTTGACATTACATCTGATGTGTGCTATGTATTGTTGGAACCTTACATCTGCTGTGTGCTATGTATGGTTAATGCTGAAATGTAATGAATATTTGTCATATATATTGTTATTACTTGAGTATGAGGTTAACTGTTACCTGAAATTCAATGGGTATTGAATCTCATATTTGACTAAGCTTCAAGAAAGGAACCAGGATGTAAGAAGACGACGTGGACGGAGCCGTGAAAAGGCACCAATGGACGGGGCCGAGAAGAGTCGTCGGTCAAAGCGAGTGCCAGAAGAGGTTCATCAGAGTATAGTTTCTGGCATGAATCCGATAGAGTTGTTTCAAACCATTTAGTGCTTAAACTAAGAAAGGGTCTGTCTATGTGGTTCAGTCATAAGTCGCCGTGAAAGACGGAGAGACTTCCACTAGACTTTACCCGGCTTGGCCAATGGGGCCAATGGGTTTGATTAACTATATTGGGTTCCAAGCCACAAGTCTAGTTAAGGCTTGGTTTAAGATTTTATAATTATTATGTCAAGAGTTTTAATTATACAAGTACCAAATTATTGTATCACATGAATATTCCTTCGGGAAAGTTTTTAATATACCAGCTTATGCCTGGGCAGTTTATATCAGTTACTCATTGTCCAAACGTAAGTGCATGCTCTTCGTTCCGCATTACTTTGACTTGTCAACACCGTATTCCTAGATACTACGTGTCATCAGACACAATAAGTGGTATGAAATTTGGGGTGTTACAACAACTCGAGTAAAGTGAGTTATAGAGAGCTCCAAATGAATTTTTGAAAACGAAGACTCGAGTTAAATCTGTGTGACTCAAGTCAAGGTATTGCTAAAACTCTTCTCTGATTTGAAAATGAATCAGTGACTCGAGTCAACAACGGCTGACTCGAGTCTGTATTCACTGCTTTTGAATTCCTCGTTCTCGTAATCTGTAAATATTTGATTATACTTGGGGTACTTCATATTAATGATTATTACTATTCCTAACAAAGTTTAATCAGTTTGCTAATGAGTTTCAGATGATTTTAACATGGTTTAAACATCAAATTCCTCTAAAGCAATTTTGTGTCAGAGTGGCATTAAATGCTTAGCAGAGACGAAGCACGAAAGTGGAAATTGATCTTCTGAGCAATCATAAAGTATTATGGCCATTTCCATTAAACATTCTAATTGAGTCTCAACGGACAAATAGAATGAAGAATGTCAACGACGAATAACGGCTAACATCGGAAGAATACGAAGAGACGGAGTAACGTTCAACTTCAACTAATATATTCATTACACTCAACTGCTCATTAATCTCTCTTCAACGTCATCAATGCCATCAACTATAAAAGCCAGAAGCATTCAATTCTTCACCTATTGAAATTCTGCGCATTCAATTAGCGATATAAATATTTATTGTTTCTACTCAATTAGATAATATCTTCGGATATTTAAATCTTCAGTATTTATATATATGCTCTTTTAGAGAGTTCATTATTGATTATCGATCTTTGTAAGAATCTCAAAGTATCGGGACTTTGGGATTGAGACATTTGATTACAACTTGAAAGGGGGAGTAAGTTCTAGTGGGAGAATTACTCCGAGAGTTACAGAGTGTGTAATCATTTGAGTTAATGAAATTCCGGAGTGTCTAGGGACTTGACGTAGGTTAAGGATTTGGACCGAACCAGTATAAATCTCGCGTGTCTCATCTTTCTCTATCATACTATGTATTAGTTAGTCTGTAGAGGTCTTTCGAAGAAAATTTTAGATAATCCAATTCACCCCCCTCTTAGTGATATTCCATCTTTCAATATGCAATTTTAACCTCCACAAAATGTCTCTCTTTGTTTGTTTTTTGTTGTTGTTGTGACTTTGCAGAATAAAAATGTGAATAATTTCATTTATAATAATATTAATTCCTACTATCATCCCTTAATCACAAACTCCTAGTTAGCACATTTTAATCCAATTTCCGTGCTAAAAAGCTAATATTAATCCTATAAATCTATTTTAATTATATAAAGATATATCAACAATATAATTTAGGGTAAAGGTATAATTTTACACATAACGTTTGCTCCAAGGAACGCCCAACACCATAACGTTTTTTCAGGAACAAAAGTACACACGACGTTACGTTTTGGGTACAAAAATACCACGGGCCGTTAGTTGACCGTCAACTTGGATGGAACGCTAGTGTGGCGCTGATTGGGACTGACACGACGACGTGGCCGGCCGACATGGATGTTGACGTGGATTAAAAAAAATCAAAAAAAAAAAGAAAAAAAAATTTTAAAAATAGGAAATGATTGAAATGATTATTAAAAAAAATTAAAAATTAGGAAAAAATTCAAAAAATTAGAAAAAAAAATTAAATAATTAGGAAAAAACTCAAATAATTAGGGAAAAATTAAAATACCTCCGCTAGTGGCGTAAACGTCGGCCTTTGCGCGCCGCCGCCGGATAACTAATGGTGGAGGAGGAGTTGTATATACATGGGTTGGTGCGGTTGTTAAAGATGCACTAGGGTAATTTGTTCATTGAAAAAAATATTAATTAATTAATTAAGATAATCTTCTTGTCAATTCTCCCTGAGATAAATCTAATCTTATGTGTGAAGTCTAACTAAGAACTGGGGGGGGTATTTTAATTTTTTCCTAATTATTTGAATTTTTTTCTAATTATTTGAATTATTTCCAAATTTTTTAATTTTTTTCTAACTTTTAATTTTTTTTTTCCTAATTTGTTTAATTTTTTTCCTAATTTTTTGATTTTTTTTTTTCTAATTTTTTTTTTCTAATTTTGTTTATTTTTTAATCCACGTCAGCGTGTCAATCCCAATCAGCGCCACATCAGCGTTCCATCCAAGTTGATGGTCAACTAACCCATGGTATTTTTGTACCCAAAACGTAATGTCGCGTGTACTTTTGTTCCCGAAAAAACTTTATGGTCTTTGGGCGTTCCTTGGGGCAAATGTTATGTGTAAAATTGTACCTTTACCCTATAATTTACAATCGTGTTTGTACATGTGCAAAAAGGCACAATTTATTATACCATTGCAACAATCTTATCAAATGCCTTCTCTATTATATTCTTTGGCACATATAGAAATTTTTTTTCTATTCATTTAGTTTTTCTTTTCTAAAAAAAAAAAAAGTTAAGATGCGTTTAATAAAAGTTAAGATGCGTTTTTCTTTTCTTTTCACGCCACGTCACGGGGGCTCTTTCCTTTTTGGTCTTCCTCTCCAAATCAAACCAAAACTAGCAAGCGAGAGGAGAGTTTCGAATAAAAGGTACGATGTAATACAATTTTCTTGGACCAAAAATAATACTCCCTCCAGTCTTAATTATAGGACGTATTTAACTGATTTTAAAGAGATTAAGGAGAGGAGTTAAATTAGTTAATTTTACTCACTTTCCTAAAATGCCCTTATATAAATTTAAAATGACATAAGTAAAAGTGAATTAACAACCCCGCCACATATATCTCTGACCAATTTTCCTTTCCATATGCTTTATAATTGAAATGATGGTTTTGCTATATATACATATATATGTATACATATAGATCTATATACATATATACATACATACATGCATGCATGCATGCATACATACATACATACATACATACATAGAGAGAGAGACACACACACACGCACCCATATATCTACACACATATATATATATACTTACACACACACACAGATATACATATGTATGTACACACACATTATATACACACATATACACACACACATACATATATAGAGAGAGACACACACACACATGTGTGTGTGTGTCTATATATATTTGTGTGTAGACACACAATATAAACATACATATATATAGACACACATTTATACATACATACATATATATGTTTATAGACACACACATGCGTGTGCGTGCGTGTGTGTATTGCAAATTAACGTCGATTGATTGATAAATAAATTAAAATCCAACAATTTAAAAGTTTCACTAACTGAAAGAGTTTACAACCTACATACATATACTCACCAAAAACCAAACACACTTGAGAGAATAAAATATGGGTATTTTAGGAAGAAATTGACAAAAACTAAAAAATTGTCCTATAATTAGGATAAAAACAACTCCTAAATATTATTCTATAATTAGAACCGGAGGGAATATCATGGAAGATTGGAAGCATGGATAAGATGAATAGCTCATGTAAAAGGACAAAGGAGAAAATATTTTATCCTACTAAATATGTGTCAAGACCTTACTTGCCTGCTTTTCGCCTTCGACAATTAATTATATTGCTTCAAATTAAAGAAAAAAAATAAAAGGCAAAAGCTTTACTCCATAATGCAAAGTGTCAAATTTTTTGTCACCCTTCGCACCTTCACAGTTCATGCAATCACGCCTTCACAGTTCAAATTTTAAATAATACTCCCTCTGATCCTAAATATAAAATAGAGTTGACATTTTCTTTAGGAAATTAAGGAAGCTAAATAAGTTACTCAGTCATATCTTATGTTGTGTATCTTTAAATTATATATTACTTCATTAATCAAACTTATTAGTTTGGAGAAAAAATATAAATAGATTTTGTAAAATAATTTAATTAGTTTCCTTAGTCTCTCCAAACAAATCAACTTTATATTATATTTAGGATCGGAAGTGAAGGGATTATAATGTAATACTCCCTCTATATAGGAATGTTAATCAAATAAATCCAAATATGTAATAAATAGTTTTGTTTAATAAAATTTGTTTTAAACATCAAATTTCAAATCTCATCTATTTGTAGAACTCACTACTACAAAAAAATGTAAAAAACGTCCTAAATTTAACCCATTTAACGTCCTTTTTTCAAGGGACGTCTCGTGAGGGGTAGTAAAAAAAATTACTTTTTGGCGACCTAAATTCGAGGTCGCCCTTATCGCTTTTTTTTTTTGAAAAAAAAAACACAACCCGATGGCCAAAAACCACAAAGGACCTCACAAAACTGGAAGGAAAAACGGGGAGATGGAGACAGTAGATCCAGAGTGAAGGCACAAAGTGAGAACAACAAATCACAACAATGAATGAAAAAAAGATTTGGAGTAGATCCGGAAAAACAAATCAGATCTAGAACAACAAATCACAAAAACGAAAGAAAAAAAGATTTCTACACCGACAAATCACAACAACAGAACAAGGATAATTTCTACACTTACATCTAAGATTCACACACAAAATGCGAAATTACAATATCGATCTACACAAGAGACTTCCGATCCAATCACGGTCACCGCCGAAATCACACCACAATTTTTCCCACGGTATTGTTCTTCTTGGCGGCTTTGGGTTCTTCACCCTTAGCGCCAAATTTGGGGGCCTTGGAGTTGATGGAGTTGAGCGACAGATCAAGATAAGAAGGCTTGGAATAAATACCCTTATTGAATCATTGAGCGACAGATTTGCCAGATTTGAAGACCGAAGACGAAGCTGATTGCTGAATTGCCAGAAGGATTGCTGATTGTTCTCCATGGTCGGGCTTCGGGTAACACAACTCGCGACAACTCGGTCATGACGAAGAAAGCGAGAGAGTGCGTGAGAGGGGGAAGATTATTATTAAATAAAAAGGTGGGAGGGAGTTGTGCAAGTTTGGCGGGGACCGAAAATAACTCGAAAAAACTTTTAGACGACCTAAATTATTAATTAGGTTGTCTATAGTATTTTCCAAAAAAAATTTAGACGACCTAAATTATTATTTAGGTTGTCTAAAGTATAAAAAAAAAAAATTTTAAACGACCTAAAGTATTATTTAGGTTGTCTAAAGTATTTTCCAAAAAAATTTTAGACGACCTAAATTATTATTTAGGTTGTCTAAAGTATAAAAAAAAACTTTTAAACGACCTAAAGTATTATTTAGGTTGTCTAAAGTATTTTCCAAAAAACTTTTAGACGACCTAAATTATTATTTAGGTTGTCTAAAGTATTTTCCTGCCAAAAAAATCCTAAATGGCGCCAAATATTACATTTTAGGCCCCCTAAAATATATTTAGGGCGTCAAAAAAACTTTTAGACGTCCTAAATTGTTATTTAGGTTGTCTAAAGTATTTTCCTGCGCCAAAAAATCCTAAATGGCGCTAAATATTACATTTTAGGCGTCCTAAATTAATATTTAAGTTGTCTAAAGTCTCAAAGTCAAGCAAATAATTACGAAAATGCCACCGCCTTCACTTTTTACTTCCTTTTTTTTTAAAAAAAAAGACGTCTTTTAGGGTAGTAATATCCATATTTTGTAGTAGTGACTTCTGCAGAATGGATAACAAGCATGGACACACAGTCCGCAACGGTAGCTAACCAAGTGTAGCTCAAGGCCATGGGTGCGGATACACAGTCTACGAGGGTAAGTAACTAAACAAGAGCAGCACGAGGCCACGAAACAAGTGCATGTATGAGACCCAAGAATAACAAGCATGAGAACAAATCCTATGATTATCAAGCGTGAGTACTACATCCACGAATGTCAAGCGAGCTCGAACAAACCATGATGTATCAAGGACTAATAGTACTGCTGGGGTCAATTTCAAGCATCTCCACGCATGAAAGGACTAACAGTACTACTTCAAAACAATTCCAAACATGCATAGGGTCAATTTACCAATAGCAAGCAAAGAGCTTTTCCTCTAATGATAAGAACTTGAAAAGAATATTTCGTAATAGAAGACACTAGAATGAAAGCTTACAAATGTCAAAACATTTCATTCCAATTCCATCAATCGAAAGTCTTTTTATATAATAGTAACTTGCATAAGGCATTTTATATATAAGACCATCTCAATATGAAAGTTTACAAAGAATAACTCGAAATTTCCTTATCAATTTTTTCCTTGAAAATTCATAAATGATAAAATGTTATGGAACTAGTAACCTTGAATAAAATCATTATTTCATTAAACATATAAATAACAATAAGCGATTGATATATATAATTTCAACAAAACTTGCTTGAGGAAATTAGTACTCAAGAAAATTGATAATTTAATAAAATGTTAGAAAATAAAATATCATTTACAAAAATTAAAATGGGACGCTATTCACGCACCTGATGCACTCCCAATCATATATTGACTTACTCCCAACCAGCGACTTCCACAAATATGCTTACCCTTTTATTTCCTATTATCCAAATCAATGCCATTGTCATGGTCCTTTCATAAACTCTATATGATTAATATAATTCATTTAATAAAAATTCCTCAACAACATAAAGACATCAAACTTATAATAGATATTATTAAGCCTCACCCACAACTTTAAGTTACTTAACCACAATCTCCAACAAAGAAAAACACAACTAATATCTACGATCTCATCAATTTAGAAAAATGAGGAGAAAGACCTAACCTTTAATAGGTAATATACTACCAAGTAAAATCAATTAATCACAATTCCAATTCTAGAAGAAAATCCAACGCAACATCTACATACACCTCTACAACTTCAACAATGACAAGTCCATCTCCACGTTTTGACAAGTCCATCTCAATGTTTTGACAATTCCATCTCCACATTTTGGCAAGTCCATCTCTATGTTTTAACAAGTCTATCTCCATGTTTGACAATTTCATCTCCACGTTTTGACAATTTCATTTCCATGTTTTGACAAGTCTATGTCCTGTTTTTGATAGTTCATAACCTGATTGCACAAAAATCACAAAATATAAATATGATTCTTTGAAACTTCTCATAGGTTGTGCCTTCCTTTATGCATCTTATTTTTACCAAACCACCAACATATTGACTTTCCTCTCCTCCACCTTTTACAAACTCTCCCCCACATGAAAGGAATAGAATAGATTCTTCTACGAAGTACTAGCCATCTTTCATGACAATATGCAATATACACTTTGTATTAACAACTGCAACAATCATATTAACAACTACAACTGCACGTATTAACAACACTTTTTTGGGTATCATATAAGTGTTTTGTCAGCAAAAAAACCTTCATCCCAAAACCTGAGAGATAGAAACAAAGCACAATAATGACATACACACTTTTAGAGAGAGCTTAAGCGTGGCGAACTTGTCGAACCTTCGTCACTGTCAACACTATCTCAGACTACCACCATAGTGCTACCTTACCACCGTCATGTTGGATATGATTAGTTGTGATGATGTCTTATATAGATGGCATTATTAAGAGCAAAAAGTTTACATAATCTATTTATCTCATACATTGACTAACTACTTTGTTTAATGTATGTTAGTCCAAGTTGAATTATAGAGAATGATCAAGAGAGGAGATTGAAGAAAGAAGAACTTGTCAAATATTATGAGAATATCAATATTCGAGTCTCTATGATCAAATGGAAGTTGGAATGGCTCAATTTGGATTTAAAATAAGCAAGTTGAAGCTCCACGATGAATAGAAAATAGCTACAGCAATTTCGCTTCAATTTTCCATCTTACTCGAGCAAAAAAGTAGCATTACTCGAGCACAAAATTGGTCTGCTTAAGCAGCCACTAATTATTTGTTTGAGCATGATCGTGTTCCAGTGACTCTGTTAGACTCTTTTTCACGTTTCACTTGAGTGACGTCTGGTTATTTGATAATATCTCCCAAACCAGAGGTCCGATTGAGGTGAAATGTTGGTCCAGGATGTTTTTGAATGGGAGAGATATGAGTTTTTGAAGTTCATAGTTAGTTTAGGATGTTGCAAAAATGTTGGTCTCGAACAGCTTCGGTTAATCCGATTGAAACACACTACATACAATGAGTTTAAAGCTGATTCTTTTTTGTTAGAAAGAAGACTTAAAGAGTTTTCTGGGCATAGGTGATTTGGTAAGTTTGGAGTTATATTGTAGATGTTATGCTCATTGGAAATGGACTTATCTGTTGCTATTATACCTATGTTTGGAAAGTTACTCCAAGCCACTCATACTCCTTTTGATAGTATTATGAGCTCGACTGAACCAGGAACATTCATGAGTATAAGCCTTTACTCGAGCAAGCCCAGTAGCTTGCTCGAGCACGTTGCTTGAGCATAGAAGAAAGCTTAATCGAGCAAAGTCGTTTCAGGTTCAATTATCTGAACACCTTTAGATTGCTACTCAAGTAAGATCATCACCTTTCTCGAGCAAGGAAGAAGGTTACTCGAGCATGAACGAACTATGAAGATAATCTATACTTACAAGATGCTTACTCGAGCACAGTAAAGAGTGTACTCAAGCATGCTACTCAAGCATGGGCATTCTCGTACTCGAGCATGATTATTTTTGACTAACTAATGAGCTATGTTTGCAGATCTACTCGAGCAGGACTATAACATTACTCAAGTATGTTGCTCGAGAAGGGGATCATTGTTACTCGAGCATATGCTTCCTTATGTCTAATATGTCTTCTCTGCAGATGTTTACTCAAGCAAATCTTCAAGCCTTACTAAAGTAAGGTACTCGAGCATAGGAAAATATGTACTTGAGCATACTCGTTCTAACGTTTATCTATTGGCCTTACTGCAGCTTACTCGAGCAAGGTCTGACCCTTACTCTAGCAGCAATGAATCCTTACTCGAGCATATGAGTCTTAATCTATCATTTGTTGTTCCTCATTAAGGTTACTCAAGCAAGCCAAAACACTTACTTGAGCATGATACTTGAGCAAGAACATATATGTACTCGAGTAAGCCTATCGTTGAGGCTTCTCGAAAAAGGAATTTTGAATGTTGCTTGAGCAGAAAAAAAACTTTACTCGAGCACAGTTCTTACAGAAGCTTCAATACTTTGTCTTCTTTGTCTTTTTGAAACTCAATATATCTGATTTACATCTGAACACTACTCATTATTATTCTCAATGCTATTAAACATATTTGTTAGTGAATTTCAGATTGTTGTTGAAGAGATTTGGTGCAAATACTCATAAAGCAAAAAATTGTGTCAAAGCATTTAATGCAGTTGTAGAAACAAAACATGGACACGGAAGCTGACTCAGAGTAGGTCAAATGATCATATGTTCAAAGACCCATTCTGGTGAAAGAACGAAAGCGACCAATGCCAGAAGTATGTCGTATGAAGGAAACCGAAAATGACTTAATCACTTCATCTGCTTAATAGAAAGCTTAAACAAGTTTGACAGCTACTTCCAACGGATATCCAACAATCATATTCTAAATGAAAAGAATTGCTCAACAGTCAAATACTCTCCATCAACTATAAAAGGAAAAGCATTCAAGATAGACGATGAGACACAAGATTATAGCTTCATTGCCAAAATGCCAATACTCTGACGTTTATATCACTTACTCTTTGATTATCTCAATGATCATATAATTTGGGAACAAAAAAATCAGTTCTTCCTTCTTCCTCATGAGCATGAATGTCAACTTTCCTTACTTTTTCGTTGCCTTTCCCTTTACATTGAACCGCAGAAGCGCCATTTTTGGATCTGGCTTGATGATGATTCTCAAAGGGTTCCTGAATCATGATACCCTTTGCCTTTGGTTTGGATTTGGGAACAATTTCTTTAACCTTAGGCAATGTCTTCTGGGATTTCTCTATGCGAGGCTTTTTAAGTGGAGGAGGGGGAGAGTCAGTTGATGACAAAGAGGAAGAAGTAGAAGAATAAGGATAGAGGTTTGGATTCTTGGTTCTCACCATTGCTCAGAAAAATTCTCAGAGGAAATATTAAGGCTCGAGAAACTGAGACAGTGAGATTTAATAATTTGAGTGGGAGAGGAAGCTTTAAGGAGGGAAAATGGAAAATAAGAAACAGTTATGGAGAGTTATGGAACCCATTGGAGTGAATCGAAGAGAAACACCAAAACATTTAATAAATTTGAATTGTAAAATGAGAGATTTTGAGATACAGGGGGACGCGAGAGTAATGACGGAAGTGAACTGATAACTAATATAACAGCATCACGCACTTGAGTATGTCCATTAACAGTCGAGTCTGTTCACAATTCTTGACTGTGAAAGTGAACACTCGAGTGCTAAAGCACAAATTTAAAGCAATAAAGGTACCTTACTTCAAGTATGTGTCGTGAACACTTGAATCTCTTTTTGAAATCTTTGAATGACACTCAAGTGTCAGATTCAACACTCGAGTATGAGCTTGCAATAAATGTTTAGAATTGTGCAAAGCTTTTCATCTTCCTTGGAAAATTATTGGCACTCGAGAGCTAGAATACCACACTTGAGAGTCATACTTAAGTTTCTTGATTAAGCACTTCGAGTGTCACTTATTTTAGCTATCTTTGATGTGCCCTGGTGATACTACATTCGAGTGTCTCATAGCCACACTCAAGTGCAATACTTGAGTATCCCCTTACTGTACTTCGAGTATCCTTGTTGGCTATTCTTTGAACATGTATTAGTACTCTTGCACTCGAGTACTGCTAACCCACACTTGAGTATCACTCTAAAGTTGTTTCTTTGCACTTTGAGTGTTATGTACAATCTTCAAAGATAGAGAAAATCTACAAACAAATATGCATAGGACTATTCTGACACTTAACTATGTTTATCTAACACTTGAGTGTACTCCTTGTGTACTTCAAGTATGAGCTTTTATTGGCTTTAGTATGCTGTCCTGGTGAATGGACACTAGAGTGTTACACCTCCATACTCAAGTGTGCCTTCTGTTTCTTTGATTACCTGCATTGTTAGTGTTATACATATACACATAAAATCCTTAACACTCGAGTATCTGAAACTCATATTCGAGTGCAATACTCGAGTGCATACTTATGCTCTTGAAGTATTGTTTGATTTTGGCTTTTGAATATGTAGGTTTCTCAATGGCACTCGAGTGTCCTTGATAACACTCGAGTGTTGTCACAGATTATCCCTCCTCTGTTTAGCACTATTTTTCATCCATTGAGTAGGGGATCCTGCAAAACAAATGACTAGATACTCCGATGCTTAAGTTAGTCTTAATTTGTTAAATTAAACTTTAAAATAAATAATATGAAAGAGATTGCTTAGAACTCATTGGGATTTACCATACCCAATTCTCTTATAATATATAAGAATTGATCTTTGGCCAACGACTTAGTGAATATATCAAAAAGTTAGAGATGAGTGAAAAACCGTCGGGGGGGAGATGGATAGCCGGATCCATCGCAAAAAGCAATTTTGCTACGGATCCTGGCCCGTCGCAAAAAGTAAATTTTGCGACGGACCTAAGGTCCATCGCAAATTGGCGGACCTTTGGTCTGCCAATTCGCGTGGTCCGTAGCAATTTGGCAAACCTTTTGGTTCGCCATTTTGCGATGGACGTTGGGTCCGTGCAAAATTACGACGAACCATGTGGTCCGTCGCTAATTGGAGGACCCATGGTTCGCCTTTTTGCGACGGACCGCGTCCGTCACAAATCAACACTGAATATTTTTTTTTTGCGACGGATTTTTTTTTCCGTCTCAAATTTCCTTTTTTTGTGACGAAGTTTTTTTCCGTCGCAAATTCTGCAAAATTTTCAAGGAAAAATTTCCGTTGCAAATTGGCTATTTTCTAATAGTGTATGAAGAGTGTTCGAGAGAGGAGACTATGCTCCGACCGTTCTCAAAAATGGTCTAAGAATTCCAAAGTGTTGGTTATGATTAGTTTTGATGATGTCTTATATAGATGCCATTCTTGAGAGCAAAAAGGTTGCATGCTACATTTATCTTTTACTTTGACTAATTCTCATATTTAATGTAGATGCTAAGCTAAATGATGAAGAATCATCAAGTTGGGAGATGGGAGAATGAAGAACTTGCTGAATGGAATGAAGACATCATTATCCAAGTTCTAAGATTGGTCCTAGAAGTCTCCACAATCAAATGGAAGTTGGAATGGATCAATTCGAGTTAAAGTCAAGCAAATATGAGGGTCGGATGAGCAAACTTGAGCTTCCAAGTATTAAACTCAAGTTTACTACCTTGCTGAAGTAATTTGCTATCGATATGAGAAAACTCGAGCTTAGCACTACAAACTCGAGTCTATAAGTGTCTTCAGCAGCTTTGGTGTTTCGGACAAGGCAAACTCGAGCTTACACTTACAAACTCGAGTTTACAGCGGTGATCAACTCTGTTTCACGTTCAGCACAGGCAACGTCTGGTAATTTGATGATATCTTCCAAACCAGAGATCCGATTGAGGTGAAACCAGTGTCATATGAAACTAGACTCCCAATGCGTCATTTTTATATAAAATTCAAGCCCAAAGGAGTTCAGTTCACGAAGTTATGAATTGTAGAAGTTGACAGATAAAACCACGCCACACATAAAACCAAGCTTCAATGTTTTGAGTGTAACTCACTATCTACAAATTAAATTGAGCTGAAATCAGTGGCATTTGAAAGTAGACTCAGAGATCTTTCCATCAAGATTTGAACCAACCAAAACGAAGTTCATACCAGGGAGATATGACCCTCGAAAGTGGACGAAGTTGCAAGCTCGCTGAACAAAATCCAAAATCAGCCAGGCCAAGTTTACAAATAGCAAGCTCGAGCTTACAAGTATCAAACTCGAGCTTACGGGTTACAGAGAGGAAATGCTGATTTTGAAGAAGTCCAAACTTGAGCTTGAAGTTACAAGCTCGAGCTCGAGTTCCAGAGAAGAAATGAACTTTGGGAAAAAGCCAAACTCGAGCCTATAAGTTACCAAACTCGAGTTTAGCTCGAGAAAGTGCAAACAGTCCCGATGAACACCCAAACTCGAGTCTATAAGTTATAAGCTCGAGCTTGAGACTTCCAGAGGCAAAATTCCAAGTTCAAAAGAAGACCAAACTCGAGCTTACCTATATAAACTCGAGCTTGGAACTCCAGAACAGATTTACACATCTGATTCAGAAAAAGCCACCATGACTGAAACATTATATCTCATCAAGAACATCCAGATGATTACTCAAATGATTTATACTACTTCTTAACATCATTTATATCCTTTGTGTATAAGTTTCAGGTGATTAAAGTTTGAGATTACATCAAACTTGACAGAAACCAAAATCTGTCATAAGCTTAAAGATGAAGGTTGCTGCTGATTTTCAGAAACAACAAAGAAGGCAGAATTGAACGAGAAAACTGAAGAAGCAATGTTTAATGCTGAACGGTAATGTTCTTCAATGGATTCAAATGTTCAATATCCTTAACTACAGACTTGAGAAGATTTGAATTTGCTTTAATGTCAAATAAAGCAACTCCATGAGCCACTTGTATTATTTTATTATATCTTCTCAAACAAAGCAAATGGAAGATGACTGGAAAGAAGACTAACCATTCTTCAAGGCAGACAAGCAAGGCTCCCACCAACAAAAGCTGAACATCATGGGAGACATTCTTGAAGAGCCAAAATTCAAATATTCAAATCAGCAAATGTTCCCAATAGCTATATCTCAACAGACATATTCTCAACAGCTATATTCTACATAAATGCACACAACAGCTATAATTTCGAATGGATTCATGCCTGAACAGATATGCAACGGTCACAAGCTTCAATTAGTATAAATACCTGAAGATTTGAAGACTCCAATATAGATACAGAGTACACAGAGCAGAAAAACGCAGAGACACAAGCTGACATCTTCAAGATGTTAATACTCTGATTCTCATATCATTTACTCTCTCTTCTTAATGTTTACATAGCTTATCATAGAGAGTAAGATGACTTGTAATTGTACTTCAGTGCTTATCCATATACTTCTGAGAGAGAAGAGAGTTATTGTACACATCCTATCATTCTATCTGTGAGATACTTAAGATTGGGTAATCTTGAGTGGGAAACACATAGTGTTGATTACAACTTGTAAGGGAGTGAATCCTAGGAGAGGATTACTTCGAGTACGAGTGTGTGATCAAGCAAGTGTATTGATTACGGTTTGTAAGGGGGAGTGAATCCTAGTGAGAGGATTACTCCAAGTACGAAACGTGTAATCAAGTTACAAGAAGATAGTGGATTGAAAATCTCAAGTGAAGCTTGGGACTGGACGTAGGTCAAGGATTGGGCGAACCAAGATAAATCGGTTGCATATTCTCTTCCCTTATCTCTTATATTTCCAGCATATATACCGAATATCTATACATGTTTGAATGATCGACTATTGCTTTATCAATCATTATTATTGTCATTCAAACTGCTTTCAATAAGTTGCGAAAAGTATTTCAAAGTTCATAAAGTTTTAACGAACACCCAATTCACCCCCCTCTTGGGTGATAGCCTGGTTTTTCACAAAGTTGGAAGAAGACTATGATGAAAATGATCGGAGAGATATCACACTCAACAGTAAAGTCGTTCCCATGCTCTAAAGTGCTCTAAGTCAACAAGAGTACTTTCATGTCTGCACATTATCCTCTGCTAAAGCCATGTGGGACGCATTGGAGATAGCACATGAAGGAACAGTTGGAAAAATGGAAAATAGAGTTAATACCCTCATGATAAAGTACGATCTTCTTCGTATGAAGTCTGGGGAATCCATTGGCGAATTTCAACTGAGATTCACTCATCTGATAAATCAACTTGCTGCTTTGGGCAAACATTATGAACAACTTGTTCAAGTTAGAAAAATATTGAACATTCTCAGCAAGGAATGGGAAGCCAAGGTCACTGCAATCGAAGAAGCTCGTGGAGAGTCAATGGCTTCCGTAGCAGCCTTATTTGGTAGCTTGCCCGAGTATGAAGAAAAGATCAAGTTCAGAAAAGGACTTGATGAGATCAGTGGCAAGAACAAAGGAATTGCTCTCAAAGCTGTCAAAGATTCAAGAAATTCTACAAGAAGGACCAAGGATACAAAAAATTTCACAAGGGCAGCTCCAGCTTTGAGGCAAAGAAGCCAATCATTTGCTACGAATGTGAAAAGCCTGGCCACATCAAGTCAGAATGCCCCCAGCAGAAGAACAAAGATAAAGAGAAGAAGAAATTCAATAAGTTCAAAAAGAAAGTTTATGTCTCAGCTATATGGGGAGACAGTTCATCCGATGAAGATGAAACTGATGAGGAAGTGAAAGCCAACATCTGTCTCGTGGCCCAAGAAAAAGAATATGAGAATGAGAATGAAAAGGTAAATGATTCGCAACCTACATATGATGAATTATTTGCTGAATACAATATTTTGCAATCTGAATTTGAAAAGGTTGCTGAGAAATATATATATTTGAAAAAGAAAAATATGGTTCTTGAATGCAAGTTCGAGAATATCTCTTGTGAAACATTGTATGTGAAGATTGCCTTGATTTAGAGAAAAAGAATTTGCATCTCACAAAAGCACTTGAGAAATTCACTAAAGGTAGTGAAATGCTCAATGTCATTTTAAAACAACAAAGATGTACAAATGACAGATCAGGAATTGGCTATAAACTTGATCTTGATAAAAAGAAAGGGAAAAAAGAAATTTGGAGAAAAATCTTATATGAACTATTTTAGAAAAATTGTTCACTCTTCAAATCCTTTTGCTCATTGCAACTATTGCAATCGTAAAGGTCATACTACTTCTTCCTGTTTTCATAAAAAGGAAAGAAAGAGTAAACCTTTAGGAAATTATCAATGGGTGCCTAAGGGATCTTATAAGGTTTCTAAGACACAAACTAACTCGAAAGGACCCAAGAAAAGATGGGTACCTAAAACTTGATTTCTTGTGATTTGCAGGTTTGTCTAAGAGCATCAAAATCCAACAAGTGGTATATTGACAATGGATGCTATAGGCATATGACGGAGATCATACTAAATTTGCTGCTCTCAAGACCAAGGATGGTGGCAAGGTGACTTTGGTGGAAATCAATCCGGAAGGATTGCTGGAATTGGTGAAGTTGGAAACAACGATAGACCTCAAATTAAAGACGTCTACCTTGTAGAAGGCCTTTGCCACAACCTCCTCAGTGTAAGCCAAAGCACAGACAAAGGTAACTTGGTTATCTTCGACTCTGAGGAATGCTTGATTGTGAGCAAGAATGATCTGCCCTTAATCAATATCAAAACAAAAGCTTTATTCAGCGCTCCTAGAGAAGGTAACTGTTACACTCTAAACCTCTCTAGTAATTGCAATAGAATTACTTCGAAAATTGCTTTATTAGTAACTTGGAAGAAAGGTGGCTATGACACAAGCATTTAGCTCATGTCAATATGTTTCAACTTGACAAGTTGCTAAGAAAGGATTTAGTCATTGGCTTACCAAAACTTAATTTCAAAAATGTCATGATTTGTGATGCTTGTCAGAAAGGTAAATAGACTAAATCATCTTTTAAATCTAAAAATGAGATTTCATCTAACAGACCCCTCCAACTACTTCATATGGATTTAGTTGGACTAGCAAGAGTAAGAAGCCTTGGTGGCAATCTCTATACTATGGTCATTGTTGATGACTTCTCAAGATTTTGTTGGACTATATTTTTATCATCAAAAGATGAAACCTTTGATCAGTTTGTTGTGTTTGCCAAGAAGGTCCAAAACGAGAAAAGTATCTCTATTTCAGGTATAAGAACTGATCATGGTGGAGAATTTGAAAATTATGCCTTTGAAGAATTTTGTGATGCTCATGGGATAGATCACAATTTCTCTGCCCCAAGTACTCCTCAACAAAATGGTGTTGTGGAGAGAAAGAATCGTGTCCTCACTGAAATGGCAAGAGCTATGCTAAATGAGAATCAAACATCTCAAGTCTTCTGGGCTGATGCAATGAGCACGACATGCTACATATCAAACCGTACATATATCCGAAAGAATCTTAAGAAGACATCTTATGAACTTTACAAAGGGAGAAAGCCCAATCTTGCCCATTTGCACATCTTTGGGTGTAAGTCCTTTGTGCACAATAATGGTAAGTATAATCTGGGAAAGTTTGATTCAAAATCTGATGAAGGTATATTTCTTGGTTACTTTAATAGAAGTAAGGCTTATAGAATTTTTAATACTCATACTCGTATTGTTGAAGAGTCTATTCATGTTGTGTTTAGTGAAACCAAATCTGATAAACCTTTAGATATGATGAGGAAAATGCTTATAGAAACCAATTCTTTTCAAAAACTACTCCTGCCTCTCTTGAAACTTTTGGAAATGTTTTTGAAACATCTAAAAATACTTGTGAAAACAATGTTCAATCTCAACCTAAACCTTGGAGGTTTATTAGGAATCATTATTTAGACCAAGTGATAGGTGATGTAAATCAATGAGTAAGAACCAGAAAAAGTACCTTGAATGAGGTTACGTTTTCTTCCTTCATATCTGAGATTGAACCCTGTAAGATTAACGAAGCCCTTTCAAACAATGATTGGGTGATAGCAATGCAAGAGGAATTACATCAATTTGATAGAAATCAAGTTTGGGACTTGGTACCTAGGTCTAAAGACCATCCAGTCATTGACACTAAATGGGTATTCAAGAATAAACTTGATGAATCCGCAATCATAGTCCATAACAAGACTAGATTGGTGGCCAAAGGCTATAATCAGGAAGAAGGTATTGATCATGAGGAAATGTATGCTCTAGTGGCTAAATTGGAAGCTATACGAGTACTCTTAGCCTTTGCGTTTATCAAGGGATTTAAACTCTATCAAATGGATGTTAAGAGTGCCTTCTTAAATGGTTTTATTCAGGAGGAAGTTTATGTTGAACAACCTCCTGGTTTTGAAATTGATCATCATCCAAATCATGTTTATCATCTCAAGAAAGCTTTATATGGCCTTAAGCAAGCTCCTAGAGCTTGGTATGAGCGATTAAGCAAATTCTTTCTTAATCAAGGTTTTATTAGAGGCAAAGCCGACACAACTCTCTTCATTAAGAGTAATAAGCTGAATGAAATTCTAATTGTTCAAATTTATGTTGATGACATTATTTTTGGTGCCACTAATAATTCTCTTTATGAGGAATTTTCCAAGAAAATGCAGGGCGTATTTTTGAAATGTCAATGATGGGTGAGCTCAATTATTTCCTCATATTGCAAATCAAATAAAGGAAAGATGAGATATTCATCTCACAAACGAAGTATTTCCGTGATTTGCTCAAAAAGTTTGGAATGGAATATTGCAATGATGCTGACACCCCAATAAGTTCAACTACTTCTTTGGATGCCGATGAAGAAAAAGGAAAAGACTTCAACATAACCAAATGTAGAGGGATGATTGGATCGTTGCTATACTTGACGATAAGTAGACCCGATATCCAATTCAGTGTGGGTATGTGCGCAAGATTTCAAACTGCTCCAAAGGAATCACATGCCAAGCATGTGAAGAGAATTTTCCGTTATCTTGCCGACACAAAGGAACTTGGACTTTGGTTCACAAAAGGTCAACAAGAATTCTTGGTCACATATTCAGACTCGGATCACGCTGGATACAAAATTGATAGAAAAAGCACTAGTGGTCAATGTGAGTGTCTCGGAGGTTCACTCATATCGTGGTTTAGCAAGAAGCAAACCACTGTGGCTGTATCCTCCACAGAAGCTGAATATGTTGCTGCCTCAAGTTGTTGTACTCAAGTCCTATGGCTTAAACAACAACTCTCTGACTTGGGAATTCATCTGAAAGAAGTACCAATTCTCTGTGACAACACCAGCACAATAAGCTTGGCAAAGAATCAAATTCAACATACAAGAACCAAGCATATTGATGTAAGACATCATTTCATCAGAGATCATGTACAAAAGAAAGATGTCAAAGTAATGTTCATTCCAACCCATCTTCAACAAGCAAACATTTTCACAAAGCCGTTGGAAAAAGAGCAGTTCAATTTTATTAGAAGAGAATTGGGAATGGTAAATCCCAATCAACTGTAAGAAAAATGTTAGTTTAATGCAATTAATTATGTTTTGATGATTGATTAAAACTAACTTAAGCATCGGAGGATCTAGATCTATTGTTTGCAAGATGCTCATTTCATGACTACATAACAGAGATCAACAGAGGTCAGTATGCTCGAGTAAGTATTCCTAGCATGCTTGAGCAACGACGAAAACAATTCAAAGCAAAATCAAACGTCAAGATGGGTTTCCCGAGCAAGCTTCCAACGATGCTCGAGAAACATCGGGAAATGATCTTCCTAAGTAATATATATGAATCCTGCTCGAGCATCACTCAAGTTCTGCTCGAGCATGCTGCTATCATCTGATGAAATTTAAATCTGGATTCGTCACAAAGGCTTCAAATCAAAGATCAAATCACTGAGAATCAAGTGTTCTCAAAACACACTTGATGTAAGCTATTTGAAGTCTTTTATTTTTATTTTTATTTTATTTTCATCTTAAATCCGTCTCTACCTAAGCGAGGCCGTGAGTCTGCCCGAGCAATGACGTACTCGAGCACACCTTGTGTCACGCTCGAGCATATGACGTTTTGACATCCTTTTGCTTTTCCATGTCACTTCATCTTCCCTTCTCATTTTTACTCTCTCCGAAACCCTCTCTCATCTCTTCCAAAAACCCTAAATCCCAATCCTCAGCACTTCCAGTCGATTTTGTGTATCCTAGCCCTAGCTTTCAAATCCTCATTATGGCTCGAACACTGGGAGCTTCTCACCACTTGTCTCCGCCAAAAACAACTGAGAATCCACCTATCAAGAAGTTGCGAACCTCTCATAAGCGCAAACCATCAGAGAAGCCGAAGTCTCTAACGAAACCCTTGGCGAAGACAAAGACTCAGTCGCCGTCAAAACCTCCTACAAAAGCCGTTGTCTTCGAAGATGAACCCTCACATCGAACACGATTCCAAACCAAGTCCCTTCGATCTCATAAAGGAAAGAGAACCAAGTCCCCTTCTCCATCTGGCTTTGAGGATACTGAAGAGCTTTTCTCTTAAAAACCTAAGAAATCTCAAGCTTCCGGTAGTAAAACATTGAGCAAGAAATCTCAAGCCTCTGGTAGTCAGAAACAGCCACTGGCTAGTCGACAACAAGCTTCCGGGGTTGGCTCAGTTGGTCCTACAGCTTCTCAACGAGAAGAAATTGCACTTGACTCGTCTCCTGGTATGATTGTTGATCCTATGGTTGTTGTTAATTACAAGAATTTTGCACATTACTTTGAGAAGAGACCATTCTGTCCTATTGTTAATGTGGACTTGGCATATTTTAGAGATATTTGTAATCTCGACCTCACTAAGTGGCTACAACAATTTATGCCTCTGCTTCGCATTTCTCTTCCATATTCTCCTGAAGTTGTTAGATGCTTCTACTACCATTTTCACCTTCAGAAAAAGATCAATGAGAGTGATAATGATACATTGGTCACCAAGATTCGAGGCAAGGAGATCAAAATTACTGCTTCAGACTTGAATGTCATTCTTGGTGTTGTTGATGCTCTTGAGGAACCTCCAAAGCTGTCTAATGCTCAGTGCCTCAGGATTCTTTTTCTTGATGTACTGTGTGAGGGCAAGAAAATCAATGTTTCTCCGGGAATGATGGAAGATAAGTTTAGAGTGGTGTGGTATGTGTATAGGCGGAGTCTTGTGCAGAAGGGTCAAAGTTTTACCCATTTTGTCGACAAAGATTTCGAGAGATTTGCTTCAATCATCACTAAGGAGCCTAGGAATCTTGGTCAGTGGATTTTAGATGAGATGATTACCTTCATATCCGAGGCCCCTGTTAGGAAGGGAGCCACTATGCCATATCCCTCTATGATCTCTCACATCCTTCAAACCAATAATATTTGGTACCTTTCTGATGATAAAGAAGAATTTCCTAAGAAGTTTGGCCCCGATCATATGATTAGAATGAGAATATCATTCACTGAGGCTTTAACCAAGAAGAAGGTCAAGAAAGAAAAACCAGTGATCAAGCCTTTTGAGCCATCTGCATCAAAACATCCTGATGAGGCTGAGTCTTCTAAGGCTGGTCCTTCTACATCAGCACCATCATTCGCTCAGGCTTCAACTCAGCATCTGATTCAATCTGTCATTCAGAGTGCCATGGCTCCAGTATTGACATCTCTAGCAGCCTATAGGAAGTTAACTGTTGAGATGATCAAGGCTATGTCCGCTGAGATGATCAACTTGAAGGGTCACATTGATGTTCACCTTGACTTTAAGTTGACAAATCTGAAAGCAGAAATGGACACTTGTTTCTCTATTATGTTTAATCAACAACAAGAGATAAAGAAGGAGGTTCAGACCTTATCTCAACCATGGTCTTCACAAGGTTGTTCAGAACTTTGATTACACCCCAGAGAATTTTTTGATGAGTTTTGGGCCTGACGATCCCATTGATATGCCTACCCCTACTCCTTCCTCTCCCATCGCATCTGCTTCTGATCCTTTCACTGCACCTCCTCCTGTCACCACTCAACCCTCTTCTCCCATTACCTCTCCTATTGTGGCATCCACTCCTACTTTAGCCACTTCTCCTCTCCCTGACTCTACCCCAGCTACAATGTTCATTCCCTCATCTCAGCTTTCTCCCATTGATCCCTCCATTGTCAAGCTCCTATCCCCCTCTCCTTCTGCTCTCCTAGATAGCTCTACATCTGTTAAAGCCCCTCTTTTTATTGATAACAAAGGGGGAGAGTAGTGTGTGTGCTTTGGTGTTTGGTTTTAATCAATGATATCATGTGAAATGAAGAACTATGTTAATGGAATTATGTCTACTTCATTTTCTATATATTCTCTAAGTTACTGATATCAATTGTGAAACTCTAAAGTTCAGTATTTTGTTTTTATGTTTGCTTTGAACAATGCACTACTCAATTCAATAACTTTTGTATCCAATTTATTTCAAAACACACCTAAGAGTTGTCATCATCAAAAAGGGGGAGAATGTTAGCTCTTGATGTTTTGATGATTACAAATTCGTAAGTTATTGAATTAAGTAATTTATGCATAAGTTGTAGCATGTTCGAGCAAGAGTTAGTTATTGCCTGAGCATACTCGATCTGATAAGATCTTTAAGTGTTTCAGAAAGCCTACCTGAGCAAGTTTTTTAAATGCCCAAGCATCGCTCAATAGAATTGACCAATCATACTCGAGTAGGGAGATTGGCGTGCCCGAGCATCATCGGGCTTACAAGCAAAGTTCAGAGATAGTTCCAAGCCATGCCTGAGCAGAGTGTACGCAATGCTCGAGCATCATGCTCGAGCAGAGGCAAGCAGTGTTGCTCGAGCAGTATAAAAAATACTTCAATTTCTATCTCTAAATGACTTGTGCCCAATCATGATTATAACATGCTCGAGCAAAAGAAAAAACCATGCTCGAGCAGTATGGCTGAGTTTCTGTATCATCACCTCTGTATGGTTCCTGCCCAAGCATGGTCTCTAGGTTGCTCGAGCATTGGCATCACTGTCTCAGAATGATGCCCAAGCATGACGACGTTGTTGCTCGAGCATCAGCGATGTATGAGCCCTTATAAACATTTCTTCCAAGGCATGCTCGAGCAGGGTGCTCGAGGAGGAGATCGATGTTGCTCAAGCATGGGATGACCTATTGTACTTCAAATGAGTTTTTGCTACCAATTTCCCGAGCATACTAACTGTCATGCTCGAGCATGATCATCCTCTGTCAAGTAAAACGAGTGTTTTCAA
Source organism: Acacia melanoxylon (assembly GCA_019022615.1). Lineage (NCBI taxonomy): Eukaryota > Viridiplantae > Streptophyta > Magnoliopsida > Fabales > Fabaceae > Acacia > Acacia melanoxylon. The sequence continues at coordinate 10,368,284 of JAFJYJ010000010.1, forward strand.
ATTCAAAACATTTGGGTTATCTTCAATCCTTCTCTTATCTCACTCAAAGCTATTTAGACTAAATACTAATCATCTTGTTGAGTTGTTTCGGGTCATTAACCATTGTTTAAATGAAAAGCAGAAGTTCTGACCGAAGCATTAAATGCAGTTGCCAAAACCAGTGATATCCTTGGCAACCATTTCTCTGATCAATGTAAAGCATTTACTAATATTCCGCTCACGCATTAAATGCTATCACTCAACGGACAAAACAAAAGGAATAAATAATGTTTACGAAGATCAACATCATTAACGACGAAAGTGATCAACGAGGCAACAGCAGTCTAACGGCTATATTCAAGAAACTCAACGATCAATCTTCAAGCTTCTCCAACGGTCATTAATTGCAACAACTATAAATACCAGAAGCATTGAATTCGCCAACGACCGAAACTCTGCGCATTCAAATAGTGATATAAGCATTTACTATTTCTACTCTAAAAGGATATATCTTTGGATATTTAATCTTCAATGTTTATTAATCTGCTCTTTTAGAGAGTTCATTATCGCTTATCAATCCTTGTAAGAATCTCAAAGTATTGGGACTTTGGGATTGAGATATTTGATTACAACTTGTAAGGGGGAGTAAGTTCTAGTGAGGGAATTACTTCAAGAGTTACAGAGTGTGTAATCATTTGAGTTAGTGAAATCCCAGAAAGTCTGAGGACTGGACGTAGGTCGAGGATTTAGACCGAACCAGTATAAATTGCTTGTGTTCACTTTTCTTTTATCTCTCTCTCGTGTTACACTCCATTCTATCTAATCAATTTTAGAGCATTTTCGAAGAAAATTTTATATCCCCAATTCACCTCCCCTTTTGGTGATAATTCGTCTTTCAGATCCCTTTTATAGAACTTCTTGAACCTTCAGACAATCATTCCGCATGTATCATCTTCCTCTAGTTTATCTTCTTCCTTCGTTTCTTTGTCTTTTATGGCATTGAATGCCACACCTTTGGCTTTGTTGCTGATCTCATCTAGTCACTTTTTGAACTTCATTTTTCCCTCATATTCAGACAAGCTTCCAAAGAGAGCAACTACTGATTTAATCAATTCTCCTCTAGCCTCTTCAATTGCCATGACTTTCACTTGCCAGTCATTTGTGAGAATATTTAGTATTTTTCTCACTTGAAAGTTTTTGCCATACACTTCACCTAAAGCCGATAATTGATATATCAGATGAGTGAATATGAGTTCAAATTCAGCTATGGATTCTCCTGACTTCATATGAAGTAAATCATATTCAATCATTAAAGTGTTGATCCTATTTTCTTTTATGCCAGAGTACCTTTGTGAGCTATCTCCAGAGCTTTCCACATTTCTTTAGCAGTTGATAGATTGCATATGCAGAAGCATTCCTTTTGGCTTAGTGTGCCAAAAATAATCAGGATGGGTTTACTATTTAGCGTTATTAGCCTCCTATCGTTATCATCAAATTATGCTTCAATCTTTGCTACACGGTTTCCTTCTTCTACTTTCATTGGAAGATAGTCTCCATCCTCGATCACTTGCCATAGTCCATATTCAGTGGCAGAAATGAAAACTCTAAATTTAGCTTTCTAGAATGAGTAATGTTCTCCATTGAAACCAGGTAGTCTGTTGATAGATGCATTGTCGGGTAAATTCCTTCCATGGATCCTTCTCGGGATGTTAATCCTGTAAAGAGAAGACCTTGCTCTGATACAAAATGTTAGTCGCAGTGTATCAATCAAGAAGGGGTGAATTATAAAAGTGGGTAAAGGTGCAAAAATACACGTGTTTTATCTTCGGGAGCGTCCAGCACCAAATGCTTTTATTGGGTACAAAAATACACATGTGGTTACAATTTAGGAGCAAAAGTCACACCACTGTTAAAATCTAACTTAACGGTGTTAATTTTGGGGTGGAGCCCACACTATTTTTTAATAAAATACCAAAATACCCTTTAAAGTAGTGTATTCTTCCTAGCATCCTCAAAATTATGGCACGGGGGAGAAATGTCACTCAGATCTGACACAAACCGATTATGCTTCTTCTCACCTGCAGTAGTTTTAGCAGTCAAAGATGAAAAATGCAGCTGTTGAACTGCAAAATTCACATATTACTCAAAATGTAAGTCAATTCACCTTAATTCCACAAGTTCAATTTTATAATGCATGAAGCATTCAATTCAGAAGTAAAAAACACAGCACAAAGCCGAAAATGAGGATGCTGAGTTCGATTAGAGTAGGTCAAAATAGTTGAAATAATTAGAAACTTAAGCAATTCAGAATCAAAGAAGTTAAGAGATGATCGTACAGTCAAAGCTAGAGCCCTAGATCTGGAAGTAGAATAAGACAAAAGAAGAAAGAAGGAAGAAGAAGAACCGTGAGCATTGGAGACAACAGCCGATTCCTCTCTAGTGCCGCAATTGCCCATTGAAGAGGTGAAGAAGACGAAGAAGAAGATGAAGGAAGAAAAAGAAGAAGGGAAGGAGTTGGTGAGGGAGTAGCAATGGGAGTGAGTGGTTTGGTGGTGAAGAAGCACGGGATGTAGCTATCCCCGAGGCCCAGAATTTCATTCTTCGCCTTCTGTGTACCTTTTCTTTTTTCTTCCTTTTAACGCGTTATTTGTTAAGTTAAATTTTAACGGTGATGTGACTTTTGTTCCTAAATTGTAACTACATGTGTATTTTTATACCCAAAAAAAACATTTGGTGCTGGACGCTCCTAAGGGTAAAACACATGTGTATTTTTGCACTTTTACCCTATAAAAATTAAAACAATCTTAATGAATACACACACACACATAAATTCTTATTTTCATATTTATATTAGCTTTTTTGCAGTTAAAGGATACGTGATGGGAACTCGGAAGTATACATGATCAATAGTGAATCTACAACAAAGGCATTGGAGAATATTGTAGAATTTTTTTATTAATAAATATTCTTTTAGAATTCAAAAAGTAATAAAATAGGTTCTATTGTGAGAGTTTTGAAGTGATTATTTTTTCTTAAATTGTATGATGTATATCTAAGATGTATTGAGTTTTGAATACAATAAATATAATTTTTATTTAATATTATCATCTCACTATCAATGATTATAATGTGCCTTATATAATAAATATTAACCGTAAAAATAAATATTAAAAAATAAATATTAAAAATAGAGCCAATACATTATGATTATTAACAAATAATCGTTATGTATGCCCTAAATACATTATAGTTCGGAACTATTATATATCTACACAAAGAATATAGCGTCCACATATATGACGGTTCGAAACCTATATATAGTAGATAATAACCATCAAAAAGGCCTTTTTTGTAATAGTAAGAGTTTAGGTTTTGAGTTTACAGGAACTTAAGAGCAATAATTATTCACATTTATGAACGCGAGTGTACAGAACCTGAGCTTCAAACCCAGAATGAGCAATGAAAAATAATGATGAGGGTACTAGAAAACGACCAGTTCGACAACAACATAGACGAAAATAATGGTGGTGGGGATACCCAAAAATAGTGGTTGGTTGTGTTTGGAGAGAGCGCAGACGAATGGTGAGAATTTTGAATCACGAATGAATAGAGGCCATATAGGGTTTTTAAAACCGATATTTCATGGTTCAATTCTGAACAACAATGAAGTATATAAGTTTCACAGTTGTTTAAAAATAACCATGAAATATTAATGTCATTTGCTTCACGGTTTTTCACTATAAACCATGAAGTAAATGAGAATATTTTAAAGGGATAAGGGTCTTAAATGCCATGGAAGTTTTCGCTCAGGATCACTGGTAAGACGGAAGTTTTTTTTGGACCAAAAGTGCCACGGAAGTTCACAAAACGTAGCAATTTTGCCCCGGAAGTTTACAAAACATAGCAATTTTGCCCCTCCGTTGATTTTGACCGTTAAGTTTAACTGAGTGCACACGTGGCATGCCACCTCATCAATCAAATAAGAGTTAAGTATCAATTTTACCCCGGAAGTTTTTACTGAGGAGCAATTTTGCCCCGGAAGTTTTCACTAAGGAGCAATTTTTGCCCCGGAAGTTTACAAAACATAGCAATTTTGCCCTTCTGTCTCCCAATATTAAATTTGACTATTAAATCAGTCAAAGATCACACATGTCATGCCTTGAAAAAGTCGAACTTGGAGTTAGAGAAAGAGATCCTTGAGATGTTGAGCTCAAGGCGGCCAGAATTTGTGAAGCCGAACTAGTCAAAGGGACTGAAAGGTCTGTCACAAAACTCAGAGGAAGCATCACTTATGATCTAAGCAAATGATCAGTCTATACAAACGTAAATATTATCACTATTGATTTCTTTTACTGAACCAATTGTTGGAACAATTCATTTCTCGTTTTGCGTTTCATTTGTTTAGATCATAGTGATGTTTCCTCTAGGTTTTACAACAGACCTTTCAGTCCCTTTGACCAGTTCGGCTTCACAAATTCTGGCCGCCTTGAGCTCAACATCTCAGGGATCTCTTTTTCTAACTCCAAGTTCAACCTTTTCAAGGCATGACATGTGTGGTCTTTGACTGATTTAATAGTCAAATTTAATATTGAGGGACATAAGGGCAAAATTGCTACGTTTTGTAAACTTCTTAGGCAAAATTGCTCCTCAGTGAAAACTTCCGGGGCAAAAATGATACTTTTGATTGATGAGGTGGCATGCCACGTGTGCACTCAATTAAACTTAACGGTCAAAATTAACGGAGGGGAAAAATTGCTACGTTTTGTGAACTTCCGTGGCATTTTTGGTCCAAAAAAACTTCCGTCTTACCAGTGCTCCTAAGCAAAAACTTCCATGGCATTTAAGACCCTTATCCCTATTTTAAAATTAAAAGTTAAAGTTATATTCCACGGTCTTTTATTACCCCTTAAAATATTTGTCACGATACTTAACAGTTTATATTAACAACTGTGAAGTATTTCTTTACACAATCTCTGCCTCTTGATATTCCATAGTTTCCTCTTAATCATAAAATATTGGGTGTTTTATATTAATGATTCTGTGGTAGTGTTAACAACTACAATTAGCAAAATGGTAACACACATAAGGAAATTAACAACAATAATTAGTAACAAATTAACAACTTTCGTTTCACATATTCCCAACTTAATTGACAACACATAAGAGAAACACTAGTGCAAAAAAGGGCTTAAAGATCGCCTCATTTAGACCGGACTTTTGTCGCACCGGTCTTAAAGGTATGACTGGTGACAGTTTTGTAAATATAAAGAACTTCTTATGTATGACCGGTAGCAGTTTTGTAAATACCAAGAACTTCTTGGACCGGATCCTTTATTAACGGGTCTTAAATATATTATTCAAACCGCTGAAAAAACCAACCAGTCTTAAACATGTAATTAAAATTTCAATTATTTTATAGAGAAATCTCGTACAGCCCGAACTTATATTTTCTGCGGACCAAAATAATCAGGAAAAATTTAAATTTAAAGTCTAAAACTTTTAAGACCGGACATATATAAAAACGGTCTTAAAGGTTATACTTTTAAGACCGGACTTAAAGTATGGTCGGTACAAAATATTGAAAAAATTATTCAAAAATTTTATTACTTTTAAGACCGGCTTTTAATAATGGTCGGTCTTAAAATTTAACCTTTAAGACCGGCCTTTTAGTTCGTCCGGTATGGAAACTAAAGTGCCAAATATTCGCGCGAACGTTGCCTTAAGACTTAAGAGTTAGGACTGAATTGTTGCCTTAAGACCGCCTCATTTAGAGCGGACATTGGAGGCACCGGTCTTAAAGGTATGACCGGTGGCAGTTTTGTAAATAAAAGGAACTTCTTATGTATGACCGGTGACAGTTTTGTTAATATAAAGAACTTCTTATACCGGATCATTTTTTGTTCGGTCTTAAATATATTATTAAGACCCGTTAAAAACCAAGCCGGTCTTAAAAATGTTATTAAAAAATATTCAAATATCAATTACTTTATGGAGAAATCTCAAACAAACGGACTAATATTTTATGCGGTCCAAAATAATAAGGAAAAATTTAAATATAAAGGTAATAAAATATATAAAAGCCGGTCTTAAAAGTAATTCTTTTAAGACCAGACATAAAATGCGGCCGGTATAAAATATAAAAAAAGAGTGCGTATAAAAATTAATTACTTTTAAGACCGGAGATTAAGACCGTCTCTTTGTATATCCGGTCTTGAATATGAACCGCCAAATATACATTTCTTCGCGCGAAAGCTTTTGTTACTATCACGGAAGAACCTCTGTTTATGTTGCGAAACCCTTCCTATGCATTACCTCTATTCCTATCTCGAAAATGAAGGGTGAAAATGATTCTACTACTATTCCGGGAACGCCAGTTACTGCTATGACTGGTGTGAGTCAGAACGAACCCTCTTCATCTCACAATGAGCCTCGTAACCGCCCTACGTCGTGGTAGAAGAGGCACACGAATGCAGGATGTAACCCTAAGTCGGACGGGAGGTTCAAGGCTAGAGATTCAGTTTGATGAAAAGTTGCAACCTTTCGGTCCCAATAAATCCAAATATACTAGTTTTGTTAGCTATCTAACACGCAGCAAGGTTAGCATCTTGACAGATGAGTGGAAAAGTGTGGACCATGACGCAATAAAGGATCCTATTTGGGACATTATCCCGCTTACTTACACTGTCCCTGACTGCAAAAAGTTGAAAGACAAGACCTTGTCTTATTGTGCTGATCGGTGGAGGAAGTTTAAGACCTTTCTAGCTAACACCTATAGTTTTGCCGAGGTTCTGCCTCAAGAACATCTTTGGGAAAAGTACACATTTATTGATCAACAAACTTGGCAACAACTTGTTCAGCTGCGGACCACTCCTGAAGCTCCAGTGAGTTTATATTTAGTTTTGTTTGCCCTTTAGTGTGCTTATTAACCTGTACGGATATGTAGTCAAACCATTATTATAGTCTTAGTTTGTTATAGTAGGTAGTGGTTAGACATTCTTTGTTAGTTAGTTAGTATGTTAACGTGTAATGGTTTCGGTGCAAGCTGTTATTGGGGCTTAAGAGTCAAGCCTCTAACTATATATAAGAGGTTAGTCTAATATGTGTAGGTACAGTTATGATGAATGAATGAATTGACCGAGTTGGCAAAAGCATTTACGCAACTCCATTTCCTCTGTTTCTCCTAATTTCTTCTACGATTCTACATCTTTCTTAAATAAAATGTTGAAACTTGATGAAGTGAATTTGACTAATGTTTGACCTTCATATGAAGCATAAGTGTTCTAATTTTTGTTAGACATCAATTTGGAATTCATAATTAATAGTTTTTTTTTCAATTTCGATTCACGAGATAAGAAGGGAAAAGCACGGGGAGATAGGGAGAAAGAATGATTGCCCGCATGGGGCTTCTCGTGTGGATATGAAATGGCCGAAAAAGAATTGATGGCGGCCAAGCGCCAAAGAGATTGGAAGATGAAGTGAATCCAATCCTTCGCCGTAGTTGATCAGCCATCTCCTATACATCGCGAGGAGTTGTGGTTGCATATTCGGCAAAAGCCAAGCGGCGCCTACACGAGTGAACAAACTCGTGTAGTTGCTGAAAGAATTGTAAGTATTGTTATTGTTATTTTTTAGTTACTAAACATGTTTCATTACTAAGCTTCTCGTTATCTGTATCTTACAGGAAGATCTTAAAAATAAAGAAGCAGAGGGATCTTTTGTGTCGGACGGGAGGAATGATGTTCGACCGTTGCGAAAAAAAAACAGATCACCGGGGCGTGTAAGGGGGGTTGGAGGACGGGTAGGCTGAAGGAATACTTTGGTAAATCTAAATGCCACAAACAAAGTATGGTTACCCGGGAGGAGATGGAGCAGAGCCGGTCAAATTAAGTGATGAAGGCTGACTAAAGAAGCAATGCTTCAATCCCGGATGGCCAAATTAAGTGAGGAAGCAGCGGCTAAAGAAGTAATGTGGCAATCCCGGATGAGCGGATGAAGGAGGAAATGAATCGAGATGAGGTCGCTTTTTAGCTCTCATCCGAGAGCAGTATTCCCGTCATACATTCTCCTGTGGTTATGCAGCAAAGCACTAGGGGGAGCTGCATTGTTGGACAGCAGTCAGAGCAACCTCCTCCTCAAGTTCCATCCCCTCGTCAAGCTGCATCCCCTCCTCCTCAAGTTCCATCCCCTCCTAAAGCTGCATCCCCTCCTTCTCAAGTTCCATCCCCAAAGCCGCATCCCTCCTTCTCAAGTTCCATTACCGCTCATTTGATCGCCAAGCAAAAAATAACTGATTTGGCAAACAACAATTATTTTACAGATAAATCGTGGCATGTCTAAGAAGTAGTAGGCATCCCAATTCCTGTAGATGTTTACGTTGACAAAATAGATGTAATGTCCTTGCTGATTCTTGGACAGGAGCTTAGTAATCCAATCATTCAACTGTTTATGAAGTAAGTATCTGATTCTATGATGAGTACATAATTTAACTGCATCATTTTGACACACATACATATATACTAATTCCCTGATCGATGTCATTATTTTAGGTTCTTGCATCAAGAATTGAACAAACAGGGCAGAATCAATGATTTTGGATTCTTGTGCCCGGTCTATGCAAGTACAACGGCCCGAAGATCGAGACAAGAATGCATGTCAACCAGGGTGTGTGAAGTGATAAGAAAGGTGTTCCTATTTCCATACTTCCACGGGTACGTATCACAATTCTTGTATGCAATTCACTTAATTCATCTACATATATCTCTGAGTGCTTTACTTCTATGAATTTTCAGCCACCACTGGCAGTTGGTCCTCATGTGCATGGAGGATCATAAAGTTATCTTCTTATGCTCCACTCACAATAAGCTAGATCCTATATTGAAGGAGACCGTCAACAAGTAAGCATGTCATTTTGATTCTCTTGTCTGAAATCTCTACGTTGCATATTCATTGAACATTATTGATAAATTTGTGATTTTGATGATAGTGTCATGTTGACCTACCAAGTCAAGGTAAGATTAAAGCGTGGGAAAGAGGCCACTATTAAACCTAACTGGTACACCCCAGAGGTTAGTACATATTTGGACACTGAAACATTGCCTTGTGAACTTGGTCAGTAAGCTATATATATGCTATATTTCTTGTCACTTATCCTATATTTCTTGTTCATTTTAGACCCATCGGCAACCAAAACAGTCCAACTTATGTGGCCTGTACGTCATGAAACATATGTATGATGTTATCAGGGGAGGAAAGACAAAATTGTTAGCAAAGGTAAATGTATTTGATGTTACATATTATGGTTGAATTCAGTTTCTGGCTTAATGAAATATGCACACAAGTTAATTCAGTTTCTGTCTTTGATTTTACAGATGTTTAGAGCTTCTGGTCCCTTTCCTGATAATGAAGTGGAGCACATACGCAATGTGTTTTGTAAATATTTGTATGGCCTAATTAAGTCTTAAATGTGGATGTAAATATATGTTGTAGCAAAAATAATTTTTGTAAATTTGTTTATTTTTTCGAACAAGTCATTCATTTGTAAATAAACATACAACTGTGTAATTCAAGAATAAATTCGTTCATTCATTCTAGATATTTATGATTGAAATTTGAGGTACATGATGTTGTAAATGAGAAAAGTCTTTGTTCATAAAAATATGGCGAGACCTTTAGGACCGCACAGTTATTAAACCTGCGATGCTAAAAGTCTTCGTTAATTTAAAAAAAATTATGGCTGTACTTTTAGGACCGGACGTAATGATTTGTCCGGTCTTAAAAGTCTTCTAAAAATATGGCTAGACTTTTAGGACCGGAAAAATCATTACGTCCGGTCTTCAAAGTCTTCTAAAAAACTATGGCTAGATTTTTAGGACCGCATTTTACTTCAACATTCGGTCCTAAAAGTCTTCTAAAAATTCGTTTTAGAGTTTTAGGACCGCATTTTACTTGAAAATCCGGTCCTAAAAGTCTTCTAAAATTCGTTTGAGTTTTAGGACCACATTTTACTTGAACATTCGGTCCTAAAAGTCTTCTAAAAATTTGTTCTTCAATGTTAGAGTTTTAGGACCACATTTTACTTGAACATCCGCATTTTACGATTAACAAATTTTTAGAGTTCCAGACAACCGAGGTTCTGGCGTTCTGCTCAAGCTAGGACCCTCGTTGTCTTCAATGTTACATCTCATGATGTTGAGCAAAGATTATCGATTTCCCTTTTCGTTGTCTCTTTTCTTTTTGTCGGAAAAATAAGGAAGATGCGAAAGGAAACGAAAATATTCAACTCGGGTCGAGGTAACACCGAAGACAACAACGGTCCAACCTTGACAAGAATAGTCACTTTGTTTGTTTTTATTCGAATAAGGTAAACGGTTGTTTTTTGTTTTTGTTTTTTTGTATGTTCTTAACTGTATTCTACGAATTTTTAATGATGATTTATGTGAGGACAATGTTTTGTTTGTTTCCTTTTTTGTCGGAAAAAGAAAGAAGATAATGAAAACAACATGACGATCAAATATGGAAACAAAAAGATCTTTAATTTATATTTTTTTTTACTGATGCCCCATGAGGAGTAGCAGCAGCAATAGTACAGACAAAAAAATAGAAAAATAAAATGAAATATCTACTCCCCTCCATCGTTGTCGGAGGGGAGGGAGTCGTCGGAGAGGTCGTCATCTGAAGGATGGTACTCAATGTCCTGGGTATCGAGTACCGCCTGCAGCTTTGCGTTGATGGCGTGATAGACCTGAGAAAGCTGGCCACATCGTCGGTCTATATGATTGAGGTGGGCCGGGATGTGCTGAATCATCGGTAGATTGTCGGTTCCGGAGGCAACGGAGGAGGAGGACTGGTGGTGGTGGGGAGCAGCCATTACTGTGGATGTTTCAGAAGTGATGGGGATGAATGTGAAGGAAGTAAAGTAACATCGGGTTTAAATAGAGAACCCTGCCCGAACAATGTGAAACACCGGAAACAATAACGAGGAGACGCATAGTTCCTCAGAATACGAGGAGACGCCTAGTTGGGAAGTTTATCTGGAAGTCGAAGAGATTCTAAATCATTCATTTGAAAAGAGAGTGTAGGGATACGACTCGGGGAACCTTTAATACCGGATATTGTAAAAGATCCATTCTTAAAAAAATTGAATTGAAAAAAAAAAAGATTTTGTAGGACCAGATATAAGACAAAATGTCGGTCTTAAAAGTAATTGAATTGATTGAAAAAATAAATAATAGACTTTTAGGACCGGATATATTTTAAACGGTCGGTCTTAAAATCAATTGAATTGAAAAATTTGAAATAAATTTTAGACCTCATATTTATTAACTCCTCATACCTCTCTATCCTTATTAAACTCCTCATACCTCGTAACTCAACATATATACCTCTCTGTCCTTAGTAACTCCTCACAATCTCGTAACTCCACACTACGTGGCTCTCTGCCCCAATTGCTCAAACCATGGTTAGATACAAGAGAACCGCTCGTAAGGGTGCTCTTACTCCTAATGCTCGTGCCTTCCGTAGATCGTTATACGGTGCGCCTCCTCCATCAAGAGTGTGTTCTATTGTGACAAAGGAGTCTCGGGTCATTGGACCCATTGTTATTTCGGATGATGAAGAGATTGCCGCACCCCCCTCCACCCTTTAGATCATGAAGAGGTTCCTGCTCCCCCTCTCCGACTAGTTGGCCCCAACGCGCCTACCGCTAACCCCTTTGCTCTTTCCTCTAATGATGCATTGCGGCTGATGCGAATAAGACAGGAACTTGCTGATATCCGGCGGGAATTTAATGCTTTTCACGCCGATATCGCCAAGGATGTTTAGTCAAATTCTTGTTTTTGATAATTTTCTGCTTGTTTTTCTTTTGTATTTTTTCTTGTGTACGTGCATATTCTCCAGTAATGTATGAAGCATTAAGAACTAAGCTTGTGTCCTTTTTTTGTTCATATTCTCAAGTTTTCCTTTAATTTTTGTTTCATTGAGTTGCTGTAGCGCTGCCAAAGCCAATAGTCTTTTTTAAAAAAAATATGAGGACTTTTAGGACCGGATGTTTAATAAAACTCTAGTCTTAAAATTAAATGAATAATAAAACATTAGGACCGCTAAGCTTGTGTCTTTTTTTTGTTCATATTCTCAAGTTTTCCTTTAATTTTTTTCATTGAGTTACTGCTGCGCTCGACAAAGCCAATCATCTTTTTTTTTAAAAAAAATGAGGACTTTTAGGACCGAATGTTTAATAAAACTCCGGTCTTAAAATTAAATGAATAATAAAAAATTAGGACCGGCGTTTTGTAAACGTCCGGTCTTAAAAATGTAATTATATATTTAGGACTGTCTACTTTATAATTAACCGGTCTTAATAAAATCCAAAATACTAAAACATGTCTCTGACGCGCCGAATATCAAATTTCCCTCTCAGAACTTCTCTTGTCGCGCCGAAAGTGATTACTCGTGTTCTGTCTCCGGTGTTTTTGTGTTGCTTCGTCGACGCTTCGCGTTGCTCTCTCGACAATCACTTTTGGTTCCTTAGTTAAACGTCTATTGACCAAGTTGTAAGAGGTGTTTCGGTTAAATAACTTTATGGTTTTTCGGGTTGAACGAAATCGATGAAATGTTCTAGTGGGTTTCTCTGTTGTTAATGAATATTGTATTTTGAAGATTATATTTGCGCTTTTGACCTACCCAATGACCAACAAATGTTTTTAGGTTACTCTTGCTGTAACGCAACATCAACGTTCATGGCGGGAGAAGAAAGACTCCGCAAACCATTTGAATTTATATGCTACAAAGTGAGTCCACATTTAATTTCACGCGATGCATTTAATTTCCTCGTCATGCTTTAATTTTTCTTCTTGGATTCACTTTGATATTTATGACCAAAAGTGTTTCTTCGTTATGCATTTAATGGGCAAGTTTCTTCGTTGAGCATAAATATGAATTTGGTGTTTCCTTATTTTATATCCGTGTCATAAATAGGAATTCTACTATGGATCACGGTTGGATAACTGCGTTACGGACAAGTGTTGAATATCAAAATGGGGTGAGGGAATTTATAGAATTTGCTAAACAAAATGCCCATGATGATAGTGGGAAGTTTTATTGCCCTTGTGTAAAATGTTTGAATGACAGGCGACTAAGTCCTGAAGTTATCTATACACATTTAATTTGTGAAGGATTTTGTAAGACTTATAAAGTATGGGTATGGCATGGTGAAAAAATACCAAGTGGGTCTCAACATGAGGAAGTGGCCTATAATGATAATGACACGGATATGGATGATCACATAGAGGACATTATTCGTGATGTAGGAGAAGAGGCTTTTCATCAATCACATGCATATGGTAATATGTGCAGTGATGCAGAGACCCCGCTATACCCTAGTTGTAAAAAATACCAATTGTTGAACGCTGTATTGAAATTAGTAAGCTTGAAGGCACGCCATGGATGGAGCGATAAGAGTTTTTCTGAAATGCTTAAGGCTTTTAAGGACATGCTTCCGAATGATAATGTGTTGCCGCATCGATACTATGATGCTAAGAAAATACTCTGTCCACTGGGGATGGAGTACAAAAAGATCCATGCATGCCCGAATGATTGCGTATTGTATAGAAAAGAGTTTGAAGAGAAGCAAAATTGTCCGATATGTGAAACACCAAGGTACAAGTCAAACAAGGGGCCTGCAAAAGTGTTGTGGTATCTTCCAATCATACCAAGGTTCAAGCGGTTGTTTGCGAATGAAAATGATGCAAAGAATTTGAGGAATCATGCAGATGAGAGGATTTCTGATGGAAAGCTTCGACATCCGGCCGATTCTTCTCAATGGAAGAAAAATCGATCATTTATTTCCGAACTTCGGCGAAGAACCTAGGAACCTTAGGCTTGCCCTTAGCACGGATGGCATGAATCCATATGGAAGCCTTAGCAAAGCATACATAGTTCATGGCCTGTGCTCCTTATTATTTACAACTTATCTCCAATGTTATGCATGAAACGAAAGTACATCATGCTGTCTTTGTTGATTTCGGGACCAAAACAACCCGGAAATGACATTGATGTTTACCTTGACCCTTGATCGAAGACTTGAAGGAGTTGTGGGAAGAAGGTGTCGATGTTTTTGACTCTTTCAAGAAGGATGTGTTTAAACTACGAGCCATGATATTTTGTACTATAAACGACTTCCCAGCATATGGGAACTTGTCATGGTATAGTGTAAAAGGCCATAAAGCATGTCCGGTTTGTGAAGAAGGCACACGCTACCATCAACTTCAACATGGAAGAAAGACGGTTTATCTTGGACATAGGAGATTTCTTCGATGGGACCACCCATATCGTCGATTAAAGAAAGCCTTTTTTGGTGGCCAGGAGTATGAAGATGCTCCGGTGGCATTGACGGGGGAGCAAGTTTATGAAAAGGTGAAAAATATCAATGTCATCTTCGGTAAGGCGCAAAGAGTAGAAAAGAAACAAATATATGGAAAAAGATATCTCGTATTCTTCGATCTTCCATATTGGCGCAATCTTGATGTGAGACACCGTATTGATGTCATGCATGTGGAGAAAAATGTATGTGATAGTATTGTTGGCACGCTTCTCAACATACAAGGTAGTTCCAAGGATGGTGTGAAGGCAAGATTGGATTTGCAAGTAATGGGAATACGCGAAGACTTACATCCAAGGCCATACAGGAAGAGAACTTATTGTCCCCCAGCTTCTCATACTTTGTCTAAGAATGAGAAACGAAGTTTTTGTGAGTGTTTACATGGCACAAAAGTTCCCTCGGGGTATTCTTCAAATTTTAAGAGGCTTGTATCGATGAGGGACTTGAGATTAGTAGGCCAAAAGTCTCATGATTGTCATGTCTTGATGCAATGGCCTACTCCCAGTAGCTATTCGAGGCATCGCCGAATATGATCTTCGGGTCGTTTTGACTAGACTTTGTGTCTTCTTCAATGCGGTTTGTAGTAAAGTTTTCGAGATTGAAAAGTTGGATGAATTGGAGAATGAAGGATATCTTATCTTGTGCCACCTTGAGAAGCTTTTTGTTCCTACCTTTTTTGACATCATGGTTCATCTAATTGTTCATCTAGTGAGGGAGATAAAGTTGTGCGGACCTATCCATTTACGGTGGATGTACCCAATTGAAAGATCTATGAAATTCCTAAAAGGGTACGTGAAGAACGCATACCGGCCAGAAGCATCAATTGTTCAGAAATATGTTTCTGAAGAAGCCATGGAATTTTGTCAAAATTATTTGGCCAAAGTAAGACATATTGGGCTTCCAAAACTTCAGCATGCTGAAGGGGGTAGACGAGGGGCTTTAGTAAAGAGTGTGGATCCTGATGGATTGTCACAAGTCCACTTATACATCTTGAATAATGTTGATGAAGTTCAAGCCAGCATAGCTGCTCATAAAGAAACTGTAAGGAAAGAAAATCATCAAATGACTGAACAAAGGTTGATTAGGGAGCATAACAGAACTTTTGCAAACTGGTTCAAACAAAAGGTCGAGGGAGAGGAATGTGTTTCTGATACAATCAAATGGTTAGCCCGTGGTCCTGAGGTTGATGTCATAAGTTGGAATTCGTATGTGATCAATGGTTATACATTTTACACGAAGTCCCTAGATGATAGGAGCACCGTCCAGAATAGTGGTGTTATGTTAGAGGTTGAATCTATGCACTTCTCTAGTTCGAAAGACAAGAGGCCTTTATTGGCAGTCATGCCATATTATGGGGTTATTGAAGAGATTTGGGAGGTAGACTATGTTAAAATTAGATTTCTCATTTTCAAATGCAAGTGGGTTAATGTCAATAATGGTGTTCAGATCGATCGGCTAGGATTTACATTAGTCGATGTCAATGGTAGAAGTTTTGGTGATGAACCATTTATTATGGCGAGACCTGTGCAAAACAAGTGTTCTATATCACCGATCAAGAAAATAAAATGTGGTCTCGTAGCTCTCCAAGAAAAAAGGGTCATTGATATTGATGAGGAAAGTCATTCAAATTATGGTCTTCCTGAGAGTACTCCTTTTTCAAGGGGTCTACCGGAAATGAACGAAGAAGATGAAGCGGATAATGAACCCGGCATAAAAAATGATCATCAAGAAGGGATATGGGAGGATATCGCTTTATAAAAGAGTCAATATAATTCATAAGGTAATATTCATATGAAAACTTCTTTGAAAACTTTAAGGTTTTTACTATATTATATTCTTTCTACGTTCTTAAACAATGTCACTGACTATGAAGTTTGTTCTTATTTTATTTTTGTGGCAGGATCGGATGCAAAGGGGCATGTTATAAAAGAGGATGTTACGTTGTTTGGTGGGAATCAGATGAAGGCATGGTGAATATTATATTGGACATGTATGTTGTATTTGTAACTGATTGTATTTGGATTGTAAGTACGTTATCTTATTGTATAAATTAATTTAGGTGTTGTAGTCATAATATATTCATTAATTTAAGAAGCGAAATAACTCATGGTGAATATTATTTGTATTCTTTTTCCCAGTTCAATTTATTCAAAATTGTTCATAGCTTGTACTTAAAGTATCGACTTTTATGTGCTGGATTGGGTGGTGGATTTGTGAATATTGATCGGGAAGAACGAACGGGGGAAAACATTCGGGAAAATTTAGACCGGTAATAAATAGGCCGGTCTTAAATGTTCAACTGTTAAGACCGGATGTATCCATATGTCCGGTCTTAAAGGTCATGTGTACATATTTGATATTAAGCCGGTCTTAAAAGTTTTTTTTTAATACCGGTGTTTATACGTCCGGTCTTAAAATTCAATTTTTAAGACCGGACAATTTATTGTCCAGTCTTGAAAGTCAGTCTTTTAAGACCGCGTATAATTAGTCGTCAGGTCTTAGAAGCCGCTATTTTTCAGACTGGGTATATTTTTGTCCGGTCTTAAAATTTTGATCTTTTAAGAGCGGTCGAGTTTTTGCCCGGTCTTAAAAGTTGGGTTTTAAGACCGAACAAAAAATATTTCAACCTTATTTAGTCCGACTTTTAAGACCTAATGTTTTAAATGTCCGGTCTGAAAGAGTTTCTTTAAGACCGGTTATAGTCCGGTCTTAAATGTGGACTTTTAATACCTGCAGGAACAAGACCGGTCGATGGTCCGGTCTTACGATGCCTTTTTGTCCGGTCTTAAAGTCCTTTTTTGCACTAGTGAAACAATGAATATATACACACATTCCACTAGTCCTATTTATAAGGCAGGGAGAGAAGAAATTGTTTGGTTCTATTTATAAGACACTTAATAAATTTTCCATATCAATGTACATTTTTTCCCTTAATTTATTATTATGTTGACCTTGTTCTCATAGGTTATATACAATATATATTATATAGGGATAAAGTTATAAATTTGTTGAATTTTGTGGCAATGTTAATAATGTTTAAAGTTTTTCTTAAATTGTGTAAAATATGCTTGAACTTCCTTATGAATAGGATAGACAGTATATAATAATTAGTGTGCAAGACTAGCGAGGGAAGCATAATGGGAGCATCAGTAGAATGAATTAACGGTTCCGAGTCCGGAAAATGCGAGAAGACGTAATTGGGGTGGAGAAAAAAGACGAAGGGGTGGTGATAATCGGGTTTGGGCCTCTAATATCTTTTTTTTCCCCTTTTTATTAATTTATATAACATGATTAACATTTGATAAGTTAGGTTTCTTATCTTTTGAACTAGTGTAGAAAGTTATTTTTTTCAACGGCTACTAGTTTCATTGTTCTTTTCTTTTCTTTTCTTTTTTGACATCATTTTCAATTGTAAATGAATCACACTGCTTCTAGTAGTTGCAGCTGCTATCGTCCAATAGTGACTAGAGCCATCATGTAATATCCTGAATTTTGGACCTAGCAATTTTAGAATTTGCCTGTGACAAGATTTTCATGTTAATTATTGTATGAAGCTAATTAATATTATATTATTGAAATATATGGAATTTTTCATTAAATGTAAGGAAAATGGTATTTGTTCTCATCTAATTGGCTAATAAAGGATTATCATTATGAAGTAGCATGAGATGACAATAGAGAATTCAAAAACATATACACATGGCAAGATTAAAGTGATTATTAGTAAAATATCTTTGACTTGGAGGAAATAAAATTATCACATGATAAACAAGGGGGTATCTAGAATATGTCCACATGTCCTCTTATAAATTAAAGACTTGTTGAAGGGACACTTGGACACCTTCATCAACCAAAGAATTAAAGAAATTGACACCTAAGTAGACACATGGAAGGTGGGTAATTATGGAAGGGACACCTAAGTGTCCATGTGGCAATATAATATTTAAAGAAAATTGTTGAAGACACATGTATACATTTAATTAAGTAAAAGGGGACACCTAATCACCTTCTTCATTAAGCAAGACAGTACAACCACAAAATAAGCATGTGATTAGAAGATAATCCCTTAGTTTGACAAGTGTCATAACGGGATTTGAATTGGACTTGAAAAGAATATTTCAAGAATATAAAGGACTTCTCCTCCCATTTGGCAAACAAGAAGGTGCCACACACATACAAGAAAGGAGAGTGTTGGGAGAATCCTAAGCAAGAAGAAGTACAAGGAATATTGAGTTAAGGTAAGGAAGTTATGGAATTTATTACACTTTCTTCAAGTTTATTATGTAATTATGTGCAAGGTCTTAGTTAACATCCTTTTATGATATTATTGAAGCCCTATTCACCCTCACAAAGAAGTTCAAGAAGAGGTGGTGAAAGAAGTAAGGACTTAGAACAAGTAAGTCATCCTCCTAATCTCTTGTGATCTTGAAAGAGATTTTGGCCAATAACTAGAACACGATGATATGATTTTATTTTGGTGATTTTGATGGTTTTAAATTGTTTAAAATGAAATTTTGTATAAGGAAGAACATGGAATATGATTTTGGAAGTATTAAGGTCAAAACATGTGGAAATACAAGTTAAGTAGCTTTAAAACCAACAGGGGTATTTTTGGAAACAGGGAATAAATTATGTGTCCTTGGTCTTGACAAGTATTTTTAGTCAAAAATAGACATGTCAAGGGTTATGTAGATTTTTGGAACACCTCAATCGGATTTTTCTACAATTAGTTATGAATTTTTGAAGTCGAGACAATTTTTTGAAATTTCTGGACCTTGTGCAAAAATTAAGAGAAAATAACTAATGAAGGGATACTCATTAATAAAGAGAATTAATGAGTTTCAAATAGTGAAAAGACCCTTTATACAAGTGTATAGTTACGTATTTTAAAGGAAAAGATTATATTGGCAATAAGACCGTTTATATTACATTACTTTAGGTCTATCATTCCTATTTAGTAGCCGGGAGTTTGTTATTCGACTGATCAGTTGTTTGCAAGTAAGTAACCTTAATCTCATATACTTTGTATGACTTTGTATGTATGTTTTATTATGATTGTGTATACATTCGGTGTTATTGTGTTTCCAAGCGCTTTGGTACCGGAACCCGCTGTGTGCAACCCCTGGCATGGTTATGTGCCTTATTGAGTAGTATATGTTATGTGTGACTGATCGTTCGGTTTAGGCTGTATGCGACCTTTGAATGCTGTATGATTTATGGTTTTCTTACATACTCTGGATATGACATTAACGATTACTCTGGGATCCTTCGGGATTTCAGTCTCTGTTGTTACCTATATGATGTACAGTTAATGGAAATAGCTCCCAGGCGGATATTAGCAGATGAAGGTGTTGGGCTAGTTCCAGAATATTCAAAGAATTGCTGTAGAGATTGTGTAATTATATTTTAACCAAGATTTGTAATTTATTATCAGTATACTACATCCAAACTGTTTTACCACTACGTTGCGCTATATTGCTTTGATCTGTGATATTATTGGAAAAGTGTAACAGTTGGATTTAATAAATAAGAGATATCACATTACTTGCCACCTATGAAGGTGAGGCCGGTAAAGGTGTAATAAATCAAAAATAATTTTCAACTGCAATATACACTGTACATTGTGAGTATGTGAAATAAGTTTTAATTTGACTAAACTTACGTGAACATACTTAAGATAAGCATGTTCAAACAGGTAGTAATGTAAAAAAAAAGAAAAAAAAAATGCCGATAATGATTACTGATGTGCAACAAAAAGTGAAACTGAAGCCAAGGAAATTAAATATCCAATCATTCTCAACAACAACAACCACAATATCCCACTAGGTGGTTATCCACTCATTCTCAACAAAAGAAACCAATTTAGTTTGACAAGAAAAAATCAATAAACAAGCACAAGAACTAATTTTTTTGCTCAGCAGCACAAGAACTAATAAGGAAAAGAAAATTGACAAGTTTAAAACTTTCTTATATCCCATTTAGATTATTCTTCCACTTCAGTGTAACTTGTGAGAGCGCCTTTGTGGAAGAACCATCTTCGTTAAGGGCATTAATGGAAGCATCACTTAAAGCCATCATTCTCTTGCGAATCTCCTTTACCTTCTTCACCTTCCATCAAACTCTTCACCAATTTAGCAATCTCTTCCCCTTCCACAATGCCGTTTTCACTAACTTTAGGCCTCAAAGCAACCTTAAGACCATCAGTTAAGAAAACAGCATTCATTTTTTGCTCTGCAAAAAGTGGCCACGCTATTAATGGCATTCCCTTCTGGATACTCTCAAGTGTGGAGTTCCATCCACAGTGACTCAAGAACCCACCCACTGAACCATGACTGAGGATTGAGATCTGAGGTGCCCAAGAAGGAATAACAAAACCTTGCTCTTTGGTTCTGTCCAAAAAGCCTTTTGGTAAGAAGTCTAAAGGGTTCTCATTTCCTGAACCAAGGTAAGCTGCACTAGTAACATTACTTGGTGCTCTGAGAACCCATAAGAATTTCTGACCACTCAGTTCCAAGCCGTGAGCTAGCTCATTGATTTGGTCTTGGGACAGGGTCCCACCACTTCCAAAAGAAACATATAAAACAGAGCTAGGTGGTTGATTATCCAACCACTTCAGACACTCTGAGCCGGTTGCTTCACTGTTTGACCCGGTTTGAGTGATGGGTCCGATCGGATATACAGGGGGATAAACACTTTCTTTCCGTGTCATGGCTTTAATGGCCCTTTCTTCCATTTCCGTGAAGCTGTTAACCAATAGCCTATCAACAGATAACAATGTCTTGGTTCGTTGGAGAAACATTTTGTAAGATTCATTGGACCGATCTTGAATCGGGTCAGGGAGATCACTACCATATAGTGGAACACAACCTGGAAGATGGATAGGTTCTGGTACGTCTCTGAACTCACCAGAATTCTCTTCGTGGAGGGTTGGAAGATGAAGGCAGAAGGAAAGTGTTAAAGCACCTGAATAGAAGTAAATGAAAGACAAAGTGTTTAGTTCGTTCACTAAACTTAGTGCCTCAGTTGCAAAAGGGTCTACAACTATAGCAGCCAAATGAGATTTGGAATTCAAGGACTTCAACTCGTGTTTTAAAGATGGCAAAGATTTGGTCACTGCGAGTTGAATTTGGACTGCTAAGTTGGCATCTTTGGGTAGGTCTTGTTTGGTGATAGGAGGAAGAAAAATGAATTGGATGTTTGGAGGAAGATTTTGAAGGTAGGCTATGGAGGAAGAAGGAGGAGATTCTATTGAGAGGATGATGAAAGTGACATGAAAATCTGGGTGAAGCTGAACAAGTCGCTTGGAGAACTCAAGAAGAGGAATCATATGGCTAAATCCAGGACTTGGAACAACGGCTATGTGAGTGGTTTTCTCCATGAGAATTTCAAAACAAAGCCTTAGGAACGATGAAAATTTGGATCTAAGTTTGTAAATTTGTTGTCTTCTGTGTTTGATGAAAGACTTCAAGATTTTATGCGCTTATATAGAAGACATGTGATGTTATAAAGTAATTATTACTTGTTCGGAGCGCTTGTCGTTTAGCTCTAGAAACTTCTTAACCCGTCGTGGGACTGACCAGGTGGCTGTTGACTTGTTTCTGTATTTGCCTTTGATTTTGATACTTCAAATTTCGGTCGAAGTGGAAGTGGTGACGTAAGTGATCACATAGGCCAGTCTTCTAGATAATAATATTGAATATTCTACGATACTTCTTTTCTCTTGGGGAGCAAGAGCTTGAATTTTTTTTAAAAAATGAGATACATCGAATGTAATGAAACAAGAATAAATTAAAGGTGAATCCTATGTAATCATCTTTGACCTCTCTCAAGAAAATATTTGATCCGATCCTTAAAGTTTCCGAAAGTTTCCAATAATTTGAACCAAATTTGTTCGGACGCAGCTTTGGTCCTTTGTGGGGTACTGTCTGCTGCCATCCTTTACTTAAAACACAGTGTCGTTTTGGCGCAAAACTGTATTGGTTCCCTCTTTTTTTTTTTTTTTGGGAAAATATACTTTAGGGAACTGACGGGTACTGGAAAAAAAGTATTTTATGATCTTAGGAAATAATTTTAGATCTTGAAAAAATATTTGGGATCTTGATTTGAATGTACTAAAAAGATATTACTTAGATACTGAAAAAATACTTTATGATCTTGAAAACTTATTTTAGGATCTTGAAAAAATAGTTCAAGTATTAACTGATACTAAAAATATATTTCAAGATATTTTTTTCAAGATCCAAAAATAATTTTTCAAGATCATGAAGTATTCTTTCAATATCATGAAGTATCTTCTTTTTAGTACCAGTCAGTGCCTTGAAATATTTTTTCAAGATCATAAAATAATTTTTCAAGATCATAAATTATTTTTTTAGTACTGATTAGTATCATGAAGATCAATCAGTGCCTTGAAATATTTTTTCATAGAAAAAAAAAGAGGGAACCAGCTGGATTTTGCGCCAACATGCCGCCAAGCAAAGGACGGCAGCAGATGGTACCCCCCCCAAAGGACCAAAGCCGCGTTCAATTTGTTCACACGTATAATCTTACACTAATAAGGAGCCAAAACTCAGTATCGCATTGCAGTTAACACTTAATTACACTTAGAAACGTTTCTGAGCCTTTTGACATGTATTCAATGTATTGGATTTATTGGTCTTTAACTTAATGTTTTATACAGGTTTGAGTAACACTTAAATTTTTTTTTTTTTAAAATGAGATACATCGAATGTAATGAAACAAGAATAAAGGTATTACTATGTTGGTTCCCTCTTTTTTTTTTTTTGGAAATAATACTTCAGGGACTGATGGGTACTGAAAAAATATTTTATGATCTTAAAAAATATTTTAAGATCTTGAAAAAATATTTCAAGATACTGACTTGTACTAAAAAGATATTACTAGATATTGAAAAAATACTTCATGATCTTGAAAAAATAGTTCAGGCATTGACTGATATTAAAAATATACTACAAGATATTTTTTTCAAGATCCTAAAATAATTTTTCTAGATCATGAAGTAAATTTTTTTTTTTGGTCAGGCATGAAGTATTTTTTCAATATCATGAAATATCTTCTTTTTAGTACCCGTCAGTACCTTGAAATATTTTTTTAAGATCCTAAAATAATTTTTCAAGATAATGAATTATTTTTTTAGTATTGGTTAGTATCATGAAATATCAATCAGTGCCCTGAAATGTTTTTTCATAGAAAAAAGGAGAGAACCAGCTGGGTTTTGCGCCAACAGAGCGCCATTTTAAGTAAAGGTGGCAGCGGATGGTACCCTGCAAAGGACCAAAGCCTCGTTCAATTTGTTCACGTATAATCTTACACTAAGGAGCCAAAACTCAGTACCGCATTGCAGTTAACACTTAATTACACTTAGAAACGTTTCTGAGCCTTTTGACATGTATTCAATGTATTGGATTTATTGGTCTTTAACTTAATGTTTTATACAGGTTTGAGTAAAATATAATGACCTCTAGTAAGATCTACAAAAAAAGATCGTATTAGCCACGAAACTTTGTCACGGAAAAATTCCGTGGGAAATTACCCACAGAATTCCGTGGGTAATTTCCGTGGCTAAAAATTTGCCACGGAATTAGCTACGAATTCCGTGGGTGACTTAAATTACCAACGAATTTTCATTGAAAATTAGCCACGGAAAAATTCCGTGGCAAATAAATACGTGGCATATTGTCCCGTTATGCCAAGTATTTCTTTGCCACGGAAATTATTCCGTGGCTAATTTCCATTTACCCACGGAAATTAGCCACGGAATTCGTGGTAATCGAAATTACCCACGGTAATTTTTCGAAGCAAATTTCCGTGGCTAATACGATTTTTTTTTGTAGTGAGATTTGTTAATTTTACATAGACCTCTCCTTATGTTTTTAAACCTAGATCTAAATTTTAACACAGTTAATAAAATTCCTTCAAATATGTTAAAATACGTAATTTTATTATTTAAAATTAGACAAAATCCCAATTAAATATAGTAATTCAAATACTTAAATCCAGATTCAGGACTACACTTTAGAAAAATTCCTAATATGGACAAGAAGCCTAGTAATGAATATTTTTAATATTGATAGAAGATCATAATGCCCTTCTATAGTTAAAAAAATTAAAGTTAGCCAGGTTAGGCCTTATTTTAGTTTCGATTATTTGAGCTGTATCTAATTATAATTTTTCCATAATTCAATTACATAACCATAGAGCTTTTGTTAAGCCATTATTAGCCAATCGTGTGAGATGACAAAACTGTGCTCGAAGGTGACTTGCAGCCAGGGAAATATAGGGTTTGTTTGATTTCATTTTCAATAAACAGTTTTTTGTTTTGTTTTTTAAAACTATTTTTTTTTTTGTAAAACTGTTTTAATAAGTTGTTTTCAAAAACAAAAACAAAAAGTTATTTTTAAAAACTATTAAAAAAAAAACATTTTTTAGGTGTTTTTTTTCTATTTTTTATTTTTTGAAGCCGCCATTTATTCACTATAGATACTACACTAGGCCACACCCACCACCACGTTAGTGCCGGCGATGACTGCTACTGCTACTTTAAAAACATAGTATTTTTTAAAATACAAATATCCAAATATTTTTTTTTTTTTTTCAAAAATTGTTCTCAAAAACAATTTTATAAATTTGTTTTGAAAAAAATAGAGAACGGAATCAAACAACCCCTTAATAGTTTATTGTTTCATATCTCTGAAAGCTTATTTTCTCTTATTATGTGCGTGTTTCTTTTCTCCAGCTTTGATGGTTACAATCCCCTAATAGGTTTTCACTTTGATCTTATTTCCTGTGACAATATGTGTTGTGCTTTTGTTTCGAAACAAACTTTGGATATTTGTTGAATATTCCTTATGATGCTAACATAGTTTTTGAAGTGACTTTGTAGCTCAATTTGGGTATACACAAATTGTTGAGAATTTGTTTCATAAAAGGAAGTTAATCCCCGTGACATAGCTTATGCTATATGGAAAGTGATTAAATATAAATATATAGCCCTTGAGGGAAATTACATAGTTGAGGGGCACCATAAATGTTGGTATCGTGTGCGGTGGATTTCCGTTGTATTGAGATATATGGATGTTAACTGAATTTCAGTTTTATATGAGAAAATCTACTAGTAGCCTAAATAAATTATTATGTGATTCTGAGTTTGGTATTGTGGAATTTGGCAAAATTTGGAGGCTAAGTTGTTGAAAAACTCTTGGCAAATATTTTGGTGGAAAACCGATACTTAATGTCGATAAACTGTACTAGCCAAATGACAATATCCATTGTGAAGAACAATGATGAAAATGAAATCTTTTGGGATATTATGTGAATAAGTAAGCTTAAAAATTGTGAAGTTATCTCAATCGATTTGTGAGGATTAAAAGTTGACTTGCGGATCCGTTAACAAAACTTCGAGAAGAATTAAATTAGCTGAGGAGATTGGGATTGAAGCCAATTCAAAATTAACAGCAATGGTCAACCCAACATTAGTGATTGGTGAACCCATGAAGAAGGTTCATATGGGTTAAAAAAAAGTCATTCGCACTAAATAAATTGCTAGTCCCTTCCTATAGTTTGGGAAAGTGCTAGAATGCATTTTGGTAAGGCTGAGCAAAGGCTTTTAATGATTTCATAATCCTACAAGAATGTATGCTAATTGTAGGTACATTTCATGAAATCACCTCTACAAATGTAGAGTGGGGCTGCTCTAATGAGATCGTGGAAAAATCTCTAGAGTATTTGTTATGCACTAGGCACGCATATGCCCATTTTAATGTGGAAAGCTGACGTTGATAGTGGAAATGTGGGAGGTATAATTTGACTCTTAATGCCTCTAAAAATCTAATGTAGAAAGATTGTGTATGAAATACATGGAATCCTTAGAGAGATCTAGTAGAGAGCAAAAGGAGTTTGCCTCTAGTGTTAAGTCAAGTGTTCAAAATATTGGGTTACATGCGAGTCAAATTCTTTCTACCCTTGAGACTATGGGGCAAGATAATTCCTCAAGCCTGGTGACCACTTCTTATACTGATAATGATTATTGTGAGGAACTTGAAGGTGTGGAATTACATGAGACTATGGATAATGTAGAAAGTGATTGTGAGCTTCAAATTTATTTAGATGAGAATAATGGGTGTCTAGAAGAGGTTCTAGCTATGGAGCCTAAGGATTGTGATTTTGGTGATCAAATTAATGTGGATATCCCAAGAGTTGTTGTTCATAACTCTCCTATTGAATTGTTAACTCTTACTGAGGAGAGTCAAGTTGATTTTATTGGATGCTCTAAATTCTTGGATGTGCCTATGTTTATTTTCAAAGATATGCATGTTGTGCTTTATTTGAATTCAGTGAATACTTATACTCCAAGATTGTCTATGATTAAGGAAGTACAAGTAATTAACTTGAATGATCAATTTTGGTGTGTGATACCTTGTTGCTTGAAAAGGAATGAAGACAAGGTAATTATGGTGTTTGATACTTATTATTAGAAGTTGTTTTGAGCAGTCTAGCTGAAGACTTTAAACTTAGCGCTTCTTGGGAGGCAACCCAAGGTTTCAGTTGATGTTTTGTTTGATTTTGTAGGACTGTTGATAGCCCTTGATGATGTGTTCCACTTTGGTAGCATGGATTGAGAGTGCAAGTCAAGGACAAATAGGGGAGTTTTCTTCTACTTTTCTTTGATCTGTTTTATTTGATTGTTGATGATATATTGCTTGGGAATGAG
Organism: Acacia melanoxylon; assembly: GCA_019022615.1. NCBI lineage: Eukaryota > Viridiplantae > Streptophyta > Magnoliopsida > Fabales > Fabaceae > Acacia > Acacia melanoxylon. Next base: position 10,395,367 of record JAFJYJ010000010.1, read on the forward strand.
TGCTGGTCTTAGTTGGATATGCATGTGATGACTGTTTGTGATGACTATTGACTAACTGTTAGCACTTGAGCTATTTAATTGGTGGAAATTTGAAATCTCTGAAATTGGTGTTACCCTTACACTTATATATGGTTGCTCTTCACTTCCATTACTTTTTGTTACTTGTTCACATTGAGGACAATGTAACATTTAAGTGTGGGGGTGAGGGTATCCTGGATTTTACATGACTTTCCTTGTCCTCAGATTTTCTTGAAAAAAAAAATTCCTATGGAAGTTTGAATTCTATTCATGAGCATTATCATAATTGGGTTAATTTGAACATGAAAAGGAGTGAGTTTGATTGGGAATTAATTCTATATTCTTTGAATGTTAGTAAAGAGATAAATATTTGGTTTTGGTATTTTACTTTAGGATGTCAAAGAACCTGTGAGGAATTTGAGCCTTAATTTTCATCTTTATAAGAGAGAGTACACCTATTGTGATTTCATCTCTAGAACTTGTCTTGAATCTCTTTTGAAATTTGAAATCCCTTTGCATGCACAAAGATGATTTAGGCATTCATTTCATAGCTAGTTTGGCCAAATGTCCATCCTTATCACATGAAAATCATTTGTTTACCCCATTTGAGCCTTTATTTTTTAAAAAAAAAAAAAAAAAAAAGAAAAGAAATTTGCATAGAATAAATAGCCCTTTGTTTTAGATATGCAATTTTTATATCTTTTTCCTCCCATTCATTTTTTTCCACTTTAGTAAGTGCTAAGTGAACCAATTTAAAAGAGTGAAGGAGTTAGAAAGTCAACACTTTAAGAGTATGTGTAGATAGTGAAAAGCAAAAAAACAAAAACAAAAAGAAACAAAAAGAAAAAGAAAAAGGAAGAAAGAAAAAAAAATAGAAACAAAGAATATATGAAAAAAAAAGATCCAAAAAAATAAAATAAAGATTGTTGAGGTCAAAAGAATAAAGTTTGTTTATATATAGTTTTAGTGAGTTTATTTTCTCCTCGTGGGTATTCCTTCATTCTTCATCATGAATTTCATTAAATTACTTGGCACTAATTAAAGTATTTTCCCATACCATTTGATCACTTTCATTTCATTATCCTACCTTGATCATTAAAACCTTGAAAAAGTCTTTTTGATTTGAGTGTGCAATTGGATAATATAAAGTGGAGATTGAGATGATAAACAAACTTATGGTAGATAAGTTGCAATAGGTGGAATTGAGTGAAACACAAGCCCTTCAATATTTTGAGAGATGAGTGTAAACACTTGACTTGTGAGAGTCATTCTATTGTGATTTATCTTTGCCAAATTAATTGTCTTGCTACTTGCATTTTTGGAAGGTGGAATCGATTTCTGAGAAAAATTTGATTCTTGAATATTTGAATTGATTTCAATTTTATAGTGCTTGCTTTAAAAATTTTGCTTCCATGGTTTTCTTAAATTTGGTTATTTTAGAATTTAAAATCTTGAGGACAAGATTTGATACAAGTGTGGGGTGTGATGACTTCCCATTTTTAATAAATTTGAGACATATTTTAATATATTTGGGGAGTCATCAATGCTAAATTAAAGGGATTTATTAGAGATTTTGATAAGATATCAATTTGGCACATTATTTAGGAGATTTCAATTTAAAATAAAAAGCTTTTAAGTTTAGGAAATAAATAATAGTACTAGGAAGTTTTCTAAAAAATAAAAATTTAGTTTTATTGTTATGATTATTATTATTAGATGATTACCTTTTCTTTTTCATAATTAGGCACGGAGCATGTGGAGATGAGATTTAGAAAGTTTGACTAAAAGTATAAAGTGGATTGGATTGAATTAAATCAAATGAGCCCACGAAATTGAAGACGGGGAAGACCTAAATTGATGGTGGAGACGAATTGAAAAAGAAAAGAAGCAGAGGCGGTAATTGAATGGAAGGAGTTTTGGATTTAATGCAAATGGGCCCACGGATGGAAAGAATGGAAGACCTTGGAGAGTTGAAAAGAGAGAAATCAATTGAGGTGTGAGCAAATTCGGCCCAACGTATCTATCACATCTTTAAGCATTTGGAATGAAGACCGTGGGACCCACAAGCAAAAGAAACCTAAAGATATATCTACTAAAAGGCAAAGGCACGACTTGGGGGATATATTCTCGTTGGGCAATTTGGTGGCAGAAAAAAAAAAAGGGAAAATCTATCTTGGGGCCCTTTTTGGGATAAGTTTATGAAATTTTTACAACTAAAACAGTCATATTTACAACAATATAAGCTCTCCATTTACAACTAAAAAAAGTCACATTTTCAACAATATTTTTACAACTAAAATAGTCATATTTACAACAATATCGGCCCGTTAACAACTAAAACATTTAATGAAAAATCCCAAAAAGGCCCCTAGGGCCCTTCGGGTTTTCCGAATCTTGGGGCCCTTTTTGGGATTTTTTTTTCCCAAAAAGGGCCCCAAGATGGATTTTCCCAAAAAAAATAGCAGAGACGACGCACAGTGCAGAGAACGAGAGGCGCGACTTGGAGGAACATAGCATTCTTGCCGGCGGTTTCCTCTTCCACCAGGGTCGCCGGCGAGATCCTCCCTTCTTCCACCACCATCCAACTTCATCTCTCTCCTCACCATCTCGAGACACGCAGTAATTTAGAAGCTCCGAAGGCAGATTTGGACGAACAGAGAGTCCAAGAAATAGAAATTTGGACGACTTTGTTGCGGTGGAGTGGCTCGGCAGATTTGTTTCTTTGATCCTTTCGTCGTTTGTTGTTTGAATCTGGATTTAATTTTTTTGTCTTTGTTTGGATTTTGGTTGAAGCCATGTTGGGCTAATTTCCCTTTTGCAACTCAGAGGACCTTTGAACTTATAATTGTGGATTAGACTTTGTTTTTATTATTTAGTTATAATTAATATTAATTTTGGTTACTTAATCTTGTTCAGATTTATCTATTAGTGACTGTCATCATTGAAAATGAATTTGAGAATTAGGATTTACCTTGACGAAGAGAATTTTAATTAAGCTCTTAGATTAAGTAATATGGGATTAAATTGCGATTTAATTTGCGATTAGGATAGACATATACCTAATGACCCCATATAATTGTTGAGGAGTGTGTTCGAGATTTATTGCCTCTTGAGTAATTATGTTAGACATAACTAATTTTACTCAAGAGAGGGTTGTAAGTGGACCGACAGGCACTTATAGCTATTTATACTCGAGATTAACAAAATTGATATTAATGCTAATTAAATTAGTGGAATCAAGGTTTATGAAGCTAATAAGGGATTAGTGACTCTGGGTTGCTCATTTAATATTTGTGTTAGTTTGTTTATTTTAATTCTAGTTTTAATTTCTCTTCTCTTAATTATATTTGGTTTGCTCAACTTAAACGAAATTGTAAAATTAATGCTTAACCGAAGTTTGTGATACAAAGTCCTTGTGGGAACGATACTTTTCTTATCACTTTATTACTTGATACAGCCCGTGCAATTGCGGAGTTTATAGGCTATAAAGTTTTGCCCTATCAAGTTTTTGTGGCAAAACTTTATAGCCTATAAACTCCGCAAGTGCACGGGTCGTACCAAGTAATAAAGTGATAAAAAAAAGTATCGTTCCCACGAGGACTTGGTATCACAAACTTCGGTTAAGCATTAATTTTACAATTTCGTTTAAGTTTAGCAAACCAAATATAATTAAGAGAAGAGAAATTAAAACTAGAATTAAAATAAACAAACTAACACAAATATTAAATGAGCAACCCAGAGTCACCAATCCCTTATTAGAGTCATAAACCTTGTTTCCACTAATTTAATTAGCCTTAATATCAATTTTGTTAATCTCGAGTATAAATAGCTATAAGTGCCTGTCGTTCCACTTACAACCCTCTCTTGAGTAAAATTAGTTATGTCTAACATAATTACTCAAGAGGCAATAAATCTTGAACACACTCCTCAACAATTATATGGGGTCATTAGATATATGTTTATCCTAATCGCAAATTAAATCGTAATTTAATCCCATATTACTTAATCTAAGAGCTTAATTAAAATTCCCTTAGTCAAGGTAAATCCTAATTCTCAAATTCATATTCAATGATGGCCAGTCACTAATAGATAAATCTGAACAAGATTAAGTAACCAAAATTAATATTAATTATAACTAAATAATAAAAACAAAATCTAATCCACAATTATAAGTTCAAAGGGGGGCTTCAACCAAAATCCAAACAGCACAGAAAAATTAAATCCAGATTCAAACAACAAACGGAACGAAAGGGATCAAAGAAACAAATCTGTCGAGTCACTCCACTGCAACAAAGTCATCCACTTCTTCTATTTCTTGGACTCTCGTTCGTCCAAATCGCCTCCGGAGCTTCTAAATTACCGCGTGTTCGAGATGGTGAGGGAGAGATGAAGTTAGATGGTGGTGGAAGAAGGGAGGATCTCGCCGGCGACCCTGGTGGAAGAGGAAACCGCCGGCGAGAATGCTATGTTCCTCCAAGTCGCGCGCCTCTCGTTCTCTGCACTGTGCGTCGTCTCTGCTATTTTTTTTTTCTTCCACCAAATTGCCCAACGAGAATATATCCCCCAAGTCGTGCCTTTGCTTTTTAGTAGATATATCTTTAGGTTTCTTTTGATGTGGGTCCCACGGTCTTCATTCCAAATGCTTAAAGATGTGATAGATACGTTGGGCCGAATTTGCTCACACCTCAATTGATTTCTCTCTTTTCAACTCTCCAGGGTCTTCCATTCTTTCCATCTGTGGGCCCATTTGCATTAAATCCAAAACTCCTTCCATTCAATTACCGCCTCTGCTCTCTTCTTTTTCAATTCGTCTCCAGCCATCAATTTAGGTCTTCCTCGTCTTCAATTTCGTGGGCTCATTTGATTTAATTCAATCCAATCCACTTTATACTTTTAGTCAAACTTTCTAAATCTCATCTCCACATGCTCCGTGCCTAATTATGAAAAAGAAAAGGTAATAATCTAATAATAATAATCATAACAATAAAACTGAATTTTTATTTTTTAGAAAACTTCCTAGTACTATTATTTATTTCCTAAACTTAAAAGCTTTTTATTTTAAATTGAAATTCCCTAAATAATGTGTCAAATTGATATCTTATCAAAATCTCTAATAAATCCCTTTAATTTAGCATTGATGACTCCCCAAATATATTAAAATATGTCTCAAATTTATTAAAAATGGGAAGTCATCAAGTACACACTCAAGATTTGTTGGTTTATAGAAGCATGCTTTACTGACATCTCTATGCATACTAAGTGTTATCAGTCTAGGTCTGGTTCAAAGTCCAGAGGACCAACAGGGACAATGGTTATACACATGTGTGTAACTCAGCTAAGGTGTTCCTTTTGACACGTGGTGGATTGTTGCAAATAATGAGTGGATGTGTCATAAGGAACAAGCTAAGCCCCACTTTGCTTGGGACTATGGGGTCCAAGTAATGACAAGCGATCTTGGGCTAGTAAATAGACCAAGACGAGGAATAGGCCTACTCGCACGACAAAGGCGACCAGAAACGTAGTTGAAATCCAGTAATTTCCCCTCCCCCGTGTGCGAGTTAAATGTGGTACTTTTACCGGAAATATTTCTATGAAATATAAGATTAATTTGTATGATTTATTGCTACCTTAATGGATCATAAACACCTATTAATGTGTTTAATGACCTAATGACTAATAGTGCACTACTAGAAAACAAATTTCGTCGCAATTTGCGACGGAAAACCAATTCTGTCGCAGATTGCGACGGAATTTATTTTCCGTCGCAAAATTTTGTGATGGAATAAATAATCTGTCGCAAAAATATGTTTTTATCAATTTAAATCCAGGCTTTTTGCGACAGATTTTACTTTCCATCGCAATTTGTGACGGAAAATAAATTCTGTCGCAAATTGCGACAGAAAACCAATTCCGTCAAAAAATTTTACGATGGAATTGGTTTTCCATCGTAAATTGCAATAGAATTGATTTTCCATCACAAAATTTTGTGACGGAATAAATAATCCGTCGCAAAAAGGTGTTCTTATCATTTAAACACTCGGTTTCTCCCTGCTTAGTTTTCAGATGAAAAGTTTCATTCCCGCGGCTGCCTTCCCGCCCGAAGCTCTCCTATCCTCAATCATTCACTCACTAAAAATGCTATACTCATGAGAGATAGAAAGAGATCCATGAAGCTCTCAACACCAGAGCTCTGAACCGGTGACCTCCATTCGACTAACGTCTCAGATGCTCGTAATTGTGGCGCCTGGCTGTGAGGGGACTCACTTCCACCAGGAAATCAAACGCGGAAAAATATCGCCTTCGTAGGTAAGTAGGTTTTTCCGGGTGCACGGGTCAAGTCGGGAGAAAAAAGCTGAAGTTTGTTGGCGATTTTGGTTTTCTGCTACTGACTTACGTTTCAAGCTGGTTTTAATTTTTTTTAGATTAATGTATAGGTGGAAATCTGAGTTATGAAATGTAATTTGAATGATTACTTTTATTATGGATATTTGATTATTGCTTTTTAGTTTCTACCGTTTCAAAAAAAATTATTCAAGCTTTTATATCTTCTGAAGCTCAGTGGTAGATATGGAAACCGATGAGTCATCTCGGGTGCTTCCTTTTCAGCTACAATTCGATAAGCCTATTGCTTCCTAAGTTTTCTTTTTATCTCCAAATATGTTAGCTTGACTCTCTTCCTACATTTTCCTAATTTTTTATATTTTGGCTCATAGATAAAAATTGCAGAGTGGAATCCAGAGAAGGACCTACTGGTCATGGTTACAGAGGACTCAAAGATCTTGCGAACTGTAGAAAATTTCTAGAACATCAAGCACTTGGTTCATTGTTGCTCTAATTTTCTATTTGGAGAAAGTGTTTTGCAGTAAAAGGTATTTTACTCACACTTTTAGAATTAAATTGTACTAGATGCTTGGCATTTATACTTTTTGAAATTCTACTAGATACTTGGCATTTATACTTGGTATTTTTCTGAGATGGTTGAATTATTTTTCCTTTCTTTGTATCACTTTCAAGGGAAATCTGCTTGAAAACATTGGCAAGATGGATTCTGATGGTTATGTTGTTGAAGTTACAAGTCTATCCCCAAAAGCCACAGAGAAAGATGTCTACAATTATTTTGCTTTCTCTGGTGTAATTCAGCATGTTGAGATTGTGAGGTAAATTCTAACTGTTATACTTAATTCCTATCGGATTTTAAGGATGACGTATGTGCTACTTGATGATTAGTTGTTCCCTTTAGTATACTTTAAGAGTTCCGTTTGATTGGGTGTGCTTCTTGAAAAGTGAGGATGAAGTCCAATATATTCTCAGTCCACAAATCCTCTAAAGTTCTTATCCAAAACAATAATTCTTTCTTTCTGTTGGTTTTATGCTATAATACTGATGGTATATAAATTAGCATTCAAGAATTACTCCTGGCAAGGGAAATCACCACGATACTAGGGCTTGATTGCAAGCTGAATTTGTTAATCAGCTTGAACCCCCAATTATAATTAGGGAGATGAAGGTTATCATCTAGTCTTTGCAAGAGAATTTGTTCAAGACAATTTATTATAGGGATACATACCAATTTTGCCATGGGAGTTTTGGTTTTGGAGCACCCCAGAAGTTTTTTTGGTATCATTTTTGCCCCTGAAGTTTACAAACATAGCAATCTTGCCCATCGGTTGATCTTGACCGTTGGATTGATCATTTTTTGTATCATTTTTGCCCCGGAAGTTTACAAAAATTTGCTTCTAAAAAAAAACTTCCGAGGCATATTTGCTCCTTTTTGTAAACTTCCGGGGTAAAAATGATACCAAAAAAACTTTCGGGTGCTGAATGCCCCCTAGCCAATATTTCCATGGCAAAAATGGTATTTAACCCTTTATTATAATTTGTTTTATATATTTTAACGAACCATGTATGAACTAGAATGTTTGATGCATATATGGTGCTCATGTCAAATATGATACGGCATTTAAAATTGTGTTTAAACACTGGAATATCTTGTTGTGGCATGGTGTTCATATCACGTTCTATTCCATATCCATGTCAATATCAATGCTTTTCATGTATAGGCTCAAGCTATAGTTGTCATAAAATTAAATGCTATTATCACTGCCAAATATTCTGAATCACTTTCTGAGTATAATAACTTTGTTTTTTTTAAAAAAAAAATTGTGTTGACTGAGTTTTGACAATATTTGCAGGAGATTCTTCAAGTTTTGGATGGCACTACTGGTTTGAATATGTTACCGCAAGCACGAGAGTTGATGTAAATTCACTTCTGCTTTCTAAATTGAATATTTGTCTTAAAGTTTCTGTTTTAAAAAGATTATTTTGCATATCTAAAACCCTCTTGTAACCACATGAAGATCCATTTGGTTAACATCTTTTGAGTAGATATACAATTTCTGAAGCTAAGGATCTGGGTATCAAAGATCATTTCATTGCTTCCTATGTAATATTCACTGCAATGGTCAAAATGATGTAAATGATTGAGTATGAAATGTTGGTGCTCAAGAGTTATAGCTGGAATATTCATGGGGAAATCATGAGATTTTATATGTCTATCTGCAGCAAAATGAATGTCATGCCACTTGTATATATGCTTTATTTGAGCGTATGGTGCTGCTAAGAGTTTTCTAACTCATACTTCTCTTTGCCTTGATTGTTTCAACTATTCCTGGTTTCTTGCCCATGTATCAAGTTCTGATCTGACAAAACTCTGATTTTATTTGATTTTATCGGTGATTGTTGTTTTTTGAATGTGATATTGATACAGATTTTTGGCATCACTGGTTTAATTTTGACGAAGCTAGATGGTTCTGCTAGAGGTGGTTGTATGGTAATCTCTCGATTTTATTTGAACCACACTTCTAGTTTGGCAATTGTTGTGTGGTAATCTCTCGATTTTATTTGATTTTATTGGTGATTGTTGTTTTTTGAATGTGATATTGATACAGATTGTGGGCGTCACTGGTTTAATTTTGACGAAGCTAGATGGTTCTGCTAGAGGTGGTTGTGTGGTAATCTCTCGATTTTATTTGAACCACACTTCTAGTTTATATGGTTGGGGCTAAAAGCAATTACCTAGAATTAATCCATGAAAGTATTAATTCCTCATTGATATTATTTCTTACTGTTGGAGTGATCATGGTAAGAAATTATGATGTTAAATTCTGATGGCAGGTCAGTATGGTTGATGAACTTGGAATCCCTGTGAAATTTGTGGGTGTTGGGGAAGGCGTTGAAGACCTTCAACCTTTTGATGCAGAGGCCTTTGTCGATGCCATATTTACCTAGTTCAGGTATAGGGTTTCGTACATGCATCATACAGCTAATTTGTGCTTTAAATTTTGAAAATAATATAGAAAATAGTATGTATAATCCTTTTCATTGTCATGTTTTTGGCAGGATTGCATACAATCATCTGGATTTATTGGTTGAACAAGTTGACTGTAAGGCTGTGTTGGATGGTCGACAGTGGGTGACCAAACTTTTGTCAGACATTGATGTATCTAGATGTGCTACAGTGTCGTCTTTTTTTGTGCTTTTTAGTTACTTGGTGTATAATTTATTTGTGATTTTTAGTTTATTTTGTTAGCAACATTGGTGTTTATATTTCATTTTGTTTATTTATAATTTTTTAGGACTGCTATTGTACATATCTCTACATACATTTTTTTAATACAATATTCAGTATTATTTATATACATTTTCTTATTTCGTAATTTTTCATATAATTTTTATATTTTTAAATTTAGTAATTATTTGTATTTATTTAGGAGATGCTGCCAACAAAAATTCTAATTAAATCCAGTTAAAATAATCAAAATCAAAATGAGCCTTCACATCCCTTGATTTTTTTTTTTTTTAACTACACAAGGACATAGAACCTCTTAACAATATTCAAAAATCTCTAATTAATTAGACCTCTTATCATGAATAGGAAATTATTGAAAGTGTATGTCTAAATCTGGATTTGAGTATTTCAGCAGAATATAATTAGAAATTTCCCTTAAAATTATGTCAAAATATTTAAATTATTAATGTGCCCTCGTAATTTAGTTATAACCGATGATAATATCAAAAAAAAAAATACACTCCATTTTCAGTTTAATTTAAAGAATTTTAAATAAGTATGACAATGTTCAAATGCAAGGTATAAAAAAATATATATATATATATATTAAAATTATTATCAACAACAACAAATCCTTATCCTACTAGGTGGGGTGGGATCGACTACATAGATAACATGGACTTGACTTTCCTCCTCTGCTCCTTGCATCCACTTCTCCTCCTTTTCTTCTCTACTGCCCATCTCAACCTTTAGACTAAAATTTGACCAGTTCAGATTTAATATTTTATACAAATCTTTTTAAACACTTTTATTGCATTTTAAATTAGGGTGATGGACAAAAACAGCCATGTTGATTTGTGAAAAGTGCATCTGGCACCATATTAAAACTTTGAGTACAAAAGTGGCTATTGTAGTTTTGATTGTTTGAACGCCGCCGAACCAAACACCCACCACCACCGCTGCCGACAAAGATTGACCCAACACCCGCCTCCACACCCTCTATTGCACTGATTTATGTTGACCAAGATCGACCCATCAAATAGAGAAGGGAGATCGGAAGTGGAAGTTAAGTAAAGAGGCTTCACTTTGTCAACAAATGTGGTTGCCATTGATCTCGTTTTCTAGCGAAATCCTACATTTGGAGTGATTGGTAGAGGTAGTAATCTGATGCAAAATACTGAATAAGAAGAGGGAAGAGAGAGAATTTGGACAGTAAAAGATGAGATGAGGAGGATATATGGATACTAGTGGGGCCCATAGAAAAAAGATCACGAACATAATAGGAAAACAACGGTTGAGGCATTTTTGGACTGTTTTATAATCTCCATATCCAATTTTGCACCCCCAAGATTTTAATATGGTGCCATATGCACTTTTAACATACTAACATGGATTTTTTCCCTTTCACCCTTTAAAGTATCATGACTGAAGTTTAGCAGTTTTTGAATTTATTTATTTATTAATAGGATGTTATTTTATCAGTAATTTTTTAAAACATTAAATTTGGATATCTCGCTGTCATTGTTAATTATCTATCAACTACCAAATCTTTGAATAGTTATCAACTAAAATATTTCATTCAATAAATTCATTGAATGTTTTCTTGGTCTTCCTCTACCTTTTTCTAGATGAATCCATATTGATTGATCAATCCTTCTTACTAATGCATACAATGGCCTTTCAATGTGCCTAAACTAACTCAAACAATTCTCAGCTAACGTTTTTTCCTCAATATAGATGCCACTTCAATTCTTTTGCACATATGTTCATCATAAATCTGATTTTTTCTTGTATGATCACAAATTCATCTCAATATCATCATCTTGGCTACCCCAACTTTATGGTCATGGTTTCCCTATAAAGACCAACATTTACTATGGCATAACACTGCTAGTCTTATAGCAGTGTAATTAAACTTCCTTTTTTTCTTATTAGATACCTTTTGATCATAAATAACTCTGATAGTTTTTTCCATTTAAACTACTCAGCTTAAATTCTATGATAAACATCTTCATCAATTTCACCATATTTCTTAATAATTTATCTCAAATATCATAACTTGGTCCGTTGTGGGATGATTTGATACCCCAATTTAATCTCCAAGCCGCATTTAATTTCCTACTTAACAAAATTGCAACTCATATTGTGTATTGCAACTAGGCGAAAACCCAACTCTAAGTTCTTTAATTTCTCCATAAGTCAAATTTAGAGTTATTCGCTTCTCTTGTGTCAGCCAAAAGAAATAAATGACAAGCAAAAAGTATGTCATTAGGGATTTCTTTTTTAATAAGCTTCAGTTAGAACTTTTAAATCTAGGTTAACAAAAAAATTATAGCTCAAAGATAGTCATGATGTAGATCAATCTTTTTTATATAAAAGTGTTTTATCCCACTTCCAAGCCTTCTAATATTAGTTTTTACCCCTTATATGTATCTTGTATGACTTTTATATATGTAACACACATACTTCTATCCATGGCTTTCAAAAGTACATTTCTTAGTCCACGGTCATAAGATTTTTCTATGTCATTGAAAACTAGCTATATGCGAATCTCTTCACTTTATCCTGTACTTTTCCATTAACAGCCTTAATACATAAATTGCTTATGCTGTAAACCTTCTCGTCACATACCCAATTGGTTCTAAAATACAAGTTTCCTTTGCTCTGATACTTTCCTATAAGCCCGTTGGTAAATAAATCTTAATATGATTTGTAAATATCATTCATGTTACTGATGATATTTTGGTCCAGTGAATGTTGTAAAATGGAAATAGATTCTCAAAAATAGAGATGACAGTAATGTGTTATTTATTTTTTGGGCAGGTTTATTCCCGTTTTGAAAATAGAAGAAGGACTTGAATGATTATAGGATCTGGTTTCCTTGTTTGTCTTTTGGAGCAGGGAGAGCTCATCCAAAGGACGAGCTGGATCATACAGATGAGATATGGATAGTTTAGAATTTTTTTTAATTTTTTTTTTTTAATTTTTCATAAAAAATTATTTTAACGAATAGAAAATATAAAATAAAGGTAATTTTTGAATTGACCTTTTTTTAAATGATTTTTTATTTAAAAATTAGCAATCTAAAAAGATAAAATCTCGGAACATCCAGGATCTCATCCTGACTTTCAGATGCTCATCCTTTGAATGAGCTCTTTGGACAACCAGATCCAATGATTATATTGGATTCTAGTCTATTCTTACTATTTCATTACATTGGATGATGAACTGTTTTTCTCCCTTAATTTAATGGTCTTGTTCCTCAAGAAAAGAAATCTCGTAGAATAATATTTAAGAGAGTCCTACGTTATCACTGACATCACCACTTGGACTAAAATTAAGTCACCTGTTATTTTATAAGAATCAAAGGCAAAATAATATTCTTGACCAAAAAAAAAGGCAAAATAATATTTAAGAGAGTCCTACATTATCACTGACATCACCACTTGGACTAAGTCACCTGTTATTTTATAAGAATCAAAGGCAAAATAATATTTAAGAGAGTCCTACGTTATCACTGACATCACCACTTGGACTAAAATAAAGTCACATGTTATTTTATAAGAATCAAAAGCAAAATACTACCTTTCGATTATATATTAGTTTATTAAATAAGCTTACTTAATCATTTTATATATTATCTTTAGATTATAATTAATATAAATAAAAATACTTTAAAAAAATAAAAATAAAAATACCTTAATTTATTTAAAATTTTCTTAATTTTTTTTATAAATTCCAGGAAGTATTTAAGAGAGTCCTACGTTATCACTGACATCACCACTTGTACTAAAATAAAATCACCTGTTATTTTATAAGAATCAAAGGAAAAATAATATTTAAGAGAGTCCTACGTTATCACTGACATCGCCACTTGGACTAAAATTAAGTCACCTGTTATTTTATAAGAATCAAAGCCAGAAACAACCACCAGGTGGGTCCTACCACATCCGGGACAAGTGGAGAATTTTCCAAACCTCAGAGGTTTGCATTCCGAACAAGTAACAACAACATACCACGTCTTCTATATAAGGGCACCAAATCTTCAAGCCTTCATCAATCCCAGAAATCAACAAATTTACAAAAGTCGATTCAACTTTTCATTGATCTCAAGCTTTTGTTTCAAAATTTCCATGGGGAAAACAACACACGTAGCCCTTGTTCCTAGTCCTGGATTTAGCCATCTGATTCCTCTTCTTGAGTTTTCCAAGAGACTTATTCAGCTGCACCCAGATTTTCATGTCACCTTCATCATCCCCTCATTAGAATCTCCTCCTTCTGCCTCCATAGCCTATCTTCAAAATCTTCCTTCAAACATTGAATCCATGTTTCTTCCGCCTATCACCAAACAAGACCTACCAAAAGATGCCAACACAGCAATCCAAATTCAACTCACAGTGACCAAATCTTTGCCATCTTTACATCACGAATTGAAGTGCTTGAATTCCAAATCCCATTTGGCTGCTCTAGTTGTAGACCCTTTTGCTTCTGAGGTACTAAGTTTCGCAAAGGAACTAAACACGTTGTCTTTCATTTACTTCCCCTCATGTGCTTTAACGCTTTCCTTCTGCCTTCATCTTCCAACCCTCCACGAAGAGATTTCTGGTGAGTTCAGAAACGTACCAGAACCTATCCAGCTTCCAGGTTGTGTCCCACTATATGGTAGTGATCTCCCTGACCCGGTTCAAGATCGGTCCAATGAATCTTACAAAATGTTTCTACAACGAACAAAGACATTATTATCTGTTGATGGGCTATTGGTTAACAGCTTCACGGAGATGGAAGAAAGGGCTATAAAATCCATGACACAGAAAGAAAGTGGTTATCCACCTGTATATCCGATCGGACCCATCACTCAAACCGGGTCAAACAGTGAAGAAACCGGCTCAGAGTGTCTGAAGTGGTTGGATAATCAACCACCTAGCTCTGTTTTATATGTTTCGTTTGGAAGTGGTGGGACCCTATCTCAAGACCAAATCAATGAGCTAGCTCTCGGCTTGGAACTGAGTGGTCATAAATTCTTATGGGTTCTCAGAGCACCAAGTAATGTTACTAATGCTGCTTACCTTGGTTCTGCAAATGAGAACCCTTTAGACTTCTTACCAAAAGGCTTTTGGAGAGAACCAAAGAGCAAGGTTTTGTTATTCCTTCTTGGGCACCTCAGATCTCAATCCTCAGTCATGGTTCAGTGGGTGGGTTCTTGAGTCACTGTGGATGGAACTCCACACTTGAGAGTATCCAGAAGGGAATGCCATTAATAGCGTGGCCACTTTTTGCAGAGCAAAAAATGAATGCTGTTTTCTTAACTGATGGTCTTAAGGTTGCTTTGAGGCCTAAAGTTAGTGAAAACGGCATTGTGGAAGGGGAAGAGATTGCTAAATTGGTGAAGAGTTTGATGGAAGGTGAAGAAGGTAAGGAGATTCGCAAGAGAATGATGGCTTTAAGAGATGCTTCTACTAATGCACTTAACGAAAATGGTTCTTCCACAATGACGCTATCACAAGTTGCACTGAAGTGGAGGAATAATTTAAATGGGATTTAAGAAAGTTTCAATCCTTTCCCTTTGCCTTTATCTCCCAATTGTCCACGGAGAGATTTCTGGTGAATACAGAGACGTACCAGAACCTATCAACATTCCTGGTTGTGTCTCACTCTAAGGTAGAGACCTCCCTGACGCGGTTCAAAATCGGTCCAGTGAATCTTACCAGATTTTTTTTTTTTTTAAGTGAATCTTACAAGATGTTTCTGTAAGAAATAGTAATTTGTGTGTCTTGGCTTATTAGATGCTACAATTTTTATTTTTTTTTGCTAATAAGGAGAGGGCTAGAAGCCCAACAAACAAACACAGAGCATTACATCACAGGGGAAATAAATCTCAATCTCTTTTGGCTAACCCAAGATCTCAAGTAATAAGGACAATCATATAAAATAGAAGAGGTAGAAATACCCATCTTAGCTAATACATTAGCTATCCTATTAGACTCGCTTAACTTGCCACTCACTACTTAAAAGGCTCCTAATCTCCATGTGCAGCAAGCTACCAGCAGTGAACAATGGGTCAAGAATCAGCTGAATTACTTCCATTGCATCAGATTCCAGGATCAAACGCCTTAAGCCCAGATCCCACGCCATCTGTAAAGCCTCATAAATAGCCCAGATCTCATGCTACAATTTATTTAGTTATATATTGTTAGGACTTATTATTAGGCCCAATTAGTTAGAACAGAAACTTGTATAAATATGTGAACTTGGACTCTTGTATAGGTTGTTGTTGAATTAATGAAATTCTTTTCAAGTCATAAATTTTTCAAGAAGGCCCAAGGAAATAGCCCACACAAACCGGATCAACACCAGAGTCTGACCGGCACGGATCAAGAAACGGATCTAAGAATCAAGCAGCAAAAATCCCTTTTGATTATCAGAATAGCGTAGGAAAACACAGGGAATAAATCTATGCTGAAATTTATCACTTACCTTCAAGTGAGTAGCATATGCTAGTGACCCAAATACCTGTAAGTTTTCTAATTGGGTTCCACACCATATATCTCAAAATACCTTTAAGTTTTCTAATTCGGTTCCACACCATATATCTTTTCTCACACCCTAGAGGGTATTTGATTTACCAAGTGAACTGCCATCCTCACACATTCTCCCCAATATGTAATAGGGATTTTGGATTGCAAGATCAAGCTATGAGTAAGCTGCATACTTGTTGTGCTTCCTTTCCACAACCTCATTTTGTTGTGGAGTGTAGGGACAGGAAATTCTTTCCACATGGATTTTGCTAATGAAACGAAGATGAAACTGCTATACATGTTAAGAATTTTGTTGCATATGTTCTAACTCAATTTTCCACAAAGGTTCAGAAGGTGAGGAGCGATAATGGAACTTTGTTTACTAATAATGATTTGAGGTGCTTCTATTAGGAAAAGGGTATGATCCATGAAACTTTTACTACTACAAAATATAGATTTTACAACATCTCTTTTTCAAATAGGGAAGTAATAAATAAAGGTGGTGGCATATTTGTAATTGTATGGAGGATTTTGGTGCCACAATTTTAAAAGGATGGCCAAAAGTATATTTTTTGGCGTCCCAATTTAGAAAAGGGATGCCAAAACCAGAATTTTTGGAATCCAAACTCCAAAAAGGACACCAAAAATAGTCTTTCAGTATCCCCAATTTAAAATTGGGACACCTAAAGTATCCCATATTCCCTCGTCTGTGCTCCCTCCTTTCATTCCCTGCTAAACAATTTTTGCTAGCCACTTGCTCACTACTACAAATAATGCT
The DNA here is from genome assembly GCA_019022615.1 of Acacia melanoxylon. Classification (NCBI taxonomy): domain Eukaryota; kingdom Viridiplantae; phylum Streptophyta; class Magnoliopsida; order Fabales; family Fabaceae; genus Acacia; species Acacia melanoxylon. Next base: position 10,412,246 of record JAFJYJ010000010.1, read on the forward strand.
TCTAACGTCCAAAAATAGGGGGACGCCTATTTCAGGGACGTATTAAATTCATGATACAACGTCCCTAAAAAAGGGACTCCATAAGATACTTATGGGGTCCCAAAAAATTAAGGACGCCGTAAGTTTTTTTCTTTAAAAAAAAAAAAAACCAAACGCGCCTTTGAAGACGGAGGAAGAATCAAAACTCATTGTCGATTAGCAGATACAGATGCAGATAATATAGATTATCTACATGACTACTATAAAGAATACGAGCAGATGTAGATAATACATATCCAAAAATTAATTTGGGATTAGCAGATGCAGATAATATAGATCCAAAAATTCTAGATCTGACAATCAGACTAACAGATTCAAAATTCCAGATCTAACAAAAAAAAAAAGCAACAACAAAATCCATATCATAATACATATCTGGAATTTTTGGGAGGATTTGTCGACTTGGTTTTCCCAGTGAGCATGGAAATCGGTGTCAAGGGTGGTGTGGTGAGAATTAATGGAGGATTTGTTGAGGTCCTTGAGAGTGAAGGAGGAGGAGCTGAGGCTGTCGAGGACTTTATGAGCTTCACCATTGATAGCTGTTGCCGAAGGAAGGAGGAGCTAAAGACAGCGCCGGAGAGAGCTAATCTATTTTCAAATCTGAAGAAGGGATTTCATCGAATAGAGCAGCTAGTTCAGGTAGAGAAAGGCGAAGCAAAGTTGGGTCAAGTGTTCGAACTTCATCGCCAACCAAGCCTCTACTATCGCTAGGTGTGCAAAGAAGATGAGGAAGACAGAGCAAGTCAGGGTCAATTGTTTGAACTCCTATCACTAACCATGCCTCCATTATCACCAGGTGTGCAAAGAAGATGAGGAATTTGAAACAAATGAAGTGAGATAGAAAAGAAGGATGAAAAGAATGACTAGTGGAACATGCATTTTGACCCATTATTGAGGATGCCTAATTTTAAATTGGGATGCCTAAAGTTCCCATATACGCGTCTCAATTTAAGATTGGGATGGCTAAAGCATTCACATAGGCGTCCAAATTTAAATTTTGGACGTCTAAAGTGTCTAAATAGACGCCAAAAGTAGTGCTTATGAGGTCCTTTTCCTAAATTGTGACACTAGAAGTGTACTTTTGGCATCCCATTTCAAATTGGGCGCCAAAAATCCTCAACAAAATTACAAAAATACCATTTTCTTGATTTTTTACTTCCCTTTTTGAAAAAAATGACGTCTTTTAGGGAAGTAAAATCCATTTTTTTTGTCGTAAAGGCTCCAACGACTTTGGTTCCTTGCTTCTAATGTCCTCCTTCTCCATGATATCCCCTTAGGCCCTCTGTAACGACGACATCAACAACCGCTATCCCACCCCTAGTTTCTACTTCCTCATCCTTGTCTTTTGACTTGTTTCCTTCTCCTTCGTCTCTTTTGTCTTCATACTCACCAACACTCACTGCCAGCTTCGATTCTCCTGACTGGTGTATTCTTAATTTGCTCGTCTCCTTACTAAGATTCTTAATTTTTATGTGAAGATTTACTTGTGTATTAGACTATTTGGGTAGATCTGACGAAAGTTGGGCAGATATGATGTTTTGGCCATATTCTCTACACTCGCATCAAGTTTCTGCTCCATGCATGAGGCTTTTCATCTCATTGTTATTAGATACTTCAAGCAACTGTGATTTTCTAGCCATATTCAACTTTGGTGACTTCAATTCGAACACCAGTGGTCTCTCTGCTGCCTTTGGCCAAGCCGGTCCTACTCACAGCGAGTCTTTCTTCTACTACCCTGCTAGACGATACTGCAATGACCGTCCCTTTTTTTAAGATCTGATTTTTTTAAAATATATATATATACTTACGGCATCCCTTTAAAAAGGGACACCCTAAGTCTCTTACGAAATCTTACAACGCCCCTTTTTTCTAGCGACATTATTGTCATACTTTACTACATCGCTCACATGGGCATCCCCCTGAAAAGGAACGTAAAAAGGGCTTTAAAATGGATGTTTAAAGTGTTTTTTGTGGTAATGTTCATGTCCTTACACTCCACAACAAAATAGGGTTGTGGAAAGGAAGCAGAAAACAATTATGCAGCTTACTCATAGCTTGATCTTGCAATCTGAAATCCCTATTACATATTGGGGAGAATGTGTGAGGATGGCAGTTCACTTGGTAAATTGAATACCCTCTAAGGTGTCAGACTACAAAAGTCCTTATGAAAAGCTATATGGTGTATAAACGAATTTAGAAAACTTAAAGGTATTTAGGTCACTAGCATATGCAACTGACTTGAAGGTAAGTGATAAATTTTAGCCTAGATCTACTACCTATGTTTTCTTAGACTAGTCTAATAATCAAAAGGGATTTTTGCTTCTAAATTTGAGGAATAAGAGCCTCTTTGTGAGTAGGCATGTAAGCTTCATGGAAAATAAGTTTCCATTTATAAATAATGCTCATGATGCACATAAATAATTGAACAAAGATCTTAGGGAGATGTTTTGGTATGAGCCTATACATGTGGATTCACATAACGCCATAAATATGTTGATTCCTTTTAGTGTAAAAGGGAACAGGGCGAGACCGTGGATCCAACTGAGGATGAAGGTCGAGGTGTGCCCATATGCCTCAACCTCATCCTAGAATCACTAAGATAGATAACCTCCCACATGGTCAAGGGATTATGTTTGTGCATCATTGCATTCATATCCTAATGTAATTAATTCTAGTAGCACTAGTGTAAAAATCGCTTTTTAGACCAAGGAAAAATCTTTTTTAGACCGATTCTTGATCAGGCCTCGATACAGCTGGTCTAACAAGTCTGTTATTTTTTAGAAGCAACGAGTCTTAAAAAATGCTTCTTAGACTGGTTACTCAAATATTAGGTCTACAAAGTTGGACTTTTTAGACTTGACTTGGCTTATATTAGGTCTAAAATGTCAGACTTTTAGACTGGTTGTGTAAAATATCCGGTCTTAGAAGGCTAGTTATGTAAAATTATCGGTCTTAAAAGTCTAACTCTTAAGACTGGTTGTATATAATATTTGGTCTTAAAAGTCTCACTTTTTAGACCGATTGTTTTTAAAACCGGTCTTAAAAGTCTCGTCTTCATTCTTTTTAGATATGATATTTATAACATCTTGTCTAAATTTTTCCGTGTTTTTCACATATCCACTCTATTTTTCCCCTCATACACTATCCAATCCAACACCTAAAAAACAGTATAAGCTACAAGCTCTAAACAACTCAATATGAGTTACAAATTGAATTATTGGAAATGAATATACAAATTAAATGAATATAATGCCAACAATATTTCAATTCAAGTGGGGACAAAATTGATATCTAATTAACAACTATTATTCATCACATACCACAACCCAAGATATCTAATTTGATGTTTATGTCCTCTTAACATGGGATAATCAAAAGCTGGTTTTTGATGAGACACAACATAATGTATGATATCACCATCATGACTATGTAATTTAAAAAAAAACATAATTAACGACATTGTTTAAGAACAAAGGAAGAATGTTAAAATCTTAAAATTTTCAAATAATTATGTAGATAAATATTACCTAAATTATCTCAACATGGGGCTTGCTGATTTGTTAAAGACGAGTTCTTATGGTCCTCAACTTGTGGACATCTTGGTTTGGGTGAAAGGTCTGATTCACCAATTCGAGTTTGTTGTTGTTGATTTCTGATGAACAATATACGACATGACAAGCAACAAGAAAAGCAAAAAGGAGGATGAAATGTACTTTTCTCTCTTTTATAAAGGGATATTGTAACATCCCATTTGAAAACGGTGGAATTTTTTTTTTAAAACGTTTCCAAATATTTCAAGCAGAGTAATCAGAGTAGAGCATTGGAGAGAGTAAGTAATTTACATTACATTCAAAATATGGACCATAGTGTAAATGTATCGGATTACAGTCATCCAGAATTCTCAAAAGTTAAAGAAACTAAAGAAAACGATAAATAATGTAGACACGTCTTGGCCTACTCCAGCTGCTTGCCTCGATCGCCAAACATCGGTCCTCCAGACCCTGATGCTACAGCTGAGATCCATTCCACATATGGATCTCAGGTAACGGTTAACCTTATGCTCAAATAAAACAGTATACGTACAACAGATATTCATTTCAATACAAGCATATCATCACAAAAGCAAACGCGAGATGTATGATCAATAACATGGGAGAACATAAGCACAAAGCAAGTATGTAAAGTCTCTCTCGACTAGTTCTGCACATATCCGGTGCCACGCCACTAACGTGTCCTCAGCGCTAGGAATAACTCAAACGACATTACCAATACTATAATCCGTGGGTAAAGTTTGTAAGTATCTATGACGATTCTCAACGTAACCTCGGTCTATGAACGTATCTATAACGCAAAAGTATATAAGCAAGCATAGAGTTAGGGTTACAAAGACGCGTCCGTACCTTAGTTGCGAGATATCCGGCTCTTCCGGCTAAAAATGGTACTTTTGACGGCCGTACGTAAACGGCTCAATAAACAAACGGCGGAACGATGGAATTTCGACAAGCGGTTCGACGTCGAAGTATTCTAATAGAATAATAACACACTTATGAATATTTGGCAGCATAACGGGCATTTTAGGTGAAAAAGACCATTTTGCCCCTACTACCCCTATTTGGCGGAATTTCGCGAACTTCGTTACTTTGACCTTATTCCATTTCAAAATTATCCCCACTAGGTTTTTACCTCGTCGGACATCTTTCAATGCAATGAGGCTTAAAAACAAGTATAGGAATATATTCTGAAACTTCCTAGATCAAAACAACGGTTCTACTATAACTACCGAAAGAACTACGGAAACTAAAAGCTAAGGACGAAGGACTTACTCGGAGCTAGGCAGAATTTTTGCAGAGCTTCTCACTCTAAGATTTCGGCCAAGGAAGAGAGAAGAATTGTGTGAATTTTCAAGAAGAGGGGAGGGGGTATTTATAGTGAAAATTCGGGACGTAAAGGGAATTTTTTGCTTTGTTTCTGGACCGTTAGATCTAGGGTTTTGTGAGATGAAATCTTGGCCATCCAAGGGTCTTGGCCAACATCCAAGGGGTCCAAAAGTCAGAGAATGAGTTGTCATCCAATGATGACTCTTGCTTTATGGTCTCCGGCCCGATAAAGCTACCCGATCGGTGTCCGTTTCGCGTGATTTCGCAGAAACTCAAAAATCCGGCATGTAACTTTGAAGATCTTTTCATCCTCTTTCATATTATCTATTTTGATCATATCCAGGTATTCTCCGGTGCGTCGGAAGATATTCGGACAAACGCGTCCGATTCGGAAATCGCTTCCGATAGAACCAACCACGGACAATAATTCGCCTGAATCGTAAAATGTCCAGTTGTTGCCTAACTTAATCCCGTGTTTGAAAACAGAAATTGTTTCTATAGGTTCTCACTTTGCCTATCTCGGCTCTACTCTATCTCGATCAGTTTTCCGTCTTATTAGGAATTAGGGTTTTCGGTTGCGGAAATCAACGTCTGGTAAATTCTTTCTTCGTGTAAAAATTTACTTGTTCTTAATTTGATCGTCCGAAAAGACTTTTACCTGGTTTACTGTAGAATTTATTTCTAACTTTTCCCCTCGGCCCGCCTATAAGTCGACTCACCGCATTATATTATTATTCTATTCTAATTATCATTTTAATTATTTAAACAATTCATTTTAATTAAAATTACCAAGAATTTCGGCCCCTTCATTTTAAAATTCAGTTTTAATTATTTTTTTTATAATTTTTTCCATTTTTTAAAAATATAATATTTTTTACCAAAAATTCATGTTTTACCCCTGCCTTCGTTAAAGCTTAATTAGGCCTAAATTCTTCGTTTAGTGGTCTTTTTAGGATTAGATTCCTTCATACATTTATCTTTACTAATTTTTTCCTTAATCCTTTTTATCATAATTAGTAAGTATATTTTATGCTAATTACCATCCTTAATCTCTTAATTAAGGATTTTACCATAAATTTAACTTTCTATATTTCTCTTGATTTTACTGAATCAATTAGCTAGTAATTATCTAATCATTCTCTTACCAATGGTTGATAATTTTATAATTTACAGTATATTATTATCTTACAAACTTTATCTTGACATTGTCATTTTATATCCTATGTAAAATATTAAAAATGTTTACACCATAAAGTTACTTTATGGTTCCGGAATGCTTTTTAAACATTTCTTCATGTTATTTCCTCGAAATAATTTATTAAATTCTTATAATTAAAGATAATACTCCCATAATTTTCTCATAATCTTTCATGATCTTTAGGTGTTTATCATAATGTTTTAAGACCTGTTTTTATCACCATTATTACATTTTTAGTCATTCTGTTCATCGATTTTTACGTAACTTTTTCGACAATTTACTCGATAATTATAACAATTTTCTATAACATTTTTAAACTCATGAATTTGCTTCATCAAAATATTCATTAATTTCTCTTATCTCAAGAATTCCAGATTTGCTAAAATCCGGGTATTACATTTCTCTCCCCCTTAAACAAAATTTCGCCCTCGAAATTTAATCTATACTAACTAGACTACACGCCATAAACTCGGGTACTTCTCCTTCATGTCACTCTCGGTTTCCCAAGTTGCCTCGTTTGGTGACAAACCCTTCGAGACACCACCTTCACTATCGGTATAGTTTTAGTCCTAAGCCGTTTCTCCTGGTGTTCGAGAATTTGCTCGGCTCGACTACAAAGGTGTTATCATGCCGTACTTCAACATCATCGTACTCTATGACATGATCTCGATCTGGTAGGTATTTCTTCAGTTGTGACACGTGAAAAACATCGTGGAGATTACTCAGGTTCGGGGGTAACGCTAGTTGATATGCAACTGGTCCTCGCTCGGCTAACACTTCAAATGGTCCAACGTAACGCGGACTAAGCTTCTTTCTCTTCAGTGTTCTGCCGACACCGGTTACTGGAGATAATTTCATAAACACATGGTCTCCGACTTCAAACTTCAACGGTCTTCTCCTCTTATCTGCATAGCTCTTCTGTCTACTGTGTGCAGCAAGGAGTATCTTCTTGATCGAAGCGATCTGCTCGGAGGTCTCTTTTAGCATATCCGGTCCAAACAAGCGCTTTTCGAAGCATCATCCCAAGCATAAAGGCGATTGGCACTTTCGCCCATACAAAGCCTCGAACGGGGCCATTTGTATGCTTGAATGATAACTATTGTTATACGTGAATTTCTGCTAGTGAGAGGTGTTCGTCCCAATTTCCTTTGAAATCCGGGGCACATGCTGCAAGCATATCCTCCGACGCGTCCGTATCGTCCTCTCACGATTGACCATCGGTTTGAGGGTGATAAGCCGAACCGAACTTCGACTTGGTACCCATTCCTTCATGTAGTGCTTGCCAAAAGCGGGATTGGAATCGAGTATCCCGATCGAGATAATACTCTTAGGGACTCGTGTAGTCTCACGATCTCTTTGATGTAGATTACGACCAATCGTTCGGAGAGTAGTGGATGCTAATGGGTATGAAATGTGCCGACTTGGTTAATTGGTCGACGATCACCCAAATGGTATCGTGATGCCTGATCTTAGGTAGACCTACCACAAGATCCATGGTCACATTCTCCCATTTCCACTCCGGCAGTTCTAGTCCTTGCAGAAGACCAAGGGGTCGCCGGTGCTCAATCTTTACTTTCTGGCAAGTTAGACACCCAGCTACGTACTGAGTTACGTCTCTTTTCATTCCAGGCCACCAAAGCTCAGCCTTCATGCTTTGGTACATCTTGACCATTCCTGGATGTAGAGTATACTTACTCTTGTGAGCCTCATCCAGACACTTCCGCCTTAACTCATTAACCGGCGGTATGTAGATTCGTTTCTTGTACATGACCAATCCACTAGATGAAAGGTCGTGGTCTTGGGTTTCACCTTGAGAGATCTTCTCCGCATGGAGATTGCCCAATCATCTTGTCTCGAGCTTCATCAACTTCTCTCGGGTCATACTCCCCTTGACTCACAAGAAGATCGCAAGGTAGGCGTCACTTGGTGCGTTGAAATTCATGCAGATTTGGTTTGAAAGATTCGGGTCTCGAAATCTTTAAGTAATTTACGCTCTTGTATCATCATGTATGATACTTGCACCTTCTTCCGCTTAGAGCATCCGCAACGACGTTTGCTTTCCCAGGTGATACTTGATCTCCGGGTTGTAGTCTTTCAGCAATTCCATCCAACGACGTTGCCTCATATTCAGTTCCCTTTGATCAAAGAGATACTTGAGGCTCTTGTGGTCGCAGTATAATTCTACGGTCGTACCGTACAGATAATGCCTCCATATCTTCAAAGCGAACACGATGGCAGCAAGCTCCAAATCGTGTGTAGGATAGTTCGACTAGTACGGCTTCAGCTGACGAGAGGCATAAGCCACTAGGGCTGAGCAACGGGCGGGCGGGGCTGCCCCGTGGCCTAGCCCGTATCCCGCCCGTTTATTTTACACGGGTACGGGCTGCCCCGTACCCGTGGCATAACCCGTTTGACCCGTGATAAACGGGTACGGGAAAACACCAGGCGGTCCAAATGGGTTCTGGGGAACCCGTGAACACTTTTTTTTCCTTAAAAAAAAAAGAAAAGAAACTCAGTCCCTCACCCTCATTTCTCACACCAGTCAGTCACAGCCACTATCAACAAAGAAGAAGAAGAAGAAAAATCAGAAAATAATGAGGAGAGAAATCCTTATGATCCGAGGCGAGATCTGAGAAATGCAAATGCGAAGGCAAGATTTGAAAAATCTTTATGCTCGACGAGGGAGTAAACAGATCTGAGATGAGATGGTGAGATTCTAGATGCCATTGACAGATCTGAGAAGAAGAAGCATGAAGTCGACTTGTCGTCATCGCAGCGGCAACGGATGAAGCACGAAGTCAACTTGTTGTCATCACAGCGGCAACGGATGAAGCACTGCGACGAGGATAAATGAGAGAGAAAGACGAGGAAGACGAGGCGCAGGGGTTATTTGTCGGCATCAAGGAAAAGAAAAGGAATCCTGTCGTGAAAATGAAGAGGGCCGGCCAGGGTTATTTGTAATTTTGTTATGTTAAAGTTTAAAATTTTATATACAAATTGATTTAAAAAAACTAAAAATTTGAAAGTGTGCGGCATGGGGAATCGAAGAAAGAACTGATGGATAAAAAGCAACTCTTTCTCCACCACACTAAGAGCTACGTTTATGTTTGAAATGAAGAATTAAAAGAATATATCTAATTTTTTTATACAAAAAAAAAAACATATGGGTATTGGGCGGGAACGGGTGCCCCGTGGCCTAACCCGTATCCCACCCGTTTATTTATATATGGGTACGGGTAGCCCGTACCCGTTACGGGCCCAATCTGGGCGGGCTCAAACGGGTAAAAACACTGCGGGGAGCGGGTGGACGGGCGGGCTACGGGTGTTTTGCTCACCCCTATAAGCCACCACTCTGCCCAATTGCATTAGGACACAACCCAATCCTTGCCCACTGGCATCACTGTAGACCACGTAAGTCTCATCGGGATCTGGGATGATCAATGCGGTACCGTAGTCAACCTCTCCTCGGTCTCCCGAAAGCTCTCCTCACGGTCATCTCCCCATACAAAGGGTTGATTCTTCCTCGTAAGCTTTGTCAATGGTAGGGCAAGCGAGAAATCCGTATAAATCTGCGGTAATATCCCGCCAAACCTAGGAAACTACGAATCTCCGTCTTGTTTGGTCTCTTCCATCCCGTAAGCGCTTCCACTTTGCACGGATCAACTGCAACTCCACCACTTGATATAACATGGCCCAGAAATCTAACTTACGGCAGCCAAAATTCGCATTTGCTCAACTTGGCGTAGAGTCGCTTCTCCCTCAGTATCTTTAACACGAGTCGCAGATGTTCTTTATGATCTTCTCTGCCTTTAGAATAGACGAGAATATCGTCGATAAACACCACCACGAATTGGTCCAGGTGTTGTCGGAAGATACAGTTCATGTAATCCATGAATATCGCAGGTGCATTGGTCAATCCGAAAGGCATCACAAGGAATTCATAATGCCCATATACGGTTACGAAAGCCGTCTTGGAAATATCATCGTCTTTGACTCGCAAGCTGATGATATCCCGAACGTAAATCGATCTTTGAGAATACGGTGGAACCAGATAATTGATCCAAAAGATCATCAATCCGGGGAAGTGGATATTTGTTCTTGACGGTTACTTTCTTGAGTTCACGGTAGTCGATCTGAGTCGGAAACTTCCATCTTTCTTCTTCACGAACGATCGGGGCTCCCCACGGTGATACATTGGGTCGGATGAACCCCTTACGTAATAGCTCTTCAAGTTGTTTCTTCAATTCCCGCATCTCATTTGGAGCCATACGATACGGCGCCTTTGAAATTGATCTGTACCAGGCATCAATTCAATGGTGAACTCGACTTCTCTCGTAGGAGGTAGCTCGGTGAGATCCTCGGGGAACACGTCGGGAAACTCGTTTACAACGGGAATGTTCTCAAGTGAAAGCTACGCTTCGGCTTTAACCAAGAAAAGATCATATATGCTTGGCATCCCTCCTTCATGCATCGTCGGCCTCCGTAGCGAGAGAGAAAATTCAAGCTCACATCAACTTTGTCTCGCTAGGTGAATCGAAGAACGTTATCTTCTTGCTGCTACAGTTGATCATCGCACCGCTCGTTGCTAGCCAATTCAACCCGAGTATGACGTCTATGCCATGAAGTGGCAGTCGGATAAGGTCCACTTTTGAAACTCGTCCATCAACGCTCACGGTACAATCAATACATGCATCGAAGCTAAGGATTTCAAGCCAAGTGGTGTAGATACTATCGAGATCATAAGACAATCTAGAGGCATGTATTCCTAGACGATTTGCACAATCATAGGAAATAAACGAATGGCTAGCACCCGTATCAAACAATGCTTGCAGTAGATTTCCGTTGATAATAACAGTACCTTGCACCATCTCTGGAGACTCTCTGGCCTCCGTATCAGTCAGCGCAAAAACCCGGCCTTGGTTCGCGGTCTTGCCACCGCTGCAATCTCGGACAGTTCCAGTGATATGCCCGGGTTTTGGCACTTGTAGCAGATCGGCTTCCCATCACGCGGGCTCCGGGATGGTCCTTTATGCACTTTGGGCAAGTTTGGGTCCCTGCTTGACCGGGATAACCTTGTTGCCCTTGTTGGAACGGCTTCTTGCCTCCGCCTCGGGAGTTGTTCCATGGTGCCTTCCTCTTCTACGAGGAACCTCCGCGACTTGACCCGCCACGGTTTGCATTGTTGTTGTTGTTGTTGTTGAGATGTCTGATCCTCCTGAGCTCCTTCAGATTACGCTCGACCAGACGGCATGATTCTATCACTTGAATCGGATCCGAGAAATTGCCGTGACACCGCTTTTCCGAGAATCTCAAACCTCGGACCATCTACCAATCGACTCGCCTTCCGAGTTTTCGTTGTCGTTGGTCTTCGGATATGACGAGTATCGAGATAGGTTGGTGAATCGGCGAAGTAATCCTCGAATGACTCATCATGGTTTTGTCGAATATGTAAGAACTCGACTCTTTTATTACTTGTAACGAGGAGGGAAATATTGTTCGTTAAACTTTTCCAAGAACTTCTCCCAAGTCACAGGGCAAACGCGTGCCCGCAATGTCACTGCCACGGTCTTCCACCAACGGTCGGCATCTCCTTCCAGTTTGTAAATTGCCAGCTGGGCCTTGCGGTCTTCGGGACAGTCTAAGACCTCAAAGATCTTATCTAATCTCATCAGCCAGTCTTCAGCTGAATCAGTCTTTCCGCGGAAAACCGGGGGTTTCAATTTACAGAATTGAGTTACCCAATGTTGTGTGGCTTCCACCTCTCTATTTCGTTGAGGTAGAACTACCAAAGCTCTATCGAGCGAAGGTGATCGAGATCCCTCGACTCATCGGCCTCTTCCGTTCGTCTGTCCTCATCTTCGTCTTCTTCCTCGGTGTCGTTCCTTTCTTCTTCATTTTGTTGATTTCGGCTTGTCTTTCTTCCGAGTACGTTAATAAGAGCTCTTTGTTCTTACGGCATTTGCTTCACTTCTTGTAACTCGATCTGCTCGGGTTGGTTATTCTCGAGCTCGGGTGTTGGATTTCTTTGAGGCTCTGCCTCGACCCCCTCTACCTCTAGTTTGGCCTCGTCCACGACCCCTATTTCTTAGGTTCGCCATTCTTTAGGTTTATACCTTTTTATTTATAACAAGAGATAGGAATAAGGGAATTAGTACGAAATAAGCACACAAAACAACATATATTATTAATGCATCTTATTTGTACAAGTTGACCTTGACGTTGGCCATATCCTAAACTATACAAAATTCTACAATCCCTTTTATTCTAACAGAATATCTCACAATCTCTCGGGGCATTTAGAGAGTTTTAAAACAATAATATACTATATAGCCTCTATCTATGGTTCCACGACTTTCTTTCTTTGTCTCGCTCTTTCTACATGTCTTTGGTGCACTATGCTTTTCGGATAACGAAGATAGATACGAGCGTCTACAATAGGGCCTTCGTCCAGCGGTTCGTTAGTGATTCGGCCCAAAAACAGTCACGGGGAAACGAGAAGAGAGTGGATCGACCCGGTCTCCGGGCGAATGTGGGTTCCTCGGTTTTGAGAATTTTGAACCAAGTGAAGGAAGGTCGGATACCTTTCTTTCGAAGTGTTTGTAGACTGTTACGCAAACAAGTAAAATGATTCTAATTGTTGGGTTAAGGCCGTATCGCCCAACACAAAGTGAAAATCGTCAAGGGTGACTTCTTCGGTATCGAGGTTTTGGATGTCCGGAAATCGAAGTTGTCTCCTACGGAAGAGTGAGTTGAACTATCGGGGGTTGCAACGGGTGCATCTTCAAAATACATGGGTTCCGGGTCTTCCTCGATTCTACCGGTTCGGGATCGTAAATATAATCCGGGTATTCGGTCCGGGGTGATCGGGGTTCGGAGTTATCGGGGTCGTAATAAAGATAGTCAACGTCATAAGGCGGTACATAATCGTATCTTAGGGAGGCGAGTACGGGTTGTACAAGCTGCGGTTCAGTGGAAGGTAGATTGGATCGGGGTTCAGTCCTCTTCCTATCATCTCGGTCCCCACCGAGCTTCCTAGCGGTCCGATTCCATCTCACATACCGCCAAACGAACGGATTATCGTCTCTCGTTCATCTCTACACATTGCACTAGGTCATATCAATACTCATTTTCCAAAAAGTGCTCAAAGTTTTTGAAAAAGGCTAATTTGAACATAACTCGTTAACCGACAGAATGGCCGGATACGTGTCTATCATGGGGACCTCACCAACTCTATGGCGGCGATTGGCCACACCCACATAGACTAGCCTTAACTATCCTACCATACTGTCCGTAATAACATAGTCATATCAATGCCAGGACTACTGCTCTGATACCAAAAATGTAACATCCTATTTGAAAACGGTGGAATTTGTTTTTTAAAAACGTTTCCAAATATTTCAAGTAGAGTAATCAGAGTAGAACATTGGAGCGAGTAAGTAATTTACATTACATTCAAAATATGGACCATAGTGTAAATGTATCGGATTACAGTCATCCATTTTGCCCCTACTACCCCTATTTGGCGGAATTTCGCCAGAACTTCGTTACTTTGACCTTATTCCATTTCAAAATTATCCCCACTAGGTTTTTACCTCGTCAGACATCTTTCAATGCAATGAGGCTTAAAAACAAGTATAGGAATATATTCTGAAACTTCCTAGATCAAAAAACAACGGTTCTACTATAACTACCGAAAGAACTACGGAAACTAAAAGCTAAGGACAGAAGGACTTACTCGGAGCTAGGTAGAATTTTTGCAGAGCTTCTCACTCTAAGATTTCAGCAAAGGAAGAGAGAAGAATGGTGTGAATTTTCAAGAAGAGGGGAGGGGTATTTATAGTGAAAATTCGGGACGTAAAGGGAATTTTACGCTTTGTTTACGGACCGTTAGATCTAGGGTTTTGTGAGATGAAATCTTGGCCATCCAAGGGTCTTGGCCGACATCCAAGGGGTCCAAAGTCGAGAATGAGTTGTCATCCAATGATGACTCTTGCGTTATGGCCTCCGGCCCGATAAAGCTACCCGATCGGTGTCTATTTCGCGTGATTTCGCAGAAACTCAAAAATCCGGGCATGTAACTTTGAAGATCTTTTCATCCTCTTTCATATTATCTATTTTGATCATATCCAGGTATTCTCCGGTGCGTCGGAAGATATTCGGACAAACGCGTCCGATTCGGAAATCGCTTAGATAGAACCAACACGGACAATAATTTTTGAATCGTAAAACGTCCAGTTGTTGCCTAACTTAATCCGTGTTTGAAAACACGAAATTGTTTCTATAGGTTCTCACTTTGCCTATCGGGCTCTACTCTATCGATCAACTTTCCGTCTTATTAGGAATTAGGGTTTTCGGTTGCGGAAATCAATGTACGGTAAATTCTTTCTTCGTGTAAAAATTTACTTGTTCTTAATTTGATCATCTGAAAAGACTTTTACCTCTGGTTTACTGTAGAATTTATTTCGACTTTTCCCCTCGGATCGCCTATAAGGGTGACTCAGCGCATTATATTATTATTCTATTCTAATTATCATTTTAATTATTTAAACAATTCATTTTAATTAAAAATACCAAGAATTTCGGCCCCTTAATTTTAAAATTCAGTTTTAATTATTTTTTTTATAACTTTTTCCGTTTTTAAAAAATATAATACTTTTTACCAAAAATTCATGTTTTACCCCGCCTTCGTTAAGGCTTAATCGGCCTAAATTCTTCGTTTAGTGATCTTTTTAGGATTAGATTCCTTCATACATTTATCTTTACTAATTGTTACCTTAATCCTTTTTATCATAATTAGTAAGTATATTTTATGCTAATTACCGGCCTTAATCTCTTAATTAAGGATTTTACCATAAATTTAACTTTTTATATTTCTCTTGTTTTCTTGAATCAATTAGCTAGTAATTATCTAATCATTCTCTTACCAATGGTTGATAATTTTATAATTTGAGTATATTATTATCTTACAAACTTTATCTTGACATTGTCATTTTATATCCTATGTAAAATATTAAAAATGTTTACACCATAAAGTTACTTTATGGTTTCGGGAATGCTTTTTAAACATTTCTTCATGTTATTTCCTCTGAAATAATTTATTAAATTCTTATAATTAAAGATAATACTCCCATAATTTTCTCATAATCTTTCATGATCTTTCAAAGTATTTATCATAATGTTTTTATTTGTTTTTATCACCATTATTGCATTTTTAGTCATTGTTCATCGATTTTTCGTAAATTTTTTCGACAATTTACTCGACAATTATAACAATTTTCTATAATAGTTTTAAACTCATGAATTTGCTTCATCAAAATATTCATTAATTTCTCTTATCTCAAGAATTCCAGATTTGCTAAAATCCGGGTATTACGAGATATCCTCCCATATTCCTTCAGATGATCATTTCTTATGTCATGTTCATTATCCTCTTCATCTGCTTCGTTCAATTTCGGTAGACCCTTAAAAAGGAGTCTCACGAAGATCATAATTTAAATGACTTTTCTCATCAATATCAATGACCCTTTTTCCTTGGAGAGCTACAAACCACGCTTTATTTTCCTGATCAATGATATAGATCACTTGTTTTGCCTGGTCTACCATAATAAAAGGTTCATCTCCAAAACTTTTACTATTCATATCTACTAATGTAAATCTTAACTGATCGTTCTGAACACCATTATTGACATCAACCCACTTGCTTTTGAAAATGGAAAATTTAATTTTAACATAGTACATTGCGCAAATATTTTCAATAACCCCATAATAAGGCATAACTACCAATTTAGGCTTCTTATATTTCAAATTGGAGAAGAGTATAGATTCAGCCATTAACATATCTCCATTATTCTGGACAGTGCTCCTATCATCTAGGGACTTCATGTAAAAGGTATAACCCTTGATGACATGAGAATTCCAACTTATGACATCAACCTTAGGATCACGTACTAACCTTTTGATTGTATCAGAAACACAATCCTCTCCCTCAACCTTTTGTTTGAACCAATTTGTAAAAGTTTTTTTCTCCATAATTAACCTTTGTTCAGTCATTTGACTATTTTCTTTCCTTACAGCTTCTTTATGTGTGTTTATGTTGTCTTGAACTTCATCAACATTATTCAAGATGTATAAGTGGACTTGTAGCAATTCATCAGGATCCACACTCTTTACTGAATCCTCGGGTCTACCTCCTTCTTCATGATGAAGTTTAGGAAGCCCAATATATCCTACTTTGGACAAATAATGTTGACAAAATTTCATGCCTTCTTCAAACATTTCTGAACAATAGATGTTCAGGCCGGTTTGCATTTTACATATACACTTGATTAGGTACATCCATTGTAAATGGATAGGGCCACACAACTTTATCTCTCTCACTAGATGAATAATTAAATGTACCTTGATGTCAAAAAATGTATGTAGTAAAAGCTTCTCAAGCTAGCACAAGATAAGATATCCTACATTTTTCAATTCATTCAATTTTTCAATCCAATGACTTTACTACATATAGAATTGAAGAAGAAACAAAGTATAGTCAAAATATGTTGAAGATCATATTCGACAATGCCTCAAATAACTACTGTGAGTAGGTGTTGCATTAAGACATGACAATCATGAGACTTTTGACCTACCAATTTTGAGTCTATCATCATCATAAACTTCTCAAAATTTGAAGAATACCCTGAGGGAACTTTTATGCCATGTAAACACTTACAAAAACTTCTTTTCTCATCCTTAGACAAAGTATGAGAAGCTGGGGATAATAAGTTCTCTTACCATATGGCCTTGGATGTAAGTCTTCTCATTTTCCATTGCATGCAAATCTAATCTTTCCTTCAAATCATCCTTAGAACTACCTTGTATGTTGAGAATTGTCCCAACAATACTATCAATACGTTGTTTTCCACGTGCATGACATCAATACAGTATTTCATATCAAAATTGGGCTAATATGGAAGATTGAAGAAGATAAATCTCTTTTTCCATTTTTTTTTCATTTTTACTCTTTGTAGTCTTACCAAAGATGAAATTGATATTTTTAACCTTTTCATAAACTTGCTCTCCAGATAATGCGTCTGGAGCATCTTGATACTCTTTGGCCAAAAAAAAAAGCTTTCTTTAATCTACAATGTGGGTGGTCAAGTCTAAGAAATCTCCTATGACCAAGCTAAACAATATTTCTTCCATATTGAAGTTGATGCTAGCATATGCCTCCAACACAAACTGGAGATGCTTTATGGTAGTTTACACTATACCCAGACAAATTTCCATATGCTGGGAAGTCATTTATGGCACCAAAGATCATGACCCGCATTTTAAAAACCTTCTTCTTGTTCGAGTAAAAAAACATCGACACCTTCTTCTCACAACTCTTTCAAGTCTTCGATCAAGGGCTCTAAATAAACATTAAGTTCATTTCTGGGTTGTTTTGGTCCCAAAATCAACATAGAGAACATGATGTACTTTCATTTTATGCATAACAAAGGAGATAACTTGTAAATAATCATGAAAACAGGCCATGAACTATGTATACTGCCATTGCTACTGTAAGGATTCATGTCATCTGTGCTAAGTCCATGCCTAAGGTTCCTATGTTCTTTGCGATGTTAGGAAATAATTGATCGATTTTCTTCCACTGAGAAGAATCAGCTAGATGTTGAAACTTTCCATCAAAAATCCTCTCATTTGCATGCTAGCTCAAATTTCATGCATCATTTTCATTAGCAAACAAGCGCTTGAACCTTGGTATGATTAGAAGATACCACAACACTTTTGCAAGAGCCTTATTTGATTTATACCTTAGGGTTTCACATATTGGACACTTCTGCTTCTCTTTAAACTCTTTTCTATACAATATGCAAACATTAGGGCATACATGGATCTTTTTGTACTTCATCCCTAGTGGACATATTATTTTCTTAGCATCATAGTATCGACCTAGTCACATATTATTATCTAGAAATATGTCCTTAAAAGCCTCAAGCGTTTTTGAAAAATTCTTGTCACTCCATCCATGTTATGCTTTCAAGCTTACCAATTTCAATACTGTTTTCAACAATTGGTATTTCTTACACCCTAGGTACAACGGCTTCTTTGCATCACTACACATATTACCATATGCAAGTGATTGCTTAAGAGCCTCTTCTCCTATATCATGAATAATGTGTTGGAAATTATGCCCTAGGGGCTGAAGGTAGAATATCACCTAGAGGAGGGGTGAATAGGTGATTTCAAACCAAAAAAAAACTCTTTTCGAAACACACACGATAATACAGAAATACACAAATGAGACGGAGAAGAGAAAATGAACACAAGACAGTTTATACTGGTTCGGTCTCAATTCACTGACCTACGTCCAATCCCCAGAACACCTGGGATTCCACTATTCTTTCGAATAATTACACCCTCTGTAAACGAAGGATGGTCACTCCACTCCCCCTTACAGGTTGTAATTAATACACCCTCACTTAAGGTTCCTTAACCTTAAGTATAACTCACTGAATGGAATAAATAAGTGTTTAAAGACTCCTCACGAGTAGATAAAATGAACACCGAAGAACACTCGAATTTAATGAAAACGAATGAAAATCGAATAAAACGGATTCAAATTAATTGCTCAGCGTTTCGGTAGTTGTCCAAATTCAATGCTCCTCCAATTTATAGTTGATCCCATTAATGACCGTTGGAGAGGATTTGGTAATCTACCGTTGTGACTCATTAAGGTAGCCGTTAGACAGATGAATCACTCCGCCTTGGTTTCGTCCGTTTGAAAATTACAGCTGGAATTTGTAGAGAAACATTCTCTTACATTCCTTTTGTATATCCGTTGTCAAATAACATTTAATGCGCAATGGGAATATCAGAGAGGCTTTACTTCGATCAGAACAATTTAGCTTCGGTTTGGTTAACTTCATTTAATACTTCTGTCAGAGCACAATGCTTTATTCTAATCAGCCGGTAATTTGTGTCTAATTAATCTGAAACTCATCAACACACTGGTTAAAAGCATTTGGTAAACTCAATAAGTAATAATCAGATGTGATAAGCTAAGAGTAAAGATTTGGAAAATTACGCAGACGGAGTTTTCAAAACAGAGTCGCCTTTGCTTGAGCAACACTTCAGGCTTGCTCGAGCAAGCTTCTTTTGATGTAGTGAAAATGTCTTCTGCTCGCTGATGCTCGAGCAAGGATTTTTCCTTGCTTGGGCATAGTGCTCGAGCATGATGATTTATGTGCTCGGGCAAACTTTTCGATATGCAGCAAAAATCACTTCCTCTCGATGTTGCTCGAGCAGGCTTGAAATCTTGCTCGGGCAAACTTCAGGCAGAGGCGACATAAGAAGAAAGACTAAGTCTGCTTGGGCAAGATTTTCTGTTTGCTCGGGCAGCTTGCTCGGGCAAGCATTCTTCTCTGCTTGGGCAAGGCTACCTAGCTTGAAGATTTTTGCTTCTGTCTCGATGTTGCTCGGGCAAGACTGTGACCTTGCTCGGGCAAGGTCATGCTTCCTGATGCTTTTAGGTGTTGCTTGAGCAAGCTTCATTTTGCCTTTGCCATGACGTTGCTCGGGCAAGACTAAGACCTTGCTCGGGCAAGGTCATGCTTTCTGATGCTTTCAGATGTTGCTTGAGCAAGATCACTTGAACTCTATTTTTCCTTCAGAGGACCCGATGTTGCTCGAGCATGATTACCATTTTTCTCGGGCATGATCATACTTTCTGATGTTTTCGAGGGTTGCTTGGGCAAGATCACTTGTACTATGCTTGGCTTTCTTCAGAACCCGATGTTGCTCGAGCAAGCATATTTCCTTGCTCGGGCAAGGTCATGCTTTTTGACCTTTTCAAAGATTGCTCGGGCATGTTCTCCTATACTTTCCTTTTATTTTTCATGAAGCCCGATGTTGCTCGAGCATAGTTTTGCTCTTGCTCGAGCAAGATTACTTGAAGCCTAAAAGTACTTAATTCAATACTTTGGAAATTGTGATCATCAAAATACAGGAATTAACAGGGGCAAGTCATCTCCACTTAGTTATCATTTCATTTGCATGTTTATAGTGATAACTGCATCCTTGGATATATCTTATAGATTATCCTAAATGTCCCTGGTTGGTCATCTTCACAGGAGCCAAGATGAAATAAGACCAGTATGACTTTGATAAGTATGAAGATACAAGTCAAAGTCATAGCCACTTGTAAGAGTACAAGTTGCTGGACCGACCCACTATGAGAAAGCTGCATGGATTAAGTCATAAGCTTTTCTCATGTATAACTACGTCACAACGCCTTTCGACCTGAGATCATCATGGATTCCTACATGATGAATCGCTGCTCTTTGACCAAGTCAAAAGTCACCTTTGACCAGGTGATGATAAAGGCTTGGATCGGGATCAGTGGTTTTCATGCAGAGGAATGTGAATGGTTAAGATGAAATTTGTCCCTCACATTTGTAGAGAGATAATACTGGGCCCCTCGATGAGTGAGTCTGAGAAATGTATGGCCATACTACGATGGAGAGGAGTTTCCATTTCAATTCTTAGACTAATCGAGAATCGAGAAAGTAATGGTCAAGAAAAGGAGGTTGACATTATCCATGCCTCATCCTTGACCAAATTATCACGTGACAAAAGGGACGTGACATGGTTGTACGATAGGTTGTATCGTATCATTGATCCCCATATGAATTGGGTAGTCGCAATGTCTTGCTAGAGGCCGCTTGCGACTTGTGGGCTGGTACAGTATTGGCCCGCTGCCAATCTCATGTGGGCCTGCAGGGTCGCACACAAGAATAGCCCAAAACGAGCAAAAGTGTCCAAATTCATTGAATCTTAGATATGTCTAAGATTTAATGAATAAAACATTTAATCTAGGATGGATATATATATATATATATATGTATATATATTTATATTATTAAATTCGAAATTAAATATAATATTATTATTTAATAGAGATTATAATATTATTATATAATATTTGTTTTGTATTTAATTTATTTGATAAATTAAATATCTAAAACAAATAGAGATATTGTATCTCAAATTTAATTTTCGAATAAAGATATCATATATCTGATTTAATTTAAATTGAGATATAGTATCTCATATTTAATTAAATAGATAGATATCATATCTCATATTTAATTTATAGAGATAAATTAAATGAGAAGGCTTTTAATTCAGATTAAATAAATATATTTGATTAGATCTATTAGATATATTTAATTAATATATTATTTTAATCCAAATTCAAATTTCAAAATTAATAAGGATTAGTTTTGAATATAATACGCCTAACGGGTTTAAGAAAACCTACGAGACATTTTGTCAGTCGTATTAGAAAAGCCGCGAGAAACCCTAGAAATGAAAAAAAAATAAGGTAGAGACGTAAGAATATTGAAGGCGCTAGCACGTTGCATCCGTGTTCGAGGCTATTCGTGTGGATACCCGTAGAGGGAGAAGATTCGTAGAGTCTTCTTCTGGTTGATCGAGTAGGTAGCCCACGTGATCAAATCGAAGGAGACGCTCACTAATTCGCATAGGTATGGTTTCTAACAAACCTTGATTTAAGCGCGGTTGAACGATCTTCGGATGGGATTCGTAAATATTTTAATTCCGCTGCATGTACGGATTCCAACATAATGTCCTCTATCCAATCATCCATATCTGTCTCATTATCATCAAAGGCCACTTCTCTCTGTTGAGATGAACTTGGCATTGTTAGCACTGGCTGACACCCAAGAGAGGGTGAATTAGATGTATGATAAAAACTTGGTAGCTTTGTAAATCTTTTCGCATCTTCTAAATCAACAATCAAATATTCAAATAAACATATACTGGAAATATAAGAGTTTAAGAAAGAGAATATGCAAACTGTGATTTATCTTGATTCGGCCCAATCCGTGATGACTTACGTTCAATCTCGAGGCTCCTTATAAGATTTCAATCCACTATCTTCCTCAAGTTTTAGCCAATTAATTGAGAACCACTACAATCCCACAAGCTTAGCTAAGCACTTGTGCAGCCTTCCATAAATCTCTCACTCAAATGCTCCTTCTTACATATCATAAGGATACAACCTTTATGATCAAGTATTACAATCAATCTTCGATCTGAGAAGTGTATAAATGAACTCTGAAGTACATTACAAATTATCTCACTATCTATGGTAAACTATATAAACATTGAGAACAGGGAGCGTATGAGATAAATGTTGGAGTTAGAGCATTGGTATTTCAAGGGTGAAGTTGTAAGCTATCGTTATTGGCTTTGTCAAGTTGTTCGTTTTTTTGTTCTGTCTTGAATGAGTCTCTATTCATAGTCGATGGAGATCATATGATCGACCGTAGAGCATCTTCTTCCATTGAGTATCTTAGAATATGATCGTTGGAAGTAGCCATTCAAGCTTCTGAGCTTTCACTCTATTTTTTCTGCCATTTAACTACGTTAAATGATTGTTGTGATATTTCAATTTGTCTGTTAGAAATAGATGAAACTTTCTATTAGACACATATCAAAGTTATTGGTAGAAATCGATGTTTATTCGTTTTCGCTTCACTTTAACACAAAATCCATTTGGTTTGCTCTGGGATTGCTTTGGTTGGGTGCCTTTTTCTTTCACCGGAATGGGTGTCTCAGAAGATGATCATTTGACCTGCTCTAGAATAGGTTTAGTGTATGCTCTTTTTTCTGCAACTATAATTGTTTTGACACAAATCTTGCTTTTTGAGGATTTGCATGTAATCCTTTAACTAATCATCTGAAATTCACTAACAAATATATTTAGAAGCATTGAAAACAATAATTAGTAATAATTAGATGTTATGAGATGATAATGAGTGAATTTGAAATTACGAAGATGAAGATATAAGAACAGTTGAACCAATATACTCGAGTACCATACTCGAGTAATTTAGTTAACTCGAGTAACCTTCTAAGTCTCATGTATCAAATCTTGGCAATGTCCTTCCATGCTCATCAATACTCAAGTAGTCGCTTACATACTCTAGTACCCTTCGAATATTCTCTAGAATGCCTTGTGAGAGTTAGTCTGAATTTCTGCTGCAAATGAGCTTACTCGAGTATTATACTCGAGTATAGCTTCTATGTACTATAGTATTTATCCTTAAAGAAACTTAGAACCTCGTGTTTACTCAAGCATACTCAAGTAATATTATCCTTTACTCATGTATCATACTCGAGTATTCTTTAGAGAGCCAACTAGAGCATCGTGATCAATCACCCGTACTCGAGTAATGACTTAAATGCTCGAGTACCATACTCGAGTAGCACAATGGTATACTTCTAGTGTCCTTCATGATCATCCTATCATCAGAGTGTCAAGCCTTTCCTCACACTCGATTAATCTTACGCAAAGATTATTCTCCACAATGTAGTGACGTCCAATGCAAGAACATTGGCAGAACGACGGTCAAATTCCAATAAGCACAACGTCTTCAATATAGCTCCAAATTTGGAAAATGAGCTATACCTAGAAAACTCTTTAAGTTGTCTTTCCAATACAAAAAAAATCAACTCTAAACTCATTGTACTTTGACCATTATGATCAGATTAATGACAACTATTTTGGATCAGCGTTTTTGGAAGTCCTGACTTGACTGTGAAATTCAAAAAATCATATCTCTCCCAGTTGATATTTTTTTCCTGTGAAATTGATGTTTTTGAAAATTATTTGAGTCAAGTTTCATATGCCACCAATTTCAGCTCATTTGAATGTGTAGTTTGTGAGTTACACCCAAAATACTGAAGTTGTGTCTGTTGTGTGGCGTGCATTGTAGTGGCTATTTCGAAATAGCATATCTCCTTCATATGAACTCCTTTAAGCTTGGTTTTGGTGTCTATGTGACACATTGGGAGTCTAGTTTCCTATGAAACCATCACCTCAATTGAATCTCTTGTTTGAAAGATATCATTTAATAACCAAACATTGCCCATGAAAAACATGAAACAGAGGCAAACAGAGTACACAAATACGCTTCAATACTCGAGTATGCTGAAGATGATCATACTCAAGTACGCACTGTAGCACAAACTAAATTGACATGTTAGAAATTTGTGGTACCAAACTGTCATTTCAGAAATTAGTAGTACCAAACTATAATTTCTAAAATTTGAGCCCCAACCAATTTCTTCTTTCTTCTTCCTCTTAGTCAATTAATTCAATATCTTCTAATCTTTCAATCTACATTAAATATAGGAATTAGTCAATGTAAGAGATAAATATATTATACAAACTTTTTTATCTTAATATTTGGCATCGATATTTGACATCATCAAAACTAAACAGATCCAATAAGCATTTCTATTTCTTCACCATGTCATACCTATATTGTATAACTCTTACAAAATCCTTCACAAGTTAAATGTGTATATATATCTACAGCTCTTAGTCACTTTTCATTCAAACATTCTACACAAGGGCAATAAAACATCCCATTATCATCATCAAATTTCTTTTAGAAAATTCTAAAAATTCGCTCACCCCATTATCATATTCAACACTCATCCATTTAGCTTTTATCCAATTATGATCCATATTCAAATTCCTATAGACGGAAAGATTTAACATACATTATCTCAACATATAAGATGCCTCTTGAAGTTTTTTTTAAAAAAAAAAAACCTTGCAAAAAGATGCTAAAGTCCGCATTATTCTAACATATAATATGCTAACAACAAGGCCAAATTAGAAAGCAAGAGTAAAGCAAACATAAAATGCACTTTATTCAAGTTCTTTCAACACTTAGGTGATATGGTCCTATAATTGGGAACTATAGCATAACTACCAAAACTCACTCTTAGGAGGTTCTTTCGACGCAAATACGACACTATAAAACCAAACTTATTTGGATTTCTGTTACTTAAGAGCGAAAGATTTTTAGCTCCATTGAGCATTGTTGAAGCCATGTGTGATTCAAAGATAGGAAAATGGTGTGCTATGAGTGTGTATGTAAGGGCACCAATGTACCAATTTTTTTTTTTAAAAAAAAAAAAAAAACTTAGGCGAAAAGTGAGCTTATTGGAACTAACTTGTTGAGAGAGAAACGCGATGCAGCAACGAGGCCACACAACAAACATTGGCGTCGGAGGTAATGACAGAGAAACAAGCTGCGAAAGATGTCAAGCCTTGAAACCTAAAGGGGTGACCGGCACAGAATATGAGTAGACTCACATTCCTTAATCCTTAAACTTATAAACATGTAATTCAAAATACATGGATACATGGATCCTACCAATAAATTTCATGGAGCATCTGTCTTTAAATAATAATACAAAAGTCTAGTGTTCGGATTACATCAAGTAGCAATACTTCAAAATGAGCCAGTGACTTCAAATCCTTAAGGAGACTCTTCACTGCTCAGCAGGAGGTACATGGTCAGCAATATCATCTGAACCAAAGCAAATTTTCCAGTAAATAACGTCCCGTTCTTATAATTTAATAAAATACAAAAGTAAATAATTTAAACATTTTAATCTTTTGATAATAAAAATATGCCAATAAATTTCAATTTCTAAACCATACGATCATGAATAAAATAGAACTCTATATAAAATATCGTTAATCAAATAAATTCAAATATGTACTAAAACGTTTGATTTAATATAATCAACTTAAACCATAATTCTCAAACCTCATCTTTCCGTAGGACTTCTTATAGAACGAATGACAAGTATGGCTACATAGTCAACGAGGGTAACTATCCAAGCATGGCTCGAAGCCATGAAACAAGCATGGACACATAGTCCATGAGGGTAATTAACCATGCATGGCTTGAAGCCATGAAACAAGCACAACATGAATCTACGACAAGCACAGGTATAAAAGCTACGAATAACAAGCATGAGAACAAATCCCATGAGTATCAAACGAGCTTGAGGTTAACCATGGTGCACCAAGAACTAACAGTACTGCTGTAGTAACCAGTGTTCTGTATTTAGTCCTCTTAAAAACATTTTCAAGAATTCTTACGGCCAATTTATCAAAGCAATAAAAATTCTTCTTTCAAGAGAATAACAACTTATATCTCATACTTCATAATCAAATTCCCCAATATAAAGGTTCACAAAAAATATTTCAAAAATTTCCTTCAAATTCAATCTGTCAATAAAATCCTTTTTAAAATATCAAGAACTTGCGTAAAAAAAATTTCAAATTGCAAGATCATTCCAATATAAAATTTATAAAAATATCTCAAAAGTCTTCCTTTCCATTCAAGTGCATAATCATAAATTATACTATGATGCAATTGGAAGAAAATAAATAATAACGAATAAAATATCAATCTTTACTCATGTAACATCCATAAGAAAATGAAACAAATATGATAACTTTTCCTCACAAAGTCATACTTATACATTTGGTAATTAACATCAAAATACAACAACTAGTAAACATATCATTTATAAAAATTACAATGAGATGTTATTCACCCACCTGTTGCTCTTTCTGAAACTATACATTCACCAAAATCCTTTGGATTCACTTTTCTCTTGATCTCAAGCAATTGTCAATTCCTATAAATTTTGAAATTCATAGAGATAAGTTGTAACATCCCAAATTTTGGATTTAGGGAATTAAAATATGATATGGGATTATTGATGGAAAATTGGCCTTAATTATTATAAAGCTAAAAATTGGAATTTAAGGCATACTTTCCCGAAAATTAAGGATAAATAGTTGGGAATAATTTTTGGCCTGCATATTGCGGAGATAATATTTTATAGCCAAAATAAATTAATTGAGGAAAGAATAAATTCAAGGAATATTTATAAGGGATAAATTATGGCCCAATATTAGAAAGAAAAGGAGAATTTGGAATTAGTGTAGTATGTGTTGGATTATACATATTCCTTATTTCCCATTATTTCCATGCAGCATGTGCAAGTCACATGATTTTATATAATTCTCATTCATTTCCTTCCTTATTCTTCTTCCTGCCACATACTCCCATACATGTTGGACAACAAAATTAGCCCATATACTCTCTTCAATTGCCATTCCTTTTCGGCCCAACAATAAAAGCATTGCTAACTGATTCATTTCGGATAAAACCAATTGGACAACAAATTGACACCTAGACACTCATGCACATTGACACCTATACACTTCACAAATCTGATTTCTTTTTCCCTCCCTCCTCTCCATGGATCACACACACACACACTCCTCTTGACATCTACACTCACACTTGTCACTTAATTAAACACAATACACACACACCTAAAATCAGATGCCTTCCTTCCTCCCTCTCATTTACACGCATACACACCCCCTCCCCCCATTTCTGATTTTTCTCTCCCTTCCCAACTCCCAAACCATCTCTCCCCCTCTCTTCAACACTTCCACAATTTTCCCTCCTTCACCTCCAACCGTCCACCCTCTTCCCTATTTAACACATCAATAACTTCCAATAATCCATCCATCCTCCTCCATCCACCGTGATCCTCTCCTCCTCCATCTCCACAATCATCATCATCATCATCAACCTTATACTTAAGAAGAAGAAGTTGAGTTGCTAAAACCTTCATGCATGTTAAATTTGGTGAGTTAAAACTCACATGCAAGGGTTGTTTCTGGATTCTAGGCTGAAGGAAGAAGAGGAAAAGTGAAGTAAGAGAACCCACAAGAGCTAGAGCAATACTTGCGGCAAGATTCTAAACACTTTTATGAAATTTTGGAAGTTTTAGTATTAAACCCAAATTTCATAATCTAGGGCAAACTCAAAGAAATAAAAGGAATTTCAAAAATATGAGGTCA
Source organism: Acacia melanoxylon (assembly GCA_019022615.1). Taxonomy (NCBI): domain Eukaryota; kingdom Viridiplantae; phylum Streptophyta; class Magnoliopsida; order Fabales; family Fabaceae; genus Acacia; species Acacia melanoxylon. The sequence continues at coordinate 10,440,129 of JAFJYJ010000010.1, forward strand.
CCATCGTGTTCACCACTGAAAATGGAGTGGGAATATGTTGGTGAATGGATTTTTAAAAGGATTTTCAAACATAAAATAACAAGCTCTTTAAAGAAATAAGAATCGCCAGTTATGGAAATCCTGCGGTCATTAGCTTGTCTATGTGGTTTGATCAAGTAAACATCCTCTAAAAATTATGAAAATATTCCAGAAGATATAGGACATGCATATCTTTAAAATGGTTGGTACTTTGTATTTTTATAAGCTCTAGTCAGAGAGACATAAATTGTACAAAATGACCATGAGTTCTGGAAATCCAATCTAGACAGTCTGGACGTTTTTGGGAAGTGGGAATGATTTAGGTATGATTAAACATTGGAACCAATTTTCCAAAAAACTATACTTAATAAGGAGTTCATCGGTTTTTGAGCCACCTAAATTGGACACCTAGAACTCCAAATATGTATTTTTAAAGATAAGTTATGAATTCTGGAAGCTTAACAAGACAGTCAGGGAAACCATAAAAAATGGGAAAGAATTGATAAGTCCTTACCTTTGGAATTATTTTTATGTGATATTGGACTTGTCTAGGAACACGTGAGAGTTGATGGCACATTAAAATGTTTTTTTTTTTGAAATTTATTTAAAATGATTAAAGTTGCTAGAGTTTTAAGGGCAGTCAAGATAAAGGCTGAAAGTAACAAGTTTAAGTTATTTAATTAAACCCTAATGAAATAAGTGTTAAAAATGGAAAATAAACATTCATTTTCCCAGTAGAGGGATTCCTTAGAATATCATCATCCACTACCAACCAATAGGCAGGTGAGCATAAGAGAGAAGTGTTTCACAAGGTTCAAGGAGTGAGCGTTGCTTGAAAGGGGCCCAGCAAAGGGATGGCTTGAAGAACCAAGGGACAACAGTGTGTTATGTATTTTTAGTTTACACTGTCTATAATGAATGCGAATGTCTGTAAGGGGTATAAGCCTGGGATTACCCCTATTATGTAATCAAATTTAATTTCTCTTGTATCAATATAACGAACTATTTCTAATTTTGTCACACTACTGCGTAAGAGTAAGGTATAGAATGTCGGCACCCCAGGCGGGTGTGACATAGGTCATCATTGGTAATCTTTTATCCTTATACATATATACTTACTAAGACATAATTAAATTCTTATTATCCTACCTAAAACTCTCAACTCATGGCTAGATGCATTTATCCCAAAATATAATCATTTTCGGACTTAATAGAACATCTGACTATAATTTTTGAAGGAATTTGGAAAAATCATAACATAATCTAGGAAACTTCAAATGAGGTGATTTCAATTCCTAATTAAAGTTCTGCAAGTCTATTAGAGGAAAAATAATCACCAAACCAATTTGTGGCTGAAACCTTCCTAGAAGTTTGCAAAATAGATACTACTTGAATCTGGATGCAAGGTTTTCCAGTTTTCTTGACCAAATTAGAAAAATCATAATTAATTCTATAGGATCCCAATTGGGGTGGTTCAAATTCCTATACAAAGCTCTTTGAATATCTCTTAAAGATAAAATATTACCTAGAGTCAATTCTTACTACAGAATTTTAGAACCCCGCCAAATCCTCACTACCACAAATTTCATTTGAGATTCAATGCCTAACTTCCAAAAATCATAATTCTTAATGTACTAATCCATTTTTCTCATATTATACATCATTTTAAAGCTTATCATTCTTACTTGAAATCTGTAAATTTTTATCACCATTGGAAATCACATAGTCAATCAAAACCTTGAACGAAAACGAATCTAAAATATGGAAAACAGAATCTGTACAGTTTTCCTTTTCTGACTTTGAAAAATCATAACTTGACTTCTAGACCTTCGATTAAGATGATCTTAGACTTATTTTAAAGCTTAGGAAGGATCTATCCCCGACTAAATTTCACTTAAAAACTCAAACTACAGCTCCTAATATCAACATGCAAATGATCCTCTATTTTTTTTTTTTTTTGTCAAGAAACAGAGATAAACAGGGAACATAAACCATAAACAGTGGCTTATCTTGCAAAAACTGACACCTTAAACCCATATACTCATACTCTATTTCGGTACATCACATTCAAAGCCAAAGAACCTCAAATAATGCCTCAAAACTGACATGGAATGACCCTTTACATGGTTATGCCTAACATGGTGACAAAAACTTCTCTCTGAACACTCATAATTTCCAGCAGCCATTTGATCTCAAAAACAACATTAATCAACTAAAATGAAGATGGCAGAGGGATCAAGAGGCTCACCTTAGTCCAGAAATCGGTTTGCATAAGAGGGAAGAGCTTCCTTCTTCTTTCTCTGTCTTGCTCCGTCTCTCACTTTCGTCCTTCTCTCTTTTCTGTTTTTTTGGCCGAAGAGAATGAGATGAGAAATGAATAAGTATGGAAATGGGACGAGAATGGATTTTGATCGAATGAGTAAGGAATGAAGAAATGAGAATGTGGTGATGTATATGGGTCCAAGTATCTTGAAAGGGAGGGAGTACGTGGCTGAAATAAGAATAGGAGGTGATGTGGTGTCATCATATGGAAACGGGTGTGGATGTATGGGGTCCACTCCACAAAATAATCTCATTTGACCCTCTACAAGACTTTTATTTACAACTTGGTCCTTTACACATTAAGTTGCAAAATATTGGATAGGTGTTAGAAATTAATCCTTAATTCCATAAAAGGATTTTTTTTCTTCCTCAATTAACTTCTTTAGGCCTTAAAAGATTAACTCAAAAAATTTTAGGCCAATATTTATTCTCCAACCAATTTTCCTTGAATTTTCAGGAAAATAGGCATTAAATTCCAAATAATAGCTTTAAAACTATTTAGGCCAATTTTTCATAATTAATCCCCTAATAATGATTCTAGATCCTCAAAATATATTTCATAATTTAAGGTACTATGGCTCCTTGCTATGTACGATGGACATAACAATCCATATGACTCATTTCTTCCGATTTGTACGCACAAGTTGTGGAAGAAACTATGATAGAATTAAAAAGATAAATGAATTATTGAATATATAAAACAAACAAAAAATCACATGATTAAGAGAAGAGTAAAAAATTGGGATAAGGGTCTTAAATGCCATGGAAGTTTTTGCTCAGGAGCACTGGTAAGATGAAATTTTTTTTTTTGGACCAAAAATGCCACAGAAGTTCACAAAAGGTAGCAATTTTGCCCCGGAAGTTTACAAAACGTAGTAATTTTGCCCCTCCGTTAATTTTGACCGTTAAGTTTAACTAAGTGCACACATGGCATGTCACCTCATCACACATGGCATGCCACCTCATCAATCAAATAAGAGTTAAGTATCAATTTTGCTCTGGAAGTTTTCACTGAGGAGCAGTTTTGCCCTGGAAGTTTTCACTAAGGAGCAGTTTTGCCCTGGAAGTTTTCACTAAGGAGCAATTTTGCCCCGGAAGTTTACAAAACATAGCAATTTTGCCCTTCTATCTCCCAATATTAAATTTGACTATTAAATCAGTCAAAGATCACACATGCTATGCCTTGAAAAAGTCAAACTTGGAGTCAGAGAAAGAGATCCTTGAGTTGTTGAGCTCAAGGCGGCCAAAATTTGTGAAGTCGAACTAGTCAAAGGGACAGAAAGGTCTATCACAAAACCCAGAGGAAGCATCACTTATGATCTAAGCAAATGATCAGTCTATACAAACGTAAATATTATCACTATTGATTTGTTTTACTGAACCAAATTTTGGAACAATTCATTTCTCGTTTTGCGTTTCATTTGCTTAGATCATAAGTGATGCTTCATCTGGGTTTGACGATAGACCTTTCAGTCCCTTTGACCAGTTCGGCTTCACAAATTCTGGCCGCCTTGAGCTCAACATCTCAAGGATCTCCTGTTCTGACTCCAAGTTTGACCTTTTCAAGGCATGACATGTGTGGTCTTTAACTGATTTAATAGTCAAATTTAATATTGGGGGATAGAAGGGCAAAATTGCTACATTTTGTAAACTTCCAGGGCAAAATTGCTCCTTAATGAATACTTCCAGGGCAAAATTGCTCCTCAGTGAAAAGTTTCGGGGCAAAATTGATACTTTTGATTGATGAGATGGCATGCCATGTGTGATGAGGTGGCATGCCACGTGTGCACTCAGTTAAACTTAACGGTCAAAATTAATGGAGGGGCAAAATTACTACGTTTTGTGAACTTCCGTGGCATTTTTTGTCCAAAAAAACTTCCGTCTTATCAGTGCAAGCGAAAACTTCCATGGCATTTAAGACCCTTATCCCTAAAAAATTTACTTACAGGATTGCAAGTTGAAGCCAACATACATCTAGCTCCTCTAAATGAATAAACTGCCTAAGATCTATCTTGTCAATTGTAAAAGGATATGATGACACTCTTGAGCCGAGTATACTTAGTACACCCAGGGAACAAAGGTGTCTCTGCATTACTCCGCACGCTATCATATACACGCGATTGTGCAAAATATTCTACCTCAACATCATGAATCATTTCTTCATTCCATCATCATCTACCTCAACTTCATTTTTCATGGGACGCGGTAGTTGTTACTTCCTTACCATGCCATATCCACGTTGTGTATCGAAGGTTTATTCCATCACAAAGTAGGTAATCCCTTATATCAGCAATATCCCGTTGATTATCATTTAAACAATTCACACATGGACAAAAATACATCCCATTTTTTGTAGCCACATTCCTTCTAGCAAATTCAATAAACTCTTTCCACCCCATTCTCATATTCTTCACTAGTTCTCAAAGCATTCATCCAACTATGATCCATTTTATTACCACCTACGACATTTTCAACAACACTCAAGTTTATAACAATTTCAAGAACGACATGCTCTTTTCTCAATATTTAAAAAAAAAATTATGGCAGCATTTCCCCTTAAAAGTAAGACATCCCAAAATTTCAATAACAAACAATTTCAGCTTAATTCAAACAAAACTTACTAACTAAGGTAATTCAAAACAACATCAGCTATTAAATCTAGCACTTTCATCAACAAAGAGAACACTAGAATTATTCGTACTAACATATACTTCAATGGTAATGGTAAACCATGAAGCCATCACTTTTTTAATCAAGTTCATGTAGTTCAGATGGCTAATAATAAAGGAAAGATAAAAGAAAAATTTCAAGGACTGGATTAAAAACACTTAAATCCATAAGGGTAAACCATGAAGCCATAAGACAAGTGTTGTTCTCACTCAGTAAGAGGGTATTCATATGAGGAAAATATATATGTGTGTGAATAAAATAAAAGCAACTGACCTAATTTGAGAACGCAACAATTTGCTTCAAACCTTTGACCAAGAAGGTAGAACTTACGAGATTAAATTTTCTCAAGAGTGAGGACTCACACAGAACAGGATTAACTGTAGAAGAAAATTGAAAAACTGAAAACGATCAAAGTCGTCATCAGCAGTACATGTATGAATGGAAATAACAAACTAATTAATCTCAAACCTATCACCACTTAAAAGCATGAATCTTTCAATTTATTTTAACTAAGCAAAAATTTAATCTATATACATTGCATGTGTATAAATAAATGACAATATTTCCTCCTCAGGGAACTTTTTACTATGAAATTGAAAAAACTCCAAATGGAAATATCTTTTATGTAAGAGTACAACGCCACTCATAATTATTTCACAAACCATCATGCATAGTTTCAACACATTGCATTATCATTCAACTTCTGCATATATAATATAACACACATTATATATCAAAAGTATCAAGCTCAACAGAGAGATCATACATTATTATTACTATTGTATATGTTGAATCAGATCATACGGCTACTAAGTGCAGATTGTTTTGGAATTTGCTCCTTGTTCTTCTTCTCTCCAACTTTGTTTCAACTTGGGAAAATCAAAGGAGCCTAATTTACATACACGAAAAGCATACCTACATGACAAGCTGAAAGAGAGGTTTAAATGGTTGAGACTAAGAAACATTATTAAAACAGATTACACATAGTTTCATCATTTGATGTAGTTTTTAGCCTTTTGCACTTGCAAAGAGAAATTGAATTCCCCAAGAGGCATATTTTTGATTTGGTTAAGTATGAGAATTGAAGGCCATATGAGGTTGCTAGATAGGTATATAACTCACCTCTCATAGTTTTAAATCTTCTTAAGAATCACCCTTCAATTCATCAGAATTATGCATAATTGAAATTGAAATAAATTATTGATTATAGATGTAACAAGTATATATAGTAGTAATAATAAGGTGGCCAAAGAAGGAGTTGGTATTTAATTGAAGTGATAGCTCCAGCATATGAGGCCCGTTGGCTTCTTTTGTTTCACTTTGGAGAGACATATTTAAGAATGAAGTCGTTCTCATAAGGTAATAAAAAGAAATAAAGAAAAAAATAAAGGAAGGAGACCAATCGAAAGGGTTAAAAGTAAAAACTAAGCATCTCATGTTGTAATGAGGTTCCGTATATATGAATCTTCTCATTGTCAATGATGTTGACAAAGTGACAAGGGATATGAATTACTCCATCTGGTCCTAATTATAGGAGCAAATTACCAGAATTTGAAGGGATTAAGGAAGGAAATTAAATTAGTTAATTATGTGTATTTTCCTAAAATACCCTTACCCAAAATTTAAAATGACGTTAATTAGTTGACGCGCCCTTCAATGTCTTCATCTTGATTTCGCCTCGTTTTGGCGGAAACTTCTTTGTATGCTTCGCATTTGAAGCTGAATTGATTCCTGCACCCTCCATCTATGAGGATTTGAGATCAGAGACGTTTCACAGCGAAGGAGAGAAAGAAGGCAAAAAATATCCAACGTTCATATAATAATGTATTATACTTGATGTGTCTTTGGCATAAAATTAATTGTAATAAAAGAAGAAACAACGTTAATTAATAGAATAAAATTAGTTAAAAAAATTCTTAAAGGAATATTAAAATTATTTTATTTAAAAATAAAAAATAAAGTAGAATATCTCACTTGATAGAATATAAAGCGTGTTGTTAAATTAATTGTTGTGGAAAAAGTATTAGTAGGGGTGATATGGGAAAAATATGATAAAAATTGCTCAAAATTATTTTATATAAAAAAGTATAATTTAGGTATATATGACATTAATGAGTTGTAAACATTATTTACTTTAGAAAATATATAGGTGTATTATCAAATTATTATTGTCTTTAATTATTATTGAGAAAGTATAAATAGGGGTATTATAGGAAAAAATTGACAAAAGTTAAAACTTGCTCTTATAATTAGGACCAAAACCAACTCCAAAATTTGCTCCTATAATTAGGACCGGAGGGAGTAACTAGTTAATGGAATGAGAATTGCAAAATCACTTTGCTTCCCTTGGATTAATATCCACAACCAGAATAGGACAGTGAGAAGGAGTTGTATTTCTATTGTTATATTTTAGTAGTGGATTAGTTATGTACATAGGTGTAGTTACCTAATAGATTAGGTTATTGGTTTAGGACAATACTATTGGGCCTTAAAGCTATTAAGCCCATACGGTATATACATTGCCTAGGAAACATATTACATTGTATTGGATTCTGCACATGATGTCAACATACCAAAAGAGAGTTTTTTTGGGTAAGTTGTTATTAAGTTGAGTTTTGTGTATTTTGATATTTCCAATGTATCCAAATTGAAAATTTGTTTAGGGTACAAGTGAGAAAATAAGTTTGGAAGCATTGAAAAATAAAGTTGAATAATTTAGCATGAATTAAATTGGCTACCAAGCCCAATTGAGTAAGAGCCCCAAATAAATTGGTTACATGGATCGCACAACGCTTTTGTGCTCCATTAAAAGCAAATTTTGGATAAAGAAATAATAACTTCACCGAATCATTTTTGAAGGTATATATATTTGTCCAGATCAACAAATCTAGGCTAAAAACATACAGCAATTATTATTTTCAGTTTCAAAAGACAAATAGATTGATAAAGTCAAACATATAAAAGTCCTAAAACAATACCTAACCAGCTGGTACATAAGGATCCTCAGTTAATTTAAATTCTTCTACATACCCATAAAACTCAAGATCTGAAGGTTCCCTAGCCCCACTGTCTTCTTGCCACTGACCAAATTTGCGTCTAGGTTGAATGATTTTTGAGGAGTAAAGACCATGTACACCAATGTATAGACCTGATGAAAATAAAGTATTTGGTGATCACTATAAAGTACAAACCATAGATCCAAACTTAAAGTCTAACAATGAACGACCAATATTAAATAAAACTGAAAATGACAAGTTCCGTAGAAAATTACCAATTAAAGGGTTCAAAAAATCAATTGAAGCCCCAAGTACTTCACTCTAAAGCAGAATAGCAATAATAAAAAAACCAAAAAAATAAATACTTGGAACAAAAAATTACGCTGAATTGAAGAAGATAAGAATCGATCAAAGCTGAGAGAAAGAACTCGGACACTCACTTGAATGAAGGACCGAATCTGCAAAATGCTAATCACAACTGGAGATAACGAACTCAGGGACGACGAGAACGAACGAGACTATGGGAGAAATGACGGCGAAAATCGACTTGCACGGAGGAGGAGGCAGCGAGGGACAAAGCGTGGAGAAGCAGCTGAAGGGGAAAAAAGGTTGCGATGGGTAAAATCGAATGAACAATACACTCCGCTCTCTAGCAACCCGATGAAAGAGAACTTTTTGGTGTCTAAACTTCATATTTAGACACCAAAAAGCCAAGTTAAGCCTTATGGCGTCTAATAATATTTTTAGATGCCAAAAAGCCCAGTTATGGTGTCTAAAAATATTATTAGACACCAAAAAGCCAAAAGTTGCCGCCAACCTTTTCGTTTGCCGTCGCTTTTCCTCTTCTTTGGCCCACTTTTGGCGTCCTAAAAAATATTTAGGACATCTTAAGTACACTTTCCGTATCCTAAAATTTATTAGGATGCCTAATATATCAAATTTTCTCCATATAATTACAAAATTACCACCGTGTTCACATTTTACTTCCCTTTTTGAAAAAAATACGTCCTTTAGGGAAGTAATATCTATTTTTTGTAGTAGTGAGTCTTGGTTAGGAGAGAAATCAAAGTGAAGGCCAATAATAAGAAGCTACCCAACTAGGTGTAGTGTTACTAGTGACGGTTTGATGATTAAGATGTCTAAATTAGATGATGAAAAATGTTTACTTGGAAGGAAAAAATCGTTGAACTGGATTAATCATCCAATCCAACAAATTTGTCCTTCCAAGTGTAGATCATCAACCCAATATTTTTTATCCTCCAATTTAAAATTATTAATCCTCACCTCGTCACTAGTATTTCTACCAAATCAGTTCATCCTTATTTTTGGTCTTTAGCTTGTTTTCCATCTTTCTAAAACCTAATCACGATATCAAATTCACTCATATAAAATCAAATTCTCATATTTGTATATTCACGCGGTAATACCCAGGTTCATTGAATAAGAATCTTATCCTTTATCACTTGAGATTGGGGTAGGGTAGAGCCATGTTTCACATTTGGGGTATGGTAACCTAGCACCCAATCCATGGGTTGCTCATAATATGAATCATGGATTAACAACATTTATATGTTGGAACAAAAATTGTATATGCTATATCGAAAGCTAAAAAATAATCTGACTCCTTTGGAGAAGGGGAAACTGCAAGCAAAAAAATAAACCTTGAAAAAACAAATGTCGAAATTAGGATTCAATTATATAATAATTTAGGGTTGCCTGTTGAATTTATATTGCATAATATAATTTTTAGATATAATAATCCAACAGGGTTTTGTGAAACAAAATAAAATGTATATTTTTTATAAAAAAAAAACTGCCCACTTTTTAGAATGGATATGAAATTAACTGATCTAAAAAGTGGCCATTTTTTTTATTACAAATTGGTACTTTTTGAGACCAATCAATAAAACAACCAGTCTTAAAAAGTAACTTTTTAGACCAAATGTAGGATCCGTCTTAATAAGAATATACTTTTAAAACTGGTTGATATAAGACTACACCTAGACCAGTCTAAAAAACCAATTTTAACCGGTCTAAATGACCTTTTTTTCTAGTAGTGTAATATTGTATTCATTATGATTTTACTAGTAAAATTTAATTCTTGCATATGTTGACAATGAATAAGATAAAGAGAGAATATTGATATTTTAACATATCCAGAATATATGTTAGAGGAATACATTTCAGTAGATCATTTGACAGCAATGCACCTTTAGAGTTTGGCGGTTGAAAGAAAGATATGCTTGAAAAGGCATTGGAAATAACCTACTCGAGAAATTAACATACTCCATTGGGAGAAAATGACAATGAGTAATGTTGTCGTTAGGGGAAATGAAAGTGATTTCATCATAAGGAGAAGTAAAAGTGATAATATCTTCATAGAGAGGAAAGATCATACTATACTCTCTTGTTTCTTAACCAGCGTTTTGTCCCACTGAGTTTTCCCAGTAAAGTTTTTTATGAAGTAGCTTTAACATGTATACTTGTGCACTCTTTTTCCTTCACTAGGATTTTGTCCCATTGGGATTTTCCTTGTAAGGTTATAATGAGGCACAATATTTGCTCATGAACATCTAAGGGGGAGTGTTATAAGTATTGTGGTGTATGGATGTTTATAGCCTCTTAGGATTCCATTTTATGATTAGTGGCTATAACCTCCAACGATTTTATGTGTAGATCAATTCTTATGTTTATAACATTATAACTCTATCATAACGTGGATTGATTCTTATGTTTATGATATTGTAACGTTTTGGTGGATTGGATGTCTATAAATAGATGCTCATCACAAGAGGATTTGATACATGGAAATGCTATATGAATAAGAGCCCTCCTCCACTCTTCATCTGTACAATTCATTAATGTCTTTCTGCACCATCTCATCTCATCTCTTTATTTTTCTTCTTTTTATAACATAAACAAAATAAATAATCTAAATTTCTATCTACACCGTTTGTCTTGGTTCACCGGTATATTAAATGTTTATTACTCCCTTCACTGCACAATATAAGGTGATTCTAGAATAATAACTTAGTCTAAAATACGAATCACTTCTAAGATATTTAACACTCATTTTTTTAGTTTTGTCCTTGGAATTAATGCTTATTTTCAATTTTGCTCACTCATTAAATTTTCAAACACAAATAAAGTTAGAAATGAAAAAAAAATCAATTTATAATATATTTAATCAAGTACATCAGTTTTTTGAGGAAACAATGTAAAAAGTGAAAAGTCACATGCAGTATTTAGAAAAATGTCCGGTCACGTTTTCTACCTTGTCTACATTACAACCAATGGAAATGGGGCTTTGTCAAAATAACATTTTGCACTAATATCTATTTATAGGCCTTCAAAATTATTAATATTAATAACCATGGCAATTCATTTTATATACGCATCTTTATGATACACATTTTCGAAAATTAAAGAAACATTGATGTATTTAATACATATGAATGTTCATGAACTTCATAACTTAGACTAATGAATGAGAGGTACAATGATATATGAAAATTATAATTAGGTTATTTGAATCTTGAGAGGTAATGAACCTCTCTACAAAATCAAAGGGAGAACTTTGGGCTCTCGTTTATTTCTTTCCCATCACTGTTATCTATACTAACATTATGATATACATTTTCGAAATTAAATTCAAGAAAAAATGATGTATTTAATATATATGGATATATGTTCATGAACTTCACAATCCTGGACTCAATAATGGAATGGAAACTAAGATACAATGATTCATGAACATTATAATTAGGTTCTTTGAATCTTGAGAGGTAATGAAAAACTACAAAATCAAATAATAATTGATTAATTATTATATTGTTTCCACTCTTATTTCCATACAAAGAAATTAATATATAATTAAAATGTTATTTAGTGCAGTTCCAATAGTTTGACTGAAATTTGGAGTATCAGAATCAAAGCCAAAGGGAGAAACATCAACCCCGCGCATGGGTCCCACCACTTCCCTATGGGTGGAGAAGTTTCTAGAGATAAAAGATAACCTTTCCGAACAAATAATATTACCTCTGGTTCTAAAATCCTAGTTGACTTGTTTTGAAAAAATAAAAGTAGTTAAATAAGTTACTTAATTATGTCATTTTTTGTTTATGATAAAATTATATATCAGTTAATAAGTCAGATAAAATAGTTTGGAGGGAAAAACGATAAATATAAATATTTTAAAATGATTTGATTTGACTTCTTAAGCTCCCAAAAAATCAAATGAGTCTTATATTTACGACTGGTGGAGGTAGTATAATATAACACATCTTCGGTGAGCTTGTTTTAATGACAATGAAACCTTCAAAAATAATTTTTAAATCATAGTTTATTGTATCTAATGTAAGTTAAGTAGTGAGATAAGTTTTATTTGGGTGAATATGTTAATCCTAATCAGCACCAAACAAACACTATATAAACGCATCAAATCTTTAAGACTTCAAAGAAAGAAATCAACATTACAAAGTTCGATTCAAGTTTTCATCAATCTAAAAGATTTGTTTAGAAATTATCATGGAGAAAACAAAACGCATAGCCTGTGTTCCCAGTCCAGGATTTAGCCATCTGCTTCCTATTCTTGAATTCTCCAAGCGACTTGTTTTGCTTCATCCAGATTTTCATGTCACATTGATCATCCCCTCACTAGAATGTCCTCCTCCTGCCTCTATAGCCTACCTTCGAAGTCTTCCTCCAAACATCGAACCCATTTTTCTTACTCCAATCACCAAAGAAGACCTACCCAAAGATGCCAACTTATTAATGCAAATTCAACTGACAGTGATCAAATCTTTGCCATCTTTACATCGCGAATTGAAGTCCTTGAATCCCAAATCTCCTTTGGCTGCTTTAGTGGTAGACACTGTTGCAACTGAGGTACTCAGTTTCGCGAAGGAACTAAACGCTTTGTCTTTCATTTACTTCCCTACGGCTGCTTCAACGCTTTCCTACTGCCTCCATTTCCCTACCCTCCATGAAGAGATTTCTGGTGAGTTCAGAGACGTACCAACACCCATCCAGATTCCAGGTTGTGTCCCACTTTATGGTAGAGATCTCCCTGACCCGGTTCAAAATCGGTCCAGTGAATCATACATAGTGTATCTCCAACGAATGAAGAAATTTTTATCTGTTGATGGGCTATTGGTTAACAGCTTCACGGAGTTGGAAGAAAGGGCTATAAGAGCCTTGGCACAGAAAGGAAGTGGTTTTCCACTTGTTTATCCGATCGGACCCAACACGTTAACGTGGTCAAATAGTGAAGAAAACGGATCAGAGTGTCTAAAGTGGTTGGAGAATCAACCACCTAGCTCTGTTTTATATGTTTCTTTTGGAAGTGGTGGGACCCTACCCCAAGACCAAATCAATGAGTTGGCTTTTGGCTTGGAACTGAGTGGCCAGAAATTCTTATGGGTTCTTAGGCCACCAAGTAATATTGCTAGTGCTGCTTACCTTGATAGCTCAAATGCTCAGAATCCCTTACATTTCTTACCCGAAGGCTTTTTGGAGAGAAACAAGGAGAAAGGATTAGTTATTCCTTCATGGGATCCTCAGATTTCAATCCTTAGTCATGGTTCTATTGGTGGGTTCTTGAGTCATTGTGGTTGGAACTCCACACTTGAGAGTGTAAAGAAGGGAGTGCCATTAATAGCGTGGCCACTTTTTGCAGAGCAGAAAATGAATGCTGTTTTGCTAACTGATGGTCTTAAGGTGGCTTTGAGGCCTAAAGTTAGTGAAAACAGCATAGTGGAAAGGGAAGAGATTGCTAAATTGGTGAAGAGTTTGATGGAAGGTGAAGAAGGAAGGGAGATTAGCAAGAGAATGAATGATTTGAGAGATGCTTCTGCTAATGCACTCAAAATAGATGGTTCTTCTACAAAGATGCTATCTGAAGTTGCACTCAAATGGAGAAGCAGTTCAAATGGGATATAAGAAAATTTTAAACTAGCTTTTTTGAACTTTATTTTTCCTGGTAGTTCATGTACTTGTTATTAAGGATTTTAATTTTTCAAACTAAGTTAGCCTCCGCTATTAAAAATGAACAGATATCTGCTTCATTTTTGTTTCACTACTTTTGAGACGATATTAATAATAATGATTTATTCACAAGTTAAGTTTATATTAGGGAAAAAGATAGAAAAATACCACCAAAATTGATAAAAGATAAATAAGTTCTTTGAATTTCAATAATTCCAAAAGGACAGATTTAAAATTTTGAAATGTTGCTTGATAAATTACCTTACTATCTTTAGTTTTTTTTTTTTACAAACAAAAAATCATCAACCCCTTCCTAGCCGCTAGAGCTCTAGCAACGGTGCTCGGCGGCGGCTTCTGTCATCGGAGCTCCGGCGACCTTGCCAACAATTAATTGCCAGAGCTCCGGTGAAGGCTGTTGAGAAATATTCAACAAATACCTCTGAAGATAGAATATCACCTAGAGGGGGTGAATTGTTACACCCCTACCAGCCTCGCCCTTTCGGGTGGCGGGTTAGAGGGATTCCTTTACTTAGTTACCTTTCCTTCATTATTAGGTTCATTTAACTTGCATCAGAGTTAGCGCAACAGAGCATTTAACCAGTTTGGACAATCTACTGTACTGGTAAAAGTAAATAATCAAAAAATAAAGTCCCTGTAGGGTTAAGGGTATAGTTATCCAAAAATAAATATCAAAATAATAGTACAGTCATCCGAAAAGGTGAAGTACAAAAATGATAGGGCATTCCCTATTCTTCACTGCACCGATACACCCTTCCTTTCCAAAAAGGTTCTTCCTCTTCAGGCACGTACCCCTGTAGCTTCAGAAATGTCTGGAGTCCAATAATGGCCCCCAGAGTAACCATCAATACTCATGTACTAAATGTGTAATGCGTATGCATGCAACCATGCAGGTATGTGAAAACAGATAAGTATGCCAAATACCACAATATGCAAACAGTAACACACACAGAAACACATCTTTGCTCCATTGGGCCGCCTTACCAAGACAGGCCCTGAAAGCACAAACTTGTCTCTGTTGAGTCGCCACGCAGGCAGACCCTGGCAGACACCGCCTGTTTCCGTTGAGTCGCCACATAAGCAGACCCCGGCAGGCACCCTCAGCGCTAGGGACACAATCACAAACATGTTCTGTATGCATATTTGGCAATACATATAGAAAAACACATATGGCAAGCAAAACATACCACAAATACATAAAAGTGCTGGAGTACAGTGGTTACTACCTGGTGGTAAAAATACCGTCTTATATTTTTAGGGGGTCCACTAGTTCTCCAACAGACTGCTTGAAGCTAGATATCATAAAAAAATAATTTATTTGATTATCTTCCAAAAATACCCTTACAATTTTGGTCAAAACCGAGCTCAATACAGAACTTCCAGAATTTTAGTGTTTCTGACCTAACTTCCCAGATTTTTAATAAATTCCAAAAAACTCATTGTTGTGTGAAACCAACGCCATCTGAACCTTTAATATGTCTATTTTATAGGAAAAATATTTCCAGAAGTCACACGTACATGTATTTTGGCGTAGAGCCACTTTTCTGCTCTCTGGTCCATATTTGCCCCTGTTGCTTATGTACTAACTTTAGCAATTTGTATCTCCTAGTAGAAAACTCCAAATCTTACAAAATTATACATCATGGTGAACCTCAGGATGTTTACTTGATGCCTGTAAAATTTCAGATTAATTCAAGTTCATTTAATATTTTTAGAATCCATTTGAAAGCATACTGCCAGAAATTCCTGAATCAGTGGTAACCTTTGTTCTTCTGGGTTTTTCGGTGTTTTGATTTCAGAAACTTAGACCATAACCATACCCTATACAAAAACGTGTTCCATAACCATTGACAACCTTAAAAATACAGAAATCCAACCATAACATCCAGCTCCTACTTCATGCACGAAAATTCCTTAAAGAGAACTCAAGAAAACAAGGTTTTTGGGGTTACCTAGATTCGGCAAACCGGTGGATGAGCTTGAGATCTTGTTCTTGGATCTTGGGTTTTGGTGGAGCTGCAGATCTCTCTCTCTCTCCTATTCTGAAAATTTCTCCCCTTTAGGGGTGGAAATGAAGAGTCAAGTGTTTTTTTAATAAGGGTAAATCTGGTCCGGTAGAATTAGAATTAACAAGCGTAATTTCGGACTGTTGTGTAATAAATGGATCTGCTTTTGACTTAATCTCCAAGTCTTTCTATAAACTTCCAGGGCTTCCTAGGATGCTTCCAAGTGGCGCAGCCCCCTCCTTAAAATGCTGGTCCTTATCTTCTTTTGGGGAAAATTACACGTTTTGACCCGAAACTTTCAAAAATTACAATTGTGGCCCAGAACTTTTGAATAATTACCAAATTTTCCCCATCTTTTCACCTGCCCAAAAGGACCCTTTATGCGCCATTTGGGGCCCACAATTCTGCCCAAATTAATTTTTGTGCCTTTTTGCCCTTTTTGTTTGAATGTGGGACCCGCGGTTGGACTTTTACACCGATTTCTATTTCTTGCTCCCCAAGTAAGTATTTTAATAATTAAAATAGGTCATGTGGCTCCTAATGGGGTCCACAAGTTAGATTCCCAATAATTAATCCTTTTTTCTCACTTTTCTCGTCAGTTACGATCAATAGGTCCCCACCTGACCCATTGGATACACCTAGGTCTTCTTTTTGTACTTTTCTTCAACTTTTCTAGATATACTCCCCTGAATGGACATTCATATGTGGTGCCTTCTTAATTTCCCAAAGTGGCCCCACACTTGTCCCATTCAGTCTAAAAGAAACCCCTAACTGGTCCCTATTAGTCCCTTTTCCACTGGTTACTCACCTGTGGGGCCCGCATTTTGTGTTGGGGCCCACACATGATTAAAGTCATCTGGTTTTCTCTTCTCTCATGGTGGACGGAATTCAATGTTAAAAGGACAAGGAATTGACTATTTTTCCCTTGCTTTTCCTCTTTTACCCCTGAAGTGACACGTGTCCCAATGTGATCATTACACTGACTCTTGCTTTTTGACATATGACTCTCCAGTGTCTCCTTCTCTTCCTATTTCTCGTCATTCTTGGGACTCTTCCCGAACCGGGCTTAGTCGTCTACCCACTTTTAGGCTTATTCTCAATTCTCAGGGTCCAAAATTCGGGATATTACATGAATAGGTGATCTCAAAAACTTTTTGCGAGTTGTACAAGAACGCAAGTAAGACAAAGACAGAGAAGAAAGATAAACACAAAACAATTTATACTGGTTTGGTCTAACACTTCGACCTATATCCAGTCCCCAAGTACACCTTGGGCTTTTCACTAACTCTTCAAATACGTACACAATTACACACTCTGTAACTTAGGATGATCCTTTCACTCAGACTCATTCCCCCTTACAAGTTGTAATAGTGCACCCACACTTAAAGTTCCACAACCTTAATATTTACAAAACAATAATCAAATAAGTTTTTAGTAACTCCTCACGAGTAGATAAATGTTAAACACTGAAGAACACAGAAAATATCCGAAGATATTAGCTTAGTTAATGAAACAGCAAATTGCAATAAGTTCGAATTGAATGCACAGTCTTTCGGTAGGTGAAGACTTTAATGCTTCTGGCTTTTATAGATGATAGCAATTAATGTCCATTGGTAGAAAGCTTAAAGATCCGTTGAGAGTAATAAATATATCTGTTTCTCTGTTCCTTCGTAATCTTCCGAGGTTGGTGAATATACTTCGTTGACATTCTTTGTTCGATTTGTCCGTTGAGACTGATAGAATATTGACTGGAAATATTTGAAATGCTATGCAGTGGCTCAGAGGTCCATATTCTACTTTCGTGCTTCGTCTTTGTTTTGCATTTAATGCATCTGACACAAATTTGCTTTAAGGAAATTTGATGATTAAAACATTTTAATCATATCTGAAAAAGCACTAGTAAACTGATTAAACTTGATTAGAAGAAGTATAAATCAATAACAATAAACAACCAAGACATAATCATTGATTTACAGCTTACGACAGCAAACATGTTAAATGGTAACATGCATTCTCGAGAATTGTTCATATGGTTCTCGAGAATGGTTGAGCAAGTATGTTAATTCAGAAGTTGAGTCTCGCTGATACTCGAGAACTATGTTTAAGGTTCTCAGGAATTCAAAGCACATAATGTTTTATATATGGAAGAGGTTTGGGCATTCTCGAGAATTGATGTGTACATACTCGAGAACTACTCTTAATCTCAAGTTAGTGATGCATGATGCCAGAACGTCCTTCAATAATTATCAAGAATCTCCAAATGATTCTTGAGAACCATTCTCGAGAATTGATTCTCAATTCTCGAGAATCACTCGTGAAACCATTTTCTCAATGAGCATCAGATGAAGCAATCGACCATTCTCGAGAATCCTTTTGCCGATTCTCGAGAACCATTCTCGAGAATTGATTCTCCATTCTCGAGAATCACGGTACAATACTCTTCTGTAATGTGATTCAGGCTTAATCATTCTCGAGAATCACTGGTGCATTCTCGAGAATCCTTTGTTCAGAGAGATTTGCGATGGTAACTTAACTGCCATTCTCGAGAATCCTTGAGTCATTCTCGAGAATTGCTTCATGAACTCTTGAACACATATTAAACCAGATTCAACATATTTTCAAAGCTTAGACTTTTTGTTATCATCAAAACATTAGGAGCTAACAACCTCGTTTACAACTTTAGTATCATTATTAACAATTAAGAATTTGTCATTTCCCAGTGCCTTTTTGCCTGGAATGATCATGGACATAATGAAGGAGCTTTGTTTCATACACATCCAAGGGGGAAAGTTGTAGGGTATCAAAACAACTGGTCATATACTATAGCTTGTGCTAAGATTCCCAAACAGATTAAAACCGTCGGTCGCTAAAGCAAGACGAACATTTCTAGGGTCCACGGCAAACTCTGGAAAGTCTGAGTCGAACTCTTTCCACGCTTCACCATCCCGTAGATGTCTGAGTTTACCATCTTCGTTCTTGTCAGCTTCATGCCACCGCATATGTTCAGCTGTCCTAGACGACATAAACAATCTTTGTAAGTGAGGTTTTAAAAGAAAGTACTTGAGGATATTTGCGGGTTTCTTCTTCTGCTTTTTCCCCTTACGAACTGTCTTGAACCTCAAAGTGTGACACTTCTTACAAGTCTCCCTCCGAGCGTCCGCTCCCCAATAAAGTATACAATCGTTGGGGCAAGCATCAATTTTTCCGTAGTTCAAGCCTAATCTGTTAATTATCTTCTTGACCTCGTAGAAGGTTGTGGGAATGTCCGCGTCAGGGAAAGCATCTTGTAGTAATTCTAGCAACATCGACATTGCCTTATCAGTGATCCCACACAAGCACTTGATATGGTACAATTTGATCAGAAAAGATAATTTTGATTATTTTTGACAACCTTGATACAAAGGACGATCACACTCTTCCATGAGGTTGAAAAATTCTCGAGCTGCATCGTTCCTGAAGAAAACCGGTTCCGCACCCTGAACTTCTGCGGTGAAGTTGTCGTCTTGAACATCAAAAGCATCGCGAACAGCGTCATTAACTGGATCATCTTGATCTACTTGATTTGCTACTTGTGAGCGTTGAGGAAGATGATCCCCATATCTCATACCATGTTTCTCACCATGAACTCCCCAGAATGTATATGCTTCCAGGAAAGGCTTCACAAGAAGATGTTCCATGGCACCTTCTCATGTTTGCCACTTCTTAAACTTGCATCGACAACACGGACACATGATCTTGCCATTAATGCTAGCGCGAGAAAATGAAAAATCTAAGAAAGTTTTCAATCCCGATAAATATATAGGAGAATTGCGCGGTAACTTGATCCAAGACTTATATCCATATGTAGTAAACAAAGCTAGGATAGACTATAAATGAAGAGAAAATGTTTAATAACCTTCACAACACTAGAGATCTTTAAATGCAACATGTAATACTTTGTAGTGGTTCAAAAACCGCTACAAATAAAAATACAATTAGTAGCGGTTATCAAAATACCGTTACACAAACGCTACAAGTTTGAATTTAGAACTGAATAAAATACCACTAGAGTTTAGTCATAGTTAATAGACTGCTACCGTAACCGCTACAAAATGTTAGTCGTTTTAAATTTGTAGCGGTTTGTCATTTGAACTGCAACAAAGTTATGACGCTCTTTTTTCCATTTTAAAATTGAAATTCGTAGCGGTTTGAGTCCCTAAAACCGCTACAAATGTTTAAACGTTGATTATACGGTTTCAACGGTCAGAGGTTTGTTGTGGTTTATTCATAATAACCGCTACAAAGTTTAAGTTTAACTATTGAATATATTTAGAAAATATCTTTTTATTCACTAATTATTAACTCCATTAATTATTTTACAATATCTATTTTATTTAACTATAATAAATTTATTTCGCTAAATACATTTTTCGATAACTATTGTTATATACTATGTATTATATAAGTAATATTAATAAACTAAACTAATATCAAAATCCTACAAAAATAAAAGATAACAAGTAATTTAAAGAAATAAAATTGTCAACAAACCACAAGTACAAAAATGTATGTAAAAATAAAAACCAAATATCATGAGTCAGACAATCAGGTCCTGTCTCAAGGGGGCTGTCTCAGGGGGCGTGTGCACGACCAGAGGCAACAACGCCCTCGTCATCAGCAGCAGCAGGACGCGGAAGAGAATCCTCGTAGATGAACGGAGGGGCAGGCGGGGGGGGGAATCCTTTTAAATGAACGGAGGGGGAGGCAGGGGAGCTGGAAACCGTCTGTCAGATAACAACTCTGTCAAGGCACCGTGAACAGCATCCCAGTAATTACTCTGACTAGCGCACCAATGATCGTATCTTTGCTGCATGTGCCTAGTCCTGGCAGTATGCTCGGTAGCCTGCGAAACAACCTGCTCGGCAACCTGCACAGCAACATTCTCGACAATGATCGCCTCAACCGCCTCCGGTGGTGGCCTTCTCGAGCCAGAGGTTCCAGCCTCAGAGGCGGAGGCCTTGTCGTACACCATGCTAGGCCTGGCCCCTAGCCCCATACCCTTAACGCAGCCAGGATGCTCGACTGGGCCCACAACAGCTTTCAATGGGGCCGTAGGATCCACAAACCCCTGTGACTCCTGGGGCTACGACGCTCGCCAATCTGCCTGGCTCTTCTCAATCCGAGCATGACGCACAAATTTCATAAAACATTAATCAAACAATTTAATTCAATTTAAATATATAAATACTTTTTTTCGAACTTACTATTATCTCCTCTGCCGCCTTAGAGGTCGGCATCCCATCACGATGTCTATGGGTGCATGTGAACAGCTGCCCATAGTCCGTCTGACGGTTCTCCTCCCGAGCCTTCTCTAGCTGAAAGAATTAAAAGAATATAAAGTTTGTTATTTCAAAAATAAAACATTCCATCATTTAAAACAAAAATTAATTTAACTATCAACATACCATCTTACTGTAGGTCACAGCAAACGTCTTGGATCTTGCCGTGTGATGGACCCCCTCTGCGTGCCCGGCTTCTCGTATTCCTCGGGATAGAGCACGCAAGAAGGAGCGAACAAAATGTTACATGAAAGTAATTATTATTTTGATATCTTGTAAACTATATTTAAACCCTAAACTATATCTAAACTATAAAGTAATTTAAACTAAATCTAAACCATAAATTAACTAATATTTAAACTACATTTAACTATAATAAAGTTAAACTATTAATTAATTTAAACCAAATGTAAACTATAAATTAATTTAAACTATATTTATATTTTTAAACTATATTTAAACAAAATTAATTTAAAGAAAATTTAAACTATAAATTAACTCATGTTTAAACAAAATTTAAACTATGATTAATTAAAAAAACGTACTTGTCCATCGTACTCCTCCTATATTGGACAAAACCCACCCAGTCATTTGGGTCCACACTGTCTGGGACGTTCTTGATCAACTGCTGCAGAGGCATCGTCCCATCTCCATTCCTCTGGGTGTAGAGACGACCCCTCCGGCTCTTCCACCCTCCCCCTATTTTCAGCAGTACGTACCTCTTCGCATGGCCTCGCACGTCAAACTTTTTCTGTATCATAATTTAATTAATAATTAGTTAAGAAATAAATAAATAAACCACAAATTATAACTATTAACATGTAAAATTTAATTAAACAACATAACTTACCTGGACAATGTCAGCAAATGCTTTGTCCTTGTTCCCCTTCGGAACATGCTTCCAATCCTTGAAGTCGATCGGGAACCATGCCCAATTCCCGCCAAATTTTGACAAGAATCGGTTCAATAGGTGACCATCGTTGCCGATCGACTGGTCTGTGTCCATGTTCCAGGGGACTACGATGCGAGGCCCCTCCATCAAAGTGACCCTGGCAACATCTAACGTCCTCTTATTGATGTTCCCCTGTGTATCTACACAATTATAAAAGCATGATTGTATTGCGTTTAAATATAATTTATTTAAACGTAAGGAATTTAAATTTAATTTTTTTCAAAAAACTAATTACATTTACTTTTGACCTCCACCACAAATCCGATGGAACACGAAGATGACAGTTGGGGGTTCCCTTAGTCCTGCTCGTTCTCCTGGTCAAGAAATTGCTGCGCCTTATGGGAATGTCAATCTGGATCTCCTCATTTTCGTCCAGGTCACTGATAGATAAGCTTGTGCCTCATTCTCCCCCTACGTTGTCTGGGATTGGCTCATCAGCGAAGAGCTCATCAAACTCGTTCTCGCCGGAGGGGCGCGAAGGGATACTTAGAGCACCACGCCCTCTCGTAAGGCCCCCTCTACTACTACTGCCCCTCATAGGGACTCTACCATGTACAACGTCTTTCCCTTTTCCCTTATCCTTAGAAACCATAATGTATAACTTTTACTAAGTAAAGAAAGTCAAAAGTTAAAAGGCGAAAAATCGAGACCTGGCGTGATTCAAAATTAGGGGAGCCGCGATAAAAACCGCCTCATTTTGTAGTGGTTATCAATAATAACCGCTACAAAGTTCAGAACAATGTTGCGGTTATTGAATAAACCGCGACAAATCCACCTTGTTCGTCGTGATATTTTGTAGCGGTTATCAAACCGATACAAACTGATTGTCCTTTGAGATTCTGTAGCAGTTATTGGGGAAAACTACAACAAATTGTTTGGCCTTTGGGATTCTGTCATGGTTATTAGGACCAACCGCTACAAATTTAATTTTTTGCCAAAAAAAATTCCAAACTACTTAGTTTATTAGTTAAACTAATAAACTAATTAGTTTGGAGAAAAAAAAATAAAAAATAAAAAACTCTCAGGAATTTAATTAGTTTTTTTTTCATTTTTCCAAAGAAGTCGAGAGTAATAAATTAAGAATAATAAGTTTACTGAAAAAAGTCTAACATGCCCGTGAAGATTCAAATTCAGTATAGCCACCGATCTCCCACGAAAAACTCACTGACTCATTTTGATCAGAGATATTTTCATGAGACAAAGGTGGCTATATTGGAACGCAATCTTCAATCGCATGTTGGACTATCTTCAGAAGAGTAGAAGTCTTCACGTCAAAGAAATAATTAAATCTGGATTGTCACTGAAGGAACTGCCTCGGCTTCAAGAATCAGAGAGGCAAATATCTGCAGGCCTCATCTCCCGAGATAAGAGATCAGAGAAGCTACAAATATCTGCATATCTTTGACCACCAAGCCGAGAAAGTTCATTCAGCGATAATGCAGATTTAGTAATTTCTCAATATTTATAATTGATGTACAGACAGAGTCATCTATAAATAGCATAAATCTTTGTAGCGGTTAATATTAAAAACCGCTACAAAATTAGAGGATTTGACGCGGTCAAAGCGTCGCTTTACTTTGACCGCAACAAAACTGTGTCGTTTCGCTTTTTTGTAGCAGTTCTTCTCATGTAACCGCTATAAATTCATCGTGACAAAGTTTGTGCCATTACGCACCAATTACTGGCACCAAATTGGTAGCGGTTATTCCCCAAAACCGCTACAAGGTCCACGCCACAAACATTCACGCCATTACGCGCCAAGCTGACACCACATTTGTTGCAGTTTATTTTACACTATCCGCTACAAAGATCGTTGCTAACAAGCCCGCATTTTGGCGCCAATACTGCCACTACGAATTAGTTGCGGTTTTGGATACAACCGTTACAAATGCATCATTTTGTAGCGGTTATTCATGACCGCTACAGTTGAACCGCGACAAATGGTAGTTTTTTTTTGTGGATAATAAAAATGTTAATATAGATACTTGAGTTGTTAGTAATAACCTTCACCGGAGCTCCGTCAACTCATCTTTTTGTAAAAAAAAAAAAAATCACATACTAAAGTTGTTAATATAGATACTTGAGTTGTTAATAGTGATATTAAAGTTGTAAAAGGGTATTTGTTGAATATTTCCTAATATCCTTCATTGAAGATCTGGCAGCTAATATCTTTTTTTGAATTTCTCTAACTAATGTTGTTAATATATATACTTAAATTGTTAATAGCAATATTAAAGTTGTTAGTATAGATATTTGAGTTGTTAATAACCTTCATCGGAGCTCGATAGCTAATATCCTTTTTTTCAAATTTCTCATACTAAAGTTGTTAACATATATACTTGAATTGTTAACAGCAATACTAAAATTCTAACTGGGGTATTTATTAAATATTTCCTAATAACCTCCACAGGAGCTCCGGTGGCTAATTTTTTTTTTTTGAATTTCTCTGACTAAAGTTTTAAATATATTTACTTGAATTGTTAATTGTCATACTAAAGTTATTAATGTAGATACTTGAATTGTTAATAACCTTCATCGGAGCTCCCAACTAATATTAGTCTTTTGAATTTCTCTGACTAAAGTTGTTAATAGTAATACTAAAGTCGTAAACGTGATATTTGTTAAATATTTCATAATAACCGTTACTTGAGCTCTAATGCCTGATATCTTTTCTTTTTGAATTTCTATGACTAAAGTTGTTGATATATTTACTTGAGTTGTTAATAGCGATACTAAAGTTATTAATATAGATACTTGAGTTGTTAATAACCTTCACCAGAGCTCCGGCGAATAATATCTTTTTTTCGAATTTCTCATACTAAAGTTGATAATTAATATAAATACTTAAACTGTTCATAGCGATACTAAAGTTGGTAATATATATGCTTGAGTTATTAATTACCTTCATCAAAGCTCCCGCGGTTAGTTACCGGCAAGGCCAATAGGATAATGGAATGGAGAATGAGGCTATAAAAATCTAGGGCTTTGTAAAATTTTAAATCTGAATGGATCTCCTAGATAGTTCCATAAGATAATGTATGATATAATGAGAGATTTCTTCATATTTACTAAATGAGATTCATTAATATTAATATTTACTAAATATCTTCTTGTGTGTATTAATTTATTTTAAATGTTTATATTTCAAAGTATTTTCTAGATTCAATCTATTTTAAATGTGTATTTTCTTAATATATAATGTTTATATTTCAAAGTATTTACTCTGTGGTAATCCAAACTTCTTTATGTCTTATTTAAGTGAATTCAAACAACATCCTAAACCTCATCCCCCCCCCCCCAAAAAAAAGGGAAAAATTTCCTTTTGTAATTGAGATCTTGCACATGAACTAATTCACTTATAACAAACATGTTTGTGAAAAACAACTAAGATGTTTTTAACAAGGCGTGGGCTCTTATAGGGTGAGCATTAGCATTTATCATAAACTTTAAAGTGTAATGTCACATTGAAGGTGAATCCCCTATTTATCTTGTAAATAGCTAAGATGTTTGTAACATCCCATTTTTAAAAGTCGAACAAATTTTTTTTCTTCCATCAGAGTAGAGCAACGGAGCATAAGAGTGACTGAAATATATTCAAAATTTCAACCGTAGTGTAACATCATAATGGTACATTCATCCTAGTGTGATAAAAAATAAGTACATCAAAAAGAAATCTCCTGCCGGGTCTCTAATCATGCTGCTTTCCCTTCTCTTCCGGCCTCGGTTCTCCTGATCCTGACGCTATGTTAAGAGCTGAGGTCCAATGCACCGGACCCCAGGTAACGGTTAACCTCATATTTACATATACAGTATATAAGCACAACAAATGAATCACTCCTAAATGTACCGCTCCCAGCGAATGCAGATGTACCGCTCCCAGCGAATCAGGATATACCGCTCCCAGCGAATTACAGATGTACCGCTCCCAGCGCATGCATATGTTCAGTTATCCTCTAACACCACTATGCATTCAAATAACATACCACCAATATGCATACAACACACATATCACATACACGTATACCAAAAATATCAGAGTTAGTGTTACAGTACGCGAACGTACCTTCGTTTGTAATTTGGTACGTACGTTGGTTAGTACGTAATCACAGGTATCCTATAAGGACAATAGCGTATTTGTTACTAAACAATCATCATAACAGTCATTTTAGTCAAAAATGACCATTTTACCCCTAACTCCCCTAATCGGTGGAATTTCGCCAGAATTTCGTTACTTTGACTCTAATCTTCCAAAATTTTGCCATATCTCTTTCTCCAACATAATTTTCGAAATATATATCATATTTAACCCTAAAACATGATATTAAAATAATACTTGGAAGATTAAAGATCAAACTAACATTTCTACTATAACTACCGAATCAAAAACTAGAACTTAAGACTAGATGCAGAAGAAATTACCCAAAGACTTCGCTACTCCTTCTTCGAGCTCCTCCTTGCTCTCACTTCTCTCTAACCTCTCTCTAGGATTTCTTTGTGAATTGGTGAGTTTGAAGAGAAATGTGAAGGGCTATTTATAGCAAAAGCCAAAGGATCTCATCCCTTGGATCAACCTTTGCATCAAGGGCTAGAATGATGAAGATGTGGCCTTATGAACATCACTCATTTTCCTCTTCTCTCCACCACAAAAAACGTCCCCTTATGTCATCCCATGTCACTAACATGATGTCATCCATTCACTTTATGAGTTTCTTCTGATAAGTCTTCCTGTTCGGTGTTCGAATCGCGTAATCTTAACAAATCTCAAATTTTCCTTAGCAACTCCTTGAAAATCTAAACTTCCTCTTTAAAAGTATCTGGGTTAAGAAAATTTACGGTCCTATTAAGGGCATTTCCTAGCCTGCTGAAGATTTTCGGATAACCGCCGTCGGTTACGGAAATTACTTCGGGTAACACCAAATTCGGGACAAAAATCCACTGATCCATAATATACCCAGATGTTTACTACTACTTAGTTCAAGGATTTCAAGGTAGGATTTAATTTCTATCGGTTCTCATTTATCCTATTTGCTTTTTTACAAAATATCTTCTTTTAAATCATTATTTTACTATCCACTTGCACTTATACTTTACACATACACAATTAAACATTTTTCTCTTTCCTTTCCTCTTCATTTTCGAAATCAAGGCCCTCTTTTGACAAAAAAATGTTGCTCCCCAACTTGCACTAATATCCTATCTTCATGTGTTCTTATTGGCTAGTTGCAACCTTGACTTTTCAACAACTTCCTAACTAAGTTTACTACATTTTCCTTCTTCTTTTTCCTTCTTAAATTTCGGTTTTTCCCCCTTCCCCTAATGTTGACTTTTCAACTCTTTCCCTTAACTATCTTAAATAGTAATCATTCCATTGGCTAATTAAGCTTAGAATTTACCTTATTCATTTTCTAAACAATTAGCCATTAATTATTTATTTAATCACTTACTAATTGTTGATAATTTTCTTAATTAGGATTAATCAATATCTCACAACTATTTTACTGATATTGGTCATATATGCTCCATGTAAAATATTAAAAATCATTGGACAACTTATGTCCCCCAAAATAATATTTAATTTCTCTTTATTATTTTCCAAGGGAAATAATCCCAAAAATTATCTAAATTAGAGACTACATACTTTCTAATTTTTAATAAATATTTAGTTGCCTTTTAGGATTTATCATAATTTTTTCGGGGCATTTCATGGCCCATAATTGCATTTAGGGATTTTGACACTTTAATCCCTCTAATTTCATTAGAAATTTCCCTAGACAATAGAATAAGTATCCTACAAGGTTTTAAAACCACATATTTACCTATTTCCAATAGGTATTATTTACTAAATTATGATGCCTATTATAAGTCAGATTTTAGGGTATTACAATGTTTTTAACTCCATGAATATTTTTTAATCTCTTTATTTATTTTGTGAATGGCCACAATGTTTTTTGTTAACTCCCTGGATTTAGAGCCGCAAACGGGCCAGGCCCATCGGGCCGGCGTTTAAGTTCCCCGGCCCTTTAAAGGGCGGCTTAAAAAATGGACGAGATATTTGAAATTAATTCCGGGAGGTATTGTACGAGACTCGAGAACTTAAACAGGCCGACCCGGAGGGCCTCGGGCTAGCTCCCTATGCACTTTTCATTCGTAGTTTTTTTCTTTTTCTTTTTTTCCTTTATAAATTTATATATATTTTGTATTTGTTATAGAGTTATTTATCCATTTAACTACAAATACATAATAACTATACTCTAATTTTATGATTTGATTTTTTATTTGTTGCAAATAAAAATTATGGATGTGTTCATGATGCGGGAGAAGAATTTCATGATATTCTTACTCATGAGAGGAAAGGCTACTACTCAAAGTGAAGAACAATCAAATGTCGTTAAAATCGATGATAGTGACGAAGATGACGACAATAAGAGTCAGTCATCGTACTTAATGTCGCTTAGTGATATGCTTTTTATGTTTTATGTGAGTTATTTGTAAACTTAGTTTGCTTTTGATTATGAATTAGTATTTGTCTTATTTATTGGATGATTCGTGTTGTAATTTACTAATTATATTTTTAAAAAAAAAAAAGTGGAGGAAAAATAGTTAAATTTGAAATAGTAATTTTCAGGCCTTGCGGGCCGGCCCTGGCCCTGGTGCTCTCGAGCCGGGCTTTGAAAAATAGGTGTTTTTCTTACTCCGGGCCCTGGAGGGCCGGCCCTGATTGCCAGCTCTACCTGGATTCTCTTGAATCCCTTTGCCTGTCTTGTGAATGCATATACTTGTCTTATAAATGTGCTTATTTCTCTTGTAAATACTCTTATTAAAAATAAAGTAAGGGCATCATTATATTTTCACCCACAAAAATTAATTTTATTTTTCAATATAGTATACAGTGAAAGTTTAGAATTTTTTAGAGGTTAACTGAAATAAAAAAAATGTTTCCATAGGACCATAGGGCTGACTAAAATTTTCATTTTGAAACTTATTTAAGGGGGACCTGCCATTGTTACAACTCAATCAACCTTTATTTCATTGGTTGCCAATCTTCATTTCTTCCACACCAATCATTATTTTTAAGTACCTTTTGGAATAAATATATATATATACACACACACACACGTACACTTTTATAGCTCTAGGAGACAACTACTCCTCTTATATATTTATCTTATAAAATATATTAAAATAAGCTGAACTAAACATAACCTAAATAAATCCCGCGCTATTCATGATCATTGTACCCAAAATTCAACTTTTATAAAAGTATTGATGATAATGACTATATTTTTAATTTTAAAATTAGATTATTTGTAGATATTACTACACACCTAAAATAAATCGCATAAGAATAAAACTTAAATCTAGTTCCTTGTAACTATCAAGTCAGATCTCAACTATTCTTCTAAAATATTAACTATTTTTTCTATTCTAAATTTTAACTATTTTTTCTCTTTTTCTTCAAAGAAATATAATTAATAAATTATAACAATTAAAGTTTTAATTTGTCAAATAAATGTTGTCAATATTAATATTCAAACAACACGAATCATCCAAATTTAACGGTGTTGACATTTTTACTCTCATTCTGAATGTTCATGAGTATTTTTATACCTTCAAAATATATATAATATTGGTCTTGTATGTACTTTTAGTAAAAAATTATGACGATTTTTACACTTTGAGTAAAAGTTTATGACGGGAGGTAGTAACATGTTTATTACCTTGTTTTCTCACTTCTTTCGCTGGAGCTTGTAACTATTGGCTTATCTAGATAATAAACTTTGGCTTTCTCTAACAAAGACTTGCAAGGCAAAGGCATATCACTTGTTGAGATTATAGTTATTTTTTTTAGGATAAAGGGAAAATATATTTATATATATTTTCGAAGAAAAAAATGAAAGAGATTTTCAATTTAGGTTATTTATATATGTTGAGAACATTCAGTGAGTAAGTGAGTGTGAGTAAGATTTTCAAAAAAAAAAAAAGAAAGAGAGACCCAAATTGATTTTCAAAGAAAAAAAAAAGAAAGAGAGACCCAAATTGAAATTTTTAGGGTTCTCATTTATCAACTCTCAAGTCTCAGACATTTTAAGTAATTTTAAAAATAAAAAATAAAAGGGTCTAACGGGCTGGCCCTTAGCCCTACAAGGCCAATTTCATTTAGTTCATCTACTTTTCAAGCCTAACCCTTAAAGAGTCAAGACTTAAATGGGTTGGTCCGACGGGCTTGGCTCGATTTCTCAGCTCTAGCAATCATAATGTGAAGGGCCTTGAACCTTTTAAGCTCTTTTGAGACAATAAGGCAGCTATATACATTGCAAGAATTTCGATATTTTATGAACGAGGAAAACATATCAAAATCAATTGTATTTAGTCCGTGAAAAAACAAGAAGAGATCATTGATTTACAACATGTATCCTCCAAAAACCAGTTGGCTAATTTGTTGACTAAGCCGTCAAGGGTAGATGATCATGAGAGGTTTTTTTTTTTTTTTTTTTTTTTTGTTACAAAAAAGTTTAGGAGGGTTCGACATCGGATCCCCACTGGAAGCAGCAAGACGATTTCTATGAAGACTTTGGGGACTTACGAGATCGCCTACCAAAGGAGTCCCAAATGACCAATGAGAGGATCAACCCACGACCCAAGGGCCTAATCCTGGATCTCTTACCATCTATGTCAACTCACATTGGTATCATGAGAGGTTATTGAGTAAGCTGGGAACCTTCAATGCGTATGGTCCACAACTTGAAGAAGGTGTTAGAAATATATTGGGCTTACCTTATATTTATGATATTACTTTATGTGGGCTTGATGAGTATAGGTTGGCCCACATCTCATGTATCATTGCATTGCTACTTTATACAGGAAGTAATATAAATATAGGCCAAAAAGCCGGTTAACGTAACGTGGATTGTTTAGTGGGACCAGGACCTATTATTTTAGCATCAATTACAAGAGTGCCAGCCGGGCGGCCCCGGATGTAGTCTTCTTTAGTCTTGCTTTCGAGTCGAAGACGAACCGGGTTACCAAAGTCACGATCAGAAAGGTTGAAATCTGGGTCATGCATCTGGAAAGCGCTGGAAAAAAATCCAGCTCGTGACAAGACGAAACTTCCTTACAGCAATAAAGAACATAACAAATGCCTCACTTCCGTCGTCAGCCTTTGTCATTAGACCACTATCTATATATGTATTTTCAGCCTGAGACTCTTGAATCTTTCCCCGAGATGGCAGTAATGGTCTTTCTTATCGATTACAAGGCAGGCCGGAGGTCGACTACCCAGCAAAAAAGATTTTTTATTATGCTTTACTAGGCTTCTAAATATCTATCAAGACAAATGAGGCAATAGCGGCCTAAGGGAGATGAGAATGGGAGCTTTGAATAAACCTTTCAATGAGCAAAAATATGACATTGAATGCTTGAGTCGCTGATAGGGGAGCCCTTGTCTCTTTTGACTTGAAGACCTTTGCGCTTTCCCTTTGGCGGGCTATTCCTTATTTATGTCCGCGGATTCTCTTTCTTTATCTTCATCTGCCCCTACTCGTCTTTGCCCTGCCATTTCCAGTCATTTACAATGCCAGTGATAAAATAATAAGGAAGCCGGCTCATCTTTGATTCTAATGTGCCAATTCCTCTCTTCAATGAAAGATTGATCCGTCACTTCCCGAAGAAAAGGACTCCGTCAGTGTGAACCCAGGATCCGAGATGTGGAAACATTTGCCGAATCTACATACGCCGAAGCCTAAAAATAGAAAATAGAAATTGAATATTCTTGCTCCATCCGGAATGAATTTCCCACCTACCTTGGGATAAGTGGTTTCCGGAAGCTTGAGACTTGAATGGTAATGACTTGAACACCCGATTCTGGTATTAATATAACTTAATAAGTTCATCCCGTGAGGTAATCTATACCCGTGCTATAAGGAATATAAAAACGGACTTGTATTTCTCTTTTATAGGATACTGGAAATGAGACTACAGTAAGAGTCCGGGTGTAAGCTCAAGTAGTGGTAGCTCTGTGAATAACTAACTCGATCTTTCATTCCTACCCACTAAGTAAAGGAGTCCAGTCTGAGTAGCTGGATCATCGAAAGACTTCCATTAGTGAATCGTTATAGCATTTTGTATCGATAGCGCTTCTTTTTGAGGAAATTCCGTCTTTGATCCATGCTTGCGATCTCGGTTGTGAAATTTGCATTTTCTGGTAATGGTTTTCTTTTTCTTTAGGGAATGAATGTTGTTCCTTTGTTTCATCGCATAGAAGTTTAGTTTTGCCCAAGTCTGAAGATAGAGATAGATATGAATCATCCGCTGTGGAAGGAGATGCGGCACTTGCCATTTCATCCCTAGCCTTCGTCTCGTATAGGACATTAGTTCAGGTCAGCCCCTTGGTATGCTAAGATCAGTATCACGCGTAGGTGAATCATTAAATGAAGAATTTGCCAATTTTTATTTTAGTTATCGAGTGTAAATCAATGTTATGCCTTTTTCAGTGTTAGAAATATGATTGAAACCTTCACTTTCGAACCCTGTGAGGATTCAGCTTCCAATTGAGTCGGTGTGTTAAGTATAGACTTTCCAAATACATAAATAGGAAAAACATTCGACGTTTTGTCTCTTTTTTTCCCAATGCTGCCATAAATATAAGAAATAATAGAAAGAAGCGGCTAAGCCCCTGCTTGATAAAGCAAAACAAAAATGCGGGTAGCTCGATCGCTTCGATTGGTTTCGGTCTAATCAATGAATGTATAGGGGTCCACCTAATCTTTCCGCAGGTACGATCTAGACGACCACATTCCTGTTCGCCCAATTGGGCTAATCAATCCAATGGCTTCGCCCGTTCCAGTCCCGTTATAGAAGGGGCTGGATATTCGGAGCCTATAGATCCCGCGTCGGATTGATCTGACTCCAGCGCCACCCCCACGAAATCTTTTTCTTTGTTTCTTATATGGATGAATTCTTCTTCTATGCCAAAATTCCAAGTTTATTTCTTTCTCCAAGTCTTTGACTTTTCCGGTTTGCTTCTTGAACTTGAACGACCGGTTGTTGAGTCTTATTCCCCCATATGATCTGAGAAAGCCTCTTCTTCGTAAGAAAGCAAGGGCTAAAGCTCAGGGATGGAAGCCAAAACAAAGCGAAAGAAAACAGCATTCAAAGTGGAATGTCTAATTTTGTGGTAAGAATCGCCATTCGTAACCGCTGAAGCAGGAAGATCTGATCGCTACCCCTGAGTGAGAGGGGGTGTTTTCAGAGCAATCAAAGCAATCACGACGAACGAAAGAGGGCCGGATTCGCAAATGTGTG
The DNA here is from genome assembly GCA_019022615.1 of Acacia melanoxylon. Lineage (NCBI taxonomy): Eukaryota > Viridiplantae > Streptophyta > Magnoliopsida > Fabales > Fabaceae > Acacia > Acacia melanoxylon. The sequence goes on from JAFJYJ010000010.1 coordinate 10,473,715, forward strand.
TTCTCGGGTTATGGATTTAACATAGTATAAATAGATTCGGCAAGAGATTGCGCGGCATAAGACTCTCTCGACCTGTTAAGCCCATACTGAAATTCCAGGACATTCATGAATCTACTCGAGCTCTTTGGCAGTATTAAGATCCCCTACCCACCTTTCATGTAAAAAGGCGACTCGCAAATGTTTATGGTTCTAAGGGCAAGTACCTCCTACTAAACGTCCTTATTGAAAACGAAAGCGACACCCCTTGCTGAAATAAGATTCAATAAAGCAGACCACTTTTTTTCTTGGGCCGTAGAGAATAAAACATCATTTCCCCCGGAAAAGAGGATAAGAATCTGATGTCGAAGAGGGATATAATTTTCCTTCAATTCATTATTGAACCAAGTAGTGGCTCTTTCCCGACCGGATGTTATCTAAATCCGGGAAGATTGAAATAATCCCTAAAAGTCTCAGTCGCAAGCAACCTAAATATGGCACATGTCGCAGGGCCCCACTCGGATGACTGGTTTTGAGGAAAGGAACTAGATCCTTACGTACTACGTTTTTAAGCTAGTCTGATACCCGAAGGCTCTTGTTTAGAGTAGAGGTAGGTCTCTTTTGGAAGCGTTCGCCAGTGACTAGAGATAAAGATAGCTCTATCTAGTTCAGTTACTTCAGTTCAGTGACCAGCACGAGACTCTAAATCAATCTTCTTTCACCGGAGGAGAGTAAGAAGAAAACCAACTAAATCGGAATCAAATAAATCATATGATTTATTAATTAATAATATTCTGATAACTGAATTACGATCCTGATCCTATTGGCTCTATAGCGTAAAAGGTCTTTCTTCATGAACTAGATCCGGAGCTGGAAATAAAGAAAACCTTTCTTCCAAAGCTGTGCACATTAGATTGCCTTCAAAATCCACGATCAGGCCGGAGCTATATCACCCCTCTCTTTCTTTACAGTCGAGAACTTCGTGCCTATAGGGGGAGTCACTAAGACAGCAGCGATAGAAGAAACTTCCTTCGCTTACTCTGATCCTTCTTTTAGTTTTAGTGAAACAAGCAACGGCTGACGACGAGTAGGGCGCACGTTAGCGAAAGCCGTTGCTTGTTCGTTCGAGCTACTGCGTAACCTTTTGGTATTGGATTAGCCTAGTGCTTGGTTGGGCTAAGGTAGGAAGTGACTCGACCGAATTCATTTCTTATATCATACTTTATCAGGGAGGAGCTCAATTCAGAAAGTGGAGCAAGTATGTCGGATGAATATCTGGTTGAAGTTAGAGTTCGCAGTCATTCTGCGGGTTCCCTTGCAGATAGTTGGGTTGCCTTTGTTTTGCTGTCGGGCCTCTTTCTTTGAAAGACGGGTTACGGGGCAGCCTGCGGGTGAGACAGTATTCAGTTAGTTTTCAATCCAGCCAGAGTAAAAGGCTAGGTCGAGAGAGGAAATAGGTTCATACTGTAAGCTTTCATCATCATGTAAAGAAAGGGCTAAGCCCTAGTCTTTTCTAATTTCCAAACGAGCTAGTGGAAGCAGTCCTTTTATTTCCCTTACCTTTACTCAAGACCAGGCTGGCTAGTTTCCAAAATTATCTCTTTGAAGCTTTCCAAAGAAGAGAAGTCGCCCTTTACTTTAGCAGTAGCAAGAAAAAAGCTTCCGAAGTCTTTAGGGCGGATGCCCGTCCCTTTAGTTTAGATGCTTTAACATGACCCTAAAAAAGGATTTCTTTCCAATATCTGTCTTTCTGCTTTAGATGGACAAAGCTATTAAAGTGAATATGGTTAAGGTGCCTACACTTACCCTGCAGTCGAAAGGCTTAATCCGAGTAGTGCCCCACAGTGACGGAACAACAAGACCAAAGGGATTGACCTTGATTGAATCAGCAAGGAAGGAGAAAAAGATTCCACTTAGTACTGTACTTAGTTAGGACTTTGCTTTTTTATTTTACTTCTTTGAGCTCTTCGAATCATCTTCATACTAAAATTTTCAGCTAATTCCTGAACTTCTTGATGAGTTTAGCCATCAATGCCTTAGGGCCAGAAGGATTGTCCGAATAAAGCTTTGAGCTATTTCTTCACTACTAGGTAACAGCATAGTCAGAAGGGAAAGCAAGGTAAACTTCACCACAGAAAAGATTTGAACTCACAAGAGAGCTGAAACCAAGGGGCCTAGCTGCTATTTCACCGGGAGTGAATCTAGCTAGGGCTATTTTCCACTAATAAGAATCTCCTAAAAACCAGGTTATAGGGCTATATCTTTCCATGGTATGGGCAATTCCCGACTTGCTTTCTGGCTTGTTGGTGTCAGAAGATAGGTGTACGGGGAAGAGTTCCCAAATCTAATTGGCCGGCACGTTCCTAGAAAGAAAGGATGTTTGTTAACAAGACATATCGTCAAATCTCTACTCTTTGTTCTCCCTGCCCCCTTAGACCATGAAAAACCTATAGGAACTGAGATGAGTAGTCGTAGCTAATCAAGACGGCTACAAACTGATCTTCTTAAGATTAAGATGGGGAACTCAACTCGCTGTGCTCTAGTGGCTTGCTACCCCTCCTTCTGCTTTTCCTCGAGCTGATTCTCCTTATGTCCCGTTCCTTAAATCAAAGGAGATGACATGCCGGGATCACCACCAGTCAGAGTGGTTGCTCCTTGCCTTGCGCCTATTGAAAGAAGGAAGATAGCTGCACTCCAGTTGCTGTCATTCCCGTCGCTTCTGCTTGAAGAAATAGATAAAGAGAAGGTTATACCGAATCCTCAAGGCTTTTATCTCTCCTCTCATACATAATTGACGGTGCGGTGATCACTCATCAATGCAGCTAGGGACTGATCTAGTCATAGTGGGACCCCTGAGCGCTAATCGAATGTTCTGGCTCAGCATCAGGTCTGCGACAAAGACAGATTTGACAATCTAGTATAAAATCTCCCGCTGAGTATTCCCACTCCGGAGACCTTTCTTTGCCTGAAGCCGGCCTGAAGCTATATCCCTAGCCTTCTACAGAGCAACCTAAACGAGTAGAGCTAGCGCCTTTACCTTGGTCGCTAGAGCGAAGCGTAAAAGGTCTTTCTTCCATTGACTAGATCCTGGCAGACTGCGATCTTCTTACCTCATTGGCTTACCTTTCGCTTCCAAAGCTTACAGAAATGCGGTTCAATTAGGCTTGCAACTATAATCATCTTCCCTCTCTTATCTCGTTTCTGTCTTCCTTCCCCAGGAGCTGTAGAAAAAAGAGAATCCAAAATCTCAGTCAAGCGATGGGACTCCTGGGAGGTGTCCCGAATAAGAAAGAAAGAACTAAGAGGCTTCTTTCCTTCTCGATAGCAGGCTTTGGACAGCCCGAGAACATTGATTGCGAGCAAGAGTCGACTCAAACAGACCTTTTCGATTTCAAAGCAATTCTCGGCGCGGATGCTTGACATCCGAGACATGTCGGAGAAGGACAAGCTCTTTTCTTTCCTGGAAGGCCGTAAGCCATGGGCAGAAGCTGAGTTGCAGAGACGAGGAGTGCAGGATTTGGCATCGGCCCAAGCAATGCCCAAAGAGTCCACTTTCTGAATTGAGCTCCTCCTTCCCTCTTTACTAAACGTAGGGCCTTTTTTTCACCTGCCTGGACTGCTTTTACTTAAATCAGTGAATCGGACTCTCTGCTATAGCTATAGTAAGCTGTCCCGCAAGGAAAGTCTATCGGCCATACCAACAAAGCAAAGGCAAAAGACGAAGGCAGCTTCGTCTCTCATATCTAAAGAGAAAAGGGACTGTCAATCCTCTCGCTATCGCTTGTTCCCTTACTCGACTGACAAGGAGAGGTCTGATAGCGTGCCTATTGCTTCTTCTACCTTTAGCAGCATCCATCTCACTTCTCTGTGAAGACAATTCCCAATCCTGGTTACCGTTAGGTAAGGCTTATTACGAAGACCCATTCGGAAAAGGCTGATATGGCAAGCGCTACCTCACCTCATCAATAGAGCAACCTTCAAAAAAGTCTCATCCTTTTGGAAGCAGATGGCCTGTTTTTGACTACATGGGTGTCATAGCAGCTGCGCAGTATAACGAATACTACTTCCTACAGGAAGAACTCTCCAAGAGGTATGGGCACGCCATTGCCAAGTTCTACGATGAAAAGAAAAAAAAGGCCTATTGATTCATCTGGGAGCAGTGGGACTACTTTGAGGAAATGAGCCGCTAACTCTCCCCAGATGAGTCTCTTCCTGAACCAAGAGTTCCGCTTGCACCTAGAGGTCTGGCCTGCTACCCGACCGTATGGGCACCGGTTCGATTCCCGCATTCTAAAACAGGTGCGATTCCCAGAAGACTCTTCTGAGACAAATGAGACACCCTTTACATTATAAAGGAGACATCTAAACTCCTTCATTGAGTTGCACTCCATCATCAATCAGTACTCCAAAAAGTCCGACGGAAGTCACATCGTCTACACAAACAGAGAACTCGTGGAAACTTCCGCCCTACCCCCATCCTGAAGAAGTTGTCGCCCTTGATTGAGTATAGGGCTGTTGTACGATACCTATACAGTTTGTTACACCGAGCCCAATGCATTTGAATAAAGTTAGCAAAGCAAAGAAAGTCAGTGTTGGTTGGCCATCTCGGTGATAGCATGGTATCGTAAAGAAAGCACGCCAACTAGTTGACAGGTTCAATCAAGATCTGTCTCCCCTTTCTTCTCTTCATTGCAAAAATTTTACTGCCTATTAGCTGGTTCCCTATTCTTTTAGTCTTGGTCGAGCCATTCCGGCTACAGGACCGAAAATAGCCAGATTGGGATAAGTAGCACACACCTTTTAAGCAAAAGGAAGAGAATGAAAGGAAAGGTTGTTTTTGTAGAATCAGAAGAAAAGTGTCTTGACTTTAGTCTTTAGTGGATCCAGTTCAAGAAGAGTATTCAGTTGAAATAGCAGTTCTCGATTCAGCTTCATGAGACGCTGCCTGAGCTTTCTTTTGAAAAAGATGTTTTGGTATCGGAAACAGCAGGACGCCATTTCCGCCCTAATTGCATCATTTCACCTACGTAATAAGAGGTCCTTACAAAGGTTCAGTCTACAGATATGTAGAACTAGAAAGAGGCAGAATGAATGTGCAGAGTCTATGTACAGGGGGAAATCGGTCCTAGATAATTGTTTACCATGATAGGTCTCGAGAATGTAGTTCGACTAATGATCAAAGAGGTACGAACCATAATGACAGAACAACGCGGAGGCGGAGCAAGCGCCTAATGAGTTGAATATTTATTAAAAAACGAAGGAACCCATTTAATCTCTTGACACATAGTTTAAATAAATAGGGTTCGCTCACTGAGGTCGAGCGGGTTGGGGCCGATTGTTTTGTATTGATAGAATGGGATCAATCTTGAGAATGCCAATGTGCTTGCCCCTTTCCCGTGTTCAATTGCTCGTCCGACTTGGCTACCTCAGCTGGAAGTCGAAAAGGCGTCACGCTCCAGCACCTTCAATGATTCTTGAATCAGTTGCATTTGATTTGGCATGAAGTGCGGTTGGTTTTTTTTCGAGTTGCGGATAGAGATTAGCGAAGGTCAATTGCCCTGGCCTCAGACCTTCATTCCATTCTTGGTACACTACTCCTTCCCTTCAAACATGTCCTTCTCTCATGCATGTCTTTTGTCTCACCTTCGACCTGACCTGACCCCTTTCACGAACTATGATTAAACTGGCCGGATAGCTATATGATATGCTTCAACCATACAAGGCAAGGAGGACTGATTCTTGAGCTACCATTTCACTTTTCACATTGCAATATAGAGATATAGACAGTGTGCCGTTAGTTAGGAGACGGAATGAACAATGATGGATGATAGCTGTTCTATGTGACAAATCATAATCATTCAATGTCTGAAAGCGGATGGGAATAAGATGTCAAAAGCATCTGCTTAGGGTCAGATTGGACTTTCTCTTTTGGCCCTGCTTGCCACCACTCCAAAAGCCTGATTCGGAGCTCTCTAAATCATTCCGAAGTAAGTTAGGGGTCTAGCTCAGCTCTAAGCCTAGGATAGGACCCTGTCAAGGAACCAACTTCTTTCTATTTTAGTATAATGAGAACGGAGTCTCAGTAAACCGCGCAAAAGCCCACCCTCTAGCCCTAAAGTAAAGGGTTTTCCCAGATTCATCTCCTTTTTTTTTCTCTGTAAAACCGCCCTAAGCAGACCAAGCTTCCTTAGCAACACTCTCGAGAATGCTTTCTTTGCGATGGAAAATAAATTAGACTTAGTAACACGGTCTTGTGCCATTCTCGAGAATTCAAGATCGATTCTCGAGAGTCATTCCTGGAACACATGAAGCGGGAATGCAATCATAGTTTCAAAACTTAAATGCTTAAACATTTGTTATCATCAAAACATAGGAGCCAACATTCTCCCCCTTTTTGATGATGACAACATATAGAGAAAATCATTTTGAAGTTTTGAAAAAAAAAGAAATTGATTGATACAATGATAGAGAACATAGCAGCTTTTCATTGAAAAATGCAACAGGTCATGTAATTTCAAATGATCAGGTAGTTTCTCACAGTAGCAAATCCATTCATATATAATATACTTACACGAAAATGAATTTCAACTCTAAGCAGACAAGTATCAAAATAAACCTAAAAACAACTAGACTCCAATCAATTTGCTACTCTTTGTTTCTTCTTCTCCCCTTTGTCATCCATCAAAGAGGGGGATTGCAGTGCGGGATCGAGACAATTTGGATCAACGGGGAGGAGTTGACACGGAATCGGGGAGCGGGTTGAGAGCGGATTCGGGATCGCCCATCGATGGTATAGGGAAGTGGACTCGGGGACATGATCGTAACTTGAGGTGCAAAGTAACGGGATCGAAATGGGAATATCGAATCGGGCTCGGGATCCGGGTTCGAGGCACACGGAGGATTGAGCATGTTTCCGAAGACTCAATAAGAGGGCTTCAAGACAATCTTTCGTCTCGTTGAAGTGATTTCTTAATTTCTTGTTGTTGATCATGGGGACGGAAGAATTCGGATGCATCTCTTTCTTGAGGTTTTCCACCTGCGAGTTCACATGTTGTTCAAGATGGGCATCCACTTTGATCATCTCATTACCTATGGCCTTGATCATTGCTTTTATTAGATTGCCATAAGAGTCCAAACATTGTATTACGGAGCCATAGCTTCCCGAATTGCGAGTTGATCGAGCTTGGATTGCGGCTTGCGCAAAAGAAGGGCGTAAGTCGAAGCGAGTCTTTGTGAAGATTGGCCTTCGTCTTGTTGCTTGGATGTAGATGGCTTAGGATCGGTGGTGGACTTGACTTGCCGCTTCCCGGTTGCCTCGTAAATGAGATCTTCATGTATAAAAGATGAGTCTTCCCAAATTTCTTGGGAAAAACAGTCTTGTCATTTTCAAGAAGATACCAGATGTTGTTAAAACCCAGAATCCTAGAAACTAGGTTAGGATACGGAATGGTATTTTTCTTGGAGACTTCAGAGTTGGATAGAAAGTTGGACATCTCTGAGATGACTAATTTTCCAAGATTTTGAGGTTGCTTGGCAATGATGGAGCCCATTAGTTGGTAGTCTTTGTTCACAAAGTGGGTAAAACTTTGATCTTTGTTAACAATATTACGACGTAAAGGTACCAAAGGACTCGTAAGTATCGGCATTTCGATGGCTTAACTTTCAAGGGGTTTCCATCATATGGCTTTGTAGGGAGAAGGAACCTATAGCATTCATGTTCGGACAATGTAGGAGGATCTTACGGGGATCAATGACACCAAGGAAGGTGTTAATTATATCATTTGTGATTTTGATGGGTTTCCCTCTAACCTCGGTAATGCAAAGACAAGCTCATCATCCTCGGTCTTTTCCTCAAACATGTTAAAATAGAAAATTTTGACAATTTGAGGGGAATAGGAGTTTGAATATTTAGTAGAGGCATATAGGATTTCAACCATGGTGAAAGATCTAAATTACATTCCTTTCTAAAGTCATCTAGATTCAACCAGAAAGTAGGACAAAACGGTCTTCCTTCATATGAAAGAACAAAATCGGATCGAGATGGGATTACCGGAGGAGCTTGACGAAGCTGGAGGACAATCAAGAACATTGAGTTGCCCAATTAGCTTGGAAGCAAACGGAGGAAGAGTTGAAAGAGGAATCTCATGATGAGTGTGGGGAGGTCTCTGAATCCGTTCTTCAATTTCCTTAGTTCTTCTTTCATAAAAATGTGGTTTTGAACTTGAATAAGGCTTGGACGACTTTGTTGTTGGAGAACTTACGGGTTTGGACGAGAGATTGAGAGCAAGACTTGGATTTTGAGTTTGCATTTTCGTTTGCTTCGTAACCGACGGATTGTGATTTAGGGCGGGAGCTTTCTTTGCTTTTGGCCTTGTCGGATGCGTAGAGTGAGTCTTGGTGCGAGTCACACGAGGAGAGTCCATGATCGTTACCGATTTAGCCTTCTTCTTCGATGGTTCGGTTTTCTCCGAAACTTGAACTTTAGGACGATACTTGGTGCGCGGCTTCTTCCCGAGAGGTTGTTCGGGAGATTCGAAGATGAGGATTTCGCCATTGCTAACTAGGAACAAGATAGCTATGGATCACGAAGATGATGGAGGAAATGATCGGATCGACAAAGTGCGACGACGGAGAAGATGAAGTGACGAAGAGAGATTCTCGGGAGTTAGAGAGAGTGAAATGAGAGAATAGATGTGATGAACAAGGGTTTTAAAAGTGAAGAAGTAAAACGATATGGGAGAATGAATGAAACGACACGAAGGATGGCGACGCTTGAGTCCCTGCACGATGATTCTCGAGAATGAACTCAGTGAATAAGTATTTCTGAAAAGGGATCGACTCAGCAGAACACTGATTGCTATAATTATCGGGAATCAGTAGATGATTCTCGAGAGCCGTTCTCGAGAATGACACTTCATTTTCGAGAATTATCTCAGTGAAAAGGAATTTTGATTCCCGCAGAACATATTTCTCGATATAGTTCTCGGGAATGCCTCACCATTCTCGAGAATGACATATGTAATCGACATAGAACACCGAGACAATATCCGATATTTCTCGAGAATGAGCCCGTATTCTCGAGAATGTTAATGTGCAGAAATGATCCTTATTTACCAAATCCCGATATTACTCGAGAGTAGATTCCAATTCTCGAGAGTGCTTAGGAAGAACATGAAAGCTTCACTTATCAATTCTCGAGAATGATAAATTCATTCTTGAGAACTATCGCTTTTTTATATCAGTTTTTACAACTGGACCAAAAACCTGCAAAAACAATATCTAGAAGCTCCGATGCTTAAGTCAGTTTTCAAACATCATCAAAACATAATCAACGAGATTGAGCCAACATTTTACTTACAATTCATTGGGATTTACCATTCCCAATTCTCTTCTGATAAATGTGAATTGTTCTTTAGCCAGTGGCTTAGTGAAGATATCAAGTTGCAAGTGAGTAGGGATAAACATTACCTTTACATCTTTATTTTGGACATGATCTCGATAAAATGATGTCTAACATCAATATGCTTGGTTCTTGTATGTTGAACTGGATTCTTTGCCAAACTTATTGTACTAGTGTTGTCACGAGGATTGGAATTTCTTTTAACTGAATTTCCAAGTCTTGAAGTTGTTGCTTGAGCCATTAACCCGAGCACAAAGAACTCGATGCGAACCTACATATTCGGCTTCGAGTTGAGGATACGGCCACAGTGGTTTGTTTCTTACTAAACCATGATACAAGTGATCCTCCAAGAAATTCACACTGTCCACTGGTACTTTTTTTGTCAGTCTTGTATCCAGCATGATCAGAGTCTGAATATGCAACCAGAAATTCTTGTTGACCTTTAGGGAACCGAGACCCAATTCCTTGGTGTCTCGAAAGATATCGAAAAATTCTTTTGACATGTTCCGCATGCGATTCTTTAGAGCTGATTGGAATCTTGCGCACATTCCCACACTAAACTCGAATGTCCGGGTTCGCTGCTTGATCAAATATAGTAAGGATCCAATCATTCCTCTATATTTGGTTATGTTGAAGTCTTTTCCTTTTTCTTCATCGGCATCTAGAGAGCGAGTTGAGCTCATTGGAGTGTCGGCTCCATTACAATGCTCCATTCCAAATTTATTGAGCAAATCACGGAGATACTTCGTTTGAGATATAAATATACCATCCTTCCGTTGTTTGATTTGTAAACCAAGGAAGTAGTTCAATTCACCCATCATAGACATTTCGAATTCACCCCGCATTTTCTTGGAAAATTCCTCGCGAGAGAGAATCTTTAGTAGCACCAAAAATAATATCATCCACATATATTTGCACAATTAAAGTCTCATTAAGTTTGTTAGTCTTAATAAACAAAGTTGTATCGATTTCCCTCCGATAAAGCCTTGATCTAATAAGAAATTACTTAATCTTTCATACCAAGCTCTAGGAGCTTGTTTGAGACCATATAAGGCTTTCTTCAAACGATAGACATGATCTGGATGATGATCATTTTCAAAACCAGGAGGTTGTTCAACATAGACTTCTTCCGAATAAATCCATTTAGAAAGGCACTCTTAACATCCATTTGAAAGAGTTTGAATCCTTTGATGCACGCAAAGGCTAAGAGTACACGTATTGCTTCCAATCTAGCTACCGGAGCATATGTTTCCTCATAATCAATCCCTTCTTCCGATTATAGCCTTTGGCAACCGGCCTAGCCTTGTTACGGACTATGATTGCTGATTCATCTCGTTTGTTCTTGAATACCCATTTAGTGCCAATGACCGGATGGTCTTTAGGCCTAGGTACCAAATCCCAAACTTGATTTCTATCAAATTGGTGTAACTCTTCTTGCATAGCTATCACCCAATCATTGTCCGAAAGGGCTTCATCTATTTTAGAAGGTTCTATATGTGATATAAAAGCGAGAAAATGTTACTTCATTCAAGGTTGTTTCTAGTTTTTACACCTTGATTCAAGTCACCTATCACTTGGTCCAGAGGATGATTCCTAATGAACCTCCAAGCTCTAGGTTGAGATTGATCTGAGTTTTCTAAATCATTTTGAGGATCAGCCTCGAAAACATTTTCAGGACTTTCAATAGAAGCAGGAGTGTTTTTGAAAAGAATTGGTTTTTATCAATGGGTTCATCATCATCCAAAGATTCGTGCGGTTTAGATTCACAAAATACTACATGAATTGATTCTTCAACTGAACGAGTGCGCTTATTGAAGATTCTATATGCTTTACTTCTATTAGAGTATCCTAGAAAAATACCTTCATCGATTTGGGATCGAATTTTCCCAGCATTGTCCTTACCATTGTTATGCACGAAGCATTTGAAGCCAAAGATATGAAGATGAGCGATTTGGTTTCCTTCCTTTGTAGAGTTCGTAAGAAGTCTTATTGAGCTTCTTTCGAGATATGCTCGATTGGCAATATAGTGGCCGTGCTCATTGCATCTCATTCCGAAGACTTGTGAGGTCTCGATTCTCATTCAATAAGGCACGAGCCATTTCGTGAGCACTCGATTTTTTCCTTTCCACCACACCATTCTCGTTGTGGTGTTCTGGGAGCTGAGAAATTATGATTGATCCCGTGAGCATCACAGAATTCTCCGAACGCTTGATTTTCGAATTCACCTCCATGATCTGTTCTAATAGCTGTAATGCAAATACCTTTCTCATTTTGCACCTTATTGGCAAACACAACAAACAGATCAAATGTTTCATCCTTAGAAGATAAGAAGATAGTCCAAGTGAACCGAGAGTAATCATCTACAATGACTAGAGTATACAAATTGCCACCAAGGCTTTTAACTCTTTGGTCCAACCAAATCCATATGAAGTAATTGAAGAGGTCGATTGGTCGTGATTTCAATTTTATTTTTGAAAGATGATTTAGTTTGTTTACCTCTTTGACAGGAATCAAAAATCATGTTATTTTTAAAACAAAGTTTAGGCAAACCAAGAACTAAATCTTTCCTTAGCGGCTTATCCGGTTGGAACATGTTCACATGAGCGACGCTTATGCCATTGCCCAACTATCTTCTAAATTGCTAACAAAGCATTTTTCGAGAGTCAATTTTAGGTAAATCTAATGTATAGCAATTTCCTTCTCGAGGAGCTTTAAATAATACCTTCGGTTTACCTTTATCAATTGGAAGATTATCTTTGTTGACAATGAGATATTCTTCCGAGTCAAAGATAATCCAGTTGTTCTTATCAAGCACTTTGACTCACACTTAGGAGGTTATGGCAGAGACCTTCAACAAGATACATGTCTTTGATCTGAGGTCCATCTTTTGTACCAATCTCTCCAATTCCAGAGATCTTTCCAGATTGGTTTCCTCCAAAAGTAACTTTGCCACCATCTCTTGATCTCATTGCAACGAATTTGGATTGATCTCCCGTCATGTGTCTGGAGCATCCACTGTCAATGTACCACTTGTTGGTTCTTGATGCTCTCAGACAAACCTATAATTCAAATAAGATTAAGCTTTAGGTACCCAACGTTTCTTGGGTCCTTTCGGGTTAGCTCGGGCCTCAGGGAAAGTATAAGTTCCCTTAGGTACCCATTGGTAATTACCAACGGGTTTATCTCTTCGATTCTTTCTATGAAAGCATGATGAAGTAGAGTGTCCTTTTCGATTACAATAGTTACAATGAGCAAACGGATTTGAAATATGAACGATTTACGGAAGTAGTTCAAATAAGATTTTCCGCCAGTTTTCTTTTTGCCTTTCCTTTTGTCAAAGATAGGATTATATCCTATGCCCGACCGATCATTTGTAATTCTTTGAGTTTTCGAATCACATTGAGCATTTCACTTCCCTTAGTGAATTTCTCAAGTGTTTTCGTAAGATGAAGATTTCTTTTCTCTAAATCCAGGCATTCATCACGAGATAAGATTTTCACATGAAAGGTTTTCAACACGTAGTTTGAGAGTTATATTCTCCTTTTTCGGGGCAAAACATTCATCAACAACCTTTTCAAATTCAGATTGAATTTCATTATATTCATCAAATAATTCATTATAGGTTGGTTGCGAATCATGTACCTCATTGTTGTTTTACGCTAGCTCTTCTTCTCGCACACCGACGTACGTTGGCGATCTCTTTCTCTTCTTCGCTTTCTTCGTCGAGGAGCCATCTCCCCATATTGCCGATACATAAGCCCTTTTTTGAATTGATAGTGCTTCTTTTTTTCTTTGTCGCTGTCTTTTAGTTGAGGACATTCGACTTGTAATGTCCCTAGGCTTGTCACATTCGTAACGAGATGATTTGGTCTTTGCCTCCGAATTCATGTCTTACTTGTGTCACCTTTTTGAAATCTGTTTCGAAGCCTCGATCTTTTCGTAGAACTTCTTGAATCTTCGAACAAACATGGCCATCTCGTCATCGTCCTCTTCATCTTCTTCTTTTTCTTCTTTTTCCTTTATATTGTTAAGAGCAATTCCTTTGTTCCGACCGCGTTAACATTATCTAGGTCCTTTTTGAATTTCAGTTTGCTTTCATATTCAGACAAGCTTCCAAATAATGCAGCAACTGAAACCATTGATTCTCCACGAGCCTCCTCTATTGCAGTGACTTTAGCTTCCCAGTCTTTTGTCAGAACATTGAGAATCTTCCTGACCTGAGGACCTTGATCGTAGTTTTTACCCAGAGCCGCCAATTGATTTGTCAAATGAGTATATCTGAGTTGGAACTCGGCCATGGTTTCTCCCGACTTTTCGCGGTAAGTCATACTCGGTGGTCGAGTATTGATACGATTTTCCTTGATGCCGGAAGTGCCTTCATATGCAATCTCCGAGCCTTCCACATTTCCTTCGCGGTTGACAGATTGCATATTCGAAAGTACTCCTTTTGACCGAGAGCACTCAAGCATCAAAATAGCCTTACTTGTTGAGAGTGACATTCTTCTTATCATTTTCATCGAATTCGGCTTTCGTCTTTGGAAAGAGATTCCTCCTTCAATCTTTATAGGTACATAGTTTCCAATTTCTATCACTTCCCAGAGACCATATTCGTAGCCATTACGAATACTCGAATTTTCCTTTCCGGAAAGGAGTAGTTTTCTCCGTTGAATCCTCGGGGGTCGATTAATGGAGGCACCATCGTGTAATATTCCTTCCATGATCTTTCTCGGGATGTTAAGCCCAAGCGAGAAACCAGGCTTTGATACCAAATGAAGGTGGAATATCACCTAGAGGGGGTGAATAGGTGATCTCAAAAATATTTTATTTGTATGATAGGTGAACGATGAAAGCGAGTAAGGAAGTAAAGATAATGGACACGAGAGAAGTTATCCTGGTTCGGTCAAACTCTTCGACCTACGTCCGGTCCCGGACACTTTCTCGGGATTTCGACTATCTTACAAATACAATTACACACTCGTAAACGAAGGATGATCCTTTCACTCTTGGACTCACTCCCCTTACAAGTTGTAATTAATGCACCCACACTCAAGATACCTCTATCTTGAGATTTGAACAATTGTAATAGCAAGTAGTAAAACTCTCTCACGAGTAGATATGAAAATGAACACGAAGCTTAGTATATCCGAAGATATAATTAGAATACAATTTGAACTATTTGAAAGCTTTATCAATGTATGCACCTGTTGGTTCGGTTATGTTGAATTCAATCCTTCGTGTATTTGTAGTGGTTGAAGTTGAAGACCGTTGAAGGATTTGAATGTGTCCGTTGGAACATTTGAATATGTCTCATTTAATGGAGCACTCGCGCGGCTTACCCATTATCAAATGTCTCTTCGGTTGGGTCATCTTGTAGTTGTCACCTTGGGTGAGGAGAAACTTTAAAGATGCTTTTCGGTTATGGGTCATCGAATCATGTCGGCTCTGTTTTCCCGACACTTTCGGTGCGCCAGCTTGTCACAATTTGAACATTGAGAAGCAAACCTTGATCTTCTAAAATCTCATCAGCAAACTTGTTAAATATGGTTAGAAGATATATAAATCAATGATAATAAATGCAAGGCATATTCAATCATTTCCGGATCAAGAACGGTAGGCATCCTCGGTGTTCTTCGTCCGAATGTGAAACCTTAATGTATAAATCTGAAAACACTTAGGAAGATGATTAGTAATATCATAGTTAATAAGGAATGATGTTTGAGAGGTTAAAACAATTAACTAGATCATCTATAGAAAGTTACGAGATGAATGCGGGTTCTTTGTCGCTAAGCGGTATGGATCCGATAGACCATTCTCGAGAATTGCGAAGCCATACTCGAGAATCACTCAAGGAATCGTCGCAGATTGATCAGTGCGGATCGTTCTCGAGAATTACCTAGTGATTCTCGAGAACCATTCTCGAGAATTGAATTTCAATTCTCGAGAATCCAGAGACGAAGCAAACTTCGTTAATGCGATCGAGCATTCTCGAGAATTGTTTGCTCTCGAGAACCATTCTCGAGAATGACTTCCTCATTCTCGAGAATTACTTGCAAACCGAGAGCTCGGAAGCGAAGCTTACGATCATACTCGAGAATCCATTCGATTCTCGAGAATCATTCTCGAGAATGACTTCCCATTCTCGAGAATCACCTCAAAGAATGAAGATATCGATAAGGATCATCGACCATTCTCGAGAATTATTTTTCGATTCTCGAGAATCATTCTCGAGAATTGATTATCATTTCTCGAGAATCACTCGAGTAACATATTTACATTTCGCTTCAAATCGATCATTCTCGAGAATTACTTGGTATTCTCGAGAACCATTCTCCAGAATCCAATAAACACTCTCGAGAATGCTTTTTTGCGATGGAAAATAAATTAGACTTAGTAACACGGTCTTGCGGCCATTCTCGAGAATTCAAGATCTGATTCTCGAGAGTCATTCCTGGAACACATGAAGCAGAATGCAATCATAGTTTCAAAACTTAAATGCTTAAACATTTGTTATCATCAAAACATAGGAGCCAACACTTAGCGTACTGAGCCTACCTATTCAAGAGACCCGGAGACTCGCCGCTATACTAAATACTAATCCCAGAGCCCTATATCCATCTTCAGCTTCTCAGCTTCGAAGGTGAATGTTCATATAAATTAGAGATGCCTAAGGTCCAGTAGCATGACTCAAGGAGCCTATTCTTTTAGTAAACCTTTAGTTGCTTTCATAGAAGAAGCTCCCTATGGGAAGAACGAGAGGGGTACTGATCACTATCCGAATCTTCTACTGAAGAAGAAAAACCTCTTCACGATTGATCCTGGGTTAGAGTTAGCTAGACTCTTGGATAAATCGAGTTTCCCTCTCTATACGTACAGCCTCTCTGTCCTAGACGACGGGGCCTCGAAGAAGTTCTGTTTTCATCTTACTATACGATGCCACCAAAGAGGGAAAGCGCGGAACTCTTAACGAAAGAATGGTTAGCTAAGCCATTATCACGAATGATAGGGACCAACGACCAACGGATACTCCAATCATTCTTATTAGTTGGTAAGAATTGGATTAGTACGGATGGCGCTTCATATTGATGGCCCTATGCTCTTATGCTTGCGCGTTCCGCCTATCAAAGTTCTGTTCATTTCCAGAAGAGAACCTCGTCCGAGAACTTATATAGAGAAGGATTTCCCGCGGCGCTGCAGTTTTTCCATACCAACTTGGTGCCCCTTATAAGGTTCCTAGAGGTTGGTTGCTTTTCCCCGGCGGTTCTCACTTTAACATTCACATCTGAAAAACAAATTAACAAACACCTAGAGTCACAAAGAAAACAAAAGAAAGAAACTCCAGTACGTCAGGAACGTTATGTCATTTACAACCTCTCCGCTTTAAAAATCTAAGTTTGCATCTAATCAACATTTCTATCTCGATCTTAGGCGCATTTTCCATTTTCATTTTGGGGGTTTCTTCGGGGCTCGAGAGATGTGCCTAAAGAGGCATGCAAGCAAACTGTGCACGCTAAGAGAGCGTGCACGCTAAGAGCAAAGGAGAGCTAGTTAGGGGAGGGGGAGACCCACAGAACGCCTGAACTCTTCATCCGTAAAGTGGCGATAAAACTCGTCGTACAAGGTTGATTCCCTATTGTGAGCGTGCGGGTCTTCAATAAAGGAGTTCGGACAGACCCTCCATGAGATTCCGGTGAAACGGAAACTCTAGGTTGCTTGCGGGCTCTACTTTGCTCGAATAAAGTGGTAAGCTTCCTTCCGCACATTAGGATAGGGTGAAAGTTCTCTAATGTGCTGAATTTTTTGTTCTTTGCATCATTAGTTCATGCGGGCGGTCCCGCAACAAAGCTTTCTTTTCAAGAAGCGTACTCTTCTTGATATTCCTTCTCAATGATTTCCATAAAATGATCGACATCGAGTGCCCGATCAAAATGCCGCCGAACGAGATGTTTGTATTCATGGGGATTATTCAGGGGCGGAATGTTGTAAAAATTCTGGTTCTCGAGAGTTCTAATCCGATCATAGATAGATGCCGCGCTCGGCCGCGATCACATTTCGATAAGTGCTTAGGGATGCCGAACTCGACTCATCTCTAAGGTGGGCGGTACTGTCGAAGCATTGTCGAAGTAGCAAATCCATTTATTTACGTCCGTAGGCCGATAGCCGAGAGTAGCTACTAAAGGGTCCAATGGTCCCATGATGTGGAAGAGCAAAAGTATGTTTCGCCTATATAGGTAAATAAGGAAAATTAGTAATAAATAGCTCGTTAGGGCGCGAATCAAATCCGCCAAAAGCAACCAAAATATTCCTTGGTGAATAGGGCAAAAACTTGAACTACGCACATACATACTTTTAAAAAAAGGTAAAGCCAACGAGACATATAAAAACCGGTGCTATTGCGGCTACACCTCCCGATTTGTCGGGTATACTACGAAGAATGGCATGGATCGGTAGGAAATACCATTCCGGCACAATATGAGGCGGGGTGGGCATCGGATTAGTAGGTATATAATTGTCGGGATGCCCCAAAACATTAGGAGCATAAAAAATCCAAATGGAAAAAAAGATAGCAAAAGCTACCCAACCCCACTAGATCCTTTACATAAAAATAAGGGTAAAAAGAAATTTTATCCATCTACGAATGTACACCCAATGGATTATTTGATCCATATTGATGCAATGCGGCCGGATGAAGAAGGCGGCGCCTACTAAAATAAAGGGGAGTAAATGATGAAGACTAAAAAAATGATTTAAGGTGGCATTGTCCACGGAGAAACCACCCCAAAGCCAAGTCACTATGGTATCTCCTACTACGGGTATGGCGCTAGCTAAGCTTGTAATTACCGTAGCTCCCAAAAGCTCATCGACCCCAAGGTGGTACGTATCCCGTAAAAGCCGTCACAATCATTAATAGGAAGATTACAACTCCGAGACACCGAACAAATTCCCTAGGACTGCTATAACTCGCATGATATAGACCACGAAAAATATGAAGGTGAACCACAATGAGAAACATACTTGCCCCATTAGTATGCATATAACGGAGCAACCCGGCCACCTTCAATATCTCTCATAACGTGTTCTACGCTGTTGAAAGCTAGATCCACATGAGGTGTGTAATGCATAGCTAAAAAAACGCCGGTCACTATCCGAATGACTAAACAAATACCGGCTAACGGACCGAAGCCCCACCAATAACTAAGATTTCTCGGGGTTGGATAATCTATCAAATGATGATTAAGTGTGGAGGATATAGGTTGTTTAAGAAGAGAGAATCGATGGTTCCTTATAGTCATTTCTCTTTCCTATCGTGACCACTCAGGTTCCCCCACCTTTTTAGCGTTCGGGGCTCTACTTACTATATATATAATCTAATTTATAGAGTACCCTATATTTCTTCCATTTCTAATAAGAGTTTCAAGTTTCATGTGGTTGGTTGTTGACCAACGAAAAGCACGGGAAAAAGACCAAAGATGAAAGACTAACCAATATTTTATGCTTCTTCTTCGGTCCGGGAAAGGATTACCGGCCGCGAGACCTTTTCGATCTACTCATAGCCTTGCTCTATATGGGTCCTTGCTTTCTCGATCAACTAACTTCGTGTTGAAGAAAGACGGGTCCTTGAAATTCTTGTATTGTACCTTTCGTTGGGTACACTTCACACCAACCCAATCAGCTCAAAAGTGGAGTTGCAAAAGCGAACAAGAGAACGAAAAAAGCTAGTCGGAACGGAAGGATAGTAGAGGAGATGTGGAGGAGCTTTCGTTGGGGAGCCCCTCTCACCTACGCTATTCTCAAACGGGAGATCGGGATCGGTATCGGGGGGGAGCGATGAAGAGGGAAGTGGGTACTCCGAGGAACGGAGCCTACCTCGTCGAAGCCGTTTTCGACCCATTTAGACTAAATTGAGACCAAACTCACAAAGCGAGCCATGGGAGTCTACGTTTGCGTGGGGCCGGGTACCACACATATGTGGTGAAAGCCGACTTGCCTTTTCATCTAAATCGTCACTGATATAAGCACGTGCTAATATCGTTCTTCCCTTCGGGGACCACCTCTCTTCCTTTCTTGTTTTGGTTAGGTTGACCGAAGTTTTTCCGCCAACTTCTTACCGAAAAATGATACAAAAAAAAAGCATCCCGTCTAAAGATTGGATGACCTTAGTACGGTTGAATTACGCATCAAGGCGCGTCGGCCTTAACGCCCTAACTAACTAGAAATATCTTATGAGAAGAAAGGGCTTTCTTTCGGATGAACGACTGTAACTTTTTATTGGATTCTAAAATCTTCTCTTATCCCCGCTGTTGAAGAAAGACACGGTCTTAGCAGCTATGGAATCCGTTGGAACTAGAAGTTTTGACTCCTTTGGAATGGAATAAGCCGTAGAGATAGGTCGTCGGCTTATTCCATCGACATGCCTAGGTCATTCTCTCGATCAGTTTGGTTTTGAAAGAGATGGGTAGGCAGGGGTGGGAATTGGTTAGTACAATAATAGTAGTGGTCTTTTTTTTTCTTTTTATTCTCCCTGGTGAAAGTCATCCCGCGAAGCGGTTGGGAGAGAAAGATTCCCCTTGCCTCGAGCTATTCTTTTAGCGGTGCTTTATCGAAGGATACTCACTTTCGACCCGCTTTGTGGGGAATTTATTCCAATTGCCTTGTCCAAGCCGATGGAAGATGCTTACAATTCTTGTGTCTAGGCTTCGGCCTTACCCACCCTTTCGTGGTAGAACACCGAAACGCTTTCTTCCTCGCCTAGGTGTCTTTGCTATTGATTGGTGCCCTATCCGGCCGTGCTAAGGCAAAGGACTTCTCTTTCCACTTCGGTAATATCTTGAATCAAAACCAAAGAGCGCCTTCTTCCACAGAGACGAGTGAAAAGTTTCATTTTCTAGTGCCAAAAAAAAACAGGACTTTGGTGAGTCAACACTCTTGTTTTTCCTAGTTAGAATCGGGCATAGAAACGATATTCCTCGGCAAGAGTCTATATTTATGTAGTGAAAAAGCCTTCTCCGTTTGAGTCAGTAATAACGTACCGTAGAATTGAACCACCAACAACCTTGGGATCAGGGGTCTACCTTACCCACCCTGCGAAAGAGATAACCATCTTTTCGAAGCCGCTCAAATAGCCGTATCCCGAAGTGGGTATTCCGGGTAAAATGCTCCATTCGCTAAGGTCTATTATCTTGTGATAAAGATGTTTTTTGATGTTTGATGCAGGCGGGCTTGTTGGAGAACTTGTCCCGTAAGTTGCATTCTCAACTCCTCTTTAGTGCTTCACCTAAGACATGTGAGAATTTGTATATGAGTAATCTTAGCTAGCGACGCCTTCTTTTTGTTCATTCTTTTCCTAGCGGACCTAAATGCATTGATCCTCGGACATTGAATTCGATATTGCATAGGTAGAGCTGCATGTCTATATCCGAGCGTGCAAACCTCGATGCTTATTCCCCATCCGAGCCGCCCTTTTCTCGGACCATTGTGCACTATACTCCTATCCTCCCCTTATTTCTCGGGCTTTGGGATACATATAGTCTATTGAATCACGAGTCAACGGAATGCGATCGAGGCAAGCTCAACAAGCCACTTCGCAATACATAGTGGATTCAAGTTCAATGAAACACCGTTTGACCGTTGGTTTAATGGACGAATTCGTATAGGAAGGGCAAAGGGTAGACGGAAGAAAGAAAGCCATCACGCACGAAAGCAAGTCTAGCTCTCACCCGATCTCCTTTAGTCTTTCTCCCGATCGATTATAGAAAGGAACCTCGGGGCCACTCGATCACGGAAAGAAAAAAGCGCGACCTATTCGACTAATCTCAATTCCTACTATAGCTTGAGGTTGAACCTGATTTTGATCTCAAAAATAACCCCGTAAGAAAAGCCCAAGAGAGTTTAAAAGGGCTACCAATACAATAGTTCTTGATTAGAGTGAGTCTCCCTTTCGATGAGGTTTGGAGCGGACTCCCAATCAAAGCGAGGAAAGCCCAAGCTTTCTTTTCTTCTTAACTTAGGACAACGATATGAAAGACAACATCGATGCCGGAACCGAGTCCGAACGTCTTCCTTCTTCTTATATACTACCAGATTGGTGGAAACCATACTCCGCGAATGTGCTTTATACGCGAAAGCGGCACTTGGATTTTTACATGATAAGCGAACCTTTGCATCTTTTGTTCTAAGTTCTTCCTTTGCAAAGCAATTACTAGATCTTCCTTCTCGGATGCGTGGGTCGACAAGCCTTTGTTGTAACTAAGTATGTTCTCGCGGGGAGAATCACCGACATTTAGCACTTTGTATGAGCGAGATAAGCCTATAATGGATCGGTTGGGTAGTCGCACGTTATCTAAAGCTCTGCGATAGAGAAAGAAAGAGTAGGATTTGTTTCCAAGGGGATTTCGGATCTCCGAAGTCCGAGAGGAAGACTCGACCTATTAGGATGTTCCAAAGACGTTACCAACCAATTCCCAGCTCTTTCTTATGCGAAAGAAGCTAAGCGAGCAAATGAACAGTTATACTTTGTTCATAAATGAGAAAGAATTGGGTCCCGAGTTAGCCTTCATCAAAAAAGGATTCCTAGTTCGATCTAAGCGGGAAGACGAGGCTCAAGTGCTTACTTTAATTTCCATCTTCACCCGTCCAAGATCGACCTTACGCCGGCCGGTCTAGCGGACCCGGCTCCTCGATCTCATTCATTTCGAGGCGCTACCGAGAAGCTCGTTTTTCTCATCATTTGATCACAATCGGAAAAGAATATCCACGATTACGTTCCGAGAAAGAGTACGCCCATCTTTAGCAATTCCATTCCCGGCACCTGACCAAGACTTATTAGCTCGCCCGTCTAAGTAAGGGGTCGTAGCGGAAGAATTCCTCATCTGCGAGCTATTGGGGATCCATTCTCGGAAGGAATGACGGGATTGGGTCAAACTCAAAATTCGATTGTAAAAGGCAAGGGAAGGGCTATCTCGAACTCTTCTTTATCTTTATATACATCATTCTCAGTCGTAGGACTGAAATAGAGACTTTCCTTTCTACTTTTTTCCTAGTTACGGAAGTAGAATAAAAAAAAAAAAAAAAGTTTCAGGGATGAAATTCCAATTACTGGTTCTTGTGATATTACTTATTATTACTTAATGAGTTACTTACTCAATAGATCATCTAGAGTCAAGAATAGAATCTTTATTACCTTTTAGTATTTGTAGTTAAGATAGTCTAAGATTTCAAGAGCCAAGAGCCGGGGATAGTAGGACTAAAGCAAGCAAGGTCTAAAGGTCAAGAAAAAGTGGGTGCGCGAGCACCGTTATTTAGTAAAGTACAAGGGAAAGAATGATAGTTAGCCGCCCCACGTAAATAGGTAGGGCTTCTCAAAGCGAGAAGCACTCAAAATGGCTCAAGAAGGCGGGAAATAGTTAAGGAAAAAGTACCCGATTGAATCGGCTCTTATAGGAGGAATTCCCTTTGTTATCGGAATCGGGTACAAGCCGCTATCGAATAGGGGGCTGTTCACACGTCTTGGTGAATAAGCCGTGATCACTCTACGACTTTACATTCGTTCAAAGACGCTAGCTTTGCTTATGGCTTTGCTCCTTTACTTTCGTTGTCGGCATATAGGTCTTGGCCTTTTGCTTGCCACGTTGTCGGAATAGGCTTTGAAGGTTCCACTCCGGTGAAAGCCCCGGGTTGCGTAGAGAAAGGATAATTGAAGTGGGTAAGGCAAACTCGTCTATTCCCAAAAGGGAGTCCTATCTACGGTCTCGCGATCTGGTTTGTATTCCTAAAAGACTTTGATTTTTAAGTCATTCTTGTCTTGTAACTTAGGACGGGGATGAGTAACGGAATCTCGGGCATTGGGCGGGTGAACCGGCTACACAACAACCTGTTACTATAGCGGAGGATCTAGTTCCACACCAATCTCGCTTATATAAATAGCGTACCTACGATCGCTTGCTTGATTGCCCTCTTTTTAGCTACTTACTCGGGAACTAGCTTCGCACCTCACCCCGAGAACTCAAAGGTGCGTAGCTTGTTCAACAATTAAACGGTTCCGCGTGTATCCCCTCACCTAATACCACCTACTCAGGGTTGAAAGAAAGTAGCTAAATCGCCTGTATAACATATCTAAGAATAGCCAAAACGCCTCTAACAACGTATTTAAGGGGGGTTAGGGCGGTTCCTTAGGCACCTTCACATCTACTTATAACAAGCACGTACACACAAGCAAGCTTGAATCTTGTTAGCATGAGAATGCCGTTACTTATAGCCTTTTAACTAGCGAGTTACACATTGGTCGAGACTCACTTTGACGTCGATACTCGGGATTTCGTTTAGCTAAGTGGCATATAGATTATAATAGTAAAGCTCACCCTAATTTAACATCTCGCCCTGAACTCCCGATCTACTTTTAAATAAACAAAAAAACTTCTCTAGCTAGATTAGAAGATTAGTATATTCATTCCCTGGTTACTTTATTTCCAAAGCCCCACATGAGCAAGCCAAGCTACTCATGCCAAGCGCCTAACTTCGAGACAACTAAGGGCAAACTTAGAGCTAGAACTAATGGATTAGCATTAATAGTAAGTTCCCCGGAAATCAATCGAGCCAAAATCAAATCCTTGAGTTGCAAATCCTCGCCCGCCTTCCTTCTCCGTCATCGAGTTACGGTAAGACCATCGAGGTATCTTCTTCTCCATCTATTTCTTTTCCATCTTCAATTCTTGTTCGTAGGTCGGCTCGATCTATGGAAATTCGCCCTTCGGGGAAGTCGAACGAAAGATAGCTATCTTGGAAAGTATAGGAGACCAAAGGGAGTGAGTTAGACGAGAGGGCGGGTAATGCGATAAAGTCAAGCGATCAATTCAAGAATCGACGGCACTAAACTAATGCACTAAAGCGGAAGCGGCGGGCTGCTAGTTGGTGATGAGGCTTAGAGCTCCTACGATAGATGATTCAATGCCATAAAAATTCACATCGACCCCGCTTCTTCGTACAAAAACTATGGCAGTTCTAAGCCTTAGGGCAATCCCTTCTTCTTCAATAGCTCTCTATTTTCTAGTGCTTCTCAAGCACTTGCCATTTTCTCGGCTATTTGCCTTGTCCGATTCTTTGATTATTGGTGCATCAATTCCTTGCCTTTTGCTTTGCTCTCATTTCTTTGCTTGAAGGCAAGTCGTAAAAAGAAAATCCCCCTTGAAATGGAAAGTCGGTAGTCAAATGCTTTTTGTCGGGACGGAAAGCTACTCTTCTTACTTATTTAAGCGCTACGCACCGCTCCGTGGGCTAAGTCTTTCTCGCGCTATCTTGCTAAACCTATCTTATTGCAAAAGACTTCTTTTTTTTCTTCTCTTCTCTCTCTCTTTATGCTCGAAATCGTCCTCATTCGACATATAATTCCAAATTTTGGGCATACCAATTCTTTAGCTCATTCTTCTCTTTCTTTTATCCAGATCCCACGAATTGTCTTCGCGACATCGTCTCGCTCTTTGTTATCATCCGCTCTTCTTACCTAATCCAATTCCCCAAAATCCTCTCGGTACTCTTTTTATGCCTTTTCGCTTTAGGGAGATTCATTCTCTTGCGACTAAAGCTTATTTGAAAACAGCTTACTTGCGATTTGAATTCAATTGAAAAACCTATGTATTACGATGAAACAGCTTATTCTCTTGATTCATGTCCACCCTCTTCTTCGCCCCTTATACCGCTTTTCGTGGATTAATCGTAACAAGAAGAGCGGCCACACCAGCCCTAAAACAACGTAGATGAAGACAAGAGCTTATTCTCATACTAAAGCGCCATCAACTCGGTCTTGCGATGAAATAGTTAGTCCTCGAGCGCTTCGGTCTTTTTGAGCTATTTTTCCTCATCCTCATATGGAGCGTCCTCTCTCGACATCAATCCCAAAGTCCGTTATTAAGTCAAACAACCCGAAAGGCGACATCCGAGTCTTCTATTGGCAAATCGAATTCCTCTACGAGTTGCTCCTTGAGCGTCCCGAAAGAAAGACCGTAACTTCCCCTTCCCCGCTAATGCTATTGCTCTTTGTGCTACTACGAATGCTACTTTTTTTATTTGAAAGCAAAGCATCCCCGCTTCTTCCTCTTCTCCTTCGATACGTGCCTCCTTTCTTCCTTCCCTTAGCCGGGTAGAAGTGAAGTTCCTAAGTCGAAAGAGGAGACTTCTCCTCCGATGCGAAAAGACTCTAAAGCGGCTTCCTCGAGGACCTAGTTTTGGTGGGAATAGCACCAACCTCACCGCCTATCAAAAATGTCCACCATGGCTTTCCATTTAAGTAACTCGAATAGCTCGCCCCATTTGTACACTTGAGAACTAGAAACCCCCGCCTCTCGGCTAATCCGATTGAGCAAACCCCGACTTGTCTTCGGGATCAAAGGTGGAAGATCCCAAAAGGAGTCTAATCATTGGCTTGGCTTTATACACCTTTTCGCCCGCTTTTAGAGTTGTTGAAATACCTTGGGTTTTGCTAAACACACCCGATTTGTAGAAGTTTCTTGCATTCATAGTTCTTAAGTAACATCTCTAATCGAAAAAGAAGTCATCCCTAAGGGGTAAAAGAGTATTCTATTCCGATTCTCCCTTTTCTTACGTGCAATTCTCCTCTTTTGGTAAGCATCCAAGTATCTAAGCAAATGAACATTTCTCTAAGCTTATCCCGTAGCTTATACGTCGTTTGAAAGCTGCTTCAAGGATCCAACGAATAGCTAAGGTTTGTTGACGATCCGGCTACAATCCCGGGGACATCATAAATAGTACCAACTACTCCTATTTTTTCCACTTCGCATATGGGCTTTCTATTCTCTACGGCGTCAACCATAAGTTTGATTACATCGCGTTCGGGGAAGTGAACTAGGTTTTGCTATTCCTTCTCGAGCTTCTATTTCATCCCTTAAAGGAGATTCGGGAAAAGATGGAATAGGAAGACGTGTTTCCGAGAACAAAGAAGATACGGGTTGAGAAGGGGAAGTTAGCAAAGTTAGACAAGATTGGAATGGGCATAGGAACATGTATTGATGTACCGGATCGGCTAATGCTCCCGGGTTGATGAGATGTATTCCACCGGTTGACCGAAGACTTGATTATTGGTATATCGATCGGTCCAAAGCACGGATTGAAATAGGAGCCGGTTCGACGGGAAGCTTTTGAAAACGCGCGGTGCACCCGGGTAAATAAGAAACGAGATGAATACGAGGTTAAACGAGCATCCCACACCCAAAAGGTGCCCCACATAGGTCTTCCCCGAAACCCCCAAGTAACTAAGGTAAACAACGTAAAAAAAGCACCCATTTCGTACGGTTCGGAAGAGCGAATAAAAAGGGGATGTTTTGTTAATAGGAACAAAAAAGTGTTTATAGCCGTAGCGAGATAAACAAGAATACTCATCCGAGCAAAGCGGGAACATGTACATACGTAGTACGAGAATTTCCACCTTGTTGAAGATCTAATGGTGCTACCCGAAGACTTAAATGAATAGCCATCGCCGTTAAGAACAACCGAGATCCAATGAGAATTTGCGCGTAGCTTCCGGTCTTTGACATAAAAAAAGAAGGTTGTAATAACGAAAGGGACATGTGAGAATTTGGTCCTAGCTAGTGGAACAAGAAAGACATGGATCTATATTCAATACGCAATCAAAGGATTTCTCCGAATTACCCTTGCTTTGTTTTAGCTCCGCTCGTGCGTGGCACTCCTTGCTCGTGGAGCGGCATACCGAAAAAAGAAAGGTTTTGAAAAAGCCAAAATGAATAACCAAATTTGCCGTCTTATAGAAAAAGTGAAATCGATTGTTAAGGATGAGTTGCTTGCTAAATTGTTGTCTTCCTTTTGTGATCTCCTCTCCGTAAGATCGCTTCATGGTA
Source organism: Acacia melanoxylon (assembly GCA_019022615.1). Lineage (NCBI taxonomy): Eukaryota > Viridiplantae > Streptophyta > Magnoliopsida > Fabales > Fabaceae > Acacia > Acacia melanoxylon. The sequence goes on from JAFJYJ010000010.1 coordinate 10,500,952, forward strand.
AAGGAAATTGAGAACTTACCGTAACCGAGATAAGAATGGGTAAGCAAACGGGATTAAAAGATCCATGGTCGCAAGACTAAGGAGTTCAATCTCGTTAATCAAAGGATAAGGATCCATGAAGTGATGTGTAGCAATAATTAACCCGGGATGCGGAGGTGTTGTTTGTTCTATCTTTTGTTGATACAAGCGATTCAAGAGTACAGTTTCATTTTTAGCGCATGTTGTGGATGCCATCATCTTTTTCTTCATGGTTTAATAATGAACGCAATAATATGGTTGGTTGACATCCCATCTTTTAGAAAAAAGCGGAAATCATCCCACTTTAGCTCATGAGCTTCCCAACAAACCCTAGGGTCATAAGATGGAGATCGACCGCATACTATACGAGTATACTCCTCGTAAGAGGTCGAATTCTCGACATCCTTACTTCCCAAGTTGCCTTCATATTATTGGTTAACATCTCGGGTAAATTAGCATTTAAGTAAGATTGAAGTATCTTTTTTGGGATTACCATCCTGGTAAGTCTCTCTTTTGAGATTTCCATACAGGCATGGTTACCCTTAGTAAGTCCATATGAATTCCTTTTTAGGATTGGTTGAATCACATTCATATAGACGAACTCGTTGATGATTGAAAGTGGAGGGCCCATATCACGAAAGGCTTTACTATATAAACATGTTAGATTTTGCTATATTGAACAGTTGTTAGAAAGTTGTCGTGTCTTGTGTATATAGGAGCATTTTTAGCAAGCATACCTTCTACTACACTCATTGCAATACGGCATCCTCTCGATGGATGAAGTTGACGAAGGTAGCCATTTACGTCTTCCTACGATCTCTCTTAGAAGAAGAAACTCGAGAGTCACCCTACGCCTCTTCTTATGTAATCTATCGAAAACCCATATATTTATGGGTTCCATTATCATATAATCATGTACCGTGGTATAGTACGGGATTCCATAGAAAAAGGGCGATCGCTAGCAGACGCGATCCGGCCTATATCGCGGATCAACCGGATCGTGCAATCCATTCCAGGATATTTTGTCGTGAAGAACTTAAAGCAGACAGAGGCAACATTGAAGCATTCCTTAAAAGTGATATAGTGAGAGAGATGGTCTTTTAGATCGCTGGCTGTGCTCTGCAATGTTTTGCCATAGATAATAGGCATAAAGATACCTTTGACTATTTTACGAGTGAGGTTCTCGCTAACTACCCTTGCTAGATCAGTCTCAAGTTCTTCTTTCATGAACTCCTTGAGCTCTTCGAGGAAGAAAGAATAGATATCTCTAAATTATTTGCAACTTATTTTTTTAATATACTTTTTTAATCTAATTATATATTAAATAGATCTTTGCATGGTCAAAAAAACGAATAAAAGCATGAGAAGAGATCATTCATTGCTAACCTACAACCAAAAATGTGAAATAATATGGAACCAAATATGGAAATATCTAATTTCCAATAATAGAGGAAGCCAACTAAGTTTGACAAAGAAAAAAATTCATAAACAATACAAAATCTAATAGGAAAACCAACATAGACAAGATTTTATTATATCTCATCTAAATTAATTCTTCCAATTCTTCCATCTAAGTGCCACTTGAGATAGCGTCTTTGTAGAAGAACCATCTTCCCTGAGTGCATTTTCAGAAGCATCCTTTAAATCACTCATTCTTTTATGAATCGCTTTACCTTCTTCACCTTCCATCAAAAGCTTTACTAAGTTAGCTATCTCTTCCCTCTCTACAATGCCATTTTCATTAACTTTAGGCCTCAAAGCCACCTTAAGACCCTCAGTTAATAAAACAGCATTCATTTTCTGCTCTGCAAAAAGGGGCCACGCTATTAATGGCACTCCCTTTTGTACACTCTCAAGTGTGGAGTTCCAACCACAATGGCACAAGAACCCACCTACAGAACTATGGCTAAGGATTGAAATCTGAGGTGCCCAAGAAGGAATAACAAAACCTTGCTCTTTAGTTCTCTCCAAAAAGCCTTTTGGTAAGAAATCTAAAGGATTCTCATTTGTAGAACCAAGGTAAGCAGCATGAACTGAGTTACTTGGTGCTCTAAGAACCCATAAGAATTTATGACCACTCAATTCCAAGCCAAAAGATAGCTCATTGATTTGATCTTGGGATAGGGTCCCACCACTTCCAAAAGAAACATACAACACAGAGTTAGGAGGTTGATTCTCTAACCATCTCAGACACTCCGACCCGTTTTCTTCAATGTTCAACCCGGTTCGAGTGATGGGTCCGACCGAATACACAGGTGGATATCTGCTTTCTTTCTGTGTCAAGACTCTTATAGCCCTTTCTTCCAACTCATTGAAGCTGTTCACCAATAGCCCATCAAAAGATAAAAATATCCTACTTCGTTGGAGAAACATTTTGTAATATTCTGTGGACCGATCTTCAACCGGGTCAGGGAGATCTCTACCACAGAGTGGTAGACAACCAGGGATTTGTACAGTTCCTTGGATGTCTCTGAACTCCCCAGAAATCTCTTCGTGAAGGGTCGGGAGATAGAGACAAAAGGAAAGCATTGAAGCATTTGAAGGGTAGTAAAGAAAAGACAAAGCATTAAGCTCCTTTGCGAAACTTAGTGCCTCAGATGCAAAAGAGTCTGTAACTATAGCGGCCAAAGGAGATTTGGAATTCAAGGACTTCAACTCATGATGTATAGACGGCAAAGATTTGGTCACTGTGAGCTGAATTTGGATTGCTACGTGCTTAGTTTGTGGTAAGTCTCGTTTGGGGATAGGAGGAAGGAAAATGGATTTAATGTTTGGAGGAAGATTTTGAAGGTAGGCTATGGAGGCAGAAGGAGGAGATTCTAGTGAGGGGATGATGAAAGTGACATGGAAATCTGGGTGATGCTGAACAAGTCTCTTGGAGAACTCAAGAATAGGAATCAGATGGCTAAATCCAGGACTTGGAATACCGGCTATATGAGTTGTTTTCGCCATGGAAACTTCTGATACAAAGCCTTTTGAAATCGAAGTCCGTAAGGTTGTGGATGAATTTTTCTGGTGTCAAGTCTTGAGGTTTTGATGGGATTTGCATATATTGAAGAGATATTTTATTATATAATTAATAAAATATGTATAGATGCGGTTGGTGGGATCTCAACGTGTTATGATATTATGATAACGGATTGGTCGAAATAATGGAAACGGATTTTGACGGGTAGGATTTCTTACCTCTCGTTAATAACCAGATGCTCTGCGGCTCTCCCATGCTTCTCAATGTTGAGACAGAACAAGAAGGAGGAGGGACTGAGAGAGAGAGACCTGAATCTGAAGAGTTGAAGGAGAAAGAGAGATCTCTCTGTGGAGGGACTGAGAGAGAAGGAGAGATCTGAATCGTGTTCAGTTGAAGGAAATTCAATACGAAGGCGGTGGAAAAAAAACAAACAAGTAATTTTGTTTTTTTTGTGATCCATGTATTGCTAAGCAGAGATAAAAAGTCAAAAAGTCCATAGCCTAACCCTCTACCCTATACCTGCCAGGCTGCCACACATCACATTTAAGATATGGGAACTGACGCAACAATGATCTCTTTTATCTCCTTTTTTTCCTAAAAAAATCAATATAATATTTTATATGTTCTTATATATATTACATCATATCTTTATATATTTTAATCATAAAATATTTTATTATATAAATATAAATATTTTTATCTATTTTAACTAAATTATATTTTTAATTAATATTGGTGGTTTGACTCCAATCTAACCTATTAATACTTAATTCAGTACCCCACCGACTTACTGACCGATTAAATTTCCTTGATATTATCAAGTATTAATATCCGGTAGGATAATAAGAAAGAAAAAAAAAGATATGAGAAGATTTTGAGATGTTGTGATATTTTATTATTAATTTTTGTTTGACTGGTAGAAAACTCTCCACCGTGTCTAGAGTGTGGTTGATGGGAACCCAACGTGTTGTTTGTACGTACTCTGTCTTTAATTCTGACAAAATGATAGGAGGCTAATAATTACTCCCGTTCTAATTATATGAATACTTTTATAGTGCAACTTATATTATAAAAATGTTTATATAATTAGAACTGTTACACTATAAAAATGTTCATAACATGAGGAGTATTTTGCTCTAAATTTTTCCTTTAAGTGAATTGTAGGTTGTTCATGCAACTTTTGGTGTAAGAATATTGGTGTCCCTCATGACTGCCTTGTTTACTTGTTTGATTTATTGTTATTTTTTAATCTATAGGTTGAATTTTTCAAAAAATTATTACGCTCCAAATCCCCGAAATATCATGACACTTGTCTAAGCTTTATCAAAAAAATGACACTTATCTAAGAAAGAATTTAATGCAGACTTTATAACGGGTCAAACTGCAGCAGATGATCCTCTTCTATTTTATGTCTCATATTTACTACTGATGTTACGTTAGGTCACACACTCATGGTCTAACATCGTGTATTTAGATAAAGAGGTTTTGCCTATAAGGTCTAACGTATAAATTTGATCTCTTTTACTTTTTTTTTTAAGTATATATAATTTCATTTAAATAATTTTATAAATTCACCAACTCAATTTTAATTCTAAGTTTCACATTATATTGTCATTCATACACACTCAAACCTTGCATTCACATCAATCATTCACCTTTACATCAATTGTTCGAGATAACAATGCTAACTCACTTATTGTCCCTTGATTTACTTCATTCGCTAAAGCATGCTATGACTTAATTAAAGTGACAAATGAGATATTATAATCTTAGTTATGTTAGAGGAGTTTATCCCCACTTATGTTGAAAAAGTAAAAGGTAAAATTCAGTTTTACCTGTTGCTTGTTATGCTTGGTCGAGTTCAGAAAATATCTCATTTATGATTGGATATTTTTCAACTGTTTCTTCTCTCTCTATCTTTATAGGTATAATTAATATGGATAAAATTGTCACAAACTCATTTATTACATGAAACTGGACTTATAAATAAGACCAAATTTTTTAATTTAAACTGGACTTATAAATAAGACCAGAGTGGTACATTTTAAGTAGGCTTTTGGACAAGCTTTCAGGTCTTGTTCGGCCTTTTGAAGGTCTAGGCTCAAGCCTTAAAAAACCTACATATAGACTCAGACTTTAAATCTCTATAGGAAGCCCATGCCTATTTATGTATCGACCTAAATTTATTTCCACCCTTAGTTTTCAACCAAGTTTGTTAAACTCACAAGTTTAAACAAACTCATATCAAGAAAGGTAAATTCGGAACTTAAACACAGTTCGTAAACTTTTAAGAATTTATCTCTACCAATAAATAATTAAAATTATATATTTAAATAATTAAAATACAAAAAAATGAAAAATATTTGATTGAAATATATTTTAAATCCAAATCATTGAAATTAAATCTCTTAAGATTCATAATTTATCATACTCAACTTAGAACATTTATGAAATTCATATATGAAGTAAGTATACATAATCAGATATCAATAAACATCATTAAATGTTAGATTATCCAAAATAAAATAGAAGTATTTAGCAAAATAACAATTAAACCAAAAAAAAATTATACAAGTTATAATAACTAATAAAATCAAAATGAAAATTTATGCGTTTAACTAATTAAATCAAAAGTCAAAGAAAAGGGCAAAAACAAAAACAAAAGCTTCAACCTTCACATTAGTCACACACTTCAAACTCTACAATTTTGATTTTAAAAAATACCAGTATATAATTATCTTATTAGTTAAAATTTAGGGAGAATGATTTTTATATCCTAATTAAGAAAAATAATATTAGAAAAGTCCTCATTTATAAATGATTAAAGGAAGTAACCTGTAAATCTGTTACCATTACCAATTAATAAAACTTATTTATGAATTATTTTTATTGGTTGTGACCTTAAACAAGATAAGTACATCAATGTAAATGTGTAATCAATGGGCAGAACCACCGAACACCGAAGTACACTGCTCGAGGAAAATGAGAAGACCATACCCAATGTCAGGCATGCAAGAGTCAAGATTTGAAAATTGAATTATTTCACTAAACCTTTTATTTAATATCAATTTTATCTCTTAATCTGCGTTCAAAAGAATTTTATCGCGAAATTTTTGGGGGCTCAATGTTCTTTCAGGAAGTCATAAGCGTAGTGAATTTTATTCTCCACTTTAATGTCAAATGTTAGTTGACCGGATTATGCTGACGTGGATTGTTTACGTGGCATCTTTGTCACTTTTGTAAATAGCAATTTTGCCCCTGAAGTACACTCTCATGAGCAATTTTTGCCCTGAAAGATTTTTTTTTCTCAATGTTGCCCCAAAAGTCTAAAAACGTATGATATGATTAAATAACTTATTTAGCTTCCTTAATCTCTTCAAAAAAACGTCAATCCGATCTTATAATTAGGACTGGAGGTAGTATGATTAAGTAACTTATTTAGTTTTCTTAATTTCTTCAAAAAAAATTTAACCCGATCTTATAATTATAATCATGTCAGGAAGGAGTAAGGGTGGCAAAAAAAAAAAATCTTTTAAAAAGTAAACATAGCCGAATCCTTCTTCCCCTATAACATGCTCCATTGTAGGCATTCTCCAATCAAACAATAATCACTCGCCTGCAGAATTTGTTCAGAAAAAATGTTTCGAACAAATCAAACAAAAAAATAAGAACGAGTTTGTCCAAACAGAAGATCAAACGAGTACGTCATAGATAGTTCAAACGAATTTTTCCAAACAATAGTCATTCACCTATGGAATTATCTATGCGAACGATTAACGAACTTCTTGTGCATTATAAGCAGAAATGATTGAGAGAATAAAGCTTAAAAAATGTGTCAAATACAATTGAACAAAAGGCTCTCTTCATAATTGAGAATATCACGCGCAATCACAGTCAGTTGAACAGTAGAACTTCCTCCCTTCATTAGTAATGAAATTGAACAAATAAAAAACACACCTTGGGTCAACCTACATCTTAGTCCTAAATTTCCTTTCATGGAAGACTATTTCATTACCCCAAATACATACAGGACCTAAAACATATGACAGTGGTCCAATCCTCTATTTCAGAGTAGGATTCAAACTCTTCCCAGATTCACTAGCAACCTCCTCCATCAGCCAAACACAGATTAAACAAGATCCAGAGTCCAATATCTCAATATCCATATAGATATAGTGACCCTTAAGTCAACTTTGTTCTTGTATACACCCAGCCCAAGCGGATAAAATAGAGATCAGAGACAATGGCTGGCTATTGACAAACTTGGAGTCAGTTCTGAACTCCCACAACTGACTCCAAGTTTGTCAATAGCAAAAGACATAACTATGTAAGAACCACCAGGATAAAATCCATATTCAAAGTGGAGGGAAAAAAATAAACAATCTAAACCAAAATTTGAGTAACTAGTACAATGATCTTACTACACCCCGACGTCACACCTAATGACAATGGACAACGATCTGGGAGCCTCCGTTATTGTCTCTTTTAGCCACTGCTATTGTCGCTATGCAAAACAGATTAACTGCGCCGACAAGAGGGGATTTCAGATTTCTAGGGTTCCTAATTCTTTCTTTCGTTGCTCCTAGCTCTCGATTACTCCATCGTTATTGTTGCTCGATTTGCCCTCAATCGATTTGCCCTCAACTCACTCTCGATTTGCTGGCTATCGAAGCTTAAGAATCCTAGCTCTGCTTTGATAACTCGATTTGCTTGGATTAGTTTAAGAACCCTAGCTCTTCGATTTTGTAGCTCGATTTCGTAGCCGGAAGACATTTGTTCAATTCATTTGTTTTTAGGGTTTTTTCCCCCAATTTTTTCACTTTGCACCATCAACATATCCTAATCAGCAAATTTTTTCCCCATTTGCCTTCTTCTCTCTCCAATTCATCATACACATCAGTAATAACGTTCAACCATGGTTATGTAACGGTCAACATCATGTGTCTCAATGTTTTATGTGACTTTTGCTCCTAAATTGTAACCATATGTGTATTTTGCACCCCAAAAAAGCATTTGGTACTGGTCGCTCCCAAGAGTAAAGCACATGTGTATTTTTGCACCTTCACCCATAATAAAATATTCAAGGTTCTTAAACCTGGATCGCTCATTAAACGGTTGAGCTACTAGGTCAAGGGTCAGTGGGTCAGACCAGAGTCAAACCAGACCAAATCGGTAAGAAATTGAATTTTTTTTCCTCACACTCTATTTTCAATGTTTAAAAAAATTAAAAAAAATCTCAGCCACTTACCTACCCTCTAGCAGTGCGTCAGTTTGATGATTTGATGAGACATGACCTCCATTCTCCATCATCCACTTATTTTGATTAAAAAAAAATTCATATGGCGTTTGAAAAAGGAGTATGTCAGCCACTTACCTACTTACAAGCAAGCAATGTGTTTGCTGATTTTTTTTTCTCTCTCATTATTGTCATCAACAAACCATCACAATTAGGGGTGAAAATAAGACAGTAGGATGGCCTATTTACTGGCTTATTAAAAGCTCATTGTCGGTAAAGGTCGGGCGCTTATTTTAAAACTTGTTTGTCTTATGCGTCGGCTAGCCCCAAATAAACTTGTTAGGCGTATCGAAGCTAGCTTTTGTTAAGAGGAAGGTAAAATTGTAAATGTATGTTTCTTCTTTGAAAATAAGCCCAAGGTAATAAAAAAAAAAGCCCAAGTCCCTAAGACCCTAACCCTAATTTCAATTGGGATTTCCGCTCGTCATTCTCGAATCTCAATCCCACCGTCTCACGTCTAAGGTCAGAAAATTTTGGTGGAGTTCAGGGACTTGGTGGCGTCGAGCGAAGCCTATAAGAAAGTGGAGCATCCTTAGAGGAAGCTGTTGCAGAGGAAGTAGAGGCCACAACTGGCGATGGCCATCCTGATCCCGTTCTTCTAGCAATTCTTGGGATTCTTCCATGGTAGCCAGATGACAATGGCGACGTTGCGCAATGTTCAGAAAGAGATTCTAGGTTGGTTCTTTAAGGGATTAGGTTCAATTAAACCAAAATGTTTTGATAGCAAGATTCCAATGGTGCGCTGTTGCAGAATCAATCCGATGATTCAAGACGTCAAGGAACCAGGACATCGACTTTGATTGAAACTCGCTGAAGCCTTCAAATCATTTTGCTGACCTGAACCCAAGTCTTGAAATCATAGCAAGATTGTCGCCGGATAAACGTCACCAAGATTATAGAAGATGAGCGCACGAACCTTCACTGAAAAAGAAAATCACGATCTGCACTTCAATTCATTGATCTCACTCTCAAGTCTTAACCTCTTATTCTTGGCCGCTTGTGGTGGTTCAGCATTCGGCCGCCGCTCATTGCTCTCATTCTCAGTCTTGGCTGCTTGTGGTCTGTTCATCGCTTCTCCTAGTTTAGTTTCGGCCTCTGCTCACCTCTCTCACTCCGCTCGTCACTCTCACTCTCAGTCTTGGCAGATGCACAACTCACCATTACTATTTTGGATCTTGTTCAACAAGCTTAGGCCTCCACCTATTAAATGATTCTGTTGTTGATTTCTTGTCAATCCAATCGATCACGTAATGGGGGGAAAACAATTGGGTTGATATATGCAGTGCATTTAGGTATGTTCAGTGACTTTTAGAAATTGTGATGTATCGCACTTACCTTCATAATTTTGGTTATTTGGTATGAGAATTCATTATTGGTGAGTGTAGTAGGATCGGATGGGCATATTAATAAATGGTTCCAAATCTTGCATTTCTTAGGGGCATATGATGATGAAGAAACTGCTGCATGTGCCTATGACTTGGCAGCATTGAAGTACTGGGGCCAAGACACCATCCTCAATTTTCTTGTAAATTGTTTCCATCCTTCTTCTCATTTTGAAGAAGATCAACAAATAAATGTTCGGTTTTACTATATCTTAAACAATCATATATGATTATATACTGTAGCTCAAAAATTATGTACAAGAGCTCAAGGAGATGAAGGGTCAATCAAAAGAAGAATACATTGGATCCTTAAGAAGGTTCTTAGTCATTTACAATTAGCTGTCAAAATGTTTAACTGGTGATTTGAAACCATATTCTAATAGGAAATAAACAAATTTTTCATGACAGAAAAAGCTATGGATTCTCAAGAGGAGTCTCAAAGTATAGAGGCGTAGCAAGGTAATAATCCTATACACTGCCTGATGAGGAAATACCACTTGCAGTCAAATGTTTGTTGAAATTAGTTTTAATTAGGATATGTAAATGAAGGAAATCACCAAGAGGGGGGTAAATTGGGATTTTATAAATTCTTTTGCAGACACCCAAAACCAATAGCAAAACAGGGTAAAATAGAGGAGGAGTAGAGAAGAATGACACAACAAGATTTGTACTGGTTCGGTCTCAACTCTTGACTTACGTCTAGTCCCTAGACACTACTGGGATTTTCGCTAACTCACAAAATCAGTTACACACTCTGCACTCGAAAGTTATCCTCTCATTAGGATATACTCTCCCTTACAAGTTGTAAACTGATAGACCCAATCTCCAAGTCCCACGACTTGAGATTCGTACAATAAATGGTATTCAATGATATACTCTCTAAAAGAGCGAGATAGAATAAATCAAGACAATGTATCAAAAGATACTTTACAAGTAGATGAAAATACTACATGCAGATGAACACTGGATTGCTTTTCGTTTTCTGTAAGTTGGTTGTTGTAAAGACTTGAATGCTTCAGCTTATATATGAAGGAAGCATTAAAAGACCGTTGGAATGATTAATGTAACCATTGAAGATAAACTTGGTCCTTTCTCTTTCTAGCTTTCACTTAATCCAGGTGCCTAGATGTTTTTGGTTGACTTCCCTTGAAATAAATCCGTTGGAAGAGCAGCTTCTTGATAGGGAAAGAAAACATCTAAACCTTTGCATGGTTCAAGGAATAATTATCCAAAAGGGTACTGACGTCACCTTTTGCTTTATTCTAAATCTTCATTCTAACACACTTATAATCATCTGAAACTCACTAAAAATTTGATTAAACATAGTTAAGAATAGTAATGAGTGATGATAAGAATAATCAAGATTAAACATGAAGATTTCACAAATTCGAACAATTTGATTTTCAAACATAGCAACACAAACTTGATTTTGTTTGAGCAAACTGGAGTTTGCAACTTTTCTTCACAACCTAAACTCAAGTTAATAAACTCAAACTTGAGTTTAGTTGTTCTAGAGAAGAACGTCACAATTTGAACTTAAAATAGCATTTTGATCATAAGATCAAACTCGAGTCATTAAGTTTAAACTGGAGTTTACTTTTCTAAACTCGAGTTTTCACAAGATATGAAAATCTTTGAAAACTCTCTCTGTCGACACAAACTCGAGTTTGACATTCCAAACTCAAGTTTGATTAAGTTCAAAAATATTAAAAGCTCTCTGTCTAGCCAAAACTCGAGTTTGATAAAACTAACTCGAGTTTTCTTTTAACTTGAAAAACTTGGAATGCTCTCCGTATGGCATAAACTCGAGTTTATAAATTCACACTCGAGTTTGCTTAAGTTTAGATAACTTGAGCTACTCTCTGTCAAATCCAAACTCGAGTTTGCAACTACAAACTCGAGTTTGTCTTTGACAGTAAGTTTTTCAACTTAACAAAGACACACTTCAACTTGAGTTTACAATTTTCAGTTATCATCAAAACACATAGATAACTAACATGATGTTGTATTTGGTCAATGGAGAAAAATACAGACCTTAACAGGCCACAAGCCTAGTCAGGCCTGTATACAGGCTAGGCTCAGGCTGAAAATGTAACAGGCCACCTTATTGTAAAATAGGTCTGACCTGTTAAGGGTGAAGTCTGGCCTGGCCTGGCCTGTTTCCACCCCCAATCACAATGCCGTCGAGTTTTAGCTGAAATGGCGGAGATGCATAGTGATGTCTGCTGTGTAATCTACTATGAAATACTCATCGCCATCTTGCTTCCTCCCATTGAGGTTTGCCTCCGCCATGGCTGCTGCACCGTTCGTCTTTCTTCTTTCAACGGAGATGCAGAGTTCAAGGGTTCACTTCAGATCTCTCTTTCACACCCTTTTCAAACTTCAGTTTTTAGATCTCTCTCTCACCCTCTTCACGATCTTCAAATCTCTCTCATTGTCTTTGCGATCTTCGGACATTTACCTTCTTCTTTCTCCATCTACTAGTCGATTTTTTTTTAAAAAAATCTTTTTTGCTTTAACTCGGCCGGTTCAGGCTGAGTTGACTTCAGGTCCACTCGTGACTCTGGGTTGATCCCTAACTCGGATTGGTTTTCCAGCTGATTCGTTGGTTTCCGGTCCGAACTGGTCGGTTCGGTCCAGGTTTCAGAACCTTGAATATATTATTATCATAAAAGCTAAAAATGACAGTTTGGGGTTTAAATTTTAAAAATGACCATTTAGCCCTTCCAATTTTAGAATTAAAAATTTAGTCCTACAAATTTCAAAAATGACAATCTAGACTTATGAATATCAAAAATAACAGTTTAGTCCTTAAATTTCAAAACTAAACCAATTAAAATTTCAATACTATCTCTATTGACTCAAATAAATTATTTAGAGTAAATACCCTTTCTGGTCCCTGACAAAAAAATGCAATCCCATTTTGGTCCTTTTTAGTCTATAAAAAGGACGAATAAGGGTCGATTGGTTGACATTTTGATCCCTCACAAATTTTTCAAAAGGTCATTTTTAGTCCATAAAAAGGACGAATAAGGGTCGATTTTTTTGTAAGGGACTAAAATGGGGTCCGTGTTTTTTGTCAGGGTATTTACTCAATTATTTAACTCACATTTAATCGGTAAAAGCATCCTATAAGGCATATATCCTAAAATTTTTGCATAAAAAATTAGTTTTAAATTACTATAATAGCCAATTAACAAAGCTGAACCGATTAAAATTAGGGAAAATGACAGCTAGGTCCCAAGGACCATAAAAAAATTACAAAAAAGTCCCAACAGAAATTCACATAGGGACTTTTTTTATATTATTTTTATTAACAAAAGGAAGTGCTATATTTACAAAAAAAAAATTAAAAACCTGGTCATGCACAACAGAAAAAAGCTATATTCACAACAAAATTCAAACACCTGAATTTTATTTCAAATTCAAGTCCTTAAGCGTATAGAGGTCATTTACAACAGAAAAATGCTAGATTCACAACAGGAAGTGTTATATTCACAACCAAATTTTAAACCTGTTCATTCACAACAGGAAGTGCTATATTTACAACAAAATTTAAAAACCTGGATTTTGTTTCAATACAAATAATATCAAAAAAGTCTCTAGAGACTTTTTTTATATGTGAATTTCTGTTGGCACTTTTTTGTAATTTTTTATGGTCCTTGGGACCTAACTGTTATTTTCCCTTAAAATTAACTATTAATCATTCTCTCTCTATATAACAGTCATCTGTTCTCAAAACTCAAAATTGTCCCAAAATTCTAACTATCCAACACATTATTACTCTCATTAGAAAATAAAAATATGTACAATAACTTTCATGAAAGGATTGAGATGAAAAGAAGTGATTTATAGTACCTATTTACTCCTTAAAGTGAAGCTTCTTACTGATCGAGGTGAACAGCGCCGGAAGAGGAAGAAGAAATTCGACACCTCTAGACTCTCTCTCATACAAAATGAAAATGATCAAACTCGTATTTGATTTATTAATACCCCTCTTCACTTGAAAGCAAAAGGGTGCCCCGTTTAATTATTATTCCCTCCGATCCTAAATATAGAATAAAGTTTATAGTGTAAATTGCACTACAAATTTTATCATATATGCAGGACTGGAGGTAGTATTATCATTTCATTTCTTTATCTTTTTCTCTCTCTCCCACTGTGCGCTTGAAGAATTGAAATGAATTGAAGGCTTGGTATATGCTTATAGGCCCTTCCCCAACATGATTGATTTACGGGGCCATGTGCCCTTTAATCAATCAATTTTTTTAAAGTAATTGTAATAATAAAATTTTATTATTTGATTTCACTTTTATTTTATAATATTTTTATTTCATTATTACTATTTTTCCATAATGTTTTTAACTATCATAAATCCTATTTTAAATAAACTATTTTTTTAGTCCAATAATTACTTGATAAATCCCATTATCATGAGATAATTATTTCTAAACATCACTTAATTCTCAAAATAAAAATTAGGATGTTACAACGCTTCCCACCTAATAGAATTTCGTGCCAAATATTCTCAACAAGACATTAAAGAAGACAATCCATAATACAAGATTCTAATATAACATCATCAAGGTCAAAACAACATTGTTAAAATATAATGGCATCCCGACACATCAAAACAAAAGTCACCAATACAAGCAAAATTACCACATCACAAAAATTCGATCACAACATAACATAACTATCGATATCAATACTACCACAAACACATAATTCTACCTAAACAACAAGTTAGGGAAGCATTCGCTCTTTAGTTTCCCAGCTAGCATCACCGGAAAACATGCCCTTCTATAAAATTTTTAGAAGTCTGGTTGTTCTATTTCGTAATTGCTTGTCCTTCCCATCAAGAATCCTTTCTAGCTTGAAAATATAAGTCAAATTCACTCTCCATTCAACATATTTAGGCTCAATTACATAGGAAGGATCTGGATGATATTTCTTAACTATGGGAAGGATCTGGATGATATTTCTTAAGTTGTGACACATGGAACACGTTATGTACACTCGGCAAGTGTTGTGGTAAGGCAATTTTATAAGCAACTGGTCCAATTCGTTCCAGAATGTCATATGGCCCAATAAATCGAGGAGTCAACTTCTTGGATTTAATGGATATGCTAATACTAATTATCAGTGAAACCTTAAAGAGCACGTGGCCACCCACTCCAAACTCTAAAGGTCTATGTTGCTTATCCGCATAGCTCTTTTGTCTGCTTTAAGCTATCAACAATTTTTGGCGAATGATTTCAATTTCCTTTGTAGTTTCATCTACAAAGTCTAGTCCAATCACGGTTCACTCGCTCAATTCAATCCAACAAAGAGGCGATATGCAGTTTTTGCAGTACAATGTCTCAAGATGAAGTTTTGACAGTCACATTTGCCATTAATGTTCCAGGTGGATTTGTACCGTCTCAACATTCCTTCATTCCTTTTGTTTTGCCCATTGTGAAACAACATTTATTATGAGATTGGAATAGTAGGAATGTCTTTCGAATGTTCAGAGGTATGGTTGTTGTGATTGTGTCTCGATAAGGCAAGTGCATTTAATGCGTTCTGACACACAAATTGCTTTACAATAATTTGTTGTTAATCCATGATATAATCATCTGAAACGCATTAGCAAACTGATTAAAAACAATTAGGAATAGTAATGAGTAATGATAAGGATTAATGAAATCACAGGTAATGATTTTTAGTTTACAAAGATGGTGATTTTCAAATCTGATAGATTTAACTTCAAGTTAAAATAATGTTAACTTGAGTCATTTACTCGAGGCAAGAAACTGGAGTCACATTAACTCTTTCATAAAAGACTTGAAATCAGAGTTAAAAGATGTCTTTGAAAAAGTTAACTTGATGTCAAAGAAAGTTAACTTGATACATAAAGTCATTGACTGGAGGTATTTAGTATTTAACTTCAAGTTAAGTAGTATTTGCCTTGAGTCATGTATATTTTAACTTCAAGTTAAAAACGCCAATTAGAAGAGAACAATATTTAACTTCAAGTTAAAATATTTGCCTTGAGTCATTGACTTGAGGCAATGACTTTATTTGTAAAATTTAAAGGCTTTCATTTCAAAACAGCGCATGTCTTGAAGCATATCGTTATTAACCGGATGCATTTAGTTTTTAACTTCAAGTTAAAAACGCAAGTTGAGTTCAAAAGATATGTTCAGAGAGATATTTCCTTGAGTCAATTATTTTTAACTTCAAGTTAAAAATGATTTGCCTTGAGTCATTTGCTATTTAACTTCATGGTAAAAACTCTTATTTTGAAACAACGCGATATTGACTTGAGTCATATATGTTTTAACTTCACGTTAAAACCGCAAATTGCCTTGAGTCATTTACTAATTGACTTGAAGTTAAAAACGATACTCACTTTAAAAGGAGTTCAGAGACAAACATTAACTTGAGAAAATTCAATTTTAACTTCAAGTTAAATAGAGTACTGGCGCAAAATAGAGAATTTAAATCTTTGGGCACAGTTAACTTGAGTCAAAACATAACTGACTGTAAGTTAAAGTTTTATTCAAAACTTTTTCAAGACATTAACTCGAGGTTCTTTTGCTATGACTCCAAGTTACTTTATGACAGAAAATTCACAATGAATTTGCCTTGAATTTCATTATAACTGTTATCATCAAAACATAGAGAACTAACAATATGGATTTAGTTGGACCAGCTAGAGTGAAAAGCCTTGGTGGCAATTTATACACTTTGGTCATAGTTGATTATTTCTCTAGATTTGCTCGGACTATATTTTTCTCTTCTAAAGATGAAACATTTGACCAATTTGTTGCTTTTGCTAAGAAGGTTCAGAACAAGAAAGGTTTCTCTATTGCAGGAATTCATATTGATCATAGTGATTAGTTTGAGAATAATGCTTTTGGAGAGTTTTGTGATGATATGGGCATTGTTCACAACTTTTCAGCACCAAGGACTCCTCAACAAAATGGTGTTGTGGAGAGGAAGAATCAAGTCCTTACTGAGATAGCAAGGACAATGTTGAACGAGAATCAAACCTCCAAAGTGTTTTGAGCCTCATTTTTGTTTCATATCTCAGATGGATTTAAGGATCTACAATTGTTATGAAGACATGAAGGGAAAATTCGAACAAGAGGGCGGTCGATTTTAGAGTCGAAGTCAGATGTATATTTCTGAATTTTTATTTGGGCTCGAATTTTGTAACTTAAGCCATTTTTATTTCTTTTATGTTTTCGGCCAGAATTGTGGATTGGAGCCCCATTTCGTTTTTCCATTTTTAGGTTAAGTTAGATGGCAGCCACAAACATTTATTCATTCACGTTTTTACACATTTTCGGATTAAACATAGAATTTCATTTTTCCCTGCAATGTTCTTCACATTCTTCGCGTTCTTCGTCTATTCTTTATTTTTTTCAACTATGCTTGGATGAGCTTCTGTGATTAACCCAACATTGAGGATTCCTTAATTCGGCTAGAGAGCTTGTGCTTAATCAGTAATTTTACTCGTTTATATTTTCATCTTATCGAATTCAATTTATGGAAATAGTTCGAATATTAGATTTGGTTCATCCCAAGGACTGAATTTGAACTAGGTTCCAGTGTTACTATGCAATCGCAGAGTGAGACGCCACTATTCGGACAGATGCTAGGCGATCGTCTAGTCGAGAGGTTTTCTGGATGAACGCAGAGATTTTGGTTCCTCCTAAACTAATTGCGAGTTCGTTCATATTTCTCTCAATGATGGAATTCTATGGAATTTGGATGCTGGGTTGATCAATTTTAATCTGATTATTTTCATTTTGTTCTGTTTCTATTTATTTCATTTTTATTCTGTTTGAACCAAAAACCCCCTATTTTTATTGTTTCTGTTTCATTGTTACTGTCCAATCAAACCCACTGCGAATTCGTTGGGAAAACGATCCAGGTTCCCTATTACTTCAAATCTTCTATTGAATCTAGTTATTTTGAGAGACATGGCAAATCTCTATCACTTGACAAAACTCCCTGTGAGCTGTATAAAAGAAGAATGACGAACCTAGCACATTTGCACATCTTCGGTTGCAAATGTTGTGATAATAATGGTAAGAAGAACTTAGGGAAATTTGATCCCAAGTTAGATGAAGGTATATTTCTTGGCTATTCTAATAGGAGTAAGGCATATAGAATATTCAATAATTGTACTCATGTTGTAGAAGAGTCTATGCATGTTGTATTTTGTGAAGCCAAATCTGACAAGTCTTTGGATGATGATGAACCTATTCTTCAAAATCAATCTATTTCGAAAACTTCTTCTATTTTTGAAAATTCAAAAAAAAAAAAAAAAACCTTTGCAAACAAAACTTGAAGTTGAAAAGAATTATGAAAATGCTTGTGAAAACACTGATCAATCTCAACCTAGCTCTTGGAGATACAGTAGGAGTCACCCTTTTGGATCAAGTGATAGCTGATGTAAATCAAGGAGTGAGAACTAGACAAAGTACTTTGAATGAAGTTACTTTCTTTGCTTTCATTTTAGAGATTGAACCCTCTAAGATTGATGAAACCCTTTCAGACAATGATTGAGTTATAGCAATGCAAGAGGAGTTACATCAGTTTGAAAGAAATCAAGTTTGGGACTTGGTACCTAGGCCTAAAGACCATCCGGTTATTGGTACTAAATGGGTATCCAAGGACAAACGAGATGAATCCATAATCATTGTCTATAATAAGGCAAGATTAGTGGCCAAAGACTATAATCAATAAGAAGAAATTGATTATGAAGAAATGTATGCTCCAGTGGCAAGATTGGAAGCTATACAGGTTCTCTTAGCCTTTGCTTGCATTAAGGGATTCAAACTTTATCAAATGGATGTGAAACCTGCTTTTCTAAATGGTTTCATCCAAGAGGAAGCTTATGTTGAACAACCTCCTGGATTTGAGGATAATCATCATCCGGATAATGTATTTCGTTTAAAGAAAGCTTTGTATGGTCTTAAGCAAGCTCCTAGAGCTTGGTATGAAAGACTAAGCAAATTCCTTCTTGATCAAGGATTTGTTACAGAAAAAGTAGATATAACTCTCTTCATTAAATGCAACAAGAGGAATGATTTGTTAATTGTCCAAATATATGTTGATGACATTATTTTTGGTGCTTCTAATGATGCTTTGTGTGAAAAGTTCTCTAAGACTATGCAGGGAGAATTTGATATGTCTATGATGGGGAGTTGAACTACTTCCTTGGTCTGCAAATCAAGCAAAAGAAGAATGGCATCTTCATATCTCAGACCAAGTATCTCAAAGATCTCCTGAAAAAGTATGGTATGGACCAATGCAATAGAGCTGATAATCCAATGAGTTCAACCACTGCTTTGGATACTGATAAGGATGGCAAGGACTTCAATATTACCAAATATAGAGGGATGATCGGATCTCTACTATACTTGACCGCTAGTCGGCCAGACATCCAATTCAGTGTGGGAATATGTGCAAGATATCAATTTGCTCCAAAGGAGTCTCATGCTGAACATGTGAAGAGAATCTTCAGATACCTTGCAGACACAGAAAGTCTTGGCTTATGGTTTCTCAAAGGACAAACTGAGTATCTTGTGGCGTATTTGGATTCAGACCATACTAGATACAAGACTTACCGAAAGAGCATAAGTAGTCAATGTGAATTCCTTGGTGGTTCACTTGTCTCTTGGTTTAGAAAGAAGTAAACCACGATCTCATTATCATCAACCAAAGCTGAATACATTGCTGCATCAAGTTGTTGTGCACAAGTTTTGTGCCTCAAGCAACAACTTCAAGATTTGGGGATCTACCTCAAAGAAATTCTAATTTTGTGTGACAACACTAGCACAATCAGCTTGGCGAAGAATCCTGTTCAACATACAAGAACCATGCATATTGATGTTAGACATCATTTCATCAGAGATCATGTTCAGAAAAGGATGTCAAAGTGTTGTTCATCCCCACTCATCTCCAACTTGCTGATATCTTCACAAAGCCATTAGCTAAGGAGCAATTTACATTTATTAGAAGAGAATTGGGAATGGTAAATCACAATTAGTTGTAAGTTGTCTTTATTCAATGTTAGTTATGTTTTTGATGATCAATAGTTACTAACTTAAATTCTCTATTAGGGGTCAAAGAATTTTAATCTCTACCAATTCTATAAATTCTCTATTAAGGATCTCTCATCCTCCTCCTCTTGCTAAGTTGAACTATGACAACGAGGATATTTTTAGAATTCTAAGACTTCATGAGCCTGCACCTTATGGGCCATTAGATTCTTTATCTTTCCCTCCAGTTGTCATGCCTCCATTGCATAGAGCTCTCTGGTATATCTATTCTAGGAATCTCTTGCAAAAGGGTAAAAGCTTCACTTACTTTGCAAAAAGGAATTACCCTTTTTTTTGCATCTATTGTAGACTAGGTCCCTCACAATATAAGCCAATGGGTCTATACTGTTAGTTCTCTATGTGTTTTGATGATAACTAACAATTGTAAACATAGTATGGTTTATGATTCAAGCCAAAATGTTTTTAACTTGATCAAACTTGAATAAGAACTTGTTGTATCAGTTACTGTCAAATTAACTCGAGTTTGGGTTATCAAACTCGAGCCAAGCCTTGTGTGACTTGAGTCAGATGATTTCTAGACTTGAGCTACACCTTGGTGACTCGAGTTATGATGAAAACTCGAGCCAATACTTGGTGACTCCAGTCAAGCTTTGCAAACTTAAAGTCTTTTTCAAAATACAAAGTTAAAAGACTCAAGTTTAAGATCTATGACTCGAGCTTGAGACTCGAGTCAATTCACCTTAACTCGAGCTTGAGTTTTGAACGTTATATTCAAATGTATTTTGATAACTCGAGCCATCACTTAATGATTCGAGTTAGGAGTGTTTTCAAACCATTTTCGAGAGTCTCTCTCGACAACACTTTGTGAAAATAGTTCTTGACTCGAGCCAGCTCTATGTGACTTGAGTTTCGCCATAAACTTGAGCTAAGTCTCTGTGACTCGAGTCAGAGTTTCTCCGAGACATCTTCTATATTATTCAAAGACATTTTCCAAAGAATATGAACTTGAGTTTGGAATAGGTGACTCGAGTTGAGCCCTAAACTGAAGTGAAGTTTCAGTGAGTCGAGCCTATGCCTTACAGAGCCTTCATCTATCATTTTTCAAACTTGTTTTGTCAAAAGAAGATGAACTCTTGACTCGAGCCTAGAAATCTTAACCCGAGTTTGGAACTCGAGTTTGCTAAATATTGACTTGAGTCAATCTATCTCTGTTTACAAATAAGCGTGTCTAAACTTCTTAAATCTCTAAGTTTTGTTTACCTACTTCATATCATTACTCATTATTATTCCTAACTATGTTTAATCAGTTTGTTAATGAGTTTCAGATTATTTTGATACGGACTAACTCCAAATTGCATTAAAGCAAGTAATGTGTCAGAGCATTTAATGCTTAGAAGAGAGGAAGCACTAAATAGGCAATTAACTCTCTGAGCAGACATAAAGCTTTCCGGCCATTTCCATTCCACATTTATTGTTGAGTCCCAACGGATAAATGGAATAAGGAAAGTCAAACAAAGAATGATGCCTAACATTTTGGGGAATCCGAAGAGTCTAAGTAACGTTCGACTTTTAGCTTCAACAGCTATATTCTTTACTCAATGGCTCATAGAATTGTCTTCAACGGTCATTATTGCAAACAACTATAAAAGCCAGAAGCATTCAATTCTACAACTACCGAAACTCTACGCATTCAATTCGAAGCTTTTAGCATTTACTGTTTCATTCACTTAAGCAATATCTTCGGTTATTTATAATCTTCAGTGTTTATCTATTTACTCTTTTAGAGAGTTTAAACTTATTTATTCTTGTAAGAATCTCAAGGTTGTGGAACCTTTGAGATTGGGTTGTTTGATTACAACTTGTAAGGGGGAGTAAGTCCTAGTGAGAGGATTACTTAAGAGTTATAGAGTGTGTAATCAAGTTTTGAGATAGTGAAAATCCCGGAGTGACTGGGGATTTGACGTAAGTCAAGGATTTGGACCGAACAAGTATAAATCTCTTGTGTTCAATCTTTCTCTCTATCTCTTTGTTTAACTCTGTTTTAAGGTGCGTGTTTTAGGGTATTTTGATAAAAAATTTAAATCACCCAATTCACCCCCTCTTAGGTGATATTCCGTCTTTCATATAGTGAGATGAAAGAGTTTCGTTTCTATACCTCTATAATCCCTTTTCCAAATCTTGTTTCATTGATCCTATTCCAAGAAAAGATTTGGTACTTAGCTTTAAATGAGATGTCTGTCAAACCTCTCCTATTTGGTCAACATCACCTCAATCTAATGAGGATTTCTTTTGAGGAAGGGTCAAGGCAATCAAGGGCCCCTTTAAGATCAAGAGCTTCTCAGTCCATAGCTAATGAAGCTCAGTCTGCATCATTTCCAACTCAGTCTACTCAGATTCCACCTCCTTCTAGTTTACATGCTTCAATCAAGGAAATTGTGGATAAAGCAATCTTTGATTTGACTGATAGAATTGAGAGTGAAATTGGTAGATTAGTTTCTGAAGTAACCAAGGGACATAATGACTTGGTGGATGTGCAAGAAGAAATCAGTGAAAAGGTGGATAACCTTGGCGGTCACATCGATGACCATACTATTAGCATCTCCACTCTTCATACCATGATGCCGATACTTAGTGAAAAGATGGACAAGATCATGAAGGATCAATCTTCAGTTAGAGCTGGTCCTAGTCTTTGTGTTCCTACCACATCTCCTTCCATATTCATGCTGGCCCTAGTCTCAGCATCCCTACCACATTACCTTCATCTATCCCTCTTTCACCTATCCTTCCTACTTCCTCTCAAATTATTTTATCTCATATCCCTTCATCTCTCATTCTCATCTTTACTACCCTATCCTAACTACTACCCCAGCAACCATTCTAGGCCCCCTTCCTAAACTTCCACAGTCAAGATCTCATGTTTTGGAGATACTGCTGATCTGTTTGATGAACACTCTTCTGCATCATCTACTCACCCTCAACCAGAGTCACCTGCTTCTCACCACTCTCCTCCACCTAAGCCAGAGATAGACACTTATATCTCTACCCCTCCACCTCAACTGAGCCATCTATCTCAACCCCACCTTGCCTCACATTGGCTTACTATTCACCTCTTCCTTTCCCACCTTCTGCTTCTTCCTCTGATCCTCCCTTTCTAAGTGATGACAAAGGGGGAGAGAAAAAAGTGAAGAGTTGCTGTCATATTTTGATTTGTATTTCATTTCCTTGTCTTAGTTTGTTTCATGTTTCTATGTATGTTGCTTTATACTAAGAACTTTTGCTTCATGCCTCTTTTGATGTGTACTTAGCATTTTTAAAATGAATGAAATGAAATTTAGTCTCTTTGAGTTATTGGCTATTTTTTCCATCTCTTGATTTCTCAAAGATTCTTTTAAAAAATTTGACATGATTGTTTACAAGTGTTGTCATCATCAAAAATGGGGAGAATGTTAGTTATTTATATGTTTTGATGATAACTGACAATGGTAAACAAAATATAGTTAATGATTCAAGTCCAAAATGTTTTAACTTGATCAAACTTGAATCAGTAACTTATTGTCAAATTGACTCGAGTTTCATGTTGTAAAACTCGAGTCAACACAAGACAGAGAGTAGCCAATGATGTTTGAACTACAATTAACTTGAGCCAGTCATTGTTAACTCGAGTCATAAGGTCTTGTGAAATATTTTGAAATATGATGTTGCCTCGAGCTTGTGTTCCATGCCTTGAGTGAACTATTGTGAAATTAAATTTATTTTCAAAATACATAAGTCTCTGACTCGAGCCTATGGTTCTTAACTCAAGCATAGAATTTGAAACTTATTTTCAAATGAATTTTGTTAACTTGAGTCATCACTTAATGGCTCAAGCTGACACGATTTCAAATTGTTTTCAAAAGCTATTTCAAAATTCATTTGTAAAAGAAGAACTTGACTCGAGCATACCTTGATTACCTTGAGTCAATTTATATCTAGTAGAAGGTTTATAGAACCGTGACAAAGTTGCTTGCAACGATGTGTTTTGTAGCGATTTTAACAACCGCTACTAATGTCGTTTGTAGCGTCTTAAACCGCTACAAATATGACATTTTAACTGCTACAAAGTGTCTTTTTTTTGTAGTGATCCAATCATCTTTTAGGCTCCTAATTATACTTTAAATATCACTCTTGCCCTTCAGCCTACACCCTGGCAACCTTTCCTTCATCTCTCTCCCCAAATGCATTAAATCAGTTGTAAACCACGCTGATTTCCTCATGTTATGTCTTTATTTTTTTCATCTAAACAAATAATTCCACAAGTGCACTTTCCTCTTCAGTTGTCCACACATGTTCACTCTTTCCTACCTTAAAAAAAAATTAAAACCAACATTAGCAAGATTTATGCACATCATATGTTTATTTCCCTCCCTGCTCCTCTCGAAACTAACCTGTGAAACTAAAAAAATGTGATGTTGTAGCTATAATTTCTACCATCTTTATCATCCTTCTCACCTCTGTTCGTTGTACAGGTCATCGTAGTCGAAGATCCCATCCACAGCTGCTTCGATTTACCTTCTTTCCCAACACAACCGACTTCAGGGGAGGCTCGGTTTTCTCGTCAGTAAAAAAAAATTATTTGAACCTTTTTTATCATTACTTTATGTAAAGGGTATTATGGGTAATTAACAAATGCTTCCCACTTAACCCACAACCTTTTCTTCCCACTAAACATTTTATTTTCCCTCAACTTATGTTCCATTCCCATGTCTGCCAAACAACTTACTTTTTAAAGTTCCCTTCTAACCTTTCCTTCCTTTCCATTCACTTCCCTTCATTTCCTTTCCTTCATCATTTGCTCACTGTACCAAACGGGTCCTAAGTAGGAAAGACACAAAGGAAAGATGGTGGTTAGATGGGGGCACAAAAGAGTCGATGTGCTGTCTCAAAATAGAGTAATTAATTTTATTTTATTTTTAACTTTATATTATCTTGTGCTTTTAATTTTTTTAGTCAATTTTTGATGTTTTATTACTCATAAGATCAAGGGGATTTTGTCACCTAGGGGCAATTTTACCTCGAAAGTGTAAAAAGGGAGCGATTTTGCCTTAGCTATTAACCTGGTTAATTTTGATCATTAGTTGACCAAATATGCTGAGCTGGCAGTCTACATATCATCCATTTTATTTTTGTTAAGGTGTAGATTTGCGTCGAATGTCCATATATCATTTACTTCATCTTTTCTCAAAATTAGAATTAAAACTTCTGGGTCAAATTTGTACTTTAACAAATTAACATGGATGACATGTGGACAACAAGCTAAACTTATCTGATTAACTAATGGTCAAAATTAATTGAAAAAAATGCTTTATTTGTGACACTTCTTGGGCAAAATTGCCCCTCAAAAAACTTTCGAGCAAAATTGCCCTTCTTGAAAACTTTGAGGGAAAAAAATGCTTAACTCTTTCTCATTTCTCTTACTCGATCAACTCAGTTTTGGAAAGGCGAGTTCACCTAGTTTGACCAAGTTAAAAACAAGTTTGACTGAGTTAATACCTATAGCAAGTTTACAACCTAGTTAACTCGATTTACTTACCATGCTTAGAACGTAAACTCAATGAGTTTGACAACAGTGACTTTGCTTACAAAGCTGGCCTTCTAAGGGAGAGGAATTTTAAACTTGATCTTATAATGAATACATTTAATAGAGAGAGGGATTAATGGAGACATTCCTCTCTCCCTCTGCTTAATAGGTTAAGCGAAAATACCTCGTTAAATTAGATCTGATCAAAATAATTTTTTCCTTGTTTTTAATGGGCATGTATCTTCTTATTGGAACTAAATCATTTTTGAGAATGTGGGATAAACACCTGCTTTGTTTAATATTGTTTGGGTCAATTAACATTTTCTTTTTAGTCTCTTTGGGAAAGTCTCAATTAAATATCGAGTCTAGAATTTGAAACACCTAAAGGATAAATACCAATTATTCCACTGAAGTTTTGGTATTGGAGCAGCCAGCACCTGGAAGTTTTTTTTTTGTATCATTTTTGCCCTGGAAGTTTACAAACGTAGCAATCTTGTCCATTGGTTGATCTTGACCGTTGGATTGATCATTTTTTGCTCTAGAAGTTTACAAAAATTTGCTCTAAAAAAACTTTTAGGGCAGATTTGCTCATAAAAAAACTTTCGGGGCAGATTTGCTCTTTTTTGTAAACTTCTGGGGCAGAAATGATACCAAAAAAACTTCCAGGAGTTGAATGCTCCATAACCAATACTTCCATGACAAAAATAGTATTTAACCCATCAATGATTTATACTAAAAGGTGTTGTCATTTGCTCTTCTCATCCTATACTTTAATTATAATTTTTCATGATATTTCATAATTCATAGGCATTAATTTTTATAAGTCATCGAACCAAGGGCTAGAAGATCTCAGACACAGACACCAACAAAGTCATTGGGACCTTGATCTATCCTATCTAACTTACTGGAAACCCAGAAAGCTTGATAGACTGAAAATTATTATACTGAACAGTTATCAGGAAACACACACATTGATTAGAAGATGTTCAATCCAGTGGACAATCCGAGCCTTCTGGGACTTACCTCTTGCCCACGCTTAAGGACACTTTAGGATTCAAGCATCTTCTCAATCAAGGCATACAATACTGGCACATTCAGTATCCTGATTTTCAGTACTCTCTCATATTGGATCGTGATCTTGATTCTGTTCTGATGCACAGGATCCTCATGCAGAGGCAAGTGCAGAGCATACTTGGAATCTAAGAAGCAGATAAACCATAAGAGAAAACACACTGGAAAATTTTTATTGATTCTGCAATCTGCCTACAACTGAACATAAGGCCTGCTTATATAGAGGAGCAGAGCCATATCGAAACAAACTAGTGATAGAACGCACTAGTAAAAGCAGTGGACGAAATTAAAAGGCAGCAGACAGTAGGACATATAGGTACAGACACCACTTTGATAAAGACACATTACTCCTAAAAAGTAGTGGACACATAATACACATATAAAACACATGACTTAAAACTGGAAACTAGCTGAAACTGGTTGCCGACACTGACTATGGGGACCACCCCTTGCAAATGGGTTTGTGACTTGGAGAGAGATTATTGTTGTCACTGTCACTGTCACTGTAGTAGAATTGGAGGTAATTGAGCGGGTCATGGTAACATGGATCTGGGCCAGCTGGTTCATGTTTTGGGCTTTGGGCCTGTGGCTGAGTGCAATGGGCCGGATATTGGGATGAGCTTGGAAGGGACAAGGATAGCTGGGTGAACTCGTCTCTGCAATCATCTTCATAAGGATCTTGAGAGTCTTGGAGAATATTTCCTTGAGAGTCAAGAGGAGCACAGCTGCTGGCGAGGAGGTGGCATAGTAGGATGAGGCATAGTGAGGTTCTGGCGGGTACAGTTCATCATATGCATAAGCTTTATCTTCACCAGGTACGGGGCCAAGGATGGTGCATTCCTTCAGGGAGTACTTGTTGTAGCTGGCAAGGATGAGACCAAGTTCCATAAACTGCACTGGATCTGATTGAACCCAATCTAGTGACTGTGGCCAATGTTGTGTAGTAGTCTCCAAGTAAATGCCATCAGGCTTGTGTGCATGATATTTCTTGTTAAGAAAAAACACAGAAGAAAATCTTTTTTGTTTTCTTTTTTCTAAATCCCAAAGCTTATTATCAGTTAGTATATTAAATAAGGTGCCTCTCCAAACATGAAGAAGAGCAAAGAGAGTAAGGAGTTTGACAAGGGCTGAGTCCACATTATGACTGTTATTTATAGCGAGAAAACCAATCTTTCCACCGGAGTAACTGGGCATCTGCCAGTAGCTTCTTCTTTGGATCTAACATCTTTGGAAAAGACGTATTGTCCATTTCTCTTTGTGAAATGGTAGGGGCTCGGATGAAAGCTAAACTTTTCAATTCCTCGCTGACGATGCAAGGATTTCTTTATAGGTAGCATGATAATGCTTTTCTGAGTCTTTGAATTGTCCACTAGCATGTCCACAGTAGTAGCGTACTCCGTTAACTTCTTCAAGAAGTATTGCACCCCAATAATCATCACTAGCATCGGTCTGTAAGATCCTTTGTCCTTGATCAGAAATCTTTAATGGTGGAGGATTTTGAGCAATCTTTTTTAGAGTAATTACAGCATCTGTCTATACCTGAGACCATGGTGGTGGATTCTTTTTTAACATCTTGTATAGGTGGCTGGTATGATGGGACAACTGAGGAATGAAATCTCTCAAGAAATTAACAATCCCGAGGAATTGTTGAACTTGTTTGTGGGAGAGATTATTATCAGGAAACTTCAGTAAATCCTGTGCAATGTGCGGTCCTGGGCTGTATTTACCATCTTTAAAATGCATTCCAAGAAAATCAACTTCAGTAATACCAATGTCACTTTTCTTAGAGGAGAACATGATGCCATGTTGGGCTATAATCTGGTAGAACTGGACCAGTAGTAACTGGTGGTCTGAGAATAAGAGAATATCATCAATATAAATGAGTGCATTATTGATGATAGGCTCAAATATCTTTATCATGGTCTTCTGAAACAATGAAGGGCCACTTTAAGTCCAAAAGGCATTACAGTCCATTAATTTTTATAACTCCTCCGATGCAATTTTTCCAATATATACTGTAATGCCTTTTTCGCAAGGGACAAAAAATATTGTACTTATCGCCTAAACTCAATTTATTCATTTTCATATTTATCAACCAAACTGGTTTGGATTCAAATATAACAATATTTAACAAAATATGAAAACA
Organism: Acacia melanoxylon; assembly: GCA_019022615.1. Classification (NCBI taxonomy): domain Eukaryota; kingdom Viridiplantae; phylum Streptophyta; class Magnoliopsida; order Fabales; family Fabaceae; genus Acacia; species Acacia melanoxylon. The sequence continues at coordinate 10,529,451 of JAFJYJ010000010.1, forward strand.
ATACTGAAAGTACCAACACATAGGTGGTGTAGTGTTGTAAGGCCCGCAAAGATCCTTTTGGCCTTTAGGTCTCGAGTTGAAATCTTAAGAAGACACTTGTACTGGGAGGAGAAACTTAGAACCTCAAAATTGGAGTAGTCAGTTGCTTAGATACCTAGTAATATGATCCAAAAAAAAAGCATCAAATACCAGTTCCAAGTATTAAAAAAAATTACTTAAATTTAAAGTAAAATTCTTTTAAAAAAAATAATAAATGGTTTAAAACTCTTAAAAGGACCAAATAAATTTTATATATGTACACATAAATCATTGGTACTATAGAAATTTTGTACAAAAAAAGTACTATTACAATAATTTACGTCATTCTTACCAATAAAATATTTTATCAAGAGAAACAATAAAAGGGTTATGATTGGAAAAAGATTGGAGGGCGTTATATATATTGTTAATTTCAGCCGTACTTATTACTAGCATGGATATGGACAAAATGTTGTTTACCTTTCAAACATAAAATCATACGTTATATGATTATATAGTGTTTTACATATATCAAGCTCCATATACATTTTTTTCTTTGATTAAGGGTTTCTCCCGATGACTTAAAGGGTAAATGGTTCTCACTTCTCTAAATAAATATGTTTAAGATTTAAATTTGTATTATTATCTTAAACCCTTACCAGTAAAGCTACCTGTACATTGATATGAAGCAAAACAAGGTTTTCGTATTCCCATTACGGTGATCTCATACATTATCATTATTGCCTATGGCATCACATCATGAATATATAAAGCTAAAAGCTCCGCTAATTTAACGATGCCGAATGAAATCTTGCTCCATATTCTAGTATAGACGTAGGCGGATCCATGTGTTGGATCTTGAATTTGAGTTTTTTTTTTTTTTTAAATAATAATAATAATAATTAATACATGTTTGAATGATTGTCCACCCTTAAATTAAATTAAGTACTCACTCTTAATACATTAAGACTGCACTTCATAGTCAGATGGAGGATGAATGATTGAATGATTGTTTAGTGCTTTATATTGAAAAAGATGTATTTGATAGCATTAAAATAATTATAAAAAATTCAAACAATTAGGGAAAAAAATTGAAATAATTAGCAAAAAAATTCAAAAATTAGGGAAAAATTCAAATAATTAGAAAAAAAAATCAAAAAAATTAGGGAAACAAGTCAAATAATTAGGGAAAAAATTTTTTTACAAAAAAATAGAACACAAAAATAGAAAAAAGTTCAAAAAATTAGGAAAAAATTAAAATAATTAAAAAAAAAATACCTCCTCCAAATTGGGCCCCACCATCGGAAACAATCGCCGCCGCCTTTATTTTAATTAATTAATTAATATTTTTTTTCAATGAACAACTTACCCTAATAAGATCTTCAACAATTGTATCCGACCGTGTATATATAACTTCTCCTCTAATAGCTTACCCTAGTGCATCTTCAACAGCTTACCTTAGTATTTTTGGTTATCCGGTCGCCCGCCGCCGGTGGTGGGACCCACATGGCGAGGTATTTTAATTTTTTTCTAATTATTTTAATTTTTCCCTAATTATTTAAATTTTTTCCTAATTATTTGAACTTTTTCTAATTTTTTGATTTGTTTTCTAATTATTTGAATTTTTTTCCTAATTATTTGAATTTTTCCCTAATTTTTTTATAATTATTTCAATTTTTCCTATTTTTTGAATTTTTTTCTAATTACTTCTTTTTTCCCTATTTTTTTGAATTTTTTTAATTTTTTTCAAATTTTTTAATTTTTTCTAAGTATTTTAAATTTTTTTATTCCACGCGTTTTTGTCCAATCATCGCCACGTCATCGTTAACGGCCAACTAACTAAGTAGTGGTATTTTTTGCACCCAAAACGTAACGTCGTGTGTATTTTTGATCCCTAAAAAAGGTCATTAGTCTTTGGGTGATCTTGTGCAAAGTCATTTGTAAAATTGACCTTTCACCCTTATTTTTATTGTAATATCTTTTGTTATTAAAATATATGTCTTGAACTTATTAAGTGTCACCCTTCATTGTAACTTATATATATGCATTTATTTCTAACAGTACTTAACTTTGCTTTTCTAAATAACATGTTTGTAAAATAATTGCTTCTCTTATTACATCATCAGTATTCACTTGATTTCATAAATATTTTTTTGTTTGTTTATATATTTTTTTTGTTTTTTAATATATTTAAAATTTTCCTAAAAATAATAATAATAAGAGGGTTGCCCCAAACCCCCAAATATTCTCACCAATTATACCCTCTTCTTTAATTTTTTGAGTTTGCCACTGTCTATAGCAATGAAAGATCGCTTTCAGCGTTCATTGTACGCTCCAATAAAGCCAATGGGTAGAGTCTGGCTTCTCTTCTGCCTTGTCTCAAGCTTCTCTGTATCTGTGAACTTTTTTTTTGAATCATTTAGTTTATTCATGTCCAACAAAGACCCAATGACACTTCAACTTTCACTACTTTAGAGTTTCAATCCTCCCATTTAAACATTTCACATGCCTTCTTCCACAGTTATTTACCATCTTAAATCATGGATACTTCCTCTCTCTCTTTTTCTCAAAATCTCTCTCACCCTTTCCACCTTCCTCCTCCTCCTCCTGGTCTTCTTCCACAAAGTTCATCTTTACAATCGTACCCCAGAATTCAACTTCAACCATTCCATTCAACACTATACTACAACCGCCGCTCCTGTCGTCGGCGATCGAGAACCCACTAATATCTCTCATATTCTGTTCGGTCTCGGCGGCTCCGCCAAGACCTGGCCCAAGCGACGTCCATACGTCGAGCTCTACTGGCAGCCTAACGTTACCAGAGGCTTCGTCTGGATGGACCAGAAGCCTCCAGAAAACGAGACATGGCCGCAGACTTCGCCGCCCTACAAAGTCTCCGCCAATACATCGTCCTTCAACTACACCTGCTGGTACGGTGATCGGTCCGCCGTTCGCCTCACGCGAATCCTGAAGGAAAGCTTCGAACTGGGCTTAAAAAACGTGAGGTGGTTTGTCATGGGAGACGATGACACTTTGTTTTTCCCCGAGAATTTAGTTACAGTATTGGACAAGTATGACCACAACGATTTGTACTATATCGGAACAGATTCAGAGAGCGTGGAACAGGATGTTATATTCTCTTACAAGAACGCGTTTGGCGGTGGTGGATATGCCATCAGCTACCCCCTCGCGGAGGAGCTTGTAAAGATTCTAGACGGTTGCATCAACCGGTACGCTCAGTTGTACGGAGGTGATCAGAAGATACAAGCCTGCGTTAGTGAGATTGGCGTTCAAACTACCAAAGAGCGTGGTTTTCATCAGGTCTTCTTCCTCGTCCTTCATTTCATGAAACACTCCGTTCTTAAAATTTGAACATTTACAACACATCACATGTATAATACTGGCTCTGCTAATTAATAGAAACCATATTAACGTAATTTAATTATACTTAGATTAAGAAAGTTAATATGACATATTTTTTAAATCACCCTTACCCTTAGGGTAAATTAAAAACAAAATTGGTAAATATAAAAAATATATCTTGTATCAAAATTAGCTCCGTGAAATGTCTTTTATATTAACAACCGGAGGACTATTTTGTTTCAGGTTGATATACGAGGAAGTTCATATGGGTTACTGGCGGCACACCCGGTGGCGCCACTGGTGTCGCTGCACCATGTTGAAGCAGTGGACCAGCTGTTTCCGAGCTCAAACCGGGTTGAGTCATACAGGAAGCTAGTGACTGCGTATGAAATGGATCCAGGTCGGATCTCGCAACAGAGTATCTGTTACGACCTACAACGGAACTGGTCGATATCAGTGTCCTGGGGCTATAGTGTACAGTTGTATCCTTCATTGATGATGGCAAAAGAACTGGAAAAGGTGTTGGGGACGTTTCAGACGTGGGCGAGTTGGAGTGATGAGCCATTTGTGTTCGACATCCGATCGGTGAGTGACCCGTGCGGGAGGCCCGTCATCTACTTCTTGGATCGGGTCGAGAGCGTGGGCAAAGGGGAGACCCGATCCACGTACATAAGGTATGGAGACGTGTTGGAAAAGAAATGTGATGGAGAGAACTACACGGCAACCATGCGTGTTGACTTGGTTGTCGTCACTGCCCCCCAGTTCACTCGAGACCTGTGGAATAAGGTAAGGGAGGTTGAATATTCAGATAAATATATAGTACAATGTGTTTTGGGTATAATAAATTTTAAAACTTTTTGGTTGATGTGTACGTTTGTGGATGACACCTATGAGCAGGCCCCACGTAGACAATGTTGTGAGGTGATGAATAATAAGAGTGATGCGGTGGAGAGTACAGTAGATATCAAAATCAGAGGTTGTCATCGATTCGAGAGTCTGACTCCACCATAAGGTCACTGGGACTGTGGAAGGATTATATCGGTCAAGAAATCATTATGGTAATATAAGAAAGGCAAAAGAAAAAACGTTATATTCAACATCTGCAGTTATGATCATATATACTTGAGATTTTCAGAGTATCAAATTGAATGATGAAATAATTTAAATTTAAATTATTGTTGAAGGAAGATTATGGTAGGTAGGATTTGAGCATACAATCTTTTGAGTCCCAAAGTTACAGAATCTTTGAATCTTAGCTTAGAGCAAGTGATCATCCTTCATCAATAACTTGCTTGCCTATGCTGGTGACTCTGGGATAGGGTGTCTCCATTGACCTCCATCCTCTGTTCTTTCTCTCTAGTTATTGACCATATCTTCCAAATAAGCCACTTGCGATAGAATACGAAGAAATTGATATCTATCTCTACCAGCTTGAACTTTTGTGTTGATTTCCCAACTAATATTTTAAGAACCTTGCAGTACCTTACTAGAATTTTCCCTAACATCAGCAGAAGGACCTTCTTTGAGTTTTGATGTGACCCAACAAAGTTCTGCAAAATGAGGGAACCGAATAATTTGATAACCAAAGGTTGATATTGCCAACCACAGGGTTGAATTTTGCTGTACTGGCTTACTGCTAGGTGGTGATGGAACTTTAGTAGAGGGTTCAGGAAGTTGGACTTTAACCTCATCACCATGAACTGATCCATTATCTTTTCCTAGACATGCCCTATCCTTACAACCAGAATCATCAAGGATGTAGATACACCAATGGACTCTACCTGCTCAATAAATGACATCAATGGAGGATGACTTGACCTTTGGCCATATCTATAGTGGAGCAGTGATTAGAATTTTCAGCAACCTGAAAATGAGTCTCCACAGCCAGAGATGAATTCTTGGCATGAAAACTACACATGATTGCACACCAGCACATTTCATTGCGACGTGGAAGGAAAATTTCAGAATCAGAGTTAAAATATGCTACATGTAGATTATGATAGAGCTCATAATTAATATTTTCATAAAGCCACACAATAAAGGAAAAGCAGAAGTAACAGCACAAAGAAGGGGCTAAAGAATCAACTAAAACACTAGAGTTCAGCAAAAAGAAGTCGCAAAAATCTTCAAAACTTTTAACCCCCCCAGCTTTCTTGACCATTGAATATTGTCATGACATAAAAGTTATGTTCTGTGATGCACTGATGCTGTGACAGAGAAACGCAATGTGATGTTGAGGAATGATAAATGGGCCAATAGTAGTATAAACAGGTTGGGGGACAGACCTCCCACATTTTAACTTTAAGCGCAACACTTACACCAATTTTCTCAATCACACATCATGCATTATCATGGAATTTGCAAGCATATCTGAAGGTTACAATGTTACATGATAGTACTCTCAATCAGTCACAAAACTCCTTTTTCAGGCATCTATCACTAAAAATTAAAATGCCAAAAAGCAAAACTAGAAGGGAAGAACATTCTTAATATTTTTGAAATCCCTTGTACTACATCTCCTTGTCCTTCTTGTGAAATAGATGCCATACCAATCTTCTGAATTTCAACATTACCAACAAAGCAGTAAAGAAGGCAGGAAGCAAGATGCCTCTGACCAGATTTGGGATTTCCAGCAATCAATATGGAGACCCATTTGCTATTGGTCCACCTGGTGACAACTCCTCCAGACTCCTTGGTTTTGCCAAGTCTATGAACATCAATTTGCAGATAAACAAGCTGGACAATCATCCATTACAGAGTCTAAATGCCAAAATTCTCAATGTCTTGCAAGATGAAACATTTATCGTATGTCTCACCAGACTCCTTGGTTTCGCCGTTGGATTTGAGCTCAGAGTGGATTTGAGAGAGAGTGAGGAGAGGAGACTGATGGCAGGAGAGGCTGCAAAAGCATTGTCAAACCAGCGTGAGATGAATGAAGCAAAAGAGAAATGGTGTGATAGGATGAGAGAAGCAGGGTTTGCAGGGGAGAAATTCAGCGAGGACAACATCGATGGAGCTCGAGCTTTATTGAGACGGCGCCTCTTTTCTCGGTGACGTTTACTGATTGGACAGACAATGAACCGTGACGGCGCGATAGCAACGGGCCATGAACAGCGACGGCGACGGACCACGAACCACGACCGCAACGAGGGGAGAGAAGAATTGGTGTTTCCAATTTGCGACTTTTTCTCAAATTTACTGAGGATAATTAGCTCTTTTCATAATTAGAGTATATTATCAAAATGTCTCATAATACTTATCTGTTAATTAGAAATTTGAAGAGACTTTTGTACTCCTTCCCATATTTATTATAAGATACCGACTAGTAAATTTATTTAGTCTTTTTAATAAGGCACTTACTTATTCTCAATTAGCATTATTTTTTTTTTTTTACGTTTGTTCATAATTAATAAGGGTAGTGGGTGAGAGTAATAATTAATATCATATTAGAGTTTAGGGCAATTAGTAGGGGTAATATTAGAAATTATTTAGATTTTAGGATAACTTTATTGACTTCAACTATTTTTATTAGTTTGTGAGAAAAATTAGTTGATACCTTATAATAAAGATCAGAATGAGTATTATATTTTATCGAATTTGGAGCCTCACTGAAAATTTCCCATTTTTAATCAGCAAATCAGTTAGATAGGAAGAAATATATTGTCTACATATTAACGTTCGCATCTTGAATCCGAAGAAGTCGCATGGCCTTTTGGACTTTGTTTATGGTTGCCAAATTTATGAGTTTAAAGCAAGGTTATTAAAATCGGACCGGTCATTGAACTGGTCGAGATACTGGATCAATGGGTCAGATCGGAGTCAAATCGGAGTTAAACCGGGATCAAATCGGTGAATAAGTAAAGATTTTAGTTATTACTTATTAATATGAAATTATAAAAAAAAAATGGCTATTAACCTTTGATAAAAAGATGCGTCACCATACTAAATATCCATCGGATAAAAGGAGTGATTGATCAATGAAGTGTCCCTTCACTTCTCCCACAAAGTGGAGAGGATCCTCTCATTGGCGGATCCTCTCCCCATCCCTCCTTTCGGATCTCAAATCCAATCTAGATTTGGACGGCGAGATAAGTGCGGATTTTTTAAAAAAAAAAAATTAAAAAGAATTATTTTTTTTAATAAAAAAAAAAAAAAAAAAAAAAAAAACGAATCAGTTGAATCAAGATTTGGACGGCCCAGGATCGTGCTGATGAGGGATGGGGAGGGATCCGCCAATGAGAGGATCCGGACCCCCACAAAGTCCTGCAGTCACAACATTTTTGTGAAAAATCAGAAAAAGGCAATGAAAAATCAAAGCATCCTACTGCAAAAGGGAGGTTGCTTGAGAGTGGTTTTCTCTTGATGGGACCCACAAAGCTCCCCCACCATTGGTAATCTCATTTGAGTCTATTTCTTCTCCATTTTCTTTTTAGACCGTTTGTGATGACGAAGGCACACACGAATGCGTGGGGCGGTGAGCTCTATTTTTACTTCTCTCAGTTATGGCTTCTCTCCCACCTTACACCCTAAATCTGGTCCGTGCTCGGCGACTTTGGATTTGTTCTCATCGGAAAGTTTCAAACCTCGTTTCCTCACTCTTCAGTCTGTCATCGTATTTCTCCTCTGTCGGTATTATTTCTTCTCACCGGATCTGTTCACACTGGCCTTGATTTAACTGGATCTGTTGTTATCGCCGGATTTGTTTCTTATCGGCTCTGGTTCTCTCCATTTCACTCTCTTTGTCAACATCTTCACCCTTCAATCGACATTTTTGGGAGAAAAAAAAAATGAACTGACTCTAACCCGGGTTTTATGGTAGACCGGACCGACTTCACGGACGGTTCGCCGGTTTCCGGTCTAAACCAGCCGGTCCGGTCCGGGTCTAATAACCATGGTTTAAAGACACTCATAATTAACAAAAAGATAAACTCATATCATAAATTAAGAATTTATCTCTATCAATAAATAACTAAAATTATATATTTGAATTATTAAAATACAGAAAATAATAATAATTTGATTGTAATATATTTCAAATCCCAATCAATGAAGTCTAATCAGTTAACATTCATAATTCATCATATTTTTGATATAAAAAAATTTAAAATTTATATACGAAGTCACTAAACATAATCAAATAATAAAATTAAAAATCCAATAAGCATCGTTAAATGTTAGATTATCCAAAATAAAATAGAAGTAATTAGCACACTAGAATTTTTTTTTAAAAAAATTATATAAGTTATAATAACTAATAAAATCAAAATCAAAATTTATGCATTTAACTAATTAAATGAAAAGTCAAAGAAAAAGGAAAAACAAAAACAAAAGTTTCACCATTGCACCGTCATACACTTCAAACTCTACAATTTCGATTTTAAAAAATACCAGTATATAATTATTTTATGGGTAAAGGAGCAAAAAAAACATATGCTTTACCTCAAGAGCGCCCAGCACCATATACTTTTTTTAGAGCAAAAATACATACGTTGTTACCATTTTGGAGCAAAAGTCACACCAGCAGTTAAAAAAAAACGTCCGTTCTGAACACCAAGTTTTACCGTTAGTGTGACTCTGTGAACACCAAGTTCTGTTACTAGAACAACTACAGCCTCTCGCAGCCAAGGTACTTCTGCAAAACGTGTAAAAGATATTGGACCCATGGCGAATCGTTGCAAAACATACCCATCGGTGGTGGTTGCCGGAAGGGAAAGCGGACCAAAATGTCGTCGTCAGCTTCTTCGTCATCATCCACCGCCCTACAGCTGTTAGAGCCGCCCAACGCAGCTGCAACCTACGCAACCAAACCTGATGATGACCTCCCCAGCTTCACGCGTTTTGGTCGGTCGTTCTTCTGCGAAGACGGACGTGGCGGCGCCAGGGGTTCCGTTGATCATTCCTACTATCAAGTTGGTGGGTATCTTTCATCTTCATGATTTGTATCTGAAATAAGAAATCTCAAATATTATTAATTTATTATTTATTACTCATAAAAGTAGAGTATCTATTAAATCGATAATATGCTATATCCATGTATATGTACCAGCTAATAACTACATTTATAAATCTCAGGCAAAAAAACACTACATTTATAAATCACGAGTTATGCAGTCAAATAGAGTACAAAGCTGTCAAAGCAGAGCCAAAGTCCTTTTTAAAAAAAAAATTGTATGCAATGAATTAAAAACAGAGTGCAATTCAGTTTCTGTATTATTCCTTCTTCACGGAGCTTCTAAGAAAGAAAATGGAAGATCAGAGTGTTATTCATTCAATGAAGGCGGTCGTGGTTGTTTCTGATAGCAAGAACGCCGCTGCTGGCGAACAATTCGAGAATAATGGCGTCGTGCACGAGAAGCACGACGCTGTTCATGGAGGCAGTGACACTGACACTACCGTCCTTACTGCTGAATCTCTGCACGCATCTGATGATGATCATCATCAAGGTATGATTCAAACGAGCATGAACATGATGATGGATGGTAATAGCAGTTACGTTTCTCTTCATGATTGGTCTCAAAACTAATTGTGGAGTACTGTAAGCACAACTTCCATGCGTTCGGTATCTGATGCAGCATGGCAAAGCAATGAGCTTGATGCTTATGGAAGGAGAAGACTGAGGTGGGTTCAGAACGGCAAAACTGGCAAAACTAACAGACTTGTTTTTTTAACGGTTGGTGTGACTTTTGCTTCAAAATAGTAACCACGTGTGTATTTTTGCTCCCAAAAAAGGCATATGGTGCTGGGCGCTCCTAAGGGAAAATTAAATGTGTATTTTTGCTCCTTTACCCTTATTTTATTATTTAAAACTTAAAATGAGTACATCAGTTCAATGAATGGACAGAACAACAGAAAAACATAGCTTGAGCAAAATGCAAGGACCATACCCGATGTCTGCCCCGCAAGAGTCAAGACTTGAAATTTGAATTCTTTCACTAAACCTTTAATTCTATGTTCTCTCATTTTTCCTTTTTCACTCTTCTTCTTTTTCATCTTTCCATCTTTGACCAAAAGAAAAACTAAGACCCTATTTGGTACACAGAAGATGTGAGAAGGAAATGGAATATGAGCACATTTTCTTGTTGGTACACTTTTTGTATCCAATCTTCCCCGAACTCAAGTTCTCGGTCCACTCCAAGCCCACCAATCTTCCCCTATATGTGGGAAGATAAGATCTCACCAAAATTGGTGAATGGTGACACTTTCAGATATATTTACCCATCATAAAATGTTGTTTTATAATGCAAAAAAAAAAAAGGATTAAATTCAAATTTATGCGATAAATTTAAACTTAGCAGGAGAATATTTTAGTTAAATTCAAATTTGGCATGAAAATATTTTAGACAAATTCAAACTCGAGGGAAAATATTTTAGACAAATTTGAATTTGGCCTGAAAATATTTTAAACAAATTTGAACTTGATAAGATAATATTTTTAATTTTTTTTTTCATTTTGAATTAATTACTTTTAAAGATAAAATAGATATATTCTCGATTCTTTACCAACTACTACCCATTCATTTTCTTCCTACCAAACAACTCATATTTCCTCAAATCATCTTCCCTCATCCCTCAAAACCTTCATTTTTTTTCCTTTCCATTCTCTAAGTTTCTTTTACTTTTTAAATCTTCGTCGTATCAAACGGGCCTAATAGGAGAGACACAACGGATGTTGACCGTTAAGTAGCCACAGTTGACCGTTAATATGGATGATGAGTTGGAGTGAGAAGAAGCCAAATGAAGAAAAAAAAAGTGCTGATTAGGAATCTGCAAGGTTAAAAAAATTGGGGCAAAAAGCAACCCTAAAAGCCACAAACACTGTTCATTTTCTTCATCGGGGAGCTAGAGAGACGGAAGGCGGCCGGAAATTAACAATTCGTTGACCCAATTTTTTGATATAAAGCCACACAAAAAATAATTGGGCTATTGTGGCAAATTATTTTTTAGAACATCGAAAAAAGGAATCGTATCTGATCTTCAGCCTGGGGTGTGTAATTATAAAGACAAGACGTACCGTAATTACAGCCAGTAGAAAAAAGAAGGAAAGATCTTTGTGGATTCCGGATCTGAGAATCGCCTGCGTCATATTGATCCATCCTTCAACTTCCGAATCACGTTCCGCTTCCGAATTTCGGAGAATTCAGTTTAAGCTTAGCTGAATTGTGAGACAATTCAGCTTCTAAGACACAAATAATTCAAAATTCCGCTGAATCACCAGCGAGAGAAGGTTTTGAAACAGCTTTGGATGCATGGAGCTCCCTCAAGCGCGTTTCTTCGGAACTGAAGGTAGTTCATCAAAATTCCTGGAACTGATGTTCTTCATCTTCATCTTTAACCTCCTCCTAATTTTCTTGAAGTGAGATTTTCATTTTCTAATTCTCCCTTTTTTTTTTTTTTTTCCTTGCGTTGTTGCAGCAAGAAAACCGACGCATGACTTTCTGTCACTGTACAGTCATCCTAACTCCCCGATGAAGAAAATGAACAGTATTAGTGGCTTTTAGGATTCCTTTTTCCCCCCAATTTTTTTAACCTAATCAGCACTTTTTATTTTCCATTTGGCTTCTTCTCACTTCAATTCATCATCCACCTCAACATTAATGGTCAACTGTGGCTACTTAACGGTCAACATCCCATGTCTGAAGGTTTTGTGTGATTTTTACACCTAAAATATAACTACATGTGTATTTTTACTCCAAAAAAAATATATGGTGCTGGACGCTCCCGAAAATAAAATACATGTATATTTTTGCTCCTTTATCCTACTTTTTAACTTTATGTTATCTTATGTTTTTATTTTATTTTTTTCCAAGGCAAGTTTTGATGTTTTATTACCTATATCTCTAACTCCGTCAACTCGATTTTGAAACAGTGGGTTCACCAAGTTTGACTGAGTTGACACTTATAGCGAATTTATAGGCTGAGTTAACTCAATCAACTGATATGGAAGGTAAATTTGGTAAACTTGATCAGTTGACTTGTAAGTTTAACAATAATCATCTCAACAATTACTACATCATTAAATCACATCATAGATGTCACCTATAACAAAAAATATGCTCAATTGGTTTTTTCGTCCATTCTGATCCCAAAAGGCACCCTGTAAAAAGATATAAAATTGTTATTTTAATCTTTTTTCAATGACTCTCTTTGTGTAACTTATGTACGGCTAATTCTCCATCCCCCAATCCCTGTCCTATTATATTAACTTCATCTTATAAAAAGTTTATATAAAGAATGTTGAAATAGAAAAATTCTATATTAAGTTGGTAAACTCAACAAATCTTAAATTGGGTTAATGCTCCAATTTAAAATATTAAAATATTATTTTTCAATAATACCTCTAACATGTCGCCTAAAGAAAAGAGGAAAGGGAAAGCTAGTTGGATGTCATACTCGTATATTGGCCCATAGCCATCCAAATCCCCTACTCCGATGTCCTTCAGCTTCCCTTGGAATCGTCATGCACTTCTGAGGGAAGGAGGTGGAAGAAGAAGCACATAAAAGCCGCAAGCTAGAAACCATTCAAGCTGAGAACAGAGGTAATTTAGGACCACAAACTGATCTTATGAATTTCAATTCAATGTTTTGAATTTGGATGGTGACACTTGGTAACTCGATACCATAGCCAAGGGTGGATGTATCATGATCCAAATGATTGTGTTGTGTCTTCGAACCAAGGGCTAGAAGATCTCAGGTACAGACACCAACAAAGTCATTGGGACTATAATCTATCCTATCCTGACAACTGGAAAATCAAGAAAGTCTGATAAGCTGAAAATTATTATACTAAACAGTTACCAGGAAACACATACATTGATGGAAAGATGCTCAATCCAATGGACAAGAGGGGATGATTGAAGAAGAAAAAAAGTAAGGTTATTAAAATCGGACTGGTCACTAAACTGGTCGGGATCTTTGGGTCGATAGTCGATGGTCATACCGAGTCAAACCGGAGTTAAACCACCCAATCGGTTAGGAAGTGAAGATTTTAAAGTTATTAATATAATTTTTTTAAAAAAATTCCTTTAATGAAAAGATGTTTAAATTTCCATTCAATAAAAGAGTGGAAAAGACCTTTGAGTTTTGCGCCAAGTAAAGCTATTTTTCTTTTGTCACTGAAGTGTTTGTTCAGTATTCACTTCTTTTGTAAAGACAGAAGACCCTTTGAGATTTGCGCAAAGGGAAGATAATCAGAATGATTTGAAACAAAGGCGATAACAATTTATTACTACCATCAGTTTTCCTGCTCTACAATCATCTCATTCATTTTTCTCCTCCAGTAAAGTGCTGACGCGGTTTTCATTTTCTCCAAAGCCCAGAATTTTGACGCCATATTTTTCAACTTCTTCCCTCTTTCTCTTTCTATCACCTTCTTCCCTTTTTCAATTTCCTTAGGAGTGACTACGGTCCACTGCCGCTCCCAACCTCTTCCATCCACTTTTCTAAAATTGATGTTGTTTTTGGCTTCAAACAGTGAAGCTCTGCCTTTTTTTTTTTTTTGGTAAAAGAGCAAAAATACACATGTGTTTTACCCTCGGAAGCACCCAGTACCATATGCTTTTTTTGGGAGCAAAAATACACATGTGATTACATTTTATGAGCAAAATTCACACCACCGTTAAAATCTAACTTAATGGTGCATTTGCAACAGAAAATGTCATATTTACAACAGAAAATGTCATATTTACAACAACATTTAAACACCTGGATTTTGAACATAGAAAGGTCATTTAAAAAAAAAAAAGGATATATTTACAACAAGGAGTGCCGTATTTACAACAAAATTTAAAATTTAGCCATATTTACAACCGAAAATGCCCTATTTACAACAACATTTAAACACATAGATTTTGAATATAGAAAAGTCATTTACAAAAAAAAAATGATATATTTACAACAGGAAGTCCTGTATTTACAACAAAATTTAAAATCTTGTCATATTTACAACAGAAAATGCCCTATTTACAACAACATTTAAACACCAGGATTTTGAACATAGAAAGGTCATTTACAACAGAAAAAGGCTAGATTTACAACTGGAAGTGCTGTATTTACAATAAAATTTAAAATCTGGTCATTTACAACAGAAAAAGCCATATTTACAACAGGCTAGATTTTAACGGTGGTGTGACTTTTGCTCATAAAATGTAACCACATGTGTATTTTTGCTCCCAAAAAAGCATATGGTGCTGGGCGCTCCCGAGGATAAAGCACATGTATATTTTTGCTCCTAAACCCTTTTTTTCAATATTTGAGGATACTTGTAGGTACTAAAAAGATACTTTAGGATATTGACCGGTACTAAAAAATACTTCATAATCTTGAAAAAATAGTTCAGGGTACTGAATGCTTCTAAAAATATATTTGAGGATACTGACTGGTACTGAAAAAAATACTTCATGATCTTGAAAAATTATATTATAATCTAGAAAAAAAATATTTGAGTATTGAATCGTTATTTTTTCAAGGTCCTAAAATAATTTTTCAAGATCATGAAGTATTTTTTCAAGAATGTGATCGATATCCTCAAAAATATTTTTAGTAGTAGTCGACTCGAATTATCTTTTCAAGATCATGAAGTATTTTTTCAGTACTAGTCAATATCTTGAAGTATCATTTTCAGTACCAGTTAGTATCATGAAATATCCTTTTAGTACCGTCAGTACTCTGAAATATTTTGTTCAAGATCCTAAAATAATTTTTTTAAGATCATGAAGTATTTTTTCAGTACGAGTTAGTATCCTTAAGTATATTTTTAGTACCAACTAGTACCTTGAATTATTTTTTCAAGATCCTCAAATAATTTTTCAAGATTATGAAGTATTTTTTAGTACCGGTTAGTATCCTAAAATATCTTTTTAATATCCGTCAGTACCCTCAAATATTAAAAAGGGGGGGGGGAAGAGCTACACTATTTGAAGCCAAAAACGACACCACTTTTGGGGAAGTGGATGGAAGAGGTTGGGAGCGGCAGTGGACCGTAGCCGCTCCCAATTTCCTTACGTTTCTCTCTTTCTATTTTGAATTTTCTCTCTGTCTCTCTCGCAAAGGTTCAGCCATGGTTGGTCTCAGTCCCTCTTCTCTCTGCACGTCCGTTCTCTGGCCTCACTAGTTGTCCTCTGTCGATCAGCACCTCAGCTCATTTGCCATTGTCGATATCCAATGGTTTCTGATGGAAAAGAAGTAGTTGTCGCTCCGATTCCAGTGACCTCTGTAATTCTTTGCTCCTCTGATTTTCACTGATATGAGCTGGGCTCTGTCCATCCCTCTCTCTGTTCATCTCTTTCTCTTACCATGTTGGAGAGTTTCAAACTTTCAATCGACGTTATTTTTTTTTTTTTTTAAAAAAAAAGACCCCGATTTCTATGCTTTTCCCGACCGGTTTCACGGCCGGTTCGACGATTTTTGGTCCGAACCGACCGGTCCGATTTGGATTTGATAACCATGAGAAAAACATAGAATACCCATTGCTCGGGGTTTTCCCTGGACCACGGATGAACCAGAGTTAAATCATCTTGTTCATATTTTATGGTAAGTTATAATTTGAGTGTCCAGTAAAAGTTTTCCATCATTGAACTATTTAGCTTCCTTCTTCAAGTTTCTATCAAATAAATATCTAAAGCGTTTTCCAGTTAAATTCCAACATCCTACTATCAAAACCTCATAAAGCCTGTAACTAAAGAAATCACAATGCCCATGGACTTGAAGCTACATACTAACCTATGGTTGATTAATTGTGCTGAATTTAATCGATGGTTGGGAGGATATATATATATATATATATATATATATATAATATTTGTCATGGAATTGAAGGCAAGGGAAAAAAATCTCCACCTTGGTGTTCGATCCCCAATGTTGTCTATGAGATCGTCTAATTATGTTGATCACAAAAATGTTGTACTAATATGCTATACTACCTTCTGGACATATATTAACTAAAAGGGATTAAGGAATGAAGATTTAAGTTTAGAACCAACTCACCATAGCTTTCTTTGGCGATTTTCTAACGGTGTCGAGGCTTCCAATGAATTTTCTGTCGTTAGAGTTCTTACATAGCATGTAAACAATATTGTTCTGTCTCCAATCTTTCTTCTTTTTAATAACTTCTTTTTAATAACTAAGGGATATAGATGTAATTGGCCCAAATTCTAAATCCCTAACTGTGTCACATAATCTATTTAATAATTTGTTAAGTTTAGTAACCCAAATTAGAATTTAGGTAATTCAACCGTCTTTATATAGGATTTTCCCTTTTATATAAAAAAAGATAAATTTTTTTAATCAAATATGTTTATAATTTGAAAATCTCAAATTAGAAATTTGCATTAAAACATGTTATGATTTATTCATCAAGTATAGTAAATGCTAATGAAATATAATAAACGAAACTAATTTGGGATTTTGCTATTTTTGGAGTATTTTTAAAATAATTTCCCTTTATATAATTTTTAGAGTACACTCTATGTATAAAAATTGAAAGGGATGACCTCCATCTTCTTTTACATCTCCATCCTCCCCCTCCCCTGTTATAATTATTATATTAACTTTGAATGGTTTAGATTTAATATTTTATAAAAGTATTATCAATATGTACGTTAAGTTATAAAAAGAAAATAATTATTAATTACATTCAAATTGTTAAATTTTGATATGAATAGTTTAATACTACAATAAAGTAAAAAAAAAAAGTATTTTATATAAAATCTAATCAAGAACTTTTTCAATTGCTGATCTTATGATTATAAAATTGGAAGAGATGGTAAGGGAAAAGGAGAGCTCCATCTCCCATAAGATGTTGAAACTTGAATGTAAAATTTTTAAGGAAAAATAAATCTTTGGGTTAATATCCAATTTTGCTCCCGAAGTAGTAAAAAAAGAGCAATGTTGTCCCACTAGTTTTTTTAAGAGCAAATTCACCCAGATGTTTTTAAATCGTAACAATTTTATCTTGGTTATTATTCATGCTAAGTTTGACTATTATTTGACTAAATATAATAAGTTGACAGTCACATGACATCCACTTCATTTTGTTTTGGGATTTTGTGCAAATTTACTTTGAAAGTTTTCACTCAAGAGTAATGTTATGCTAGAAGTTTCTAATTGTGGCAATTTCATCTCAGTTGTTATCCAAGTTAAATCTACCGATAAGTTAGCCAGATATGCTTATCTAATTAGTCTATGTATCGGCCACTTCCCGTCTGAATGATTAGAGAAAGCCAAAGAGGTGAAAGTATCTTGTGCGATGAAGAGAAAATCAAAGACGTACCTGTTTATCTCACGTCGTTGGGTTATGATGATGGAAGACCAGTGGTCTATTTCTCGGTAATCTTGCTTAGTTTATCTGGCATCCTATAATTGAATCTCTTCATTTACTACTCTCTAGCAAATGTGAGCTCCTCCTTCATCTACGGCTTCTTTTTCACTGTCATTCACGCTGTAACTCAACATATGTGATCAACTAACAATTACACTTTACCTTTATAAAAGTTAGAGTGACATTGCTATAATTTGGAAACTTTTCGGGCAATATTAAACCCAAAAATTTCCATAGGCAATATTGCTTCTGAGTAAAAACTTTAAAAGCAAATTTTCACCTTAATAAAAATGATATGAATGACACATGGACTTGTCAGCTCAACATATTTGATCAAGTAACAGTCAAACTAAACTTAAATAACAGTTGGGGAAAAATTTACTACTACAAAAAAACCCAAAAAAGGTCCTAAATAATACCCATTTAACGTCCCTTTTCAGAGGGACGTCTCGACGAGGGAAGTTAAAAATGCACACTTTTGGCGTCCTACATAATATTCAGGACGTCTTATTTAAGGCGTCCTAAAACCCAATCAGGACGCCAAAAATCACGCATTAGGGGTAAATTGGCGTGATTTGTGGCGTCCTGATTTTAGTTCAAGTCACCAAAAATCTGATTTGTGGCGTCCTGATTTTAAAATCAGGACGCCACAAACCTGATTTGTGGTGTCCTGAAATAAAATCAGGACGCCACAAATCAGGACATCTTGATTTTAAAATCAGACTTGTGGCGTCTTGATTTTAAAATCAGGACGCCACAAATGAAACAAATCATAAGTGGCGTCCTGATTTTAAAATCAGGATGCCACTTATGATTTTTTTTTTGACCTGGTACATATTTTTTATTTGTTTTACTGGGATTCAAATCAACATAGACAGTAATGCAGCAAATTACAAACAGTCTATACCCAGTAATATCGGTAATCACAAAGCAATTACATTTAACTTTATAAAAGTTAAACAGTTAGCTGCAGACCACACTAAACTTTGGCAGGAGAGAGTTCATGCCAACTTTAACTAAATGAATTCATACTATAATCATTGAACAAATAAAAAAAAATACAAATTCCCTTCCTTTACAACTTTGTTCATGTTAATTTTTCACACTCCGCAGCTTACAACATTGCTCTTGATGTATATATTTGTAACTAACTCCTACTTCAATATAGCAAACTGAATAGAATGCCTAAGGCTTAGCCCCATAGAGCACTCAATCATTCCTACCAAACAGACAATTGAAAGAACTCATTTAAGTGCCTCTAAATAATTCCAGGGTTCAGCGTTTTATTATTCAGCAACTACCCTCAATTTACAACAATCAACCTAATTTTTTCAAACTCCAAAAGGCCCAGCGTAGGCAGGAGGCTGAAACCACTATAAAAACACTGTCAACCAGTAGGTTTGTGACAAAGGCAAGTAATCAAATTAGACTTGCATCAATAAGGCATGAAGAAATACAAATCTTTTGTTTCTTTCTTTGCTCAACAGATAAACAGGGTATCTTACATGTTGTTAACTACGCAATATTAATGCCGAAGCATTGCAAATCCGAATACCATATCGAACTATCAAGCTACAATTAGTAAGCATGACTCGTCTAATATTATTTTCCTACAATATCTTCTTACTAATGAATAGGAAACGATTAACAGGAATAGATTCGGAAAAAATCAATAAAAAGATTAAAAGAATCAAGAACCTGCGGGCGAACGGACAGATCTTGGGATGCTTGACACTTATGATCTTCCGCTGAAGCTTCAAAGCAAGCCTATAAGTTCGCTTGAGTCCCAAAAAATACGCAGTGGTGACGGTAATCTCCCAGAGAACCATGATCTACTCTCGAAATGCGAATATCTGTTTAAGAAAAATGGTTCAAGGTATGGTAATCTCCCAGAGAACCATATAATCAAATTCGTACAGGTTATGGTAGGAATAAACAATTGGGTATTACCTGGGAGAAAGAAAAGTGGGTCTTAGTTGCCGAAGATGAAGGAGACAGTTCGAAACCTACCAAATAGGTTTAGAAATCCGCCGTCGACTTCGCCTTCCCCGTCCGCCCACTGATGACGACATGAAATAGGTTCCGAAATCCGCCTTGGCTTCGCGTTCAGCGTCCATCGTCGCCGTCGCCTTCGCCTTCCCCGTCCGCCGTCGACTTCACCGTGACAAAGCCAACCGAAGAGATTGAGAGCTGAGAGCACCCGAAGCTACGATGTGTGAATGAAAGTGGATCTGAGAAAGAGAGAGCGAAGTACCCGATATGTGTGAATCTGACAAAGACAAAGTAAAGGCTTTTCTCCAAAAAGGGGGGTCTTTGGCGTCCTGAAATAGGTTTCAGGGCGTCAAAATTGATGATTTTAGGCGTCCTAAAATAGGTTCAACACGCCAATTTTTTTTTCTGGTGTAAAAAAATTTCCTAAATATCCTAAATTGCACTAAAAATGTTGATTTTAGGTGTCCTGAATATATTTCAGGACGCCAAAAATAATGTTTTGACGTCCTGAACCTATTTCAGGACGAAAAAAATAATTTTTTGATATCTTGAACCTATTTCAGGATGCAAAAAAAAAATTTGGCACCAAAAAATTCCCCAAATATCTTAAATCGCGCCAAAAATGCTGATTTTAGGCGTCCTAAAATATATTTAGGATGTCAAAAAAAAAATTTGTCGTCTTAAATTATATTTAAGATGTCTAAGTCTCAAACTCAAGTAAATAATTACAACAATGACACCGTCTTCACTTTTTACTTCCCTTTTTAAAAAAGGGACGTCTTTAAGGGTAGTAGTATCCATATTTTGTAGTAGTTTGCTACGATTTGAAAATTTATGAGGTCACATTGCTTATAACAAGATACAAAGGCAACATTGCTCTTTTTTGACAAATTTTGGGGCAAAATTGGACCTTAACCGTTAATCTTTTAGTCCTTGTATTTTTTACTCACTTGCAACTCAGTCGCTATATTTTAACTCTCTTGCAACTCGGTTCCTAATCTTCTCAAAATTTATGAGTCACTACTGAGTCGGATTTTTGACCAAAATAATTTTTTTTTTTTTATAAAAAAATTACCCGACTAAAGCAGAATTGAAAGTATGTGCCGATCTAACGTTGTTTTACTCGGTCTTGGCAGAGTTTTCGCCGCACTATGCCTTGAGTAAAGTGCAAATGAGAAACCCCCGGCACCTAGTGGCAGAAACTCTGTAAGGCACCTAGTTAAAATTTTATTATATATTAATCATAAATTTTAAAATTTTAAATTGGGTTAATCTAAGTTAATCATATTTTATTTTATTATATATTAATTTTTTCATATATTTACACCTATTGTAAAAATATCTAATTTAAAATTTCCTTATTTCAAGCCGCTTTATATGAGATTGTAACTTATAAATCGGATTGTAACTTAAAATTGCCACACATCTGACCCCAAAAAAATAACACGAAACCATATTTTAATCACATGTTTACTCTTCAGGTTTTTTTTTTGTTTTTTGTTTTTTAAAAAAATTACATGTTTACTCTTTTTAAATTACCTCTCTTCGTCTAGGGTAACTAATTTTTAGAATTTTTTTTTTTTTAAAAAAAATCACATGTTTACTCTAAAACCTGAAGAGTAAACATGTGATTAAAATATGGAAATTTTAAGTTACAATCCCATATAAAGCGGCTTGAAATAAGAAAAATTTAAATTAGATATTTTTACAATAGGTGTAAATATATGAAAAAATTAATATATAATAAAATAAAATATGATTAACTTAGTTAACCCAATTTAAAATTTTAAAATTTATGATTAATATATAATAAAAAACTAGGTGCCGGCAGAGTTTCTGCCGGCACATGAGCAAAGTGCCGGCAGAGTTTCTGCCGTCACTAGGTGCCGGCAGGGTTTCTGCCGGCCCTGAGTAAAACAACGTTAGATTGGCACATACTTTCAATTCTGCTTTAGTCGGGTAATTTTTTTTTTAAAAAAAATGCTATTTTGGTCAAAAATCCCTACTGAGTCATATTACATGGCAAAAAAGCATTATTAATATCATTAAAATTGATTACGTGGATTCCAACTCAGCTTAAAAATTATTACAAAAAGTAAGCCCCGGTGAAGCTACTCCTTCTCCCCTTCACCGTCGACCTTCACCATCGGACCTTTGGCTCAACCCTGCCTCCACGACCCCATCTCCATGCTGAACTCCAAACCACCGTCAGAGTCTCCATCTTGAAAAGCTAGGCTTTGGGAATGAATTTGGAGAAAAATAAAAATAGAATTGGAAAATATTCAAAAAGTATGTCAAGCATATCTTTGGGAAAAATCCAATAAAATCTTGACATGATTTTCATTTGGTGGCTTCTTCACCTTTTCTGATTCTGCACATAATTGGCCTTTTCAAATTCCAAAAAGATTAGGTTATCTTGGTCACATTTTAGTCATATATAACACTCCTCCTTCATCTGGCATATGTTAAAGTATTCTTGAGCTATGTAATATCTTAAAGTATTTTATATGCATATAATATTTTGAAGTATTTTTCAAATATATCCGGTATGTTAAGTTATCTAATTTTTTATATTCAAACTTCCACAAAAAAGTATTTTAGAGTGATAGGCGCACTGAACAAAATATTTCAAGTGAATGCGCCATAAGATATTTCTGGATGCAAATACATAAAAAATGAAATGAGAAATTCTAGAATCAAATGATTAAAATATCCTTGAAAAAATCCCATTAATCGTAAATCCAAGGCACTAACATCTACTCCGGTTAAAAAGGCACAACATCTTCCAAGTACGGACAGCAACTACAATTATAGCCCTACAAATGCAGGAGATAGGCAGAGAAGCCATTTTACAACTTTTACTTTATTAAAATCATTTCATCCTGTGTTTTCCTCTCTTCATCTCTCTCACAAACCCACAAATATTACACATACTAACGGAATAACTAACAACATCTTCTTCCTAATATTGAAATTTCATATTAAGATGTTTTGGTTACTAGCTAAATTTACTATAGTTGAACTCAGACTAAGTTCTTATAAAATATATGGATTAAAAATCACAATTTAGAACTATAAGAATCAAAACTAAAATTTAGTCAAATTATAAAGACCAATAATAATATTAACCTTTATTAAAATCAAAGCTAAATTTAATGTTTGGGATTTCTATTTTCCAATGCAATAAGAATATATATCATTCAAAAATAAAATTATTTGACTTTGGAAAGCTCTTGATTTCCAATACTAGTAAAAAAAGATCTAGAGATATGACCTCTAATCATCAGCCTTAGAATTTATAAGCCTCAAAGCTCCAAATTCAACTACTCATTACCTCAACTCCCTCACTAATGAAAGCTTAATTAACTCTAACCGTCGAAATTAAAATTTGGGAAGATACATAACAATACTTCATAAGGAAGGACAAGGGGCTTACTAATGTCCAAGGTAAGTACTATGGCATAAGCTAGCATAGCAAGAATGCATGAAGTAGGCAATTGGCTAGTCAGTATTCTACTTTTGAGCTGCGATTTTGAGAGTGAAGTCTGAAAGGGCAAACTTATGAATCAGACCCGGAAATTTCATCACACAGTTGTTGTCCGCATCCAAAGCTTTAACATGAGTTTTGTTTCATAATGTTTGGATGTTTGCATAAAAAGATGTGATTCTTTAAAGATGACTCAGCAATATGGAAATTACTGTCAAAATACATGGTCCCGATTTGAATAATGAGAATTTTTGTCAGGTTGGGTCAGAGATTAACTTGGGCCTTATTTTTCTTTTATAAAGCTTTTCAAGAGCTAAAATT
Organism: Acacia melanoxylon; assembly: GCA_019022615.1. Taxonomy (NCBI): domain Eukaryota; kingdom Viridiplantae; phylum Streptophyta; class Magnoliopsida; order Fabales; family Fabaceae; genus Acacia; species Acacia melanoxylon. The sequence goes on from JAFJYJ010000010.1 coordinate 10,552,946, forward strand.
AAAGTGTTGAACCACTATTTTTTAATTTAAATTAATTTATTAAAATAATTCAACTTTACAGAAAAATTCATTTTATTTGGTGATGTCAAAGCTTTAAGAAAAAGTTTTAGTTGTTCTAAGATACTAATTAGATCACAATAAGTAGTTCTTAAATGACACATCCTATAAATAAATTAAATATTAGGTTCAATGTATATATACAACATGCTAAATGACCCAGTGGAAACACACTTAACAATACCATTATAGAGTTGGTCTAATTGTATTAGATCCCTTTAGGTCTCGAGTTTCAATCTTAAAGAAGATACTTGTATTAGCAGGGAAACTATGAACCCCGAACTGAATACCGGATAATACTAAAAAAAAAACACGCTTAACAATAAATGGAAAGATTTTCGATAAGAAATAATGAAAAAAAAAAAGAGGGAAAACTCAAATAAAATATATAGTGTGAAACAGCAAACACTTACTTTTATTGAGAGACACCCTTGTTTTTCCATATGTGGGCCACCTGAGACAGTGTCACCGTAGAGGAACCATCTTCTTTCATTGCATTAGCTGCAGCTTCTTTCAAATCCTTTATTCGTTTGAAAATCTCTTTACCTTTTTCACTCTCCATTAATGTCTTTACCACCTCTTTAATTTCTTCCCTTTCTACTATTCCTTTTTTGTTGACCTTAGGCCTTACTGCCACTTTCAGAGCATCATTTAGAATAACAGCATTCAATTTCTGCTCCGCAAAGAGTGGCCATGTTATAAGTGGCACACCTTGCATAACACTCTCAAGAGTCGAGTTCCATCCACAATGACTCAAGAATCCACCAACTGAATTGTGACTAAGGATTTGAATCTGAGGTGCCCATGAAGGAACAATAAAACCTCGATCTTTTGTTCTCTCTAAGAACCCTCTTGGCAAGAACTCTTTAGGGTTCTCATTTGAAGACGAAGCATTGTGATAAGAAGCATTAGCAACACTACTTGGGGCTCTCAAAACCCATAAGAACTTGTGGCCACTTAGATCCAACCCAAGAGCCAATTCATTGAACTGCTCTTGAGACAGTGTCCCTCCACTTCCAAATGAAACATACAAGACAGACCTAGGTGGCTGCTTGTCCAACCATGTCATACATTCAGGCCGGTCTTTCTCATTCATTATTAAACCAGTTTGTGAGATTATGGGTCCAACCAGGTAGACCGGAGGATGACCACTTCCTTTATTATTGGCCAAGGCTTTTGCTGTTTCTTCTCCCATTTCTATGAAGCTGTTAAGCATTATACCATCCAACGAAGGGAGTCTTTTGTCACGATGCACAACCATTTTGTAAGCTTCACTCGATCGATGTTGACAAAATTCTGGAAAATCTCTTCCATAGAGTGGGACAAAGCCAGGAATCACAAAAGGCTCTGGATAGTCTCGATATTCACCAACAATAGTTTCATCAAGTTTCGGTATTTGGAAGTGGAAGGAACACAAAGCAGTAGACCAAAGGGCGAAAAGAAAGGATGAGATGTTGAGTTCCTTTGCGATATCAAGTGCTTCGTATGCTAAAGTGTCCGCAACCAAAGCAGACAAAGGAGGACTAGTTTTGGAACACATCAATGAGTTTAAGACCTCACGTAGAGACGGAAGAGACTTAGTCATAGCGAGTTTGCTTTGGAATGCCGGAGATTGTTGCTGAGGTAACTCATTAATGCTTATTGGAGGAAGAAAGAAAGAATGAATATTGTTGGAAGGAAGCGAGTTTAGGTAATCTATTGAGGCAGTTGAAGGAGAGCCAAGCGAGGGAATTATGCAAGTGACATGGAAATCTGGATGAAGATGAACAAGTCTCTTGGAGAATTCAAGAATAGGAATTAGATGGCTAAATCCAGGACTAGGAACAACGGCTATGTGAGTTATATTCTTGGTTTCCTCCATGAGGATTATGGCTTTATATTGAAAATGATGGCTTTTGTGAACAGAATTGAAAGAGAAGGAAAAATTGTTTAGAACTGAACCTGTTACCGAGAAAGGAATAGACGGAAATATGGAAGAAAAGGGAAGATAGAGAAAGAGTGGAAACGAAGGTCAGAGAGAGAAGACGAAGAGAGCAAGAGAGGCTTAAGAAAATATCAATCTTTCCATTCATATTCTTCTTCTTCCCAAAACACTAGCTCTTTAATATTGCGAGGAGGTGATAAAATTGAAGCATTAGCTGTTTGATGGAGGAAAAAAGGCGTCCTTTGCTAAAAAGTTTAACATGACCATGTTTTGTTTTGTGCGGGCACTAGGCATGTTCGGTAGGGCCCGGCGCGAGTCATAATTGTAAAATGAATCATCCAAATATAATATCATATATTTTATCAAAAAAATATATAATATCATATAATAAAAAAATAGAGACCCGTTAGCGCGTGGAATAAAATATGCGAAATGTTTCATTAATAATAATATTAATTTTCCGGCAAAAAACATAATATTAATTCCCACATCAAGCACAAACCACGCGGACGGATCTAGTTAGCCCATCGTAATAAAAAATCCATGCTAAAAGGCTAACATTAATCATAGAAATATATTAGAATATAAAGACATATCACACTAAAAAAATCGCTGTTTAATAGCGGTTAACTTATAACAGTTACAAAAAACTGTCACAAATATAAGAATTGGTAGCGGTTTTAATGAAAATTGTTACAAATTTGCAACGATATGACATGTACTAAATGGCGCACCAGGAAGTCACTGCAATTTGTAGTGGTTGGATATATAAACAGCTACAAAATGTGGAGCCAACTTAGCGCCAAGCTAACACCATATTTGTAGCGGTGACTTAGTAGTGGTTGGATCATATAAACTGCTGCAAAATGTGGCGCTAGCTTTGAGTTGAAAGATGCCAAGCTGGCTCTATATTTGTAGCAGTGAATTTGTAGCGGTTGAAGGGCAAAACCGCTACAGAAGACAAAATTGTATCATGAAGGTTTGAACTGTTACAAACTTTATCTTGATTTGTAGCAGTTTTTGAAGCAATAACTATTACAAGGTACAAAAGGTTACACGTACAAACTGTCACATAGACTAAGGTAGGGTGTTGTGATTTATAGCAGTGCAGGTAGCGGTTTTGGAGAGAACCACTACAAATCATGGGGCTATATAAACGTTGTCACCCCTCATTTTACTACTTTTGGAAAAATCGTTTCTCGCTTGCACTCTGAGAAGTTTTCATTAGATCTGAGGTTTTGCTCAAAGATTTAAGGAGTTAGCCACTCGAGGTTAGTAAATTTACTTATTTCATTTTTGAACTGAGTAGATTTAGTTTTAGTAATTTTATTGTTATTTAAATATGTTTTTGTAATATTTATGAGTTTATGAGCCTATTTTGCCATGTGAAATATGTTTTTTAACTTTTTTTGTCCATGCGTTTTTAGTCAGGTTTTAAAAGACATTAATTTTTTTTGGTTATGTGTAATTATATTGTTATAATATTCTGATATTATTCCTTTATAATGTTGGCTATTATTTATTTTGTAATTATATTATTGTAATACTTTTTATAAATATTGGTTAGGTGTGACTAATGTATTTTTAATATCGACATGTATATTTTTAACAGGTTAACTGAGAAATTATAATCAATTATAGTTGTATTAGTTTTCTTATTCCAAAAGAAGATTGAATCAATTTGAAAAGTAAATAATTGTAGTTATAATGTCTTCCGGGAGACACAAGGGGAAGGGAAGGAAATGGATGAGCATCCCCCTGAGGGCCTCTTCTGTAGGGGTGAGCAAATCAAAACCAAACCGAATAATTCGGTGTTCGGTTTTTCGGTTCGGTTCGGTTTTTTAAACTAGCTATTTTCGGTTTTTAAAAATTTATTTCGGTTAAAACCGAAATTTGCAAAAAAAAAAAACTGCAACCTATTGTCATTATTCCATGTTTTGATTTTAAAATCTGCAATCTATTGTCATTCAAGTAAAAATCGATATATACCAAGTGCTTCATGTAAAGTATATTATAGCCAGGTTGTGCTCAATAGTTAATATTGTAGATTGATTCAGAAAAAAAAAAAGTAGATTGACCATTTTACAGAATTAACCCAAACAAGAAGACCCACAATAAGGAACAACTTACATCCAAAAACCGAATTAACTACAAAACCGAACCGAAATATTTCAATTTTTTCGGTTTCGGTCTATTTCGGTTTCGGTTTTTAAAATGTATGTATTTCGGTTTTAGCCGAAAAACCGAATGCTCATCCCTACTCTTCTGGGGGATAATAGTCAGGGTAGATAGCACCCTACAAGGCGATATGTTTTGGCACCAGCACAGTAAGCGCTGCACCACCACAGCTGGCGACCCCACTAGAGGTTCTTATTCAATCAAAGCCGCCTAAGATTAGTGTGAGTGACTACGAGGAGTAGGGAGAATTTGATATCAATTTTCTCTTAAACGAGGTGAAGCGGTTTCTTGATGCCGAGGACGTTAGGGACCAGAATCACTATGACGGTTGTCTTCATGGTCGACAAGATTTGATGTGCAAGTTCAAGGTAAGTAATTGTTTTAGTATGTTAATATTTTAATTAAAGCAATGAGAAATTATATTCAATTAAAATTTGTGATCAATTGTGCAGATGAGCATGGGAATTACATCACCAACAAAAGGCTGGACGTGGCCAGTCTAAATAAGCTCGGTCAAGGGCTACAGGTAGTAGTTATGTGGAATGATGCCACAGACCAGCTGATTGAGAGTAGCAGTCATCTATTCAATTGCTATCTAAACAAGCTAGGTGGAAATTAGACAGTTCCCTATCCACTTCCAGGACAAGAAGAAGATGCCGAAGAGACCGGAGGAGGAAGTGTGAGACGAGGTTGTGAAGATAACTAATTTAATATATTGAATCAAATAAATAAATTATAATTTATTTATCTAATTTTTATTTAATTAATCAAATGTATTTAATTATAATGTATTTAATTGTTACTGAAGTATTTAATTTTGTTATGCAGGATAAGTTTGTTGTGCTAGAGACAAGAAGCGGTATGACTTGGTAAAGATTGGAGATGAGTGGAGGAACATAAGAAATCATCTCTACCACCCTCAGGATAAAGATGGGGAAATGCCTTTGGACCAGTTGATGGAGGCCTTTGTTCAGTACAAGAGCAGACCAACATGATAGGTAATTTTTTTAACAATTATTATTTAGAAGGAAATATTAAAAATTATTACAAAATGAAATATTAATTGATAAGTATATATTTTATAATTAAATAAGTATGGATTCCGAGATTATATTATTTATAATATATCATAAGCGATCTTATCGTGGTTTGAGGGAAGGGAAGGGGAGGGAAGGGGAGGAGAGAAAAAAAAGGAGAGGAGAGAAATTTTTTTTCAAAGTTGAGTGTAGTGGGGCCCATAAGTTTTCCTCTCCCCTCCTTTTTTTTTCTCTCCCCTCCCCTCCCCTTCCCTCCCCTTCCCTCAAACCAAACATACCCGAAAAGAACACGTGGACCCCACATGAAGCAATTGTTACGGATGTTTAATGGTTGAAGGGATATTAATGTGATATAATATGGATCTAAAAAGAAAAAAGAGATCAGATTTGGATAACAGCACGCGGCCCAACGCACAAAAAGAAAAATAACGTGGACCCAAGCCTGGAGGTTATTAATAGGGAGGAGGAAACCTAAATGAGAGGAGATCAGCACAGCTGCAAGCAACACGCACAATCTGGACGACATCGGCACAGGTGCAAAATGAGGCAGATATCAGCGAGACGCAGAACAGCACGGAGGAAAAAATCAGCATGCACGAGACGCAAGAACTGGGAATGATTAAGGGTTTTCTTCTTTTTTGGCAGCAATAAGAAGAATATATACTCCATAGATTTACAATCTCCTTGCTCTTTCTTTTACTCGATTTTATTTCTTTCATGGATTTTAGTATAGCCATGTGTGGCTAATTTTTTTTTTCAACCTAGAGAACCTATGAACTTGTTTGGGTTCTAGATATTATTCCCACGGATTAGTTTTGCTTAATTTTATTTCAGTTTATTTAATCTTGTTTTATTTGTTATTGCTTATTGATTGGCCATCATTGAACATGTTTTGTGGATTTAGGGTTGAACTTGGAAAAAGAAATCTTAAATTGACTTTAGATTAAATAGATTAAATAATGTGGAATTAGGTTTTAATCTAATTTGCGTTTAGGATATGCATATACCTAGAAGCTCCGCATAATCTATAATCAAATTAGAGTGAGCCTGATCTAAAATGCATCTTATTTAGTTGTGTAAGGCATTGCATAATTAATTAAGATAGGTATATAAATGGATCGGAAGGCATTTATAAACATTAATACTCTAGATTAGTTGATTAGGTTAAGTCAAAATTAATTTAGTGAAGATAAAATCTAAGAAACAAACAAGGGATTAGTGACTCTAGGTTGCTCGTTTGATTATTATGGCCGGTAGTTTGTTTATTTTAATTTTAGTTTTAATTTCTTTTATTTTAATTAAATTTAATTTGATTTTTCAACTTAAACGAAAGTGTAAAATTAATACTTAGCGAAGTTTGTGATACTAAGTCCTCTAAGCGATACTTTTCTTATCACTTTATTACTTGATACTACTATATCTTTGTGGAGTTATAGGCTATAAAGTTTTGCCCTATCATTAATATATATGTATATTTTTTGTTTATGTAGGCTATTTATGAGAGAAACACTTGGAACCGAAGGCACCAAAAGATCCATCACATGGCAAGATCGAAGCCATTAGCTGTCACTTACAGCAAATTGATATTTTTTACAATCAAATTAATTTTAGTTTAATATTATAAAATAGATGGTTGCTCACAATAATTTATTGTTTTAATTTTTTTAGGATAAGAAGGTGGAGCAAGAGAACCATCAGACGGACTACGAGGTGTTATTCACTGTTGCACACAACATCGGGACAGTACTCCAACAATCTTAGTAGGCAGAGGACACCATTGTAAGAGATAGACTTTGTTTGTTTGTTTCTTCATGATCCAATGTCGGGAAGGCCGTCAACAAAAGCCCAGAAGTGATGTTGCATAGAAAAAACTGGGTACGACAACCTTGGCTTTGATGCAAAAATTGATGTAAAACGGGTTGGGGAAGGGGAGGAGAGAGAGACTAAAGGAAGAAGGACAACAAGAAGGAGGGAGAAATCACACCAAGGGAGAGGGAGGAGAGAAAATGTTCAGAGGGAAAAGGAATTATCATTGAATTGATCAATCAAAGTTGATTACAACTAAGAACCCTAAGCTCTATTTATAGAGCACTATAATAGTAAAATAACACTTCAAATTCAAATCTAGATAAAATATCCTTATTTAATAAATCTAACGGATAACCCTATATCTCCTAACTAAACCCTATATATTCCTTATTATATATCCCACCATTTCTCCCTCTCTTGAAAGACTTGGCTCCTAACCAGTTAAAAGTGACGCACAAATCTAGGAGGGAGGGAGGGCTAATTCTTCAATAAGATGCTTCAATCTGGAGATCATTTCCAACATGTGAGGTATTGAAAGTAAACATCTTAGTCGAGATAGGCTGCTGAGTTTTTGAGAGCAATTGCAAAGCCTTTCCATGTTGAAGTTGCCAACAAGCTGTGGAGTGACATTGGGGAATGTAGCTTTCAGGTAAGGTGGCACTGTAGAAAGATGAAGTTGTTTCCTATTGGTTACAATTCGAGGAGCAACCACCTTAACCATGGAGTGGAATACCTGATCATCGTGGGAAGACTCATTGCCATTGATGACGATATGAATAATGTCTTTATCAACCATAGGAATTCCCACTAGAGTTTGTAATTGATTTCCATCCTCAAGTTCTAGTTCTAATGAGGGTGCTTTTACCTCTATTTGCATGCTTGTCTGGGACGTACGTCTCCATTTGAATTCTTTAAGAAGTTCATTGTTTCCTTGCTGAAGCTCATCATGTTTACGGCTATGTTTCTCCCACAAACGTTTGCATTTAATCCTAATTTTACACACATAACACCTAGACCCTGTTGATGATGATCATCTTCCTTGTATTGAGGATATGTAACATACTTCTGCCAACGGCGATTGACGTATTCATGTTGAACCACATAGCTGTGTTGACAGTGATAGGCTTGTCCATGTTGTCGTAACTCAATATATCCATAATGGTCATCATAATCGTATAGTTCATGATGAGAACATTCATGCGCATATCATTGATGATTGTCATGCTCATGTCACGACAGGCTGGGTACTCATATCGGTGCTCATCATGTGTATGATGACTATAGCCTTCATCAATATAATTATATCAATGTGCTTCTTCCATAATTCATACCTACAACTGAATAGCATGTCAACTCTCTCTTTTATGCTTTTTTAACTCGTTTTTTTTGTTATTTTTTCACCGCTTTTTTTTCTTTCTCACTTTTTTTGGATAACAAAAATAAAATCAATTGAAAAAGAGAAAACTTAGCGAATGATGCCCACGAGCAAAAGAGAAGTGGGAACTTTGCCTTGATGCCAAAATTGATCTAAAACGGGTTGGGGAATGGGAGGAGAGAGAGACTAGAGGAGGGAGGGAACAAGAAGGAGGTGGAATTTAGACAAAAGGAGATATATTCCTTATCCCATTCCCACCCAACTTTGCTCAATAAAGCATTTAACTTAGGAGAACAGCTTGGTGTCAGACTGAATGAGGTTATGAAAATGTGCTTTTTAGATTTGTTCTTTACATGATTGTTGTTTATTGGAAAATGTCATTTTTGTCGTTCATACTTTATCGTTAATAGATATAACAGTTATGTTTGTGTTTTTTTTATATAATGTTGGAAGATAAATTATTTGTAAGTGTTAAATGACGATTGTATTTTAAGAACCATCATTTTTCTAACTAAATCAATGATGGTTATTAACTATAACTGTTATTTTTGTGTTTTTGCGAATTTTGTCTCGCAATACATGACTGTGTGAATAAATAATGGTTAATTTTATGCGTCATATATCCTTGTGCGACCTTCGCCTCGACATACATGACATTTATTCGATGTAACCATTATTTATTAATGGCCCGTTTGGATTTAGCTTTTGGAGAATAGCTTTTGAGATTTACGAGGTAATATTGCTTTTTCAAAATATCTTTTTGCAGAATAGATTATTGAAAAAAGTGATTTCGATAAAATGATAGTGTTTAGATATTGTTATCAGAATAGCCTTTTCAGGGTCAAATTTACCAAAAAAAACATTAGCTTTTGGTATAATTACATATAAAGGATAATGTTGCATTTTAAATATTTTTAACATTAAATGTCATAATAATTATAAGAAATTACATAAATTTTGTACAAAATTAAAATGCTTTAGGGTACAAACTTGTACTGAAAAAATACTTCATGATCTTGAAAATTTAATTTAGGATTTTGAAAAAATATTTCGCAGAGTCTTGACGGAAATTAAAAAGATACTTAAAGTACAGATGATATTGAAAACATACTTCATGATCTTGAAAATTTATTTTTGGATCTTGAACATATATTTCGCAGTCTTGATTGATCTTAAAAAATATTTTAAGGTATTGACGGGAACTAAAAAAATACTTAAGGGTACAGAATGGTACTAAAAAATACTTCATGATCTTGAAAATTTATTTTTGGATATTGAAAAAATATTTCAAAGTAATGACTAATATTGAAAAAATATTTCAGAGTAGTAACGGATACTAAAAAAAATACTAAAGGATACTGACTGTTACTAAAAAAAAAAAATTCTTCTCATGATCTTAAAAAATTATTTTAGAATCTTGAAAAAATATTTCAGGTACTGACTAATCTTGATTTTTTTTTTTTAGGGTAATGATGAGTATTGAAAAAAAAAAACTCAAGGATACTTATTGATACTGAAAAAAATACTGATGATGGCAGAGGAGAAAGAAAAATATTAAAAAAATAGTATTTTCCCAAATCTAAGTTTTAGGTTTAGGATTGATTCTTGCTGGCCAAACCTAAATTTTGTTTTCATCCAAATCGGCTTTAAGTGTTATATATGTCTAAATCGTAGTATACAGTGAAGTTTCATAATTCTTTGAAAGCATTTGGATATTAATGGGGTTTCAGAATTCCTTCAAGGCATTTGGATATTAACGGGGGTTTGTAGTAAAATTTCTCTTTTTAGTCACTTTCTCTTGCTAGTTCTCAACCTTTTGTCAATATCCGCAACTGCTCTCTTCCACTTCATCGTATTCACTTCTCCATCTTCTCTCTTTGTTATTCTCTACTCTATTCTGGTTTATTTTTCTGCTGTCCTATTTTTCTTCTACTTTCTTACTGTTACAAGTATTCATCTTCTAATTTTTTATTTACCCATCATTTTTTTTCTTGATTTTCTCCTTCTATCTTTGAAGGAAATAATAAGACCGAAGATAGAAGGAGAAAATCACTGATTTGGAAAGAGTATAGAAATCCCATGATATTTTAGGGTTAAGGTGCGAAAAAATGGCGTGTCTTTATCTCCGAGAAAGGCGTCCCAAAGAAGAAATGTTTTTTTAAGTGCAAAAGTATTATATATGGTTACAAATTAGGTGTAAAAATAACGTTTGACCGTTAAGTTTGACTTTGACCGTTAAGTTTGACTTTTTTCTTGACGGACGATGACGTGGCATTTCAAATATTTTTTTCAATATCATTTTAATCTTAGGTCAATACCGAAATATTTTTTCAAGATCCTAAAATAATTTTTCAAAATTATGAAATATTTTTTTACCAATCAATTATCCGAAAATACTTTTTAGTCATGGTAAGATCTCGAAATATTTTTTCAAAATTATCCTTTTAATCTTGGTCAATACCGAAATATTTTTTTAAGATCATAAAATTATTTTTGCACCTTTGAAATGCCACATCATCGTCCGGTCAAAGCAAAAAAGTCAAACTTAACGGTCAAACGTTATTTTTGCACATAATTTGTAACACACATACTTTTTTGCACCTAAAAAAAGCATTTTCTACTTGGCGTTTATCGGAGAAAATCACACGCTACATTTTTACACCTTAACCCGATATTTTATAGATATTAACAATATGAGTATAGAAACTGATAAATTGTAATAATAAAAAATCACTAATTTAAGATTTTGAAGTTCAATTGGAATTTTCTTTTCTTTTTCCCAAAATTTTAAGTGAGAAATTTAAGGATCAAATGATCAAAATGTCTTGAAAAAAAAAACTAATAAAGAAAAAGAAATAAGAAAAAAATGACAGAAAAATACCATTTGAATTAAAAAAAAACCATAAAAATATTTATAAAAGGATAACCAAATAATCTAGTAGGAATTTGAAATTTTGAAGTTTAGGTGTTGACAATTTAAATATAAGAATTAACTATATACATTTTGAGGTGTTTATAATTCAAATAGTATTTTTCTATATTTTTTTGTAAAAAAAATTGATTGCTGACATAGTGACATGGTTAAATAATCGTATATCCGCGGAACCACTACTACTAATAATAGCCTTATAGATGCAGGAAAGGCCATTTCTAACTTTTGCTTTATAAAAATCAATTAATCCTCTGTTTTCCTCTGTTCATCTCTCTCACACACCAATAAATATTACACATATAGTATTATATAACACCTTCACCAGCTACGAAGTAACTAATAAAACCTTAAAATCTCATCTTAATATTGAAATTACATATTATATATAATTGAAACATGAATAATTCCATCATGCCCTAGCTCTCAAATTCATCACAAACTGAGACAGAGTCTGTGTAGAGGACCCATCTTCTTTTAGTGCATTAGCAGCAGAATCTTTCAAATTTTGCATTCTCTTACGAACCTCTCTTCCTTCTTCAGCTTCCATGAATCTTATTATGACCTTAGTTATCTCATCTCTCTCCACCATCCCTGATCTCTGGTTATTAGGTTTCGGCCATAAAGCCACTTTCAGGCGATCTGTTAAAAAAGCTGCATTCATCCTCTGTTCAGCAAACAGAGGCCAAGCTATTATTGGAACCCCATGAACAATACTCTCCATCGTCGAGTTCCAACCACAGTGACTCAAGAATCCACCAACAGAATCGTGACTAAGTATTGGAATCTGAGGCGCCCATAAAGGAACAACGAGACCTCGATCCTTAGTTCTTTCTAAGAACCCATTTGGTAAGAAATCTAAAGGGTTTTTCTGATCACCTGAAGCTGAAAGATAAGCCGCACTAGGATCATCACTGGGAGGCCTCACTACCCACAAGAATTTCTTACCACTTAGTTCTAACCCAAACGCTAGTTCATTGAGTTGTTCTTGAGATAATGTCCCTCCACTCCCAAATGAAACGTAAACAACAGATTTAGGTGGTTGATTATCCAACCACGTCAAGCAGTTTGAGCCCAACCCGTTTGTCTCGTTATCGGACCGGCCTTGTATGATCGGTCCAACCGGATAAATCTGAGGCCGTTTTCCTTTGGTGTCTTCTTGCAAGCTTCTAATTGTCTCTGTTTCTAACTCTAAGAAACTGTTGAATAAAACCCCATCAATTAAACTTAGCTTCTTGGCACGTTCAAAGAATTGCTTACGAACTAGTTCATCATAAAGTGATTCTACAATCTCTCGGCCACGATCTGGAACACAAGGTGGGATATCTATGGATTCCGGTGATAGGTCTCTGAACTCTGCATCATCAAGCTTCATGGAGTTACAGAAGTAGAGAGAGAAAATCATAGCAGCATAAGGAAGGTACATGAAAGACAACAAGTTGAACTCTGCAGCAAAATCCAGAGCTTCGTGTGCGAAACAATCAGTTACCAAAGCAACAAGGGAAGATCTGGAGATCAGAGACTCCAATTCTTGGCGAATATATGGTAGAGAGAGAGTGACTGTGAGCTGAACTTGAGCTCCACGATGAACATTTTCAGGCATGTCATGTTTGTGAACAGGAGGGAGAAAAATCGAGTGGATATTTGGAGGGAGAGATTGAAGGTATGATTGAGATGAAGAAGGAAGAGATTCGAGGATTGGGATGATGCAAGTTATGTGAAGATCTCGGTGAAGATGAAGGAGACGCTTTGAGAATTCGATTACTGGGAAAAGATGGGTGAAACCAGCACTGGAAATGAAGGCTATGTGAGGTGGATTCGCCATGGAAACTCCAATCAGTATAAGCAGGAGGTATTTGGATTTCTTTCTTTCTTTATATATATATATAAAAGTATAAGGGATATGGTTGTTTCTGTTTTATTTAGATTTTTGCGTGGATTAATTTATAGGGTATAGTTTTTCTCAGATATGTGAAGCTAAAGGTGGATTTCGCTTCTACTTCTTCCAAATAGTCTACAATGAGTTCCTTTGACCCGCAACATATGTAAGGTTTGAGACGGAAAATGAAAAGTATGATGAAGATTATGAGCTTGGTTCATCTCATCGTGTATATCTTTTCAACACCCACCTTTCTTGAATTTTCCTCTCTAAATCATCGGTTATTAAATAGGTTGAGGGAATGTATGGATAAAAGGGCAATGATGAGTCCCAATCCAGAAAAAAGTAGCCTAAAAAAAGTGGGTACAATCAGGTTAGATATTTTTGCGGGTAGAGCCGGACATCGGGCATGTATGCCGCCCTATCCATTTGGTTTTGCCCGATAAGTATATATATTATTATATTTGATAGAAATATTTTTAATATAATAGTTAATATACTTATATTATATACTAATACTATAATATATTCATTGAGTATTTGACCATTAGTCCATTAGACTATTAGTCTATTATATCACTAATTATACATTGTATTTAATGGACTATGGATGTTATTTAATTCTTCACGTATGTGAAATTGACTATTTGGTAAGACATATGATAGTTTTTTTTTTTTTTTTTTTTTTTTTTTTTTTTTTTTTTTTTTTTTTTTTTTTTTTTTAAATTTTAAGACTCAAGTTATAGACTTATTTTGAAATATTCTAAAGTCTATAATTATGGATCATATTTAAAGTTTACAATATTGTTTATCAGGTATGATTAAAACTGGTTTTTTTTTTCCACATAGGGTGTGGTAGGGTATCACTATATGGACAGGGAAGCCCGACTTCCCAGCCCAAAAATGTTAGGGGTTCTATCGGTAAGGTCGGGCATCTGACTGCATTTTACTGCGCGCTGATTCTTTGGGCAAAGTATTGGACATGGGTCTCGCCTTGCCTTGCCCAGTCTATGCTCACCTTTAAGGATGATACTCATTGCTAAGTTGATATTCACATTATCAAAATAATGGTTCAAGTAAAAAAATAATTTTTTGGTCAAAGTGATTCCTTTTTTTTTTTTTCAAAGCAAAAAATAAAATAAAATTAGTAAGCATTAAAGTAATATTTTTAGAAAAAATGGAAGTAAAAAAATTGATTTGTACCATTCATATTAGATTGGATTGTGGAAATGAGCTCTTGGTGCTCATCACTTCCTTTAGCAATAAAACTCGTTCTAATTCCAGTGTTTGTTGTCTAATTGTGACTGAATCAGTATTAACATACGTGTAATTAAAATATACAAAAAAATTTATAAGTAATCCTAAACAGGGTAACGTTTATATAAAAAATCTTTAATTCACAAATAAATGAAATGTTTATATATAAATCATATATAACCTAATAAAAAAAGTTATTAAAATATAATTTGATTTAACATCATTTTTTTAACTTCAAACGATGTCATTTTTGTCCTAGCAAATGGTACAACAACATATAAAATCTACCTGATGGATATGTCCAAAACTCTTAACTAAGATAAACAAAAGATTGATTCATTAGCTTATTGGTCTGATCGGCTCACAGTAGTTAGATTCTAATTATATGGTGTTTATAATCTTATAATTATTTAATTTAAAGCCAATAAAAAGCGTTCAAGCCACACCACACCATATATGGATCATCAACATTAACCATAGTAAATTTATTAATTACCCTAATAAATTAATTAATCGATATCACATAGGTGTATGAAAATGAAATAGCGAGGGCGCACACCCACATGTCTCGTTATATGTGAACAATATAATTTAAAATTCTAGTTCAAGTTTCTGTCACCGATTCAAAAATGCGGAGCTTTTTTTTTTTGCTCGAAGAAAAATAAAATAAAATGCGGAGCTTGACTTGTGATCTTTAATTAAGATGCTTTTTCCAAGGGGAAAAAACAAAGAGAAGGTGCTTTTCCCTTTGATGTGAGATGCGTCTATGTCCCTCTCGACGAGTTGGAGTCTTTGCTTCTCCAGATACTTCATCACGTATGACTCGCTTACAACCACGGAAAAAAAGAAAGAAAGAAAGAATCAAATTAAAACATATCATATTAGCTAATTTAACTATATAACTTCCTTGAATTAATCAAATTAGTCCATTAAATCTTATGTTAAGGATGAAAATGTAGTAAACAAGCGTTTTTGTTCTTATTATTTTGGCCAAAACAAAATGACAATTTTATTCTCAAAATCTTAAAATGACACGTTAATTTCAACGATCTCTGGAGGACTTGCAACAATTACAATTACTTCAGGTTGGTCTATTAAAACATTGCAAACTTTCATCAAAATAATCCGTACATACCCTGGATTGGAAGCCAAGAAACATGAATAAATGTTGTAAAACAATGCTAACGAAGATTTGTTTAGCTAGTCATTAACTTCAGTTAAATTTAAAGAACAAATTTATATATGTTATAATTTTAAGAACAAATAATTATAATACACGCACCTCAAATTTTAAACTCACTGAATATACACCATACACATATTTTGTATTAAATGATTTTAAAAGGGGAAAACTGCTGAAGAATCCTCTATTACAAAATATGTTATCTAAATATACATACACTATACATATGCACGCATATTTAACATTTAATAACTAACGGTTATAGTGAATAAATGTCATGCATGTTGAGGTGAAGGTCGCGCATGAATATATAACACTAACAATTAACGGTTAATTATGCGAACTATCATGTATTGTGAGATAAAATTTTCAAAAGCACCAAAATAACGGTTGTATTTAATAACTATTAGTTCTCGGATTTATGTTTTGATAATAATAAAACTTGTAAAGGAAAAAGGATTCAATTCAGTGAGATGCGAAAGCTTTGAAACATGTACTTGAGCAAATATAGCTTACTCAATCAAGAAAGTAATTGCTCGAGTAAAGTGCTTTGATCTCAGGTTACTCGAAGCAAGGTGAATTTATGCTCGAGCACATAACTAACCTTTGTTCTTTTAGGTTGTTTCTTGAGTAAGCCAAGAAGCTTTACTCGAGCACATTGCTTGAGCATAAAATATGCTTACTTGAGCAATATTGTTTTGTTCACATTCTTTGAAATATTTCACGATGTTACTCGAGCAACTAATAAGCTTCACTCGAGTACATTAATTGAGAAAAGATTAAGGTTACTCGAGTAAGCTCAATTTATCTCAATGCAATCAGTGGTTGCTCGAGCACGTTGTAGCATTACTCAAATAGGGTACTCAAGGAAGAATAATCATGTAATGGAGCAAATATGTGTTTTGACAACTAATGATTTACTTTCATAGTGGTTGCTTGAGCATGTTGAAGTGTTACTCAAGTAAGTTACTCGAGCAAGAGTAATTGTGTACTCGAGCAAGCTTGTCTGTTTGAACCTCTCAGTGAAAGAATTTGAAAGTTACTCAAGTAGACAAAGTTTATACTCGAGCAATGTTCTTACAGTTCCTTCAAATATTTCATCTTCTTCGCCTTAGTAGATTCAAAAAATCCAATTATCATTTTACATTTGATCACTACTCATTATTGTTCTCAATGCTTCTAAACATATTTGTTAGTGAGTTTCAAATTATTAGTGAAAGGATTTCATGCAAGTCTTCAAAAAGCGAAGAACGTGTCAGAGCATTAAATGCGTTCCAGAAAACATAGCACTCACACGGAATGCAATTTAGAGAAGGTCAAATGATCATGGTTTTAGACACCCATTTCGGTGAAAGCGATAGCGACTCTTCCTTAGTCAACTATAGACCAAAGGCTTGTTGTATGAAGATTGTCAACAGTGATACGAAAGTGACATATCCTCAAATCCTCCAATGACTATGGTTTCTATCTAACAGAAAGCTTATGTGTCTAACGAAAGGATTGAAATCTCTTAATGAATTCAACTATAAATACAAAGAGCATTTAATTCGAAACCATCAACCAACAACGATATCATTCATTGCTCAGTTATTGTTCATTAATACTTTATGAGATATCTTTTGATATTCAATTCTTCAATGATCATATATCTACTATATGAGAGAGTTATCTTTATTCAATTGGTTGTTGTAAAATCTCAAGGTAGTGAGAATTTGAGTGTGGTTGCCCAATTACAGTTGCAAGGGAGAGTGAGTCCTGGTGAGGATTACTCTGAGTTTATTGTAATCATGGTTGATATATAGTGAAGACAGGTGTTAAGACAAGTCATCTAGACGGGTGTTAAGACGGTGATTGAATCAAGTTGAATCCATAAGATACGGGGATCGAGAGAAATATTTGAAGAATCTCTCAGTATTAAAAGATACGAATCTAGGGATTTGGACCTAACAGATTTGGAAGACCCAATTCACTGGACGTACGGCACAAGGAGAACTAACTATAAGAGGAAAGCGCGGCAAAACCTGAGGGGAGTCAAAATCATGAGAGAAAAGCAGTCAACACAATTCCAATTTGATTGAACTCACACCGAAGGAATGATAGAGAAGACCGACTATGAGGACAATAGATCAAACCCAACTCTTCCCTGGAGCAAGACAGATCATAGAAGACGTAAAGACGTCGCGTGACAGGACGCCTCTTACGCCGTCAACCTTCTAATGAGCTTTCTTGTTTTTCTTTTGTTATTTTATTTTCGTAATTCTACCATAGGCTGTTCTATATTACTCTGTGTAGCGTTTCCCTCATCAGTCATGAACTAAACTTCCATTGACTGAGCGAGGATGAATTTCTAAGTTGCAGAATGAACACAGTTTGTTAAGGTTTTAATTTAATGAATTCAGTTTGTTTAACAGTGTTTTAATTCATAACCGGTTAGCAGACACTAAGGGCTATTCCAGTGGTCTTGGCTTACTGGACGAGAGTCAAGGCTAGACCTCTATTAGACAGTGTTTGCTGGGTGAGCCCGTGCTCGGCTCAACCTAAGCTGTAGATGCTAGGAATGGATTTACCACTCATAACCAGAAAACACCTAGGTTTAATTAGATAGATTAAACCTGAAATCGCCATAGGAATATGGGAGAGTAGAGCGAGGATTGTAGTTATAGAATGCGGACACTTCTGTATAGGATAGTGGTGGGTTAATTGAATAACATTGTGAATCAAGTTTGGGTAATATGAAGAAGTCACTGAGTAAGCTACTCGAGTAGAGGTAATGTATTACTCAAGTGATTTATTTCAACTCTTGCATTTGCTTTCTGTCTGGTAATTACTCGAGTACGAATTTTAGTTACTCAAGTAACTTACTCGAGTAATCACTCAACATTACTCGAGCAAGCTCATGCAAAGGTCACTGTTATTTAACTCATGCGATATTACTCGAGTAAGAAAAGTGTTACTTGAGTAATATGATTTCAGCAACTCTTTAAAAATTAAAGCATGAGACATTACTCAAGTAACAAGATGTGTTACTCGAGTAATGTGGTTGCAATGATTCTTTAAATTGAAACATTCGATATTACTCAAGTAATCTAAGAATGTTACTCGAGTAATGATCTTCAAAATGTTAGACTCCTCTCCTGTAACGTTAATCTTGATCTTAACTGTTTTAGGTTATTATCTATTTCTATTTAATCTCACTCAAAGTCATTTATATGATTTCTAATAATCTTTTGGAGTGGATTTTAGTTGATTAACGATCGCTTAAGTTGTGGTTAGCCGAAAAGCCATCCGACGTGTCAGAAGCATTTAATGCTTACAGAAAAACAAAGCCCACAAATAGAATGAGGTTACATAGCGGACAAAATCATTCCTTCGAGGCGTACCCATTCCGACAATTATTTTGAGACAACTTCTGTGCACAAGTATGTCGATGATGAATGAGTTAATGAAGCAACGATCGACTGTACCTAACAGAAACCACTTGTGTCTAACGAAAGTTTGAAGAGTTTCAACGGCTACTTCCAATGGACATCCAACAATCATATTCTCAACGGTTGAATGCTCAACGGTCGAATGCTCTCCATTAACTATGAAAGGAGAAGGATTCAAAATAGACGGACAGACACAATATTATAGCTTCATTGTCAAAATTCCAATACTCTGACGCCTATATCACTTACTCTCAGATTATCTCAATGATCATATAATTTACCTTATAGAGTGAGATTATTTGTAATGTACTTCAGTGTTAATCATATTCACTTCTAAGAGAGAAGATTCATTGTAATCATTTTATCTGAGAGTTATTCAAGATTGGGTAATCTTGAGTGGGAAACCGATTGTATCCTTACAGTGTGTAAAAGGTGTTAGCTATGATTAGTTTTGATGATGTCTTATATAGATGTCATTATCCAGAGCAAAAAGCTTGCATACTACATTTATCTTCTACTTTGACTAATTCTGATATTTAATGTAGATGTGAAGCTTAATGATCAAGAAAAGAAAAGAAAGAAAGGAAGAACTTGTTGAATGGAATGAGAAAATCATTATACAAGTTCCTAGATTGATTCTAGAAGTATCCACGATGATACAGAAGTTGGAACGGCTCAATTTGGAGTTAAGATGAGTTAAAAAGAGTCACAAGTTCATTCTGAAGCAATTCTCGAGTATAGAAACTTGATTCTCGAGAATTCAGCTGAATATGTGAAATCTGGAGGCAATTCTCGAGAATTGAAAACCCATTCTCGAGAATGATTCTCGAGAATGACATTCTAATTCTCGAGAATCATCGAGTTTCAGCAGTTCTTCAGCAGCTCTGTTTTGCGTTCAGTTTGGGCGACCTCTGGTAATTTGACAATATCTCACAAACCAGGAATCGGATTGACACGAAACCAGCGGCATATGAAACTAGACATCCAACACGTACTGTGTACAAACTTTCAAGTCCAAAGGAGTCCATATGAGAGAGCTATAATTTTCACAAGTCGGAACACAAATCACCGTCACATTCCAGACCAACCTTCGGTAATTTGAGTGTATCTCACAAAAGAAAAATCGGATTGCGTCGAACTTGGTGCCATGGGAAACTAGACTCAAATACCTTTCCAAAAACATCAAGAACACAGAAAACGAAGATCAATTGAAGAAGTTATGATGTTTTGAAGTTGGTAGTATGTTCAGGAAGTTGCAATCGAGTTGATTAAGAACACCTACATTCATCCTATGATAACCAACGAAATTCAACAAGGTTGGGCTGATTCTTCTTGCATGGAAAGAAGGATTTAAAGAGTTCAAGAATTTGAATCAGAATTAACTCACTTACATGTCCATGTGAAATTGACTCTCGAGAATGGTGTGTGACAGAATCGCATCGCAGTTCGAATCTTCTTCACCTACATCGATTCCGATTCCCGAGAATAAGTAAGGGACTCTCGAGAATGGTTCTCGAGAATGCACCAAAGCAGCTCTCGAGAATGATCGAGACAGAATCACACAGCCATAGTTCTCGATATGATTCTCGAGAATACATAAGCAATTCTCGAGAATGGCTCTCGAGAATCGGAAGAATTCTCGAGAATGGTCGTATACTCCTTCACCGATATATCCGTTTGAAGTGATTCTCGAGAATGAAAACTCATTCTCGAGAATGGTTCCCGAGAATCGAATGATTCTCGAGTATGCACGGATATCGAACTCGATATTTGCTTCGTCTCGTATCTTGTTGCTCGAGTGATTCTCGAGAATTAAGAATCAATTCTCGAGAATGGTTCTCGAGAATCCATGAAGTGATTCTCGAGAATGGTCGAAGGTCAAGCGATTCGAAACTGATTTGAAGAACGATTCTCAAGTATACCTTCAGCGATTCTCAAGAATGCACGAGAGAATTGATACCCAAAGCTTGACAAACAAACATGATTCATCTCGTAACTTCACCCAATTGATCTAGTTAATTGATTTTATCTTCCAATACATCATTCAATATTAACTATGATATCATTGATCATCTTCCGAGTGTTTTTCAGATTCATAATCAAGTTTCAAATTCTCGACGAAGAACACCAAGAATGTCTCTTTTTTCTGGCGATATGAAAAACATGGAATATGTCTTGTTGATTATCATTATTGATTCTAATCATATTTAACCAGTTTGCTTATGAGATTTCAGAAGATCAAAGCTTTGCTTTTCGTTACTTCTCAAGGTTCAAATTCTTACAACCGACACACTAAGAATGTCAAGGAACAAAGTCGACAAGATGCGAGATAGCCCATAGCCGAAAAAGCATCCAATCAACATTCTAAGCTAATATGCATTCGAGACCACCCGAATGACAACCTATGATTCTATGAAGGATTCAAACACACCATTTATCAATTAGACAATAAAAAAGAGGAAAACAACATGATCAACCATTGTTTGAATTTCGATGAGTCGTAAAGCACCGAAACGGACGGAGACACGAAGCCGACATGATGAAGGATGACCCATACCGTCAAAAGCACCGAATCAATATTTTAAGTTATTCTCCATCCCGGACCACGTGAATAACGGCTATACGAGTCCCAACCAAGTGGACACTTGATCATGGCTAAGCAGAAGGCGCAGATGTTTAAACACTTTCAACGGACATATTCGAACATTCAAACGGGCAGATTCAAAACCTTCCAACGGTCTTCAAGCTTCAAAGTATAAATACCCGAAGGTTTGAATTCATCGGTGAAACAGACACATACACGAGACAAAGCATTCAAAGCGATCAATCTATAGTCCGTATATATCTTCGGATATTACTAAGCTTCGGTGTTTATCATTCATCTACTCGTGAGGAGTTTCAAAACACTTATTTGATTATTGTGTTGTAAAATCTTAAGGTTGTGGAACCTTAAGTGTGGGTGTACAATTACAACTTGTAAGGGGGAGTGAGTCCAAGAGTGAGAGGATCATCCTTCGTTTACGAGTGTGTAGTTATTTGGTTACAACTTGTAAAGAGGAGTAAGTCCTAGTGAGAGGATTACTCGAGAGTTCTGAGTATGTAATCAAGTTACAAGATAGTGAAATCCCGAGTGTTTCGGGGATTTGGACGTAGGTCAAGAGTGGACCGAACCAAGTATAATCTCTTGTGTTCATTGCTCTTCTCTCTATCTCTGTTTTAAGTGTTCTTGAGCAATTAGCGAAAGAATTTCAAGATCACCTATTCACCCCCCTCTAGGTGATATTCCACCTTCATTTGGTATCAAAGCATAGGTTTCTCAGTTGGGCTTAACATCCCGAGATAGATCATGGAAGGAATATTAATTGAGAGTGCCTTAATCAACCGACCACCTGGCTTCAACGGCGAACACTTCTCATGCTGGAAAGCTTTGGAAATGACATATGTGTCCGCTATATGTGGAGATAACTCCTCGGACGAAGAAAATAAGAAAGAAGAACACCGCGAACATGTGCTTAATAGCCGAAGAAGAAAAGCAATGTGAAAACGATGATGAGGTATTTGATTCTCGAACCTACCTATGATGAACTCGCTTTCGAGTATAATGAATTACATTCGAATATAGTAAAGTTGTGAAAGAACTCATTATCTCAAAGAAGAAAATCAAATTGCTTGAAAAACAAGCTAGAGATATTTCTCCATCTTGCGAAAATGTGATTTGCAAAACATGCCTGTTCTTGAAACAAAAAATATTTATCTTACAAAAACACTTGAGAAGTTCACCAACGGTAGTGAAATGCTCAATGTAATCCCGAAAGCTCAAAGATTTACAAATGATCGATCGGGCATTGGTTACAATCCTATTCTTGATAAAAAGAAAGGGAAAAAGAAGATGGGAGGAAAACCTTATTTGAACTATTTTCAAAGATCTGTTCATACCTCAAATCCATTTGCTCATTGTAACTACTCGTAATCGTAAGGGTCATAGCACATCATCTTGTTTCCATAAGAAAGGAAGAAGGAATAAACCCGTTGGTAATTATCAATGGTTACCAAAGGGAACTTATGTTTTTCCTAAGGCTCGAGCTAACCCAGGAAGGACCCAAGTATAAATGGGTACCAAAATATCCACCTAGTTCATTGTGTGTGCAGATTAATTCCAAAAGAATAGACACAAAGGCACGAGAAGAAGAAGAAGAGTGCAAGAGTTTGTCATGAACTTAAGAGAAGATTCACATCGATACGAGAACTCGTGGAGAAGCCATTGCTACAACCTTACCCTCAAATCAAAAGAAGCAATGGATACAATCAAAAGGAGTATGTTCCACCTCAAGAACAAACTACCGAGAGTACCGTTCAACTATCTTGAGCAGAACAAGAAAATGAGAGTCTCTCAAATGTCAAACAGAAGACTATTGAAGTCTACATCCTCTGAGAGAGCTTTGCTGACATCCACAAGAAAACAAATAAAGAATCAGTGGGTAAGAAAAGCCAATCCTCCAAACCGCTTAAAGTAAAGGTGGACAATGGTAAAACCTCCTTTGTTATTATCGTAATATTAATTGAGGTTTTATCTTATGGAACCGAAGGAATGAGTACTTTGCAAACTATTAAGCTTCTTAAAAATCTATTGATTTAAAATGGATTAGAATATTCAATAGTTTGATTCAATGATTTGATAATTTCCTCGTGATGTTGCATATCTTGGAATCGTACTCAAGTAGTAAGCTAACCTACTAAAATCTTTGTCGGGCTTTAATGTCTCGCTTAAGTGTCTCGGGATATAAGACTTGAGTGTTAGAAATGAATACTCGAGTATTGATTGATCGATCGGGGATCATTTATATGTTACGATATGATACTCGAGTCTTGGTCAGTTGTTTCAACTTTTGCAGATCAATCGATATGATACTCGAGTATGGGATTTTGAATACTCGAGTATGTGGCTTCATTGCTGACAATATTCTTCACATATCAGAGCAATACTCGAGTATGAGGTAAGTGATACTCGAGTATGAGAATGATACTTGGGTACAGGTAAGATGATTTTGCGAGTATGCAAAAGAAGCACTTGTTGATATTGATGGTGAACATCGAAAGAGGAGTCATCTACATAAATTCATCTTAATCAAGCAAACTTCAACAAGGACAAGAAGGAATTACGGCCGTGATATCTAACTCTTACCCCATACTGTGATTACATATTCATTTTTGGGTAATGAATACTTGTCCATCATTGCATTCCATTAGCAATCAATCTTTTATGTTTTTCAAAATGTTTTTGGATTGCTAAATGGACCGTAAATGAATTTGTGCATAACTTTCTGAGTTTATGTTTTTGAAGTGCACAATTCTAAAATCTGTTTCAATTCACTCTGTTTTGTGAAAATGCATACATATGATTTGAAAACATATCCATACTTTAATTGCATTCAAATGATGTTTCAAAATTGGAAGTTAATATTGTACATTGAATGTCGAATATGCTTCAAATTTGTCAAGCTGATTTTCTCTGTCATTCACATATTGATCATCAGTATCTAATGCGATACTTGAATTCCTTATTCTTTATTCTCTAACTAGTTAGACCTCATATCTAACAAGTTGATCATCTATGAGTTTCAAGTTTATCTCTCATAACAGAATTCAATTTGTGAGTGTTATGCTTACGCATAAATTCTTGTTGATTAAGTTATTCCAAGCTTTATGTTCATTAGTGCATTGAATGTTAATGCATAAACCATTATATGAAATAACTTAATAGGATGATATTCGGAACACTAGTCATTTGGACTAATGAATATGCGCTTCGTCATCTATGAATCCTAGTAATCATTTTATTACTCATATACATCAACATTGTTTCCATTCATATTTTGAGTGACTACAAATTTGTATGTTCATATTCCGCCTTGACCATTCATACATTTCTAAATCCAATTCTAAGAGGCAAGATCATCTCTTAATTATAGCAAAGTCATTGTGCTCGTTTATTCCTGTTAACCATGACTTTTGCTTCGAACAACTTCTTCAACATGTTAACTTTTCTCCAAATCAAACATGTTCTCATTCGATACATTCGATATGTTCTTTAACATGTTAACTTCCACCATTGTTTTTGAGAGAACATTGATTTTAAACATACTTCAAAAATAAGTTTTCATATCTTCAAAATCTCAATTTCATAATGCATTATCATGATTCAAAAGAATATTTGAGATTTGGAACTACTTGCATATTTCTCTATTATTTTTGAAAATTCTGTCTCATCCATGATTTATGTAAGTTTCATATCAATGACATACTTTTCCACATAAAGTGTATTTACAAATTGTCATTGAGAAATAACATTCTTGGTATCATTTAGTTGTTACCATATTTGACTCATTGGATTAAATTTGTTTGATTGGATAAAATTATGCTTTTGATCTTTGACTATTTTACTCCTTGCTCAAATGTCATATGATTTAATTATGTAAGAGCATAAGAGTTGTCTTGTCTAATCGTTTGTGGGCTCAAGATTCATTGGGTACCAAAGAGCATATACATCGATTTGTGCAGGATGCTCTATGGTTAGAATTACGAGTCTATCAAAGGATGATAATTGTCAAATGCATATCAAAGCATATACATTTGATTTGTGCGGGATGTTCTTGATGTTGTTTTGCGGGTTCTAGTCCACGAACAAAAGCCGATCTTAGACCGATAATTCTCAAGAATGATTTTATCATTCTCGAGAATTGAAAGATAAGTTTTCCTGTATTTCCAAAGCAT
Source organism: Acacia melanoxylon (assembly GCA_019022615.1). NCBI lineage: Eukaryota > Viridiplantae > Streptophyta > Magnoliopsida > Fabales > Fabaceae > Acacia > Acacia melanoxylon. The sequence goes on from JAFJYJ010000010.1 coordinate 10,578,773, forward strand.
TCTCGAGAATTCGGTCGAGAAATATCGAGATTCGTGAGGATCGCTAAGCATCAATGGTCAAGTCAATTCATCATTCTCGAGAATGGCCAAGGCATTCCGAGAATTGTCGCAGACTAAGTCTTCGAATGGATCTCTTCATGGAATTCTTCATTATCGAGATCATTCTCGAGAATGAAGTGTCATTCTCGAGAACGGCTCTCGAGAATCATTTCTCGATTCTCGAGAATTATCGAAGGGGAGTTTCAAACGTCGCTTCATTTACTCTCTTTGTGAATACTGACAAAGCCATCAATCTCTGTCATATTGGAGAATCAAATCTATTTCAGCAAATTCATCAAAGGGGTTCAAGTGTTCACAATACACACTTGAAATGAGGTATTTTTAGCATTGATTTATTTATCATCATTTAAGCCAAGGTTTGAATTTGCAATACACACCCTCGAGTATAATCTGAGCATTCCAGAGAATCTGTATAATTCTGGATTTGAACCTATCTCTAATTCCCGAGCAATAACGGGCCTAATCCTTCTAGAGTAGTGTGCTTAGTTTCATTTAATTGGCTTCAGGATTTTTCAATACATATATTAAAGCTTTGCAATTAATCCATATCATGGGCCTTGGTGTTTTTAATTGATGCTTTAATTGTCTTGAAAAAGCATTGCTGCAGTGTAGATAAAAGTCAAGGTGTATCGTTATTTAAAAGCTTCATTTGATGTTCTATGTCTTCATTTACCGGAGACTTTGCAAACGTTTCATGTGCGTCATTTATTAAAAGGTGGTTCATTCAAAGAATTCATTTCTTGTGTGCATCATTTAAATGAACAAACATTCTATTTCAAAGAAATTGATGGTGATGTGTGCATGAGGCTCTTTAACGATCAAGCATCATTTTCTTTTACCATCTTCACATTAACATGCGTTTTATGTCTTAAAAACTCATCTTATTTAGTTGAAGGAAACCCTTTTTAAGTTTACTCATCTGCATTCACTTTGTGTTTTATTAGTTTTGATGATGAGTTAATCTTATGTTCGAAAATATATTATATTTTCCTTTCACTATCTTGATTTGAAAATATCATATGGAAAGGGATATTTTGATATTCGGTTTGCACTAACATATTTCTCTTGCAAGAAAGTTTTACAATTGGGACGGGAAAATTCGGTTTGTGCAAGATCTTTCCTTAATGCACTACAAGGAGAAACATTTAACTTGAGGAAAGCTACTTTGATGTTCAATCACGGTGAAGCTGAGCTATAAACGAAGAGAGTCTACTATTGCTTCATCTCGGGCCACAGGGATTGCCGAAATGCATACTGACAAGAACATGGACTTCATAGATCATTCATCACTTTGCCAAATATAAATGAGCATTTCGAACTTTATCTCTTTATATTCTGTGATAGTATCAAGTTGCTTTATTCCCGAAAACCTCTCCAACTTGTTTTCATAACAACTCTTTAAATTGCATCATATTCAGAATGAAACTAATTTCAAATCGGGAGAGAAAACAGTCTCTTGATTCTTTATAATCTGTTTCACATTTTCCTCTCCAAGTATTTCTTCTTTGCTTCAACTTTTTGCTAATGACAAATAAGGGGAGAGAATGACAAGAAAAAATATGAGCATCTAATATATTTTCATATTCATACATATTTTTCTTATAGTATTTGCCATCATCAAAAAGGGGAGAATGTTAGCTATGATTAGTTTTGATGATGTCTTATATAGATGTCATTATCCAGAGCAAAAAGCTTGCATACTACATTTATCTTCTACTTTGACTAATTCTGATATTTAATGTAGATGTGAAGCTTAATGATCAAGAAAAGAAAAGAAAGAAAGGAAGAACTTGTTGAATGGAATGAGAAAATCATTATACAAGTTCCTAGATTGATTCTAGAAGTATCACGATGATACGAAGTTGGAACGGCTCAATTTGGAGTTAAGATGAGTTAAAAAGAGTCACAAGTTCATTCCCGAAGCAATTCTCGAGTATAGAAACTTGATTCTCGAGAATTCAGCTGAATATGTGAAATCTGGAGGCAATTCTCGAGAATTGAAAACCCATTCTCGAGAATGATTCTCGAGAATGACATTCTAATTCTCGAGAATCATCGAGTTTCAACAGTTCTTCAGCAGCTCTTTTTGCGTTCAGTTTGGGCGACCTCTGGTAATTTGACAATATCTCACAAACCAGGAATCGGATTGACACGAAACCAGCGGCATATGAAACTAGACATCCAACACGTACTGTGTACAAACTTTCAAGTCCAAAGGAGTCCATATGAGAGAGCTATAATTTTCACAAGTCGGAACACAAATCACCGTCACATTCCAGACCAACCTTCGGTAATTTGAGTGTATCTCACAAAAGAAAAATCGGATTGCGTCGAACTTGGTGCCATGGGAAACTAGACTCAAATACCTTTCCAAAAACATCAAGAACACAGAAAACGAAGATCAATTGAAGAAGTTATGATGTTTTGAAGTTGGTAGTATGTTCGGGAAGTTGCAATCGAGTTGATTAAGAACACCTACATTCATCCTATGATAACCAACGAAATTCAACAAGGTTGGGCTGATTCTTCTTGCATGGAAAGAAGGATTTAAAGAGTTCAAGAATTTGAATCAGAATTAACTCACTTACATGTCCATGTGAAATTGACTCTCGAGAATGGTGTGTGACGAATCAGCATCGCAGTTCGAATCTTCTTCACCTACATCGATTCGATTCGAGAATAAGTAAGGGACTCTCGAGAATGGTTCTCGAGAATGCACCAGCAGCTCTCGAGAATGATCGAGACGAATCACACTGACCATAGTTCTTTCGATATGATTCTCGAGAATACATAAGCAATTCTCGAGAATGGCTCTCGAGAATCGGAAGAATTCTCGAGAATGGTCGTATACTCCTTCACCGATATATACGCACGAAGTGATTCTCGAGAATGAAAACTCATTCTCGAGAATGGTTCCGAGAATCGAGAATGATTCTCGAGTATGCACGGATCTTCGAACGATATTTGCTTTCGTCATCGTATCTTGTTGCTCGAGTGATTCTCGAGAATTAAGAATCAATTCTCGAGAATGGTTCTCGAGAATCCATGAAGTGATTCTCGAGAATGGTCGAAGGTCAAGCGATCGAAACTGATTTGAAGAACGATTCTCAAGTATACCTTCGGCGATTCTCAAGAATGCGAGAGAGAATTGATACCCAAAGCTTGACAAACATGATTCATCTCGTAACTTCACCCAATTGATCTAGTTAATTGATTTTATCTTCCAATACATCATTCAATATTAACTATGATATCATTGATCATCTTCCGAGTGTTTTTCAGATTCATAATCAAGTTTCAAATTCGACGAAGAACACCAAGAATGTCTCTTTATTCTTGATATGAAAAACATGGAATATGTCTTGTTGATTATCATTATTGATTCTAATCATATTTAACCAGTTTGCTTATGAGATTTCGAAGATCAAAGCTTTGCTTTTCGAGTTACTTCTCAAGGTTCAAATTCTTACAAACCGACACACTAAGAATGTCAAGGAACAAAGTCGACAAGATGCGAGATAGCCCATAGCCGAAAAAGCATCCAATCAACATTCTAAGCTAATATGCATTCGAGACCACCCGAATGACAACCTATGATTCTATGAAGGATTCAAACACACCATTTATCAATTAGACAATAAAGCTCGCGGCAGCAACAACATGATCAACCATTGTTTGAATTTCGATGAGTGTAAAGCACCGAAACGGACGGAGACAGGAAGCAGACATGATGAAGGATGACCCATACCGTCAAAAGCACCGAATCAATATTTTAAGTTATTCTCCATCCTGTAATCAAGTTACAAGATAGTGAAATCAGTGTTTCGGGGACCGGACGTAGGTCAAGAGTGGACCGAACCGGTATAACCTCTTGTGTTCATTGCTCTTCTCTCTATCTCTCGTTTTAAGTGTTCTTGAGCAATTAGCGAAAGAATTTCAAGATCACCTATTCACCCCCCCCTCTAGGTGATATTCCACCTTCAAAAGGGAGTATCTCGGTGAGAGATTTGACTTCACAAGTGCCTAGGTGAACTTGTGGGATTGTATGGGCTTCTCTTGTTGTCGGATTAAACAAGATGATAGTGGATTGAAAATCTCAAGTGGAGCTTGGGGAGTGGATGTAGGTCAAGGATTTGGCCAAACCAGTATAATTCACAGTTTGCATATTCTCTTCCTTTATCTCATATATTTCCAGTATATGTTTATTTGAATATCTAACTGTTGATTTAAGAAGACGAGAAAAGATTTTTAAAGTTCTAAGTTTTTTAATCTTTCACCCAATTCACCCCCCTCTTGGGTTCATCCGGTTCTTACAATGTCCTGTCACACGACATCTTTACTTCTTCTACGATCCGTCTTGCTCTAGGGAAAAGTTGGGACTGGTATGTAATTCTATAAATCGCTATCTCTCTTGTTCCTTCGGTATGAGTCCAGTCGGATGGGAATTGTATTGACTGCTTGACTCTTGCGACTTCGACTCTATTTTAGGTTTAGCCGCGCTTTCCTTTTATAGTTAGGTCTTGAGTAAATACCCTTTCTGGTCCCTGACAAAAAACACAGACCCCATTTTGGTCCCTTACAAAAAATCGACCCTTATTCGTCTTTTTTATGGACTAAAAAAGACCTTTTGGAAATTTGTGAGGGATCAAAATGTCAACCAATTGACCTTTATTTGTCCTTTTTATGGACTAAAAAGGACCTTTTTTTTTTGTAAGAGACCAAAATGGGGATCACGTTTTTTGTTAGGGACCAGAAAGGGTATTTACTCTTAGGTCTTTTTGCATCGTACGTCTAGTGAGCTGGGCCTTCCAAATATGTCAGGTCCAAATCCCTATATTCGGTTGATTGATCCTCTTTTAGTACTACGGGATTCTTCAAATCTTTCTCTCGATTCTCCGCATCTTCTAGATTCAACTTCAGTCAATTCAACCGCCGTTAATGTTCGTCTCGATGACCTATCTAAATTTCTTGAAAACTGGCAAGGAAAGGTTAGAGTAACGTAGCGCATAATTTTGCATCACTTATGATGCTACAACATAGCAGTCGCATTGTATTGCTGGCATTGATGTGGGCATACCATATGCTATAGCATTGTATAAGCTTCGTTATGCACTTTCACAATAAACCATTTAGTGGTCCTTTTTTAAAGCACATGAAAAAGATAATGATATGAATGCAAAATTTTGTAGGATCCATACTCTATTTTCCTTATGTGCTTGAATTCTTAGACATTATATCAAATAGCACAAATAAAGCTCAGATTCAACATTTAAAACAGTCAAAACACATAGGGAAATCATGACATAAATACGACTCATCAAACTCCCCAACACTTAGCTTTTTGCACTCCTGGGCAAAATATAGATCAAAATGTAGAGCAAGAAACAACCTCCCAGCTTGTGTGCTTGTCTTAGGAACCATGTATCGTATCACTGTCTTAAGTTCTGTTCACCCGTGTAAACAATCCCACTACCCAGTACTGGTGAACGTAATGCAAGGCATTGTTATAGCAAGGGAGCATCAAGAGACTCTCGGATGAAGTGTATATTCGCTCTCTCACATCAAAAGATTTATTTTTCTCTGCCATGCTAGCTTAAAAGTTCTATAGGTATGTAAAATTTCGAAGGTTGCTTCTGGCACCTGGACTTAACTTCATCAAAAGGGCTCTTTTTAGGTTGTAATGTAAGGAGCATCAGTGTGTGTGAGGATGGTTATTGAAATGAAATATGTTATAGCAAGGTGCCAAAAAAGCCTTTAGAACAAGTAGTCATGATGCTACGTTTTATTCAGCCCCATTCAGTGATGATGACTTGTGCTACCACAAAGATGTTGTATGTTTTTTTTAGCATAACTTTGTCACGACTTTTGTACTATGGGTGATGTGCTATAGCATTGCAATGCGCATCTTTTCATCAGCTAACTGTCTATTATCTTCTATAGCAGTATGTGAATGGCTATAGGGGTATCAATGAAAGTATGATAACAATGGCTTGTGTATAGGATTTGTAGGTGAAAAATGAATATCTTTATCCTATGAAGTTCTGTTTAGATGCAGGATATCAAAGCCAAAGAAATAAAACAAACCAAAGAAAGTTCTTAACACTAGTAGGCATACTCACAGAATAATGAAAATTAGGCTAAAAAAAATCCTTCCATGTGGCTTACTTTGTACTCTCCCTCACTATCACTCTGCCTACACTGAACAACCCAGTATCGTCAGTTTCCCAAGCCTACACGGTTCATTCCCTTAAGACAATTTTATTCTTCTGGTTCTGCAGACAGTTGCTCTACTGCTATAGGTTTTTGTTCATACTCTAAATACATGTTTAGAAGTTCAAAATTTTTCCTGAATTGCAAAGAGCTAATTTAACCATTCGTCTCTCAAAATCGCACACACATTAGCACACAGCCTTCCCCCACACTTAAATTCTGCAATGCCCCCATTGCAAACAACAAGTAAACGAGAAGGTGATGGCGTGGCGGTGGTAACTAGAGCAGACAAGGCATTATGAGATGATAGCAGACATATAGACTCATGAAGATGAGTTTTTTTTTGGCCCCATCTGCTAGTCAGCAGGGGGTTGTGAGCAAGAATTCGAAATAGGTAAGGAAATAAAAAGAACGAAATAGGGGAAGACGGAGATGTACCAAAGTAATTGGCTTTGGTGATGGCTATGGGTGAGTTACGCCTTTCCCACGTGAATAGTGCTGGTAGAGGCAGAGTCGTCCCCGCCCCCATAATTCTCTGAGACAGTATTCGCAGCGGTCTCCTATGAGCACTTATCGCGTTGACGCTTTTGGGACCCTAAGGGGACTTGAGGAGATGGCTCCCCGGGTGGTCGATTCATCTCAAAGATTGCGTCGGGGAACGGCGGCAGTGGATTGAATTATGGTAAGTGGTCCATGAGGTATGCCTCTAGGAAGCGGTCTCATTCAGCAATATACTGCCAGAGCATCTGCAGCTGGAGAAAGAGTGTAGCTAAAGAGCGTTGCAACGCCGTGACTTGCACAACTAAACCCTTGGTGTCATTAGTTGGAGGAGGGGCCATGAGGGACCGGCAGGTAGACTGGTCGAAAGAGCCGTTGGTGTACGTCGTTTAAGTTTCTGGCCTAAGATACGTTGCACCGTGGCCATGGAGAGAGGGGTGGGAAGGTGGATTTATTCTTCTATGGCATCAAAGAGGATGCTAGCCTCATGATAGAGCTCAATAAAGAGGGCCTTGAACAGAAGGTTGCCCTAGGTTGACGTCAAGGTGGTGCAGAGCTCGCGGTAGATGAGGGCATCAACATCGATTGTTTTGCCCTCCAGGATGCAATACAACAAGAATGCTCGATCTCTAGAAATTGTCTAGGTGTGTAACGTGGGCAGCAAGTGGGTACGGAGAAAGTGGACGCAGGCCTGGGCTTTAGCTTGAAGGTCCGCTTAGAAAATTGTATGACCCTTCCTTGGAGGCATGCCACTCAATATCTAGGATGCATAGCCGCTCAATGACTTGGGTGCAGGTGTCAGGGTCATCTCCCTGCTGGAGCAGGGCTAGGTACTCATCATCGGTAAGCTTCAACCTATAAACTTCTTGAATGTCCTTGGCGCTACAGAGCACAGATTCACCTTGGACAGTGATAAAATAGGGCGAACCCCCTAATAAGTTTGCCCAAAACTCCAAGACGAAGGGGATGACAACCTCGGTAGGATTCAGACAAAATTTATTCCAGCCGCGGTCACAGATAAACTTCATTACAAATTCAGTGTAAGCATTCTACTTGATCAGGTCTACGTCGAAGCCACGCTCTAGAACTAGATTTTTATCGGTTTTAAGGGTGTGGAAGCGTGTCTCTGCTTTTCGGGTCACGAAGGTCGGGCTGGCCTTAATGTATGAAGTGGATTTGTGATAGACTCGTTTAACTCTGGGGGCTAAGGCAGGTGGTTGGAGCAGGGAGTTCACAGCAGGAAGGTTGCAGGTAGGAATTTTTGCGGTGAGTCGTGTTGAATCCTAGGGATTTCCAGCTTTATATGAGCTGATGGCGAGAGGTAATTGATTAGGGTTGAGGTGGCGAGAAATCAGGGTAAATGGGCAAGTGGATTGGAAAGAGGTTCAGTGGAGTAGGCAATGGTGAGGTCGGTGGGTTTTATGTTCAAGGCTTGAGGGAAATTTGAACGCTTGGGTCGGAATTGTTGGGATTCGTACACGCAGTGGAAGGAATTTTTAAATAAAATTACGAATCCCATCGGAGAGGATCTATCAACGGCGTTTAAATCGGATTAGTCAGAACTGTATCTTTCTTATGCGTGTGCGTCTTGTTCGATCAACAGGAGTTGACTGAGCGAATCCACTCCCTCTACCGGTATCCACACCGAACAACACTCCAACACCGACGGTAGCGTGCTAGCGCCTTCAACGTCTTACGTCTCTTTTCTTTCTCTAAGGTTTCTCTTTAGCTGCTCGTCTTATTTTTAATACGACTTGATCATTATCTTATAAGGTTTCTAAAATCCTAAAGGGCCGTATTAAAATTAATCTTAATTAATCTTAAAATTTGAATTTGGATTAAAATAATATTAATTAAATTTGTCCAACAGATCTAATCTAATCTATTTATTTTAATCCGAATTAAAAGCCTGCTGATTTAATTTATTTTTATAAATTAAATCTGAGATATGATATCTATCTATTTAATTAAATCTGAGATACTATATCTCAATTCAAATTAAATATGAGATACGATATCTCTATTTGTTTTAGTTATTTAATTTATCAAATAAATTAAATACTATATAATAATATTATTATCTATATAAATATTATTATTATTTTTGAAATTACATTATATATATATATATATATCCATCCTAGATTAAATGTTGTATTCATTAAATCTTAGATATATCTAAGATTCAATGAATCTAGACATTATTGCTCGTATTGAGCTATTCTTGTGTGCGACCCTGCAGGCCCACATGAGATTGGCAACGGGCCAATACTGTACTAGCCCACAAGTCGCAAGCGGCCTCTAGCAAGACATTGTGACTACCCAATTCATATGAGGGTCGATGATACGATACAACCTATCATACAACCATGCCACGTCCCTTTTGTCACGCGATATTTGGTCAAGGATGAAGCACAGATATTGTCATCCTCCTGTTCTTGACCATTACTTTCTTGATTCTTGAGTAGTCTAACAATTGAAATGGAAACTCCTTTACATGTAATATGGCCATACATTTCTCAGACTCACTTATCAGGGGAACCGGTATATCTCTCTACAAACGTGAGGGACAAATCCCATCTTGACCACTCACATTCCTCTGCATGAAAACCACTAATCCCGATCGAAGCCTTTATCATCACCCGGTCAAAGGTGACTTTTGACTAGGTCAAAGATCAGCGACTCTCATGTAGGAATCCATGATGATCTAAGGTCAAAGGGCATTGTGACGTGGTTATACATGACATAAGCTTATGACTTAATCCATGTAGCCTTCTCATAGTGGGTCGGTCCAGCACCTTGTACTCTTACAAGTGCCTATGACTTTGATTCGTATCTCCATACCTCATCAAAGTCATACTGGTCTTATTTCATCTTTGCTCCCGCATAGATGATCGATTAGGGACATTTAGGACAATCTTTATGATATGTCCAAAGATACAGTCATCATAATAAACATGCAAATAATATGATAATAAAAAGGAGAAATACTTTAAATAACAATTGTGTTTGAAGTATAATGATTTGCCTCTAAGGCATAATTTCCAAAAGAATTGTGGCCCACCACTTATTTGTCGATATGTATTGTTGAACAATTTAATTCAGAGGATCGATGCTACAGTACTGACTTGATAATTGAATATTTCATACACTTCTTTTTATCTCTTGATTAATAATTTAGGACTCTTTAGTTAATAAATAATGGCTTTTATACTTATTTGGGCTTTGGGCCTTTTATTATATTTTAGCCATTTTTAATAATAAAATTCCAGTTTTACATTGCTTCACTATTCCTACCATAACTCTTGAACCAGACATCGGTTTTGCCTCATTTTTGTTTCATATTTCAGATGATTTAGAGAGCTACAATTCTTATGAAGACATGAAGGGAAAATTCGGACAAGAGGGCGGTCGATTTTGGAGCCGAAGTCATATTTTTAATTGGTCTCGAATTTGTAATTAAAGTCCATTTTTTATTATTTTCTGTTTTGGGCCTGAATTGTGGATTGGAACCCCATTTCGTTTTTCCATTTTAGGTTAAGTGTGGCAGCAGCCACAAACAGATTATTATTCACGTTTTTAGCTTTTGGTGGATCAAAATAGGAGTTTTCAAATTCTCTCAAGTGTTCTTCATGTTCTTCGTGTTCTTCATCTTTTCTTCTGTGTTTTGCTTAGCCATGCTTGGCTAAGTTTCTGTGGTTAACCCATGGATTGAGGGTTCCAAGAATCCAGAGGACATGCGCTTCATTCGGTAAAGTAATTTGTTTCTTTTTATTTTAATCGGATATGATTATAATTGCGGATTAGGTATTAGATTTAATACCTAGATTGATATCCCAAGGACATAGGTCGGACCGGGTTCTGAGAGATCGTTATGCGATCGCACAACGAGCTCGCCACGTGTTCGATTAAATGCTAGACGATCGTCTAGTCGAGGGAATAGCTGGACGAACATAGAGATCTCGGTTCGTCCAGAATCAATCACGAGTTTGGTTATTATCTTTTTGTCCGATGAAGGTTATGGAATCCCATTTCGGGTTAATCATTTTTAATCGATTGATCGTTTTTTAATCTATTTCTGCATCTGCATATTTCGTTCTGTTTTAGTTTAATTTCGTTTTTAATCTGTTTAAATCAAAAACCCCCAATTTGTTATTGTTCTAATCTGGTTACATTATACTGCAAATCTTTTTCTAATCTGGTTATTTTGGGAGATCACGGCAAATCTCTGTCATGACTTACTGTAGCATAATACTTACACTGGTCCCATGTTCTATTGTTTGCCGCACGCGTCTCTTAAATGTTGTTGATGGTACACTGGTTCACCTTGTGATAGACTAATTTATTTGAAAGGGTAAACATTTGGGCTGCCTCCCAATAGTGCTTGGTTTATAATCTTCAGCTTGTCTTGGTTATGATTTTAAATTCAGAGGATTGTAGGGATACTGACCATCCCCATGTGTTTATTCCCATCCCGGCAGATTCTGACTTCTTCCTTATAGGGTGATGTCGCCATACGATTCTGATGTGCCTTGCTGGGCCTTAGATATCCATCCTGGATCATGTCGATAGGGGGCATCTTGGTGCTCGGTACCATGTTGAGAACAAAACATTCTTCCGAGGCTTATGAGTAATGTAGAATTCTCAGAATTGAGAATGTTACATGGTCTCCATTGACTTGTATAGTAAGTTCATCTCTTTCAACATTGATTAATGTTCTGCCCGTTGCCATAAATGGCCTTCCTAGAATTATTGGGACCTCTCAATCCGCTTCATAATCCAGTAGAATGAAGTCCACCAGGAAGATAAACTTGTCTACCTTGACTAATATATCTTCAATTTAGCCTTTTGGTTGGACAATGGATCTAACTGCCAGTTGCAGAGTTACCGTAATGGGCCTCGCTTCTCCGGCTGCCAGCTTCTTAAACACAAAAATTGGCATTAGATTAATGCTGGCACCTAGATCACATAGTGCCTTTTGGCAGTATTTGAGGCCAATGGCACAAGTGATTGTAAAATTGCCCGGATCTTTTAGCTTTAAAGGCAATATATTCAATAGTAACATACTGCTTTCCTTGGTCACGGCTACCATTTCGAACTCACCTAGCCGCCTATTCTTTGACAGGATGTTCTTCATAAATTTCACACAGCTAAGCATCTGCTCCAGCGCTTCCACCAGAGGGATGTTGATATGCAGTTGCTTTAGCATGTCCAGGAATTTTTGGAACTGCTTCTCTTAATTGTGCTTTTGGAGTCTCTGTGGAAAAGGTGGAAGTTGCTTTAAGACTCATGAAGGTCATGGGTCAGATGCATGTTGTGATGTTGATGCTGTAGCATCGCGCATCACTTTCGATACACGAACATTTGGCATGACATATGTTGAGAATACTGCAGCATGGGATATAATATCCTTTTGCTGAAGAATTGATGGGTGCTGATCTGATTCATTAGTGTCTTCAGTGGCTTCTCATCCTTTCTTTGTTTGGCCTAATATTGGCTCAGCGTCCTCGATAAGCCTTTTTGAAACCTTCATTGGTTCCACATTCTTTCCGCTTCTTAGTTCAATGGCCTTGACCTGTTCTTTTCCATGGTTCCTAGAGACTTCAATGTTGCTAGGCAGAGAGCCTGATGGTTTGTTATTGAGTGCTGTAGCAAGCTGCCCAACTTGGTTTTTGAGATTCTGAAGGGATACTTGCTAGCTTTATATGATGGCGTCTTTCTTGGCCATATACTCCTTGAGTAGGCTTTCGATGGAAGATTGAGGGGCTGAGTCAGTGCCTTTTTGCCTTGCTTACTGATTGAACCCTGGTGGATTCGATGATCTATTGGAGTACGAAGGGCCTGTTGAGGGACCAGTAAGTGGTTGATTCTGAGATGTCCATGAAAAATTCGGATGTTGCCTCCATCCTGGGTTGTACGTGTTGGAGTATGGGTTGTTGGTATTGCCGCCCTTGTTGTAGTTGTTCACATAATTGACAAACTTAGGGTTAACAGAACATTGAAAGTAGGAATGCTCTCCACCATGTACACACAGGCTACTTGTGCAGGTTACAATGACGAGGTATTATTAAGGAAACTTATTGACTTGATCATATTGGTTAGTGAAGACACTTGAGTAGCAAGAGCTGTCATTACATCAAGTTCATGAACTCCTGCTACTGGTCTAGAAGGAGGGAGTCGATTTGCCACTACAAAAAAAATGAGGATTTGTAGCAGTTAAAATGGTGTGTTTGTAGTGGTTTTTACCGCTACAGATGCTATTAGTAGCGATTAAACAAACGGCTGCAAAATACACCGTTGCAAGCTGTTTTGTAGTGATTAAAATAACTTGCTACTACATATAGCGAAACAGCTACTGACACTGTAGCAGTTTAACCCTAACGCTACTATATGAGGATGGGATGACATCGTGTATGAAGTATCGGTAGTGGTCGGTAAACTGCTACAATACGAAAATAACAAATTTTGTAGCGGTTAGTAAGCGCTACTATATATATCACAAAATTTTGTAAAAATGGCGGAAACACATTGTAGTGGTTGACATCACATCACCACTACAAAATTTAGTGTAGCGGTTATATAACCGCTACAACATATTCCTGCCAATTGTTTTGCAAAATATTTTGCTGCCTTTTTTCCCCCATATTTGTAACAGTTTGTGTAGTGGTTATGTGACCGCTACAACATATTCCTGCCATTTTTTCTGCAAAATGTTTTTTTTTTCACATTTTTTTCAATATTTCTAATGGTTTACAACCGCTACAAAATAATGGATACATTTTTATGTTATACTTTTTAGGGGTTATATAACCGCTACAAAGGAATAATTTTTTTTTGAAAAAAATAAAAAAGCTGGTTTAGATTATTTTATTAATTAACTAAAAGTTGTAATAAAAAAGATTTATAATTTTTTTAAAATAAATTAATATTAAAATATGATATTTGATTATATATCGTTATTATATAAGTGTAAAAAAAATGGGAGTGTGTAGGTATAATAACAACTAATTATGATTTCATTTAAATAATATTTAATTCTGGAATAATGTACGTTTAAGTGGAAAGAAAGTTGAAGAATATTCGTAATGTTGAGGATTTAAAAAAATTAGTATCACAAAGTTAGAAGAAAAATAAATATTTCGATAATCATCATATTTGATCCGGTTAAATAGCACTTACCTCTTCAAACACTTAACCTCTATGAGAAAACGTGTGTAGAAAACGAAACTGAAGCATATTAAATGAGTTTTGGTAGGGTATTTATATTGATTTCTATGCAACAATTTGTAGCAGTTGAGATAACGTTTGTTGTAGTGGTTTAATTTAGTAGCGGTTATGTATTTAGTAGCGGTTGATTTTATTTTATAACTATTTTAAAACTGCTACAAAGCCTAGTATGGTTTTTTTTTTTAAAAAAATAGAAGATTACAGATTAAATCGTAAGCATAAATTTTTCTTTTTTATCTCAATCTTCATCGCCATCCCTACAAAAAAAGTATGGAGAAAATGTTACTTGTGAGTTTAATATGTTTGAACACAAATTAAACTTTAGTTAAATGTTATTATTTCATAAAGCGTATATTAAAAAACATACCGAACTGTAAGTACATTGTCATTGTCGTCTGGAAAGAAGTTTTCAAAACTGGCAGGCTGGAACGACTTGCTCTTGTAGGTGATGTTATCACTATCGCCCATGTCGTAAAGGTTTTGAGGCTTTAAGAAAATTCTAATCCCTGTGCCTCTCATCGGCGACATAATAAACCTAATGTACCTATGTGGCAAGAATATATGGCTCGTCATCTTTAGACTGACCGGTGTGAATAGGTTGGGAGAAATTCACTAATGTGATGCCTAAGTCGTTAGTCGTGAGTCCTCAGGACGTTGTTGTATTCGCCCACAAACACTTGAACAGCGTCACGGTGAAACGGCCTTGGTAAATTATTTTTACCACATCAAGCAACTATCCATAATACGGGTCGTCACCGAACTGCATGTTCCCGTTACTGCTGCTCGCATAACTCCTTGTCTCAAACGTGCCATAAACACCCGAGTTTTGGGTCAACAATCCCTGATCTCGTGAAACAGTGCAAAACTTGAAACCATTGACATTGTATGCCATAAATCTTTAGGCATGGTCAAGCGGGCCAAGTGCGAGAGCTCTGAATTCTGGTCAGTACGGGTTGTGGTTATTCAATATTCTCCTTGTAAACCAACCCGAGAATTCTCTGTGGACCTTTCTATCAATTTCGGAGGATGTCTGTGAATGGATCCTCAGTTGACGCTTCACATGACTCCTAAATTCCCTGTAATTAAACAAGCGATAACGATCAAGAAATTTAAGTATCAAATGTGAGGAAATATATAGGATAACATATATCTATGTGCAATCCTTACTGAAGGTACGGTTCAACTTTAGTACAATTAATCAAGACATGTCTATGTGCTTGAAACTTCTCAAGTGCCATTGTTTGAAGTTCTCACTTCCGCGAACTGGTTTACCAATACGAGGGATTAGCAACTCTATTAATGATGGCTCTAGCTCTGGCTCAGGACAATCGTCTACACGAGGCGGTCGGTTGAAAGACGTTTCAATGTCATCAAAGTACCTCGAACAAAAATACAAGACCTTATTCCCCATATAACCTTTTGCTATTGATCCTTCAGGCTACGTCTTATTCCTCATGTAAGATTTCAGTTTCCCAAGAAACCAATAAAGTAAAGAGGGGAAAATGTCGATATATCAATGCTAAAATGTGCGACAAGAAAGTAATGTTGAAGTAATTAATTTTAAATGAGTACATTTCAATAGGATGCATCCATCGGTAGTGAGCTGGGCCAACAAGCTTTGTTTCATGAACAAGGTGTACTGTCAGGTGAACCATCACTGTGAAAAAGGATGGAGGAAAGATCATCTCCAAATGACACAGTGTAAGCATGATTTTCTGTTGCAGCTGGTCAAGCTCCATCATGATCAAAACCTTGGAACATAACTTCCGGAAGAAAGAACACAGCTTGACCAAAACGATGGACACAACGAGAGGCAGAGTATTTTTGATGGCCATTGGAACTAACTGCTGCACAGGCACATGTGAGTCGTCACTCTTTAGCCTCACAACCTTTTGAGCCTGCACGTCAACACATCGTGAGATGTTGCTTGAATACTCGTCAGAAACTTTTATTTTCTTCAACGTCGCGAGGAAGATTTCCTTATTCGGTTTTGTCAGGGTGAAATTTGCCGGTTGAAATCTGTCATGTTCATCCGGCTACACGTCTGAATGAACTCCCATGTCCCGTAAATCATTCCTCACTTCAAGATGATCTTTTGACTTGCCTTGTTCATTTAGAATTGTGAACAACACATTGTCGCAGACATTTTTTTCAATGTGCTTGACGTCCAGACTGTGTCGAAGCAAATTATATTTCCAAGTGAAGAAGTCGCTTATCTTTCGCCATTGCTGGGGCGCAGAACCAGAAGCCCTGACAGTCTTTGTCCTGGCCTTTATTGGATCGTCTCTTTTTCCATACTCAAATTCAACATCCTGTAGCTAATCTATGATTTCTGCACCAGATAAATTTTGGGGAGATCTTTTTTTTCCTGTTGCCCATTGAAATGATTGCGTTGCAACCTAAATTGGTGTGTACCGTCGAGAAACCTACGATGACCCATGAAGCACCACTTGCGATTGTAGGGAAAGCGCACTAAGATAGAGTCAAAATTGCAAGCTGGACACGTAAGGTCGGTATGCACATTCCACCCGGATAACGTTCCCAGGCTAGGAAAGTCACTTATCATCCACATCAAGGCCACATGCAAGTTGAACAGTATCTTCTCGTGCGCGTCATACATCTCGATGCCTACATTTCACAACTCCACCAACACCGCAATAAGCGGTTGGAGATACACATCGATGTCATTTCTCGGTGCCTTTTTTCCTGGAATGATCATAGAAACAATATCGGAGCATTGTTTCTTACACATCCAAGGGGGCAAGTTTTAGAATATCAAGACAATTGGCCATATACTATAGCTTGTGCTAAGATTCTCAAATGGATGAAAATCGTCGGTCACCAAAGCAAGACGAACATTTCTAGGGTCCGCTGTGAAATCTGGAAAGTCTGAGTCGAATGCTTTACATGCTTTAGCATCTGTGGATGTCTAAGTTTACAATCTTCATTCTTGTCAGCTTCATGCCACCTCATATGCTCAACTGTCTTAGACGACATAAACAATCTTTGTAAGCGAGGTTTTAAAGGAAAGTACCTGAGAATCTTTACAGGTTTTTTCTTCTTCTTTTCCCCCTTCCAAACTATCCTGAACCTCGAAGTGCACTTCTTACAAGTCTCCCTGCGAGCATCCTCTCCCCAATAAAGCATACAATCGTTGGGGCATGCATCAATTTTTTTGTAGTTCAAGCCTAATATGTTAATTATATATCTACTTGACCTCGTAGAAGGTTGTAGGAATGTCCACGTTAGGGAAAGCATCTCATAGTAGTTCCAGCAACATCGACATTGCCTTATTAGTGATTTCACACAAGCACTTGATATGGTACAATTTGATCAAGAAAGTTAATTTGGAGTATTTCTGACAACCTTAATACAAAGGACGATCACTCTAATTCATCAGGCTGAAAAATTCTTGAACTGCATCATTCTTAAAGAAAACAGGTTTTGCACCCTGAACTTTTGTCGTGAAGTTGTCATCTTGAAAACCAAAAGCATCACGAACTGCTTCATCAACCGAATCATCTTGATCTACTTAATTTCCTACTTGTGAGCTTCGAGGAAGATGATCCTCATATCTCATACCACGTTTCTTACCATAAACTCCCAAGAATGTATATTCTTCCGGGAAAGGCTTCAGAAGAAGATGTTCCATAGAACCTTCTTGTGTATGCCGCTTCTTAAACTTGCATCGACAACACGGGCACACGATCTTGCCATTAATGCTAGCACGAGAGAAGGCCAAATCTAAGAAAGTGTTCAATCCCGCTAAATATATGAGAGAATTGTGCGGCAACTTGATCCATGACTTATCCATATGTAGTAAACAAAGCTAGGATAGAATATAGATGAAGAGAGAATGTTTAATTATCTTCACAGCAGTTGAGGTCCTTAAATACAACATTGGATAATTTGTAGCAGTTCAAAAACCGCTACACTAATCGCTACAAATATAAAATACTATTTGTAGCAGCTTTTCAACTACTACACACACCGCTACAAAATTGAATTTCAAATTGAATAAAATCCCATCAAAGTTTCAAGGCGGTTAATAAACCGCTACATTAACTGCAACAAAATGTGAGCCGTTGGACATTTGTAGCCATTTATTGTAGTAACCACTACAAAACTCTGGCAGTCTTTTATTCAGTTTGAAATTCAAATTTGTAACGTCTTTGTGTCATATGTTAGTAGCGGTTTGTATACGTTAACCGCTACAAAAGTTAAATTTAACTATTTTAAAGTTAAAAAAATATATTTTTATTCACTAAATATTAATTCCATTATTTATTTAACAATATCTATTTTTCTATTCTATTTAAGTATAATAAATTTATTTCACTAAATATATTTTTCAAGGACATTTGTTATATATTATAAGTAACATTAATAAACTAATATAAATGAATTTAAGTATTAAAAATTGTACTCCAATGTCAAAAACCAACTAAAATAAAAGATAACAAATATTGTAAACAAATAAAATTGTTAAAAAACCAATTTTTTTTAAAAAGATAACAACTATTTTAAGTACACAAAATGTGTTTACAAATATAAATAAAAACTAACTATTAGGAGCCTGATGATTAGGTCCTTTCTCAGGGGGCTATTTGAGGGGGAACTGTCTCAGGGGGCAGGATCAGTGTGCGCACTAGCAGAGGTCACAACTCCCTCGTCATCAGCATCAAGACGTGGAGGGGGAGGCTTGTAGCTGAACGTAGGGGGAGGCGGGGGAGGTGGAAACTGCCTTTCAGGAATCATCTCTATCAAGCCACCGGCAACAGCATCCCAGCTCTACCTCTGCTGAGCGTACCTACTCTCGGCTTGGTCCTGCATATGCCTAGTAGTCTCTTGAGTCCTGACGTCAACCTTCTCGGCAACCTGCTCGGCAATCATCGCTTGAACCCCCTTCGTTGTCAGCCTTCTCGAGCCAGAGGTTTTGGCCTCAAAGGCAAAGTTCTTACCGTAGACCATGTTAGGCCTAGCACCTAGCCCTATACCCCTAATGTGGCCAGGATGCTCGACTTGGCACACAACAGCTTTCAATGGGCCGTAGGACCCATAAACCCTTGTGACTCCGGGGGCTGCGACGCTTGCAGCTCTGGCTAGTTATGCTCAATCCGCTCCTGGCGCACACATTTCATAAAACATTAATAAAACATTTAATTTAATTTAAATATATTAAATTGACTATATAAATAATTTTTTTGTAACTTACTATCATCTCTCTCGCGCCTCGAGGTCACCATCCTATCACGGTGTCTATGGGTGTATGTGAACAGCTCCCCATAGTCCATCTGATGGTTCTCCTCCTGAGCCTTCGTTTGTTGAAAGAATTAAAAGAATATAAACTTTGTTATTTAAAATATAAATAAATAAATAAATTAAACATAAAATTAATTAAACAATATAACATACCATTCACGTGAGAGGTCACAAGCAAACGTCTTGGATCCTGTCGTGTGATGGATCCTATGCTGTTCCCGGCTTCTGGTGTTCCTCTAGGACAGAGCCTACAAGGAGGAGCAAATAAAACGTTAAGTGAAATTAATTTAAACTATTAATTAATTTAAATAAAATTTAAACCATAAATTAAGTGAAACTATATTTAAACAAAAAATTAATTTAAATTATTAAATAATTTAAACTATAAATTAAGTTAAGCTAGATTTCAACTAAATGTAAACTATTTTTAACTAAATTTAAACTATTAATTAATTTAAACCAAAATGTTAACTATAAATTAATTTAAACTATATTTATATTTTAAACTATATTTAAACTATAAAAGAATTTAAAATATTAATTAATTCAAACAAAATTTAAACTATAAATTAAGTTAAACTATATTTAAACTATTAATTCATTTAAATAAAATTTAAACTTTAAATTAAGTTAAACTATATTTCAACTAAAAATTAATTTAAACAAAATTTAAACTATAAATTAAGTTAAACTATATTTCAAAATAATTTAAACTATTTTTTTTAACTAAATTTAAACTATTAATTAATTTAAACCAAAATGTTAACTATAAACTAATTTAAACTATATTTATATTTTAAACTAATTTAAACAAAATTTAAACTAGAAATTAACTAATTATTAAAAAATAAACATACTTGTCCTCTAGACTTTTCTTTGTATTGAACAAAACCCGCACAATCATTTGGGTCGACGCCGTCTGGGACGCTTTTGATTAGCTGCTGCAAAGGAATCGTCCCATCTCCATTCGCCTTGGTGTAGAGACGACCCCTTCGGTTCTTCCAGCCGTCCCCTATCTTCAGCAGTGCGTACCTCTTCATGTGGCCTCTGTGACGCCCTTACTTAATACGCCTTTATTTACCAGAGTTATAGCGCACATGCATTGAAATAGTTTGGACGACTTTATTGCAGAATAAAACTTTCTTAAAATAACATAGTTTGAAAACATGAAGATAAATTTTTTGCAATTCGAATCTATCCCATAGTGGGATGTTAATACATTAATCCAAAATAGACAAATGATAAACGATAAAATACAGTCCATCTACTCATATTTTTTCCAAAAAGTTTCTTCTGTTGTAACCCTTATAGCTGCATCTTTCCTCTTGATCAGGATCCACTACCTGTCTCTTTCATGCGATCTGGAGTTCAAATGAATGAACCCCAGGGAAACATTTAATCTTATATGCAAGTATGAAATATAAATGACAACATATCACATGTTAAGCATAGAATAATTCACAGTAAACAAGTTACACAATAACTGCAGTTATCGGCCAAGGACCGCAACCCTTTAGGACACGCATCCCTATTTTAGGACATGCAACCCTATGGGACACGCACACTACTACAAAAATGCTAAAAGACGACCTAAATAAGACCCAATTAACGTCCCTTTGCGAGGGACGTCTTGGAGGGTAGAGGAAAATTTTGAATTTGGCGACTGATCTTAAATAAGGTCGCCTTATTAAGGCGACTGATTTAAGATTAGATCGCCTTTATTAAGGTTAATAAGGCGACCTGATTAATATTGAGTTCGCCTTAAAGGCGACCTAATTTGTAATCAGGTCGCCTTATTAAGGTTAATAAGGCGACCTGATTAATTGAGTTCGCCTTAAAGGCGACCTGATTTGTAATCAGGTCTTCTTATTACTTACATTAAGGCGATTCGATTGTAATTTCAGGTTGCCTTAATGAGTTCATAAGGCGACTCGATCATTAATTCAGTCGCCTTATGAGAACTAAAGCGACGATTTCAAAATCGGGTCGCCTTTGTTGAGTTTTTTTTTTTTTAAATATTAGCTACATTTTAATTTTTCCTCATACATTATTCTTGGTAACAATGAGATAGGAGATTAGCTACCAAGTTTTGGATCATATCAGTGTAGTAAAATCTGAAGTAAAATAATACAGTAAACTTGGAAAGACACAAACTAGACAATAACACCAAACTTGGAAAGACACAAACTATCAATAGGATTACAACTATGAGATATCTACCAAGTTTTTTGCATCAGCCAGAAACCACCAAGCAACACAAGAATCACACTAACACAATACATAAAATAATGAGATAGGAGATATCTAGCTACCAAGTTTTGGATCATATCAGTGTAGTAAAATCTGAAGTAAAATAATACAGTAAACTTGGAAAGACACAAACTAGACAATAACACCAAACTTGGAAAGACACAAACTATCAATAGGATTACAACT
This sequence comes from Acacia melanoxylon, assembly GCA_019022615.1. Classification (NCBI taxonomy): domain Eukaryota; kingdom Viridiplantae; phylum Streptophyta; class Magnoliopsida; order Fabales; family Fabaceae; genus Acacia; species Acacia melanoxylon. The sequence goes on from JAFJYJ010000010.1 coordinate 10,600,466, forward strand.
ATGAGATATCTACCAAGTTTTTGCATCATCGACCCGAAACCACAAAGCAACACAAGAATCACACTAACACAATACATAAAATAATGAGATAGGAGATATCTAGCTACCAAGTTTTGGATCATATCAGTGTAGTAAAATCTGAAGTAAAATAATACAGTAAACTTGGAAAGACACAAACTAGACAATAACACCAAACTTGGAAAGACACAAACTATCAATAGGATTACAACTATGAGATATCTACCAAGTTTTTTGCATCGTCGTAAAAACCACCAAGCAACACAAGAATCACACTAACACAATACATAAACACAATATATAACACCAAACTTGCATATTTTGAACAGAGACAAAACATCAAATAGATACAAATGAACAACAAAGTAGCAAATTTGAATCACTAACAAAATAACATACTAATCATGCTCACTACTAACTAGGCTATGTGTTGAAGAAGATGTCTAGCTATCATGTCTCGAACCGAATCGATCTCATCCCGCGAGTACGGATCCCTAGTACCCATAAACCGTAAATTGGAAAACGTGGAATAAGATAAACCAATTAAGTGAAGGAAATAATTAACAACTCAAGTAAACAACAAAAATTCAATAAACTTGAGAATCACAGCGATTACGTACTTTTTGAAAATTTTGAACACGTCCGTCGGTAACGATGGATTGCATCCAATTCATAACGTAATATCCGCACTCGGTGCTCCCTGGTTGTTGATGGCACTATAAATCAAAGGAAAATTGTTAAAAACGAATAAAGGCATATCGAAAGCTACTGTGTCAATGAAATAACTTGAATTGAAACTACTCACCGTCGGTTTATACCACCTCGGTCCACCCTGCTCTTTTGCATTGATAAGCCGTCTATACGTCTTGAGGCCCCTATCATTAAAATGGAAATTAAAGACATGTTAAACCATTCATTTAAAAAAAGAATCGATGATTCGACAAAAATGTACTTACTCGGCAAACATGGTTTTGATATCCTCGTTTGGAGTGCCACCTACCGAATCGAACCAATAACGGGAGTTCTTTCCAGGACAAACAACACACGGTGTCCAATGACCCCTACAACATATACGTATTAATATTAAATTAAGATAAGAAAGCAATTTATTCACAAAAATCTTATATAGACAAAACAAAAGTACGCACCTTTCATGTATTGGCGCTAGATAACAAGACGATTCTTCGTCGCCCATTGTTAAACCAATATAAATTGACCTCCTGGGTAACGTATTACGAGCCGAAGCCGTGCATCTAGGACATAAGTTTCCATACGAACCCGCTCGCTTTGTGCCGGCGCATAATTCATGCAGATACTATGAAATGAAATGATAAATGTTATTGAAAATATTAAACAAAAACAAGAGTACTAACATAATTAAAGGGTTAAAAAAACTTACAGATTGCAAGTTGAAGAAACCGTATATCTAAACAATCCATCGTCAAAAACTCGTCAAATCTTTCTTGTCAAATGTTATCGGATATGTCTTTTCCGCATTGACAATTCCGGAGGCATCTCGCAAGCTTATAAGGCCGATGTCCTTGTACAACTCTCGCATGTTTGTGCTAAGTAGGGAAATAAGCCCGCAGCTTGTTCATCCTATGAAAACATAAAAAACATATTATGAGTGAATGAGCAATATAATGAAAATCAATCGGGAAACAACTCATACTCAATCATCTATGTATTTCCTACCATCGGAGGTGTCGTCCCCATCTCAATAAGATGAGCCGGCCAAAGGATGAACCATGTGATGGCGCGCCTAGTATGGTAACCTCTCGTCATCAATCGGGACGGCTGTCTCTTCTTCTTCCCTCTCGCACACTCGTCACAGTCACCCGACGTTGGGATTCGGAATTTGCTTGCCGTGGTGTTTGTCTTGTTCGGGTAAACAAGACCATCGGCAACAATCCGCCGGTGTGGGTCATCCAAATATAGAGTGCAAGGTATACCTCCCTTTGGAGTGTGAGACGGCTCGCCAATATGTACCTCTGGAGGGGGAGAAGGTCCGCCAATAGGTACCTCGGAGTGTGAGACGGCTCGCCAATATGTACCTCTGGAGGCTGAAAAATATCCTTGCTACTGGGGATCCTCGGGGATTCGTCGGTTGTACGTTACGTTGCCGTTGTACCATAGCTTGCATTTCACCCCGTAGTTGTGCCATAACCTCATTTACGAGGTTTGCTCGAATTCCGCTTCAAGCTCCCGATGGCTCTCTTCGGCATACAAACGTGAACGCCGTCCGAAATATTTTGCGACACTAACTCCCCTCGTCTCCCCTCGAACAGCATCAAGGTAATCCGGCTTCCCAATAGCCGTCGACAAAATGTCTTGCCGTGTACCTGGCGTGAATGAGCCTTGGCTGCTCTACTGCTCAAGTTCATCCTGTACCATAAGATTTTTCATAAATAATAACTAAACTCTTATAGTATGAAACAACTGAGGCTATTTAATACTTCTAATTTAACTACTTACAATCTTTGAGGCAACCTCAAAGCAACATCTTCATTGATGTATTTGTCACCCTTCATTCTCGCAGCTTTCCATTTCTTGTGACGAGGAGGACGCTCGGGGGCCGGATAGCGGTGGAAGGATCGGATTGGGAAGCTTCCTTCATTCATTCGCCGTAGCTCTTCCTCCATCATCTTTCGTTCCAGCTTTTCGTAGCCACCTCTAGACAAGCAATGCGGATACTTATTTTTCGCTTGCCTCTCTCTATTGGCTTGGCTTGTTTCCCGTGACACGAATTCAAACAAAACCGATCGTACGAATTCAAGTAGATTCAAATTAAAGATAAGATATGAGAAATTTTACCGTAAATTCGGGATTCCGCCGGACGCCACAAACTCCCTCCGGTCCTCCGGAGAAATGAAGTCATAGGTCATACATGGATCCTCGTCCCTCTTTGGCCCGCGAATATACTTTTTTGTCGCCTTGTTCTTAAAATCCTTCCAACGGAGACGAACTTCGCCCATCCAATGCTTGTTCATGGCCTTAGTGTTAGGGACATCAAATGTTTGCTTTGCAAGGTGAAAGAGAATATATGAAAGAAATCAAGTAATAAGACTAAAGATACAAATGCAGATATATCGAAAGTGAGATACCAAAATCGTGTCCAAATCAACTCCTTCGTCTTCTCAGAACGAACTTCCAAGCCGAGTAAACAATACGCACTTTGCTTCGAGCCATATAGCCTAAATAGCTAATGAAGTCGTCTTCCTCTCTCGCCAACCGGATTCATATTTTCATCGAACTCCACATGCAAGCCTCTTTTTTTCGATGTCACGGCGAGCAATTAGCGCACCCATGTGTGTGTGCTACCTCTCCCCTTTCTCACAACGGGCATATCAACCCTATCTCCCGATGACTCGTCTGAGCTAGACATATTCTTGTTCATCAAAGACCACAAAAATTTATGTTAGCTAGGTTTTTAAATAATAAACAAATTAATAAAATGAACCAACATGTTAAACGACCACAAAAAGAACATAGTAGTTAAACAAATCATTTCGTAACCGAAGATCTTACTTTACATGGTTTCCCATATTCCTTCACAATGATCCTTTCTTGCAGCATATTCTTCATCATCTACCAATTCAACTTCACGTGTTGTAGGTGGATTTGTCTTTGAAAGGAGTGTATCGTCAAGGTTCAAGGATTCTTCACCATACTTGTTTTTTACTTTGAAGTATAATTGACATTTCTTTATTTTCGTGGTCTCGTAACATAAAACACTTGTTTCGCCCGACTTGCTAAAATGAATGGCTCATCTCTATGACCAAGTCTTTGAAGATCAAGCGAGACAAATCCAAATTTAGGATCTATTACAACAACATTATTGCTAACCCACTTACATTTCAATAAAGCAACTTTGAACTTGTTGTAGCTGATCTCCCATATTTCTTCGATCACTCCATAATAGGCCATTGATGCTAACACCGGGTTTTTGTCTTTCGAACTCGAAAAGTGCATGGATTCAGCTTCAACCATCACCCCACTATTTTGCACAAAGACTTCGTCTGTCATCTTGGTCTTTTTGTGTAGAAAGAATATCCGTTTACATCGTAATCGCTCCAAGTGATGACACGAAAAGAAGGCCCCTGTGCTATCCACTCGATTGTATATCGACACTCCGGTCTCGTGCAATACCTTCTCACCGAACCACTTTATGAACGTCTTCTTTTGCTCATTCGCTATCTCGCATGTCACTCTTCCTTGGATTCATATTCTTCAAACTCTTTCTGTGTTCATTAATGTATGGTTGAACTTCTTCCGTATTATTCAAGATGTATAGGTGTGCTTGCAACACCTCTTCACGAGGCTTATTCTTCAGTTTGATTCCTCGAGTTCTCGCTTATCCCCTCGTCATGCTAAGATTGTATCGTCGGCCCTGATAGATAATCTTTGCAGAACTCCATAGCCTCTTCAACTACATATCTCTCAACTATTGAGGCTTCCGGCCGATAAGGGTTTTTAGAATACCCTTTTAAGATCTTCATGTATCGCTCGAAAGGGTACATCCACCTTAGGTAAACTGGACCGCAGAGTCTTACCTCCCTTACCAAGTGCACTATCAAGTGCACCATGATATAAAAAAAAGCAGGAGGGAAATGCATCTCTAGTTGGGACAAAATAATATAACCCTCATTCTCCAATTCATCCAACTTTTCAATGTCAATGACTTTGTTGCGTATAGCATTGAAGAAAATACTCAATCTTGTTATAGTGGATCGAACTTCATCTTTCATAATGCCTCTTATAGCTATTGGTAGTAGTTGTTGCATCAACACATGATAATCATGGGACTTCATTCCCACTAACTTCAAATCGTTCATTGAGACACACTTTCTCAAATTAGAAGAATATCCTTGTGGCACCTTAATGTCATATAGACATCCACACAAACTTTTCTTCTCCGCTTTTGATAGTGTATGAGTTCTTTGGCTCCTTGTATGCCCTCTTACCATCTTCCATTACTCGTGGATGTAACCGTTCTCTTATTCCCATATCAACCAGATCTAGTCTCGCACTAATTCCATCCTTAGTCTTCCCCGGTATGTGCAAAAGAGTACCGACAAGGCTATCACAAACGTTTTTCTCCACATGCATCACATCAAGACCGTGTCTCACATCAAGACTACGCCAATATGGAAGATCAAAGAAAATTGATCTCTTCTTCCATATATTCTTCTCACTCGTCTTCCTTTGCTGCTTACCCAATATGACATTGATATGTTTCACCCGACTATAAATGTCCTCTCCGGTTAATGCCTTTGGAGCCGTGCTCTGCTCCGGTAAGTCGTTAAAACGATTTCTTAACTTACGATATGGGTGGAACCGATGAAGAAACCTCCTGTGACCGAGGTAGACCGTCTTTTTTCCGTGCTTTAGTTGATGGAAGTTTGTGTCTGCTTTACATATTGGACATGATTTATGCCCCTTCACACTGTATCCTGACAACTTTCCGTATGCAGGAAAGTCATTTATCGTGGTAAAAATCATTGCGCGCAACTTGAAGTGCTCCTTCTTATATGCATCAAACACATCTACGCCTTCCTCCCACAACTTCTTCAAATCCTCAACCAAAGGCACCAAGTACACATCGATATTGTTCCTGGGTTGTTTTGGTCTAGAAATCATCATAGAAAGCATCACATACTCGCGTTTCATACATAGCCAGGGAGGTAAGTTGTATATTACAAGGAGAACCGGCCATGCACTATGGGTGCTTTGCTAAGAGTTCGATACGGATTGAAGGCATCCGTACAAAGCCCTAGCCGAAGGTTTCTTGGCTCACCGCCAAATTGAGGGAACATTTCGTCTATTTTCTTCCATTGCGGAGAGTCAGCCGGGTGCCGAAGATATTTTCCATCGGATATTCTCTCATCAGAATGCCATCTCAACTTCTTCGCCGTTGCTTCACTAGTAAACAGATGCTTAAACCATGGAATTATTGGAAGATACCACAATGCCTTCAAAGGTTGCCTTTTTGTTGTCTGCTCTCCAGAAACACTAACTTTCTTCACTTTGTATCGTGAAGTTTTACACTTCGGACAATTGCGAGGCCTTCGTACTCGTTTCGTACAATATGCGTCATTAGGGCAACTGTGTATCTTTTTATACTCCATACCCATCATAGACAAGATTTTCTTGGCGTCATACATACGATTTGGAAGTACATTATCATCTGGCAACATATCACACAACAATTCAAGCAGCGACGTGAAACTGCTATCGGTCCACCCACATGTTGCCTTTAAGTTGACCAAATGTAAGGTCGCAGTCAACCGTGTATACTTAGTACACCCAGGGAACAAAGGTGTCTCTGCATCACTCCGCACGCTTTCATATTCACCTGATTGTGCAAAAGATTCTGCTTCAACATCATTAATCATTTTCTCCATTCCATCATCATCATCTACCTCAACTTTATTTGCGTGGGACGCACCGGTACTTACTTCCTCACCATGCCATATCCACGTTGTGTATCGAAGGTGTATTCCATCACAAAGTAGGTGGTCCCTTATATCAAGCAATAACCCTTCGACTCCCATTTAAACAATTAACACATGGACAATAATACATCCCATTTTTTGTGGCCACATTCCTTCTAGCAAATTCAATAAACTCTTCCACCCCATTCTCATATTCTTTACTAGTTCTCAACGCATTCATCCAACTATGACCCATTTTATTACCACCTACGACATTTCCAACAATCAAGTTCATGTCAATTTCAAGAACGGCATGCTTTCTTTTAAGGAAATTTTGCAGCAAAGATTTCCCCTTAAAAGTAAGACATCCCAAAATTTCAATAACAACCAATTTCAGCTTAATTCAACAAAACTTACTAACTATAAAAAGGACGGGGGTCGGGGGAGTCGGGGGTTAGGGGACGGGGCCCGGACGGGGGTCCAAGCAAGAAATACATACATAGGATATAAAGTGTATCACTCGGCTCACCTACATAGGGGTTCTTTTTCACTCAATTCACTTGCTCACCGCCCTACCATAGAGCAAGAATTAAAGTAGGAGCTCCACACTAGAAATGAACGTCACGGCATGAAGGCACAAATGTAGGTACCAAGCATAGTATCATCATCAAATTGCATCCAATCTAAGCTAATTACCACTTAACTAGCATTATCAAAGTAAGATCAAGTCTTTTCAAGCCTAGGCATATCAATAACATAGCATCACCTCAAACTAGCAACTTGCACAAGAAAAAGTTCTTTTATTTCTCTCAAAATTGTTCATTTTTTTTTAAAAAAATCAAAATAATGCATGCAACAATGTAGACACATTATTAAAAACCAAAATCAAAACAAGAAAAATCCAAAATGCCCATTCCCAACACCTAGTAACAGAAACCAACCGAAAAAATAAAGGCAAAGAGCAAGGAAAAGGAATAGCTACAAAATCTCATATATGATGCAAGAAGTGGAAAAAGGAAGACGAAGAAACTAAGTGACGCCTTCAGAGAGTTTACCTTTAGAGAGATCGTCGGAGAAGGTGTGGGACGCGCCGGAAACAGAGAACAAGAGCCGACGGACGCCGCGAAGAGGGAAGACGGAGGAGACGGTGGTGGCGACGGAGGAGACGATCGGCTGCGAAAAGGGGAAAAATGACGGGGTGCCGTCAGAGGGAAATGACGAACGCGTGAAGGGTTGTTTTTTTTAACAATAACGATCGAACACTAACGAACCATGAAAGCGGGGGCTCGTACCTTTAGAGATCGTCGGAGAAGGTGGGGGACACGCCGGAAACGAGGGAAGACGGAGGAGACACGGTGGTGGCCGCGGAGGAAATACGAATGATAGGTTTTTTTTTTAACACAAACAAACGAAGGGTTTATCGCGGCTTTTGGGTTTTTAAATGAAAATTGGCGACCTGATTAAAAAATCAGGTCGCCAATTTTGTATAAGTGGCGACCTGATTTCAATTTTCAACTATTGGCGACCTGATTTTAAATCAGGTCGCCACGTTTGGATAATTGGCGACCTGATATTCAATTAGGTCGCCAATTTTTGACAATTGGCGACCTGATATTTAATCAGGTCGCCAATATTTGAAAATTGGCGACCTGATTTCTAATCAGGTCGCCAATTTTCACCAATTTTTACGCCAAATTTATATCATGGCGCCAACAAAAAATTCTCCAATATTTCCCTCTGGCGCCAAATTATTTGGCAGATTTTAGACGTCCGAAAAAACATTAGAACGCCAAAAATCAATTTTAGAAGTCCTAAACAATAATTCAGGACGTTGAACACTCATTTTTCTTATATTTGTCATTTTTTTACTACCTGATTCTTATTTAGGACGTTTTTTAGGGTAGTAATATCGAATTTTTGTAGTAGTGGCAGCCCCAATCCATAGCTAGGATACACATATGCAAATTATCTAGCAAACATGGTTAGTCATACATGAATACATACATACAAGCTAATAAGATGAATAACAGTTACCCATCTTAAGCTTGAATGCTCAATTCGTCTGAAGGTGTTGGGATTAGTAGTGGTATCAAGGTATGCCTATAAATGTTTATCACTGTTTTTTGTCACTTCTTGCGTCACAAAGTAACTAACTACGCTAATTATTTTTAGAGGATTAAAAGTGGATTAACCCCTAAAATTTCCCTTATCAATAATACCCTTTTTATTTATTATTAATTAATAATAATACTATTTATTATTATTATTTTACTAATTATACGCTATTATTTTATACTCTCAGAGTCTATCTTAACTCTTTAAATTAGGAGTTTAATGAATACTAATCTTCATATAAATTATGCTTTAATGCATTATATTTAATGTTTCTCATGGTTTTCGCAAAATATAATGTTTCATCATATATATATTTATAGAAATAAAAATCTTGAGTTTAATAAAGTACTAACACCAAGTAAACTATGACTTATATATATATGTGTGTGTGTGTAATACTATATTATATCAGCAAAATAGTTTACTGACAGATTTATATATATACATAACCACAAGTTTTGATCTCCCTTCTCTTTTCATATGCAACGATAATGTAAGCATGCATTATATATATGTTAAACAGCAGCCTTGCTCATTTTTTTTTTTTCTAACTCGCGATGCACATGCTCGTGAGATTCATGCTTCTAAACAACAACCCAACTCTTAAGCTCAGTAACCAACATTGGGAGATCTTAGAAACTAGAAAGGAAAAGGTTCAAAAAGCTCATCTCGTTCGAAACCGTTGCCCTCACTGTCTTCGTCTTTTACTGCGATCCAGTCTCTTTCTCGGCTTCAATCTCTCTTCCTCTCCCCTTTTTCATCTTCCTTTGTTTCGTTTTGGGACTGGGTTCTCGTTGAAGTAATGTGAATGAATGAAAGCCAATGAGCAGTGATGGTCCGAGGGAGAAGATATAACAAAGGGAGCACAGTTTGTGTATGAATGAGAGCTTCTGAACAGTGCTTATGTAATGAGCTAGAAACCCAGTCCGAGAAGGAACAGACCACTGGGTATTACATGGTGTTGGGCTTGAGAGGTATGGTGCTACTGGTTTGGCGTAAACTGATGAGAGCCGAAAGTGACCTGGTTTACGTATTTGACGCTGCTGCAACCTCCTTTTTCTATGTTACAGAAGCGACGCTGTTCTTTTTTTTTTTTTTTTTCTTCATGCTGCATTTTGGGTTTTTGACCGAATGAAATCAAAGAGCAGAAGTGTGTGGATGTTGTCTCACGCGTTTTGGTGGTGAGGTTAATAATGGAACCGAGCAGAGAGAGCTGGACGGTCCGGATCTGATTTTTTTATTTTTTGTTTTTTTATATGAAAAAAATCATTTAAAAAAAATGTTAGTTGAGAGATTATCTTTATTTTAGATCTCCTACCCATTAAATTTTTTTTTCGATAAAAAATATATAAGTAAAAAAAATCATATTTGGACCATTCAGATCAAATCTGGACGGTCCAGAAGGCTCGATCTTTCGTCCTACAGACGAGCACTGAATCTGTTTCTGGTTAATAATGGGTTGTTGTGTGTGTTATGGGTGTTGCATAAGTCCATGTATGGCTTGGGCTGTTGGGTTTTTTTTTTTTTTTTTTTTTTTTTTATTATTATTTTATATTATAAGGAAAATAAATTCCTAATTTTTCCATTTAATTAATTTAATCATTTGGCCAATTTCCACTGTTTAATTCTCATATATTATTTATGAAATTTTTAGGCATAATTTATTCCTTATTTGAATTATTCTCTTCCCAAAATAAATTAAGGAAAAAATAAGCCTAAATTTCAAATAATTATTCTCATTATTATTTTAAGCCAAATTCCATAATTTAATTCCCATAAAATATTTCAAATTTCAAATCCCAAAATTTGGGATGTTACAGCCTCACACTTTAAACTTCTCTTGTAACATAATTTAATTATTAATTAATTAATTATGTCATAAATAAATAATTAATTAAATAAACCACAAATTATAAATATTACATGTAAAATATAATTAAACAACATAACTTACCTGCACAACGTCTTCAAACGCTTTGTCCTTGTTCCCCTTCGAAACATGTTTCCCATCTTGAAGTTGAGGGGGAACCATACTCGATTCCCGCCAAATTCCGTTAGGTATCGGTTAATAGGTGACTACCGTTGTGGATCGGCTGGTCTGTATCCTTGTCGTAGGGGACTACGACGCGAGGCCCCTCCAACAAATTGACCCCAACAACATCCAGCGTCCTCCTACTGATGGTCCCTTATGTATCTACACAATTATAAAAACATGTTTGTATTACGTTTAAATATAATTTAATTAACCGTAAGGAATTTAAATTTAAATTTGGTCACAAAAATAATTACATTTACCTTCGACATCCACCTCAAACCCAGTGGAACACAAAGACGACTATCATGGGTTCCCTTGATCCCGCTCGTTCTCCCAGTCAAGAAACCGCTCCGCCTTGCCAATTGGAATGTTAATCTCAGTCTCCACATTTTCGTCATCATCGAGGTCGTTGAAGGACAGATGTGCACCCTGTGCTCCTCCTATGGTCTCCAACATTGGGATTGGCTCATCAGCAAAGAGTTGATCTAAGTCAATCCCCACCTGAGGTGGCGAACGGATATTTTGACCCTTGTGAAGTGGCGGAAGGAAAGGTGTACCCCCGTGAGGTAGTGGAGCGATATTTTGACCCCCGCACCCCTACTATGGCCCCCTCTACTACTACTGCCTCTTTGAAGCACTGTACTGCGTGCATCCTCTTTACCTTTCCCTCCATTTCCCTTAGAAACCGTAACTCCTAGATTTTAAGTAAAAAGTACGTGATAATGAAAAGTTTAAAGGTGATCTCTCAAACCTTGGGTGGTTTGAAATGAGGGAGGCGTTGTTTAAAAAATGCGTCCTTTTGTAGTGGTTAAATGAAAAACCGCTACAGAAGTAAGTGATTTTGTAGCGATTAGTGATAAATCATTGCATTAACCGCTACTAATTGCCTCGTTCATCATGATATTTTGTAGCGGTTACATAGCCACTACAAAATGCTTGACTTTTAACATTCTGTAGCTGTTATTGTGATTAAATCACTACAAACATTATTTATTTACCAAAAAATAGTCCAGCATACCACGTGAAGATTCGGATTCTGTATAGATGCCGATCTTCTGTTTCATGCTGGACTATCTTGGAAAAAATGTTTTAGGGCTGGGGCTATTGTTAAATTCCACCTAGACTTATGGAGTTTTTTAAAGAATATCCGAACAAAAAATGGTTGAACATGTTGTAATCTAGGTAGCTACAAATCACACACGAAGAAGACGAGTCTTCACGTCAAAGTTCTACGTAAATCTTCCTTTTCATTAAATAACTATCTCAGATGCGATGCTTCAACTACCAAGCCGAAAGTCGAGATAGTTTATTCAGTGACAATGCAGATTTACGTAGATTCAAATATTTATAATGGAAGTTCTAGAGAAAATGCTAGAAACATTATTTATTTACTGAAAAATAGTCCAACATGCCCTATGAAGATTTAGATTCAGTATAGATGCTAATCTCGCACGAAAAACTCACTGACTCATTTTGATCAGAGATATTTTCATGAGAGAAAGGCGGCTATATTATAACCCAATCTTCGGTTGCATGCTGAACTATCTTTAGAAGAATAGAAGTCTTCACGTCATAGAAATAATTAAATATGGATTGTCACTAAAGGAACTATCTCGGATTCAAGGATGAGCGCTGCAAATATTTGCATGTCTTCAACTACCAAGGCGAGAAAGTTCATTCAGTGACAATGCATATCTAACTACTTTTAAATATTTTTAACAGATGTACGGAATAAGTCACACGTGCTCCTATATATAGCATGAATATTTGTAGCGGTTATTGTTATAACCGCTACAAATGGATAGGATTTGTCGCGATCAACGCCTCTCTTTTCACTGACCGCTACAAATACGGTGTCGTTTCGCATTTTGTAGCGGTTATTTTCATATAACCACGACAAACTTCACTGCAACAACATTCACACCATTACGCACCAAAGCTGGTGCCAACTTTGTAGCGGTTCATTCCTTATAACCGTTACAAAGTCACCGCCACAAACCTTCGCGCCATAACGCACCAAGCTGGTGGCACTTTTGTAGCGGTTGTTTTTAAAGTAACCGCTACAAACTTCATCTCAAACAAGCCCACGCTTTGGCGCTATTGCTGCCGCTACGAATTTGTTGTGGTTTGGTCTTAAACTGAAACAAAATCATGTGGTTGTAGCGGTTATTTGTGACCACTATAGATTAACCGCTACAAATGGTAGTATTTTTTTGTAGTGTGCTGCCCACTGATGACAGTTCATGACCATATGTTCCAAGAGCTCATTAGCTTCATTATAAGATTTCATCAAGAGTGAACCATTTGTAGAGGCATCGACTATTGATCGTGTCTGTCCATCTAAACCTTTATAAAAGGTCTTCAGTTGCACCCATTCAACCAGTCTGTGTTGTGGGCATCTTTTGAGTAGGTCCTTGAGAATCGTTCCCAAGCTTCATAAGTGGACTTACCAGGTGGCTGACAAAAGTTGGTGATGTCTTCTCACAGCTGAACATTCTTCGTTGGTGGGAATTTGCTACCTAGATCGTTTCAGGAGGTAATGGAGTAAGCGAGAAAAGTGTACAGCCATGCTCAAGCCTTGTCTCTGAGTGAGAATGGGAACAATTTGATTCTGAGGACGTCAGCTTTCAATCCTGGAATAACAAAAGCGTCACGGACTTCCATGAATGACTTGAGTTGCAGATGAGGGTCTTCTGATAGGAGTCCTCCAAACTGTTCAGCTAAATTGAGTATTCGAAACATCACAAATTTGATTTCAAAGTGTCATGCAGTCAGGTTTGAAGGTGTGATAGCCGAGTTGAGTTTGGTCAAGTCAAGGACTCCAAACTTTATGATTGCTCGGTTAAGATCAGCGTTACGGTTCGGTTGGTAAGGGATCTGGTCATCCCTATTGAGAAGGTGACGCTCCTCTCGATCTGGGTTTCGATTAGCTTGTACTTCTGTCATGTGTGCAAAGTCACTCAGGCGACTCCTTCGCCTCTTCTTTTTGCACCTTTGTTTGTATGTTCGTTCAATTTCTGGATCGTACGGCTCAAGGTCAGTAGAGGGCGAGCTACGCATACACTACAAAAGGTAACTAAAAATCAGAAATAGAGAAAGTGAGCTTAGTAAGGTAAACATAACTTATCGGAAAGAAACTTACAATCGTAAAAGGTATCTTCAGTTCCCAACAACAGTGCCAAAAACTTGTTGGTCAAATTCCCTTGTGGCTAGTGAACCAGTCGAGCAAATAATAAAGAGTGAGTAGAGTTATCGTCCCACAGAAACTGTTGATACCGAATATGATGTCAGTTTCCAATAACAAGTGTATGAAGTGAATTCTAGTTGGTTTTGGTTGTTTTAGCTATTACTAATGACAAGAAATAAATGAATATATGATCTGAAGTCGAAGGAAGAAATGAGTTTAAAAGCAAGTTAAGTTCATATTTCATTTTGAGTTGCTTCGTTCCCCCCCAGTTTGCACACAATGTATTGCTATAACAATTATGCTGCACAGCTTCTGCAATGCTACGACATAATCGCCTTTCACATCGTTATTCAATTAACCCACCATTATCCTATATAGAAGCGTCAGCATTCTGTAAATACAGTCCTCGCTCTACTTCTCTTATATTCCTATGGCGATTTTAAGTTTAGTTTGTATGTTTAAACTTAGGTGTGCTGGTTATGAGCGGTAAACCCATTCCTAATGTCTACAGTTTAGGTCGAGCCGTGCACGGGCTCACCCAGCAAACACTGTCTAATAGAGGTCTAACCTCGACTCCATTCCAAGCAGCCAAGGCCACTAATATAGCCTTTAGCATCCGCTAACCGACTATAGATTAAATCACTGTTAAAAAATTGAATATCTTAAATTAAACCTTAGCAAACTGGGTTCATTTTATGACTTAGAAATTTATCCTTACTCAGCCAATGAGAGTTTAGTTCATGACTGATGAGAGAAACACAAAACAAAGTAACATAGAACATCCCATGGAAATAAAATTAACAAAAGAAACAAAGAAGCTCACTAGTTATATTTTTTATATTTTTATTTTTAATTATTTAATTAAACACTATAAAGACATATTTAATGATAAAATTAAAATTTTATAATTTTATGATTAAAGTTTACTAGTTTACGTTATTAGCACGAGTTTGCTTAAAATATATTAAAATATTGACCATAATGATACATTCACATGTTTATGACTTTGGTACCTAGTTGGGTCAGATGAGATTTAATTCCTCTTACATAAAGTTAAGAGTTGAAATCTTAACAACGATTTTTTTTTTTTTTTTTTTTTTTTTTTTTTTTTTTTTTTTTTAATAACCGGAAAGTTACTCCAATTGGATTTGATGTTTCAATGTGACGTACTCAATTGAGTGTATATGATTATATATAAGAAAAGAATCCATGCATCTACCCCCTAAAAAAAAACCATAACTATCCAAATCTCAAAAGTTTGAGTTTCCATGCATGGTGAAATTAAAGCACCGCGCAACTTGAAATGGGATAAATTTTGAAAAATATATTTTATACAAAAATATAATGTAAAGTAATTTGTTTATAAATATATGAATATTAAATATAAAATAATAAATTAAATTGAATGAAAATAATTTGATATCACTATATCAGAAAAGAAAAAAAGTATACAATTATTATTATTAAAGTAAATATGTATTTTGATGTTATTTTAGAATGTGAAAACACAAATATTTTTCTTAATTTCTCAAATTGTCATATTTTTTTAACATGTCTACAATCTCATATTTAGTATATGTGGAGAGTTTTGCTTGGGTAGATGGAGGGGGTTTTGAATGGTAGATAAATCTTTGAGATTCAAGACAACTCGAGTACCATCAAGTTCAATTGCTTTGTGGTCCTTCGATGACTTAGCAAGAAGGCGGCCAAGATTTTCCAAGGGGAAAACGATTCACATTGGTAGTTGAGTTGGGTGAAATTTGATTCCTCTCAAGAAGAAAGTTAAGAATTTGAACCTTGACGAAAAAATATCACCGACAAAAAGCTCCCTCTGTTCAAATTCCACAAGGTTTGTATTTGACATAATAATATTGAGTATCAGGTAATTATTTATTAAAAAAAATCCCGCATCTACTCAAAAATCAAACAACCATAACTTCCCAAACAACAAATGCTACCCCCAAGTCATAATTTCAGAGGTAGTTGGGAAGTTAGAAGTAAAGGTGGTAGATTGACTAAAAAAAAGGGAAATCAGTTAACAAAAAGGAAGATTTATAATTTAAGGTAAGAAGCACAAATATTGAGTTTTATCAAAAGTACGTTCATTACCGTATGCTTTTTCGGAAGCGCAAAAAATACTAATGAACATTTAAAATAGGAGTAAAAATGTTATTAAATATAACTCAACACCGTTACATACATACATGCAAAGATTGTGTGTAGATGATATTACAAATAGTAACAATGTTAAGTTATATTTAACTATAATTTGAGTTCCATGTAAATGAGCTTTCACTTTGCTCCTATATATTGGAGTTTAAATTTTTCATGTTGCATGAGAAGAAGAAAATTCCTACATACACATGAAATAGTGGGACCCATATATATAATGCTAATTATATATATATGTGGGTCCCACTATTTCATGTGTGTGTAACATGAGAAAACACTTCTCCTACAACATGAGAAGTGTTTTTCCCATATATATATATATATATATATCCCAAAATATGGAAGTTGAGAATTAAAATATGATATGGGATGAAATATGGAAATTTGGCCTTAATAAATATTAAAATTTGCATTTGAAATTAAAGGCATATTTTCCATAAATTAAGGACAAAATGGTTAGGGAATAATTGCAGGCCTAAATATTTTAGAGATAGTATTTAATGTCCTCAATAAATTATTTAAGGAAGAAAAATCCTTATTTAGGATTAAGGATTATTTTCTATCACCAATTCATATTTCCATATTTATTTTATTAGCTCATGTGCATAATAGGATATTGTGCCAAGTCCATATATATTTTTGCTCAAAGAACTACTTTCATGAGCATAACATAAGTAGCCGTACATCTATTACAACACAAGTACAAGAGAAGCCAAACGAAAACAACATTAGAAACAAAACAACAGTGCAAAAATAAGCTGCCTAAACAGAGGTAAAATACAAATAACATAAGAGAGTAACAAAGTTACCCCGCCCCCCATTTACATGACTGGAAGGTGGAAAATCATACATAACATTATATATAAGCCTCCTAAACATCTAAGGTTAGTAAGAAGGGCAAAGAAGGTGTTGGTTCCGAAACTGACCCCACAGGGTACACCCCCTTAAAAGCATTTGCTGCAAGAATATCAGCAACACGGTTACCCTTCCTCACAGTAAAAGATAGAGAGAACCAAACCCTGTTAGAAAAGAGACAAATAATATCATGAATAATTCCCCTACATCTCCAATCAAATAAAGCAGGAGATTTTGCTTCAACACAAGATAGAAGAGGAAGACAATTAGTTTCAAAAACAACTTTGTCATGACCTAAGTCCACGGATAACACACAGAGCCCTCTTAAGAGCCAAGGCTTCCGTCATAAAGGCAGAGATAGATTTCTCTTTATCAACAAAACCCCATCTAAAATGGCCAAGGTAATCATGACAAACCACCCCAATTGCTGCACAATCCTTGCCCATCACATAGGCCCCATCAGTATTAATCTTCAAACAGGTGGATTTAGGAGGGTACCAAGGAGAATGAGAATTAGTAGGCTCATTCATCATACCAGACTTCAGAAATATATTTTCCAAACAAAACCAGAATTCACAATTAGTACTCTTCTTGGCAAGTTCAATAACAACAAAAGGGTTTGGGTCCATATGATTGAAGACATTATCATTTCTTTGTTTCCATATGAACCATAATATCCAGCAAATGAGGGAAGTGTCATGAGGGGTTAGGGTAGACATACCTAGAATTGACAACCACCAGGCATTAAAATTTGAAACATAGGCTATGTCAAATCTAGCGCCTAGTAAGCATCAGAACTATACACAACGTGTCCAGGGCAATGAAAGAATAGGTGTTCAAGGTTTTCCTCAACCTCTTCACAAACAGGAGATAGGTTCACAAGAGTTCTTTTCCTATAAAAGAGAGCAGCATTAGTAGGGAGAGCATTGTTGAGGGTCCGCCAAAGGAATTGTTGTACTGGAGGAATAGTTTTGATTTTCCAAATTGGCTTCTTGCATTCCACAGGCAAAACAATAGAAGTCCCAGCCCTGTTAAGGGCAATCGAGTTCTTGGCTTAATCATTATGGTAACCCATCTTGACCATATAATCACCATTTTTAGCTTTAGTAAGATTTTTGGGACGCCTAAATTAATTTTAGGCGTCCCAAAAATTATTTTAGGATGCCTAAGTCTCAAAGTTTAAGCAAATAATTACAAGAATGTCACCGCTTTCAGTTTTTACTTCCCTTTTTATAATAAAGATGTCTTTTAGGGAAGTAATATCCCCTTTTTGTAGTAGTGTGGCCAAATTTTCACAAGAAAATCCCATATAATATTTCTAATATTCAAATCTCAAAAATTTGGGATGTCATCTTTCGCTAACTGGGCTTAGTTATCTGCCTGATACAGACTTATCCTCTAGTTTGTAGGTCCAAAATTTAGGATATTACAAGTTGCTTGGTTATTTATCTATTATACCTTTGATACAATTGTAAAATATTTTTAATGGCTTTGGTATTATATTTTGGGATGACTATAAGTTAACCGTCCAAGGAAAATTTATCCTCTAAGCATTTATTTACTTTACTAATGTCTTATCATCCAAACTGTTTACATGCTCTGCTGCGAAAATACTCTGATGCATGACGATTATTATCCTGGGTAATATAAAATTAAGTAAGAAGAAAAGGGGCCACACTACTCGCCACCTGAAAAAGCGAGGCCGGTAGGTATGTAACAATACTTAGTATATAATTTTATATAAAATTCATATATAAAGCTATTGCATATGATTAAATCTAAAAAGTTAATACATGTTGAATAGTTAGTTAACATAGTTTTATATGTTAGTCATGTAAAAATGGTAAACTCACAACTTTACCTAAGTTTACAACTAGTGTAACGGCCCACCGGAATCCCCACCAACACGTGAGACCACTATCCCCAGAGCCCTGCTCCGACGCCTACGTGGTGTACGACTCCTACTGGGGCAGGTATTGTCCCCTCCTATAGGGATTTTGTCCCTTGGGAATTAATTCCCAAGAGCGCCACCCTAAGGGCTTGAAGCTTGGATCTGAGGTATAAGTCCAAAGCCCAAGAGCCCCTTAGTATCCATTACAACTAGCATGTGTTTAGCAATGACTCAATATGATTTTATAAGATAGAAACGTAAAAACATAAACTCAAAAAGTCAAGATTTGCCGACAAGAGTATTATTGATAGGATCAAAATGTCCAAACCAACATTCCACAAGTTAGCAGGTCAATATATTAAGTGAAAAATAAAGTATTATTCCCTTGAGGATTCGATACTAACAACTTGATTGAATATTAAACTTAACACATTTGCTCAATTTGATCAAAATACAACTAATTGGAACCATGATCAAACAAAAACTAAATCTCACTAATATAGAAATGGGCTACAAAGTCCGTTTTAAAGCCCATTTAACGTCCTTTTCCTAAGGAACACCTATCTAGGGGTGTAAAAAGTGGAGACTTACGGCATCCTAAATTAATTTAGGACGTTGTAAGTTTTTTTTTTTTTAAAAAAAAAAATACAAAAGAGATGGAGAGTTCCGAACGGACGAAGGGAGCATCGAGCTTCGATCTTGGAATGACGGAGGGAGGGTGCACCGAGCACTAAGCTTCCAATGGCAGGTCTACAAGAAACTGACGAAGACGTGACGTGGAACTTCAACCGTCGAGCTTGGACGACGCGCTTTGACACCACAAGAGAACATCAGGGCTTGGAGAAGAAGGAAGAGACGCCACCGTGGGGCGATGAAAGAGATTTGAATCTGAAACACAAAATTGCCTAGGGTGAGGCAAGAGAGACGCGAGAGAGAAGAGTGAAAGCGTGAGAGAGGAGTGAAAGGGAAACTAGATCGCTAGATCGAGAAGTGAGAGAGACTTTTGGCGTCTAAATTTTGAATTTAGAGGCCAAAATTGGCATCTAAGTTCAAAATTTAGACGCCAAAAGTCAACTTTTCTCATATATAATTACAAAAATGCCACCGCTTTTATTTTTTTTTTTTTTTTAAAAAAAAAAAGAAAAAAGAAAAAGAAAAAGAAGGACGTCTTTTAGGGAAGTAAAAACCCTTTTTTATAGTAGTGTCTGAGAAAAAATAAATCTAAGATATGGTTAATATTGATGTTGATTCTAAACTATAAATCATAACTTGGATTATTTTAGCCTCGTACTTGTGAGGAATAAAAAGCCTTTTTTTTCAGCGATTAATTAAAAAGGGACTTATACATTGATTTGTGTAATCGGTGTAGATACGATAGTGTAGAAAGTCTTGGAATTTCTACAATTGTTATATTTGAATCGGTGTAGAAATTAAAGAGACCTTCTACACCTGTTGCTTGTGCAATTATTGAGAAAGATTGATGTTATTAAACAAATTGAACAATTTACATACGTAATTTCTCCTTCCTTCCGGTTCTTAATATAAGAGCCAGTTGTTTTTTTTTTTTTTAAAAAAAAGAGATTAAGTAAACTAAACAAATTATTTAATCATATCATATATCATATGTTATACATCATTAGATTATATATCAATTAATAACTCAAATAAATTAGTTTAAAGTAAAATGATAAATATAAAACTTTAATATGACTTATCTAGCTTCCTTAACATTTTCAAAAAAGTCAATTCACACTTATATTAAATATAGTATGTTGTTCGCCTTGCAAGTGCATGAGTCGAGAAAGTAATAAAGTGATAAGTAAAGTATCATTCCCATAAGGATTTGTATAACAAATTGGTCAAGCAAGATACTTAGTGAATTTAATCAAGTTGAGCTAAAACAAAGTTTTGACGTGGAATGAGAATTTTTAAAAACTATTTCTAAAACTAGAAATTTATAAAGGCAAATGATTCTTTGATTTTAAGTATTAAATGGAGCCTAGGATTCTTCTTCCCCTTTTGCATTTCACAAGACTTGATTAATTTTCTCTCTATTAATTTTTTAATACCATGTATGTGTTAGGGTATGTTTGGTTGGAGGGGAGGGAGTGTGAGGGAAAGGAGTGGAAAGGAGTAAATTGACTAAATTGCCATTAATGAGAAGAATATTCCTTTTTTGTTGAGAGTATATTTTTGGAATATTGAAAAGTTTCCATGGGCAATTTTGTAAAGAGAAGGGTAAAAAATTTCTCTCTCCCCTCCCACTCCCTCCCTCTCCCTCAAACCAAACATGCCCTTAGTGTAAGGTTCAAAAACACTTGACAGGTTCTCTCAAGACAAAATCAAGTTTCTGTTCTCATTAAAATGCAAAATCTTTGCTACAATTAATGAGAATCGATCTTTAAGCAACAACCTTAATGTGACAATGTAATATTAGTAAATATATCTCTATTTTACCAACAAAACATTCATTTATCAAGTAAACTTCAAGACAATCATGAATTTTACCAAGTTCTACACCTAGATTAGCTCTCTCAAGACAAACCCAAGTGAATAAATCATCTAAATGGAAGCCCATCACTTAAAAGCTTTAAGCCAGGGTTGAAATCAACACATATATATATTTATCTACCAAAAGAGAGGAATATTCAAGTATATATTAATCCATACAAAGGGTCAAGAGAATCCTAGAATGAAAGATTTAGCTACTCATGTCCAAATACAATGAGATTCTAAACAAAGCTATTGAATACATTAAGAATCTAAGCGGAAAAGAGGAGAAAAGAGGAAGAACCAAGGTGAAAACCCCAAGATCTCTATTGGGAAGAGCACCCAAGCCTCCAAAGTTGTCAAGATTTCTCTCCCAAGCTCTTCCTTTACGTGCCCAATGTTCCCCAGTTCAAAGAATGTGTTTCTCGACCCTTTCCCCAAGGTTAAGTAGGGTTTTTCTGGTTCTAGAATCAAAATGTGCAACTATACTAACTGCACTTTACATGACTTGTTGCGGCTAGTTTGTCGACTTGCTGCGGCCAGTTACACTGGGAGCTATTTGTCTTCTATCTTGACTTGCTACGGCAAGTTTGTTAACTTACTGCGGCCAATTACACAGAGAGCAAACTTCTTGAGATTATTTACTTGTCACGACCAGTTGGTCAACTTGCTAAAGGCAATTATACAGGTTCCTTCTTACTTTACAATGTTTCACTTCCTTTATTTCTTTCCTTGTTTTTAGGATCTTATAGAGCTTCAAAACTTGTCTCCATCCTCCTACTAACAAACTCTCTAGGATATATCAAGAATTTTGATTTTTGCTTGATACTTTGGTATGTACATTTTCTTCTATGCACTTCATTTCCTATGCATATTTTGAACCCAAAAATAGGTAAAAAGAGACAGAAAATGAGCTAGAATATCGTTAATTTCTAAGAGTTAACAAATGTACATAAGTAGTTGTTTTAACTAGTCTATTGAAAGTGTTTTCTATATTGGTTCTTGTATGTTATTTACAAAAATACACCAATGACACTTTTTACATTGTCCCTTTTGACAATAGGTAAAAGCCTTGCAATGGTTGGAGAAATTCTCTATTGTTTCGGTGTGGGTTGCTTTAGTTATAGTGTTAATTTCTCCTATTAATTGCCTTTAACGCTATAGTATAACACTATTGTCCTATTTAAAAGTCCCTTTTTAAGGGAAAAAAAGTAGACTTATAAATAGAACCAGAGTTGTATGGCTTTAATCCCTAAGTTTTTAGATGATTACTTAATACTAGATTATTAAGCACAAGTGATGATGTACAAACAAACTTGTGACTCTTTGCAAATGAAGACACTGAAAATGCTGAAAACGATAGTTGACAATTTTCATTGCTTTTGTACAAAACAAACTTGTGACTTTTTACATCTATTTGCCCCTTTTTAGTCATTTAGTGACTTTTAAATTGGGACATTATCCTTTAGTTTATTAATAATTACTTTGAACTTGTTAAGCTTTCTTTGTATGTGAACATGCTTATTTTCTCATTTTAATGCGTTCAATTATATATATATATATATATAAAAAGCGCTTTTAAATGCAAATGAGAACATTTAGAATCAGCCACGTAATTCTGGGATGGAAAATTTGTAGGTAATCAGCCATGGAATTAAGGGACAGAAAATTCTGTGGATAAAAATTCTTTGGGTAATCAGCCATGGAATTTTCCGTTTGAAATTTCCGACGGAATAATTTCGTCCTTAATTCCGTTATGTTAGCCATGATATTTTCTTCGTCGGGAATTCTGTTTGAAATGAATTACCGACGAAATTTCGTCTGTAATACATCAATTTTTTGCAGTGACAAGGATGCATGTGCTATTTATATGACACTTGTGTGCATTTATAATACAAATATTTTAATGTACCAGATCAACGAGTGAAGCAACAAAAAGAATGAGAACACCTATGCTAATTTAGAACACTAACTGGTGAAAATTTGAACCCATATATACCGCCAACGGAAGTTCACATTCTTCCACAAGGTTATTCTTCATTGTTAAAGAATCAACATCCGAATGAAAACAAATGAACAGAATATCATCAGTAAATAAGGACATAAAATATTCTTCTCCTCCATTGTTATGGACTCATATAATGGGCCTAGCATATATGCGGCCCACTGAGGGTATTAATGACAGAATCCTTCCATAATCAGGTAAAACGCCAATCACTCTGTAATCATACCTACAATCATGGAACGTACAGGTAGTGGAGCAGAGATATGCAGAACATAGAGGCGCATATGATGGTAGGGTGTAATCATGGTAGAGGCAGCCTAAACCCTAGGTGATCTCTATAAATATAAAGAACATTCACCAGGTGCATTCTCTCCATTCTTTATTGAATTATTCTACATTCAGTCGCACTGTGCACACACCCCACCCCTCTGGCGAAACGCCGCTCCAATGTAGCACAATGATCATCGTATACTCTTTGTTATCTTCCTCATAGATAGCATTGGATAATCGTCTTATCCTTGGTGTTTACCCGATAAATACCTAGGGGAGTTCATTCGATCCAACATAAATCAATCGCTAGTCCATTGAGACTAGACACTTGTGTTCCATGAGAGAACATTGGCGCTGACCGTGGGGATCCATAAATTTCGATTCCCAAACCAAAGAAAACTACAAACGACCACTGAGAGTGGTCGCAAGCACTAGGAGTCGCAGTCAGGCACTTCGACACGATCAATTGCCAAAAGGACAGTCGTAACAGCCGCTTCAGGAGCAAGCAATCCAGTATTCAGACTCAGTTGCTCCAGATCCTAACCATGTCACCATGAGGACGGAGGGTGAGACAGAGGATGCCGCTAATTCCCCTCATCTGAGCTGAGGTATCCAGCGAGGGCAGCAGTTGGCCCAGCAACAAAATCTTCTTCCCCTTCTTCTTGAGTTTCAGATTGATCATCCCAATATTCGAATGTTGCACAACACCATGGAGTTGGTGCTCCATCGTTTGGGGAATATAGAGACTCGCGGCCGACTTCAAAGAGAAGAGGATGCCCAATGTATTAAGGAGGACTTAGACTGCCAAAGTGCCATATGGCGGCGAGAAGAGCAGCGAAGGATACAGTAAATGCTGGAAGAGCGTATTGAACAAAGAGAGAAACAAGCTCAGAAAGTAGGTCGGGATGACGCTGACCCAAGTCAAGTTTTGGCCTCGACTTCTGTGCACAAGGTTGAAGAGCCCTCCAAAAATCATGAGGAGGAGAATTTGGTCATCAATGACCAAGATAAGGTTTTTGAAGGAGAGAGTGGAAGAATGCAGTTGTTGGAGGAACACATAAGGAAGCTTGATAATCCTGCTCGGAACATCGGCCGGGATACTAGCAATCCTAGCCGGGTGAGTGATACGACGACCATTGAAATTGATACGGGCGTTCCTCGAGTTCCTAATGCCGAGTTAGCTCGGGCAAAGGGGAAACAACCAGCCGAGAACTTGGATAACGGAAAGGAGGACACGACACTCCCGTTACGTGACATGCCCGAGATGCATATTGAAGGACACGATGGAGACAGAATCTCGAGTCCTTTTTCGGACGAGATCATGACTGCCACTTATCCGAAGGGTCTAGACTCGAGGGACTTTCCGAACTACGACGAGAGCCAGGACCCACAAGTTTATGTCAATAATTTCAAGATGGAGGTCATGGTGAAGGGGTTTTTAGGGCTTGTCATACCTCGGCTATCTGCGGGGACTTTCCGTGGAGCAGCGCAACTTTGGTTTAACTCTCTGCCTCTATATTCCATCCAGGATATGAAGATCCTAGAGAAGAAATTCCTGTTTAATTTTGCCGCTAGCAGGAAGCAGCGCAAAACAGAGTTCCAACTCGACCGAGTGAAGCAGGCGCCTGGAGAAACATTATAGAAGTATTTGGAGCGTTTCAAAGATACTTCCCTACAAGTTCCTGGGTTGAAAGAAGATGTGCATCTGCACTGTGCCATAGCCGAGTATCAAAAGAGAAGGTCAAGAGTTCGCCTCCCAGGGGCAAAGAGCAGTATGGCGGGAATAGGAATGACTCCTGTGGACGCGGTAGGGATAACAAGCCTAGAAGAGGCAGGGCAGAAGGAAAATATGATAGATACACTTCGTTGAAGGTATCTAAGGCGCAAATTTGGAAGGATGTATCCATGACTAAGATGAAGAAAGTCGAGCGACCTCAACCACTTCGAAAAGAGGCTACTTTGGACAAATCTCGGTATCGCGAGTTCCATGACCAACACGGCCATACCACGGAAAATTATTGGGATTTGAGGGATGCGGTTGAAAAATTCATTCGGGAGGGGAAACTTTGTCGCTACATCATCCAGACGCAGGGGTGACAGAATAATAAATGACAAGGGGGTAGGAGCAAGAGCCCGCCCCTGGAGAAGAAAAGGCGAGATCAAAAGAAGAAAGTGAAGGTCAGTGATGACGAGCTCCCCGACTTTAAATACAATTACAATGTCATTAATGGAGGTTTTGGAGGTGGAGGAGATTCAGTGAGTCAACGAAAAAAGTACTTGAGGGAAGTCCTCTCTATCAAGGATTGTCTAGACTTCAAGAAAGACTCCACAAAGCTGGAACCTCCAGTACTTTATTTTATAAGGGAAGACTTAGAGGATGTAGCGCCAGGCCACCATGACGGGTTGGTCATCACAGGAACGATAGTAAACTGCCGAGTTAAGAAGATTTGTGTTGATAATGGAAGTGCAGTCGACATCATTCTCTGGGACGCATTCAAGCGCATGAGGTTCGACCCCGAAGACTTAAAGCCATGCAAGACAACCTTAACAGGATTCAATGGGCAAGATACTCGTCCCAAAGGTTATATAGATCTGAAGTTGACTTTGGGAATGAAGGAGGCGTTTAAGTCGGAGCACGTCAGATTTATTGTGGCCGATTTTCCATCTTCATATAATATCATCTTGGGGCGGCCTACCATACATAACTGGGACATGCTGGTGTCGCCAAAGCATCAGAAGTTGAAGCTAGTCAACAAGAAGAATAAAGTCGTTACTGTGAAGGGTGATCAGAAGGAGTCTCGACAGTGCTACTTCGAAATTGTCAAAGAAAATAAGGAAGACGCATCCTCCAAAGTTCGGGTTCCTAAATCAGGGAGTTCAAACAAGGGAAAAGAAGGGCCAAGGAATAAATCCGTTCATTTGGTATAGTTGGACTTGCGGGAGGAAGATAAAATGCTAAGAGCGGAACCAAATGGAGAAAAGGATGACTTTGTATTGGACACTGAACTGGAGCAAACTACCAAAATCGACAAGGGGTTGGATCCTGAGATCCGTGCAGAGCTAGAAGATTTCCTGAAAAGAAACATGGATGTGTTCACGTGGAAGCCATCCGAGATACCTATGATAGATCCTGAGTTTTGCAGCCACAGGTTTACGATACATCCAGGCTCAACCCCAGTAGCTCAAAAGAAGAGAAATCACGGCCCAGAACGGGGCATGGCGTTGGAAAAGCATGTAGAGGAGCTGTTGGAAGCTGGATTTATCGAGAGGTGCAGTATACCACGTGGCTGTCCAATGTCGTCATGGTCAAAAAACCGAATGGCAAGTGGAGAGTTTGCACAGACTACAAAGATTTAAATAAGGTATGTCCGAAAGATGCCTTTCTGATGCCTAACATAGACTGATTAGTGGATAATTCTTCGGATTTCAACTCTTCTCTTTCACGGATACATATTTGGGATACAATCAAATTGCCATGTATCTGGAGGATCAAGAAAAACCAGCCTTCATCACCGAAAAGGTGAATTATTGCTATAACGTGATGCCGTTTGGACTGAAGAACGCAGGGGCAACGTACAAGAGAATGATGACTAAGGTGTTTTAGGACCAACTCGGAAATAACATTGAAGTATACATTGACAACATGATCGTAAAATCTGTAGAGCCGGGGAGCCATGTTCACGATTTGCAGCAGACGTTTGATAAGCTGCGGGCTCATCGGATTCGGCTAAACTCAGCTAAGTGCGCCTTTGGAGTTCCATCTGGAAAATTCTTGGGTTTTTGTTAACAAACTGAGGTATCGAGGCAAACCCAGACAAATGTCAAGCGATGCTGGTTATGAAGGCGCCAGTGAACAAGAAATAAATACAGCAGTTGACAGGGAGGTTGGCTGCCCTAAAAAGGTTTTTACCCAAATCGGCTGAAAAATCATTATCCTTTTTCAAGCTATTGAGGAAGGAAGCTCAAGGTGGATGGAACTCGAATTGCGATGCAGCATTTGAGAAAATAAAGCAATGTTTGGCGACTCTGTCGGTTCTGTCCAGACCCGAGCCGGGAGAAAGTTTGATCCTCTATTTATCAGTTGGGGAAGAGGCGGTAAGCGCTGTGTTAGTTCGGGAGATGAAAGAAGGCCAGAAGCCGGTATACTTTGTAAGCCAGGCTTTACAGGGTTCAGAGCTAAGATACCAGAAACTGGAGAAGATGGCTTTCACCTTACTTACAACAGCCAGACGACTCCACCTGTATTTCTTTGGTCATTCAATCATCGTCAGGACCAATCAGCCAATTCGACAAGTGCTTCTTAAACTTGACTTAGCGGGCAGGATGATTATTGGGCTATAGAATTTTCGGAGTTTGACATTTCCTATGAAGCTCGACACGCCATCAAGTCACAAGCATTGGTGGATTTCCTGTTGGAATTGACACCATTAGAGTCAGGATCGGTGGAAACTACAGGAGCGTGGAAGGTATTTATGGACGGTTCATTAAACACCAAAGGAAGTGGAGCCGAGGTCATAGTGGAAAGTCCAGAAGGAGTTTCAATAAAGCAGTCTCTCCGACTTAACTTCCAAACTTCAAATAATTAAGCCAAGTATGAAGCCCTGATTGCCGGGCTGCTTCAGGCGAAGGAAGATGGGGCTACAGGAGTACACGTGTCCACCAATTCCCAGCTCGTTGCGGCACAAATAGAAGGGACGTATCAGGCAAAGGGTCTTCTGATGGTCAAATACTTGGCCAAGGTAAAAGAGTTGATGGCAAACTTTGATGAGATCACCGTGGTGTATATTCCTAGAGGTGAAAATGTCAAGGCAGACGTGTTATTGAAGCTAGCAAGTACTAAAAGCCCGTGAAATCACAAAATTGTAATCCAATAGAGTCTAACAGAACCAAGGTTCATCATGGTTATCTCAGAGTCCAGCGACTGGAGAAATCCCATCGTCGACTATCTTGAGAGAGGGATCATTCCCGATGATTCAATTGAATCAAGGAAGCTGGTAAGAATAGTAGCCTCGTATGCGATGATAAATGACCAGCTATATCACAAAGGCTTACACTCCCCCATGTCGAAATGCCTTAACTCGGAGGAAGCCGAGTATGTACTAGCCAAGATCCATGAAGGAATCAACGGACAATGGCAGCAGATGCTAAGAATCATGTCCAGAAATGTGATAGTTTCCAGAAGCATGCTAACATAATACGGGCTCCACCAGCAGAGCTAACGTCAATATTGGCTTCATGGCCATTCTACAAATGGGGCATGGATTTGTTGGGACAATTCAAGGCAGCCCCAGGGCAGCTAAGGTGGCTTATAGTAGCAGTAGATTTCTTTACAAAATGGATAGAGGCAGAACCATTAGCAACAATTACCTCAGCTTGGGTGCAGAAGTTTCTTCAAAGAAATATTATATCCCAGTTTGGGATCCCAGCCGAGATAGTCACGGATAATGGACCCAGTTTATTGATAAGGGTTTCTGAGAGATGGTGGCCGACTTTCATATCAAGCATCACTTCGCCTCCGTAGAACATCCGTAATCCAACGGACAAGCCGAAGCGGTAAACAATGTTATTGTGATGGATTGAGAAAGAGGATGTATCAAGTTGGGTGGAACAGTTGTACTCCGTTCTGTGGGGGCTTCGGACTAGCGTTCAAATGGCGACGGGGGAAACCCCCTTTAGGCTAACTTATGGATGCGAAGCGATGATCCCGGTTGAAATTAGCGAACCCTCATGGAGGAGAATTAAGGCTCTACATGAGAAGGACAAGAATAATGAAGCAATTGCAGTAGAGTTGGACTTAATTGATGAAGTAAGAATCATGGCACATTGCCGAGACATAGCTACCAAACAGCTCATCGTAGCTCAGTACAATAAGAAGGTGAGACCTTGGTTATTTGCGATAGGTGACCTGGTCCTTTGGAGAGCCGACATAGGAAATAAGAACGCCAATGATGGGAAACTTGCTGCAAATTTGGAAGGCCCTTATCAGATCAGAGAAAAGCTCGGCAAGGGGGCTTATATGCTTGAATCTTTGAAGAAAAATGCAATCAAGAGAACATGGAATTCGGATAAGCTGAAGGCGTATTATAGTTGAAGCCGAGTTCCACGAAAAGGCAACGCTGTCGCAAGGCTATAAAGCTCTTGTATTAGAATTATCTTAAGGTGAATCATGTATGATGACTCTGCCACCAGATTTAAATGAATAAAGAATTTTAGGTCAAGGAACCCATTTTCAAAAATCAGGTTACAACGGCAACACCGCCAAACCTATATACATGTATGAATCCATAGTATAAAAACCAGCTTTCATAAATCATGTCAAATATTTACATGTATGAATCCATGGTATAAAAACCAGCTTTCATAAATCATGTCAAAAATAAACATGTATGAATCCATGGTATAAAAACCAGCTTTCATAAATCATGTCAAAAATAAACATATATGAATCCATGGTATAAAAACCAGCTTTCATAAATCATGTCAAAGATTCACATGTATCAATCCGTGGTATAAAAACCTATTTTCATAAATCATCTGTAGCGGCCATGCCGCCAAATTAATTTACATGTATGAATCCGTGGTATAAAAACCTATTTTCAAAAATCATGTGTAGCGGCTATGCCGCCAAATTCATTTACATGTGTGAATTCGAGGTAAGAAACCTGTTTTCATAAATCATGTGTAGCGGTTGTGCTGCCAAAATAGATTTACATGTATGAATCCAAGGCACAAAGCTTGTTTTCATAAATCATATGTAGCGGCTATGCTGCCAAGTCCATTTTCATGTATGAATCCGGGGTAAGAAAACCGGTTTTCATAAATCATGTTGTGATGGAAATATTACTGAATAAATTTGGGGTACACAAACCCGAGTTTAATTGCCAAAGTTAATGCCCAAAGGCGCACGAAGCCAGGGAATGACGAGGTCTCCCAAGCTAATGAGGTAAACCGTGGCACCGATCATGATCAAGCCAGATTGTTTAAAGTTTTGGCTAAAGAAAGCTGGCCTTGAACACGCGACGAGCTTACCGTTATTCTGGGGGAACATTGAAGCAAACACGCGGGAGCACCAAATTATCGATTAATGAAAGTCCATAAAGAGCAACAAATGTAAGGCGTAAGTCTAGCTCGGAGGGATATTCGGGTTTGACACAAAATTATCAGACGTTCAAGGTGCGCAAAGTATAAATCATTGACGTATATTTGACAATTATAAAATGTTCAGTTGCAGGAAAATGTTATAAAGTCGACTAGGGGCTTCAGTACCCCGAATAAGGCTTTACATTCAAAACTGGCATCCTGGCTCTTCAAGAAGGAGGAGCATCGGTATTTGGATCGGCCTTGGAGGAGGGATTGACTGCTTCGCTCGTGTTCTCAGGGATGACCTCTAGCAGAGCAGCCTCTAGCAGAGCAGGCAGGTTGGAAGAAGACGAAGGGGGAGGAATAAAGTTTCCATCCTCGATGTAGGTGTTGTAGTGTGCCCCCTTAAGATCCAGTTTAACATTAGGGTTAAGGAATTGTGCCTGTTCCAGAGCGTTGTTAAAGGAATCTTTAACGTCGTCTTTCAATCGTGCGATGTCGGTGCGGGCAGCTATGAACTCTTCTTTGTAATGCTTTACCTCCGCCTCTCACTCCTCTTGCACGATTTTCAACATATTCATGGAATGAAGATCACTCTCATGATTTTGTTGCTTCCTGGCTACCTCCGACTGGGCCTTTTGTAGATCTCCATGTGCCTTTTGAAGCTCTGCATGAAGGTTCCCTTTCTCGGTTGTTGCTGCCTGCACCTCGTCACGCAGCTTGTCTCGCTCCATTCTTGCCGCCTGTAGTTCCATAAGAGCACGGGTTATCACCCCCTCAGCCTTAGCCTTCCCCGCCATGACTTTTGCATATTTATCTTTATGAAAGGCCACGGTCTGGCTTAAAGTGGCGGTCTTCAGTCCGAAGTGCTCAATCTCCCGAAGTTCTTTAACCTCATTGTATGTAATTGGTTTTTTGTCAAAATAATGTGGGGGCGGACAAATGGCTAGGAAAAGTTCTTTTGAAACCCCATTCTCCCAAACATGGGACTGAGGAAGCTGAACCAGGGGAGGATTGGTCGTGACCTGCGGCTCGAGAGAGGAATCCTGGATAACCTGCGGTTCAAAAGCTAGGTTAACCGGCCTTGAAGGGGATGGGGTCGGGATCGCGGCCTGTGCATCCGAGGAGGGGCATATTTTGAAGGCGCTGCCTTCTTGGTCACTTTGGCTTTCTTGGGTGCCTTGTCTTGAACAGGTTCAGGCGCTCAGCGTTTTTTGCCCGATCCTGCGTTTGCGTCCTCAGTGTCGTAGAAGGTTACGTCAAGATAGGCAGGCCTCTTACCCATTGTCCGACCTATATGACAAAAAGAAGGGTTAGTTACTCATTCGATAAAACTGAGGGCAAAACGAGGAAGTAAACAGTTAGGCCAGTACTTGCGGCGAGTCGTTTTCGAGTTAAAGGTGCTAAAATATAGTCGGCCGAGTACACTAAGTCACTTTCACTAAGGAGGATTGTGAGAAGGTTTATTGCCTCTTCCTCCAAGTTGGTAAGGTTGTTCATGGAGGGAGCGTAAGATTTAAGGGAAAGGCAGTGGTGACCTTGACACTAATACAAGGGAAATCGCTCTTCAATTTCCCTAGAAGCCTGGGTTTGAAGGAACCAGGGCAGTTTCCCGGGTTCGGCAACTACCTTAAAGAAGGCAAGCATGTAGCCTTTCCATGAGTCAGTGAAAGGGTGAAGAAACTTGTGATCACAGACGGCTCGAAGTGAGGTCCTGCCGAACCATTTGGTTTTTCCCTGGGTGACGACGTTGATTTCTAAGGGGGAAAAGAAATAGCAGAAAACCGGAACGGTGCAGACGATATCTTGTTCTTTGCAAAAATTTTCAAACGCGATGGCAAACGACCAGCCATTGGGATGAAGTTGAGAAGGAGCAAGATGTAAGTGGTTCAGGAGGGACATCTGAAAGTCGGAGAAGGGAAATTGCAAGCCAAGCCGGGTGATAACATCTCGGTAAAAGTAGAAAAAGTAAGGATCCCTATCACTCGACCGACATGAGGCGACCGACTCATTATCTTGGGGTAAGCGTATGGTATATCCCTCCCCATCCTGGATGCCGCTGCGGGTGACTTCATCAGCGGTCATTTTGCTTTTAAAGCGTGTCACGACATCACTAATGACCAAGGTCCGAGTATTGGGAGTTTGGGAGGAACCAGAAGAGTTTGACTCTTCCGTCAGGGATTGATCAGTGTGATCTGAAGATGAAGCCATCTATACCTATCATAAAGAAAAATGTCAAAGGTCAGAATTTGGGAATATACCTGCCACAGTAGAGCTGCCGGGGTGAAAATCAAAAGATTTGGGGCCGGGTTGACTCAAACGGGCAGTAACCGGCGTGGCTCGAGCAATGATATTACACCAGCAGTCACCTAAAATTAAGTCAACCTCCCTATAACGCTCAAGTTTAGTGAAATCAAGGGCTATGTAATAGCACTCATCACAAGGTGTCGGTCCCCGAGTTTGAAATACCCAGATTGTGGTGTTTTGCCCTAAGTATTGATTGGAAACTCGGGAAGAAGATGTCGTGGTTATGGTGTTTAGCACAGGGATTAAAGACGGTGGCACTCGGACATCGCCCCTACTCCTAGTTCTCTTGGATGTACCACGCAAGTCCTGGTTTGCGTCCATTAAGGATGGAGGTGGACGCCGGGGTAATGATAGTTAAAAGAACAAGTTATGATACTGGTGCTCGCTAACCCAGAAAGATTAAAAGCTTATTGAGACAATACTGTTGGATATGATTAGTTTTGATGATGTCTTATATAGATGCCATTATCCAAAGCAAAAAGTTTTCATGGTACATTTATCTTCTACTTTGACTAATGCTTATATTTAATGTTGAAGAAGTTGAATTATGGAGAATGATCAAGAGAAGAGAAGAAGAGGAGATATTGAAGAAGAAGTTGAATTGCGAAGAATGATCAAGATGCGAGATTGAACAAAAAAGAACTTGTTAAATATTATGAGAATATCAATATTCAAGTCTCTGTGATCAAACAGATGTTGGAATGGCTCAATTCGGAGTTAAAATAAGTAAATGCAAGCTTCTAGATGAATATGAGTTGCTACAATTCAATTGCTACAGTCCTATGCATGAACAGCTCCTTCCTACACATAAAATCCAGTCATTCTCGAGTATGAAACATAAATTCTTGAGAATGAAACATCCAATTCTCGAGTATGAAACATCAATTCTCGAGAATCAGTGAGTTTCAGCAACTCTGTTCAGCTCTGTTTCACGATTCACTCGGGCGAGGTCTGGTATTTCGATGATATCTCCTAAACCAGAGATCGGATTGAGGTGAAACTAGTGGCATATGAAACTACACTCCCAATGCGTCATTTTGATATAAACCTCAAGTCCAAAGGAGTCCATATGAAGGATCTATGTTTTTTTGCAAGTTGCCACATCAATCAACGTCACAGTCCAGACCCACCTTCAATATTTGAAACTAGACTCAAATACCTTTTCAAAAACATCAAGATAAAAAAAAGATTAGTTGAAGGAGATATGATGTTTTGAAGTTGACGGTCAGTTCAGGATGCTACAAAAACGCTAGTCAAGAACAACTTTCATTCATCTGATGATAACGGACGAACTAAAAAGAGTTTGGAGCTGATTCTTCTTGCATTGCAAAGAAGGCTTTAAAGAGTCTAAATATTTGAATCAGAATTAACTCACTTGCATCTTCATGTATAATTGATTCTCGAGTATATGTCAATGATTCTCAAGAATGGGTAGCAATTCTGAGGAATGGATCAAGGATTCTCGAGAATGGTGTGACAGATCCTCCATCGCAAGTCTTATCTGATATAACTCTCGAGAATATGCTCATAGTTCTCGAGAATGGATCGTCCTCGCCTACATCATTTTTCCTCTCATCTAATATGATTCTCGAGAATGTGTAAGTAATTCTCGAGAATGAACGATAAATGTTTTGGCATATTTCTCTTCTGTGTTTAAGTTAAAATGCAATTCTCGAGTATGAGTGTAGAGATTCTCGAGAATGCTTAACTACTGATGTTTGCGAAAATCTTTGAACGTATCATTCTCAAGAATATAAAATGGAATTCTCGAGTATCGTTAAGACATGATTTCTGGAAAGACTTTTCTTCGATAATTCTCAAGAATCAGATGAACAATTCTCGAGAATTCATATTGACATTTGAAATCTCCGTTCTCGTAATTTGGAATTAATTGATTAAGCATTGGGTACTTCATAATATTAATCCTTATAATTCCTAACATCGTTTAATCAGTTTGCTAGTGATTTTTAGATATGATTAACATGTTTTAATAATCAATTTATCATAAAGCAATCCGACGTGGCAGACGCATTAAATGCTCATTTAGAAAAGCAGAGCTACAATCGGAATAAGATTTTCATTGTAGTCGAAGACATTCTTTTGAGGAATACCTATTCCATCTATTACTCATAATCACTCTCAGCACAAGTACATTCAACGGCAAAGCATTTATGAAGCAACGGTTGATTAACTTCAACGGAAATCATTTGTGCCTAACGGAAATACAAAGAGACACAACGGCTAGTTTACAAAGCTTCTCAACGGTCATTAAGGATGATCAACTATAAAAGGAGAAGGATTCAAAATGGAAAAAACATAGACGTACGAGCTTGCACTGTGGAAATGCTGATATTCTGAATCCAACACTTATCTCATACACTCTCTGTTTCACAATGTTTATATAGTTTTCAGTAGAGAGTGTGATAATCGATTATGTACCTCAATGATTATTATTTATCTCTTTGTGAGAGAGTCTAAACACTTATTTGATTTTCTGTTTAGTGATCAAATCTCAAGGTTGTGGAGCCTTTGAGTGTGAGTTTGCAATTACAACTTGTAAGGGGGAGTGAGTCCGAGAGTGAAAGGATCATCCTTTGTTTACAAAGTGCATAATTTTTTACAGTGTGTAATGAGGAGTATGTCGGTAAGAGATTTGTAAAGGCTGCACAAGTGCTCGGCTAAACTTGTGAGGTTGTAAAGGCTTTTCTCTTGTGCCCGGTTAAACAAGGAGATAGTGGATTGAAAATCTCAAGCGGAGCTTGGGGACTGGACGTATGTCAAGGATTGGGCCGAACCAGGATAAATCATAGTTTGCATATTCTCTTCCCTAAACTCTTATATTTCCAGTATATATGTTTGAATGACTTCCTATTGCTTTATAAAGTATTTCTATCATATGAATTGATTTCAGTAAGTTGCGAAAAGATTTTCAAAGTTCCCAAAGTTTTATCAGACACCCAATTCACCCCCTCTTGGGTGATAACCAGGTCTAACAAATACCCAGAAAGAACAAAATCAAGATGCCAAAAGAAAGAAGAAGAAAATAATTTAAGACAAATGCAGGTAGAAAATAAGAAACGATTCAGAGGTATTGAGATGACTCAGTCCAGTGATAGGTTGCCAACATTGTTCCTCAACAAGTCTCGTTTAGAGAGGAATTAATAGTTTCTGGTCATCACAGCCATTCAATACCCACATATTTTGTTCAAAGAAATAACAAAGGGGGAATGATACTAGTAATACAGGGCGGCATTCAATAATACTCAAAAATTCAACATGCCTACCCAGAGAACCCAAAAAAACTAGACAAATTAGTTTTTGGTGGATGTGGTTGAAAAATGAAAGGGATGGCAGACGATGCAGAGAGAAATTAAAAAGGAAAAAGAAGCAATGCAGATACCTGGGTGAAGATAGTTTGAAGAAGCTTTCGTGAGAAGAGAGCTTGGTGACAATGAAGAATGTTTTACGGAAATGCAGAGAATTCTCTGAGTGAAAGGTAGTGAGAAGAAGAAAGAAGCAGGAATATATGTGTTACGAATTTGAAAGGTCGGGGGTAATAAAGTCAAGATGATCCCAAATGTGAAGAGCCGGGTGTAGTAACGTCAATATACGAAGAGAGTTATGATTAAAATTTAATGAGAGATAATCATGGCAGATGTGGAATGACATGAGTATTAAATGCCCATGAAAACCAAAGGCGGCGGGCATGGATGCTTGGTCGTTAAATCAAAAAGACGGTTATACGCTACGACCCAGGCAAGCGAACAATCACCAAGTTTAGTGAAGGGCCAAGTCCGCTAGCATGCTTGCATGACAGCCTGGATTGGGGGCAACACGTGGCAGGAGTTATAAAGTCGGCTATAGCCAAGTTACAATAGCAAATATAAATCCCGGATGTCATGAAAGTTATATGGTGGGATCAGGAAAGCTAGCTGATAAGCATGATTCATGCCATGTTTTCCCTGTATTTTATGACTGAATCGTATGATGAATATGATCTTAATTGCATGTAATCCTAGCAAAAAGGCATTTATTCATTGTACAGGGAACTTAAGGGTGAATTCTTTTTTACATCCTAAACATGTGCTAAGAAAGAAGCAACTTTTGAGGTTTTATAAGGAAGTCCCATAACATAGCCGATGCTGTGCTATAGCATCAGGACAGCCATATCGAAGTGCAATACAATGCATCCCTGAAGCTATAGCATAGTAAGTGACGGAGTACTATGCGGCATATATTCTGATCTTTTGTCAAGATTGTTTCAGGAAGTATAGTGCAGGTCGAGGATAAAAGGTAGATTGCTGATGTATTGAAATAGAAGATGTGAAAGATAGGAACTAAAAGATTTGAAGAATCCCGTAGGATCAGCAGAATCAATCTATCACAAATTGGAAGATAGATACGATCAGACCTCGACAGATTAGGAAGGCCCAGCTTACTGGAACTTACGCTGCAAGAAAGCCTGATTATATAAGGAAACAGCAAGCCAACCTAAGGAGGTCGTTGAGTCACTGAGAGCCTAATCCCACTCATATCCGGCCAGACTCGGAAGAAGAAAGAGAGAGTTCATAAGGCACGAAACCCTCAAGAGAACCCAGCATCCTTCCTTGCAGTGAGATGGAGAGAAGACGTGGAGTGGTGACGTGACAGGGCTTCTTCCACGCCGTCGGAAACTTCGTCAAGCTTTCTGTTTTCTTTCATTTTAATCTTTTGATCATTGGTCATTTTGTTGTTATCTGTTTTGTGTTTTCCTCGTCAGTCATGAACTAAATTTCCTATGGCTGAGCGAGGATGATTTCTTAAGTTTGGAATGAACCTAGTTGCTAGTTCTTAATTAAATAAATTCAGTTTACTTATCAGTGATTTAAATTCTTGTCGATTAGCAAAAGCTAAGGGCTAGATTAGTGGCCTCGGCTTACTGGAAAGGAGTAGGGGTTAGACCTCTGAGAAACAGTGATTGCTAGGCTGGCTGGTGCAAGGCTTGACCTATTATTGTAGGCTTCGGGAATTGGTCTACCACTCATAACCATAACGCCTTGCTTTGTAATGTTGATCTAACTAGAAAATTTCCATACGCATATGGGAGAAGTAAAGTTAGTATTACATGTATCGGACGCGGAAGCTTTGATAAACTATAGTGGTGGGTTAGTTGAATAGCAGTGTAAATAGCATCTATGATGTAGCATTGCGGAAACTGTGCAGTATAATTGCTATAGCAATGTGTGAAGCAACTGGGGGATTGATATGCTTAAGAATGATTCCGAGTTCAGCCTATTCTCCTACTGATTTTTTCTTACGACTTCAACACTCTATTTACTTTCTTGTTATTTAGCGTAATCACAAAAACCTCCAACTCAATCAGATTTTACTTTATGTTCACGCTACTATTACAGTAGTTGAGCGTAAATTCTCGGTATCTCAGTCTCTGTGGGACGATACTCTACTTACACTTTATTACTTGTTCGACTGGTTCACTTGCCATCAAGGAAATCGACCAACACTAGCCCATCATTCATGGCAAGGCATGGATTTGATCCAACATTCAGAGAATATATTAAAAAACTCAGATACTAAAGCTGGGTTAAGTCGTCAATTTACTTCGGTGACCGCTGATAATCTTTGAATTCATATTATTTTAAATGCAAAAAGAAGCTAAAAACTCTGTCATTATCATGCTTTAATGGATCAATTAGTTAAATATATGATTTCATCTTCATAATGAGTTTTTAGACTTTATTTGCATTAATCTTGGTCACATCTTGAGTTTGGATTCAAAATTGAACTTGAGTCATATTCTTACTACAATTGGGTAGTGAACACTGTTCGGTATTTTGGGTATAACTTGAGATTTAGAGATCCAATGGCTCTTCAATTTATATTTTCAGAAAGCTAAAATGAAGATCTACAAACCATATGAAGAGCCCAAAAGCTAAATCAAATGTTTAAAGGACCAAATTGGGCCTGGAATACGGAACAGGGGCGCTGAACTGGGCTCCGGAACAACATTCGGTGTTTGATCCATATCTGGTGCTACAGAACTCCAAATGAGGTCCGGTTTGAACGACTGGAAAGCTGACATCCAGGGCAACATTTCATATGAAGACCACGTGGTCCAGATCCGCCGTTTCCGTGGTGTAATCCAGCTTGCAAAAGGACGCGTTTTGGAGGTGTAAAGTGGTTCAATGATTCTTCCATGTTGGCCACTAAGTAAAGTGACGAAATGAGTTGTAAAATGGATGAATGAGATGCCCAATTTTCCTATAAATAGATGGAGAGGCTGAAGAGAAACACACACCTTGAAGAGACCAAGATCTCTCCCATTCTAAGTTCCTTCTTTTATTTCTTGCCTCCTACTTGGGATGGCTTAGTTTTGCTTTATTAGTTTCATGTATTGTCTTTAATTCTTGTCTTTAATTTCTTGCCTCCTACTTGGTATGGCTTAGTTTTAATCTTTCCTTTTAATTATTTTATTTTGATTTTATGTTCTTCATCTTTTTCCTTTATTCATTCATTATTTTTTTGATATTTACTTTTATATTGGAATAGAAGCTTTCATTTTCTTTAATTGTTCTTTGTGTTCTTCATGTTCATGATGAACTTGTTCATGTTCTTCGTGGTCATGATGAACATCTTTATTTCTACATTTTCATCTTACATAGCCATGCTTGGCTAAGTTTTGTGATCGACCCATGAGTTGAGGATTCCATGGTGTCATCCGGAGGACTTATGCTTCAATCGATAACGACTTGTTTCGTTTACTTTAATCGGATTCGAGTTTAGAAACAGATTGGATGTTAGATTTAATATCCGATTGAAATCCCAAGGACTTAGGTCGACCAGGTTCTGAGAGAAGTTGTACGATTGCATAGCGAGCTCGCCACATGTTCGATCATATGCTAGGCGATTGTCTAGTCGAGGGAGCTTCCGGACAAATGCGAGATTTCGGTTTGTTTAGAATCAATCACGGGTTCGTTATTCTATTTCTTTGTCCGGTGATGGAAGGTCTTGGAATCCCAGTTCGAGTTGATCGTTTTCATTTGATTAATCTCTCATTTTCATTCTGTCTTCAATTTCTATTCTAATTCCATCAAAACCCAATCCCCCCTTGTTTTTATTTCATTTGCATGACATCTAGATTACTTAGGATTCAATAAAAAGCTCCTCGAAAAGAGAGAACGATCCTAGGTTTGCCTATACGCAACTTGGTTAATTGTTGATTGTGGACCCCAAGGCTAATGATAAAAGGTCTTCATCAACCGCGATCCGGGGGTAATCGGTGGAGTTCAAGGAAACTTGACGAGCATGTAGAGGAAGAAGAGTCGGCCGAGGAACTCGAAATGTAGAAGTCCGTGTAATAGGATTTTTAGTAAAACGGAATTCTTGATATAAGAGAAATTAATGAATATTTTGATGAAGCAAATTCAAGAGTTTAAAAATATTATAGAAAATTGTTATAATTGTCGAGTAAATTGTCGAAAAAGTTACGAAAAATCGAGATGAATAGAATGACTAAAAATGCAATAATGGTGATAAAAAAGTCTAAAAACATTATGATAAATACGAAAGATCATGAAAAATTATGAGAAAATTATGGGAGTATTATCTTTAATTATAAGAATTTAATAAATTATTTCAGAGGAAATAACATGAAGAAATGTTTAAAAAGCATTACAGAACCATAAAGTAACTTTATGGTGTAAACATTTTTAATATTTTACATAGGATATAAAATGACAATGTCAGTATAAAGTTTGTAAGATAATAATATATCTGTAAATTATAAAATTATCAACCATTGGTAAGAGAATGATTAGATAATTACTAGCTAATTGATTTAGTAAAACAAGAGAAATATAGAAAGTTAAATTTATGGTAAAATCCTTAATTAAGAGATTAAGGCATTTGGTAATTAGCATAAAATATACTTACGATTAAGATAAAAAGATTAAGAAAAATTAGTAAAGATAAATGTATGAAGAAACCTAATCCTAAAAAGATCACTAAACGAAGAATTTAGGCACGATTAAGCCTTAACGAAGCGCTAGGGATAAAACATGAATTTTTGGTAAAAAATATTATATTTTTTAAAAAATGGAAAAAATTATGAAAAAATAATTAAAACTGAATTTTAAAATGAAGGGGCGAAATTATTGGTATTTTTAATTAAAAAGAATTGTTTAAATAATTAAAATGATAATTAGAATAAAATAATAATATAATGCGGTGAGTCACTTTTATAGGCGAGGCCCAGGGAAAAGTTAGAAATAAACTCTACGGGTAAACCCGTGAGGTAAAAGTCTTTTTGATTGGTCAAATTAAGAACAAGTGAATTTTTACACGAAGAAAGAATTTACCAGACGTTGATTTCCGCAACCGAAAACCCTAATTCCTAATAAGACGGAAAGCTGATCAGATAGAGTAGAATCAGATAGGCAAAGTGAGAACCTATAGAAACAATTGTGTGTTTTCAAACACGGGGTTAAGTTAGGAAACAACTGGACGTTTTACGATTCAGCGAATTGTTGTCCAGAAGTTGGTTCTATCGGAAGCGATTTTTGTAATCGGACACGTTTGTCCGAATATCTTCCGACGCACCGGAGAATACCTGGATATGATCAAAAAGAGGATCCAAATAGATAATATGAAAGAGGATGGAAAGATCTTCAAAGTTACATGCCCGGATTTTTGAGTTT
Source organism: Acacia melanoxylon (assembly GCA_019022615.1). Classification (NCBI taxonomy): domain Eukaryota; kingdom Viridiplantae; phylum Streptophyta; class Magnoliopsida; order Fabales; family Fabaceae; genus Acacia; species Acacia melanoxylon. Next base: position 10,642,018 of record JAFJYJ010000010.1, read on the forward strand.
CGCGAAATCGCGCGAAACGGGCCGTCGGTAGCTTTATCGGGACCGGAGGCCATAAAGCAAGAGCCATCATTGGATGACAACTCATCCTTTGACTTTTTGGGACCCCTTGATGTCGGCCTTGACCATGGATGGCCTAGAATGCTTTGTCCTCAAAATGCGATCCAACGGGAATCCGATCCGAAGACTTTTGTGTTAATACCCACCTTGTCCTCCCTTCTTCTATAAATGAAAGCACCTCTCCTCTCATTCTTCACACCAAAATTCGAAACCTAGAGAGAGGTTCTAGAGAGAGAAGCTCTGGAAAAGATTCTGCCTTGCTCCGAGTAAGTTCTTTTGTCCTTAGCTTTTAGTTTCCGTAGTTCTTTCGATAGTTATAGTAGAACTGTTGTTTTGATCTAGGAAGTTTTTAATATATTCCTATACTTGTTTTTAAGCCTCATTGCATTGAAAGATGCGACGAGGTAGAAACATAGTGGAGATAATTTTGAAATGGAATAAGGTCAAAGTAACGAAGTTCGGCGAAATTCCGCCAAATAGGGGTAGTAGGGGCAAAATGGTCTTTTCACCTAAAATGCCCGTTATCTTGCCAAATATTCATAAGTGGGTTATTATTCTGATTAGAATACTTCGACGTCGAACCGCGATCGAAATTCCATTGTTCCGCCTTGTTTGCCGCCGTTGAGCATTTGTTTCGTTGTTTTTCGTACGCCGTCAAAAGTACCGTTTTTAGCCGGAAGAGCCGGATATCTCGCAACTAAGGTACGGACGCGTACTGTAACCCTAACTCTATGCTGCTTATATACTTTTGCGTTATAGATACGTTCATAGACTAAGGTTCTGTTGAGAATCGTCAGAGATACTTACAGCTTTACCCACGGATTATAGTATTGGTAATACGTTAGTGGCGTGGCACTGGATATGTGCAGAACTAGTCGAGAGGGAGACTTTACATACTGCTTTGTGCTTATGTTACATCCATGTTATTGATCATACATCGCTGTTTGCTTTTGTGATGATATCCGTATTGAAATGAATATCTCATTGTACGTATAACGCTTTATTTGAGCGTACGAGGTTAACCGTTACCACGAGATCCATATGTGGAATGGATCTCAAATTGTAGCATCGTGTCCGGAGGACCGATGTTTGGCGATCGAAGCAAGCGGCCGGAGTAGGCCAAGACGTGTCTACATTATCTATCGTTTTCCTTAGTTTCTTTAACTTTTGAGAATTCTCGGATATTTGTAATCCGATACATTTACACTATGGTCCATATTTTGAATGTAATGTAAATTACTTACTCACTCCAATGCTCTACTCTGATTACTCTGCTTGAAATATTTGGAAACGTTTTTTTTAAAAAAAAATTCCGCCGTTTTCAAATGGGATGTTACATCCGGGGTAGGCAGTTAGCTAACCTCGACAGCTCAAAAGCCTGACCTACCGTGCTTGGGGGCAAACTGTTATGGACTCATATAATGGGCCTAACAGATATGCGGCCCACTGAGGGTATTAATGACAGAATCCTTCCATAATCAGGTAAAACGCCAATCACTCTGTAATCACGCCTATAACCATGGAACTTACAGGTAGTGGAGCAGAGATATGCAGAACGTGGAGGCGCATATTGATAGCAGGGTGTAATCACGACAGAGGCAGCAAAAACCCTAGGTGATCTCTATAAATAGAAAGAATATTCACCAGCTTCATTCTCTCCATTCTCTATTGAATTATTCTACATTCAGTCACACTGTAAACACACCCCACCCCTCTGGTGAAACGCCGCTCCAGTGTAGCATAGTGATCATCGTATACTCTCTGTTATCTTCCTCATAGATAGCATTGGGTAATCGTCTTCTCCTTAGTATTTACCTGATAAATACCTAGGGGAGTTCATTCGATCCAACATAAATCAATCACTAGTCCATTGAGACTAGACACTTGTGTTCCACGAGAGAACACCCATAAATAAATGCAATTCACATAGCCACCTTCCATTAGCAAAAGAACAAAACAATGACTGCTCAAGATGTAGTTGTTATGGGTTCAAGAGGAAACACCATGAAAAGTTACTGTCTAGGGTGGCTATTTCTGAAGAGGAAGATTGATTGAGAAGATAAGCATCACCTCAGCCAAGACAATGATTGCCGCAACGAAACAACGGTGTGCGGATATGAGAAAGGCATCCATGGCAACGCAATCGATTTGGGGGAAGGAGCTAGCATAGAGCGCGGGAGAGAGCATGGAGTACAAAGAGAGAATTAGGGAAAATGCTTTTGGCCCTTTTTTTTAAACACGCTTTTTTATCTCTTTCTTCTTTCTTTCATTGAAGAGGGTTATTTTTGTCTATCCCCTCCTCAAATTAATTTCATTTTCCTAAACTGCTGCAGTGATGTTTCAGATTGTTAGCGGCCTTTTGAGAATTATACAGCTACAGTGGGGGCTAGATGAAATTTTCCCTCAATTAAATTGATTAGCAAACTAAAATAAACCATATAAATTCTTTAAAGTATAAAAAAAATATATAAAAAAGATCAATACAAAGTCTGTTTCTATGATTTCTTTTGCCACATCATTTTTTTCTCATTTTGAATTGACCCAAAACCAAATTTAATATTCCAATAAGAAATAATAAACTAGAATCAAACTAAAAATTACAATCAAAACATAAAATATATTATATCATTTGCCAACCCCACCCAAATCTTTCCATTTGAGTGTCACTTCACACAGTGTTTTTGCAGAAGAACCAAATTCTCTAAGCGCATTAGCAGAAGCATCACTTAAATCCTTCATTCTTGCATGAATCTCTTTGACTTCTTCACCTTCCATCAAACTCTTCACCAATTTTGCAATCTCTTCCCTTTCCACTATGCCTTTTTCATTAACCTTTGGCCTTAGTCCCACCTTGAGGCCATCAGTTACTAAAACAGCATTCATTCTCTGCTCTCCAAATAATGGAAATGCTATTAATGGCACTCCATTTTGTACACTCTCAAGAACAGAGTTCCAACCACAGTGACTCAAGAACCCACCAGTAGAACTATGGCTAAGAATTTGAATCTGAGGTGCCCATGAAGTAATAACAAAACCCTTTTCCTTGGTTCTCTCTAAAAACCCTTCAGGTAAGAAATCTAATGGATTCAGATCATTTGAAGTATCAAGGTAAGCAGCACTAGTAAATTTACTTGGAGCTCTTACAACCCACAAGAACTTCTTACCGCTTAGTTCCAACCCTAAAGCAAGTTCATTTAGTTGATCTTGAGACACAGTCCCTCCACTCCCAAAAGAAACATATAGAACAGATCTGGGTCTTTGATTGTTCAACCATTTTAAACAATCCGATCCATTATTATTTTGTTCATCACTACGTGACAATGACCCATTTTGTAAAATGGGTCCAACGGGGTAAATCTGGGGCTTCTTTCCTTTGAACTCTTCCTGCAAAGCTTTCATTGTCTCAGTTTCCAATTCTGGGAAACTGTTAAAGAGAACTCCATCCGCAAGATTGATCCTTCTGCAACGCTCAAGAAATTGCTTGTAAACTATGTTGCTTCGATCTTGAAGAGAGTCTATGAGATCTCTTCCTTGTATTCTCACACAACCCGGCATCTCTATGTGATCTCTTAAATCTCTGAACTCCGAAGAGATTGTCTTCTCAAGCTTTGGTGCATATAAGTAAAGAGATACAGCCATGGCAGAGAAGGGGCAATACACATAAGATAGTATATTGAGTTCTGAAGCAATATCTAAGGCTTCCAAGGCGAAATTATCAGCAACCAAAGCTACAAGACCATATCTTGAAATTAAGGATTCCAGTTCCTCATGAATAAATGGCAGTGAGAGAGTCACTACACGTTGAATTTGGACAGCAACATGAGGTGGTTGATCCTTTTGAGGAGCATTAATGTCTTTTTCTTGAACTGGTGGGAGAAAAATGGCGTGTATATTTGAAGGAAGAGTTTGAAGGTAGGCTGTGGTGGAAGAAGAAGGAGAGCCAAGTGTGGGAATTATGCAAGTAACATGAAAATCTGGGCAGAGTTCAACAAGTCGCTTTAAGAACTCAATAATTGGGATGAGATGGGTGAGCCCTGCACTAGGAATAACGGCTATGTGAGTTGTTTTCTCCATGGTATCTTTAGCTCTGATCACTGAGCAATTGGCCTTTCTTCTTTATAAGGTACGCAAATTCTTTTGATCTTCCCCCTCTTCTTTTATGACAAAAAGTTTTTATGAGTTGGGTCTCTAGTGCTAATTAGAGTAGAACATGCTTCCGAGTTCAAAGAGCATTTATAGTGATACTTACGGATCAGTCACTAATAAAATCTCATATCGGCAACAATATTTGAACCACGACTCTGTGGGTTTTGAGCCAACTTCTTATCAACTGGATCAACCTTTGTCGACCCATCTTCCTAACTTTTCATTGGATGCATAATAGTCAAATTAGTGAAAGCTCATGCCTTTCATTTTTTTCCCTCCACTTTCCTCCTATTCTTCAGTCTTAGCTGAAATTTGAGTCATAATTTTATTATGGTAGCTAACTATCATGTTCATCGGGCACAATAATTCAAACTGAAAGCTCATTTGCATTGAACTAAAAGTACCGTTTTCTGACGGTATAACTCAAAATTCAAAGGGTGCCATTTAATTATTTGACTTATAAGTCTAATTAATATCTTTAATGAACGCTTTTTTTTCTCAAAAGAAGAAAAGGACGAAGGAATATTGAAGCGAAGAAAATGATATACCAATTTCACACTCAGCCTAAATATATCAATGATAATGGCAAGGGAGGGAAGCTTCAACAATGGAATATAAATTGATAGGATAGAAGAGCCTAACAACATAAAAATTGTATATGTTTGGAAGTTTAGATGTATTAAAGAAAAGCCATTAAAACTCTAATAGGTACATTTATCACAACATAGATTTTAATTTTTTTAAGCTTTTATCATTATTCGTACAATATTTCATAAACTACATATCATTTTGATCTTAATTTACTTCATTTAAAAATAGACTTAAATATCTGTTGAAACTGTTCATTCCTTAAGACTGTATTTCAAATAAAAATTGCTTTAATAATTTGAAATTGAATAGTAAGATATATATAAATTTGAACAAAATTCTATTATGACATTCACACACACACACATATATATATATGACCTTCTATCAATAGATCGATCATTTGCTGAATTCCAAGTTAGAACGTTGAATAATATATGCCAAATAAGTAAAGCACTTGACAGGTAAGAACAAACGGGTCGATTATTGTGTGGAAAACACTGTCTCTGGTTGTTGTATGTACCAATCAACTATTAGCCTTTGAATAGTCAACTGTTATATCCTGCAGAATCACCATAACATTGATATTTTGTGGAGGACTCAACCGTTAGGCCCCTACAGTTCACCTTTTGTGTCTAACTGCTGTAGTGAACTGTAGGGGCCTAACATCATTTTTCGGGGGCATGTATGTAAGTGTCATTACAAAAATTAGACGTCTGTTTTTAAGATTTGTTTTTAATTAAGACCCTTAGACATTCATTTTCAGGGGACATGTATGTAAGTTTCATTAAAACTTTTAAAATAGACGTCTGTTTCAAAACAATCGCTATAAGTGACTTATAACGATTGTTTTGAAAAACAGTTGTTGTAAGTCTACTACATACAACATCATTTTTTCGGCCAAACTAACGTTGTAATTGCTTACAACGAGGGTTTTCCAAAAATTGACGTTGTTTGTAGCAGATTTATAATGACAATTTTTCAAAACAATCATTGTAAGTCACTTACAACGAGTCTTTTTCAGACTGTTTTCAAAACAGTCGTTGTAAGCCTTTTACAACGATTGTTTTATAGAAAATAGAAGTTGAAACTCAATTTTTTTAACATGTAATCCATATTTTCTACCTACAGCCTTTAAAAACCAATGAATCCCTAGAAAATATGCATGTATATACACAAAACAAAGCACTACTAAGCAAGTATATATACATCCACAATTCATAATAAATATAATCAAGTGCTCTAAAACTCAACATGGATCAACTTAAACAAATATAATCAAGTATCCAAAAGTTCTCTAAACCACTACACTATGCAAAAGAAACCGTTTTTGTCTCTATACATCATTATCTGATGTAGTAGATGTCTTATCAAAAGGTCTCAGATCAAATTAGTCTTCGATTGAGTAGGTGTCCTCATTATCAAAAATCTACGGAAGAATAAGTTAATATAAATCAATCAATTGAATGAAATAACTAACAATTCAATTACAAAAATGAAAATGAAACTAATTTGAGAATCACAGAATGATCACCTGTTCAAAATTTGTAGTAAGTCCATCAATAATGATGCTATACATATAAAGTAAAACATAATATCCGCAATCATTTTTCCGGTTTTCGAGGGCACTATACATCAAAAGTAAATGGTAAAATTGAATAAAGTCATGTATAAAGTGATGGCCAATAAAATAACTTGAATTTAAACAACTTACTTTCGGCTAGAACCACTTCGCTAAACCACTTTTACCTTCGCAATTCCCATCCAATAAATAATATGTCTTGAGTACACTATCATTAAAATAAAAATCATAAGACATTAAAACAATATTCAAGTCACTATAAACAAATTAACTTACGTGTTAAAAATAGTATTTATCTCTTTGTCTGGCTTGCGACCCAAGGAATTAAACTAAAAGATGATGTTGATGAAGGGGCAAGCAACACACAGACTCTAATGATAACTATAATAACATATATAGATTAAAATGAGGTTAGATAACATGATACTTCTTAGCAAACTGAATATGTATAAATAGATAAAATTAAGTTACTTGTCTTTCTACAATTGTTCCTAGATAACAAGCCAACTGAGTCACTCTTATTGTATAGCCCCCATGGCTCATCCTACTTTCCAACTTATTATTATGCCTTGCTAGATTGGCAAGATATAAGAATCCATACAAAGTGTTTCTCTCCATTTTGACACATATTTTGTGGAAGGAGCTACCATAAAATTAAAATGAGAAATGACTTAGTTAATATAGAATCCTAGAAATCAGTGCATTAATTAAAGTTAAGAATAAAAGAAAAACTCACATGATTGTAAATGTAACCTATCGTATGTTTATCTCCTCCAAAGATAGGAACTCTCTAATATCTTTGTTATCATTTGCAAAGGGATACGACATTCTATTACCCACAATCCCACAAGGCATCTGCAAATCGACCTTGTTAAGTTTTTATGGATATTTTACAGTTGTGCCAATAAGGGAAATTTTGTCTCTTCTTCTTGATCCTAGCAACATATAAAATAAAGATTATAAGTAGAATGTAAAAAAAAAAATCAATTAATAGTAAGGTATTTCCTATCATTGGAGGTATTGTTGCCATGTGAACAAGATGTTAAGGCCAAAGGATGAAAGATCCTATTGCTTGACCTAGTTTGTCAACCTCGTCATCGGGGAATGAGATGTCTACACCTTCTTCCCCCTCTCAAACACACGTAACATTGACCTTACATTGATTGTCTTGAATTTGCTTATGATGGTAGTGGTAGCATGTGTGTATACAACAACATCAACAATAACACCCAGCAACATGACATTCAATGAAAGAATTAATGAAATTAACTCAAGGAAAAACTCAATGTTATATTAATTGAAATTAATTAAAAAATTGAGATCTATGTTTCTCTTGAACCTTCTTGACTTGAATGCTAGACAATATCATCGATCTCATCTCACCACGTAGCTCATGCTAGATAACTTCTTGCTTTTTTTACTAATGCCTTCAAATCTCTTTCTTCTTCTTCCTCTTGATTAATCTCCATAACTCAACTTGATATCTTCTAATGCCTTTTTTTTTGGGACTAATCTACTTGAAATATAACAGTTAGTCAATATAGGAGATAAATATATTATGAAAACATTTTTCTCTCAATATTTAGCATCTTGCATATATTTGGTATCATCAAAACTAATCATATCTAACACTCTTCAATATGAGCCCTCGTGTTCCCTGACTTTTGCCCTTTTTATGACGAGATTGGACCTTTGACCTTGTAGATATCCTTTACAAAGTCTATAGCCTCTTCAATCACATATTTCTCAACAATTAAGGCTTTAGGACGATAAGGATTTTTTGAATTCCTTTTTAAGTTCTTCTTGTATCGCTGAAAGGGTTACACCCACCTTAAATAAATTGGGACGTATAATTTTATCTCCCACACAAAATGAACCATTAAATGCACCATTATATCAAAAAATGCATAAGCAAAATGCATCTCTAGTTGGGATAGAATAATATAACCCTCATTTTTCAAATCTTCTAACTTTTCAATGTCTACAACTTTGCTACATATAGCATTAAATAAAATACATAAGAGTGTTATTGTGCTTTGTACATTAACTTTCATAATGCCTCTAATAGCTACTAGTCATAGTTGTTGCATCAATACATGGCAATCATGAGACTTCATTCCGACTAACTTCAAATCTTCCATTGAGATAAGCCTTCTCACATTAGAAGAATACCCTTATGGCACCTTAATGTCATTCCACATATTCTCTCATCAGAATGTCATCTCAACTTCTTTGAGTAAACATTTACTTAAATCCCTGTATAATTAGAAGATACCACAAAACATTTAAACGTTACCTTTTAGTTGACTCGTCACCACAACCAACATCTTTCTTCACTTTGTATCATAAATTTTTACATTTAAGACACTCACTTAGTCCTTCATACTCATTTTTTTACAATATGCAGTCATTAGGGCAAGCATCTATACTTCATTCCCATCATAGACAAGATTTTATTGGCCTTATACATATGATTTGGAGGTACATTATCCTCTAGAAACATATCACACTACAATTCAAGTAACAATATGAAATCGGTCCACCCACAAGTTGCCTTTAAGTTAACCAAAGGCGAAATACCTAAAAAGCTTGTATACTAAGTACACCTAGAGTACAAAGGTGTGTCTGCATCACTCCACACGCTGTCATATAGCGATTGTGCAAAAGGTTCTACCTTAACATCATGAATTATTTTCTCCATTCTATCATCATCTATGACACCTAGAACTTCCTTCTCGTGGGACGCACAATCGGTTACTTCCTCACCATGCCCTATCCACCTTGTGAGCAAAGATTTATTCCATCATAAAGTAAGTGATTTCTTACATCGTCAATATCCTGTTGACTCTCATTTGAACACTTGAAACAAGGACAAAAATACTTCCTATTTTTACTAGGGGCATTCATTTTAGCAAATTCAATAAATTCTTCCACCTTATTATGATATTCTTTACTAGTTCTCAATGCATTCTTCCAACTCTGATCCATTTTATTACCTCCTAATCCTTTTTCTACAGTACTCATGTTTAAAACAATTGTCATTATGGCAAGTGAATATGGGTGAAGAAAGGGGTTGCCTTAATCATTTTTAAAAAATTTCAACAAAGCATTTCCCCTCAAAAGTAAGACATCTAAAATGTTCAACGACAACCCAATTTAACTTAATTTAAACAAAATAAATTGAAGCAATTCAAGATAATATCAATAATTTAATCAAGCAATTTCATCAATTCAAGTTCATATTTCCTCTAATATAGCTCAACCAATGCAAACTAACTATGTGTAACCATAAATTTATAGTTTCTGTTACCGCTCCTTTTCCTCACAAACATATAATCATGGGGACAAAATAAAAAATTCAAAGGTTGTAAAGTTCTTACCTTTAAGACAACTCTAGCAGAGAGGAGGACCGAAGGACAGGGTCGTGGCATCTTTAGCAAAGAAGAGCACAAAGGAAAAACAGGAGGTCAGAGGTCGTGTCTAGGGTCAGAGAGGGGGCTGGACGATTTGATTGCAAGTCAAAAAAGGAGAAAGAGGCGCAGGCGTGAGAGAGGACAAGAAGCAATAGCTAGGACCGAGATAACTCTGGTAGGGGAGATGACGAAGGATTGAGAAGAGGTCGAAAGTCCCTCTAAGGTCAAAGAGGGGGACAGACAATGTGCTTGCACGTCAGAGAAGGAAAAAGAGGCGGAGGCATGAGAAAGGCCAAAGGAGAAAGACTCAGAGGTGCGATAGAAGATGAAAGGCGCGTATCTAAAGCTGGATCAAAATAGTTGAAAATGTGAACTTTTCAACAACTTTTTTAAAAAAATCTTTTGCTGAACTTAAACTTCCAATGGTTGGTTATAAAAAGAAGTCGTCGAAAGCTTACCTTTCAACGATTGGTTATAAAAAACAGTTGTTGGTTGAATTCCTTTATGGCAAGTGAACCAGTCAAACAAGTAATAAAGAGTAAGTAGAGTTATCGTCCCACAGAGATTGTTGATACCAAGGATGATTCCAGTTTCTATTGACAGTTGTATGAAGTGAAAGTAGAGTTGATTTTGGTTGTTTTTGCTACTATTAATGATAAGAGTTAAATAAGTGATTGGAAGTCAAAGAAAGATATCAGTTTAAAAGTAGGCTAAGGTTGGATTTCATTCTAAGTCGTGTCATTCCCCCAGTTTGCATGCAACGCATTGCTATAGCAATTATACTGCATAGCTTCCGTAATGCTACAACATAACCGACTTTCACAACATTATTCAGTTAACCTACTACTATCCTATACAAAAGCATCTGCATTCTGTAACTACAATCCTCGCTCTACTCTCCCATATTCCTATGGTGGTTTCAAGTTTAGTCTGTTTAATTAAACCTAGGTGTTCTAGTTATGAGTAGTAAATATATTCCAGGCATCTACAATTTAGGTCAAGTCATGCATGGGTTTGCCCAGCAAACACTGTCTAACAGAGGTTTAATCTTGACTCCCGTCTGGTAAGCCAAGACCGCTGGGATAGCCCTTAGCATCCGCTAATCGGCTATGAATTTAAACATTGTTAAACAAACTGAATTCATTAAATTAACACCTTAGCAAACTGGGTTCATTCTACAACTTAAAAATTCATCCTCGCTTAGCCAATGGAAGTTTAGTTCATGACTGATGAGGAAAATACTAAACAGAGTAATATAGAATAGCCCATGGTAAAATTATGAAAATAAAATAACAAAAGAAAAATAAGAAAACTTGTTGGAAGGTTGACGGCATAAGAAGCGTCTTGTCACCTAACGTCTCTACGTCTTCTACGATGCGTTTTTCTCCAGGGAAGAGTTGGGTCTGATCTACTGTCCTCTCAGTCGGTCTCCTCTCTCGTTCCTTCAGTGTGAGTTGAGTCGGATAAAAATTGTATTGACTGCTTTTCTATCACGACTTCAATGACCCCTAGGTTTTTTCGTGCTTTCCTCTTATAGTTAGGTCTCCTTGCATCGTGCGTCCAGTGAATTTGGACCTTCCAAATCTGTTAGGTCCAAATCCCTAAATTCGGTTTATTGATCTTTCTTTTAATATTGTGGGATTCTTCAAATCTTTCTTTCGATCCTCTGTATCTTCTCGATTCAGCTTGATTCAATCATCGTCCTAATGCTCGTCTGGATGACCTATCTTAATTTCTTGAAAACTCGCGAGAAAAGGTTAAAATAATATAGCGGTCACATTTTATTGCTGGCGCAGATGTGAGCATGCGATATGCTATAGCATTGTATCAGCTTCGTTATGTGCCTTTACAACAAACCATAAAGTAGTCCTTTTTTATGCACATGAGCAGGATAATGATATGAATGCAACATCTTGTAAGATCTATCTTCTATTTTCCTATGTGCATGAATTCTTTGGCATTCTGTCATATAGCACACAATAAAGCTCAGATTTAATATTCGAAACATTCAAAACACAAAGGGAAAACATGGCATAAATATGACTCATCAAACTCCCCCACACTTAGCTTTTTGCACTCCTGGGTAAAACAAATAGAAAAAAATAGAGTAGAATGTAACCTTGTAGCTGTGAGCTTGTCTTTGGAACCATATATCCTATCATTGTCTTAAGTTAAGTTTATCTGTGTAAACAATCCTACTACCTAGTACTGATGGTGAATATGATGCAGGACATTGCTCTAGCAAGGGAACGTTAAGAGACTCTCAGATAATATGTATGTTCGCTCTCTCACATACGGTAATTTGTTTCTCTCAGTCGTGCTAGCTTAGAAGTTCTACATGCTTGTCAAATTTCTAAGGTTGCTTCTCAAGATATGAACTTATCTGCATCAAAAGGACTTTCTAGGTTTTAATACGTGTAATGGTAGTGTGTGTGGGGATGGTTATTTGAAATGAAACATGCTATAGCAAGATGCCAGACAAGCCCTTAAAACATGTAGTCATGGAGCTGCGTCTTAATACGCCTTATGCAGTTGTGATGCTTTATACTACTACAAAAGGGAAAAAAATTAGGCACATTTTGTCATAACTTTTGTACCGTGGGCGGTATGCTACAACATTGTAACACATATCTTTTTATCAACTGACTATCTGGCAGCTGCTATAACAATGTGTGTATGGCTCGAAGGGGTGACAATGGGAGTATGACAAAAATGGCTTGTGTATGGGATTAGTGGGTGAAAAATTAATGCCTTTGTGCTATGTAGTTCCATTCAGATGCAAGATATCAAAACTAGGAGGCATGCTCACAAAATTATGAAAAATTAGGCTAAAAAATTCCTTCCATGTAGTTTACTTTGTACTCTCCCTTACTGTCACTTTGCCCAACACTGGATACTTTAGTTCTATCAGTTTCCCAGGCCTACACGATTCAGTTCCCTTAAGAAAAAATTATTTTACCAGGTTATGCCAACAATTGCTCTTATGCTATAGGTTTCTGTTCATACTCTAATGCTTTTAACAGTTTAAATTTTTTTATTTTTCCCGAATTCCAAAAAGCTAATTTAGCCCTTAAAATTTCAAAATTTCACACACATAAGCACACAATCCTCCCCCACACTTAAATGCTGCAATGCCCCTATTGCAAACAACAAGAGAAAAGGATGGTAAGGGTAGGTTGCGGGTACAGGTAATAGAGGGCAATGCAGTATGAGAGGGGAGCAGACAGATAGACCCAGGGGAAATTATATTTATGTTTTTTTGGACCCCTACTGCTAGTCAGCAGGGGATGGTGAGAAAGAATGCAAAATAGTTAAGGAAAGAAACAGAACGAGACAGGGGAAAACGTAGGTGTACCGAAGTAGTGGGTCATGGTGACGGCCATGGGTGAGCTATGCCTTGCCCACACGAACGGTATTGGTAGAGGCAGAGTCGTCCCCATCCCCATAAGTCTCTGAGGCCGTATCCGCAGCTCTCTCCTATGGGCTCTTGCTACGTCGACACTTGTAGGATCCCGAGGGAGCCAGGGGAGATGGCTCTCGAGTGGTCCGTTCATGTCGAAGATTGGATCAAGGAATGGTGGTAGCGGATTGAACTGTGGTATATAGGCCATGAGGTTCACAACTATGCAACAGTCATGATCGACAATGTATTGCCAAAGCATCTGCAGCTAGAGAAGGAGTGTAGCTACGAAGTACTGCAGCGTTATGACTCTTGTGGCTAAACCCTCGATGTCATTAGCCAGAGGAGAGGCTGTAGAGGGACCGGTAGGTAGACAGGTCTAAGGGGTCGTAGAGGTGCGGCGTTTGGAGAGGACAAAAATTTGGGCTACCTCTCAATAGTGCTTGGTTTATAGTCTTCAGCCTAACTTGGTGATGATTTTAATTCAAGAGCTGAGCATGATTGTTGAACATCCCTATGGTTCCATACTCATCCCAAAGACAAATTCCCGAGTTCTTCCTTGTATGGTGGTATCTGATGGAATTCGTACAAGCAGTGGAAGAAATTTACCAAAAGAAACATCGAATCCCAATCATAGATCTATCAATGGCGTTTAATTCGAGTAGTTAGAATTGTACCTTTCGTATGCGTCTTGTTCGATCACTAGAGCCAAGCCGAACGAACCACGGCTCCCTCAGGGTATATCACACGAACGGGACCTAACACAAGCCTTTGTGCTAGAGCTTCTAACGTTTTTCTCTCTATTCTCTAGGGTTTCTCTAGTGGCCTTTCTAATACGTCTTCCTCACTATCTTAGGGTATTCCAACCCTAATGGGCCGTATTTGTATTCAAAATTAATCTTAATTAATTTTGAAATTTGAATTGGATTAAAAAATATTAATTAAATCGTCCAACGAATTAATCTAATCTATTTATTTAATCCGAATTAAAAAGCCAAATGATTTAATTTATCTTCATAAATTAAATGCGAGATATGATATCTATCTTTAAAAATTAAATCTAAGATACGATATCTCTATTAGTTTTAGTTATTTAATTTATCAAATAAATTAAATACAAAACAAATACTACATTATATTATATATATATATAATAATAATAATATTATTATTTTCAAATTTATATTATATATATATATATATATCCATAATCCCTAGATTAAACGTTGTATTCATTAAATCTTAGAAATATATTAGATTCAATGAATCTGGACATTATAGCTTGTGTTGGGCTATTCTTGTGTGCGACCCTCTAGACCCACATGAAATGGGCAGCGGGTCAACACTGTACCGGCCCACAAGTCGCAAGCGGCCTTTAACAAGACATTACGACTACCCAATTCATATGAGGATCGATGATACGATGCAACCTATCATACAACCATGCCACGTCCCTTTTATCACGTGATAATTTGGTCAAGGATGAAGCATGGATGGTGTCATCCTCATGTTCTTGACCATTACTTTCTCGATTCTTGAGTAGTTTAACAATTGACATGGAAACTCCTTTCCATCGTAGTATGACCATACTTTTCTCAGACTTACTCATCGAGGGGCCCAGTAATATCTCTCTACAAATGTGAGGGACAAATCCCATCTTGACCATTCACATTCCCTCCGCATTGAAAACCAAGTAATCCGATCAAAGCCTTTATCATCACCTAGGTCAAAAGTGACTTTTGACTAGATCAAAAAGATTAGCGACTCTCATGTAGGAATCCATGATGATCTAAGGTCAAAAGGCATTATGACTTATGACTTAATCCATGCAGCTTTCTCATAGTGGGTTAGTGCAGCACCTTGTACTCATACAAGTGCCTAAGACTTTGATTCGTATCTCTATACCTTATCAAAGTCATATTGATCTTATTTCATCTTCGCTCCCACATAGATGACCGACCAGGGACATTTAGGACAATCGTTATGATACATCCAAGGATACAATCACCATAATAAACATGCAAATGATATGATAACAAAAATGGAGAAAAAAATTAAATAACAATAATGTTTAAAGTACAATGATTGGCCCCTAGGGCGTAATTTCCAACAAACTCCCACTTGCACTAGGTGCAATCATTAATTTGCCTCTATGTAAGAGGCATCTCGTCACGCGATGTCTCTACGTCTTCGATGATCCGTCTTGCTCTAGGGAAGAGTTGGGTTTGATCTACTATCCTCTCGGTCGGTCTTCTCTCTCGTTCCTTCGGTATGAGTTCAGTCGTATAGGAATTGTATTGACTGTTTTTCTCTCACGACTTCAACGACCCCTAGGTTTTGTCGTGCTTTCCTCTTACATTTATCTAGAAACAATCGTTAGAAAGATAAGCCGAAATTTTAAAATGTCAACGCCTCCTTTTTAACTTCTTTTTTTTTTTAAATAAAAAAATGGACGTTAATTAGTGTCGGTAAAAAAACTTTTTGATCCTTTGAAAATAAAATGAAAACTTCTTTCTTGAATGTTAGATTCTATGGTTGATGCTATGTAACATATTTACAACTAAAGGTATGAGATTTACAATTGAGTTTCTAAAATTTATAACTGAGATTTTCAGGATTGCCAACTGAAGCTAATTGTATAAGGACATTTTTGTTTATTTATGTTTTTTAAAAATTTATCCTTTTATGACATTTCATAAATTCACAGCCCTTTAACATAATTTAATTTATTTATTTTTGTGGTTCCTTATAATTGTGTTTTTGAGATTTGTTACTCAGATTACATATACATATATATACATATGTGTCTATATATATATATATATACACACACATATATGAGTGTGTATGTATATGTATGTATGTCATTATTCCTTGATTTTATACAAGTTTTTCCTCTCCTCATTTCTATACAACTTAGTTTTATTTATGTTCACGTACATGATTAAAATCAAATTCATATAATTTTGTTTAAAAGAAAAGAAAAACCGAAAAATGATTTGCATATCAAAAGGACGGGTGTGTTTCCTGTTGTTTAATGTAATGTAAATCAGAAACCATATCCATATACGTTCAAACCTAGCCACACAACTTCCACCTATATCATGTAAAGCCTATAATTACAATAGCACCCCTCAGAGATATAAATAAATATTCCAAGCCTTAATAAATTAATAACATAACTTGAAGTGGGTGAGAGAGAAAATGAGTCCAAATCTATCTGCAGCAATTATTATCCTCTCTACCAGTCTCCTTATCTTCTTCTCTTGTGGTGTCACAGGTCACAATAATCTCTCATCTTCACCAACTAAGAAGGCATCAGATGAGAAATGCCCCATAGATACACTAAAGTTTGGGGTTTGTGGAAGCTGGTTAGGGTTAGTGACTGAGGTTATTGGAAGCAAACCAAGTGAGAAATGCTGTACTGTTGTGAAGGGACTTGCTGATCTTGAAGCTGCACTGTGTCTGTGCACCGCTATTAAAGCCAATGCGTTCGGATCATTTGTTAATAATCTCAAGGTTCCTGTTGCTGTTAGTTTGGTTGTTAATGCTTGTGGGAAGAAAGTTCCTAATGGATTTGTTTGTCCTTAGATTGTATCTAATTAGATTGAATAATATAATTGTGAATTGTATTTGGGTAGAGTTCGTGACGTTCGAGTTTGTGCTCTAGGTTTCATTTAATTTTAAACTTTATAGGAGTTTCAAACTTTTATTTAGTTAATTTAAAATTTAACCCAACTCAGTTGGGATTCTTTCACTCTTGAAAATATGTCGACTGAGATTATATAGAATCTGCCTAGAATTTCATTAAAGGCCTAGGTTCTTTTATTTTCTCTTCCTCATTTTCTTCTCAAAATCTTATATTCACCCTTAAATTAAAGGGTTAAGATCCAATTTTACCCTAGAAGTTGTCAAAAAATAACAATGTTGCCTTGAAAGTTTTTATTTTATTTTTTTTTTTATTTTTTTTTTTTTTAAGCAATGACATGTGTAAGAATATTGTAGCTGAAACACCCAAAATATTGCTTACCATCATTTTCACTGTATGTTTCTGGGGTATTGTAGGATAAAAAGATGTTGGATTTATCAAGGTTAATGACCCGCCCAGATGCTACACAATGCAAGCTCAAAATATTCGCCATGTTATTGCAATTATGCAAGTTCACATACATATATAAAAAGCAATTGTAAGTGCAAGGGATGCATGATTCAATTTAAAACCCTTAACATGTTTGTCTTCTTGGCTCTTACTAATCATAAGAGAAAGTACCTATGCAACTAAAATAAACAGGTATGGCGAGAGGGGGTCCCCTTGTCGAATGCCCCTACTGGGAGCAAAGGAGTTCACATTCTCACTAGACAAGCAGACATTTAAGCTAATAGAGTGCACACATTTCATTACAAGCGACACACACATATTACAAAATTCAAATCGTAACAAAACATGTTTTAGAAAATTAATCCAAATGAACTCGGTCATATGTGTTACTCATATCCATTTTGAGAGAAAATTCATACTTACCTCCAGTCTTCTTATGTCAAAGATAATGATATATTTCATGGGCAATTATTATGTTGTCATGTATACATTGGCCAGGGACAAAAGCATCTTGATTTTGAGATATACAAGCATCAAGCATAGGTCGCATCTTGTTGGCCATGATCTTAGAGAAGGTCTTATAAGAGAAATTGCACAACCCAATAGGATGGAATTGAGATACATGTTCAGGTTCATGACCTTTGAGGATGAAGGTAATGTTGGTTTGATTGATTCCATTGAAAACAGAGTTCATTGCAAAGAAATCTTGGACCATATTACAAACACAAAACTCAATTTCATACCAAGCAGAATGATAAAATTTACCATAGAAACCACTTGGACCTGCGCCTAAGTACTCCCAAGGTTAAAAGCTGCATTTTTAATTTCTTCTCTTAAAACAGGAAACAGGAGGCACTGGTTCATTTTTGCCGAGATTTTGTGATTAATAAAACCCAAAACTGCATCCAATAATCGAGTTTCGGAGGTGGCAAAGAGGTTTTGAAAGTAATGAGCTGTCGTTTGAAATGACGTCTTTATCCATTAGCAATTTCTTGGAATCAAATTTAATGCATGTTATATCATTTCTTTGCCTTCTCTTGATAGTAGTAAGATGAAAGAATCTGGTGTTTTTATCTCTGGCCTCTAACCCATCAATGCGAGAACATTGCCACCAAAACTTCTCCTCTAATTCTAGCCATCTCTCTAGATCCCCTTTAACATTCAATATAGCCCAAGAGTTCATTGAATTTAGTTCGTCCTGAGTAATATTAGCCACTTGGGCTTTGAGATGTTCAATAACCTTGGCATTATTTGGGTACTCCTTTTTACTCCATTTAATTAGATCATTCCTACATTTAGATAAGGGTGAATATAAATGTAGGAATGATCACAATGGGACACCCAATGGGACAGCGTTTTCCAGCTATCCCGGATAATTTGTAAAAAGCCCCAATGGGACACCCAAGCTATCTCAAAATGAAACACCCGACCCTTCCGTTACCGTTAGGATGTCTTCCAATAAAAAGCAGATGATTATCTAACCCGACTAGATCAATGTTAAAAACTTTGAGATTAGGAAATTTCTCCCTTAACTGTATGTTTCCCAAAGCCTTGTCAATCAGCTAACAAATAGTATTTGGACCCTCTCTATTATTGCACCAAGTAAAACTATACCCATTAAAACCCAAATCCTCAAGACCACAATCAACTACAAAGCATTTGAAATTAAGAATTTTCCTCCAAGCTCAAGGTCTACCACTATACTTCTCATGTTGTGAAAGAATATCATTAAAATCCCCGAGACAAAGCCAGGGAGCACAAATAATTTTGCTAATCCTACGGAATTCTTGCCAACATAAAGATTTATCTGCTTCATTAGTTAGACCATAAATGGAGGTAATATAATCAGGGGTAACAAATGCATCCGACCTAAACTAGTGTGAATAATATTAAGGGACGAAAATAAGATTTTTATTGAAGTTATATCATACCACAATAATGCAAGACCACTACTTCTTCCTACCGGGTCAACTAATCATTCTTCAGTAAAACCGCCCTTCCTTACTACTCTAGCCTTTTGTTTAAATTTCTAGTTGTCAAGGCAACCCCCTTGTCTTGATTGTTCCAAGCTAACAGATTCATAACGAACTGGTAGTTGGTCCCATCAAACCACCAACATTTTTCGAGGTAGACAAATCTTGAGTATCAATAACTTCATTTCCTACACCCAGTTAGCTATCAAGAAAATCAATCTCAATCGAGGAGAAAATTTCACCCAGTGAATCCAATTTTGTTACTCCCCCAAACTTCTGGAGATCAGATAATTTTTTACTAATCGGAAATTCCTCCTATGCCCTTTATGTGCATTCTCTATGGTTATTTTCTTTGTAGCTGAATCCTCCTCAGAGTCAAAGGTCAGACTCCTATTTTTTCCTGCACTATTCCTTCATGGTCATCCTCATGCATGGAGCCTTTTAATGTGAATTCCTTTCAAAGTAGCATACATAGCAGACATTAGGGATAGCCCACTAAAGGGAACTATAGATTTTGATTTAAGCTCATCATCACTTGGAAATTCTACTTTATAATGCTGGGAATTATTATCACAAAAACTATCTTCAACATTCGCATTTTTTTAGGTCAACAGTTTGGACATGTAAGATTCAGTTTGCATGAGCAATGGCTAGTCAATTGGGCCAAGTTGAGAGAGGAAAAGTCAAAATCGTGGTCAGCCAATGCTTTGGATGCAGGCAGATCGGGGCCACAGGAAGCTTGTTTCTCAAAAACTCGCTGATAAGTCAGATGCTTCCCTTTATACGGAAGCACATATACTTCTTCTTACGTGCTTCTTACTTGCTTGTCCCTCTACTAATTAGAGGGACAAACAATTTTTTTTTTTTATATTCTATATATTTTAATTAAATTATATGCTGCTTTTTGAAAACTTTTTGCACTCAGCATCTCAAATTAATTAGTTTCCAATTCTGTATTCAGAAATATTTGTCTTGTAACACTAGTATCCTGGAAACTAATTAATTTGAGATACTGGGTGTCAATTTTTTTTTTTAGAAAGCAGCATATAATTTAATTTAAATATTTAGAATATAAAAAAAAATAAAAAAAATTGAAAAAATTGTGTTTGTCCCTCTAATTAGATGGACAAACATGTAAGAAGCATATTGAGACAAGCGGCTAATGTGAACCCCTTTTTACACGTTTACAACACTCATATCTCACCTGTCTTTGTCGTTGCGGCTTCCAACAGCACCGAATCACGGGAGCAGATTCTCTCAGTATCTGCTCCCTCCTCATCTCTTAGTATCTCTCAATCTCGGCCGTTCAATTTTTGATCCAACCGTGTAAAAAGGGACACATCATACATTTCAAAAAACCGCATGTGGTGATTTTTACCGCATGCGATTTTTTGAAATGAATGATGTGTCCCTTTCTACACGGTTGGATTAAAAATTGGATGGCCGAAATTGAGAGATACTGAGGGATACTGAGGTGCCTGCTTTTGAGGCAATCCGGGTTCGCCGAATCACTCTTAGTCTGGGCAAAAAACTGTACAACAGGTGCAGTAGGGTACAACACCATCAGGGATCATAGCTCACCGACCTTTGGGCTTGATACTCATTTGGAAAATCAGTGAGCAGCCTGAAAAATCTCATCCCGTTTGGCCTTAGTCCCATGAACAGAAACCTTCTCTACGGCGACGGAGTCCGGTGAAATTTGTGTCTTTAATTTTTCTTCTCAACAAGTTCTGCTTCCTCCCATTTCTCCATACAAACTCCAAGATATCCATAAATGTTCGGACCACTAGTGTACTGAGCCAATTACCAATTTCCAATTCTTCTCCTTCGCTGTTACCACCCGTCACCTTCATGCAAACACGACTATCGTGGCCAATCCTCCCACATTTATAACAAAAATTTTGCAACCTCTTATACTAGACTGTAACCCAGACGGGTTCTTTATCATTCCTTGGGAGCCAAAACCCAGTGGTAAGAGGGGCATCCAGGAGAAGCATAGCCATTACTTGAATAAAGCTTCTTACCAGTTTACCTTTGACCACCGGCGGCTCATACATCACCACGCGTCTCCTAATGTTTTGCATTTGACCCCTCAAAGGCCTTGAAAGCTAGACCAAGAAATTGCAACCAAAATGGTGCCAAACTAAAGTCTAGGTCTTTGAGCACCATGTAATCTTCCTAGATTTGAAGGTTCAAAAGATGACCCTGTATTGACCAAGGTCAACCTTTAAGGATGAGAGCATAGTCCTCTTTGTTGTTGAAACGAAAAAGGAAGACAAGGTAAGTCCAATTGAGGTCATGTATATCTACTTCTCCTAATTGCCACCCTTTCCTGATCATAAAAATGATCATTGGGACATTTAGATTATTTCCTATTAAAAGCTTCCCTACTAAAATTCCCCATTGATTCTCAAACCATCGCCCCAGATTCAGGATGACTTGTTTAGGAATCTTTATGCCACTGCTCTACCCCTCCTCCATATCTCAAGAAAAAGCCTCCACACCAAGATACACCACACAATTGTCAAAGACTCTAGAAAGAAATGGAAGAGAACTAAACTGAACAATAAGTTAGGAATATGGCCTTAGTACAGGGAAGACGTTTGCCGGAATGATCCACAGGGGACCGAACAGCTGTCACTAGTAAAGATAAAAGAAAGTTCTCACTAGTAGAGAGAGATATCCGAACCTAACTGGAGAGAGATATATCTTCCTTTTCTAACTATTAAATCAACATTTGGATAACTCAGATTTAGTTTTAAACAAAATATTTTTATATATGATTAAATGCAAGCCATTCAAATATTTATTTTATGATTAAAAAAAGGAGAATAGGAAGCGTTATGAACCGGATTTCATTTGCTTGACTTGCAGGCTGACACAGGAAATGTGGCCTCCATTTCCTTATTTTCATCCCAAGTCACACGTTTGACACTTGACAGAGGCCATCTTTTCTTAATGCCATCCATTGACAGAGATAAAGCTTCCTTGACTTCATCCATGGATTGATGAAACTTGGGCCTCATTTTTTCCTAGTGTTCTTGGCCCAATTATTCCTTCATTATTTAACGAATCCATGTAAATTACAAAAATTAATTTAGTTAGTTATTTTCTCAAAAATATGTAATAGTTTTCCTAAAATATCCTTATTTTTAAACCAATGGAGTTTGGGTTGAACAAAAGGGGCTAGTTATTTATAATGTGACAAACGAATCTCCACAAAAGGGTGCACACATTTAATGTCTAATCATGTTTCAAACATTAATGTCTCCAAGTGGAGAACATGTCAAAACAATATCCTTATTTTGATTTAATTTGCATTGAAATAATATTAGTGTAGTTTATGAATTATATAAAAATGCAATTATATAGATAGTTGGGAAAGTAATAATATATGGGGCGAATTGGAGTTTTATATTTAGGATCTAAAGAAACTCTCAATAATAAGAGTATTATTCAAGATTGGGTGGAGTATTATTATATCTTTTTTGTGGAAATTATTTTGTTATTTGTGTTATTGTGGACAAGGTTTTGAAACCTAGACCAGACCATCCGGTCTTGCATCAATCTAAATGAAAGGTGTCCCGATTCTCATAGTTAAGCCGCTCTAGGATTTAGATTGGATTAGGCCATCCAAAAACACCTCTTCAATTGGAAGCCGCAGTTGAGCAGTCAATTAGAGTGGATATTTGAAAACTATATGGCATGTATTGAAGATCATTATAACATACCAGCGGGAGTTAGTTCAAGTGGAAGGACTTGGGCTGCTTAAGCAAGGGTCTCAAGTTCGAGTCCTTGTGGATGCAGAAAACTCCCCTGGGAGAGGTCCCCGCATATGCGCCCGACAGAACCTCGATCCAGACTAGTCAGGGCAAAGCTCTGGTGAACTGGATGCAGTAGCAAAAAAAAAAGATCATTATAACATAAAAAAGGAGGAAAGGAAAGAAGAAAGAAGAAGACATAGATCCTTTATCCTTCAAATGCATGCTGCCATAGATGCGATTTCTAGCCTGAGTGCCACCGCAGCATATGATTTTGAAGGTAGAAGAAGTAAAGGAGACCATCCCAGTAACTCTCTGACTACTATACTCAAATCTAAGAGCACAGAAAAAAAGGAAGAAGAGAGAACGAGGGAGGCCGTTGAGGAGAGAAAAGGACATCTCAAAATTCATAAGTTGAATAGCGTGATTCAATACGCAAGAGAGACACTACTACAAATTTGCTCATTTACAACGCATAATACATGACGGTTACAGTTAATAAACGTTATGTATGTCGAGGCGGAGGTCGTGCAAAGTAATGGTTATTCATGCGCTCCACCATCTATTATGAGATGGAATTCACGAGAACACATAATTAAACCGTTGTAATTAATAACCTTCATTTATTTAGTTACAAAAATATTGGCCAGCCTTGACTGCTCCACAAGGTGTCTTGATAGACACGCCTACGGTCTAAATAGGAAGTTGGTCCCTATCCTTCATAACAATTAGGTTGTATATGATCACTTATAGTCAGAACATTCATCTCCTTCCTCAAACGTTGACGATGTGTTGAGCGAAGGAGAGGGACAGGAAGAGGAGGATAGCAAAACCACTATTGCTTTTTTTAATATTAAAAAAATTAATCGTTAGGGCCATGTAGCCTAAAAATATTACGAAATAATAATTTTCACTTCACAGTTATTAGTAAACAACTGGTACTAATTTAAGCATTTTATGAGACACATTCACGATTATTAATAAATAACTGTTACTTATGTTAACCGTGGCTATTTATAAGGACACAATTGGCTTTGTAACGTAACCATTTCTATTCCAAAGGACAAGTTTATTGGATAACCTGTGAAACCCTTTCCATTCCACTTCTATTTAATTAACAATAAATGATCTTTAATATAATACTAAAAGACGTGATCGGTAGTAAGATAATCCACAAAACTCTTTCTATTTAAACATCCAAAAAATAAACTCTATTTATCCATCCACTTCTATTCCAACTTCTCAGATCCAACTTTTGACTTTTGTTCTTCTTTGATATCATTACAGTTGTAAATTAAGAACCGCAAGAAAAGACAACCTTTCATAACGGTTCTAAACTTGTAACCAAGAGCAAGTTTCATCAAGTCTTATAAAATACCTGTTATCTCGTGCCTCTTCACATATATTCTCAAGTTATTATACTTAACATACTTGTTTTTGGTCAAACATTACCCACCATCCGCTGAACCCCACAACTCCGGTTGTTTTCTCTAGCTGTCGATAATCACTTTCAGGTGAACCATATTCTCCACTGCTTTCTTTAAACTTTGGTCTGACAGCCGTGTGGGTTGCTTCAATCGTCCTAACTCGCTTTTTAATTTTAAAGCCCTAGTTATGTCGTATTCCATCGTATATGTTGTTCTCCTTATTTTAAGGTATGATTTCTCTTCTGCATTCTGCATTCAACATTCAGCATTCTCCTTCTTTTTTTTACTTCATCTTAGCTACCTGGGTTTTGACCTCAGTCATGCATCATGTTTTTATGGAAAACCCACTATTTTTTTTCCTATGGCTAACTAAATGAGTTTTGTTTTCCAGTTGAAATGACCAATTCTTCTTCCTTCGGCATTAATAATACCCATAGTGCGGATAATGCCCTTAATACGGGGATTGCCTCTTATGTTGATGTTGTCCCTAGGCAACCTAGAACGGTACCCCAAAAGAGGCGTTAGAACAATTATGGGATATTGTAAAGAAAAGTCTCTGGGGAGAAAATTTGTTGTGACATGGAATAAAGATGGTCAAGCACTTGAGCCGTCATACTTCATTAGCTACATCGGCATAACGACAAGAACCAATGTTCCTATCATGGTGGGTAATTGGCATTTGGTATAGAAAAACTAAGCAGATGTTATTTGTGACGACTATGTCAGGGAAAAGTAAATATGCTTGCTAATTACTTGCTATGTACTTGTAACATATGTTGACTTGAATCGTGTTCTTTTCAATTTGCATGTCATATAGACTAAATTTCTTGGAAATTTGTTATCAATAAGATTGGCCAATCATTACATACATTTTGTCATGCATTTACGAAGGCATATTTGCATAATCCTGAATATGCTGATGAAACAGAAGTTCCTGAGGATCTTTGGTCCAACATAAAATCGAATGAATGGAGAGAATTTGTCATCTAATTTTGCGATCTAGCATTCGAACTAATTGTTATATGCAATTTAGAAGACCTCCATGTATCTATTTAATATTAACCAGAGTATTGTGTGTTTTAATAGGAATTAAGCCTAGTGATTAGGGTGAGGGTTAAGAATAAAAAGTATCCCCACAAGGGAGGGTGAATGGGGTATGCTCACATTGCTTAAAATATGTTTGCTGAGAGTAAGGTCGAAAGTAGACCTCTCTATCATGAACTTTGGTCGATGACGAGGCAAAATAAAAATGGCTTTTATGATGATCCTCAGGCGAAGGAAGTTGTCCAAAAAATGATAAGTATTAATATTAGTCTACAATTTATAAAAGTAATGTCTTTAACTAACTATCAATTAACATTACTGTTAAATATACAGCAAGCCATGTCCTAGGAAGTTACTAATAGAGCTACCTTTTTACAAATGAGGATTTATTAGCCAAGACATTAAGCCTGGCCATCCTAGTCTTCTTAGGGGTGCTAGCTTTGGATTGACCAAGATAAAATATTATAGTCAGCAGCAACCTAAAAGAAATAACAAGGACGACAAATATGAAAAGCTCTAGAAACAGTGCGATAAAAAAAGGAAACGAATATTGTTTTCTCACACGAGCTGATGAATGAGCATTGTATAGAGCAACAAGGGGGAAATGGCATTTCAGGTACTAGAGGCAGCTACACATTCCCCTCAATGATCTGCAATAGGACTTGGTTGATATTGAGCATTTTACCGATAGCCCTGGAAACCACCTAGTTGCAACAAGCTACAAGTTCAACCGCTTGGAGGAAAACATACTTCATGATATGCTAATCCCTCCTGAGCATGTAAAGGTACAAATCAACACCACCATTAACCCCAGCTATCCACTCCTTATGCACACCAAAGACATGGAGTGGGAGGGGTTATGAGCGGCTTCGCTGCATGGCATCACCATCTACTTAGAGCATGCAAACAAACCAAGAAGTCCACCGCTCAAAAGAAGCTACCCATCAAGTCCAAGCCCCCCACTTAGTCCAAGAAGAGTATTCCACCCCCAATGATCAATTTAGGAAGATGTCTTTCTCACAGAATAAGCTCATTGGTCAATCTGCCCGGAAGTCCCTTCAGGAGTTTGCTGACAAGCTCTTCGCTTCAAGCCTGTTTCCAATGATCAAATTTAAGAAAGAAATCTTCAACCTACCAAACCAAGTGGATGTTGGAAGCCAATAACTTATTTCTGAGGTGCTGAACAAGGATATGGTAAGTATAAGCTCTATCAACTTCTTTATTAGGTATATCTTCAACTATGATTAAACAGTTGGCTACTTAGAAATTTGATTACATTTTGATATGTTGGTTTTGGCATTTCAGGTAACTGTACCCTCAAGGCCTACAGGACAAGATCAAGTTCATCCGCCCTGACAATCTTGATAGTCAGGGTGAAGGTATGAAGGAAGATATCAAGCAACATCACGCGAGGTTTCTGGGGCACAAATTCATTAGGAGGGTGCCAGACAAAAGGGACACTTGCTTCTTTGTGGCTTATATTCAAGGATGGGAATATCATTAACTATAGTCAAATTATTTTTTATTTATTTTGTAATTGTTCTGATAGTGTGATCTATAATTGTACTTAGGAACCACTGATGGTATATCCAATGCGCAAAAAGATTTGGTACTATGACTCTATGGGTAAGGTTCCAAAAAATAGACCATACGAGCAGGAGACATTCAACTAGTAAGTTATCAATTCATCATCTCTTATAATTTAATTAATGTTGCATGTTTCTATATATATAAATATAATTTTTTTTATTGTATCTTCTCATAGTTGTGTATAACTACCACACTCAAAATGGTCTCAAGTGTCCCAAAAGCATCCTCACTAATGGTAGCCTACAAATGTGCCTTTCAATGGGTCTAAAGGTATATATATTATTTACCAATGATTATACTATTAAATTGAAGCAAACATATAGTTTATATATATGATTGACTGACAACTTTTTCTTTTCATTTCTTTATAGTGCCCAAAGCAACCGGATATGATAAATGATTGTGGGTACTGCGTGATGCAGTGCATGAAGGACAAAATCATGCACAGTCCTCAAACTATTGATACAAATAAGGCATATTATATGATCACTTTTTCATATATAAATGAGTAAATACCCTTTCTGGTCTCTGACAAAAAACGCGATCCCCATTTTGGTCCCTTATAAAAAAAGTCTTTTTTAGTCCATAAAAAGGACGAATAAGGGTCGATTGGTTGACATTTTGATCAATCACAAATTTCCAAAAGGTCATTTTTAGTTCATAAAAAGGAAAAATAAGGGTCGATTTTTTTGTAAGGGACCAAAATGGGGTCCGTGTTTTTTGTTAGGGACCAGAAAGGGTATTTACTCTATATAAATTAAGTCAACTATATATTACAATATCTAACTTCTATCTATTGTTGCATTTTACATAGAGTATTTTAATGCCTCATGCACGATGTTTAGAAACTCACAAATGGAAGAGGTGGCTGACGAGTTGGCAACATCTGTGGGAGAGTAAATATATAGAGTGACTGTAAATTTCTTGATACTAATAATTCATTTGTTTTAAAAGTTTTGGTTTTAATAGTGTATACATGTACATGAATGAATGGGGACATATTTTTATTTGTTGTATTGTTCTGTATATGAATGAATGTAAATATATATTATGATTCATTATGTATATGTATATGTAGGAAGATATCGAAAGAAGAAACCCCAAAAAAAAAAAAATTTTAAAAAAATAATTTAGCTTCAATAAATCATGTTGTCACCTAACAACTTTTATTTATGTCAATTATATATAATGGTTGTATAATTAAATCTATTAGCATTACTATTAATATATAACAACTGTTTTGAAAGAACCGTTATTTTTGTTAATGCATATATTGTAGTTATTAAAGCAAAATCATTATGTATTATGCAAGCGTTATCAAATATTATGGCAGTTGTGTGACCATTAATTATTATGACTGCAATGCACATATAATGGCCTCATTGAGCCTCAGTGCATAACGGCTGTTATATTATAAGCGTTATAATAGGTTTAGAATAAATTACAGTTCGGAATCATTATTTATCTACTCAAAACATATATAGCACTCACATATATGAAGGTTAAAAAAAGTGATGTATGACAGATAATAACCGTCATAAAAGGAATTTTCCATAGCAATGAGAGATTTAAATTTTGGGATGTGATATAATGAGTAATAATTACTAGTGCTATATATGGATGCTCCCTTATAAGTGGGAGGTCACAAATTCAATCTTGTTTTTAGCTCAGGTAATTAGTGTATGCCCTTTTAACTTAACAAGAGAGAGAGAGATTGTTTTGTCCAAAAAAAGACTTGGAGTTGGAACATTAGGATCTCGTTTTATTAGTGCATCAAAATATCTCCATTTATTTTAAATTAATTTTAATTGGAGAAAATTAAATTAATTATAAAGTATGGAATTAAATTTGATCTATTGATACAAAAGTCAAAGGTTTGCTATATTATAAAGATAATAAAAAGTAGGCTAAAATATACATTTGGTCCTTTATGTTTGCCTCTGGTATCATTTTAGTCCCTTAAGTTTGTAAAGTGCACATTTGGTCCCTTAATGTCAACACCATTAGTCGACTTAACGGAAAACTTGACTCAACAATTTTAAGCGATGATTTGTGCAATTAAATGTTGACCAAGCGTGCTTATATGTTAGTATTTTAATAAATTAATATTTTAAATCCTATTAATTGAAAAAAAAATCTTTACAGACTTTTTTGTGGTTTTTCACAATTTGTGAAGATTAAATATATATTTTTGGTCGAAGAAAATTAAATATTTTTCAATTAATAGGATTTAAAATATTAATTTATTAAAATACTAATATATAAGCATGCTTAGTCAGCATTTAATTGCATAATCATCGCTTAAAATTGTTGAGTCCAGTATTTTCCGTTAAGTCGTCTAACTAATTTGTGTTAGCATTAAGGGGACCAAACCGCATTTTACAAACTTAAGGGACTAAAATGATCTGAAAAGGAAACATAAAGGACCAAATGTATACTTTAGCTTTAAAAAGTATTTGTTTATAATATGGTGATTATTTTGAAAGAAGATTATTGTTGTAAAAATTTAAACATTTGATTATTATATTTATATTTTATGCTTTTTAATAATTAATATACTATGTTTATTTTATAGGTTACTTTTTTAATTTATTTAATTTTATTTCTTATGTAACTATTATTATATATTCTCTCTTTTAATTTATTGAGGGAGTGACTGAGTGAGTGAACATATATACATAGATCATTCCTTAAAAAATTCACATACATAAGAGTACGCTAAGGAAGAATAATATTACTTTTAATTAAATAACTATACTAACAGTTCGACCGAATGGCTGAATTATTCCAATCATTCAAACCGTGACACACTGGATTTTTCGCATCGACGTCCAGTCTAGCTTTTAAAATATTGATTGTGAATACTAAATATCAAAATTTGTAACTTAAAAGCTTATTAAAGCAACAAGGTTCAAAAACCAAAGAATATTACCTTTTCGCTTTTAAAATATTGGTTTGCTTTTCTTTCTTTCTACGAAATTATTTTCTGATTATGCCTCTTGACTTGTGAGGCGCTAGTACGATCCTTTTCTTTTCTTTTCTTTTTTTGGTGACATTATGATTTTCATTTTCATTGAGAGGGAAGGGAGTAGGTATCCATTAAATGAAGGTGAGGTTGAGTTAACTACCTTTTTGATGCCGTGCATGAAGGACAGAATTATGTACGGTCCTCAAACTATTGATACAAATAAGTTATAGGAAAAATCCTAAATAAATACTATTTGAATTTGTAAAAAAAGCGTGAAAGTCGTCGAATTTGTAAAAAGACTAAAAATCTTAAAGACCTATGAGGGATATCAAATTCGGGTGAAATTACTCTTTTTTGCCCTTAATTTTAAATAAATTTAAAAAATAACAATATCCTCCCCGGCCAGCCACACGGCCCCGCCACCACAGGCCGCCGCCACCAGCCGGGGGGGGGGGTTTTATTTTTTTGGAGTGGGTTGGGTTTTTTTTTGACAAAAATTATATTAATTGAAGGGTTGGGGGTGGGGTTCGAACCCCCCACCCCCAACACCATGGGACCAAGACCACTTGGTCCCTTTAATATATATATACGTTAACAAATATATATATTCTTCTTAACATTTTTTCAATGGTATTTACCATTCCACAAACGAAAATTACTATTCCACAAAAGAGAATTTACCATTCTACAAATGAGAATTACCACTTTTTGTACAGGGTTCCCTTTTTTTTACTCTTTTATGCATGTTTTATAAAACCAAAAAAATTGCACTATTACCATTCCACAAACGAAAATTATCATTCCACAAATGAGGATTTACCATTCCACAAATGAGAATTACCACTTTTTCTACAGGGTTCCTTTTTTTTTACTCTTTGATGCATGTTTTATAAAACCAAAAAAATTGTACTATTACCATTCCACAAACGAAAATTACCATTCCACAAATGAGAATTACCATTTCACAAATGAGAATTATCACTTTTTCTACAGGGTTCCCTTTTTTTACTCTTTTATGCATGTTTTATAAAACCAAAAAAATTGCACTATTACCATTCCACAAACGAAAATTATCATTCCATAAATGAGAATTTACCATTTCACAAATAAGAATTACCACTTTTTCTACAGGGTTCCTTTTTTTTACTCTTTGATGCATCTTTTGTAAAAAGGGAACCTTGTAGAAAAAGTGGTAATTCTCATTTGTGTAATGGTAATTCTCATTTGTGGAATGGTAATTTTCGTTTGTAGAATGGTAATAGTGCAATTTTTTTTTGGTTTCATAAAAATGCATGAAAGAGTAAAAAAAGGGAACCCAGTAGAAAAAGTGGCAATTCTCATTTGTGGAATGATAATAGTGCAATTTTTTTGGTTTTATAAATCATGCATAAAAGAGTAAAAAAAAAAAAAGGAACCCTGTAGAAAAAGAGGTAATTCTCATTTGTGGAATGGTAATTTTCGTTTGTGGAATGGTAATAGTGCAATTTCTTTGGTTTTATAAAACATGCATCAAAGAGTAAAAAAAAGGGAACCCTGTAGAAAAAGTGGTAATTCTCATTTGTGGAATGGTAAATTCTCATTTAATTTGTAGAATGGTAATAGTGCACTTTTTTTTTTGTTTTATAAAACATGCATAAAAGAGTAAAAAAAGGGAACCCTGTAGAAAAAGTGGTAATTCTCATTTGTGGAATGGTAATTATCGTTTGTGGAATGGTAAATACCATTGAAAAAATGTTAAGAAGAATATATATATTTCTTAACGTATATATATATATATATATATATATATATATTAAAGGAACCAAGTGGCCCAACTGGTGGACCACTTGGTCAACCCCACCCCCAACACTTCAATTAATATAATTTTTTTCAAAAAAAAAAAACCCAACCAACTCAAAAAACACCCCCACCCCCTCGCCGGTGGCCCTCCGACAGTCGCCGGCGGCCGGTGCCGGTGAGGGTATTTTTATTTTTTAAATTTATTTAAAACTAAGGGTAAAAGGGTAATTTCACCTGAATTTGCATATTCCTTATAGGTTCTTGATACTTCTCAGTCTTTTTACAAATTCGACGGACTTCTGGGGGTTTTGCAAATTGAAATTGTATTTATTTGGAATTTTCCCTAAGGCATATTATATGATCTCTTTTTTATATATAAATTCATTCAACTATATATTACAATATCTAACTTTCATCTATTGTTTCCTTTTGTGCACAGTATTTTAATGCCTCATATACGATATTTAGCAACTCACAAATGGAAGATGTGGCTAAAAAGTTGGCAACATATGTGGGAAATACATAGAGTGACTGTAAATTTCTTGATATTGATGATTTGTTTGTTTTAAAGTTTTGGTTTTAAGGTGTATATATGTACATGAATGAATGGAGATATATTTTAATTTATTGTATTGTTCTGTATATGAATGTAAATATATATTGTGATTCATTCTGTAAATGTATATGCAGTGAGATATCCAAAAAAGAACCCGCTCCTGCCAATTTTTTTTCAAAAAGAAATTTAGGTTCAATAAATCATGGTTGTTACCTAACAACTTGTTATTTATGTCAATAATATATAACGGTTGTGCAAATAAATCCGTGAGCATTACTATTAATATATAACAGCTGTTTTGAAATGAAGGTGAGGTAGAGTTAATTACCTTTTTTTTTATGTGAAATTTAGCTAAAAATGACTTATACATAGAACTAAAGTGATACTATCTTCGGTACTAATTATAGAACAAAGTTTTTAGTACAATTTGTACTATAAACTTTATCTTATAATTAAGACAACAGGGAGTACTTCGTAACAACCGTCAACCACACTTAAAGCTTTCATTAAATTTTGGGTTAAGGGGCAAAAATACACATGAGCTTTATCCAAAGGAGCGCCTAACACCATATGCTTTTTTTGGGAGCAAAAATACACATGAGTTTGTAAAACCAGAGCAAAAATACCACCACCGTTAAAAATGCTAAACTCTGTTAACTACCATTTAAAATTACCAAGATACCCCAACTGAAAAAGAAAATACCCTCCCTCATAATTGCTTGGGATTGAAAATGGAGAATCAACAAATCAAACCAGCAAAAACATCCCAAATGCAGACAACAAACAAAGCATCAACCTTAACACAACCTTGCGATCAGATCAACAAACATAAGATTAAATCTTAAAAATCGAAGACCCGTTTGCCACAAGCATGAGCATCGATGAATGGTTTCAAACCACTATAAGATTTCATAAAGAGAAGGAAACTACAAAGCCTCCGCAATCGCCGAACAAGATTCCCAACAAAATAATCTTAAAAAATTAAAAACGGCGATTACCTCCGCGATTAATGAGCTCCTTAATTCGTCCCACCAGATGCAAATACCCTTTTGTCATATTCGGACCCCTAATACACACCTCTCCTTTCACTTCAGCCTTTTGGATCTCTCCCTTCTCGTTCAATATTGCCATTTCTAGACCCACCGGTTTCCCCACCGACCTTGGCTTGTGTGGCCCCTCATCCGGCAGTGGGTTTGATGACATTTGATGGGACGCTTTTGTCATTGCATACGCCTCCAAAACCAGGGCTCCGAATGGCTCCTCCAACTGACCCAACATGATCAGTGCCAGCGATGCGCTGCAACTGCGAATAAACCTGAGTTTCAGGTGTGGTTCGGGTTTGGACGAGTGATGATCCAGTATGATATGGTGTATGGTAGGGACTTCCGTATACCAATTCATCATGTCCGCCCAAAACGTGGAGGCCGAGAAACGGCCCGCCGCGGGTAGCGCAACGGCGGCACCAGATATGAGTGAACTCAGTAATCGCGCGATGAGCCTCTGTAGTTGCCGTTGGTGGCGATGCCTCTGTCGTCGAGGGAAGGGAGATGGGGGTGAAGGGATGGAGGGACGACTATGAAGAAGGAATGGGGCTGATTCTAAAAGGAGATATGTAGGAGCACCGTGGGAAATTACAAAGACCCAAAAATTTTCATTTTTTTAATAGGGTGGGGCCCACCATAAAGATAACGGCAATTACACTGTTTTAACGGTGGTGGTATTTTTGCTCTGGTTTTACAAGCTCATGTGTATTTTTGCTCCCAAAAAAAGCATATGGTGCTGGGCGCTCCTCAGGGTAAAGCACATGTGTATTTTTGCTCCTTAACCCTTAAATTTTATTAAAATTCACCGTACTTAAGCCGAAATTGAAAGCATGAATCACGTGGTTTTACGGTGACAATGACTTAAAGGAGTGAAAGTAAAAGTTGATCCAGGGACAAACAAAGACCAGGTATGTTAATTTTTTTTAGGGAAAATTACACTCAGGTCTCAAGGAAGGGAATTAATCACAATAAAGTCCCTTGAAATCATGAAATTACACAGAAGTCCCTAAGGACTTCTATGTAATTATTTGTGAATGTCAAATTACCATTTTGGACTTCTATGTAATTATTTTCATCTCTCACTTCCAGAAGCTATTTACAACAACAAATACTAAATTAACAACATAAAATGCATATATTAACAACCTTTGAAAACCTGGATTTTTTTCTTCTTTCACTTCCAGAAGCTATTTACAACAACAAATGCTATATTAACAACACAAAATGCATATATTAACAACAACTTTTGAAAACCTGGATTTTTTTATCTCTCACTTCCAAAAGCTATTTACAACAACAAATGCTATATTAACAACATAAATGCATATATTAACAACAACTTTTGAAAACCTGGATTTTTTCATGTATCACTTCCAGAAGCTATTTACAACAACAAATGCTAAATTAACAACATAAAATGCATATATTAGCAACAACTTTTGAAAACCTGGATTTTTTTTCTTCTCTCACTCCTAGAAGCTATTTACAACAACAAATGCTATATTAACAACATAAAATGCATATATTAACAATAACTTTTGAAAACCTAGATTTTCTTCTTCTCTCACTTCCAGAAGCTATTTACAACAACAATTGCTATATTAACAACATAAAATGCATATCTTAACAACAACTTTTGAAAACTTGGATTTTTTCATCTCTCACTTCCAAAAGCTATTTACAACAACAAATGCTATATTAACAATAGAAAATGTATATATTAACAACAACTTTTGAAAATCTGGATTTTTTTCTTCTCTCACTTCCAAAAGCTATTTACAACAACAAATGCTATATTAACAACATAAAATGCATATATTAACAACAACTTTTGAAAACCTTGATTTTTTTCTTCTCTCACATCCAGAAGCTATTTACAACAACAAATGTTATATTAACAACATAAAATGCATATATTAACAACAATTTTTGAAAACTTTTGCAGATTCCCCAATATAAAATAGGTCTGCATTCAACAAACGAATAGGATAATTCTGGGGCACATTTGAGGAATTTTACTCACAGATCAAGAGCATCAATTTGAGGAATTCAACAAACGAATAGGTATTTTTTTTTTTTTTGGAAATTAAGGCAGAAAAAACCATGAGAATCGAAATTAGATTCAACAAAAATAATTAAGGTGGAAAAGTTGCAGCCAAGAATAGAATCGAGACAAAAACGGAGCCTACCTTGTCAAGCCGGGATTTAAGCCGTTAGAATAGAACCAGACGAGTTAGAAAGAGAAGAAGAGGCAGAGATGGATGTCGGAATCAGAGAAATGAACCAGAAGAAAAATCAAATATCAACGTCAATCCTTTGATCGTGGTTCATATATCCACCGGTGATCTCCGTCACCCTTCAATATTCAAGTTCACTGTTCAGGCGTTCTTCTCACAACTCAAACCTTTGAATTCCTCAGGTCTTCGTTCACCACCACACGTTTCCACCAGTGACCATTCACCTGCCTCCCATATCCACCGATCTCCTCTCATCCTTTTTGTTCCATTCACCATGTGGGCTCCTTCTTGTCATTACAATGTTATATAATCCCCACAATTCTATGCTTCCCCTTAGTTAGTCGGACAAGAAGAAGAAGAAGAGTGAGTTAGTCGGACAAGAAGGGAGAGGGGAGAGAGGAGAGAGACAGGAGAGAGGGAAGGTCAAAATGGTCATTTTACATTCACAAATAATTACAACCGGGTCCTTTGGGACTTTTGTGTAATTTCATGATTTCAAGGGACTTTATTGTGATTAATTCCCTTCCTTGGGACCTGAGCGTAATTTTCCCTTTTTTTAATAGAAAACTACCTTTCACAAAACAGTAGAACGTCATGATTGAAGTGAATTAGCAGGACGGCATAAATGTTTAGACGAAAATGACGGCTTTGAATGACCTTATTACAAAAAAGCATATTCATCCGTATCAACATCCATGTCCATTACTACATAGTACTACGTATTATCTTAACCGCATGTGTTTTATTGAATTTTGAATAATGTGTAATTCTATGCTGAGTTATTACTAAATAAACCTTGATGAGCTATGCCCTCTTGCCCTATCTTCAAGCCTCAATAGTTCAATTTATTAGTCGTGCCTCATTCAATTATTGCCGTAAAAATTAGCATCAACTGGTATACGCCAAGGTTATTAAAACTGGACCGGTCATTAAACCGGTCGAGGTACTGGGTCAAGGGTCAGTGGGTCAAACCAAAGTCAAACCGGGGTCAAACCAGTGAAAAAGTAAGATTTTAGGGTTAATATAAAATTATAACAAAATTAATTTCCTCTAATGGATAATATACTCTGGTTAAAAAGATGTGCCATTAGACTAAATGTTCATTGAATAAAAGAGTGTGCTCAGTGCATTGTCTTTTCACTTGTGGAAGAAGCCTTGTAGTCAAGTCACGTCATTGTCCTTCTATGAGTAAATTCCACTGACCTCCATCCCACTTTAATCCACTTTCTATTATATATTTTCCTTACATTTGAACGGTTTTCTCTTCCTTTTCTCTGTCTCTCTTGCAAAGCTTTTAGCCATGGCTTCTCCATTCATCTCACTGCCTCTCACCGGTTGTCCGCTGTCTTCTCTCGTGTCTCCTCTGTTTTTCACCAGCATGAGCCTCTCTCTTTCTATTCATCTCTCTGTTTCCATGTCAGGACGGAAAAAAGAAGAAGCTGACCCCAGTTTCTATGTTTTTCCGGACCAGTTCGCCGATTTCCGGTCTGAACCGGCCGGTCCGATCCGAGTTTGATTACCATGGTATAAACACACCTAACATTGTATTGACAATTAAGCGAGGTGAGGTAAATTGCATGGATTTAGGTTCATAATTAAAGCATTTCCGTTTAACAAAATAATTATAATGACGAAGATGATGACCACAACAATAGTAATAATAATATTTAGTGATCATAATTAAAGATCAAACATTGTGTTATTTTTTCCTTAATATAGACCACTGGCTACTTCACCCCACCAACTATCACAGTCACTAAGTTGATGGAGCCTAGTTTCAGTCCAACCAAACTTATTTGAATCGGTTAGAATAAATTTGAACATAAAAAAGGCTCACTTTACAAGTATTGTTCTAACAATTTGAGCTTTTAGGTCGAGCCAAAAAGCTAAAAGCTTATATTGTTATAAGTATGTTTGGGATCACTTTTGGAGTCCCAAAAATGTTTATTTACATAAATCAAAATAAAAACCACCCTATTATACTTATACCTCAAATTATAATTGGAAAATTACGTTGGTTCCACTTGTTTTTCTAAATGAGTAAATAATGATTTTCTTTTATATAGATTTTCTCAATTTTTTATCTTCAAAATGCAAACCTGCTAGGAGTATAAAAAATGAAGGAAATAATGATGACATATAAAAATGTCCCTTTATGTTCTCCAAATGCCCTAAGTCACCAAAAACTTTAATTAAAAGGACGATATCCATTGTCACCTACGTTTGAAATTGCGTCATTCTCACCGAACCAGCCGTCTCTCTTGACAGTGTTGAAGGGTTTTCTCTATATTATCAGCATCGGCATCATTATCATTATTATTATAAAGTAAGTTATTCCACTAATGGTTAATGATTAGCATTAAATGCATTAATGAACATTCATACAGCTTGGAATAACTTGATCGATAAGAATTTATGCAGTAGGCATAACACTCATAAATTGAATTCTTTTATGGAAGATAAGCTTGAAACTCATATAGATGATCAACTTGTTAGACATGAGGTCCAACTAGTTATAAAAAGAGACTAAAGAGTTCAGGCAACACATTAAATTCCAAAGATCAATATGTGAATGACAGGAAAACTCATCTAGACAAATTTGAAGCATATCCAACATTCAATATACAATATTAACTTCCAATTTTGAAACATCATTTGAATAATCTGGTTTCATATTTGTCTCTCTAAGTATTTCTTCTTTATTTCAACTTTTTGCTAATGACAAATAAGGGGGAGAGAATGGCAAGAAAAATATGTGTTCTAATATATTTTCATATTCATGTATATTTTTCTTAAAGTATTTGCCATCATCAAAAAGGGGGCGAATGTTAGTTATGATTAGTTTTGATGATGTCTTATATAGGTGTCATTCTTAAGAGCAAAAAGGTTGCACACTACATTTACATTATACTTTGACTAATTCTTATATTTAATGTAGATGCAAAGTTTAATAATGGAGAATGATCAAGAAAGTAGATTGAAGAAAGAAGTTCTTGCACACAATATAATGGGAATATCATAATGTCAAGGAAGCAAGAAGCTCTCAAAGGATTTTGGGAATAATTAAGAAGAGAAGATATTGAGGAACTTGCTGAGAATGATGAGTTCAAGTTGAATGATGGAGAACGTTCAACAAGAAGAAGTACTGAATCAGAGAAAGAAATTGAATCAAGAAGATGTCAAGTTTAATGATGCAGAATGATCAAGAAAAGAGAAGGAAGAAATGAAGAACTTGCTTAATGGAATGATAAAGTCATTATACAAGTTCTTAGATTGATTTTAGAATTCCCCACGATGATATGGAAGTTGGAACGGCTCAAATCAGAGTTAAAATAAGCAAAATCAAGTTTTGGGATGAGTTAACTCGAGCCAGGAAGTTTACCTCGAGTTAAAATGATTGCTACAGTAATTTTTTCCTCTGGGACGATTTGTCTCGAGTCACCAGCCTCGAGTTAAGAATTCAGCTACCTCGAGTTAGATGCACCTTCAGCACATTCTGTATCACGTTCAGCTCGGGCGACCTCTGGTAATTCGATGATATCTCCCAAACCACGAATCGGATTGAGGTGAAACCAGTTACATATGAAACTAGACTCCTAATGCGTCATCTTGATATATAATCCAAGTCCAAAGGAGTCCATATGAGAGATCTATGAATTCTGTAAGTTGACACAACAATCACCGTCACAGTCCAGACCAAGCTTCGGTGTTTTGAGTATAACTCACAAACTACAAATCCGATTAAGCTGAAATCAGTGGCATATGAAAGTAGACTCACAGAGATTTCTATGAAGAGTTGAACCAGCCAAAATGAAGTTCATACCAAGGAGATATGGCCTTCGAAAGTGGACACATGTGATTCTGGAATTAGTTCAGCATGGCTTCGGTTTTTCTTCTATACACAACCAAATGCAATGAAACCAATTCCATATGAATCTAGATAAAACAAGGGTTTCATAGAATTTGGAAGAAACCAATTTTGATGAGTGCCTCCTCAAATCAAGTTCAAGTCAAAGAGCACAGAATTAAAGTTGTTGCCTCGAGCCAGTAAGAATGCCACCTCGAGTTGGTTAACTCGAGCCAGGAATTTATGTACCTCGAGTCAGAT
Organism: Acacia melanoxylon; assembly: GCA_019022615.1. Classification (NCBI taxonomy): domain Eukaryota; kingdom Viridiplantae; phylum Streptophyta; class Magnoliopsida; order Fabales; family Fabaceae; genus Acacia; species Acacia melanoxylon. The sequence goes on from JAFJYJ010000010.1 coordinate 10,681,789, forward strand.
GGAAGAGATAGACACTTTGAGAAGGGTTTTTGCCTCGAGTCAGTAGTTACACCTCGAGTCAAATTGAAGACAGAAAGTTAGAAGAATAGAGAGCACTTTTTACCTCGAGTCAGAGTGTGTGCCTTGAGTCAACTGGGCAAACAGAGAGTTAGAAGAATAGAGAGCAGTTTTTGCCTCGAGTTAGTAAGTGGTGCCTCCAGTCAACATCACATATTATCTGAGAAAAGCATTTACTGTCACATTACCTCGAGCCAATGATGCAGCCTTGAGTCAGATCCTCAAAATTGCATTGATGAAATTGTGTATTGCCTCGAGCCTCCAGGAATGTTGCCTCGAGTCTATGAACTCGAGTCAAGGTGATCTTTGCCTCGAGTCAGGTTCACTTCTGAATTACTTCATTTGCTCAGTGTAACTCGAGCCAACAAGAATCATGCCTCGAGTCAATTACACAGCTGGAATACTCTACCTACATTTGACGATGGTTTAACTCGAGCCAAGCTTTTCTATGCCTCGAGTCAGTATGACAGCAACTCAGTAACAACAACGTCCAATTTCAGAAATGATTATTATCAATTGATTTCTACTTGCTATACTTCTCAATGCTATTAATCATGTTTGTTAGCAAGTTTCAGATGATCAAACAAAGGATTAACATCAGATCATCAAAAGGTGAATGATTACATCAGAAGCTTCAACGGTAATATTTCTCCAACGGTCGAATAGTTCCAACGGTCATATACGCTCACAACGATCATATTCAAAACTGGAAGAATTGCTGAATGTTCTTCACTGACTATAAAAGGAGAACCATTCAAAATGGAGAAGACGATGATACGAGGTTGCACCTTTGTCGAAATGCGATATTTCGAATCCAACACTTATTTCATATACTCTCTGTTTCTCAATGTTTATATAGTTTACAGTAGAGAATGAGATGATCGATTATGTACTTCAGTGTTTATCAATATTTACTCAGTGAGGAGTTCTTAAACACCATTTAATTCTTTTAGTTGTCAAAATCTTAAGGTTGTGGAACCTTAAGTGTGGGTGTATCAATTACAACTAGTAAGGGGGAGTGAGACCAAGAGTAAGAGGATCATCCTTCGTTTACAGAGTGTGTAATTGAATCCTTACAGTGTGTAAAGGGGAGTATCTCAGTAAGAGATTGTAAAGGCTGCACAAGTGCCCGACTAAACTTGTGAGGTTGTAAAGGCTTTTCTCTTATGCCCGGTTAAACAAGGAGATAGTGAATTGAAAATCTCAAGTGGAGCTTGGGGACTGGACGTAGGTCAAGGATTGGACCGAACAAGTATAAATCTTGGTTTGCATATTCTCTTCCCTAAACTCTTACATTTCCAGCATATATGTTTGAATGATTAACTATTGCTTTATAAACTATTTCCATCATTCGAACTGCTTTCAGTAAGTTGCGAAAAGATTTTCAAAATAATCTAAAGTTTTATCAGACACCCAATTCACCCCCCCCCTCTTGGGTGACAGCCGAGTATAACATAAATAACTCTATAACAAATACAATATATATATAAATTAATAAATTTAAAAAGGAAAAAAAAAAGCTACAATGAAAAGGGCCTCCAGGGCCGGCCCGAGGCCCTCCAGGTCTAATTTCAAATATCTCGTCCATTTTTCAAGCCCGACCCTTAAAGGGCCAGGGCTTAAACGGGCCGGCCCGATGGGCCTGACCCGTTTTGCCGGCTCTACCTCCAAGTTGATTGCGTTGCCATGGATGCCTTTCTCAGATCCCCTCACCGTTATTTCGTTGTGGCAGTCATTGTCTTGGCTGAGGTGATGCTTATCTTCTCAATCAATCTTCCTCTTCAGAAATAGCCACCCCAGACAGTAATTTTTCTTGGTATTTCCTCTTGAACCCATAACAACTACATCTTGAGCAGTCATCGTTTTGTTCTTTTGGTAATGGAAGGTGACTATGTGAATGACATTTATTTATGGGTGGAATAATATTTTATGTCCTTATTTACTAATATTATGTTCATTTGTTTTCATTCGGATGTTGATTCTTTAACAATGAAGAATAACCTTGTGGAAGAATGTTAACTGCCATTGGCGCTATATATGGGTTCAAATTTTCACTTGGTGTTCTAAATCAGCACAGGTGTTCTCATTCTTTTTGTTGCTTCACTCGTTGGGCTTGTAAATTAAAATATTTGTATTATAAATACACACAAGTGTCATATAAATAGCATATGTAGCCTTGTCACTACAAAAAAAATCAATGTATTAGCGATGGAATTTACCGACGGAATTCCATCGGTAATTTATTTGGATGGAATTTCCGATGGAACAATGTCCGTTGGAGAAAATACTGTGGCTAACGGAATGGAATAAAGGATGGAATTATTCCGTCAAAAATTTCAGACGGAAAATTTTGTAGCTGATTACCCACAAAATTTTCCATCCCTGAATTCTGTGGCTGATTCTAAATGTTCTCATTTGCTTTTTTAAAGCAATTTTTTTTTAATAATTGAACGCATTGAAATGAGAAAATAAGCATGTTCATATACAAGTAGAAAGCTTAGCAAGTCCAAAGCAATTATTAAGAAACTGAAGGATAATGTGACAATTTAAAAGCCACTAAATGACTAAAAATGGGCAAATACATGTAAAGAGTCACGAGTTTATTTGGAAAAAAGCAATGAAAATTGTCTACTATCATTTTCAGTGTTGTCATTTGCAAATAGTCACAAGTTTATTTGTACATCATCACTTGTGCTTAATAATCTAGTATTAAGTTAATCATCTAAAAAATTAGGGATTAAAGTCATACAACTTTAGTTATATTTATAAGTTGACTTTCACTCTCTTGAAAATAGACTTATAAATAGGATAATAGTGTTATACTATAGCATTAATGGCAATTATTAGGAGAAATTAACACTATAATTAAAGTAATCCACCCCGAAACAATAGAGCATTTCTACAACGACCACGAGGCTTTTACCTGTTGTCAAAAGGGACAATGTAAGAAGTGTCATTGGTGTTTTTTTGTAAATAAGATACAAGAACCAATATAGAAAAAACTTTCTATAGACTAGTTAAAACAACAACTTATGTACACATGTATTAACTCTTAGAAATTAACAATATTCCAGCTCATTTTCTGTCTCATTTTACATATTTTGGGTTCAAAATATGCATAAAAAATGAAGAGTATAGAAGAAAATGTGCATATCAAAGTATTAAGCAAAAATCAACATTCTTGTTATATCCTATAGAGTTTGTATTCAATTGAGAATTGATAAATCCTCACTACTACAAAAAACGGTTTTTGCGTCCCAAAAAACGTCCTTTTAAAAAAAAAAGGAAGTAAAAAATAAAGATGATGGCATTTTTGTAATTATATGTGATAAAAGTTGATTTTTGGTGTCTAAATTTTAAACTTAGACTCCAAAAACTTAGACGCCAAAAGTCCTGCGAGAGACACTTTTGGAGTCTAAGTTTTAAACTTAGACTCCAAAAGTCATGACGTACAACAGAAAAGAATGTCACGTCGTGCAGCAGGGGGTCACGTCGTGTAGCAGGGGGTTATGTGTGGGGCCTGCGAGAGACACTTTTGGAGTCTAAGTTTTAAACTTAAACTCCAAAAAAAAATCATGCTTTTGGAGTCTAAGTTTAAAACTTAGACTCCAAAAGTCACCCTGTTGCCCGACGTGACCTTTTCTTCCCCCACTTCATTTCATTTTATTTCATTTCATTTCAATCTGTTGTTCCTTCTCTCCTCTGCACCTTCATTTCCAACGCTGCCTGAGACCTTCATCGTCGACCCTCCTCCGTCATCGCCCCTCCTTCGCCGTCCTCCCTTCACCGTTAGCGTGGTTCGTGCTCGTCTTCCTCCTTGTCTTTTTCTGTTAACCATCATGCGTCTTCCTCGTCATCTTTTTCCGGCAATGCGAGCCTTTCTGTCTTCTTTTACTGAAATCAAACTTAGATCCAAGCTAATGAAGGAGGAAAATAGCGAAGGTGAGCAAAAACACGGATCTGTAGAATTTTTTTATTATTATGAGTTTCTCTTGTTATTTTTCAAAAACACGAACTCAGATCTGTGTTCCTAAAGTTTTCAATGTGCTATAGATGATAGGTTTGGTGATGTTTGTAAGAACCGGCTGAACCCAAGAGGGGGGGTGAATTGGGTATTTTAAAAATCTTTTCAGAAATGCTCTGTTTTTGAACACTAAAAATAGAGATGAACTAGGATGATAAAAAACTTAGCAATCTTTGAAAATCTTTTTGTAACTCAGTAAAATTAGTTTGTATGACAGTAAAGAGTTATAAAGCTATAGACATTCATTCAAACATATATCTTTGGAAATAAAGGAGATTAAGGAAGAGAATATGCAACCGAGATTTATCTTGGTTCGGCCCAATCCTTGACCTACGTCCAGTCCCCAAGCTCCACTTGAGATTTTCAATCCACTATCCTCTTGTTTAATCCAGGCACAAGAGAAGCCTTTATAAACCCACAAGTTCACCCAGGCACTTGTGAAGCCAAATCTCTCACTGAGATACTCCCACTTACACAAGATCACCCAATCTTGAGTAACTCTCAAATAAACAGATATAATGTTTATAACGAATCTTCTCTCTCAGAAGTGAATAAGATAAACACTGAAGTACATGACAAATAATTTCACTCTCTATGAAGAACTATGTAAGCATTGAAAACAGAGTGTGTATGAGATAAGCTATAGATTCAGAATTTGGGCATTTTGACAGTGCAAGCTCTTGTCTCTCTCTTTCTTCGTTTTGAATGTGCCTCTACTTATAGATGAAGATCATCGAACGTTGAGAATATGACCGTTATGAATAGTAGCCGTTAGAGATCAATTGAACTAGCCGTTAGAACTTTTGCACTGACTTTTGATGTTCGACACAAATGCGAGATTTTGAGATTTGCTTCTAATCCTTTGTTTTAATCATCTGAAACTCACTAACAAAGTGGTTAAACATATCTAGGAACATTAGAGATTAATCATAGGAAGTATTAAGATCAAACTAGAAGGCATTGCAAATTCGTCAGATTTGAAATTCTGAAGACGCGTTGAAACCTTAAGGTTTTATCAGAAACCTTGAGGTTTTATCAGAAACCTCGAGGTTTCACTTGAATATGAAACCTTTTAGAAAATCACGCCAAGAGCAAACCTGGAGGTTTTCTAGAAACCTGGAGGTTTTCAAAATTAGTGAAAAGTCGTTTGCTCTCAGGATGCCAAAACCTGGAGGTTTCTCACCAAAACTCGAGGTTTCGCTCAAATGTGGAAATTCGAGTTTTTGCGCCAAAACGAAACCTAGAGGTTTGAGAGTAAAACTGGAGGTTTTGTAAACTTGGAAAGCCCGAGATCCTCTCGCTGGACAAACCTCGAGGTTTGTCCGGAAACCTTGAGGTTTCTCATAATTTTCAGAATTTTGAGGAAACAACATTTGAGCTCAAACACGGAGGTTTCCCATAAACCCGGAGGTTTCGGCGGCGGCGAGTTTTCTCTAGAAGGTCAAAACCTTGAGGTTTCTTACCAAACCTCGAGGTTTCACACAATTTTGTGAAACCGGAATTTTCAAGTTAAAATAGAACCTTGAGGTTTTAGACAAAACCTGGAGGTTTTCAAGTGGTCAAAACTTAGGAGAATCTCTGTAAGTCAAAACCTCGAGGTTTAAAAAGTAACCTCGAGTTTTCCATTTTCCAGAAAATGCTGAGAAGTCTCTGTGTTATGAAACCTTGAGGTTTCTCTGGAAACCTTGAGTTTTGCTCAGTCCATTTTTCTCTGTAAGGGCAAAACTCTTGGCTAATCTCAAACTCAAGTTTACATGTCCAAGCTTGAGGTAAGAATCCAATGCAAGAAGAATCAGCTCCAAACTCATTGTATTATGTCCGTTATGATCCGATGAATGAAGACTGTTCTTAACCAGCGTTTTTGAAACGTCTTGAACTGACTATCAACTTTCGAAGACCATATCTACCTGGTCTGAACTTTTTTTTGGTTGATTCAAATCTTGATGGAAAGCTCTGTGAGTCTACTTTCATATCCCACCAATTTAAGCTCAATCATATTTGTAGTTTGTGAGATACACTCAAAACATTGAAGCTTGGTTTGATGTGTGGCGTGAATTTCAGTGTCAACTTCCACAATTCATAGCTCCTTGATCTGAACTCCTTTGGGCTTGGATTTTATTTCAAAATGACGCATTGGGAGTCTAGTTTCATATGCCACTAGTTTCACCTCAATCCGATTTCTGGTTTAAGAGATCTCATCAAAGTACCAGATGTCGCCCGTGCTGAACGTGAAACAGAGTTGCTGAAGACCGCTGAAACCTCGAGGTTTCACTTGTAAACTCGAGGTTTGCTAGTCCAGAGACACCAGAGATGCTGAAGACACTCAAACCTCGAGGTTTGTACTCAAACCTCGAGTTTTCTCGTCCTAAACCTTATATTTGCTTGTTTTAACTCTGAATTGAGCCATTTGAACTTCCATATGATCTTGGAGGCTTCTAGCATCGATCTAAGAACTTTAATAATGATATTCCATTCAGCAAGTTCTTCTTTATTTAATACCTTATCTTCTTCTTGATTATTCTTCATAATTCAACTTGGACTAATCTACATTAAACATAATAGTTAGTCAATGTAGGAGATAAATATATTATGTAAACTTTTTGCTCTTAATAATGGCTTTTATATTAGAGACATCATCAAAACTAATCATATCTAACAATGTTTTGTTTATTGCGTTCTGGATTTTTTCCAGATCTGAAATTTCTCAGAGTTCTTTATTGTGTTCTGAATTTTTTTGAGATTTGAAATTTCTCATATCTGTTTATTGCGTTCTAGATTTTTTTTTCCAAATCTTAAACTTCCTAGATATGTTTATTGCGTTCTGGATTTTTTTTTCAGATCTTAAACTTCTCAGATTTGTGTTTAACTCCATCACCGTCCCCATTTGTTTTTTTTTTTTAAAAAAATACTTATGGCGTCTAAGAAATATTTAGACACCGTAAGTCTCCACTTTTTGCGCCTCCCAAATAGACGTCCCCACGTTTTTAGACGTTAAAAGGCCAAATCAATGGACGTTATAGACCCTTTTTTGTAGTAGTGCCTCTCTCTTTTATAAGAGGATGAAGACAAGTTTTGAAGCTCTATAAGAACCTAAAAACAAGGAAAGAAATAAAGCAAGTGAATCATTACAAAGTTAGAAGGAACCTATACAACTGGCTTCAACAAGTTGACCAACTGGCCATGGCAATTAAACAATATCAAGAAGTTTGCTCTCTATGTAATTGGTAACAGCAAGTTGACAAACTGGCCGTAGCCAGTTGTGAAAAGTACAATTAATATGATTGTGCATTTTGATTTTAGAAGCAGAAAAACCCTACTTAACCTAGAGAAAAAGGCCAAAAAACACATTCTTTGGACTGGGCAACATTGGGTACGCATAAGAAGAGCTTGGGAGAGAGATATTAACAACTTTGGAGGTTTGGGTGCTCTTCTCAAGAGAGATTTTGAGGTTTTCACCTTAGTTCTTCCTCTTTTCTCCTCTTTCCCACTTAGCTTCTTCATGTATTCAGTAGCTTTGTTTAGAATCTCTTTGTATTTGAACATGAGTGCTAAATCTTTAATTCTAGGATTCTTTTGACCCTTTGTATAAATTAATACTTGAATATTCATCTCTTTTGGCGCGCGCGCGCGCACACACACACACACACACACATATATATATATATCTCTGTGTGTGTATGTTGATTTCAACATTGGCTTAATGCTTCTAAGTGATCGGCATCCATTTAGATGATTTATTCACTTGGGTTTGTCTTGAGAGAGCTAATCTAGGTGTAGAGCTTGGTAAAAATCATGCTTGTCTTGAAGTTTACTTGATGAATGAATGGTTTGTTGGTAAAATAGAGATAAATTTACTAATCTTGCATTGTCACATTAAGGTTGTTGCTTACAGATTGATTCTCATTAATTGTACCATGATATTTTACATTTTAATGAGAAGAGAAACTTGATTTATACTTGAGAGTGCTTGTCAAGTGTTTTTGAACCCTAGATTAACACATACATCTATTGAAAGACTAATAGAAAGGAAATTAATCAAGTCTTGTGAAATAAAAAAGGGGAAGAAGAATCCTAGGCTTCATTTAATACTTGAAGTCAAAGAATCATTTGCCTTTATAAATTTCTACTTTTAGAAATAGTTTTTAAAAATTCTCATTCCACATCAAAACTTTATTTTAGCTCAACTTGATTAAATTCACTAAGCCTCTTGCTTGACCAATTTGTTATACAAATCCTCGTGGGAACGATACTGATAGGATTAGTGTAGAAGATTAGAAGAAATTGAGAGAAACATAGGAAAGGAGAGTTGCAGAACTCCTGCTAACTCATTCACTTCATTCATTCATCATAAACTGATTCATTACACAACTTCATTAGCCTGGCCCTTCTATATATATAGTGATAGGCTAACTGAGCTAACTCTAACTAAGCTAACTCGTAAGGCCAAACCCAATACTACTACTGACCAACATACCAACTCCCTAGCTACCCAATTAACCCAATGGATATAACAGCAATAAAAAAATTAATACTAACTCTACACCTTACATATCAATACCCCTTTCCCAAAAACATCCTTGCTCTTTAGGATGATTGACCACAAAAAACAAAGTTGAACCTAAAAAAAACAGAACTGAGGCAAAAACATAGGTTTGAAACTTCAAAACTTCTACTAGTTTTGGAAAACTTTTAAGTATAGCAAAATCTGTGACTTGAAACCTTGAATCCAAAAGATATTTCTCCCCTATTTGGCATTCAATACTGCTATACCCTTCTACTCTTCTTCTTTCCACTTAGAGGACAGATCCTTCCAAAGAGCATTATAATTAACTTGCCCTTGAACCAAGTTGGCAATAAACTGTGTGTAGGAAAACTTTGAATATGTGACAGCCATTTTTGTAGCAGCCCATCACTTAAACATTCAGCCCCTTTAAAACCCAAATGCAAAGTTAATGGGCTCATGTATTTACTATCTCCTTTACAGCCCAAATGCTTATATGAACTTAGAAAATCCAGGGAATCTGCGAATAACTCCACGTAGTAAAAATAGAAGCCAGCTGTGACTTTGACCCTTTGTTGGTTGATTTCCTTGATGGCAAGTGAACCAGTCGAATAAGTAATAAAGTGTAAGTAGAGTATCGTCCCACAGAGACTAAGATACCGAGAAGTGATGCTCAACTGTTGTAATAGTTGCGTGAACATAAAGTAAAATATGATTGGGTTTGAGGTTTGTGTGATTACGCTAAATAACAAGAAAGTAAATAGAATATTGGAGTCGTAAGAAGAAATTAGTAGGAGAATAGGCTGAGCTCGGAATCATTCTTAAGCATATCAATCCCCCAGTTGCTTCACACATTGCTATAGCACTTATGCTGCACAGCTTCCGCAATGATACAACATAGGTGCTATTTACACTGCTATTCAGCTAACCCACCACTATAGTCTACCGAAGCTTCCACGTCCGATACATTTAATACTAACTGTACTTCTCTCATATGCCTATGGCAATTTTCTAGTTAGATCTACATTACAAAGCAATGTGTTATGGTTATTAGCGGTAGACCTAGAGCTGGGAATCAGGGCCGGGCCGGCCCGGTCCCATAGGGCCTGGCCCTACAAGGCCTGGGCCCAACAGGGCCTGAAGTAAGGAAAACATCTGTTTTTCAAAGCCCGGCCCTATAGTACCAGGGCTAGGCCCAGGGCCGGCCCTACAGGGCCTGAAAATTACTATTCTAAATTTTAACTATTTTTCCTTCGATTTTTTTTAAAGAAATATAATTAGTAAATTGCAATTATTAAAGTTCTAATCTATCAAATAAATGTTATCAACATTAATATCTAAACAATATAAATCATTCAACAAATAAACACATTCATTAATTCGTAATAAAAAACAAATAAACACAAAGAATATGTTTTTTCCCTATTTTTTCAAAAAATATTAAACAAAGGAATTGTTTTATGTATGCCTATGACAAAATGCCTTTCCTTCTCGTAATTTTGTATGTGTATTCAGATTCCTTCGGTTCATGCATGATTTTACTGACAGGTAAAAATAATTATACTTATTTTACACCAAATATATTTATAATTTATTACTTATATAATATTGTAATACCAAAGTATGTGTTTATTTAATATGAAAACATCCCTTCTTTAAAATTTATAATAACTAATTATGTGTTTTAATACAGAATAATAATAAACATAAAAAAGAATTATAGTTTAAACTAAAAAAAATATAAGTAATTACAAATAAACGCATTCATTAAGTGGAAGTCTAAGTAATTAATTTTTTTAAAAAAAAAAGCTACGGTTAAACGGGCAGACGCAGAGCGGCGGACATTCCGAGGCCCTACGGGGCCGGTCTGCGAGGCCAATTTCAAATTTCGACCTATTTTTCAAGCCGAGCCCCGCAGGCGGGGCTTAAACGGCTCCGCCCCGACAGGCTCGGCCTGATTTCCCGGCTCCCCATTCTTGAAGCCTACAATAATAGGTCAAGCCTTGCACCAGCCTGTCTAGCAATCATGTTTCTCAGAGGTCTAACCCCGACTTCTTTCCAGTAAGCCGATGCCACTAATCTAGCCCTTAGCTTCCGCTAATTGACACGAATTTAAATCACTGATAAGGAAACCGAATTTATTTAATTAAGAACTAGCAACTGGGTTCATTCCAAACTTAAGAAATCATCCTCACTCAGCCATAGGAAATTTAGTTCATGACTGAAGAGGGAAACACAACACAGATAACAACAAAATGACCCATGATCAAAAGATTAAAATGAAAGAAAAATAGAAAGCTTGACGAAGTTTCCGACGGCGTGGAAGAAGCCCTGTCATGTCACCACTCCACGTCTTCCTCTCTCCGTCTCACTGCAAGGAGGGATGCTGGGTTCTCTTGAGTGTTATGTGCCTTGTAAATTCTCTCTTTCTTCTTCCGAGTCTGATCGGATATGGATGGGATTTGGCTCTCTTCGCGACTCTCCTTAGGGTTGGCTTGCTGTTTCTTTATATAGTCAGGCTTTCTTGCGGCGTAAGTTCCAGCAAGCTGGGCCTTCCTAATCTGTCGAAGTCCGATTGTATCTATTTTCCAATTTGTGATAGATTGGTTCTGTTGATCTTGCGGGATTCTTCAAATCTTTTAGTTTTGATCCTCCGCATCTTCTATTTCAATACATCAACAATCCACCTTTTCTCCTTGACCTACATTATACTTCCTGAAACAATCTTGACAAAAGATTAGAATATTTATGCCGCATAGCACTGCGTCACTTACTATGTCATAGCTTCAGTGATGCATTGTATTACACTTCGATAAGGCTGTCCTGATGCTATAGCACAGCATTGTCTATTGTATGCGACTTTCTTATAAAACCTCAAAAATTGCTTCTTTCTGAGCACATGTTCAGGATGTAAACAGAATTCACCCTTAAGTTCCCTGTACAATGAATAAATGTCTTTTTCTAGGATTACATGCACTTAAGATCATATTCACCATACAATTCAGTCATAAAATACAGGGAAAACATAGAACAAATCATGCTCATCACCCTTCAACACTAGTATTTAACAGCCACGTACACCTCTGAATACTACCCATAACCAGCTCCATTTGACTTGAAGCTTACGTTCCATCTTCTTGCAATTTCAGTCCGTCACCACCCATAACCAGTTCAGTCCTCTGATCAAGCGAAAGAGATAGCGATGACGAACAAGTGTTAGTTCTCTATGTGTTTTGATGATAACAATTGTAAACATGAGAGAATGTTTTATTTAAAGATTGGTAAAGCTTGTTGATTTCAATTCAAAAACATTCTGTCAGCGCCAAACTCGTGCTTGGCCTTGTAGACTCGAGCTTGACCCTTACAGAAAGCAAACCAAGCTATTTTGCATTTCCTAAACTTGAGCTTGGCCCATAAACTTGAGCTTAAATGGTTTTCAGAGTTTACTCATATTCTGAGCAAGCTCGAGCTTACACCTGGAAGCTCGAGTTTACGAAGAGTTGAGGATTTTATAAAGTTTCTCAAATCTCAAACTCAAGCTTATTATTTTCAAACTCAAGCTTGCTTCTTCCAGAGTCTTTTCTCAAAGAGTTTACAAATGTATAAACTCGAGCTTGGTGCTGCAAACTCGAGTTTCCCTCTAGCAGAAACTTTTGTCAAGTGAAAACCTTTCCATAAACTTGAGCTTATCATTTTCAATGTAGAGTTTGCCTTTTTTACAAAGAGTTTACAAAACATGTAAACTCGAGTTTAGCATTGCCAACTCGAGCTTTCATCAGACAGAAAGTTTTCATGCTTTTTCCTTCAAAGAGTAAACTCAAGCTTGGAGTTGTAAACTCAAGCTTAGGTCTGACAGAAACCTTTCAAAGTTTTAAAACCTTTAGAAAACTTGAGCTTGCCCTTGCAAACTCAAGTTTGAGTCAGACAGAGAGCATTGTCATATTTTGAGCTTAGCAAACTCAAGTTTACATCTCTAAGCTCAAGCTTGCACTTTGGAAATCAAAATTATTTTTGACATGAATAGTGTCAAACTCGAGCCTACTCACTAATAGACTCGAGCTTGCCATTTTCCATTTTGGCTCTCAAAATGATTTCAAACTTGTTTCCCCGACAAAAGCCCAAACTTGAGCCTACTCACTTATAAGCTCGAGCTTGAGACTTACAGAAGCAAAACCCAAGTTTTAAATGAAGACCAAACTCAAGCTTGTTATAGTAAACTCGAGCTTGGAACTTCAGAACAGATGAACGCATCTGAGTATATTTTGTTCAGTTTGATTTCTGCTTAAGCTTGATTCTGCGAAATGGTTGCTTATGATTTAAATGATTCATATCAATATTTCTAACTTGATTTAACCGGTTGCTTATGAGATTTCAGAAGACCTAAGATTTGCTTTAGGAAACATTCAAGCATTCAAGAAGAGAGATGATCAATCAATGCTTAATTTCAGATAAGCTATTAATCATCAAGATTTCCAACAAACTGAGTCAACGATTTGATGTTAATTGGAGATAACCCATTCTGCCGAAATTGGTGCAATCTATTGAAAGCTCTCAATGGACAAATTTCAATAATCAAATCTGAAGATCTCTCAACAGCTATATTCAACAGACGTGGACCCAACAGCTAGTATTTCGAATTGCTCCAAGTCTGAACGGATCTATAACGGTCACAAGCTTCAAATCAGTTTAAATACTTGAAGATTTGAAGTCTGCAAACAGAGAAAAGAAATACACAGAAAACGCATACAAAGATTTTAGTCTTTTACTGCTGTATTATATTCGTTTGTATCTTTGATACATTGTGCTTCAGTGCTTATCTTTTTGAGAGAGTTTATTTTTGTAATCATTCTTTGTAAGAATCTCAAAGTTGTGGGACTTTGAGGTTGGGTTTTCAGATTACAACTTGTAAGGGGGAGTGTATCCTAGGGAGAGGATAACTTTCGAGTACATAGTGTGTATCTGATTTGATACAATTACAGCTTGTAAGGGGGAGTGAGTCCTAGGGAGAAAGGATCATCCTGAGTACAGAATGTGTAATTGTATTTGAGTGATAGTGGAAAATCCCGAGTGTCCGGGTGCGGACGTAGGTCAAGGAGTTGGACCGAACCAGTATAAATCTTCTGTGTCAAGCTTTTCTACTCTATCTCTACTTTACCTTAGTTTCCATCTGTTGTGTGGGTTATCGAAAAGAATTTTTGAAATCCCCAATTCACCCCCTCTTGGTGATTTCCTTCACTTTCAACAAGAACCCAACAGCTACTGCAAACAGAAACCATGTCCTTCGATATATCAGAAACAGTCGACAACAATAAAAGATGACTTGACGACAAAGAGTAAACAGTAACTGTTGGTGGCAAGATAAGAAGAGGAAACAACGATGTCAGATAGGAACCCAATGGCGCGGATGAAATTGAAATGACGGTCGTTAACAGAGTGGAAACTGACAATAGCGAAGGAAAAGGACTTGACTGCGCTGAAACTTCCTTCTCTAGAAAATGCTAACCTATGTCGAGGGTCGAAGACCTATTGCTCCCAACTGAGCATTTTGCACTCATCCACGATTCCAGTTTGCGACTCTTCTCTGTGGGCTGATAACTTCCTCTCGTCCCATTTGAAGGCCTCGTGATGGAGCCACCATTGGTCCATGTCGACGCTTTTGGTAGGATGATGCCATTTAAAGGCCCAAATCATACCTTCATTGCTTGTTTGTACCTTTGCCAAGAAAACGGTATGCCCTCTTCTTCTTCCTAGAAGGCCAGGTGCCATATGTAGGCCCTTTCATCAAGGTACTCTGTAACCAGATGTGCCTTCTATGTTTTCAGTGTGCCATTGATCTCGAAGAACCTCTCTCAATGGTATGACCAACCTTCGATATCCTGACTTTGAAATCTAAGCAACTCGAATTCTGTTATTCTTCTAGGGGGAGTGTATTTGTCCCCTATTCTTGGTCGATGGGGACCCCTGGTATGATTTCTAGTAGTGTCATACACATCTTCCCGTCGTCAACGATCCTCTTGAGCGGCTATGAATGCAATAATATGGTCCATAACGGCGGCTTGAAGTACCCAGGGAAGGTATGCGATCGTCGTTTCAAGGGCCTGGACTCGTTCAGCTACGTCGTTGCACATGGGTGTCTCCAAAGTATGAGAACGAGTAGAAACCATTAACCAAAACAAAAACAAAGTATCGGTATTAATGAAAAAGAGATTGAATCTGCATTTGAAACCATGGCAGATAATGAATATGATAGAGCTACAGTCAATGACTTTGCTAGTCGGAATATGCAAGGTCCTCAATCTTGCATTCGGATGCCAGAAATGCAAGCATGTACCTTTGAGATGAAGCCAGTTATGATAACAATGCTTCAAATGCATGGGATGTTCTATGTTCTTTACAATGAAGATACCAACAAGTGCTTGATGTACTTCTTGGAAATGTGTGATTCTTTCAAGCAAAATGAAGTTCCCCAAGATGTTTTGAGGCTGCAGTTATTCTCTCTCTCTCTTTACAAGGCAAGGCTAAGGATTGGTTCAACAATCTTTCGAAAGGATCTATCAATTCTTGGGTTGATCTTGAAGCTAAATTTAGATCTCGGTTCTTTTCTGATGACAAATATGTGGAAGCTAGGGATGAATTTCTAAGCTTTAGACAACATCCCGATGAGCATCTTTATGCTTCTTGGGAGAGATACAAGATGTTAACAAAAGCAATTCCCTAATCATGGGGTAGACAAATGGGTTGTAGTCCAAATTTGTTGTACTCGACTTAATCCTTAATTGAAAGCAATGGCTGATTCTATGACCAATGGAGGATACCGGAATGTTCCTGTGAATAAGGTGATTCAGTTGTTGTATTAGTTGTCTGCAAAAAATACTCAAGGCAATGATAGGAGGACTAACCAAATCGTGCCTGATACAAAAAAGACTATTCCTCACAAATTGCAACACTCTTATCTGCTTTGAATAAGCGTTTTAATGTGCTAGAGTCTCAAATGTAAAAGAACACTTCTCAAAGTATGCATTCTACTCATGCCATACCAATTGTATGTGATCAATGCCATGATATCCATATGCCTGACCATTTTCCTCTTTACATGGCTACTGAATCTGTCAACTACATGGGAAAGTTTCAACATCCTTAAGGCAACCCCTATTCACAAACCTACAATAGTGCTTAGAGAACTCATCCTAATTTTTCTTCGAGTCAAGGTAACAGTTTGAATCAAGCACATGGGTCAACATCTGGTACTAAACCTATTCCTCCACCCAGTTTTCAAATGAAATCAAGGAAGGTTCCTATTAAGGAAGATGAATCTAAAACGGACAAGATGCTAGCCAAATTTTGTTTGGAATAGAATCTTCAAGGGTTGAAACTAAGGCTACTTTCTCATTCCATGAAACTGCTATTAAAAATCTTGAAGTGCAAATGGGGCAATTAGCATCACAAGTAAATGTTATGTCAAGAAGCTGTGTTCCTAGTGATACCATTCCTAATCCAAAACGAGTTGGAAAAGAGGAATGCAATGCCATTAACTTAAGTAGCGGAAAAGTTCTACTAGATATGCCTAGCTTAAGTACTCCTCAGCCAAAGTAAGATGATCAAATGATTGTTGATGTTGATGAAGAAAGTGTAGTGGAAGAAGATGACACTAAGAAGAGAAAGCAAATTGAAAGTGGAGCAAAACATGAATGATGAGAAAAAGAGAAAGGCACCCACTCTTACAATTATGCCACTGCTACCTTTTCTTCAAAGATTCAAGAAGAAAGAAGATGCTCAGTTCAAAAAGTTTGTGAATATGTTCAAACAACTCTATGTGAACATTCCTTTTGCTAAAGCTTTGGAGAGCATGCCTAAATATGCTAAGTTCCTTAAAGAAGTTTTGTCCAAGAAGTAGCAATTCAATGAATTTGAGATTGTGGCATTGACCGAAGAGTGTAGTGCGGTCATTCAGAGGAAGTTACCTACTAAGCTTAAAGATCCAGGAAGCTTATATATCCCTTGCAACATTGAGACAAATTTTAATGGTAAAGCTCTTTGTGATTTGGGTGCAAGTATTAACTTGATGCCTCTACTTGTTTTCAACCAATTGGGCTTGGGAGAATCAAGACCTACTACGGTAACTTTTCTCCTAACCGATTGTAGCATTTCTAAACCTAGAGGAATTATTGAAGATGTCCTAGTTAAAGTTGACAAGTTCATCTTCTATACGGATTTTTAGTGCTTGATTGTGAAGTTGATTGGAAAATTCCTCTCATCCTTGGGTGTCCATTCTTAGCCACTGCAAGGACTCTCATTGATGTAGGGAAGGGAGAGGTCACTTTGAGGGTTGATAATGAGCAAGTGATATATTAAATGCATTTATTCCTCAAGAATCATATGCCTCCATGATCAAAGACCCTTTAAAGGTCTTCTTGATTTGTTAGAAGAGCTTTGAGGTGTTTGATGAAGATGTTATTGAAGAGCTCTTTCATTTTAAATCATTTCCTCATTCTAGACTGAGGACTTTTGAACCACTTGAGGTATCTGATGCCTTAAGTACTCCATTAAAGCTTTATATTGAAGTTCCTCCTATTCTAGAGTTGAAGCCACTGCCTTCTCATCTCAAGTATGCTTATTTTGGGAATTCTAACACATTACCGGTGATTGTTGATGAGCACAAATTATGCCATGTTTTCCCTGTATTTCATGACTGAATTGTATGGTAAAAGAAAGCTTAACTGCAAACAATCCAAGCAAAAAGGCATATATTCATGATATAGGGAACTGAAGGATGGAAACCATTTACATCCTAAACATGTGCTAGGAAAGAGTAAATTACATTGTTTTTAAAGAACGTATAGTAAAGCTGATACGATGCTATAACATTCTGACCGCAATACGAAGTGCAATAAAAAGCATCACAAAAGCTATAGCAAAGTAAAGGATGCAATGCTATGCGGCATATTTTCTGACTTGTTTATCTAGCTGATTTCAGGAATAAACATAAAAGATCGAGATCGACAGGTAGATTGCTAACGTAATAGAATGTAACATCCCATTTGAAAACGGCAGAATTTTTTTTTAAAAACGTTTCCAAATATTTCAAGCAGAGTAATCAGAGTAGAGCATTGGAGCGAGTAAGTAATTTACATTACATTCAAAATATGGACCATAGTGTAAATGTATCGGATTACGGTCATCCGGAATTCTCAAAAGTTAAAGAAACTAAAGAAAATGATAAATAATGTAGACACGTCTTGGCCTACTCATTTTGCTTGCCTCGATCGCCAAACATCGGTCCTCCAAACCACGATGCTACTGACTAAGATCCATTCCACATATGGATCTCGGTGTAACGGTTAACCTTACGCTCAAATAAAACAAAAGATACGTACAAAGATATTCATTTCAATACAAAAGCATATCATCACAAAAGCAAACAGCGAGATGTATGATCAATAACATGGATGAACATAAGCACAAAAAGTATGTAAAGTCTCTCTCGACTAGTTCGCACATATCCGTGCCACGCCACTAACGTGTCCTCGCGCTAGGAATAACTCAAACGGCATTACCAATACTATAATCGTGGGTAAAGGCGTAAGTATCTCGACGATCCTCACAGAATCTCGGTCTATGAACGTATCTATAACGCAAAAGTATATAAGCAGCATAGAGTTAGGGTTACAAGTACACGTCCGTACCTTAGTTGCGAGATATCCGGCTCTTAGGCTAAAAACGGTACTTTTGGCCGTACGTAAAAAATAAACAGCGGCTCAACAGCGGCAAACAGCGGAACTATGGAATTTCGACAGCGGTTCGCCGTCAGAAGTATTATAATCAGAATAATAACACACTTATGAATATTTGGCAGCATAACAGGCATTTTAGGTGAAAAAGACCATTTTGCCCCTACTACCCCTATTTGGCGGAATTTCGCGTAACTTCGTTACTTTGACCTTATTCCATTTCAAAATTATCCCCACTAGGTTTTTACCTCGTCGGGCATCTTTCAATGCAATGAGGCTTAAAAACAAGTATAGGAATATATTCGAAACTTCCTAGATCAAAACAACGGTTCTACTATAACTACCGAAAGAACTACGGAAACTAAAAGCTAAGGACAGAAGAACTTACTCGGAGCTAGGCAAAATTTTTGCAGAGCTTCTCACTCTAAGATTTCGGCCAAGGAAGAGAGAAGAATGGTGTGAATTTTCAAGAAGAGGGGAGGGGTATTTATAGTGAAAATTCGGAACGTAAAGGGAATTTTCTGCTTTGTTTCTGGACCGTTAGATCTAGGGTTTTGTGAGATGAAATCTTGGTCATCCAAGGTCTTGGCTGACATCCAAGGGGTCCAAAAGTCAAAGAATGAGTTGTCATCCAATGATGACTCTTGCTTTATGGCCTCCAGCCCGATAAAGCTACCCGATCGGTGTCCGTTTCGCGCGATTTCGCAGAAACTCAAAAATCTGAGCATGTAACTTTGAAGATCTTTTCATCCTCTTTCATATTATCTATTTTGATCCTCTTTTTGATCATATCCAGGTATTCTCCAATGCGTCGGAAGATATTCGGAAAAACGCGTCGGTTACGGAAATCGCTTCCGATAGAACCAACTTCACGGACAATAATTATTTGAATCGTAAAACGTCCGGTTGTTGCCTAACTTAATCCGTGTTTGAAAACACGAAATTGTTTCTATAGGTTCTCACTTTGCCTATCCGGCTCTACTCTATCTCGATCGCTTTCCGTCTTATTAGGAATTAGGGTTTTCGGTTGCGGAAATCAACGCCTGGTAAATTCTTTCTTCGTGTAAAAATGTACTTGTTCTTAATTTGATCAGTCGAAAAGACTTTTACCTCTGGTTTACCTATAGAATTTATTTCGACTTTTCCCCTCGGTACGCCTATAAGTGACTCACCGCATTATATTATTATTTTATTCTAATTATCATTTTAATTATTTAAACAATTCATTTTAATTAAAAATACCAAGAATTTCGGCCCCTTCATTTTAAAATTCAGTTTTAATTATTTTTTCATAATTTTTTCAATTTTTTAAAAATATAATATTTTTTACCAAAAATTCTTGTTTTACCCACGCCTTCGTTAAGGCTTAATCAGCCCAAATTCTTCGTTTAGTGATCTTTTTAGGATTAGGTTTCTTCATACATTTATCTTTACTAATTTTTCTTAATCTTTTTATCATAATTAGTAAGTATATTTTATGCTAATTACCAGCCTTAATCTCTTAATTAAGGATTTTACCATAAATTTAACTTTCTATATTTCCCTTGTTTTCTTGAATCAATTAACTAGTAATTATCTAATCATTCTCTTACCAATGGTTGATAATTTTATAATTTACAGTATATTATTATCTTACAAACTTTATATCGACATTGTCATTTTATATCCTATGTAAAATTTTAAAAATGTTTACACCTTAAAGTTACTTTATGGTTACGGAATGCTTTTTAAACATTTCTTCATGTTATTTCCTCCGAAATAATTTATTAAATTCTTATAATTAAAGATGATACTCCCATAATTTTCTCATGATCTTTCATGATCTTTCAGTATTTATCATAATATTTTTAGACTGTTTTTATCACCATTGTTGCATTTTTAGTCATTCTGTTCTTCTGATTTTTCTGTAACTTTTTCGACCATTTACTCGACAATTATAACAATTTTCTATAATAGTTTTAAACTCATGAATTTGCTTCATCAAAATATTCATTAATTTCTCTTATCTCAAGAATTCCATTTGCTAAAATCCGGGTATTACATAGAAGATGCGGAGGATCAAAATGGAAAGATTTGAAGAATCCCGCAGGATCAGCAGAATCAATCTACAAACAAAAAATGCGATAGATCTCGACAGATTTGGAAAAGCCCAGCTAGCTGAAACTTGCGTCACACGGAAGTCTGAATATAAAAGGAAACAGTAGGTCAACTCTAAAAGAGAGTCGCACAGAGCCAAAACAAGATTACACATTTAGCCGACTCAGAAGAAGAGTGAGAGACTTCACTAGCACGAGAATTCTAGGATAACCCAGCATCCTTCTTTGTAGTAAGACGGAGGGAAGAAGACGTGGAGTAGTGACGTGAAGGGCTTCTTCCACGCCGTCGGAACGCCGACAAGCTTTCTATTTTCATTTATTTCATTTTAGTAGTTAGATCATGGGTCATTTTGTTACTATGTGTTTTGTGTTTCTCTCGTCAGTCATGAACTAACTTTCTGATGGCTGAACGAGGATGAATTCTTAAGTGTTATATGAACCCAGTTGCAAGTTCTTAATTTAATAGATTCAGTTTGCTTATCAGTGAATTAATTACTAGTCGATTAGAGGAATCTAAGGGCTAGACTTGTGGTCTCGGCTTACTGGCAAGGAGTCGAGGCTAGACCTCTGAGAAACAGTGTTCACTATGCAGCCGGTGCATGGCTTGACCTATTTATTGTAGGCTTTAGGAATGGGTCTACCTCTCATAACCAGGACACCCTGAGTATAATCCATATTTAACTAGAAAGTTGCCATAGGAATATGGAAGGAGTATAGTTAGCATCATATGTATCGGACGCGGAAGCTTCGACAAATTGTAGAGGTGGGTTAACCGAATAGCTTTGTAGTCAGTAGCTATGCTGTAGCATTGTGGAAGCTGTGTAGTATGGATGTCATAGCAATGGGTAGAGCAACTGGGGGATTTATGTGCTTGAGGATGATTTCGAGTTCAGCCTAACTTCTCACTGATATCTTCTTAAATTTATTTTGTTTACTTCTGTTATTAGCATAATTACAAAAACCTCTCAAACCAAATATATTTACTTTCTATTTGCAACTATCATAGCAATTGAGCGTCACTCTTCGTATCTCGGTCTACGTAGGACGATACTCTACTTACACTTTATTACTTGTTCGACTGGTTCACTTGCCATCAAGGAAATCGACCAACAAGTTTGTGGCGCCGTTGCCGGGGACTGTTGATACCCTTATTGACGACGCCCCTTTTGCTTAATAGTTGTAATTTATATAATAAAAAGCTCACCTTTTTCTGTTCTTGATTTTCAGGTACATTCTGTAGTGCATGCGCAACTCGCCCTCAGCCAACCTAGAGCCTTACGATCCTAAAATAGAACGTACTTACAAACAAAGGAGCAGGAAGCAGAAGCGACGAAGTCAACCTTTTGACTCAGCAAGCATGGCGGATATGCCTGTCAACCACGAGCAGAATCAACGAGAGCCGATAGTAATAAATGGGGATAACCATATCCCTCCACCTCCAAACCCAGAAGTGAACAAGGCCATCATGGAATTTGGAATTCCAGATCTAAACAAGCTAAATTCGGCCATTACACCGCCAACATTCAATGTAGGACACTTTGAAATCAAAGGTGTCATGATTCAAATGTTGAATGCTGCCGGGCAATTTGGAGGACTTTCATATGAGGATCCATACTTGCACCTCAAGACCTTCATGGAGGTCTGTGATTCTTTTGTCATCCCAGGAATCCCACCCAATGCTGTCCGAATTAAACTATTCCCATTCTCACTAAGGGACAAGGCTCGAACGTGGCTCAACAACCTACCTGTTAATTCCATCACCACATGGAATGATCTGGGGAGTAAGTTCTTGCTCAAATTTTTTACACCTACTAAGAACGCTCAACTCAGAGGGGACATCACAAATTTCCAACAAAAATCTGGTGAATCTACCTATGAAGCCTGGGACAGATTTAAAGACCTCCTCAGAAGATGCCTACAACACGGTTTGTGCGAATGGGTCCAGTTAGAAACATTTTATAGAGGTCTCGATGGACAAACACGATCAATTGTAGACGCCTCTTCTGAAGGATCCATCCTAATGAAGTTTATGAAGAAGCTCACAACCTATTGGAGCGCATGGCCATGAATAGTCATCAATGGCAAGCAAATAGAGCCACATCTGCTCGAACTGTTGCAGGAATACATGAACTAGATGCTATGACTGCTCTCACATCCCAGGTATCATCTCTAACCAACATGGTGAAAGGAATGACCCTTCCATCAAGCACCACATCGCTGCAACCATCTCAGGTAGCTTGTTTGTACTGTGGCGGAGAGCACGCTTACTCTCAGTGCTCCGCCAACCCTGAATCTGTAAACTTCATCAACAACTTTAACAGGGGCAGTAACACCAACAATCCGTACTCGAATACATACAATCCTGGATGGAGGCAGCATCCTAATTTCTCATGGAATTCTCAAGGTTCACAAGCAGTGGGACAATCATCGGGCCCACAATACTCAAACCGAACATCAAACCCACCAGGGTTTACCCAGCAAGCACGGCAGCAGAGCGGTGAGTCAGATCCGCAACAATCTATGCTGACCCTCCTGAAGGAATATATTGCAAAAAATGATGCAATCATTCAAAACCAGTAAGTTACCTTGAGAAATCTTGAAAATAAGTGGGACAACTAGCTACGGCCCTTAAAAACAGACCCTCAGGATCCCTACCTAGTGACACTGAAGTCCCAGGATCCAATGAAGAGAGGAAGTCAAGCTGATAGAGCTTCAAAGCGGTAAAAGCCTAGAACCCAGAAAGGCAACCAAGCAACCTATGGTTGTCACTGATCCGCAATATGAGAAATTTAAGGAAAGACAAGAAAGTGCTGAACAACGTCCTGACCACGAGCAGAGTCAACCAATGTTGTCACAACCAGAACACGATCTTAGCACCACAACAGTGCCTCAGTGTACAGCACTGGATGATCACGTGCAATACCCAACATTGAATGCTACCGCATCACCATCAAAGCATAATCGTGACCCCGAGCCTTCAAAGATGCTAAGGCAACCCCCACCTTTCCCACAAAGGCTCCAGAAGCAAGGTCAAGAGAAACAATTTAAGAAATTCCTCGACATGCTGCGACAATTGCACATTAATATTCCTCTGGTGGAAGCTCTAGAGCAAATGCCCAGCTACGTGAAATTTATGAAGGACATTCTGTCTAAAAAGAGACGACAGGAAGAGTTTGAGACAGTAGCATTGACCCAGGATTGCAGTGCCATGCTAACAAATCGGCTACCTCCGAAATTAAAAGATCCTGGCAGTTTCACAATCCCCTGTGCAATCGGACCTCAATATTCAGGGAAAGCTTTGTGTGATCTGGGAGCTAGTATAAATCTCATGCCCATGTCCATTTTCAAACAATTGGCAATTGGGGAAGCCAGACCCACAACAGTTACATTGCAATTGGCCGATCGCTCCATAGTTCTACCTGAAGGAAAGATCGAAGACATTCTGGTAAAGGTGGATAAGTTCATCTTCCCTGTGGATTTCATTATTCAGGACTTTGAAGCAGATCACGATGTCCCAATTCTTTTGGGAAAACCTTTTATGGCAACTGGATGTACGCTGATCGATGTGGAAAGGGGAGAACTTACCATGCGTGTAAATGATGATCAGGTCACCTTCTCGATCCTTAAGACTGCGAGATTCACAGACCCAGCCGAGAAGTACCTAACCTCTGAAGATGACAACAAAGGAACTAAAAGGGCAGGAAGCCTTCCTGCACTACCACAACATTAACTTGCTACAGCAAAGTCTGGCTAAAGACTTTAAAACAAGCGCTACTGGGAGGCAGCCCAGAGTCATGCTTTAGATTACTGTTTCTAAGAATAGAGGATATACCACCTGAAGGCCATAGCAACCCATCTGAACTACTCACACACAAGGACGGAATTATTGGCGGGCCACACCAGAATGGGCTCAATAGATTGGAAAGTGTATTCAAAAACAAGTTAGCAACCGCCATTAATCACATCAAGCGTCTGCAACACGTCTCAACCCTAAAATTTTTGACGGATTGCACGCAACCCGCCCGAATTGTTCGCCCGCGATCAATCTTCTTGACCCTTACTTAAATCAAACTGCACCTTTCACCACAGACGCTCGTGCTCATTCACTCTGTGCAAAGTTACAATACTTCCTCTTTCGTCCCAACTCCAGAGTGTTACAATGGCACGCACCAAGGGTTCTGGACAGAAAGCACCCGCTGAAGCTCCAAACGCTATGCCATTTTCCACCAGAGAAGCCGAATCCCGTTTCAACTCCCTAAAAGAAGATAAAACCCTAGCACCGGAACGAGGATTCAACTGAGATGCATTCGAGCAGGGCGCCTATCCTGAATGTGTTACGGGGATCATACGCCAGCGTCGATGGGAAAGATTCTGCCTTCACCCTGCCAAGGTGGTGACCCCTCTGGTTTTTGAATTTGGTGCAAATTACCCGGGAGGTTCCCCTTATTTCATAACCGTGCGAGGAAAGAATGTACAATGAAGCGCCAGCGCGATACGCAAGGTACTCGACCTAGAACCTACAGACGACGAATACAATGAGCTTCTACAGCAAGAGGAAAACCTTGAAATCCTCGCTAACATGGTCGCCCGACTTTGCGTGCCAAGCGCCGAATGGCAAATTTCCAAGGAAGGGTCCTACAATTTGAAATGCAGCCGTCTGAGACCTGAAGCACGTATCTAGTTCCACTTCCTCTGCTACCGACTCACGCCTACTCTGCACACCCAAACTATCTCACGAGAACGCGCAGTCCTGCTCTATTGCGTTTTGGAGGGCAAACAAATTGATGTTGACGCACTCATCTACCGAGAGCTGTTTAAGTCCCTGAAGCACACCATGGGAAACCTCTGGTTCCCCGCTCTGATTACTGAGCTCTTTCGGAATGCAGGGGTAATTTTTTATGCCAACGAAGAAAGAGCGATACTCCCGCAACCTATTACCGTGTCAGCTGTACAACGCATCTTGCAAAAAGGCCAGCCACGGGTCACTCAGACCAACTTTGCCAGTTCCTCGGTTGAACCCCCAACATACATAACCCCGATTCCTGCAGCATCTTTTCATGCTTTGGCTGCCCAAGTTACAACCTTGCAACGTTCAGTAAGCACACTGCTTCTTCAGCAGCAGATATGGTGGAAATGTGGCCGAGAGGGATAGCAGCCTTGCTGCAAATCTCATGGCAAATGCCCCGAAATACACTCTATTGCCAGTCTTCCCTGAGGCAACTTTTGATATGCACAATTCACTCGCCGGCCCACCACAACTGGAACCAACAAGCTCGCGGAAGCGTCATCGGAGCAAAAGCCCTCAAGAAGGTGAGCCCACCAGCACACACTCTGCTGACACTGATGATGAAGAAGTGTCAAACTCTTATGGCCCTGTAGTCGGACCTTCAGCAGGGAAAGGTTAAGCTAAGTTGAGGTTTCTTTTATTCACTCCTGATACTAGACTCTTTATTTTCTTCCTATCTTTTGCATTTTTTTTCTTCTTTCTTGTTCCTAGCAGCATAAAAAGGAAACCTTTTTAAGACATGTGTTGGGTAACTACCATTAGCTGCGAATTGTCTCGCCTCTCTCCCGTTTCACTTAGTTACTGCAATGGGAGCATTGCATCGTTCAAGTGTGGGGGAGGAATTAGTTAGGTGATATAATCTGCTATCTGCTAGTTCTGTGTGTGGAATCTTAATTACTCTGCATTTAGTTTTTTGGGTACAAACTGAAATTTTTTTCAAATTGCATGATGAAGTATGAACAGAATATTGTAGAAATACAAGGAATGTCTATATAACGAAACATATCATGATTGCCTAAGAAAACTGAACCTTTAGGCTTGGGAAATTGACAGTACTAGCTAATCTGATGCGGGGTAAAGTGACAGTGAGGAAGTTTAAAGGAAAGAACCCCATATGGAAGGATTGAATTGAGCCTAATTGTTATATTTTTAAAGTGTGCATGTCTGCTAGTCCATGTTCGATCCTTGATTTATCTTAGTTCTTTGATAAACTGTCTGGCATCTGAGTTTGAAGTTCGTAGGATAAAGGCATTCATATAAATACCCATTAATCCCATACACAAACCATTTATCATTATCGCTATATTGCTACCCCATTGAGCCACACAAGTATGCTATAGCAGAACAAGATAGACAGAAAGAAAATATAAGAGAATTGTGAGAAAAAAAATGCTACGGCAGAGTGCTTCATTGAAAGGCTACGAAAAAGAGCTGCTACTTGCTTATCAAAAAAAAAAAGAGCAGCAAGAAAAACAAGTACAAAAAGGAGCACTCGGCTAAAACCAAGATATTTTGCTACCTAATCTGCTATAGCATACACCATCATTCCCCATCTTAAACTCTATCCTCACCATTATAACCCAAAAAAGTCCTTTTGATGAACAAATACTCAGGTGCTAGGAAGCAATCTTAGAACTTTGACAAGGCTATGGAACTTCTGGGGCTCGTATGACAAGAGAGAAATTAAAATCCCCTGAGTGAGAGAGCGCAAACACCGAACTTAAGAGCCTCTTGAGGCTTCTTCATCTAAGCAATACTACGCTTTTTTAGCTATTAGCATTGGGCAGTGGGATTGCCGAAGGAGGACGTTAACTGAAAGCAATTGTGTAAGCAAGGGTTATACAGACAAGAGCACTATGACTATGAGTTTTGTTCGCTTCATCTTATTTTGCCCATTTGATGAGCACAAATTATGCCATGTTTTCCCTGTATTTCATGACTGAATTGTATGGTAAAAGAAAACTTAACTGCAAACAATCCAAGCAAAAAGGCATATATTCATGATATAGGGAACTGAAGGATGGAAACTATTTACATCCTAAACATGTGCTAGGAAAGAGAAAATTACATTGTTTTTAAAGAACGTATAGCAAAGCTGATACGATGCTATAGCATTCTGATCGCAATACGAAGTGCAATAAAAAACATCACAAAAGCTATAGCAAAGTAAAGTACGCAATGCTATGCGGCATATTTTCTGACCCGTTTATCTAGCTGATTTCAGGAATAAACATAAAAGATCAAGATCGACAGGTAGATTGCTGACGTAATAGAAGATGTGGAGGATCAAAATGGAAAGATTTGAAGAATCCCGCAGGATCAGCAGAATCAATCTATAAACAGAAGATGCGATAGATCTCGACAGATTTGGAAAAGTCCAGCAAGCTGAAACTTGCGTCACACGGAAGTCTGAATATAAAAGGAAACAGCAGGTCAACCCTAAAAGAGAGTCGCACAGAGCCAAAATAAGATTTACACATTTGGCCGACTCAGAAGAAGAGTGAGAGACTTCACTAGCACGAGAATTCCAGGATAACCCAGCATCCTTTTTTGTAGTAAGACGGAGGGAAGAAGACGTGGAGTAGTGACGTGAAGGGCTTCTTCCACACCGTCGGAACGCCGACAAGCTTTTTATTTTCATTTATCTCATTTTAGTAGTTAGATTATGGGTCATTTTGTTACTATTTGTTTTGTGTTTCTCTCGTCAGTCATGAACTAACTTTCTGATGGCTGAACGAGGATGAATTCTTAAGTGTTATATGAACCCAGTTGCAAGTTCTTAATTTAATAGATTCAGTTTGCTTATTAGTGAATTAATTACTAGTCGATTAAAGGAATGTAAGGGCTAGACTTGTGGTCTCGGCTTACTGGCAAGGAGTCGAGGCTAGACCTCGAGAAGCTTGTGTCGCTAGGCGCCGGTGCATGGCTTGACCTATTTATTGTAGGCTTTATGAATGGGTCTACCTCTCATAACCAGGACACCCTGAGTATAATGCATATTTAACTAGAAAGTTGCCATAGGAATATGGAAGGAGTATAGTTAGCATCATATGTATTGGACGCGGAAGCTTCGATAAATTGTAGAGGTGGGTTAACCGAATAGCTTTGTAGT
This sequence comes from Acacia melanoxylon, assembly GCA_019022615.1. Taxonomy (NCBI): domain Eukaryota; kingdom Viridiplantae; phylum Streptophyta; class Magnoliopsida; order Fabales; family Fabaceae; genus Acacia; species Acacia melanoxylon. Next base: position 10,710,093 of record JAFJYJ010000010.1, read on the forward strand.
CAGTAGCTATGCTGTAGCATTGTGGAAGCTGTGTAGTATGGATGTCATAGCAATGGGTAGAGCAACTGGGGGATTTATGCGCTTAAGGATGATTTTGAGTTCAGCCTAACTTCTCACTGATATCTTCTTAAATTTATTTGGTTTACTTTTGTTATTAGCATAATTACAAAAACCTCTCAAACCAAATATATTTACTTTCTGTTTGCAACTATCATAGCAATTGAGCGTCACTCTTCGGTATCTCAGTCTCTGTGGGAAGATACTCTACTTACACTTTATTACTTGTTCGACTGGTTCACTTGCCATCAAGGAAATCGACCAACAATTGTCTCTTATACCCTCTCTGATTTTCAAGAAGAGAAGCTACTAAGAGTCTTGAGAGAGCACAGGAGTTCTATCTAATGGACTATCGCCAATATCAAGGGAATAAGCCCTTCTATTTGTATACATAAGATTCTATTGGAGGATGATCATAAAGCCTTCATTGAGCATCAGAGGCGCTTGAATCTGATTATGAAAAAAGTGGTCAAGAAGGAGATTCTCAAATGGCTTTGAGCTGGAATAGTAGATCTCATATCTGATAGTTCATGGGTGAGCCCAGTCCAATGTATCCCTAAGAAGGGTGTCATGACTATAATGGCTAACACCCAAAATGAACTGATCCCTGCTCGAATAGTGACTGGATGGCAGGTGTGTATAGACTACCGGAAGCTTAGTACTACTACAAGGAATGATTACTTTCTGTTGCCATTCATTGATCAGATGCTTGATAAGCTAGCTGGCTAGGAGTTCTTTTGTTTTCCAGATGATTATTCAAGGTATAGCTTCGAAAGACCAAGAAAATACTACTTTTACATGTCTCTATGCCACATTCGTTTTAAGAAGAATGCCATTTGAACTTTGCAATGCCCCTGCCAAATTTCAAAGGTGTATGATGTCCATCTTTGCTAATATGATTAAGAAGACCATTGAAGTATTTATGGACAATTTCTTTATGTTTGGTCCATCTTTTGATTCTTGCTTGGATAATTTGGACCCGGTGCTTAAACGGTGTGAAGAAACAAATTTGATTCTCAATTGGGAGAAATGTCACTTTATGGTGCAAGAAGGCGTTGTACTTGGCCATCGGGTGTCCAAGAAGGGTCTTGAAGTAGACAAAGACAAAATTGCTATCATTGAGCAATTACCTCTTCCTACTAGTGTAAAGGTTGTTTGAAGCTTCCTTGGTCATGCTAGGTTCTATAGGAGATTTATCAAAGATTTTTCTAAGATTGCCAAGCCACTTTCCAAGTTGTTGGAAAAAGATGTAGAATGCAAGTTTGATGATGAGTGCTTACAAGCTTTTGAAGAGTTGAAACAAAGTCTTATTTCTTTTCCTATCTTTATGGCTCCGAATTGGGGTCTACCTTTCATTAACATGGTCGATGCTAGAGATTATGCAGTTAGTGTTGTTCTTGGGCAAAAGGAGAAAAAGCTATTTCATCTCATTTACTATGCTAGCAAGACTCTTGATTGATTAATTAAAAACTTGAGATCTATGTTCCTCTTGAACCTTCTTGACTTGAATGCTAGACAATATCGTCGATCTCATCTCACCACGTAGCTCATGCTAGATAACTTCTTGCTTTCTCTACTAATGTCTTCAATCTCTTTCTTCTTCTTCCTCTTGATTAATCTCCATAACTCAACTTAATATCTTCTAATCTTTTTTTAGGACTAATCTACATTAAATATAACAGCAAGTCAATGTAGGAGATAAATATATTATGAAAACATTTGTCTCTTAATATTTGGCATCTTGCATATATTTGATATCGTCAAAACTAATCATCTCTAACACTCATCAATATGAGCCCTTGTGTTCCCTGACTTTTGTCCTTTTCATGATGAGATTGGCCGGTATCCTTTACAAAGTCTATAGCTTCTTCAACCACATATCTCTCAACAATTGAGGCTTTAGGTCGACAAGGATTTTTAGAATTCCCTTTTTAAGTTCTTCATGTATCGCTGAAAAGGTTACACCCACCTTAGATAAATTAGGATGTATAGTTTTTTCTCCCACACAAAATGAACTATTAAATGCACCATTATATCAAAAAATGCTTGGGCAAAATACATCTCTAGTTGGGATAAAATAATATAACCCTCATTTTTCAAATCGTCCAACTTTTCATTGTCAACAACTTTGCTACATATAGCATTAAATAAAATACATAACCTTGTTATTGTGCTTCGTACATTAACTTTCATAATGCCTCTAATAGCTACTGGTCATAGTTGTTGCATCAATACATGGCAATCATCGGACTTCATTCCTACTAACTTCAAATCTTCCATTGAGACAAGCCTTCTCACTTTAGAAGAATACCCTTATGGCACCTTCATGCCATTCCACATATTTTCTCATTAGAATGTCATCTCAACTTCTTTGAGTAAACATTCACTTAAATCAATGTACAATTGAAAGATACCACAAAACATTTAAAGGTTACCTTTTAGTTGCCTCATCACCACAACCAACATCTTTCTTCACTTTGTATCATGAAGTTTTACATTTCAGACACTCACTTAGTCCTTCATACTCCTCTCTGTACAATATGCAGTTATTAGGGCAAGAATGTTTCTTTTTATACTTTATACCCATCGTAAACAAGATTTTCTTGGCCTTATACATACGATTTGGAAGTATATTATCCTCTGGAAACATATCACACAACAATTCAAGTAACAATGTAAAATCGGTCCAACCACAAGTTTCCTTTAAGTTAACAAAAGGCGAAATACCTAACAAGCTTGTATATTTAGTACACCTAGGGTATAAAGGTGTCTCTGCATCACTCTACACAATGTCATATACATGCGATTGTGCAAATTCTACCTCAACATCATGAATTATTTTCTCCATTCTATCATAATCTATGACATCCAGAACTTCCTTCTCATGGGACACACAAGCAGTTACTTTCTCACCATGCCCTATCCACCTTGTGTACTAAATATTTATTCCATCATAAAGTAAGTGATTTCTTATATCATCAATATCTCGTCAACTCTCATTTAAACACTTGACACAAGGACAAAAATACTTTCTATTTTTACTAGGAACCTTAATTTTAGCAAATTCAATAAATTCTTCCACCTTATTCTCATATTCTTCACTAGTTCTCAATGCATTTATTCAACTCTAATCCATTTTATTACCTCCTAATCCATTTTCTACAGTACTCATGTTTAGAACAATTGTCATTACGGCATGTGAATATGGGTGAAGGAAGATTCTGCCTTACTCATTTTTAAAAAAATTCAGTAGCATTTCCTCTCAAAAGTAAGACATCCAAAATTTTCAATGACAACCCAATTCAACTTGATTTAAACAAAATTAATTGAAGCAATTCAAGATAATATCAACAATTTAATCAAGAAAGTTCATCAATTCAAGTTCATATTTCATATAATAGCTCAACTAATGCAAACTACCTATGTGTAACCATAAATTTATAGTTTCTGTTACCACTCCTTTTCCCCATAAACATATAATCACAAGGCAAAAATAAAAAATTCAAAGGTTGTAAAGTTCTCACCTTCAAGACATCTCTGGCAGAGAAAAGGACTGAAGGACAAGGTCGTGACATCTTTAGCAAAGAGGAGGACGAAGGAAAAACAAAAGATCAAAGGTCGTGCCTAGGGTTGAAGAGGGGGCTGGACGATTTGATTGCAAGTCAGAAAAGGAGAAAGAGGCGCAGGCACAAGAGAGGACGAGAAGCAATAGTTAGGACCGTGATAACTCTGGCAGGGAGGATGACAAAGGTTGGAGAAGAGGTTAGAAGTCCGTCTAGGGTCAAAGCTAGAGGGGGCTAGACAATGTGCTTGCATGTTAGAGAAGGAAAAAGAGGCGGAGGCATGAGAGAGACCAAAAGGGAAAGATTCGGAGGCACGATAGAGGACGAAAGGCGCGTATCGAATGCCAAATCAAAACAATTGAAAAGGTGAATTTGTCAACAACTGTTTTTCAAAATCTGTTGTTGAAATTAATTTTTCAATTGGTGATTATAAAAAACAGTCGTTGAAAGCTTACCTTTCAACGATTGGTTATAAAAAACAGTAATTGAAAGTTAAACTTTCAACAACTGTTTTCAAGAACATTCGTTAATCTAGAAACAGCCGTTAGAAAGATAAGCCAAAATTTTAAACATTTCAAAGCCTCCTTTTTAACTTATGTTTTTTAAAAAATAAAATAAAAAAGGGATGTTAATTAGTGTCATTAAAAAAACTTTTTGTATTAGTGAATTTGTTCACAATCTTCTTGAATGTTAGATTCAATGGTTGATGATGCAGTGTAACATATTTACAACTAAAGGTATGAGATTTACAATTGAGTTTCTAAAATTTATAACTGAGATTTTCAGGATTGTCCAACTGAAGCTAATTGTATAAGGACATTTTTGTTCATTTTTTAAAAAAAAACTTTTATCCTTTTATGACATTTCATAAATTCACAGCCCTTTAACATAATTTAATTTATTTATTTTTGTGGTTCTAAATTGTGTTTTTGAGATTTGTTACTCAGATTACATATACATATATATACATATGTGTCAATATATATATATATATATAGACACACACATGTGTGTATATGTGTGTGTCTATGTATGTATCTCATTATTCCTTGATTTTATACAAGTTTTTTCTCTCCTCATTTCTATACAACTTAGTTTTATTTATGTTTACGTACATGATTAAAATCAAATTCATATAATTTTGTTTAAAAGAAAAGAAAAACCGAAAAATGATTTGCATATCAAAAGGACGGGTGTGTGTCCTGTTGTTTGATGTCAGCAACACAACAAACAATGTAATATAAATCGGAAACCATATCCATACACGCTTCAAACCTAGCCACACAACTTCCACGTATATCGTGTAAAGCCTATAATTACAATAGTACCCCTCGGAGCTATAAATAAATATTCCAAGCCTTAATAAATTAATAACATAAGTTGAAGTGGGTGAGAGAGAAAATGAGTCCAAAACTATCTGCAGCAATTGTCATCCTCTCTACCAGTCTCCTTATCTTCTTCTCTTGTGGTGTCACAGGTCACAATAATCTCCCATCTTCACCAACTAAGAAGGCATCAGATGAGAAATGTCCCATAGATACACTAAAGTTTGGGGTTTGTGGAAGCTGGTTAGGGTTAGTGAATGAGGTTATTGGAAGCAAACCAAGTGAGAAATGCTGTACTGTTGTGAAGGGACTTGCTGATCTTGAAGCTGCACTGTGTCTGTGCACCGCTATTAAAGCCAATGCGCTCGGATCATTTGTTAATAATCTCAAGGTTCCTGTTGCTGTTAGTTTGGTTGTTAATGCTTGTGGGAAGAAAGTTCCTAATGGATTTGTTTGTCCTTAGATTGTATCTAATTAGATTAAATAATATAATTGTGAATTGTATTTGAGTAGAGTTGGTGACGTTCGAGTTTGTGCTCTAGGTTTTATTTAATTTGAAACTTTATAGGAGTTTCAAACTTTTATTTAGTTAATTTAAAATTTAACCCAACTCAGTTGGGATTCTTTCACTCTTGAAAACATGTCGATTGAGATTATATAGAATCTGCCTAGAATTCATTAAAGGCCTAGGTTATTTTATTTTTCTCTTTCTCATTTTCTTCTCAAAATCTTATATTCACCCTTAAATTAAAGGGTTAAGATCCATTTTTACCCTGGAAGTTGTTAAAAAATAACAATATTGCCTTGAAAGTTTTTTTTTTTTTTAATTATTATAAGCAATGACTTGTGTAAAATATTGTAGCTAAAACACCCAAAATATTGCTTACCATCGTTTTCAGTGTTTGAGGTATTGTAGGAGAAAAAGATGTTGGATTTATCAAGGTTAATGACCCGCCCAGATGCTGCACATTGCAAGCTCAAAATATTCACCATGTTATTGCAATTATGCAAGTTCGCATACATATATAAAAAGCATAATCTGCAAAGAAACTGTGTGTAAGTGCAAGGCATGCATGACTCAATTTAACACCCTTAACATGTTTGTCTTCTCGGCTCTTACTAATCATAAGAGAAAGTACGTATGCAACCAAAATAACTAGGTATGGCGAGAGGGGGTCCCCTTGTCGAATGCCCCTACTGGGAGTCAAGGAGTTTACATTCTCACTAGACAAGCAAACATTCAAGCTAATAGAGTGCACACATTTCATTACAAGCGACACCCATATATTACAAAATTCAAATCGTAACAAAACCTATTTTAGAAAATTAATCCAAATCAACCCGGTCATATGCGTTACTCATATCCATTTTGAGAGAAAATTCATACTTACCTCCAATCTTCTTATGTTGAAGATAATGATATACTTCACGAGCAATTATTATGTTGTCAAGTATACATTGGCAACATAATAAAGAAGATTTGAAAGCAAAACTCGAGTTTGGACTTGACAGAGAGTAGCTCAAAATTTATGAACTAAAGAAAACTCCAGTTTGATGAAGCAAACTCGAACTTACAAGACACAGAGAGCACTCAAGTTTTTCACATTAAGACAAACTCGAGTTTGGGTTTATAAACTCGAGTTTGTACCATACGAGACTCTTCAATATTTTCCAAAGTAAGCAAAACTCCGGTTTGCAAGAGTAAACTCGAGTTTTGGTCATACGGAAGAGCTCCCAAAGTTTTGAACTTCAGCAAACTCCAGTTTTTATATGGAAACTTCAGTTTGCACCAAACAAAGAGTTTTGTCAAGTTTTGTGAATTTGACTAAACTCGAGTTTGTGTTTTCCAAACTCGAGTTTGGGCTTCGCAGAAAGTCTAAATGTTTTTCATCCCAAGCAAACTCCAGTTTGCTCAAGCAAACTCCAGTTTGCTCAAGCAAACTCCAGTTTGCTCAAGCAAACTCCAGGTTGCTTTGGCAAACTCCATTTTGCACTTGGCCAAGTATTTTCTAAGTTTTCCAAAGTTTTGAGGAAACTCGAGTTTGGAGTTGTAAACTCGAGTTTACGCTTGACAGAGAGTTATAATATTTTTCCCACTTTGAGAAAACTCCAGTTTGTTTTCAAAAATCCAATTTTCACTTGGCAAGGTTTTTCAAATGTTTTCAAGTTTATTTGGAAACTCGAGTTTGGGTTAGTAAAATCGAGTTTGTGCCTTACAGAGAGCTTTGCTCATTTGAGTAATTTTGAAAACTCCAGTTAGAATTTGAAAACTCCAGTTTTGAGATTTTGGACTTAAACATGTTTTCAATATAAAAGTCCAAAACTCGAGTTAGTCATTAACAAACTCGAGTTTGCTCAATGTTTTAAAATGTGCTTCAAAACTCAACTTGCGACTGTTAGTTCTCATGTGTTTTGATGATGATTGACAATTGTAAGATTGATTCGAGCCAAAAGAATTTGATTTAAAAGATAATTTATAAAATCACATTTTGACTCTAGTCATGACTCAAGTCACTAAGCTTTGAAAACAATTGAAAATATTGACTATGACTCGAGTCATCATTAAACAACTCGAGTCATCCCTGTACTTAAACTTTGCAAAGTGACTTCCTCGACAAAATGACTCGAGTCATCCTTGGTATAACTCGAGTCATCATTTCACTCTTCGCTTATGTTCAGAATTGTTTCAGACATGACTCCAGTCATGACTCAAGTCATCTCAAAGACAAAATATTGATCATGACTCGAGTCATCATTAATCAACTCGAGTCATCCATGTATCTCGACATGACTCCGGTCATGACTCAAGTCATCTCGAGCGCAAATTGATTTTGTTTGAAATTTATCGACATGACTCCGGTCATGACTCAAGTCATCTCGGCTCAAATCGATTCGTTTGAAATTTCTCGAGACATGACTCCGGTCATGACTCAAGTCATCGAGCACAAATTAATTCAGTTTGAATTTTCCACGAGACATGACTCAAGTCATCACTCGAGTCATTTAAATAATTTTTGAATAGCGACTCTAGGCATGACTCGAGTCACATCATCGAAATACTTTCTATTCATAGTTGCTTCATAATGACTCCGGTCATCACTCGAGTCAACTTAATGGATTTTGAAATTATGACTCTAGGCATGACTCGAGTCAAGTATGACAATATTTGAATCCTCGTCTGCGCAATCTGATATCAGCTGATTAAGTAATGGGTGTTTGATATAATTGATTATTATTGTTCCTAACCAAGTTTAATCGGTTTGCTAGTGTATTTCGAGATATATTTAACATGTTTTAAATTTGAAATTACGAAAAGCAAATTCTGTCGGAAGCATTAAATCTTTGTCCCGGATATCAAAGCTAAATGAAGAAATAGAACTCGGACAATCAAAAAGCAATCCGGCTATTTCCTAGACAACATTCTTACGTCTCTCAACGGACAAATTGAATAAAGAATGTCAACGGAGAATAACGGTCGAATGTCGGAAGCTTACGAAGAAACGAGCAAGTAATTACAACGGATATATTGATTACCCACAACGGCTCATTAAGTTCTTCTCAACGGTCATCAATGCTGCCAATCTATAAATAGGAGAAGCATTCAAGTCTCCACCTACCGAAACTCATTGTGCATTCAATTAGTCATTAAGATCATTAATTGTTTCTACTCAAAGAGTTAATATCTTCGGATATATCATACTTCAGTGTTTATTAATCTGCTCTTTTAGAGAGTTCATCATTGATTATTCTTCTTGTGAGAATCTCAAAGTATTGGGACTTTGGGATTGGGATATTTGATTACAACTTGTAAGGGGGAGTAAGTTCTAGAGAGAATTACTCCGTGAGTTACGAGTGTGTAATCATTTGGATTAGTGAAATCCGGAGAGTCGGGGACCGGACGTAGGTCAAGGATTTGGACCGAACCAAAGTATAAATTCATTGTGTTCAATCTCTCTTACCCTTACTCGTTTATCCCTGTTTCACTTTCGGCTAACAGTATTTACGCGAGAAATTTTTAATATCCCCAATTCACCCCCCCTCTTGGTGATATTCCGTCTTTCAGCGACATTCTTTTCTGGAAGAAGGAAACTCGAGTTTGGCGTTTTGAAAACTCCTGTTTGTGAGAACAAACTCGAGTTTGTGTCACTGCGTTTGAAAATCAAATTGCACGAATTTGTAAAATCTTCATGTTTGATCTCAATACTTCTTATCATCACTCATTACTATTCCTAACTATGTTTAATCAGTTTGTTAGTGAGTTTCAGATGATTTAGAGGATGTTAAATGAAGATTTAAACAAAAACAAAAAGTGACGTCAGCACATTAAATGCAAAGTCTAGAAAACTTGCATCCTTTTGGACAATCATTCTACACACGTTACAAAGGGATTAATGTTTCCTTTCCTCATCCAGTAGCTGCTCTTCCAATGGATTAATATTCAAGGAGTCAACCATAAACTTCTGTGCAACTGGATTATTCAAAGAGTAGAGAGAGAAGAAGACCAAAGCTTCACCTAATCCTTCCTTAATGCTGGTAACAGTCACATTGAAGATTACAACGGTCATTTAATGCTCTCTTGGTATAAATAGAGCTGCATTCGATTCTTCTCAACAACCAATCTGCAAAAAACGAAAATCATTCAAGTTTCCAACTACTCTTTGAATTTTCTTGTGTAAAGTATCTTTTGATACATTTTACTTCAGTGATTATATTTATCCACTGTTAGAGAGAGTTCATTTACTGAAAATCATTTATTGTAAGAATCTCAAGTCAGGGGACTTGGAGATTGGGATATTGATTGCAACTTGTAAGGGGGAGTAAGTTCTAGTGAGAGAATTACTCTTGAGTTACAGAGTGTGTAATCAATTGAGATAGTTAAAATCCCATAGAGTCTGGGGACTGGACGTAGGTCAAGAGGTTAGACCAAACTAGCATAAATTCCTTGTGTCTTGCTTCCTCTTCTCTTACTCTATTGGGCTCTGTTTTTGTGTTCAAGTTTCAGAGCACTAAGCAAAGAATTTTTAAAATCCCCAATTCACCCCCCCTCTTGGTGATTTGCTCCACTTTCATTTGGTATCAGAGTCAGGTCTTCTCTAAAGAGCTTAACATCTCGAGAAGGATCAATATGGACGGTATTCTACCTGATGGAGCTTCGATCAACCGACCATCGGGATTCAATGGAGAGCACTACTCTTTCTGGAAAGCCAAATTCAAAGTCTTTGTATTGGCTTCTAAATATGGTCTTTGGAGAGTGTTCGAGAGAGGAGATTATGCTCCTGCAACTACTGAAGATGGAGTTAGAACTCTAAAGCTCGAAGAAGAATATGATGAGAATGACAAGAAATTGGTCACCCTCAACAGTAAGGCTATTCTCATGCTTCAGAGTGCCTTAAGTCAAAGTGAATATTTTCGAATATGCACTTTAACTTCTACTAAAGCTATGTGGGACGCCTTGGAGATAGCTCATGAAGGAACCACTGGAATCAAGGAGAATAGAGTCAATACCCTCATGACAGAGTACGATCTTCTTTGTATGAAGTCTGGGGAATCAATTGGTGAATTCCAGCTTAGATTCACTCATCTGATCAACCAACTTGCTGCATTGGGAAAAGTTTATGAACAACCAGTTTAAGTAAGAAAAATCTTAAACATTCCCAGCAAAAAATGTGAAGCTAAAGTCACTACCATTGAAGAAGCTCGTGGAGAATCAATGGCATATGTGGCAGTTCTTTTTGGCAGCCTATCAGAATATGAAGGCAAGATCAAGTTCAGAAAGGGACTTGATGAGATCAATAGCAAGAGCAAAGGGATTGCTCTCAAGGTTGTCAAAGAAGTTAAGGAGTCAGATGATGATGAAGATGGAGAGCTGGGTATGATGGTCAGGAGATTCAGGAGATTCTACAAGAAGGACCAAGGATACAATAAATTTCACATCCAGCACTGAGCCGAAGAAGCCAATCATTTGCTACAAATGTGAAAAGCCCGGCCACATCAAATCAGAATGCCCCCAGCTGAAGAACAAGGACAAAGAAAAGAAGAAGTTCAATAAATACAAGAAGAAAGCCTATGTCTCAGCAATATGGGGAGATAGCTAATCGATGAAGATGAAGAAGATAAGGAAGATAAAGCCAATATTTGTTTAGTTTTTGAAGAAGAAGAGCAACTTAAGAACAACGATGAGGTATACGACTCACAACCTTCTTATGATGAATTATTCGCGAGTACAATGTTGTACAATCGAATTTGAAAAACTTGCTGAAAAATATATTGCTTTGAAAAAGAGGAATGTGACTCTTGAACAGCAAGTTAAAAATCTTTCTTGTGAAAACACTGATTGTGAAGATTGCATTCATTTAACGAAAAAGAATGTGCATCTCACAAAGGCACTTGAGAAATTCACTAAAGATAGAGAAATGCTCAATGTTATTTTGAAACAGCAAAGATTTACAAATGACAAATCAGGAATTGACTATAAACCTGATTTTGATAAAAAGAAAGGTAAACAGAAATTTGGAGAAAAATCTTATATGAACTATTTTAGAAAATCTGTTCATTCTTCAAATCCTTTTGCTCATTGCAACTATTGCAATCGTAAAGGTCATACTTCTTCTTCATATTTTCATAAAAAGGAAAGAAAGTGTAAACCTATAGGAAATTATCAATGGGTGCCTAAGGGATCCTACAAGATTCCTAAGACACAAATTAATCCCAAAGGACCCAAGAAAAGATGGGTACCTAAAACCTGATTTTTTATGTTTTGCAGGTCTGTCTAAGAGCACTGAAATCCAACAAATGGTACATTGATAGTGGATGCTCTAGACATATGACAGGAGGTCAATCCAAATTTTCTTCAATCAAACCCAAGGATGGTGGCAAGGTGACCTTCGGTGGAAACCAATCCGGAAGGATTGTTGGTATTGGTGAAGTTGGAAACAATGAAGGACCACAAATCAAAGATGTCTACCTCGTAGAAGGACTTTGTCACAATCTTCTCGAGTGTAAGCCAAAGCAATCGATAAAGGTAACTTAGTTATCTTTGATTCTGAGGAATGCTTGATTGTAAGCAAGGATATTCTCTCTTTGGAAAATATAAAATTAAAAGCTATATTTAGAGCCCCTAGAGAAGGAAACTTGATGACTTCCCATTTTTACTACATTTGAGATTTTGATAAGATATCAATTTGGCACATTATTTAGGGGATTTTATTACAAATATCTCAATTTTAATTAAGTAGAAATATTTAGGCTTATATAAAAGAAAAAATAAAATATAATGATATAAGGTAGATAAAAAAGGAAAAAGAAAAAGAAAAAGGTTTAGTTTTTAATTATTATTATTATTAGATAACTTTTGTTTTTTCATACTCAGAATAAGGACGAGTTGAGCGATTGATATGTGGGGATTGAATGTAATTGGATGGGGCCCACAAATTGAATTAAAAAGCAGACCTAAAAAGCTACAAAAGGGAGGCGGCATTTGAATGGAAAAGGGGAGACGCACAGTAGCTTACGACTAGAGGAGCAGAGGCGAACATTCAAGAGGATTTGATTGCCTTGTACAGTGAGAACGACTGGAAGCACAGCGCCGCGACTCCAGACCTTCCACCTTCTTCTTCCTATCTCGCCGGCGGCATCATCCACCACTAAGGCCGCCGACGAGCCTCGTCTTTCACAATTTCTTTGGAAAGGGAGGCGCGAACGAGCACGAAAGCCGAGGAAGAGGCTTTGTTGAGTTTGATTTCTTGTTTTGATTCCAGTTTATTTCCTTCTCGGTATGACTTTGAACTCGAATTTCTACGTGCTCGATTTTTGTTAAAGCCATGTTTGGCTAATTTCTCTTTGCAACCTAGAGGAACTTTGAACTTATAGGTGTGGATTGGACTTTGTTTTTATTAATTAGTTATAATTAATATTAATTTTGGTTACTTAATATTGTTTAGTTTTATCTATTTAATGACCGGCCATCATTGAACATGAATTTGAGAATTAGGATTTACCTTGACGAAGGGGATTTTAATTAGGCTCTGAGATTAAGTAATATGGGATTAGATTACGATTTAATTTGCGATTAGGATAGACATATACCTAATAGCCCCATATAATTGTTGAGGAGTGTGTTCGAGTTTTAATACCTCTTGAGTAATTATGTTAGACATAACAAATTATACTCAAGAGAGGGTTGTAAGTGGACCGACAGGCACTTATGGCTAATTATACTCGAGATTAACAAAATTGATATTAAGCCTAATTAAATTAGTGAAATCAAGGTTTATGAAGCTAATAAGGGATTAGTGAATCTGGGTTGCTCATTTGATTTTTGTGGTAGTTTGTCTATTTTGATTTTAGATTTTATTTTCTGTTCTCTTAGTTAAATTTAATTTGGTTTGCTCAACTTAAACAAAAGTGTAAAATTAATGCTTAACTGAAATTGTGGGTACTAAGTCCTCGTGGGAACGATACTTTTCTTATCACTTTATTACTTGATATGGCCCGTATACTTGCAAAGTTTTTAGGCTATAAAGTTTTGCCCTATCAAAACTGTTATACACTTTGTCTTTCAAAAAATGATTCTATTTCTAAAAAGTGTTTTATTGGTAACTTGGATGAGAGTTGGCTATGGCATAAGCATTTGGCTCATATCAATATGATCCAACTTGAAAAGTTGCTGAAAAAGGATTTGGTCATTAGTTTGCCGAAACTTCATTTCAAAGATGACATGATTTGTGATGCTTGTCAAAAGGGTAAACAAACCAAATCATCTTTCAAATCTAAAAATGAAATTTCAACTAATAGACCCCTTCAACTACTCCATATGGATCTAGTTGGACCAGGTAGAGTAAAATGCCTTGGTGGCAATCTTTATACTTTGGTCATAGTTGATGATTTCTCTAGATTTGCTTGGACAATATTTTTATCTTCTAAAGATAAAACATTTGATCAGTTTGTTATTTTTGCCAAGAAGGTCTAAAACAAGAAAGGCGTGTCTATTGCAGGAATTAAAACTGATCATGGTGGAGAATTCGAAAATCATGTGTTTAGTGAGTTTTGTGATAACATGGGCATTAATCACAACTTCTCAGCCCCGAGAACTCCTCAACAAAATGGTGTTATGGAGAGAAAGAATCGAGTCCTCACCGAGATGGCAAGAGCTATGCTGAATGAGAACTCTACCTCCCAAGTGTTTTGGGCTGATGCTATGAGTACGGCTTGCTACATCTCGAATTGGGCATACCTCCGGAAGAAGTTGAGAAAAACTTCCTATGAGCTATACAAAGGAAGAAAGCCCAATCTAGCTCATCTGCATGTTTTCAGCTGTAAATGCTTCATTTATAATAATCGTAAGGACAATCTGGGAAAGTTTGATCCCAAGGCGGATGAAGGTATATTTTTGGGTTATTCAAATATAAGTAAAGCTTATAGAGTCTTTAATACGCGTACTCGCATTGTTGAAGAGTCTATGCATGTTGTTTTCTATGAATCCAAAGCTGATAAATCCTTGGATGATGATGAGGAAAATGTTTTCAGAAATCAATTCTTTTCGAAAACTACTCCTGCCTCTATTGAAAATCCTGAAAATGTTTTTGAGGCTGATACTCAAAATACTTTTGAAAACCCCGATCAATCTCAGCCTAGAGCTTGGAGGTTCATTAGGAATCACCCTCTGGACCAAGTGATAGGTGATGTAAATCAAGGTGTAAGGACCAAAAATAGTACTTTGAATGAAGTAACTTTTTTTGCCTTTATATCAGAGATTAAACCCTCTAAAATTGATGAAGCTCTTTTAGACAATGATTAGGTGATAGCAATGCAAGAGGAGTTACATCAATTTGATAGAAATCAAGTTTGGGATTTGGTACCTAGGCCTAACGACCATCCAGTCATTGGCACCAAATGTGTATTCAAGAACAAACGAGATCAATCGGCAATCATTGTCTATAACAAGGCAAGATTGGTTGCTAAAGGCTATAATCAAGAAGAAGGAATTGATTATGAAGAAACTTATGCTCCAGTGGCAAGATTGGAAGCTATAAGAGTTCTTTCAGCCTTTGCTTGTGTGAATGGATGAAAAAAGTGTATTTTTAAATGGTTTTATTTAGGAGGAAGTTTATGTAGAACAACCTCCTAGTTTTCAAAGTGATCATCATCCAGATCATGTTTATCGCCTCAAGAAAGCCCTTTATGGCCTTAAGCAAGCTCCTAGAGCTTGGTATGAGCGATTAAGCAAATTCCTTCTTGATCAAGGATTTGTTAGAGTAAAAGCATATACAACTCTCTTCATAAAGAGTAATAAACTTGGTGAAATTTTAATTGTTCAAATATATGTTGATGACATTATATTTGGTGCCTCTAATGATGTTTGTGTGAAGAGTTTGCTAAGAATATGCTGGGAGAGTTTGAGATGTCCATGATGGGAGAACTCAACTATTTCCTTGGTCTGCAAATCAAGCAAAAGAAGGATGAAATCTTCATATCTCAGACCAAGTATCTTAATGATCTGCTAAAGAAGTTTGGGATGGATTAATGCAATGGAGCAGATCCTCCAATGAGCTCAACCACTGCATTGGATGCTGAGGAAAAGGGCAAGGACTTCAATATCATAAGATACAGAGGAATGATTGGATCAGTGCTCTATCTCACAGCAAGTCGCCCCGACATCCAATTCAGTGTGGAGATGTGTGTAAGGTTTCACTCTGCTCCCAAGGAGTCACATGCTGAGAATGTGAAGAGGATCTTCAGATATCTTGCTGACACAAAAACCCTTGGCTTGTGGTTCCCAAAAGGTCAACCGGAACATCTTGTGGCGTATTCAGATTCAGATCATGCCGGATACAAGACGGATAGGAAGAGCACAAGTGGGCAAACAAGTGTGGTTGTGTCTTCTACTGAAGCTGAATATATGGCCGCCTCAAGCTATTGTGCTCAAGTCCTATGGCTCAAGCAACAACTATCTGACTTGGGAATCAACTTGAAGGAGATCCAAATATTGTGTGACAACACTAACACAATAAGCTTTGCTAAGAATCCAGTGCAACATACTCGGACCAAGCATATTGATGTGAGACATCACTTCATAAGGGATCATGTTCAGAAGAAGGATGTCAAGGTCATGTTCATCCCAACTAATCTTCAACTTGCTAACATCTTCACCAAACCATTGGCCAAAGAACAATTTACTTTCATAAGGAGAGAATTAGGAATGGTAAATCCCAAGGAGTTGTAAGTATCTCTCTCAATGTTAATTATGGTTTTGATGATTGTTAGTTACTAACTTAAGCATCAGAGTGTTTAGTTATGTCTTTTGCAGGATGCTTGAAATACTGAGGTTTGCAGTCAAAAGAAGCAAACTCGAGTTTGTCGGGGACAGAGAGCAACCTTTGGTTTTTGGAGAAGTTCAAAACTCGAGTTTTCATCAGACAAAGAGCAACTATGCTTTAAAATGAAAAGCAAACTCGAGTTGGTAAGTAGAAACTCGATTTTTGTAGCGGAAGTTCAAAGGTTCACATTACACCTTTGAAGTCCAGGTAAGTTTGCATTTATGCAAACTCGAGTTTGATAATGGAAACTCAATTTTGTCGCGCCTTATATATATATATATGTATTGCTTTTCCTGTTCGTCTACACTTTCCTCAAAACTCAAGTTTTGCCCTAACTATTCTCTCATCTCTTTGTCTCTCGCCATTCTTGACCAAACCCCTCTCCTAAAACCCTCAAATGGCCTCCAAATCATCAGCTAAGACCACTCACGACGCAGGATCAGGCCATGAAGGCACAAAGTCTTCGTCACCCTCTCCTCTTCAGCGACCTAGGAGGTTAAAATCCACACCCAGACGCTTCCACTATGGTGTCGACAAGTCCATCCCTGGGGTTCCCTCTAAATCATCTCCTAAATCAAAAGGGGTTTCGTTCCAACAACCCTCTGAGTCTCCATCAAAGAAGAGGACTGAACCAGAGCATATGAAAGGAAAAGGGAAGAAGAAGGCTGCTGAGTCTTCCAAGCCTCCTAAATCAAAGAAATCCAAGACTACTTCTGGGTCCCAAGCCACTGAGAAGAGGCAAACACCATCAAAGGGACAAGCTTCATCTGCTACTCAGCCTGATTAGGAGCCTTTAGTCGAGCCAAATGCTATCATTGAAATCTACAATCATGACTCTCCTCCTTCAGGGTTTGCTTCTACTGCTACTATCCTTTCAAATGAATTAGCTGCAAAATTCAAAGAGTCCTACCTCAATAAGGAATTTTGTCCCTCTGTTTCTGTCTACTTAGACAAATGGAAAGATGAGTGTAGCTTAGTTTTATTCCCCTAGTTAAAAGACTATGAGTCATTTCTTTCTATCTCTGCATCATATACCCCCAATATTGTCAAGCTATTCTATTTCAATATGGTTTATGACAATATCCTAGATTCTAAGGGAGATTTAGTTGAGGAGAGAGTTTCTACCACTATCAAAGGGGTAACATTCACCCTTTCTGCTTCCATCATCAATTCTATTCTAAAAATTGACAATCCACCTCCTGTTCTAACAATCCACTCCAGCAACAGAGAGAATTTTCAACTACTTAGACCAAATGAGCCTATCCCAGAAGCTGAATTACACACCTTGTCTTTCTCTCCAGTGTCTATGCCCCCAATCAATCGAGTCTTGTGGTAAATTTACTCTAGAAACTTCGTACAAAAGGGTGGCAACTATACTCACTTTGCAAAGAAGGATTACCCTATCTTTGCTTCTCTTGTCAATAAAGTGCCCTTAAACTTTGGTCATTGGATTTTTCAAGAGATGGTGAAGTTCAAATTTGCCTCCTATAGACCTTCCCATATCCCATTTCCATCCCTTGTCTTAGTGATCTTATTCTGTCACAAGATATGGTACCTCGGTCCTCCTGATTCCATCAAGACTCCTCTTATGTTTGGAAAATCTTGAAAGTGGAGCTTAATCACCAATAGGGGGTGAATTGGGGATTTTAAAAATTCTTTTCTAAAGCTCTATTTTTTAACACTAAAAACAGGGTATAACATAGAAGAAAAAGGAGAAGCAAGACACAAGGAATTTATACTAGTTCGGTCCAATCTCTTGACCTACGTCCAGTCCCCAGACACTCTGGGATTTCACTATCTCAATTGATTACACACTCTATAACTCTAGAGTAATTCTCTCACTAGAACTTACTCCCCCTTACAAGTTGCAATCAATATCCCAATCTCCAAGTCCCCTGACTTGAGATTCTTACAATAAATGGATTTCAATAAATAAATTCTCTCTAAGAGTGGATAAATATAATCACTGAAGATCAATGTAACAAAAGATACTTTACAAGTGAAAACTGAAAGAGTACTTGGTAAACTTGAATGCAATTCGTTTTCAGCAGATTAGTTGTTGAGAAGAATTGAATGCAGCTCTATTTATACTAAGAGAGCATTAAATTACCGTTGTAATCTTCAATGTAACAATTGGAGACATTCAGGAAGGATTAGGTTAAGCTTTGGTCTTCTTCTCTCTCTACTCTTTGCTTAATCCAGTTGCACAGAAGTTTATGGTTGACTTCTTGAATATTGATCCGTTGGAGGAGCGCAGCTCTTTTGGATGTGGAAAGGAAACATTAATCCCTTTGCAACGTGTGTAGAATGATTGTACAAAAGGATGCAAGTTTTCTGAACTTTGCATTTAATGTGCTAACGTCACTTTTTGCTTTTGTTCAAATCTTCATTTAATATCTTCTAAACCATCTGAAACTCACTAACAAACTAATTAAACATAGTTAAGAATAGTAATGAGTGATGATAAGAAGTATTGGGATCAATCATGAAGATTTCACAAATTCGTTAGATTTGAATTTCAAACTCAGCGACACAAACTCGAGTTTGTTTATCAAAACTGGAGTTTGTCACTGTGCACTAATAGCAAAACTTGAGTTTCCATATCCTAACTTGAGTTTCCTTCTTCCAGAGAGGAACGTCGCAATTTGAGCTTTGGACCATATTTTTGAGTGGGAGCAAAACTCAAGTTTCCAATTACAAACTCAAGTTTTGGACTCTTGATATGAAAAATGAGTTTAAGTCCAAAACCTCAAAACTGGAGTTTTTATTCTCAACTGGAGTTTTCAAAATCGTTAAAAAAAGCTCTCTGCTTGGCCAAAACTCGAGTTTCCAAAACTAAACTCGAGTTTTCTTTCAAACATGAAAACCTTAGAAAAACAATGCCAAGACAAAACTGGAGAAATCTTATCAAAACTGGAGTTTTCACAAACTGAGTAAAACTTGAACTCTCTATCAAGTGCAAACTCAAGTTTCCAAATCTAAACTTGAGTTTTCTCAAAAACTTGAAAAACTTAGAAAACTCTTGACAAACTGAAAACTGGAGTCTGCATAAGTTGAAAACATTGGAGACTCACTGTATGACCAAAACTCGAGTTTCCAGGTGGAAACTGGAGTTTTGTATTCTTTAGAAAATATTAAAGAGTCTCAATATGGTGCAAACTGGAATTTTCTATGAAAACTGGAGTTTGTCTTAATGTGAAAAACTTGGAGTACTCTCTGTAAGACCAAAACTCGAGTTTTCCTATGAAAACTGGAGTTTTGCTTAGTTCATTAAAATTGAGCTACTCTCTGTCAAGTCAAAACTCGAGTTTTGAAACCAAAACTCAAGTTTTCCTTTGACAGTAAGTTTTTCAACTTACCAAAGACAAACTTCAACTTGTGTTTACAATTGTCAGTTATCATCAAAACATATAGAGAACTAACAAATCTCAACTGAATTATATGAAGATTACCTTTGAAGGTGAGGGTTCTGGCCAATCAAGGGCTCTCTCTAGATCGCGAGCCTCACATGCTAGAGCTTCTCAGGCACAAGCACAAGAAGCCCAATCAGCTCCACCATCTACTAACTTTCAATCAAGAGTGAAAGCCATTGTGGATGCTGCCATCGCCTCTTTGTCCATCAGAATGGAATTTGAAGTAGGAAGGTTGGTAACTGAAGTGACAAGGGGTAGCCATGAGATGGTTGATGCACAGGTTGCAATGCAAGAGAAAGTTGAAGACCTCACTAGACACATGATAGACCATGATGCCAGGCTCTCAACTCTAATGGTCAACAATGTGATTCTTGAAGATAAATTGGACAAAGTACTGAACTCAATTTCATACCAAGCATAGTGATAAAATTGACCATAGAAACCATCTGGACCTGCGCCTAAGTACTCTCGAGGTTTAAAGCTACATTTTTAATTTCTTCTCTTAAAATAGGCAACAGGAGGTAGTGGTTAATTTTTGCCGAGATTTTGTGATTTATAAAACCCAAAACTGCATCCAATAATCGAGTTCCGGAGGTGGCAAAGAGGTTTTGAAAGTAATGAGCAATGTTGTTTGAAATGGCGTCTTTCTCCATTAGCCATTTGTTGGAATCATCTTTAATGCATGATATATCATTTCTTTGCCTTCTCTTGATAGTAGTAAGATGAAAGAATCTGGTGTTTTTGTCTCTGGCCTCTAACCCATCAATGCAAGAACATTGCCACCAAAACTTCTCCTTTAATTCTAGCCATCTCTCTAGATCCCCTTTAACATTTGATATAGCCCAAGAGTTCACTGAATTTAGTTTGTCCTGAGTAATATTAGCCACCTGGGCTTTGAGATGTTCAATAACCTTGGCATTATTTGGGAACTCCTTTATACTCTATTTAATTATATCATTCTTACATTTAGATAATTTATCAATAAAACCTTCTATAGCCAATGACCACAATTTGGTAGCGTTTGCCAGCTATCACGGATAATTTGTAAAAAGGCCCCATGGGACACCCAAGCTGTCTCAAAACGAAACATCCAACCCTTCTGTTGATCGTTAGGATGACTTCTTCCAATAAAAAGCAGATGATTATCTGACTTAAAAACTTGGAGATTAGGAAATTGCTCCCATAACTGTATGTTTCCCAAAGCCCTATCAACCCGCTCACGAATAGTATTTGGACCCTCTCTATTATTGCACCAAGTAAAAACTATGCCCATTAAAACCCAAATCCTTAAGACCACAATCAGCTACAAAGCATTTGAAATTAAGAATTTTCCTCCAAGCTCAAGGACTACCTCCATACTTCTCATGTTGGGAAAGAATATCATTAAAATCCCCGAGACAAAGCTAGGGAGCACAAATACTTTTGCTAATCCTACGGACTTCTTGCCAGCATAAAGATTTATCTCCTTCATTAGTTAGACCATAAATGAAGGTAATATAATCAAGGGTAACAAATTCATCCAACCTAAACAAGTGTGAATAATATTAAGGGACAAAAATAAGATTTTTTACTGTAGTTATATCATACCACAATAATGCAAGACCACTACTTCTTCCTACCGGGTCAACTAATCATTCTTCAGTAAAACCGCCCTTCCTTACTACTCTAACCTTTTGTTTAGTTTCCATCAAGAAAACTAAATAGGTTTTTTTTGGAAGCACTATTCCTTCAAATTTCTAGTTGTCAAGGCAACCCCCTGGCATTGACTGTTCTAAGCTAAGAGATTCATGATGAACCGGTGGTTGGTCCCATCAAACCACCAACATTTTTCGAGGTAGACAAATCCTAAGTATCAATACCTTCATTTCCTACACCCAGTCAGCTATCATGAAAATCAATGTCAATCAAGGAGGAAATTTCACCCAGTGAGTCCAATTTCGTTACTCCCCCAAACTTCCGGAGATAATTTTTTGTTGATCGGAAATTCCTCTTATGCCCTTTATGTGCATTCTCTATAGTTATTTTCTTTGTAGCTGAATCCTCCTCAGAGTCAAAGGTCAGCCTCCTATTTTTTTCTTGCATTATTTCTTCATGGTCATCCTTATAGGGCCTTTTAATATGAATTCCTTTCAAACTAGCATACATAGCAGAACATTGGGGATAGCCCACTAAAGGGAACTATAGATTTTGATTTAAGCTCATCATCACTTGGAAATTCTACTTTATAATGCTGGGAATTATTATCACAAAAACTATCTTCAACATTCGCATTTTTTTAGCCCAACAGTTCGGACATGTAAGATTCAGTTTGCATAAGCAATGGCTAGTCAATTGGGCCGAGTTGAGAGAGGAAAAGTCAAAATCATGGTCAGCCAATGCTTTGGATGCGGACAGATGGGGGCCACAGGAAGCTTGTTTCTTAAAAACTCGTTGACAGGTCAGATTCTCCCTTTTTTACACACTTACAACACCCATGTGTCACTTGTCTCTGTCGTTGCGGCTTCCAATAGTGCTGAATCACTCTTAGTTTGGGCAAAAAACTGTACAATAGGTGCCGCAAGGTACAACACCATCGGGGACCGCAGCCCACCGACCGTTGGACTCGATACTCACTTGGTAAATCAGTGATCTACTTGAAAAATCTCATCCCGTATCGCCGCAGTCCTATGACCGGAAACCTTCTTTACGGCGACGGAGTCCTGTGAAGTTTGTGTCTTTAATTTTTCTTCTCAAATGTTCGGACCACTAGTGTACTGAGCCAGTTACCAATTTCCAATTCATCTCCTTCGCTGTTACCACCCGTCACCTTCATGCAAACACGACTATCATGGCTAATCCGGCCTCCCACACTTATAACAAAAATTTTGCAACCTCTTATACTGAACTGTAACCCAGACAGGCTCTTTATCATTCCTTGGGACCCAGAACCCATTGGTAAGAGGGCATCTAGGAAAAGCATAGCCGTTACTCGAATAAAGCTTCTTACCAGTTTACCTTTGACCACTGGCGGCTCATACATCACCACTTCCCCCACTGCGTCTCCTAATGTTTTTGCATTTGACCCCTCAAAGGCCTTCAAAGCTAGACCATGAAATTGCGACCAAAATGGTGCCAAACTAAAGTCGAAGTCTTTGAGTACCATGTAATCTTCCTAGATTTGAAGGTTCAAAAGATGACCCTGTATTGACCAAGGTCGACCTTTAAAGGATGCGAGCATAGTCCTCTTTGTTGTTGAAATGAAAAAGGAAGACAAGGTAAGTCCAATCGAGGTCATGTATATCTACTCCTTCTCTTAATTGCCACCCTTTCCTAATCATAAAAATGATCATTGGGACATTTAGATTATTTCCTATTAAAAGCTTCCCTACTAAAGTTCCCCATTGATTCTCAAACCTTCGCCCCAGATTCAGGATGACTTGTTTAGGAATCTTTATGCCACTGCTCTGCTCCTCCTCCATATCTCAAGAAAAAGCCTCCACACTAAGATACACCACACAGTTGTTAAAGACTCTAGAAAGAAATGGAAGAGAACTAAACTGAACAATAAGTTAGGAATATGGCCTTAGTACAGGGAAGACGTTTGCCGGAATGATCCACAGGGGACCGAACAACTGTCACTCGTGAAGAGAAAAGAAAGTTCTCACTAGTGGAGAGAGAGATCCGAACCTAACTGGAGAGAGATATATCTTCCTTTTCTAACTATGAAATCAACATTTGGATAACTCTGATTGATTTAGTTTTATACAAAATATTTTTATATATGATTAAATGCAAGCCATTCAAATATTGATTTTATTATTAAAAAAAGGAGAATAGGAGGCGTTATGAATCGGATTTCATTTGCTTGACTTGCAGGTTGACACAGGAAATGTGGCCTCCATTTCCTTATTTTCATCCCAAGTCACACGTTTGACACTTGTCAGAGACCATCTTTTCTTAGTGCCATCCGTTGACAGAGATAAAGCTTCCTTGACTTCATCCATGGATTGATGAAACTTAGGCCTAATTTTTTCCTTGTGTTCTTGGCCCAATTATTCCTTCATTATTTAACGAATCCATGTAAATTACAAAAAATAATTTAGTTAGTTATTTTCTCAAAAATATGTAATGGTTTTCCTAAAATATCCTTATTTTTAAACCAATAAAGTTTGGGTTGAACAAAAGGGGCTGGTTATTTATAATGTGACAAACGAATCTCCACAAAAGAGTGCACACATTTAATGTCTAATCATGTTTCAAACATTAATGTCTCCAAGTGGAGAACATATCAAAACAATATCCTTATTTTTATTTAATTTTCATTGAAATAATATTAGCGTAGTTTATGAATTATATAAAAATGTAATTATATAGATAGTTGGGAAAGTAATAATATATTGGGCGAATTGGAGTTTTATATTTAGGATCTAAAGAACCTCTCAATAATAAGAGTATTATTATATCTTTTTTGTGAAAATTATTTCATTAGTTGTGTTATTGTGGACAAGGTTTTGAAACCTAGACTAGACCATCCGGTCCTGCGTCAATATGAATGAAAGGTGGCCCAATTTTCATAGTTAAGCGGCTCTAGGGTTTAGATTAGATTAGGCCATCCAAAAACACATTTTCAATTGGAAGCCGCAGTTGAGCAGTCAATTAGAGTGGATATTTGAAAACTAGATGGCATGTATTGAAGATCATTATAACATAAAAAAGGAGGAAGGGAAAGAAGAAAGAAGAAGACATAGATCCTTTATCCTTTAAATGCATGCTGCCATAGATGCGATTTCTAGCTTGAGTGCCACCGCAACATATGATTTTTAAGGTAGAAGAAGTAAAGGAGATCATCCCAGTAACTCTTCGACTACTATACTCAAATCTAAGAGCACGGACTAAAATAAAGAAGAGAGAACGAGGGAGGCCATTGAGGAGAGAAAAGGACGTCTCAAAATTCATAAGTCGAATAGTGTAATTCAATACGCAAGAGAGACACTTGATGAGCACTATTTATGCCATGTTTTCCCTGTATTATATGACTGTATTGTATGGTGAATATGAGCTTAACTGCATTTAATCTGAGCAAAAAGGCATTAATTCATCATATAGAGAACTTAAAGATAAATTTCACATACATCCTAAAACATGTGCTAAGAAGAGAATGAGTTCTGAGGTTTTATTAGAAAGTCGCATAACATAGCCGATACTATGCTATAGCATCAGGACAGCTTTATCGAAGTGCAATACAATGCATCCCTGAAGCTATAGCAGAGTAAATGACGCAATGCTAAGCGGCATATGTTCTGATATTTTATCAAGGTTGTTTCAGGAAATATAGTACAGGTCGAGAATAACGGTTAGATTGCTGATGTATTGGAATAGAAGATGTGGAGGATCGAAACTAAGATTTGAAGAATCCCGCAGGATCAGTAGAATCAATCTACCGAGATTGGAATGAAAGATACCATTGGACCTTGATAGATTAGGAAAGGCCCAGTTCGCTGGACGTACGCCGCAAGTAGACCAGACTATATAAGGAAACAACAGTCAACCCTAAAGGGAGTCGAAGTTGTCGAGAGTAAAAGACCAATCCTATACGGCCAGATTTAAAAGAAGAGTGAGAGAAGTTACAAAACACGAGGACTCGAAGAGAACCCAACATCCTTCCTTGCAGTGAGACAGAGACAAGAAGACGTGAAGTTGTGACGTGACAGGGCTTCTTCCACGCCGTCGGAACCTCCATCAAGCTTTCTGTGTTTTTCTTTATTTTAATTCCAGTTAATCTTTTTGTCATGAGCTATTCTATTGTGCTCTGTTTCGTGATTCCCTCGTCAGGCATGAGATAAACTTCTAATCGCTGAGCGAGGATGATTTCCTAAGTGTGGAATGAACCCAGTTGCTAGTTCTTAATTTAATACATTCAGTTTGCTTATCAGTGATTTAATTTCTTGTCGATTAGCGAGATCTAAGGGCTAGATTAGTGGCCTCAGCTTACTGAGAGGGAGTCGTGGTTAGACATTTGAGAAACAATAAATGCTAGGTAGGCTGGTGCAAGGCTTGACCTATTATTGTAGGCTTCAGGAATGGGTCTACCGCTCATAACCATACACCTTGATTTGTAATGATAATCTAACTAGAAAATCGCCATAGACATATGGGAGAAGTAAAGTTAGGATTGTACGTATCAGACGCAAGAGCTTCGGTAGATTACAGTGGTGGGTTAACTGAATAACATTGTAAGGGGTGTTTATGCTGTAGCATTGCAAGAGCTGTGCATCATATATGCTATAGCAATGCGTATAGGTAACTGGGGGATTAACTACGATCATTTAGTTATTTTCCTGTCTATTAGTATAACTATCAAACTCCCAAACCAATCACATTTCACTTCCTGTTAAACACAACTAATTCTGTAATTCGGCGTCATCATTCGGTATCTCAGTCTCTGTGAGACTATACTCTACTTATTCTTTATTACTTGTTCGACTGGTTCACTTGCCATCAAGGAAATCGACCAACAAGTTTTTAGCGCCGTTGCCGGGGACTGTGGATACCTTTAGTGACGACGCCCTTATTGCTGAATAGTTGTGATTTATCCAATAAAGCTCATTCTTTCCCTTTTCTTGATTTTCAGGTACATTTTGTAGTGTATGCGCAATTCGCCTTTAGCCAACCTAGAGTCTTATGACCCTGAAATCGAACGTACTTACAAGCAAAGGTGTAGGAAGCAGAAGCGAAAAAGTCAACTTTTTGACTCCGCAGACATGGAGGATATGTAGGTCAATCATGATCAAGATCGAAAGGAGCCGCAAGCAATAAACAGGGACAATCAGGTCCCTCCACCTCCAAATCTAGATTTGAACAAAGCTATCATGGAATTCGGGATTCCAGACTTAAACAAGTTGAATTCAGCTATCACGCCCCCGACCTTTAATGCAGGACACTTTGAAATTAAGGGTGTCATGATTCAAATGTTGAATGTGGCTGGACAATTTGGAGGAGTCCCATCTGAAGACCCTCACTTACACCTCAAGGCCTTCATGGAGGTGTGTGACTCATTCGTCATTCTAGGAGTCTTGCCCGACGCCATTCAGATTAAATTATTCCCATTCTCTCTTAGGGACAAGGCTCGAACGCGGCTTAACAACTTACTAGCCAATTCAATCACCTCATAGAATGATCTAGGAAGTAAATTCTCGCTCAAATTCTTCCCACCTACTAAGAACGCCCAACTCAGAGGGGATATCACCAATTACCAGCAAAAGTATGGTGAATCCACATATGAAGTTTGGGAAAGATTTAAGGACCTCCTCAGGAGGTGCCCACAACACGGACTATGTGAATGGGTCTAGCTAGAAACATTCTATAGAGGTCTCGATGGACAAACACGATCAATTGTAGGCTCTTTATCTGGCGGGTCCATTTTAATGAAGTCCTATAAAGAGACTCACGAATTATTAGAGCGCATGGCTATGAACAACCATCAGTGGCAAGCAGACAAAGCCACACCCTCTAGAACTGTTGTTGGAATACATGAATTAGATGTTATGACTGCTCTCGCAGCTCAGGTATCATCTCTAACCAACATGGTGAAAGGACTGACCCTTCCACTAGTGCAAAAAAAGGTTTTAAGACCGCCTTATTTAGACCGGACTATTGACGCCCCGGTCTTAAAGGTATGATCGGTGGCAGTTTTGTAAATATAAAGAGCTTCTTATACCGGATCATTTTTTCATAGGTCTTAAATATATTATTCAGACCCGTTAATAAACAAACCGGTCTTACAAATGTTATTAAAAAAATTCAAATATCAATTACTTTATGGAGAAATCTCATACAGCCGGACTAATATTTTCTGCAGTCCAAAATAATAAGGAAAAATTTAAATATAAAGGTAATAAAGTTTTAAGACCGAACATATTTAAAAGCCAAGTCTTAAAAGTTATTCTTTTAAGACCGGACATAAAATGCGGCCGATACAAAATATAGAAAAAGAGTGTGGATAAAAAATTAATTACTTTTAAGACCGGACTTTAATATGACCGGTCTTGAATGTTAAATATTAAGATTGTCTCTTTGTTTATCCGGTCTTAAAAATGAAGCGTCCAATATACATTTCTTCGCGCGAAAGCTTTTGTTACTCTCACTGAAGAACCTCTGTTCACGTTGCGAAACCCTTCCTGTTGCATTACCTTTCTTCCTCGCCCATGTACCATTAGCCTCTGTTACTCTCTCATTTGCTCAGGCATTCCTCTTTTCCTGTCTCAAAAATGAACGGTGAAAACGATTCTATTCGTGTTCTGGGAACGCCAGTTACTGGTGTGAGTCAGAACGAACCCTCTTCATCTCACAAAGAGCCTCGTAACCGCCCTGCACGCCATGGTAGAAGAGGCACACGAATGATGGATTTAACCCTAAGTCGGACTTCTGGGTCAAGGCTCGAGATTCAGTTTGATGAAAAGTTGGAACCTTTCGGTCCCAATAAATGCAAATATACTAGTTTTGTTGGCTATCTAGCACGCAGCAAGGTTAGCATCTTGACAGATAAGTGGAAAAATGTGGACTTTGGCACAGTAAATGATCCTATTTGGGACACTATCCAGCTTACATACACTGTCTCTGACTGTCAGAAGTTGAAAGACAAGACATTATCTTATTGTGCTGATCGGTGGAGGAAGTTTAAGACCTTTCTCGCTATCAAGTATATTTTTGCCGAGGTCCAGCCTGAAGAAAATCCTTGGGACAAGTACACAATTATTGATGAACAAACTTGGCAACAATTTGTTCAACTGCGGACCACTCCTGAAGCTCTGGTGAGTTTATATTTAGTTTTGTTTGCCCTTTTATTTGCTTATTAACCTGTGCGGATATGTGAATGTTATTGTGTTCATCTAATCATGTTAGTTAAATGGTTTGGTGTGTGAATAGAAGTATACATTTCCGCCTTTGTCTATGCAAGTCGATATGTAAACCCCGAAAAGGTAAAATACTAAGAAGGTAATTAGGGAAATAATAATGGCATAAGAGTCAAGCCATTATTATAGTCTTAGTTCTGTTATAGTAGGTAGTGGTTAGACATTGTTGTTAGTTAATTAGTATGTTAACTGTGTAATGGTTTTGGTGCAAGCTGTTATTGGGCCTTAAGAGTCAAGCTCTAACTATATATAAGAGGTTAGTCTAATATGTGTAGGAACCAGTTATGATGAATGAATGATTTGACTGAGTTGGCAGCAATTCTGCAACTCCCTTTTCTCTGTTTCTCCCAATTTCTTCTACAATTCTACATCTTCCTTAAATAAAATGTTGAAACTTGATGAAGTGAATTTGACTAATGTTTGACGTTCATATGAAGCAGAAGTTCTCTAATTTCTGTTAGTGACATGACTGGAATTCATAATTAATAGTTTTTTTCAATTTTAATTCACAGAAAAGAAGGGAACAAGCACAGGAGATAGGGAGAAAGAATGATTGCCTGCATAGGGCTTCTTGCGGTGGATATGAAAAGGCCGAAAAAGAATTGATGGCGGCCAAGCGGAAGAGATTAGAAGATGAAGCTGAATCCAATCCTTCTGCGATAGTTGATCAGCCATCTCCAATACGTCGCGAGGAGTTGAGGTTGCAAATTCGCCAAAAGCCAAGCGGCGCCTACACGAGTGAACAAAGTTGTGTAGTTGCTGAAAGAATTGTAAGTATCGTTATTGTTATTTTTTAGTTACTAAACATGTTTCATTACTAAGCTTCTCGTTATCGTATCTTACGGGAAGATCTTAAAAAGAAAGAAGCGAGAGGGATCTTTTGTGTCGGATTTGGAGGAATGATGTTACGACCGCACGGCGATCGGAAAACCTGGATCACCCGGGGCGTGTAAGGGGGGGTTGGAGGACGGGTAGGCCTGAAGGAATACTTTGGTAAATCCAAACGCCACAAACAAAGTATAGTTACCCAGGAGGAGATGGAACAGACGCTGGCCAAATTAAGTGAGGAAGTAGCAGCTAAAGAAGCAATGTTTCAATCCCGGATGAGCCGGATGAAGGAGGAAATGAATCGAGATGAATTTGCTTTGGAGCTCTCATCCGAGAGCGTGTTCCGTCACACATTCACTGCGCACCTATGCGCGAGCACTAGGGGAGCTGCATTGTTGGACAGTTAGAGCAACCTTGTGACTGTATGTGGAGGATCGTGATAGTCATAGACGATTAGTTGCAAAAGGACTCATCCACAACTTGGGATCAACTGTACACCACCAACAAATGGCTGATGATGAAGTTAGAGTGTCAGTTGAAAAGGTGATCATTGATGCACCTTTCCCTCTCCCAACTGATCAGCTGAAGCTTGTGAGTGATGTCAAGGGAACCTTCATCTCTTGGCCAGTGAAGCTTGTACATGTCTCAACTCCTCCTGAAGCTTCATCCCCTCCTCCTAAAGTTCCATCCCCTCTTCAAGCTGCATCCCCTACTGCTAATTTGACTGCCAAGGAAAACATATTCGATTCGATAAAAAAAAAAAAAGATATTTTAAAGATAAATCGTGGCCTATCAATGAAGTAGTAGGCGTCCCTCATCCTGAAGAGGTTTACCTTGACATCGAAGATGTAACGTCCCTGCTGCTTTCTGGACAGGAGCTTACTAATCCAATCCTTCAACTATTTATGAAGTAAGTATCTGATTCTATGAGTACATAATTTAAATGCATCGTTTAGACACACATACATATATACTAATTCCCTGATCGATGTCATTATTGTAGGTTCATGCATCAAGAATTGGTTGAACAGGGCAGAATTAATGATTTTGGATTCTTGTGCCCAGTCTATGCAAGTACAACACCCTTGGTGTTGAGACAAGAATACATGTCAAAGAGGGTGTGTGAAGTGATAAGAAAGGTGTATGTGTTTCCAAACTACCACGGGTACATATCACAATTCTTGTATGCAATTCACTTAATTCTTCTACATAACTCTTTGAGTACTTTACTATTGTGAATTTTCAGTCGCCACTGTCAGTTGGTCCTCATGTGCATGGAGGATCAGAAAGTTATCTTCTTATGCTCCACTCACAATGAGCCAGGGTTTACATTGACGCAGAGCGTCAACGAGTAAGCATGTCATTTTGATTCTCTTGTCTGAAATCTCTACTGTGAATTTTTAGTAAACATTATTGATAAATTTGTGATTTTGATGATAGTGCTATGAGGACCTTCCAAATCAAGGTAAACAAAAGGCGTGGGTCTCAGGCCACTTATCCTAAATGGCTCAAACCACAGGTTAGTACATATTGGACACTGGCACACTCCCTTGTGAACTTGGTCAGTAAGATATATATGCTAGCTCTTATATATATTTCTTGTTCATTTTAGACCCGTCGGCAACCAAAGGGGTCCAACTTATATGGCATCTATGTCATGAAACACATATATGATATTATCACGAAAGGAACAACTAAATTAACTGCAAAGTTAAATGTATTTGATGTTACATATTATGGCTGAATTTCATTTCTGGCTTAATGTTACATATGAAATATGCACGCAAGTTAATTCAGTTTATGTCTTTGATGTTACAGAGGTTTGCCAGTCCTGCTCCCTTTCTTGATGATGAAGTGGAGCACATACGCAATTTGTTTTGTGAATATCTGTATGACCTAATTAAGTCCTAAATTCATTTGTAAATATACATACGCAATGTGTAATTCAATAATAAATTTGTTTCTTTTTTTTGAAGAATTCGTTCATTCCTTCTAGCTATTTAGTGCTTGAAATTTGAGGTACAGGATGTTGTAAATGAGCAATAAGAGATGAAAAGTATTCGCGACTTTTATGACCGCATATTTTTTAAAGATTCGGTCCTAAAAGACTTTTAGGACTGTATATTTGTTAAAAGTACGGTCTTAAAAGTATTCGTTTATTTTAAAAATATGGCGAGACCTTTAAGACCGCATATTTATTAAACATCCGGTCCTAAAAGTCTTCGTTTATTTCTAAAGATTTTTAGGACCGCATATTATCTGAACATCCAGTCCTAAAAGTCTACGTTTAATTATAAAAATATGGCTAGACTTTTAGGACCGTACATTTGTTAATTATCCGCTCCTAAAAGTCTATTGCGAGACTTTTAGGACTGTATATCTGTCATTTGTCCGCTCCTAAAAGTTTAGTCTTAAATATCGTTTTTTTTTTTAAATATGGCTAAACCTTTAGGACCGTATATTTGTCTAACGTCCGGTCTTAATAGTTTTACTTTAAACTGAAATGTTGACTCGTTTTTCAAAAAAATTATTAGGGTTCAAGACAACCAAGGTTTTGGCATTCTGCTCAAGCTAGGAACCTCTTTGTCGTCGATGTTACCCTCGGTTTCCCTTTTCTTTTTGTCGGAAAAAGAAGAAAGATAATGAAAAGGACACTGAAAATATTCAAATTAGGGCGAGATAAAATCGACGACAACGACGGTCCAACCTTGAGAAGAATTGTCACTTTGTTTGTTTTTATTCGAATAAGGTAAACGGTTTTTTTTTGTATGTTCTTAATTGTATTTTGCGAATTTTTAATGTTCATTTACACGAGGACAATGTTTTGTTTGTTTCCGTTTTGTCCGAGAAAGAAAAAGGATAATGAAAAGGACAATGTTCACGAATATGGAAACAATAATAAATTTATTTATTTATTTTTTAATGCCGCCCCGTTAAGGGCAACAAAGATAGGAAAAAAAAACATAAAAACATTTACTCATCCCCATCGTTGTCGGAGGGGAGGGAGTCATTGGAGAGGTCGTCAACGTCGTCATTTGAAGGATCATACTCAACGTCCTGGGCGTCAAGTACCGCGGTCAGCTTGTTGTTGACAACGTGATAGACCTGAAACAGTTGGCCCAAGCGTCGGTCTATATGATCGACGCGGGCCAGGAGGTGCTGCATCATCTGGTAGAATGACAGGTTCGGAGGCAGCGGAGGAGGGCACGGAAAAGGAGGACCTGGTGGTGGTGGAGCAGCCATTATGTTGGAGGTTTTAGAAGTGATGGAGAAGAATGTGAAGGAAGTAAAGTAACATCGGGTTTAAATAGAGAACCCTTCCTGAACAATGTGAAACGTTGGAAACAATAACGAGGAGACGCATAGTTCCTCAAAATAGGAGGAGACGCTTAGTTGGGAAGTTTATCTGAAGGTCGAAGAGACTCTGAATCATTCATTTAAACAGAGTGTAAGGATACGACTCTGCTATCTGAGTAATTTGAAAAGAATGAACCTTTAATACCGGATATTGTAAAACATCCGTTCTTAAAACTAATATTTTTTAAGAAAAAATTCTTACTTTAAAAAAATTGAATTGAAAAAAATTAATGAATTATAGGACCGGATACAAGATAAAAGGTCGGTCTTAAAAGTAATTGAATTGATTGAAAAAATAATAATAGACTTTTAGGATCAGATATATTATAAAAGGTCGATCTTAAAATCAATTGAAAAAAAAATTAAATAATATAATTTTAGACCGCTTATTTATTAACTCCTCATACCTCTCTGTCCTTATTAAACTCCTCATACCTCGTAACTCCACACTACGTGGCTCTTAAAGTATATAAACTTCTCACACCTCTCTGTCTTTATTAACTCCTCACAATCTCGTAACTCCACACTACGTGGCTCTCTGCCCCAACTGCTCAAACCATGGTTAGATATAAGAGAACCGCTTGTAGGGGTACTCTTACTCCTGATGCTCGTGCCTTCCGTAGATCGTTATACGGTGCGCCTCCTCCAGCGAGAGTGCGTTCTATTGTGACAAAAGAGTCTCGGGTCGTTGGACCCATTGTTATTTCGGATGATGAAGTGATTGCCGCACCCCCCTTCAGCCTTCAGACCACGAAGAGGTTCATGCTCCACCTCTCCAACCAGTTGGCCTCAGCGCGCCTACCGCTGACCCCTCTCCTCTTTCCTCTAATGATGCATTGCGGATGATGCGAATAAGACGGGAATTTGCTGATCTCCGGCGAGAAGTTAATGCTTTTCATGCCGATATCGCCAAGGATTTTTAGTCAGATTCTTGTTTTTGATAATTTTCTGCTTGTTTTTCTTTTGTATTTTTTCTTGTGTACGTGCATATTCACCAGTAATGTATGAAGCATTAAGAACTAAGCTTGTGCCTTTTTTTTGTTCATATTCTCCAGTAATTAAAGAAGCTTATTCTCCAGTTTTTCTTTAATTTCTATTCATTCAGTTGCTGTTGCGCTCGCCAAAGCCAATCCTCTTTTTTCTAAAAAAAATAAGGACTTTTAGGACCGGATTTTTTTATAAAACTCCAATCTTAAAATTAAATGAAAGATAAATATTTAGGACCGGAGTCTTTTAAACCTCCGGTCTTAAAAATTTAATTATATATTTAGGACCGGCTACTTTATAACTAATCGGTCTTAATAAAATCCAAATTAATAAAACATGTCTCCGTCGCGCGGAATATGAAATTTCCCTCTCTGAACTTCTCTTGTCGCGCCGAAAGTGATTACCCAGGTTCTGTCTCCAGTGTTTGTATGTTGCTTCGTCACTGCTTCGCGTTGCTCTCTCGATAATCACTTTCTGGTTCCTTAGCTAAACATCTATAGACCAAGCTGTAAGAGGTGTTTCGGTTATATAACTTTATGACTTTCTGGGTTGAACGAAATCGATGAATTGTTCTTGTGGGTTTCTCTGTTGTTAATGAATATTGTATTTTGAAGATTATATTTGCACTTTAGACCTACCCAACTGACCAACAAATGTTTTTAGGTTACTCTTGCTATCTACAACATCAACGTCGTGGTGGGAGCAAGTTTGAATCAGCAAACGCATTTGAATTTATATGCTACAGGTGAGTCCACAAGACCTTCATGCAATGCATTTAATTTCCTCGTCATGCATTTATTTTGCTTCTTGGATTCACTGTGATACATTTATGACCAAAAGTGATTCTTCGTTATGCATTTAATGGGCAAGTTTCTCCGTAATTATAAAAAAAGACATAACCAACATTGAGCATAAATATGCATTTGGTGTTGCCTTATTTTATATGCAAGTGTCAATTTTTTCGGATTATGTATGTTAAATCTTTCCGTCTATAGGAATTCTACTATGGATCACAGTTTGGATAACTGCGTTACGGACGAGTGTTGAATATCAGAATGGGGTGAGGGACTTTATATAATTTGCTAAACAAAATGCCCATGATGATAATGGGAAGTGTTATTACGCTTGTGTAGAATGTTTGAATGAGAGGCGACTAAGTCCTGAAGTTATACACACACATTTAATTTGTGAAGGGGTCTATTGGACATGAACGAAGAAGATGAAGCGGATAATGAACCCGACATAAGAAATAATCATCAAGAAGGGATATGGGAGGATATCACTTTATAAAAGAGTCAATTCATAAGGTAATATTCATATGCAAAATTCTTTGAAAACTTTAAGGTTTTAACTATATTATATTCCTTCTATGTTCTTAAACAATGTCACTGACTATGAAGTTTGTTCTTGTTTTATTTTTGTGGCAGGATCCGATCCAAAGGGGCATGTTATAAAAGAGGATGTTACATTATTGGGTGGGAATAAGATGAAGGCATGGTGAATATTATATTGGGCATGTATGTTGTATTTGTAACTTATTGTATTTGCATTGTAAGTAAGTTATCTTATTGTATAAATTAATTTAGGTGTTGTAGTCATAGTATAATCATTAATTAAGAAGTCACATAACTCATGGTGAATAATATTTGTATTTTTTTCCCCAATTCAATTTATTCATAATTGTTCATAGCTTGTATATTGACTTTTATGTGCTGGATTGGGTGGTGGATTTGTGAATATATATGATCAAGAAGAACAGAACAGGGGAAAAATTCGGGAAAATTTAGACCGGTAAAAAATAGGCCGGTCTTAAATGTTCAACTATTAAGACCAGATGTATTAATATGTCCGGTCTTAAAGGTCATGTGTACATATTTGATATTAAGCCGGTCTTAAAAGTTTGTCTTTTAAGACCGGTGTATTTATACTTCGGTCTAAAAATTCAATTTTTAAGACCGGACGAATTTACCGTCCAGTCTTGAAAGTCAGTCTTTTAGGACTGCGTATAATTAGTCGTCAGGTCTTAGAAGCCGCTATTTTTCAAACAAGATTTATTTTTGTCCGGTCTTAAAATTTTGATCTTTTAAGAGCGGCCGAGTTTTTGTCCGGTCTTAAAAGTTGAGTTTTAGGATCGAACCAAAAATATTTCAGCTTTATTTAGTACGATTTTTAAGACCTAATGTTTTAAATGTCCGGTCTAAAAGAGTTTCTTTAATACCGGTTCGTGTCCGGTCTTAAATGTGGACTTTTAATACCGGCTGGAGCAAGACCGGTCGCGGGTCCGGTCTTACGATGCCTCTTTTGTCCGGTCTTAAAACCTTTTTTTGCACTAGTGTGACAACAACATCAATAGTAATAATAATAATTGGTGGATCATAAAGATCTAACATTGTGTTATTTTTTTCCCTAATATAGGTCACTGGATACTTCACCCAACAACTATCACAGCCACTAAGTTGATTGAGCCTGGTTTCAGTCCAGCGCGCCAAACTTATTTGAATCGGTTAGAATAAATTCGAACATAAACAAAGCTCACGTTACAAGTATTGTTCTAACAATTTGAGCTTTTAGGTCGACCCAAAAAACTTATATTGTTATTAGTATGTCTGGGATCACTTTTGGGGTGCCAAAAATATTTATTTACGTAAATTAAGATAAAAACTCCCGGCCGATCATACTTATACTGTAAATTACAATTGGAAAATTACTTTTGAAGGCTTCAATTGTTTTTCTAAATGACTACATAATGATTTTCTTTTATATAGATTTTGTCTTTTTTTTTTTCAAAATGCAAACCTGCTAGGAGTATAAAAAATAAAGGAAATAATGATGACATATATAAAAATGTCCCTTTATGTTCTCCAAACGCACTAAGTCACCAAAAAATTTAATTAAAATGACGATATTCATTCTCGCCTACGTTTGAAATTGCGTCATTCTCACCTAACCAACCGTCTCTCTTGACATTGTTGAAGGGTTTTCTCTATATTATCATCATTATCATTATTATTAAAATAAGAGAAATATAAACTAATACCCTAAATTTAATATGTATCTTATTAAAAGACTTCAAATTTTGAACTTATTTTCCCAAAACTTAATGAAAAAACTTAACTTATACTTCCAAGTTAAATTTTTATTTATCCTAATAACATGCCTTGGCTGCTCTTATTGGTTTCTGTTTGTTTTTTCAATATTTTATCTCATATTTATCATATAATTACCGATTTTCGTTTTTTTTTCGTTATACGAACACCTATTAGTATTTTGTTCTTAAATTCTTCTAGTTCTTTTAAATAATTTTAGATATTTCAGTATAAATATACTCCTTTCAGTTTCCTTACGGATAACTTGTTCAATTGTCCCCATTCATAAAAGACACTAACTAATTTGGATCATCTCCATTTCTTTTTCTCTCAATTTCCATCTCACCTCTTTTCTCAGTCCTTAGATCAAATTTTCAATGGTTATGGTTTCAATGTTATAAAATTTTATAACAATTCTGAAGAGTGTGATTCAAGTTTTCCACAGTTTGAATTCATCTATTCATTTATTTTACATAATTTCACGTTTTAATTAAAAAATTTGAGGAATTTTAAACCCTTAGTCCCTACCATTCAAAGTTGATCGAATCCATGCAAAAAAAAAAAATTAAAAAAAAAATGATCAAAGATTGAGGTGGGAAGAGGAAGGAAAAAGAAAGGAGACTAACCAAATCTGAAACCAATATTCTATCCAAAAATTTTAGTTATTTTTTATTTTTGACTCCATTAATTAAAGTTACTCACTTTTCATAAATAAATTATATTTTTTACATGCTTATTGTATTCAACTAATA
This sequence comes from Acacia melanoxylon, assembly GCA_019022615.1. Taxonomy (NCBI): domain Eukaryota; kingdom Viridiplantae; phylum Streptophyta; class Magnoliopsida; order Fabales; family Fabaceae; genus Acacia; species Acacia melanoxylon. Next base: position 10,747,667 of record JAFJYJ010000010.1, read on the forward strand.
TTTTTAACCAACGTTTTAATTTTTGTATTTCTCTGATTTGTATCACACTAGTTTTATTTATAAGTCCATTTTAATTTTAAAAAAATGGTTATATTTATAAATCCAATTTCGAGTAGTCAATGATATTGTGACAATTTTACCTATATTAATTGAACTCATGAACTACTCCCTTCGGTCCTAATTATAAAACCAGATTGATTTTTTTTAAGAGAAAATAAAAAATCTAAATAAGTTACTTAATTATATCATATATTGTGTATCCTTAGATTATATATTAGTTTATTAGCTAAACTGATTAGTTTGGAGGAAAAAATAAAAATAAAAAACTCAAAAGTAATTTAATTAATTTCTTTAATTTTTCTAAACAAAATTAATTTGATCTTATAATTAGAATTGAATGAAGTAATAATTTATTGCTGCAAGTACTAGCTTGGCTTATTATTCTCGATTGATCAAACTGTTAGGAAATAAATCAGTGTAAATATATTATAATTAATTAGTATCGCATATAATAAGGGATTATAGGAATTATGAGTGATCAGGGAATCAATCATCATAATGAATCATTACTCTCTTGTCTTCTCTCTTACTCTTATGTATAAATACCCTATTGAGCATATGAATAAACATATTGATTTGAGAGTTTATTTTCCTTCTTTATCCTTTTCTCTCTAGCTTCTACAAAACCAAAAACTAATATGGAGAAAACAACCCGCATCGCCGTCGTAGCCACGGCTTCAGCCATCTTATTCCGATTCTCGAATTCTCTAAGCGACTTGTTCATCTTCATCCAGATTTTCGTGTCACCTGTATCATTCCAGCGCTCGGATCTCACCCAACTTCCTCCATAGCCTACCTTCAATCTCTTCCTCATTCAAAAATCGATTCCATTTTACTCGAACCAATCTCCAAACACAAAATATCACAAGCTGAATATTCAGCAGTCCAAATCGAAACCACAGTGAACCTATCACTACCATTTATTCACCGTGAATTGAAGTCCATGAAATCCAAAAATGGCGGCCTTGCCGCTTTTGTCGTTGATATATTTGCCCTAGATGCTCTAGCCTTCGCTTCAGAACTTGAAGTCCTCTCTTATATATATCTTCCTCAAGCTGCCATGGTTTTTTCTCTCTATAATTATTCATTAACTTTGCATGAAACAGTTTCTTCAGAATTCAGAGACCTAAAAGAACTCATTAAGATCCCAGGTTGTATTACAATTCATGGGAGAGATCTCCCTATAGTGTTTCAGGATTGATCTGGCTTAGCCTACAAGATGTTTCTAGAACGTGCCAGAAAGTTCTCTTTTGCTGCTGGAGTTCTCTTCAACAGCTTTGAAGCTTTAGAACCAAAGACTATAAGAGCTCTACGAGAAGAAACATCAGACCAAGCGAAGGAGAAGAAGAAAACGACGACGACTCAGGTTTATGCTGTTGGACCCATTATATAAAGCGGGTCAAGTAACGAGACAAATAGGTCGGGTCACTCAGATTATTGTTTGACATGGTTGAACCATGAATGAGAAAAATCAGTTATTTATGTTTCATTTGGGAGTGGTGGAATCCTATCTCAAGATGAGCTCAATGAACTTGCTCATGGATTAGAACTAAGTGAAGCAAGATTCTTATGGGTTGTGAGCTATGATGCACGGACACGGCAATTTTGAGCAGAAGAAGAACGTATCGGACACGCGAATTCCAGTTCATTTCGCGAATTAAGGTGGTCAACAAGTTAAATGGCAAAGATAACGAGAAGCATCTCTCCCATTCTCCCAAATCATCTCTCTCAACTCGGTGAAATCGTCTCTGACTCTCTCAAATCCAACCACCTCCGTCTCTCCCATTTCCCAAATCAACAACGTCGTCGCCGTGATTTTGCCGCCTCTCCCAAATCGTGCATGAGTGTTTTCTGCGATTCTCCCATATCGAAGCGACTGAACTCGACGGCGGCGCCATCTAAGACTGTGAGTGTTTCTTCTTCCTCTTTCTTTTCGTGCGATATATGTGATTGAATGATTGTGTCTCACCCTCTGTCTGTGTTCTTCGTTCGATTGAGAGTTGAGAGAGATGATTAAAGGCTTTGCTTCAAGCTCGTCAGGGTATGCTTCCCTGTTTAAGCTTCTTGTAGTAAGTTGAAACATTTAGAGTCCCTGACCCTAAACAGGGAAACACGATAATATGTTCCAACTCTTTGCTATTAATGAATCACGACTCCCCTCCCCTCCCCTGTTTCCCTATTTTTTTAATTGGATTTTAATATGATTGTGTTTTTATTATATTTTGTTAATGTGAAATACACTCTTTATATTAAAAATATTATTTAATACTAAGACGTGTCAGAACGTGTCGAAATATTAGTATTTTTGAAGTAATGTGTCGAGATCACGTATCGGTAGCGTATCGAAAACGCTGTATCGGTGTCAGTGCAACATAGGTTGTGAGAGCTCCAAGTAAAGATTCTAGTGCTGCTTATCTTGATGATACGTTAAAGGGTAATAATCCTCTAGGTTTCTTACCATAAGGGTTTTTGGAGAGAACTAAAGAACGAGGTTTAGTTGTTCCTTCATGGGCCCCACAGATCCCAGTCCTTAAACACAGTTCGGTTTGTGGGTTCTTGAGTCACTGTGGTTGGAACTCGACGCTTGAGGGTATAGTTCATGGAGTGCCATTTATAACGTGGCCATTTTTTGCAGAGCAGAGAACGAACGCAATTTTGCTGGTTAATGGGTTGAAGGTGGCCGTGTGGCCGAAGGTAAACGTGGACGAGAATGATGGGATTGTAGAGAGGGAAGAGATTGCAGAAGGCATAAGGAGATTGATGATGGAGGGTGAAGAAAGTGATGGGATTCGTGAGAGGATCAATGCCTTGAAACTTCAAGCTGATAATGCGTTAAAGGAAGATGGAGCTTCCACTATGACTTTGTATTTGCCGACAGTTTGAGGGTCAAATAGCTCAAAACGATATGTCGTTTTATCTGTTTTGTTAAAGGACAAAGCTTCAGAACTTAACAGGCTAAGAAAAGTTTCCTCTGCAGTCGGAGTTTAATTAATTTGAATAATAAAATAAATTATTTATAATTAATGAATAATCAGACATGTTCATGTTTTTTTTGCTTATTTTTTCCCTTTTCATGTTTGTGCGGACAATTTGATAGATGCTTGCTTTGAATCTTGAACAATTTGAAATAGGGTCTAGCTGTTTGATGGACTGAGTTGGTCAAGGTAAGTATTTTATTTTCTTCCTCCAATATTATACATACCCGTATCGACACTACTACAAAAAACCTAAAAAACGTCCTAAATAAGACCCAATTAACGTCCCTTTTTAGAGGGACGTCTCGACAGGGGAAGCAAAAAATGCACACTTTTGGCGTCCTAAATAAAATTCAGGACGTCTTAATTAAGGCGTCCTAAACCCCAATCAGGACGCCAAAAATCAAGCATCAAGGGAGAATTGGCGTGATTTTTGGCGTCTTGATTTTATTTCAGAACGTCACAAATTAGATTTGTGGCATCCTGATTTTAAAATCAGGACGCCATAATTGTGAATTTTAATTGTCCACAATTGTGATTGTAATCCACAATTCACATCCACAATTGTGAATTGTAATTGTGGCGTCCTGATTTTCACATCCACAATTGTGAATTGTAATTCACAATTCACATTTGTGGCTGATTTTAAAATCAGGATGTGATTTTATAAATCAAATTTGTGTGGCGTCCTGTATTGTCATGTAGTTCAATATAGAGTAAAAAGAAATCTTTTAATATATCTTTAATAGCAAGAGTACTATGGTCCGAGTTAGAAAACTCGGCTCAGGTAGCAATTTACAATCTCGAATTCCCAAAATCTTGGAGCAAATCAATTATGAAACAATAGAATGATAAGAAATTTTAATTAATATATACAAAATATTCACCTTCAACAGATACATACCACATCCCAACAATATGCACAAGAATCACCAGAAGCAGTGAACACAAATCCTCCCTAAAATTAGGCAAGGAAATAGATTCTAACTCAATAATTAAGAACAAACAAAATATTTCCACACATAGTCAAGGAGGAAAGGAAAAAATGCAAACCTTGGTATCAACAGCAATAGCATTATTCTCAGGAATAGGTGAAAGGGAACCCCAAGGACCTCTGAAAGACATCAATAAAATGAAATTTGGTATTGGAAGTAGAACAAGGATGGAAGACATAGCAGTCCAGAATTGAAAATGGGCATAAAAAAAAACAAGACCAATGAAGAAGCAGGAGAAAGAGGCAAGACTAGCATCAAAATTGCAGAGTAAATGAACATATTACTGTCAAGCTTCATGAATGTGAAAATTAAGAATGTACAATCAATCATTTTGAGGCAAAATCACACATTGAATTCTGTCCCTTAACATACACAAGTGCATGTCTAACCTCATGGTGTGTAATTCTTAACCAGCAGAGATTAGCTTTAATTTATGTCCATAGTCTCCTCTGTTATTTATTTTGTTTCAATCTTATATAAAAAACAGGAAAACTAAGCAAATAGACCACATGAACATCTTTATAACCCCTAGTTTCACAATTTTTAAATTCTTTACTCAACAGATACTAACAAGAAAAGTTTAAAGGGTAAAGAAAAAGAAACAATAACTGTATAATCAATTGGTCAAGCTGATTCAAAGTTAAATTGCAACAGTAAGATTTATTACTGAGCAAAGATGATGAATCCTTTGATCCTGCAAGTTCCTTCCATCTCCATCCTTGAATCCGACCATCATCGCCATAACTGCATGACAAAGCCACGGTCATGAAATGGGCCAAATGGTAAGCATACCATGTCTCACTGTCCATGCAAGCACGTACAAGCATTTAAACATGCATGAGTTACTAGTTCATTATTGGCAGCATAATGCTGTGCTAGTGTATAAATTTTCCTTTTGCTTCTAGTTACTTATCAACAACGAAGTAATAAAAAATAACCATTTCCACCAGCAATCCCAGAAATTGCACATGACAACCTGCACAAACTGATTAAAAGAAAATCAGAAAGAAATGGCTAAAAATTGTAAAGAAAATATGTATAAGCATTATTCAAAGAATAAATGGATAATATAGGTGTTGACCCCACCCACGGCAACCACAACAATTCAGGAAAAGAGAGAAACTTGCTTACAACACTAAGGGGCAGGTTTTAGGTGTTCACCATCAGGTTCTCTAACAAAGACAAGGCAAGTGGATTCCCCCCCCCCCCCCCCCCAAAGCTTAGGACCATATCCTAAGACAGAGAACAGAAACTACACAATAAGATGCAATAATATACATACAAGTCCGGCTATCTTTTTTATTATTGCAGCTGAATTAGAGCTGAATCCTTTCACTAGGGCCACGATCACTTGCTTCAACATAGATAATTTTTATCTTTCTCAGTGTCCACCAAAATGACATCAGCCTTTAGACCATCTCCACCCAAAACATGAATCTCATGCATAGTAGGAATATTATCAAAAATTTCCTTGAGTCTTTTATCCTGCACATTATCAGACTAAGCTGTTATTACATGACAGAAAAGCTAAAGTAAACACCATTTTGCTTACACACCAAATACAAGGATACAGCCAGCAAACTCAATGATACATCTTAAAACCAATATTGAGTAAAAGCTCCAAGCAGAGCTAGGTAACTGAAAGAACTTAAAATAAATAAACTCAACATAAAAGGTTGAATTATGATAACCCTCACACAATCGAACAAACAAGTTATTAAATGAAATCTAAGTATACAAGCTTCAGAACCTTAACATCAAACCATGTGCCATTCTAAGAACTAAGGTCCCAAAATTGTTGTATTCCCCAGCTTTAATAATAAGGAACTTCTTAAGATCCATCCTATATCATGAGCTCAGTATATATACACGAGAACAAAAGATATGGAGAGAAATTAGAAGATTAGAACAAACTTTAGTGATGACATCAGCTAATTGAAATATGAAAGCAATGAAAATAATTGTACAATAAGAGAAGTGTTAAAAATAGTTTGAACCAAGCATATTTTCTCCCAAGTATAATTGTATATAATAGACAACAAACAAATTCAATCAATAGTTCCAAAACGAATCAGGGTAAGAAAGTCAGTGATCAGAACCACATCTTATATAGTTTGTCACGCTGAACTTCCATCAGATGGTCTTTCGGTAATGTCATTGAAATGAAAATTTAGGCAAAATAAGATGTAGGTGAGTAGTGGCCATCCCAAGTCCTCGATCACTTGAGAACCTATCTATATATTATTGGAATATTCAAGAATTCCATGTTTAGAACACAACAGTAGACTCAAGGAATAAAAATCAACCAAACGATCTTGAATTATCTATGTATTGTATCTTGCATCAATGCATCTTGAGGCATGATTATTTGGGAAACGCACACCCACAAATCAATTGCAAACTCATATCAATGTGTTCTATGCGGTGCCAAAATAGCCGATCACAAGAACATATAACTCAGCTGCATCTTTCGAATGCGTATAAGCTGCCAATAATCTGCCTATTTCTTCCAAGTTATATTAATTTGACTATATCTTACGGCATTACACACAAAACTACTCATAAACAATTAGGGCATAACACAAGAAAGGTAAACACAAAATTCAAAAAGCCAATACGATATATAAAAATGATCGAGCCAGAAGGATGAAAAGAAAAGGGTGATTCACCTTTGATGGATCGAACAAGATTGATGGAAGCGGGGTTTCGCATACGGTCGAGAAAATCAAAGAAAGAGAGGGATTGCGAAGATGATGTCGCGTCCATGGAATCAACTGTTGGACCCAGTAGAATTGAAGAAGAAAGATGGACAGTTCCATTACCCCTATATTTAATTTGCTTCATCGACGCTTTGTATTCCAGAAAAATCACAAATAAAAAACAATAAAGAGAACAAACCCAGATTTGCAACGAAGGAGGAGAGGAGAGGAAACTCAGATCTGCAACGGAGGCGGCTTCCGGCGTGGTTGGGTCTCAGATCTTGGCGGCGAGTGAGCGACGCGGCGGGAGAGCAATGTGGGGGAGCGGTGAGCGGCGCAAGAGATGGGCGAGCGGCGAGGAGGCGGGCGAGGAGTGAGCGAGAGAAAGTGAATGCAGAGAGAAGAGGACACTGAGCCGTGCAGTAATGTGATGTGAGTGAGACTTACTTTTTGTTCAGGAGAGGGAGAGAGGGAGAAATTGGAACAAGTTTGACGACCTGAATATTGTTTCAGGACGCCAAATTTGACGACCTGAATATTGTTTTAACAAGTTTGATGACATGAATATTGTTTCAGGAAGCCAAAATTATTTCAGGACGCTAAATTTTTTTTTGCGCTAAAAAAATTTCTTAAATATCTCAAATTACGCCAAAAATGTTGATCTTTGGCGTCCTAAATGTATTTTAGGACGCAAAAAATAATTTTTTAGCGTCCTGAACCTATTTCAGGACGCCAAAAAAATTTCTGGTGCCAAGAAAATTCCCAAATATCCTAAATTGCGCCAAAAATGTTGATTTTAGGCATCCTAATATATATTTAGAACGTCAAAAAAAATTGTTAGGCGTCCTAAATAAATATTTAGGACTAAAGTCTCAAACTCAAGTAATTAATTACAACAATGCCACCGCCTTCACTTTTTACTTCCTTTTTTTTTTAAATGACGTCTTTTAGGATAGTAGTATTCATATTTTGTAGTAGTGCGAGTCTGATGATTTGGCTTCTACAACATATATCTTGTTTGGTTACGGTCACCTACTGAAGATTATAGGCTCTTGTGCTAGCTAGAACGATAAGTAGAAATATTAGTGAATTCTGGTTATGCCTTGGTGATTTCAAATATATTATCACAGTTTAAGAAAATGGGTGGGAGGCCTAAGGCATGGAGGAAAGTTCTGAATTTTAAGTGTTTTATGGTTGGATGTGAAGTAGATGATTTAGGCTTTAATGGGTATCAATTTACTTAGTGTAATAATAGAGAAGAACCAGCAACCATTCAATAGCTTATTGATAGAGTACTAGGTAGTTGTTAACTCAGGGAATATTTCTTAACATTTGGAGGTAGAACTCACTAGAAGGCTTGGGATTACCTTACATGGGGAAAGAGTCATGGCGGTATGGGTTTCCATGACTTGGTTATCATGAATGAAGGTTTGTTGGCCAAGACTGTGTGGCGGCTAATGACCTATCCCAATGATTTATGGGCCAAAGTGTTGAAGAGTGTGTACTTTCACTAGATTGAGTTTCTTAATTGTGTCCATAAAGATATTTTTTAAGAAATAAGATGAGAGAATAAAATTTATTTATTATTAACATAAAAATAAAAAATTATCCCAATAACCATCCCCATATGAATCTATATATAATCTAGAGTTAATAAGGTGCAAAACCGGCCACCCTCGAACTTTTATAAAAAATGCTCCCACTACCATAAAAAATTTAAAAAACAAAAACAAAAAACAAAAGAAGGACAAAAGTGACTATAAAGTTTAAAATAGGAGGTCAACAATGACACAACCATTAGAAAGCTTAACCTTCGTTTGTTAGAGTATGAAAGTATCAAAATACCACCTTCCCAAAAAAAAGGCCACCTTCGATCTCATCCTCTACGCATCATTCGACTGAATCCATCATAAACAATCAATCTAAAGAAAAACACAAAACCAAAGTACTCTACATCACAAAATTATGGTGTAGACCATCAAGAGGCATAAAGTGAAGCTAATCTACACATCACAGTTCTCAATCATTGAAAAAATTGGAAAACATTTATCCAAAAAACAAAAGCTTGATTGTCTTCTATGAATACAAGAGTGTTTTCAGTATGACTTCATTCAAAACTTCTTTTCTTCTTCCCTAAGAGGTTATGTTCTATTATGCTCTGCGCTTGCCTCTTTTGAGGATCTTGTGTATCAGAAAGAATCCAACTTAATCCTAGGGAAATCTCTATTATAATGATAGGGTTCAGTCTAGATGTTTGCAAGATGAAGTCCTAATATGATCGGCATGGCTAAGGAATGCCAAGAAGAGACCTTGACTTGGTAAGTCTTGCAAATACTCTGGACTAGGTCTAAGAGTTATAGGACCTCTTGCAAGACTTACCAAGCAAAGGTCTATATGGTAAATCTTGCAAGATTTACTAAGTCAAGGTATTTTCTTGTCATTCCTTAGTCATACAGACCATATTAGGACCCCATCTTGCTAACATATAGATTGAATTGATGATGGTGATCTGGGTTTAACGGTAGACAAACCAAAGGACGAGGAAGGTGATGTCGGCTAGGAGGAGGAAGATTGTGATGCAAGATCAAGGGGCGTGTTTAAGCAAGTAAGATCCTTGATCTTTGTCGGCAGCCATATGTAATGTTTCTATCACCGCATGTCAATCTCTTGCTGCCTACTGATCTGGCCTAGGAGGTCCCATCCGTTGTTACCAAGATCTGAGAAGAAAGAAGGTCACCAGGTCCAGGAGGTCGCCTCCGTTGTCACCGAGATCAAAAGAACGTTGCAAGGATCTAAGAAGAAAGAAGAGAGGCTTTGAAAGGCAGGGGAAGATGGAAGGGGTGAGGGAAGAGGGTAGTGAAGGAAATTAAAAAAATTAGGCATTTCTCTTTTCTTAATAACATGGGGTCCACCAGAAATGTTAATAGTCATTTTCTGAATTTAACGTCGAAGTGTCATTGTTGCCCTCTTTTTCAAACTTTATGGTCACTTTTGGCCAAAAAAAACAGGTTTATAGTGGTGGGTGCACTTTTAAAACAAGTTCGTGGTTAGTTTTGCCCTTTAACCCTATAATCTATAATCAGGTTGATTCTATGTGACAAATTATAGGTGTTTTATAATGAGTGAGAGTCACATACACAAGGGAATAACAACTCTCCTTCATATTCTTACTTTAATTTACAATTAAAATAGGAATTTACAACGACATATGTATAAGGGAATTTACAATACAAAAAAGAATTAACAACTCTAATTTCCCATTTGCACAGCCTGGTCAACAACTCTCATTTCCCATATTTATGGCCTAATTTACAATTTATTGTAATTTACAACACATAAGGGAATTAACAACTCCCATTTTTCCTATACCCAATTCAATTTACATTTACAATCAAAAAATTTACAAGAACGCATTAGAGAATTTTAAATATATATATATATATATATATATATATATATATATATATATAGGGGAATTAAGATGTAATGTAGAGGCTTACGACTGTTACATTTTATTTGTATTTTTTTTGCACTATATAGTTAAATTATTCACCAGTGGCCAGGGTTTTTGCTAACAAGCCACAAGCGCCAACACCAACGCTCAAGGGCAATTACCAGAGCTTTGGTCAGCTGATCCATACTAGCGCTTGTAAATTACTCCCTCCGGTCCTAATTATAAGATCTGGTTGATTTTTTTGGAGAGATTAAGGAAGCTAATTATATTAGCTTAGAGTATTTTTATTTTGTTCTTCAAATTAAATAGTTTGACTAATAAACTACTACCTCCGGTCCTAATTATAAGACCTAGTTGACTTTTTTTGGAGAGATTAAGGAAGCTAAATAAGTTACTTAATCATTTCATATGTTGTGTTTTCTTAAATTATATATTAGTTTATTGGTCAAACTATTTAGTTTGAAGAAAAAAATAAAAATAAAAATAAAAATACTCTAAGCTAATTTAATTAGCTTCTTTAATCTCTCCAAAAAAGTCAACTAGGTCTTATAATTAGGATCGGAGGGAGTAATATATAATCTAAGAAAACACAACATATGAAATGATTAAGTAATTTATTTAGCTTTCTTAATCTCTCTAAAAAAATTCAACTAACTCTTATAATTAGAACTAGAGGTAGTATTACTCTAAGATCAGAGTTTTGGCCAACTAGCCACAGGCGCCAACACCATACTAGCACTCATGGGCAGCCACTGGAGCTCTGGTTAGTCGACTGGCCAACTGCCTGTGGCCAAAGCTCTAGCACCTAGCAATGGTTGAATTATAATTTTTTTACAAAAAAAAAAATTATTAAAAAAAATGAGTAAGGGCACTGATGTATTTTCACCTACAAAATTGAATTTCATTTTGGTCCTAAGAGCCCTAGTGAAATTTAAGAATTTTTTGGTGCAAATGAAAGTTAATTTGCTAAAATGGTCTTCAACTGAAATTTTTCCTTTTTTACCTCAAAATTTAGCTTGTATTAATAAATAGGCAAATTAAAGGGGGAAAAAATCAGAAACAAATTCTGCAAAACAAAACTACCAAGAAAATAAGTGATAAATCATTAAAAAAAATAAATGATTTTTTTTTTGTTCTCCTATCTGCACGTATTGTTATGCCTAATTAGGGAACCTCTCTCCTAAAAGTGTGTTTATGCATTTGCACGTATTTAGACTCGGGAGTTCGTGTTTATGCGGGTAAGACACTTTATTACTCTAAGATCTACGTCTATTGATGTGGGAAACAATTGCAAACAAAATGAAAAAGTATATAGTTATTAATATAAAGCATATTTATCTAATTTAGTTATATTAAAGTAGTTAGTTAAATTAGTTACAATGACATGTATTCTCTAAAACGACATACTCATTTTCTTTAATTATTTTAATTAGAGTATATTGTAATTAGTTTCCTTTTTTTCTTTTTTGTCTTACTTTGTAATTAGTTTCCTATTTTCTGGAATTAGTTAGAGATAGTGGTTATCAATTTTTTATAAATAGCTTGTACTCACACATTATTAAAAAATTTAATACAATAAGAATTTCTTCCTATTCTTGCTTTTCCAATAATTTTCCCGTCTCCCTCTTAATTATTATTGAATGAGTATCAATAAGAGAAAATTAGAAAAAGACTAACAAAAATGGACAATTATGTCGTATATTTAATATCAATATTAACTTTTTTAATATGTTTTACATTAAGGACTAGAGAAGTAATAGTTTGGTCAATGTTCAAATAAAAAAGTTCGAAAATTCTAACTTACACAGGCATATGTTCAAAGTCACATGACAGTGAAGAGAAATTCAAATTGAACTAAACAAGGCAATTAAATATGGGGTTAACATTTTCGATTCTTTGAGAAAAACTTTCTCGCAAAGCAACCGAAAACGATGTCGTTTTTACTTTTTTTTTTCCTCCTCTTATCTTCTTCGCTGCTCTCTCTGCGCCTCCCTCTCAACCATCTCTCCCACTCTCCCAGAGTTTCCCTCTCTTCCCTTCTCGTTCTCTCTCTCTAGAAGACATTTTTAATGTCGAAGTAACTACCACCACCTTTATCCCTTGGCTCCTCACAAGAAATGGGCAAGGTATCCAAATGGTTCCGTGGTCTTCTCGGTCTTAAAAAACCCGATTCCTCATCTCCCACTCCCTCCACCACCTCGCTTCCAAAACCACCCAAAGGGAAACGCCGATGGAGCTTCGTTAAATCTCACAACGAAATCGATAACCTCCCCGCCATCACCGCCACTACCGCAAAACCGGCACTCACAATAATGACAGTCACACTTCCTCCTTCACCTTCAACCTCTTCATCTTCCTCCGTTGCTGAGAGAAAAGACCCTACTTGGAGATATTATCTCTGCAAAAAGTTGGCCAAGACATGGAGATGGCGCAGAGAGAGTCAACGAAAAAGAAGCAATAGGAAGAATGTAGAAAAAACTACACGGTGAGCAATTTGGAAAGAAGCAAAAAAGAAAAGAATCAAAGTCATGTGGAATGGAGAAAAGACCAGTCAACAAAGGTTATTATAAAGAAAGAAAAATAACCTTTTATAAAGAAAAAAATCTAACGAGTGGTTGGGGCAAGTGACAAATTCTTTGCTTTCCCCAAGGGCCCACTAAGCAAACCCATATTCTTAAATCTTATAGATAAGACATGCACATGAGGATCATTGATTGGAGCCGGAAAAACCATATTCCTCGCTCCGATCACCATGGATCTCTTGCCTTCTTCATACTTACTCTTATTATCTTTGTGCTCTCTCGTTTGATCGCAAACTCCGATGACTCAACAAATGACCCCGTGTTCGAAAGTGACGCCTACCACAAGCTCAACTTCGTCCTCAACCCAAACGGCACTCTCACCCGCTTAAGTCCTCCCTCACCGGATCCCAACCTTCACATCTCCGTTCTTTCCAAAGACTTCCCCATCAATCCTTCCAAACATACCTGGCTTCGCATTTTCGTTCCCCGAAATGCTCTCCCCTCTAACAAGAAGTTACCTCTCGTCATCTTTTTCCACGGAGATGGCTTCATCTCGCTCCGATTCAATCTACCCGCAACTTATGGCGTCGTTCCTCTGCTCTTCCCTCTCTCGCTGCTCCTCCTAGCTTCACTGCAACAATCCCCATCTCTTCAGGCGAACAACGACTCAGTCTCGAACCATCTGATCGATCTCTCCAAAACTCTTTCAACTTCTTCTCCCTCAAAATCTTGGTTGATCCTCACACTTGGATACGGTGGGTGGTGGAAGATTGAAAAAGGTGTAAAATTGTAGTGGCAAGAGACAATCGAGTAAAAACAAGAAGAAGAGAAACGGTTTCGCTTCTTTGTCCTAGGTTTTCTCTAATTCTTCCTCTGCGTTTTTGGAGTGTGGTTCTTATTGGGAGCCTCGGTTGAGAGAGAGGCGCGAGAGAGAGCCGGCGGAGAAGATAAGAGGAGGAAAAAAAAAAACAAAGAAACGGTGTCGTTTCTTACTTGCTGCAGAAAAATTTATCTGCAGTAACTGCAGAAATGATTTCCCCATTAAATATATCAATACGTCATACTCAAGTTTGACGCGCACTCTTGGAAAGTTTCTGCAAGTTCAATGAACACATAATAAAACTATGTCATTCTTGCTCTTTTTTTATAAGTCAGATTTACTAAATTCTCTATATACTCAAGAAATAAAATTAGTTAACTCATGCATAATCATTAAAAAATAATAATAATCTGGTCAATAATAATAATAGAAGTTAAATATTGAAGAATATATTGACACGGAAAGCATAAAAAAGATGAATAATGAAAGGAACTAATTATTTAAAATTTTAATTTCAACCAAGGCTATTGGTCCTTCTTTTTAAAGATTTGTAAAAATTATTCCTTAATTATAACTAACGTTCTTAAAATGTCTCTTTTCCAGATTAGTATCCCAAACTAAATTAAGTTGCAATATTCAGTACACACTAAAGAAATTAAAGACACTCTAGAAAATAATTGAAAGAGAACTATTATTTCTTTGCGCCATAATTACTCCTCTTGTACTTAATATAAGAGTTATATAAATAACTTAGGTATATTAAGAAAATTAAATAAATTATTAATTATAATAAATAAAGTCTAATCTTCCTAAAATATTCCTACATAACATTAGATAGATATTACTAATTTAAGTAAATTATTTTTAAGAATGATAAATATTAGAGATAAAATGAGTTAAAGTCTTATATTTAGGATAACACAAACCTCTTAACTAGCTTATATAATTATTAGGATGTATGACATTTTACTGCCCATCATGGGCAGATTAGCCAAAAGAATGTATGACATTTTAAGTTAAAATTTTATTATTTATATCGTGCTTATATTTATACTTTTTTTGCCATCATACTTATATTTACTCAAACAAATAGAATCATTAAAAAAATATATATATACACCCAGAACTCTTTGTGGGAAGCGGTTATTATTTTTAAGTATATTTAAAATAAAAATTATAATAAAATTAGCCCATTAGGATTTTTCTCATATTATTCATGTCTTCAGACCCTTCAAATTTCTCTTAGCTATCAATATATAAAATCAAATTTATATCCCACAACTAAGTTATTTCAAAGTATGCAATGCATCAAATTTTGCGTATTTGTTTCATTTCTAAATATACCGACTTATTACACAAAACATAAAAGCTAAAATTACATCAAAAAGAAAATAAAAAATCTTACAATTTTATGCCTTAATAATTAAAATTTGATATATAGCTTCAACTACTCGTGTAATATCCTAAGTTTTGCTTTACCAAAAACCCTGTACATTTTAAAATATTCAATGAAAATCTATTGTGATATGGCTAATTTACTGAATATTTGTCAAGTGGAGAAAAAAGCAATTTGAGCTTTTAATTGTATTATGGACTTTGGTCCAAAATAAAGGAGGAAGAAAACCATTTGAACCTTTGAGAAGGCTTAAGATTTTCAGCTCAACAATAAGAGAAAAGAAAAAGGCAATTTTGGGCTCTTAAGATGGGCTAACGACTTTGACTCAAATCAAAGTGAAAGGAAGTAAATTTGACCCTTGTATTATTAGGCCATATTTTTGGCCCAAAGACAAGAAGAATGAAAGGCAATGTGGACTCTTGTTTGGGCCAAGAATTTTGGCATGATATTAAACATAACACATAAGCCCAAACACACACCCAAGCTCACACATTTACTCCCTCCTTGCCCAACCCATTATTTATCTCCAAACACAACACACATACGCACACACACACTTGACACACACTTAGCTCATTTAACTCCCATCTGGCCGATAGAGCCCGGGGCCGTGCCCTTGCCTTGGTGTGGGATTGATGTCGAACCCCTCCAAAACTTTTTCTTATCAAAAAAAAAAACTCCCATCTGGCCCAACATACACTTCCTCCTACCTTTCATTTCACGTCAGCCTCCCCCTTCCCCAAAATTAAATTTCTTTTTCCCAACTCTTATCTCCTCTTTCTTTCATCAAATCGTCTTCCCCTTTCTCCTCAAGCTTCAAACATCATCTTTATCCTCCTCTTCAACCGTCCTCCTCTCCTCTCCTCCACTGTATCTTCTCAACCGTGATCATCTTCCTTCCCTCCTCCCTTAAACACTCCAACAACTACAGTTAGCCATCCCCTCTCATTCATCTTGGTGTTTTGGCTTGAAGCAAGAAGAAGAAGTTAAGTTGTCAAAACCTTTTTGCATGTCAGTTTTGTGAGTTTAAACTCACATGCTGTGGCTTTTTTAATTTTAGGCCGAAGGACTAAGCAAGAAAAGTGGAAAGGAAGTATACACAAGAGTTGGATCAGGTGTTGTGGTAAAGATACAACCTTTCTCGTGTGATTTTGATAAATGGGTTCTTGTTTTTCTTTAAAAAAAAAAACCCCCAAATTTCAGCTGAGCTAAGAACTTGGGAAAATAAAGGGATTTTTGAAAATCTAAGCTCACCAACGTGTTCACAACTGAAAATGAAGTGGCAATAAGCGCTACAAAGAAGTGTAAACTTCCAGTTCTCGATTTTTGGAGTCAATCGATGTTCATGCGTGGTTAGATTGAGCTAATGAACTCAGAAAATATGAAATTTTTCAGAAACATAGTAGAGATGTATAGCTTTAATTTGGTTGGTATGTTGTAATTTTCTGAGCTCAGAGCAAAGAGATATGATTTTTACAAATGACCCTAATTTTTGGAAGATAAAATTGTACAGTAAGCTTGTGCGAGATGTTTGATTGAGTAAATAAACCCAGAAAATTATGATATTTTTGACATTAAAATAAGACATAGAGAGCTTTAATTTGAAATATGATTTGAAATTTTTGAAGTTCTGTGTCACAAAATATCAATTTTTAAAGTTAAGCAAAGTTTCTGGAAACTTTTCTAAACAGGGCCGACATTTTCAAAAATTGGGAATAAATGGCGTTTGATGAAATCATGAATTTTTTTTATTGATAAAGGATTAATAGAGATTTAAGTTGATATAAAATGGGTATTTTTCTGAGCTCTGAACAAAGAGATATCGATTTTTGAATTTAGATTAAACTTCAAGAGAGTTGAATCTGAATAGTGACTTGTTTTAAAATATTAAAACGAAGTTCAAAAATTATGAAATTTTTAGGAAAATCCATCTTGGGGCCCTTTTTGGGAAAAAAAATCCCAAAAAGGGCCCCAAGATTCTGGAAAACCCAGAAAGGGCCTTAGGGCCCTTTTTGGGATTTTTCATTAATTGTTTTAGTTGTTAACGGGGCTGATATTGTTGTAAATATGATTGTTTTAGTTGTAAAAATATTATTGTCAATATGACTGTTTTAGTTGTAAACGGAGGGCTGATATTGTTGTTAATGTGACTATTTTAGTTGTAAAAATTTCATAAATTTATCCCAAAAAGGGCCCAAAGGCCCTTTCTGGGTTTTTCAGAATCTTGGGGCCCTTTTTGGGATTTTTTTTTCCCAAAAAGGGCCCCAAGATAGATTTTCCCGAAATTTTTCAGCGTGGCAGAGAACGTGCAAAGCTTTTAGATGAGGTATAATGAGTAATTTTTGGAGCTCTGTGCAATAAAATATAGATTTTTGAAATAAAGTAAGTTTATGGAAACTTGTACTGGACAGTGAAGAAAAGATTAAAAGATGGTATTAATCTGACATGTTCTAACCAGTAGGATAATTTTCCCTTGAAAATAGACCTATTTAGGAACACTTTAGAATTGGAAGCACACCATTCGGAGTTGTGAGCAATTAAATATGAATTTTTGAAGTTTTGGAAAATTTTGGTCAGTCAAGGGATTAATCCAAAAATGAATAAATTAAAGGCTAGAAGTAATATATTTTTGCAAAAAGGGTTTTTAAGTAATTTCATACACATGTGTGTGTGTAAACCTTTTAACTTCCCCAAATGTTGTGAGTAATAATAAAGTACAATAGTATTATTATAGAGATTTCTGAGAGTGCACGCATTACAAAGCGGTGGGACGACACTGAAGCTAACACAAAGATAGGTGGTAACTTTAATCTACTATGGTTTGTATATGTTATATATGTTTAATTACCATGATTATGGGGTCGTGTCTTGTACACAGGCTATCTACATACCGTGTTTCTATTATTTGGCCAATAGCATATGTTTTCCTATGTGCTGAAGACTCAAAATCGGTAAGGTTCTATGTTTATATTTTTCATGTGTGCTGAGGAACTCGAGACTAAATAAGTCCTGCGTTTATTTTTCCACAGATGAGGAATTTGAAACCCACAAGGTTCTGCATTTACTTTTTCTAGCACTATGGAATTCGAGACTCGTATGATCCTACGTTTATTTTTTCTAGTATTGTGGAATTCGGGACTTGTCCGGTCCTACGTTAGTTCGACTTGTAGAGTTTATTCGCAGTTAATATGACATATATGATATACTGTTTACTGTTGCTGTGCGTTGATGCTGCATGCTAAATTGCTTTTCTTGAATTACAGTTATTTTATTATCATATTATATATGCATATACATTTCATAGAAATTAATCTGTTACCTTGAGATTCAATTTTGAATCCTAGACACTAATAAAGCTTCAAGTAGCGACTTGGGGAGGAAGGGGAAGACTGTGCTGTAAGGCGGCCGGAAAAAGGTGGAACTCACAAGTAGTTCTTTTTATTTTGTATATATGTTTTTATATATTATGGATGATGTATAAGGATGGTTTTAAGTTTTTAATTTTTGGAAACGAATGTAATCAAATATCCCCATGGGGATTAAATTTTTATTCAAAGCTAAGTCTAAATTTTTGCATTATCAGTTACTCATTTATTTAAACTAGATCCATACGCTCTATTGTGTAGTAATCTCTGATATATGTAGGGAGATATAAGGGAGCGTTACAACTTGTCTCTTAAATTCATGGCAAACACAAAAAGAGTCCTTGAGGATGACCCATCTTCCATTAGTGCATTAGCAGCAGCATGTTTCAAAATTTTAATTCTCATTCGAATTTCATTACTTTCTTCATCATCCATCAAACTCTTCATAACTTTTGCTACCTCTTGTCTATCCACTATCCCATTATTATTCTCATTCAACTTTGGCCTTAAAGCCACCTTCAAACCATCATTTAGCAAAACGGCATTCATTCTCTGCTCTGCTAAAAGTGGCCACGTTATAAACGGAACTCCATGAACAATACCCTCAAGTGTTGAGCTCCAACTACAGTGACTCAGAAACCCACCAACCGAACTGTGTTTGAGGATGGGAATTTGTGGAGCCCATGAAGGAACAAACAAACCTCGTTCTTTAGTTCTCTCCAAAAACCCTTCTGGTAAAAAACCCAGAGGATTATTCTCATTTAAGGTATCAACAAGATAAGCAGCAGTAGAAACTTTACTTGGAGCACTAACAACTCATAAGAATCTTACTTCACTTCGTTCCAATCCCTGAGCCAGTTCATTGAGCTGATCTTGAGATAGGGTCCCACCACTCCCAAAGGAAACATATAGAACAGATCTTTCTGGTTGATCGTTCAACCATGTTAGACAATAATATGAGTGATCCGACCCGTTTGTCCCGTTACTTGACCCGCTTTGTATAACGGGTTCAACTAGATAAACCTGAGGCTTCTTCTTCTTTCCTTGGATTTCTTCTACATGTATGGCTCTAACTGTGTCTGGTTCCAATGCTTGGAAGCTGTTGATGAGAACTCCATCAGCAATATTACATTTTAAAAAGCTGATATAAAGTAACAAGGTTTAAAAACTAAAGAATATTACTTTTTCGCTTTTGAAAAATTGGTTTGCTTTTCTTTCTTTCTACGAAACCAAATAATATTACTTTTTCGCTTTTGAAAAATTGGTTTACTTTTCTCTTTCTACGAAATTATTTTCTGATAATGCCTTGTGACTTGTGAGACGCTAGGATCCATTTCTCCCTCACAAAATAATTTCCTTCTCTTCTCTCAAAGTGCTTCGGCACTTATCTATGTTTTCTCTCAGATCTCTCTATTCTCTATTTCTTACGGATACATCTCTTGATCTACAATCATTGAAACATATATAGAGACATTTAATTGGAACCGTCTCATATAATATTTTATTATTTGTTGCACCGTCATTGCGTAACTTTATAGTCTCTGGAGATTGCTTATGCCGTGTAGCCTCTTCTTTCTACTTTATTTCTGTCCCTTCTACATATGTAATAGCCGCCTTTTTTGGCTTCTTTGTGCAGTCTCTTTGGAGCAAAAAGTTACACCTATTAACTTTATCTTTTTTATTCACTTGCTCTACCTTTTGCTTCGTAGCTCAAGTTCCATATGGTTATAGCATATTGCAGCCTTTATTGACATTTCTTCATCTATTAACTCATCAGCAGCTTTTTTAGGGCCTGTTTGGGATAGCAGCGGTAGAAGTGACTTTTTTCTGATGTGCTTTTCTTGTTGAACTTTTTTTTCTGATGAACTTTTTCTGAAGTGATTTGTGTTTGGGATAGCGGTGGCAAAAGTAACTTTTTTCTTTATGAGCACTTGTTTGACATAGCTTTTAAAAAGATAGATGAGATGGAAAATAACTGAAAAATGCATGAATTATATATATATATATATATATATTGTATAAAATGAGATAATTTGGGATGAAAAATTAAAAATAAATATAAATTTGCTAAATAAAATAGTAAAATTACCATTAAAAAAATTACAACATTAAGTTTTGAACTAATGAACTGAACAATATGTAAATTTTTACCCATTAAATTATATTGTTTTTATGTTGGAAAAAAATATCTGCACAATTTTGAAAATATACAAAATATATACGTAGAATAAAAAATCATTTCATTATTTTTTTTCATTAACGTAAACCTGAAAAAAAAAATATTTCATTAACATAAATCTCAAATCCTCAATATTTCATTATTCATCAACGGCAAAATGAAATTTTTTTGAACAAGAGAGAGGAGAGTAGTACCAAGCGAAAAGTAAAAAGGAGTGTGACTTTTTGGGACAGCGGGGTACAATGGTCCAATAGATGAGAATCATGATGCCATTAGAAGCCTGATGTTATGAGAAGCAACCACATCTTCCTTCAAAAAAAAAAAAATACAGCTTCAAGTTTGAAACACATCAAATAATTAGGTCATCCAAACACTTATAAATGATGCTTCTCCTCTCACTGTGCGTTGGTTGTGCTTATTTTAGCATCCACAGCCATGCCAAATAGACACTTAGTCAGGCGGTGGGAAGAGAGAAATCAAATTGCTTTGCTTAGGTGACAACTCATGCATGCTTCTATTTCTCCATTTGTTTGACAGCTTTCACAACATTAAATCTCGTGGTGAATTAAATAGGAATAAAGAGAAACATAAAATTGAGTTTGACTTCTATCAAGTACGATTCATTTCTATTTCTATTTCTTTCTTTCTTTTTTTCTTTTTTTGTGATAACAACGATCCATTTCTTTTTAGGCTAAGATGCAAGTTGTCAAATATCTGCAAAGCCAGGCATGGAAAAAGTTAGCAAGTAAGCTTATTTTAACTGTCACCTACAATTAAAGCTTTCCTTTAATTTTCCTTTTGTTTTCTTTTCTCCTTCCAAACCTACCAGAGTATGAAAAAGGAAGGAGATAACGATGACATATAAAAATGACCCTTTAGGTTCTCCAATCGCACTAAGTCACTAAATAATTTAATTAAATTAATATTTGGGTCTAGACTAATCAGAATCATGTTAGGTTGGGATCTATCGGACTAACGAGCTCTACCAGATAATATATTCTCAAGTTGAAACTCCATCCCTCTAATTTAATTAATATAATTCTTTTATACATTAAAATGACCATATCCAGTGGACTCCTCCACAGCTTCATGGAAGCCCTAAGTTTGAAATTGCGTCATTCTCACCTAACCAGCCGTCTCTCGTCTCTCTTGACAGTGTTGAAGGTTTTTCTCTGTATTATTATCACATCATCATTATCATTATTATTAAAATAAGAGAACAATATAAATTAATACCCTAAATTTAATATGTATCCTACTATTAAAAGACTTCAAATTTTGAACTTATTTTCCCAAAACTTCATGAAAAAAACTTTACTTATACTTCCAAGTTAAATTTTTATTTAGCGTAATAACATGCCTTGGCTTCTTTTATTGGTTTATGTTTTATTTTTCAATATTGTATCTCATATTTATCATATAATTACCGATTTTCGTTTTGTTTCGTTATACGAACACCTATTTATTAGTATTTTGTTCTTAAATTCTTCTGATTCTTTCAAATAATTTTATATATTTCACTATAAATATACTCTTTACAGTTTCCTTACGGATAACTTGTTCAATTGTCCCTATTTATAAAAGAAACTAACTAATTTGGATCACCTCCATTTCTTTTTCTCTCTATTTCTACCTCACCTCTTATCTCAATCCTTAGATCAAATTTTCAATTGTTACGATTTCAATGTTATAAAATAATTTTTTAATTACAATTCTGAAGAGTGTGATTCAAGTTTTCCACAGTTTGAATTCATCTATTCATTTATTTTACATAATTCCACGTTTTAATAACAAAAATTTGAGGAATTTTAAATCCTTAGTCCTTACCATTCAAAGTTGATCGAGAAAAAAAAAAGATCAAAGATTGAGGTGGGAAGCGGATGGAAAAAGAAAGGAAATTACAAACCAAATCTGAAACCAATAGCCTATCTAAAATTTTTATTGTTATTTTCTATTTTTGCCTCCATTAATTTTTAGTTACTCACTTTTCATAAATAAATTATCTTTTTTACATGCTTATTGTATTCAACTAATATTTTTAACCAACGTTTTAATCTCCATGACCATACTTGTCCTATTTGTATGTCACAAAAAGAAACCAATGGAGCATTTAATGTAGGATCAAGATCGGTAATTAATTTTGTTTCACACAATGGAGTATATATTTAATTAATGTATTTAATGTAGGGTCATGAACTGTAATTTTGTTTCAGAGAACCATCCCTGTTGGTTTCTCTCTACATAAACACAAACATGCTGAAAAGGAACAACACCTCATTGATCAAACCAAAAACTAATATGGAGAAAACAACCCATATCGCCGTCGTAGCCAGCCCGGGCTTCAGCCATCTTGTTCCAATTCTCGAATTCTCTAAGCGACTTGTTTATCTTCATCCAGATTTCCATGTCACCTGTATCATTCCAGCGCTCGGATCTCACCCACCTTCCTCCATAGCCTACCTTCAATCTCTTCCTCATTCAAAAATCGATTCCATTTTACTCGAACCAATCCCCAAACACAAAGTATCACAAGCTGAATATACAGCATTCCAAATCGAAACCACAGTGAACCTATCACTACCATTTATTCACCGTGAATTGAAGTCCCTTAAATCCAAAAGTGCCAGCCTTGCTGCTTTTGTCGTTGATATATTTGCCCTAGATGCTCTAGCCTTCGCTTCAGAACTTGAAGTCTTCTCTTATATATATCTACCTCAAGCTGCCATGGTTTTTTCTCTCTATAATTATTCATTAACTTTGGATGAAACAGTTTCTTCAGAGTTCAGAGACCTAAAAGAACTCATAAAGATCCCAGGTTGTGTTCCAATTCATGGGAGAGATCTCCCTTTGGTGTTTCAGGATCGATCCGGCTTAAGCTACAAGATGTTTCTAGACCGTTCTAGAAAGTTCTCTTTTGCTGATGGAGTTCTCTTCAACAGCTTTGAAGCGTTAGAACCAGAGACTATAAGAGCTCTACGAGAAGAAACGTTAAACCAAGCGAAGAGGGAGGAGGAGAAGACGACGACGACTCAGATTTATGCTGTTGGACCCATTATACAAAGCGGGTCAAGTAACGAGACAAACGGGTCGGGTCACTCAGATTATTGTTTAACATGGTTGAACAATCAACCAGAAATATCAGTTCTTTATGTTTCATTTGGGAGTGGTGGGACCGTATCTCAAGATCAGCTCAATGAACTTGCTCATGGATTAGAACTAAGTGAAGCAAGATTCTTATGGGTTGTGAGAGCTCCAAGTAAAGTTAGTAGTGCTGCTTATCTTGATGATACGTTAAATGAGAATAATCCTCTGGATTTCCTACCAGAAGGGTTTTTGGAGAGAACTAAAGAACGAGGTTTCGTTGTTCCTTCATGGGCCCCACAGATCCCGATCCTTAAACACAGTTCGGTTGGTGGGTTCTTGAGTCACTGTGGTTGGAACTCGACGCTTGAGGGTATAGTTCATGGAGTGCCGTTTATAACGTGGCCACTTTTTGCAGAGCAGAGAACTAACGCTGTTTTGCTGGTTAATGGGTTGAAGGTGGCCGTGTGGCCGAAGGCAAACGAGGACGAGAATGGTGGGATTGTGGAGAGGGAAGAGATTGCAGAAGCCATAAGGAGGTTGATGATGGAGGGTGAAGAAAGTGATGGGATTCGTGAGAGGATCAATGCCTTGAAACTTGAAGCTGGTAATGCGTTAAAGGAAGATGGAGCTTCCACTATGACTTTGTCGGTATTTGCCGACAGTTTGAGGGGCAAATAGCTCAAAACAATACGTCGTTTTATCTGTTCTGTTGAGGGACAAAGATTCGGAACTTGACAGGCTCAGACAAGTTTCCTCTTCAGTCGGGGTTTAATTAGTTTGAATAATAAAATGTATTATATTTATAATTAATGAATAATCAGACATTTTCGTGTGTGTGTTTTTTTTTTTTTTTTTTTTTGCTTATTTTTTCCCCTTTTCATGTTTGTGTGAACAATTTGAAAGATACGTGCTTCGAATCTTGAACAAGTTCGCTGTCGGCTAATATAATATTTATGGTTTTGAGAGAAAATGCGAAATAGGTTTCTGGTTTATTATATTCTAGCAAGCATGCCACGTTATTTAAATGGTATCGATTAGAAAAGCATATCCTTCGAATTTTCAGAATCGTGGCCAAAGAAAGAATCTCCTTTTATTTTTTTCACCTTAATAGAGGATTTTTTTTTTTTTTTTTGATAATGTCCATAAAGATATTTTTTAAGAAATAAGATGAGAGAATAAAATTTATTTATTATTAAGATAAAAATAAAAAATTATACCAATAACCATCTCCATATAATCTATATATATTCAGATATTCTAGAGTTAATAAGGTGCAAAACCACCCCATGAACCCTTTTTCAAAAGTACACCCACCACTTCAAATATTTTTAGGGCGAAAGTGAATATAAAGTTTTAAAAAGAGGGCAACATCAGTGACACCATCAAAATAGCTTAACCTCCGTCTGTTGTAGTGTGAAAGTACCAAAATACCACGTTCCAAAGTGGGTGCCTCTCACATGTCTGGGCATGATGTGCAATTTACTCATAGACTCAATGAAAGACTTGGGCCCAGTCTGGGCTCACTTTTTGAAAAAGAGGAAGTAATCATTAATAATATGGGCCAATTAAAAGTGGATCATGTGGCCGGACTTGGGTGTGACTATGTGGAGGAATTAAAAATTTATGGGTCATCTCCGCTGGGCTATGGCTTAATGGAAGAAAGCTCTCCTACTGTAAGGAATTCTAAGGGCATCTCATCTTCCCTGAGTGCCTCTTTTCTTTCAATGAAGGTCCAAACTCAAATTCACGATGTGGGCCCGTCAGTTATTGAATTAAAGACTCCAGCAACACAATTGGTCAGTACCCCTATTCTTGATGCACTTTATCTTAATTCCTTAGATAATTCTCAACCATACTGTGTGGACTTTCCAAGTGATGACGAGTTCAAAGCAAATTCGATAATTCCTGTTAATGGATTATCCCTGTCTCATTTGTGTCTGTCTGGTTTAAGAGGAATCAAGATCAAGAGACATTTTGAAGATGACCCTGAGGGTGAAAAAGTGAGTAAATGCAGAAAATTAGATTTTGATTTAGCTGGGGACTCGAATAGTGATAATTCTTCGGTGGGTATTGAGAAGAAGGGTCGCAGGAAAATTTTTAAATCTGTTAAAAATTTTCTCCGTCAATCTGGTAAAGCGGTAAGAATGGGCTCTTCTTATAAAACTCCTCCTCCTATTGAGATTGATTTTCCAGAGAGTTGGTTGGTTGCTGGTAATGCAAATGATGAGGATATGGAACCCACCTCTGTGGGTAGCGCCGGTGGCTGGATGAAACCAGCCACTGGTTCGCCATGAATCTATTAGCCTGGAACTGTCAAGGTTTGGGGGTTGCCTTGACGGCCCGTAAATCTGAAGGAAGAGTGCTTGAAAAAAACCTCATTTAGTCTTTTTAATGGAGACTAAACAGAAAGAGAGATATGTAAGAAAGGTGAGACGTAGGTGTGGCTTCAATGAAGAATGGATAGTTAATCCGGTGGGAAGAAGTGGGGGCCTGGCTCTATGGTGGTCGGATGTGCTTACGGTTAATATACTATTCTCATCTCCTAATATTATTCATACTAGTGTGATGTCTGCTACCTTGTCTACTCCAGCATATATCACTTTTATTTATGGACCCACCGATGAAGATGATAGAATGTTATCTTTGGCAAGAGGTCCGGAGAATTAGTAACAATATTACGACTTCGTGGTTGTGTCTTGGGGACTTTAATGACATCTTATCCCAAACTCGAGAAGTGTGGCGGTTTGCCTAGAGCCTGGAGGAAAATTCCGAATTTTAAATGTTTTGTGGCTGATTGTGAGTTAGAGGATTTGGGTTACAATGGCTCCATCTTTACGTGGTGTAATAACCGTGATAGCCCGGATACTATCCATGAACGTATCGATAGGGCCTTGGGCAATTTGCAGTTGAGAGAGCAGTTCCCTACTCTCCGGGTATTTAATATTGATCCGGCTAGATCGTCCGATCATCATCTTTTATTTATCCAATGCCGACGAGAATTATAAAAAGACTCGGGCCTTTCGTTTTGAAAGCCGCTCGGGCCTCCCATGGTCACTTTCTTGAGGTAATTAAAGATAGTTGGCAGACTTCTCTCGAAAGCGGGATAATTCGTCTTTGGAGTCTTTTATAGGCAATATGAAGAGGTGCAAACCGAATCTTATTTCATGGAGTAAGAAGGAGTTCCCCAATAGTACAAAGAGTATTGATCTTTTGAAGGCTCATCGGCTAAGTTAGCACTAAGTGAGCGAACTCCGGATGTTACTAGAGGGATTTTGGAGGTAAAAGGTGAGCTTGATAGATTTTTGGAGTTAGAAGAACGGTATTGGTGGCAGCGCTCTCGGATCAATTGGTTAGAAGCTGGTGACAAAAACTCTCGTTTCTTTCATGTATCCACTATAAAAAAGAGACAAAAGGAACCGAATTTCTTGTATTAAAGATGATGTGGGCAATCGGTTAATGGAGAAGGATGCTATCTCTCAGAATATTGCCAGCTTTTTTCAGAATCTTTTTGCTACTTCGGGTCCCCAACCAATGGATGCTGTCTTGAACTGTATTGACCCCAAAATTTCGGAGGATATGAATTACAGTCTTATGTTACCTGTTTCGAGGGAGGAGATTAAATCGGCTGTATTTGGTCTTGGGAGTACAAAGGCGCCGGGACCTGACGGCTTTTCTGGTACATTTTATCATTCTGCTTGGTCCGAAATTGGTGATTCGTTTGTTCTATGGTCAAGGATTTTTTGCGGGACATTGTTTTAGAGGGGATTAATATGACTAACATCACTCTTATCCCCAAGATTCATAAACCGGAACATGTGTCACACTTTCGCCCTATTGGCCTTTGCAACTTCTCGTATAAAATCATTTCAAAAATTTTGGCCAATAGGTTGCGACCTTTGCTGGATGTGTGTATCTCCCGAATCGAGTGCATTCGTTCCTGGCCGCTGTATTCAGGATAATATTATTATTGCACATGAGGTTTACCATTACCTTCGCCGTAAGTACTCGGGAGGTAAGTATGAGTTCTCCCTTAAGATGGATATGAGTAAGGCTTATGACCGGGTCGAGTGGGATTTCATTGAGAATGTCTTATTACGATTTGGTTTTTGTCAGGAGTGGGTGTCTCTTATTATGAAATGTGTGCGTT
Organism: Acacia melanoxylon; assembly: GCA_019022615.1. Lineage (NCBI taxonomy): Eukaryota > Viridiplantae > Streptophyta > Magnoliopsida > Fabales > Fabaceae > Acacia > Acacia melanoxylon. The sequence continues at coordinate 10,775,363 of JAFJYJ010000010.1, forward strand.
CTGTTAGCTTAAATATCTGTTTATCTGGTGAAAATGTGAAATCTTTTATCCCTACTAGAGGTATTCGCCAGGGAGACCCCCTCTCGCCATATCTTTTCATCATTGTTGCAGAGGTACTCTCTATTATGATTAGTAAGAGCCAGAATGACAAGCGGCTTAAAGGTATTAAATTGAGTAACGGGTGTCCTGTTCTCACTCACAGTTTTTTTGCGGATGATGCCCTTTTATATATGCATGCTAGTCATAGAAATTGTAGTAATTTGGCTAATATTCTGGATTCGTACTGCGCAGCCTCAGGTCAGGTTATTAACTTAGATAAATCCAGTATTTTTTTCTCCTCTAACACTCCTCCTGCAGTGAGAAGTATGGTGAGCAGATTGTTGAACATCCCAGTAACAGAGGATCCGGGATCATATCTGGGCATTCCTAGTATTTGGGGGAAATCTAAACATCAGGCCTTGGCTTACATCAGAGACCGAGTTGCAAATAAAATCCAAGGATGGAGTCATTCCCTCCTATCCTTCTCCGGTCGTGAAGTAATGATCAAAGCGGTTATCCGTGCAATCCCGATTTATCCGATGAACTGTTTGATTCCCTATTAAGACTTGTAAGGAGATCAATAGTCTTATAGCTAACTTCTCGGTGGGATGGCAATGCCTTTGGAGGTAAGACTCATTGGAAATCTTGGGATGTTATGACTAGTAGTAAGAGTCTTTGGAGGATGGGATTTCGGGACCTCTTGATGATGAATGATGCCCTTTTGGCTAAGACGGCTTGGAGGCTTATGGCGAGGCCTGCTGATCTTTGGGCTCGGGTGTTAAAAGGTGTGTACTTCCCTAAACAAAACTTCATTAATGCGGAGATAGGCTATAAGGCTTCCTGGTGTTGGTCTAGTATTCTTGATGGCAGAAATTTCCTCATGAAGGATCTCAGGTGGGACATTGGCGATGGTACTGCTATCAGAATATGGGGTGACCCTTGGGTCTCAAGAGCTGTTTTCCCAGAGAGACCTAAGACCACCGATATCCCGATTATCTTAAATGGTAGAGTTTGTGATCGATAATTGATGGGAGGTGGAACCTTTCGCCTATTGACCAATATGTAGCTCCGAAGTCAAAAAGGCAATATATCAAATCCCTATTCCCTCCAATGGGTGGAAGACAAACGGGTGTGGTGGTGCCAAGAATGGGGTGTATACGGTGAAGTTGGGCTACCATTTTCGGAAAGATTGGAAATCTGCTAATGTGGATAGGGCGGCTCTTCGACCGTCATTCACACTTCATCTTTGGAACTCGATTTGGAAGATAAAAGTGATCCCGCGTGTACAACAATTCATATGGCGGCTTTTGAGTAAGGCAGTTGCCACCAAGTCCGCACTGTTTCGGCGAAAGAGGTCCCAAGATAGTCAATGCCCAGTATGTGCAGATGCCGAGGAAAATATTGAGCATGTATTTTTCCATTGCCCCTGGACGCGATGCATTTGGTTTGGCTGCTCGCTCGGGGCTAGAGTGGATGTCCCCACTATATCCAACTTCAATGCTTGGTGGATTGTGACGACAGGTACCCCCCTGCTGAGTAAGCATGATCTTTCTTTGATTTGTTGGCTTCTGTGGTTTATCTGGAAAGCTAGAAATGAAATGACTTTTGAGCATAGACAGCCAAACCCGAGTATTGTAATTGAATCGGCTCGGAGTAGTAATTTTGAGTTTTGGGCTAACTGTGCTAAAGGGGCTCGGGAACCTTTCTTGTCGAGGGGCTGTGATAGTCCTGGCACTATTTGGCTCCCCCCAGCACGAGGTAGCCTTAAAATCAATTGTGATGGAGCCTTTTCTTCCTTTGAGAAAGATCTTTGCTATTGGGGTTATTTGTCGTGACTTTACCGGCTCCTTTAGATGGGGTTTTGTGGATAAAGTCAAATCTATTTCGCTTTTATGACGGAAGCCTTAGCTCTTAAGAGGGCGCCGCTTCTAGCTTTGGACATGGGTCATGATATGGTGATTTTTGAGTCGATTGTCTCTCTCGCTTTCTTGTGTTAAGGCCAAGTTACCGGACTTGTATGATTGGAGGTGTAGGAGTATTATCCAAGATGTTATTAGTCTTTTGTCTTCCAAGGTTGGGTTCTCTATGTCCTTTTCCCCGAGAGGGGGCAACCGTGCTGCGGATCTCCTTGCAGCTGATGCTTATAAAGGGGTGTGCCCTGTTGGGTGGGTCTCGCAACCAGCACCCGCTTTGTTATCTCTTCTAACTCTGGAGGCTCAGAAGACTTATGCTGGTGGTGATAATCCTTCGCATACCAGTTCCTCATCGCTTGGTAGCTAGCCGGTTTTTCTTTCCTAGTTTATCCTTTGTTTCTGTAGTTTTCCTTCGGCTGTATTTGTTTGGTGTTAGTTGTAATTGGTTTGCTTTTGTTGTAGTTCTTTGTACTGTTTTGTCTTTTTGCTTTTCGGGCTATTATTTATTTGAGTTCTATTTGTAATCGTCTTGATATGTTATGAATAGAAATTCCTTTGACCAAAAAAAAAAAAAGCAAAAGCCGCCCTCCCCCTCCCAACTCATCCTGTGCTCATGCATCCTTCAACTGAATCCATCATAAACAATCAATCCAAAGAAAAACACAAAACCAAACTAATCTACATCACAAAATTAAGGTGTAGACCATCAAGACTCATAAAGTGGAGCTAATCTACATAATCACAGATATAAATCATTGAAAAAATTAGAGAAAAAATTAAAAATTAAAAAAAGCTTGATTGTCTTCTATAAATACAAGAGTGTGTTTTTCAGTATGACTTCATTCTAAACTTCTTTTCTTTTGAAAGCTTGATATTTTAAATATGTCTCCCTAAGATGTTCTATTATGCTCTATACTTGCTTCTTTTGAGGATCCTGTGTATCACAAAGAATATGACTTGATCCTAGGAAAATCTCTATTATAATGACAAGATTCGATCTAGATGTTTGCAAAATGAGGTTCTAATGTGATCGGTTTGGCTAAGGAATGCCAAGAACAGACCTTGACTTGGTAAGTCTTGCAAATACTCTAGACTGGGCCTCAAAGTTATAGGACCTCATGCAAGACTTACGAAGTCAAGGTCTGTATGGTAACTCTTGCAAGACTTACCAAGTCAATGTCTCTTCTTGGCATTTCTTAGTCATATAGACCACATTAGGACCTCATCTTGCTAACATCTAGACTGAACCAATGATGGTCAATTTGGGCTCACTACTACAAAAATGCTAAAAAAACGACCTAAATAAGACCCAATTAACGTCCCTTTACTGAGGGACGTCTTGGAGGGGGTAGCGGAAAATGTTGCATTTGGCAACCTGATTGTAAATCAGGTCGCCTTATTAAGGCGACCTGATTCAAGATCAGGTCGCCTTATAGGCGACCTGATTTAATATTAATAAGTTCGCCTTAAAGGCGAACGATTTACAATCGTCGTCTTATTACAATATTAAGGCGACCTTAATGTAAGTTCGGTCGCCTCAATGAGTTCATAAGGCGACCGAGTTAGAATCGAGTCGCCTTAGTGAGAATAAAGGCGCCCCGATTTAAAAATCAGGTCGCCTTTGTTGAGTTTTTTTTTTTTAAAAAATATACACTACATTTTAATTTTTCCCTCAAAAGAAAAACAGAAGACAAACGCATTACCCACAATAACACCAAACGTGCAAAGACTTGTAACAATGAGATAGGAGATATCTACCAAGTTTTGGATCAGCTAGACAATAACACCAAACTTGGAAAGACACAAACTATCAATGAGATTACAACAATGAGATATCTACCAAGTTTTGCATCGCCTTAAAACTAACCCACCAAGCAACACAAGAATCACTAACACAATACATAAACACAATAACACCAAACTTGCAGATTTTGAACAGACAAAACACCAAACGAGATACAAATGAACAACGGTAGCAAAGAATCACTAACACAATAACATACTAATCATGCTCACTACTAACTAGGCTATGTGTTGAAGAAGATGTCTAGCTATCATGTCTCGAACCGAATCGATCTCATCCTATGAGTACGGATCCACATTACCCAAAAACTGTAAATTGGAAAACAAGGTATAAGATAAACCAATTAAGTGAAGGAAATAATTAACAACTCAAGTACAACAACAAAAATATCATCATTTGAGAATCACAGAGCGATTACGTACTTTTTGAAAATTTTGAATACGTCCGCTGGTAACGATGGATTGCATCCAATTCATAACGTAATATCCGCACTCGATGCTCCCTGGTTGTTGATGGCACTAGTATAAATCAAAGGCAAATTGTTAAAAACGAATAAAAGCATATCGAAAACTACTGTGTCAATGAAATAACTTGAATTGAAACTACTCACCATGCTCTTTTGCACCGATAAGCTGTCTATACGTCTTGAGGCCCCTATCATTAAAATGGAAATTAACAGACATGTTAAACCATTCAATTAAAAGAAGAATCGATGATTCAGACAAAAATTTACTTACTCGGCAAACATGTTTTTGATATCCTCGGTTGGATTGCCATCTACTGAATCGAACCAATAACAGGAGTTCTTGCCAGGACAAACAACACACAGCGTCCAATGACCACTACAACATATACGTATTAATATTAAATTAAGATAAGAAAGCAATTTATTCACAAAAATCTTATATAGACAAAACAAAAGTACGCACCTTTCATGTATTGGCGCTAGATAACAAGACTTGCCTCCGTCGCCCATTGTTAAACCAACATAAATTGACCTTCTGGGTAACTTATTGCGAGCCGAAGCCGTGCATCCAGGACATAAGTATCCATACGAATCCCCTCGCTTTGTGTTGGCACATAGTTCGTGGCAGACACTATGAAATGAAATAAAATGATAAATGTTATTGAAAATATTAAATAAAAAAAAGAGTACTAACATAATTAAATTGACCTTCATGTATCGCTTGAAAGGGTACATCCACCTTAGGTAAACTGGACCGCAAAGTCTTACCTCCCTTACCAAGTGCACTATCAAGTGCACCATGATATCAAAAAAAACAGGAGGGAAATGCATCTCTAGTTGGGACAAAATAATATAACCCTCATTCTCCAATTCATCCAACTTTTCAATGTCAATGACTTTGTTGCAGATAGCATTGAAGTTGACCAAATGTAATGTCCCAGTCAACCGTGTATACTTAGTACACCCAGGGAACAAAGGTGTCTCTGCATCACTTCGCACGCTTTCATATTCACCCGATTGTGCAAAAGATTCTGCCTCAACATCATGAATCATTTTCTCCATTCCATCATCATCTACCTCAACTTCATCTTCGTTGGATGCACCGGTACTTACTTCCTCACCATGCCATATCCACGTTGTGTATCGAAGGTGTATTCCATCACAAAGTAGGTGGTCCCTTATATCAGCAATATCCCTTCGACTCCCATTTAAACAATTAACACATGGACAATAATACATCCCATTTTTTGTAGCCACATTCCTTCTAGCAAATTCAATAAACTCCTCCACCCCATTCTCATATTCTTCACTAGTTCTCAACGCATTCATCCAACTATGACCCATTTTATTACCACCTATGGCATTTCCAACAGCACTCAAGTTTATAACAAAAAACATAAACGAGATGCTTTTTTCTCTATATTTTTTTAAAAATTCGGCAGCACTTCCCCTTAAAAGGAAGACATCCCAAAATTTCAACAACAAACAATTTCAGCTTAATTCAACAAAACTTACTAACTAAGGCAATTCATAACAATATCATCTATTAAATGCATCAACTTCATCATTACGGAAGAAGGAAATTGAAGCTAAGGATCCTTCTCCAAAGCATTATTAGAGAAACAAGCTTTCGAAAGATTCAACAACTAAACCACATTTGAGAAGCACATCTCTACATGTAAGTTTATTGATTGATTGTCTATTTTTAAGATTATAGCAAGTTCATTTGAAACTTAAGGTGAAATCTTTGAACAAAGTAAAATATCCATGAACTAATTAATGAAGTTTTATTAGGTGAAATACTTAGTTCTTTCTCTTGCTGTAATTCAGAATTCTAAAGAAACAGAGAAAGAAAGTGGCAGAGTAGTTCCTAATCCTGCTTCAAAGTTACCAACACCTACTTCATCTTCTTTTCAAGTGAAAAAGCCCATCTATCTAAATGTGCTTTGCAGAAAGAATTGCTTATTGAATGGAAAGATAAATTCAATCAATTGATTAAGTTTATTTATTAAACAAATGTCATCATTTAGTGTTATTCAGAGATTAGAAACAAGAAAAGAATTTTCAGGATTAGCTTCAGACTCATCGGTGACTACAACTTCATCATGTTCAAGCCGGAAAGCAAAGCTCGTACCTTTAGAGAGATCGTCGGAGAAGGTGGGGAACGCGCCGGAAACTGAGAAGGAGAGCCGACAGGGAAGACGGAGGAGACGCGGTGGCGGCGACGAAGGAGACGACTGCAAAAAGGGGAAATAGAGGTTTTTATTACACTAACGAACACTAAAGAACCATGAAAGCAAGGGCTCGTACCTTTAGAGATTGTCGGAGAAGGAGGGGGAAGCGCCGGAAACAGAGGGAAGACGGAGGAGACCCAGTGGTGGCGACGGAGGAGACGACTGCGAAAAGGGGCAATATAATAGGGTGGCCGCCAGAGGGAAATACGAATGAAGTGTTTTTGTTTTAACAGTAACAAAAGAAGGGTTTATCGCGGCTTTTAGGTTTTTAAATCAGGTCGCAAATGTTGTTTAATTGGCGACCTGATGATAGCGACTTCGACAAGTGCACCGGTCGTTACAAGTAATAAAGTAGTGAGAAAAAGATCGTCCCACGAGGAATAGTACTCAATCACTAATTCGCTATTTTCGCTTTAGTTGGATGAATCGAGTAATATGAGTTGTAACCAAATAGAATTTAAAGAATTAAAATAAGAATTCAAAATCAAGAAATTCAAGAACAACTTTTAGAAAAGATGAGTAATTTAAAAAACGCAGCTAGGGCTGAGAATCCCCCTATGTTCCTCTAAGTATTTAAATTGAATTCCTAATTGATTATTATTTCTACGATTGACGATCAATTCTCTAAAGTTAGACTAAGTCACAATGTCTTGATGCTACCTTAGTCTGTTATCTTTGAAAACAACCTAATGTCTTAGTTTTGTTTGGAAAGATCATATTTATAAATCAGAATTATTAGATCGCATAAACTCGTAAGCCTATGTCTAGGTCATGCAATTCTATGATGAATTAACGGTTCTAGTTAAATGCACCAACATCTCTATTGTCATACATCAACCTATGAACAATCTAAAAGGTGATCAATCTTCAAGAAAGCATTACGCACAGATAATTCATTCAATCAAAAAAATAACAATAAATAAAGAATCGAATCAAATATTTTAAATTCGCATAGGGTTCATCCTCGCCCTAACTACTAAAGAAAACTAGCCAAGCATGGCTAGGTTAACAAAAATAATAAAAGAAATAGCAAACACTCTTGCGTGCGTCTGGATCTATTCTGCTTCTTGCGTCAGAATTGTCTCTCCTCCGCGTCCTTGAATTCTTCTTGCGTCTTGCTCTCAATCTTTGTGTCCGAATGTCCTTCCGCGTGTTCGTTCCCCCAATTTTATAGATATACTTTAGGGTATTCCGTGTTGGGCCGCGTGCGTCAAATATTCATCTCCAATATGTTAGATATATATCATATCTACACAATATCTTTTCAACAATTAAAATTCCGTGGTAATTGCTTTACGTGCGGGGTCCACATCTTATTCCAATTGCCTTTTTCATTCTTTACGCAGGTACGCTTTCATCCTTGGTCAATTTGATGTATTATATCCTTTTATAATATAATATAATAATATATTATATTATATCTTTTTCAATTAAATTTGTTGTCTCTCTTAGATCAAATAATATCTCCCGCACAATAAAATAGGATATGAGTAGATTTTATGTTATAATATTCTTTTATCTTATATTCAATTAAAAGATAGATAAATATATAAAAGATAATTAAATAGGTATAAAATATTAACAAATTCAATATAATATATCTCAGAATCTATACTTATTTAATAATAAAATATCTACTTATCACCTGATTTAAAATCAGGTCGCCACTTTTGGATAATTGGCAACCTTATTTTAAAATTAGGTCGCCAATTTTCAACATAATGACCAACGAAGGGTTCCTGCTTTAAATGAAAATTGGCGACCTGATTTAAAAATCAGGTCGCCAATGTTCAAAAATTGGCGACCTGATTAGAGATCAGGTCGCTAATTGTGGATAATGGACGACCTGTTTGTAATCAGGTCGCCAATTTTTGAAAATTGATGACTTGATTTCTCATCAAGTCGCCGATAGTCGAATATTAACAACCTGATTTGTCTTCAGGTCGCCAAGTTTTCACGCCAAATTTATATCATGGCGCCAACAAAAATTTCTCCAATATTTCCCTCTGGCGCCAAGTTATTTGGCAGATTTTAGACGTCTTGAAATAATATTAGAACGCCAAAAATCAATTTTAGAAGTCCTAAACAATAATTCAGGACGTTGAATACTCATTTTTCTTATATTTGTCATTTTTTACTACCTATTTCTCATTTAGGACGTTTTTTAGGGTAGTAATATCGCATTTATGTAGTAGTGGCTTGTGGGGACGGTAGACGAACCAGAGGACGAGGAAGGTGATGTCGACTAGAAGGAGGAAGATTGTAAAGGAAGATCAGGGGGTGTGTTTGGGCAAGTGAAATCCATGATCTTTGCCAGCGGCCATATGCAGTGTTTCTATCATCACATGCTAATTTCTCGTTGCCTACCAATCTAGCCTAGGAGGTTCCCTCCATTGTTGCCAAGATCTAAGAAGAAAGAAGGTTACCGGGATCTGGGAAGAAAGAAGGTCGCTAGATCTAGGAAGTCGCCTTTGTTCTCGTTGGGATATGAGAATAAAGAAGAGAGGCTTTGAGAGGCAGGGGAAGAGGGAAGGCATATGGGAAGAGGGTAGTGAAGGAAATTAACAAAATTTAGGTATTTCTAATTTTTTTTCATAATGTGGGGTTCACAAAAAATGTTGACAGTCATTTTTTGAATTTAACAAAAGTGTCATTGTTTTCCTCACTACTACAAAAAAACATATTTTACTTTCCTAAAAGACGTTCCTTTTTCATGAAAGGAAGTAAAAAATAAAGGCGATGACATTTTTGTAATTCTGTAGAAGATTTTGGCATCCCAATTTTAAAGGGACGCCAAAAGTATACTTTTAGTATTTCAATTTGGAAAAGAGACGCCAGAAGCACTACTTTAAGCGTCCCTTTTAGAATTGGGATGCCAAAAGTGACGCCTAAAGTTCCACTTCCACTTTAGGCGTCCCAATTCTAAATTGGAACTTTAGGCGTCCTAATTCTAAATTGGGACGCATAAAGATGAAAGTATCATCCTTTTTTATTTTACTTTTAACCCCTTTACCCAACTAAAAAAATGAGTTTGCACGCTCAATACTTAGATCTCTACCTTCGCTTTCTCTCTTTTTCCCTTTCTTTCAATCCTCCAAGTCGTTGTCGCTCACTCGCCATCCCAGCTTCTGTCGATCGCTCTCTGTCCCAACTAAACATCCCAGCTTCGGTTTCAGATCTGCAATGGCGAAAAGCAAACCTCGCGTTCGAAGTTGCCATCCTAGAGCCTTGTTGTCGCTCGCTTGCTTGCCATCCTAGCTTGTTGTCGCCCGATAAATATCCCAACTTTGGTTTCAGATTTGCCATGGCCAAAAGCAAACCTGTGTTCCAGGTCACCATCCTAGAGTCTTGACGTCGCTCGCTCGCTGTTTATGGTGATTCTAGTTCTTGTTATTTCTAACTCCTTCCATTTTTCCGGTTATTTCTTTGCTTCATTTGGTTTGATTTCTTATTTATGGTTATTCTAGTTCTTGTTTGATCACTGGCAATTTCCGGTTTGATTCAATTTCAGTTCCTTTGATTTCTTGTTCGATTGCTGGTTCTAAGGATCTAAGATTTTTTTTTTTTTTTTTTAAAAAAAAAAAAATACTTACGGCGTCCCTAAAAAAGGGGCGCTTTAAGTTTCTTACGAGTCTCTTACGGCGTCCCTTTTTTTAGGGATGTTGTATCCTTATTTTACTACGTCTATGGCATAGGCATCCCTCTATTTTCAGATGTTAAAAGCATTGTTTGTAGGAGTGCCTCTTTTTTAAAACTTTATGGTCATTTTGCCTCAAACAAAGGTTTACGGTGGTGGGTGAACTTTTGGTGGGTGAACTTTTGAAACAAGTCCATGGATAGTTTTGCCCTTCCTATAATCTATAATTAGGTTGATTCTATGTGACAAATTATTAGTTTAGCTAGGTGTTGTATAATGAGTGAGAGTCACATACATAAGGGAATTAGTGACTCTCCTCTTTCATATTCTTAGTTTAATATGAGTTATATAAATAATTGAAGTATATTACAAAATTAAATAAATTACTTAATTATAAAACTATAGTCTAATCTTCCTAAAATGTTCCTACATAACATTAGATAGATATTACTAATTTAAGTAAATTAGTTTGAAAAAATGGTAAATATTAGAGATAAAATGAGTAAATGTCTTATATTTAGAATCAACACCAACCTCCTAACTAGCTTATATAATTATTAGAATGTATGACATCTTACTGCCCATCTGGGAAGATTAGCCAAAAGAATGTATGACATTTTAAGTTAAAATTTTATTATTTACATTGCGCTTATATTTAGTCTTCTTCTTCTTTTTTTGCCATCATACTTATATTTCCTCAAATAAATAGAATAATTACAAAAAAAGTACACACAGAAGTCTTTATGGGTAGGGGTTATTATTTTAAAATAAAATTAGCCTATAATGATTTTTCTCATATTTTTTATATTATTATATTCATGTCTTCAGACCCTTCAAATTTTTCTTAATTAGCTATCAATATATAATATTAAATTTATATCCCACAACTAAGTTATTTCGGAATTGGATTCCCTGCCTATCCTTTGGACAGGCAGAAGGAGCTTTTCCCTTTGGACCATCCAGATCTAATCTGGACGGTCCAGATCTGATTTTTTTTTTTACTTTCTATTTTTTTTAAAAAAATTATTTTAATAGTATTTAATCTAAAATAAAGACAATCTCTCAACTAACATTTTTTCAAAAAAATGTTTTTTTATTCATAAAATAGCGAGTTAAAAAAATAAAATATTGATCATTCAGATGGTAGAAAGTTTCTTGGTCTTTTATCCAAAAAATAGGCACCAAAACCAGATCCAAGTTATTTCAAAGTATGCAACGCATCAAATTTTGCATATTTGTTTCATTTCTCATTATACCGACTTATTACACAAAACATAAAAACTAAAATTACATCAAAAAGAAAATAAAAAATCTAACAATTTTATGCCTTAATAATTAAAATTTGATATATAGCTTCAACTACTTGTCTCTTAAATTCATGGCAAACACAGAAAGAGTCCTTGAGGATGACCCATCTTCCATTAGTGCATTAGCAGCAGCATCTTTCAAAATTTTAATTCTCACCCGAATTTCATTACTTTCTTCATCATCCATCAAACTCTTCACAACTTTTGCTACCTCTTCTCTATCCACTATCCCATTATTATTCTCATTCAACTTTGGCCTTAAAGCCACCTTCAAACCATCATTTAGCAAAACGGCATTCATTCTCTGCTCTGCGAAAAGTGGCCACGTTATAAACGGAACTCCATGAACAATACCCTCAAGCGTTGAGCTCCAACCACAGTGACTCAGAAACCCACCAACCGAACTGTGTTTAAGGATGGGAATTTGTGGGGCCCATGAAGGAACAACCAAACCTCGTTCTTTAGTTCTCTCCAAAAACCCTTCTGGTAAAAAACCCAGAGGATTATTCTCATTTAAGGTATTAACAAGATAAGCAGCAGTAGAAACTTTACTTGGAGCTCTAACAACCCATAAGAATCTTACTTCACTTCGTTCCAATCCATGAGCCAGTTCATTGAGCTGATCTTGAGATAGGGTCCCACCACTCCCAAATGAAACATATAGAACAGATTTTTCTGGTTGTTTGTTCAACCATGTTAAACAATAATCTGGGTGATCAAACCCGTTTGTCCCGTTACTTGACCCGCTTTGTATGACGGGTCCAACTAGATAAACCTGAGGCTTCTTCTTCTTCTTCCCTTGGATTTCTTCTTCATGTATGGCTCTAACTGTGTCTGGTTCCAATTCTTGGAAGCTGTTGATGAGAACTCCATCTGCAAGACGAAGTTTTCTGGCTCGTTCAAGAAATTGCGTGTAGCCTAAACTTGATCGATCCTGAAATGGAGTTGGGAGATCTTTGCCATGAATTGGAACACAACCTGGGAAATTTAAGGGTTCCTTTAGGTCTCTGAACTCTGAAGAAACTGTCTCATCCAAATTTAATGAATAATAATAGAGTGAAAAGATCATAGCAGCGTTGGGGAGGTAAATGTAAGAGAAGATGTTGAGATCTGAAGCAAAATCTAGTGCTTCCAAGGAAAAGCCATCAACAACCAAAGCTGCAAGGCCATTTTTGGATTTGATGGACTTCAATTCATTGTGAATATATGGAAGTGATAGAGTCACAGTGAGTTGAACTTGGACTCCTGGAATAACATCTTGAGGTAGTTCTTGTTTGGGGATTGGTGGGAGAAAAATGGAGTCTATGTTTGAAGGAAGGGTTTGAAGGTAGGCTATGGAGGAACTTGGGGGAGATTCAAGTGTGGTAATGATGCAGGTGACATGAAAATCTGGATGTAGGCGAACAAGTCGCTTTGAGAATTCAAGAATCGGAACAAGATGGCTGAAACCAGGGCTGGCTACGACCGCGATTCTAGTTACTTTCTCCATTGATACTTTGCTTAAGTGTATCTAAATCTTCTTTCACAACAACGATTTGTATATGTAGTGTAGAGAAGCATGCAAGCAAGTGGGATTATGATATTGGGTCAAAAACTTGGCGCTAACAGAAGATGGCAACGTTTGTAGGTATTTGACTTTTATGGCAAAGAAACAAAGTACTCTTTTATCTGCATACTTTTCTATTTTCAAACTACTTGGGGTTCAAGGAAGCTAATTTTTATACAAGTTAAAACGACTTTTGGATCACATATTCAATCTTTTGGAAATTTGAATACGGACCAATAATTTTAAATTTGTAGAAGATAAGAAAATAATGATAGGAAACATTAAGGGTCCGACTTGATCCCCTTTTTAATTAATCCATTGGTCCGATGTTGTTAATATAAGATCTCCTTTGTAGTATAAATTGTATTACAAATGAGATCTTATATTAAGGACTTGAGTTTGTACATTCACATCCAAGATATGTAATTTTCTTCCTTTCTTTTTCATATTGTTTTACATATGAAAGTTTAACCCTTGGAATGAAAGATAACCAGTACCCTTATCTGCATACTTTTCTATTTTCAAACAACTTGAGGTTCAAGGCAGCTAATTTTTCCACAAGTTAAAATACTTATGGATCGCATCTTCAATCTATGGAAATTTGAATACGGACCAATAATTTGAAATTTGTAGGAGAAGACAAGAAAGTCATGATAGGAAACATTAAGGTTAGCTAGCCGGGTAGGACTCGCATATATGTTTACCTTTGTTTTTGAATTAATCCACGGGTATCTGTTTCTAGCAACCTGACTAGTCGGGCAGGCTCGGACATGAGACTATTAATTAAGTGAAACAACCTTTTACCATTTGATTCAAGCATTTGGTGGTGTTTTTCTATTTTCAGAATAGGATTTTGTTATGGAAAATAAATAAAAAGAAAATATGTTTGAAAATCTTTTTTTGGTTTTGTACTCTGAAACATTAAAAAAATTAAAAGTTTTTTGAAAAAGAAACCGGAAGAGCAGGCAAAAATACTCGTAAGCTTTTACTTAAAATATACCAAACACCATGTTATTATTCAAAGTTACAAAACTAGCTATAAACTTTTAAAATGAGAGAAAAAATATTAAAACGTTAAAATTACCCAAGGGCCATTATTTTTTTATGGTTGGCCCAAACTATTGTTATGTAAAATTAATGGTTGTGATATTTTTACTGTCAGTTTCATAGTTTATGGGTAGTTTCGCCTTTTCGAAAAGTATATGATCTTCGACATATTTTGAGTAAAATATTATTGGTATTTTTGCATATTTACACACACACACAAAAACCCAAACAATTTTTTTTTTTTTTTTTTTTAATGTTTTGTTACTTTTTATTCTGCAAAATTAGAGAAGAGTCAAATAACAATGTACTAATCAAGAAAATCATTCTTTCGTGCTTCATTTCATTATTTTATATGTTTTTTTTAGAAATAATGATTCAATCATTTTTTTCCTTTCAAAAATTATTCTAAAAATTACTCTATAAAATTGTTTTATGGACATTAAAACAGAGAATAGAGTCAAAAAAACCCTAAAATTATGTGTTCTCAAAATATGGCTTTAATATAATGTTGGCAATATTATTTATTATATTCTCCTGGAATTTTTATGTTGTAACAAAGGAAAATGAATACTATATTTGATCCTTCATATAAAACCTATTTTTCGATTCATTTTTTCATTAAAGTGAGTCTTATACTAGACATTGGAAGGAGTTGCATGAGAGCTACCTTTAAGTAGAAGGTCGCGGGTTTGATCTCACTTGTGATCTCTATAGTGCCTACCCTTTAATTTAAAAATAAAATAAAATAAAAATAGAGGGAGTATATACTAACAATTGTTAGTCTTAGTGGAAGGGACTATGACAGTTAAACTTTATGATTGAGTTTGATTTAGGGTAAAGAGATATTTTCCTCCGGAAGTTGATAAGGTGGGACAATTTTGTTGGGATTCATACACGCGGCGGAAGGAATTTTTTAAATAAAATTACGAATCCCATAGGAGGATCTATCAACGGCGTTTAAATCGAATTAGTCAAAACCGTACCTTTCTCTCTTACGCTTGTGCGTCTTGTTCGATCAACAGGAGCCGATTGAGCGAATCCACTCCCTCTACTGGTATCCACACCAAACAGAACTCCAACACCGATGTCAGCGGGCTAGTGCATTCAACGTCTTACGTCTCTTTTCTTTCTCTAGGGTTTCTCTTTCGCGGCTCGTCTAATTTTAATATGACTTGATCATTATCTTATAGGGTTTCTAAAACCCTAAAAGGTCGTATTAAAATATTTAAAAGTAATCTTAATTAATCTTGAAATTCGAATTTGGATTAAAATAATATTAATTAAATCTGTTCAACAGATCTAATTTAATCTATTTATTTTAATCCTTAAAAGCATGCTGATTTAATTTATCTTTATAAATTAAATCGAGATATGAGATCTATCTATTTAATTAAATCTGAGATACAATATCTCAATTCAAATTAAATATGAGATACGATATCTCTATTTGTTTTAGTTATTTAATTTATCAAATAAATTAAATACTATATAATAATATTATTATCTATATAAATAATAATATTATTATTATTTTCAAAATTACATTATATATATATATATATTCATCCTAGATTAAATGTTGTATTCATTAAATCTAGACATATCTAAGATTCAATGAATCTGGACATTATTGCTCGTGTGTGGGCTATTCTTGTGTGCGACCTTACAGGCCCACATGAGATTAGCAACGGGCCAATACTGTACCAGCCCACAAGTCGCAAGCGCCCTCTAGCAAAACATTGCAACTACCCAATTCATATGAGGATCGATGATACGATACAACCTATCATACAACCATGCCACGTCCCTTTTGTCACGCGATAATTTGGTCAAAGATGAAGCATGGATTGTGTCATCCTCCTGTTCTTGACCATTACTTTCTCGATTCTTGAGTAGTCTAACAATTGAAACGAAAACTCTTTTCCATCGTAGTATGACCATATATTTCTCAGACTCACTCATCGAGGGGTGCAGTAATATCTTTCTACAAATGTGAGGGACAAATCTCATCTTGACCATTCACATTCCTCAGTATGAAAACCATTAATTTCGATCGAAGCCTTTATCATCACCCAGTCAAATGTGACTTTTGACTAGGTCAAAAATCAGCAACTCTCATGTAGGAATCCATGATGATCTCAAGTCAAAGAACATTGTGACGTGGTTATACATGAGATAAGCTTATGACTTAATCCATGCAGCTCTCTCACAGTGGGTCGGTCCAGCACCTTGTACTCTTACAAGTGCCTAAGACTTTGATTTGTATCTCCATACCTCATCAAAGTCATACCGGTCTTATTTCATCTTTTCTCCCGCATAAATGATTGACCAGGGACATTTAGGACAATCTTTATGATATGTTCAATGATACAGTCATCATAATAAACATGCAAACAATATGATAATTAAATGGAGAAATACTTTAAATAACAATAACATTTAAAGTACAATGATTTTCCCCTAAGGCATAATTTTCAACAAATTTTGCCCAAAATGTTTGATAACTCTCCATCTTTTGTGTATTTAAAGTATATTTTTGAAAATATTTGAAGAGTTATCTAGACAAATTGAGATATTTCTATTAGATTATATTATGATAAGATCAAATCAAATTGGTATATCATTTGTGGGATTTTTTTTTTGGAAATCATAGTTTTCAAATAAAAATAGAAATAGTTTAATTAAGGATAAAAAATAATATTTGAAAATTTATATTAAAAAAAAAGTGGTAAATTTCTGTTTATTATTGTTGTTATTGCTTTTTCATTTCATTTTCATTTGTTTTCCCCTATTGTTCCATCTAGTTATGCGCTTGAGAAAAGGGAAAATTTTGAATGGAATGGAAGGAACATTAATCCTAGTTAGCTGTTTATATGTTTTATATTTTTATTTTTCTTAAAAAAGGAATCTTTTAATTAAGATTTCATAAAAAATAAAAAAGTGAAACTTTTGAAATCTTTTAATTTTATTAATATGTATGCTAATATTTAGGAGATGCCTAATCATCTCATGAATTGTTGTATTTTAATTGGTGAGCCCACAAATAACTTTAATTGGTGAGCCCACAAAATGACTTGGTAAACAAAGTTCATATAAGAGTATTTCGTTCAAAAAGAGAAGGCAGCCACCAGAATATTCTGGACCATATTCTTGCGCGGCTGAAAGGGAGGAAGCAAGACCCAGAAAGAGAAGAAGAGAGAACGATAATCAAGCAAGGGAACACAATCAGAATGAAGACGGAAGGAACTGTGTTTTGTTGTCCCTATCTTCTGATTTTATTCTTCTTTGAGCCGAGGGGTCTGGAGCAAAGAGAAAAAGGGCGATTATCATCTTCATCGCAGAGTAGCGCTGTCATTCAAGCTGAGGAGGAGAGTCTGGTTCTTCATCTTCACTTGAGAAACACGATTGCGACTGGTAGGACCCTAACTCTGTTCCTGCCTCTGTTTTCTTCCCTTCCTCTGACTTTTCTCTTATATTTTGATGTTATGTTTTGTTCATATTTGTCAAAATATGAGAGAATGATTCTGTAACTCCCAAAAAAATAAGGGGTGACTGGGGCAGGATGTGAGACCGTTGAGCCTATAATATTTGAAAACAATAATCTATATTGCAAAAATATATATATATATATATATTGAATAGAATATACAATTCATAATTATATTTTCCTCCACATAAATCGTATGTTTACTGTAGGAATTTTGGTAGAGTCTCCACTGTAAATGGGACCTCCCAAATTTTGTGTCATTATATTACCACAATATTCAACAACAATTTAAACAAAGGAGCTCCGCTCCGTACTAATAGACATATATAACATACAATAAAGGCAAGGATTCTAACTATAGTTTACGTGGAGCTCCTAGAATAAGATTTACAAAAATATAATACATAAGTTTAAGTTTTACATTGAATGAAGGATTGTTTAGAAAATCACTTCAACTCCAATTCGGCATAAAAACCCCTCAATGATAAGCAGGTGAACGTATTCGGCTACACTATATGAGATCAAAATATTTTCCGATAAATTACGTCTCATTAATGAAAATAACTAAACTAATAAAAGAAAGGATGAAAGTCTATAATCAAGAAATAAAAATTAATTTTAACTTACAAGTACGAGATCAAGGGTTTATAACCAGGATTATTAATCAATATAACTAAAGCTGTATAAAAGATCACTAAACAAATATGGACACACGATTCATGTAATATCTTGAATTTTGGACCCTGAAAATTGAGAATAAGCCTAAAATTGGGTAGACGACTAAGCCCGGTTCGGGAAGAGTCCCAAGAATGACGAGAAATAGGAAGCCTCTCAGGGACTAAGTAACTTGGCTATGCAGATCAGTGGACCTAATGTGTATAAACCGTGAAATTAAAGTGCCAATGAGAAATGGGCAAAGAAGACCCATACGGCACAAATTCGGTTGGAAAAGATGCCCCCTAACTATGTCCTTAGGTGTAGGACAATTAGTTGAGTGAAAATATTCCAGTATAAGTAAGTATACAGCATTTTCAGGGCAGTCAGGGATGCCCTACGTTTTTGAAGATTAGGAGTCCGTGTAATAACTGCTGGAGTACATGTGTCACTACGGGATTGAAAAGCAAAAAGTAAGTAATGATTACAGGGGTAGAAAAGTCAATTCCTTACCCCTTAAGCATTGAATTTCATCCACCCAGGAGAGAGAATGAAAAGTCAGATGATTTTATCCACACTCAAGCCCAAACACAAAAAGCGGGTCCCACCAGATGTCAACTGGTAGAGAAGGGACCGATAGAGACCGGTTATGGACTTCTTTTGGACTGAATGAGACAAATGTGGAGCCATATTAGAAATTAAAAAGGCGCCACATATGTATGTCCAATCAAGGAGAATATCGGAAAAGTTGAAGAAAAGACGAGAAAAAACATCCAGGGGACCAGCGGGGCCCGGTGGGGACCGGTTGATCAGAAACTAGACCGATAAAGTAAGAAAAAGGAGTTAATTATAAGGGATCAGATTTGTGGGCCCCATTAGGTGCCACATGACCCCCTCTAATTATTAAAGTACTTACTTGGAAAGAAAGAAAGAGAAATCAGTGTAAAAGTCAAGCTGCGGGTCCCACGTTCAAAGAAAAAGGGCAAAATGGGAATAAATGAGTAAAAATTAATTGGACCAGGTTTGTGGGCCCAAAATGGTGTGCCATATGTCCTTTTGGACAGGTCCAAGCACATGGGGAAAAGTTGGTAATTATTAGTAAGTTCTGGGCCACAAATGTAATTTACGAAAGTTTCGGGCCAAAACTGGTAATTTGCCCCAAAAGCATATAAAGATCAGCACTTTTTGGTGGGGGCAGCGCCACTTGTCATCTGCCTAGACACCTCTGGAATTCTCTGGAAAAACTTGGGGAAGAAGTCAAAAAGTCAGATCCAACTGGACAAGAATTAACTACAGTTATTCTGGAACTGATCAGTTACTTCTATTTTTATTAAAACACATGCTCTCTCTCTCCTACACCATGAAGCACGAAATTTTGCAGAGGAAGAGAGAGGAGCTCAGCCATGTCCCATAGCCAAATCAAGGTTCAAGGTTCAAGGTTCATAGATCATCAACCGAACTTCCGATTCAGGTAAACACCGAAAACCCGCACCTTTGGAACTCAAACTTGTGATTTTCGTCCAACTGGTTGGGGCTTGGTGTTGGGGTCTGATTTTAGAGTTTTTAATGGTCTCAAAGTGTTTAAAACATGATTTTGTATGGGGTTAATCTATGGATTAAGTTTCCGAACTCAAAAACACCGAAAAACCCCTAAGAACAAGGTTGTTGTTGATTCTGGAATTCCTGGCAGTGATGCTTCAACCCGACCTTAAAAATAGTAAATGAACTTTTTTTAATCTGAGATTTTTATGGTAGATATTAAACATCCATGGATTCATCTTGATATATATGTTTGTGTCTTTTGAATTTTCCTACTAAGATATAAAAATTTGTGAAGTCAGAACAGGGTGCAACAGAGCGAAATCTGACCAAGGTGTATAAAATAAGCACCACGCCAAATTATGAGTGCTTTCTGGTTGTGGGAATATTTTTCCTCAACAATATACATTTTAATGGTTCCAATGGCGTTGGTTTCATGTAAAAATAATTTTTTTGGAATTTATTAAAAATCCCAGAAGTTGGGCCAGAAACACTGGATTCTTGGAAAAATCTGTATGGGCTCGGTTTTTGACAAAATAATGTAGGTATTTTTGTAATTACTAAGAATGGTATATTTTGATGTATTTTGGTCAGGGGTATTTTTGGAAAAATCACCGGGCCTAAAATATTAAGAGCAGTATCCACCATACCAGGTAGTAACCGCTTTACTCAGATATCTTTATGTGTTTTGTTGTATGTTTGTATTTGCCATGTGTGTTTTTGTATGTGTTGCCAAATATGCATACAGAGTTATGTAATTCCTAGCGCTAAGGATGATTGGTCCGAGGCCGGCCTTGGTTGGCGGCTGTACGGGTCGATAGGTCCGGGGCTGTCCTGGTGTAGGCAGCTTTACAGGTCGTGACTCCGGTAAGTCCGAGGCTTGCCTTGGTAAGGCAGCCTGACGGCACGTGGTAGTCGTTAGTGTGTATGTTTCTGAATGCATATGTGGTATGTATTTAGCATGTTATCTGTATTATTATCTGGCATGGTAACTTACATACTCCTTACACATTTTGTATTTGAGTATTGACGGTTACTCTAGGGGCCATTATTGGACTCCAGAAGTTTCTATAGCTGCAGGGGAGTGTGCCTGATCCAGAAGACCCTTTTTGAGAGGTAAAGCCTGGAAGTGCAGTGAAGAGTAGGGAATGCCCTATTGTATTTTTGTATCTATTTTGGATAATTGTAATTATTTTTGGTATTTTATGTTGGATAACTGTACCCTTAACCCTTCGGGGACTTTTACTTTCGGTTTATTTTACTTTTACCAGTATAGTAGATAGTCCAAACCGATTAAATGCTATGTTGCGCTAACTCTGATGCATGTTAAGTGGACATAATAATGAAGGAAATGTAATTAATAAAAGGAATCCCTCTAACCCGCCACCCAAAAGGGTGAGGCCGGTAGGGGTGTAACATTTCACGAGGATAACGAACTAAACATAGCTTAAGGCTATGAACAACAGCATGGATATATAGTCCATGAGAGTAAGTAACCAAGCAAGTGTAGTACAAGGCCACGAAACAAGTGTGAGAATGAATCCCACAAATATCAAGCGTGAGTACTGTGCTCACGAATGTCAAGCGGGCTCAAGCTTCACCATGGCGTGCCAAGCACTAAAAATACTATTGTTAGTAACTTGTCAGTATTCTGTATTCAATAATCTTAAAAACGTTTTCAAGCATACATGGGGTCAATTTACCATCAACAAACAAAGAGATTTTCTTCTAACAATAAAAACTCAAAATATTTCACAACAAATGACCCTAGCATGAAGTTTGCAAAATCTTAATGAATTTCCTTCAAATTTCATGGATCAATGAACAAGAGTCATTTTCAAATCATCTCAGCTTGAAAGCTTACAAAGCATATCTCAATTTTTTTTTTGTCATTTCCATGTATGACCACGAACTGATACTATGAACCAATTGAAAAAGAATAAATATCAATACATAATTGAAATCCTTAATTTTATTCATTTCAATATCAATAAGAAAATGAAATAAGTCCTTGATGACATCATACTCAAAAAATGTTGTAATTATATAAAAATATAACAAGTAGTAAAATTATTATCTACGAAAATTTTAATGAGGCTCTATACTCACATAATGACTCTCAAGTGATTCAATTTGCCATTTTAAGTAGACTCGAAGAAAATTTCCCTTATAGCTACCTAATTATCCAAAAGAAAGAACCTCTCTTAAATTTAATTCAGAATTTTCCCTTTCCAATTTTAATTCCAAATTTCCTTAATCTACGACCTTTTCTTTGTAAATGTGCTCCGACGAGAAATTTCTCATAGCATAATAAGCAACAATGGTAAGACCAAAGCAATGCGAACCATTCAAACTTGACTTACTCATACACCAAGCATACACCAAGGTTATTGTCCACTTAAAAACCAACATACACTACTACAAAAATTCGATATTACTACCCTAAAAAATGTCCTAAGTAAGAAATAGGTAGTAAAAAATGACAAATATAAGAAAAATGAGTGTTCAACGTCCTGAATTATTGTTTAGGACTTCTAAAATTGATTTTTGGCGTTCTAATGTTTTTTAGGGACGTCTAAAATCTGCCAAATAATTTGGCGACGAGAGGAAATATTGGAGAATTTTTTGTTGGCGCCATGATATAAATTTGGCGTAAAAATTGGTGAAAATTGGCGACCTGATTATATATCAGGTCGCCAATTGTCAAAAATTGACGACCTGATTGAATATCAGGTCGCCAATTATCCAAACATGGCGACCTGATTGGCGACCTGATTATATATCAGGTCGCCAATTGTCAAAAATTGACGACCTGATTGAATATCAGTCGCCAATTATCTAACGTGGCGACGATTTTAAATCGTCGCCAATAGTTGAAAATTGGCGACGATTTCTAATCGAGTTGCCACTTATACAAAATTGGCGACTGATTTTTAATCAGTCGCCAATTTTCATTTCAAAACCCAAAAGCCGCGATAAACCCTATGTTTGTTTGTGTTAAAAAGAAACCTATCATTCGTATTTCCCTCTGGCGGCCACCTTGTGTCTCCTCCGTCTTCCCTCGTTTCGGCGTGTCCACCATCTTTGTAATACCCGGATTTTAGCAAACTGGAATTTACGAGATAAAGGAAAATTAATGAATATTTTAATGAAGTAAATTCATGAGATAAAACTGTTATAGAAAATTGTTATAATTATAGAGTAAATTGTCAAAAAAGTTACGAGAGAAATCGGATGAAAATGGAATGACTAAAAATGCAATGATAGTGATAAAAGCGTCTAAAAACATTATGATAAATGCGAAAGATCATGAAAAATTATGAGAAAATTATGGGAATATTTTCTCTAATTATGAGAATTTAATAGATTATTTCAGAGGAAATAACCTGAAGAAAAGTTTAAAAAGCATTTCGGAACCATAAAGTAACGATGGGGTAAACATTTTTAATATTTTACATAGGATATAAAATGACAATATCAGTATAGAAGTTTGTAAGATAACAATATACTGTAAATTAGTAAAGATAAATATATGAAGAAACCTGATCCTAAAAAGATCATTAAACAAAGAAATTAGGCACGATTAAGCCTTAACGAAGGCGGGGGTAAAACGAGAATTTTTGGTAAAAAATATTATATTTTTAAAAATGGAAAAAATTATGAAAAAATAATTAAAAACTGAATTTTAAAATTAAGGGGTCGAAATTCTTAATATTTTTAATTAAAAAGAATTGTTTAAATAATTAAAATGATAATTAGAATAAAATAATAATATAATGCGGTGAGTAAAACTTATAGGCGAGGCCAGAAGGAAAAGTCGAAATAAATTACACAGGTAAACTAGAGGTAAAAGTCTTTCCATACTGATCAAATTAAGTACAAGTGAAATTCTACGAAGAAAGAATTTACCAGGACGTCGATTCCGCAACCGAAAACCCAAATTCCTAATAAGACGAAAAGCTGATCAGATAGAGTAGAGCCAGATAGGCAAAGTGAGAACCTATAGAAACAATTGCGTGTTTTCAAACACGGTATTAAGTTAGGCAACAACTGCACATTTTACGATTCAGGCGAATTATTGTCGGAAGTTGGTTCTATCAAGCGATTTACAGAATCGGACGCGTTTGTCCGAATATCTTCCGACGTCGGAAAATACCTGGATATGATCAAAAAGAGGATCAAAATAGATAATATGAAGGAGGATGAAAAGATCTCCAAAGTTACATGCCCGAATTTTTGAGTTTTCGCGAAATCGCGCGAAACGGACACCGTCGGGTAGCTTTATCGGGCGGAGGCCATAAAGCAAGAGCCATCATGGATGACAACTCACCCATTGACTTTAGGGCTCTTAGATTTCGATCTTGACCATGGATGGCCAAGAGTGTTTTGTCCTCAAAATGCGATCCAACGGCGGAATCCGATCGAAGACTTTTGTGGAAATTCCCACCTTGTCCCTATTTTTCCCTATAAATAGCAAGCTCTCTTGCTCTCATTCTTCACACAAAATCCGAATCCTAGAGAGAGGTTCTAGAGAGAGAAGCTCTGGAAAAAATTCTGCCTTAGCTCCGAGTAAGTTCTTCTGTCCTTAGTTTTTAGTTTCCGTAGTTCTTTCGGTAGTTATAGTAAGCTGTTGTTTTGATCTAGGAAGTTTTGAGAATATATTCCTATGCTTGTTTTTAAGCCTCATTGCATTGAAAGATGTCTGACGAGGTAAAAACATAGTGAGGATAATTTTGAAATGGAATAAGGTCAAAGTAACGAAGTTCTGGCAAAATTCCGCCAAATTAGGGGTAGAAGGGCAAAATGGTAATTTTTACCTAAAATGCCAGTTATGATTTCAAATCACTAATGAAAGTGATATTACTCGATAGGGCATCGAAACTCGATTTGCTGCCGTTCGTTGCCCGACGTGCCATTGTCGAACATTTCACGTTTTTCCGTAAAAGTACGTTTTTCCGCCAGAAGTACCTAACGTCGTCAACGAAGGTACGGACGCGTACTGTAACACTAATCTTGTACTTCTTAAATGCATATATGTGATAGATACGTTCGTAGACCGATATACAGACAGGTTTTACACGGGTTATAGTCATGATAACGCCGTATGTTTTTCTAGCGGCGAGAACACGAGTGGTATCGTGGCGGTGAATAGTGCAAGTTTGTTATTGTTGTTTTACATTGTGGGGATTTACATACTTTGCGTAATGCTTATGTTTTGTCGGCATAATGATCATGCATCTCTTTGTATGCTTATGTAGTGATATCTTGTTGTATTGTCTAGAATATACGTTATCCGTATATTTTGTATTGTTTGGGTTTGAGATTAACCGTTACACGAGATTCAATGCGGTGAATTGAATCTCGGCTATAGCTTCAGGATCCGGAGGAATACGGATCGAAGATCGAGGCGTGACGCGGTAGACGTGCGGCCCGAGAGACTTATCTATCTTTACCGCTTTCGGTTATTCACTTTCAAAATCTAGGATTAATGTAATCATTACAATGTTACACTGTAGTTGATGTTTGTTATGAATCAGTTACTCTTTCGCTCCAATGCTCTACTCTGATTACTCTGCTTGAAATATTTGGAAACGTTTTTTAAAAAAAAAATATTCCGCCGTTTTCAAATGGGATGTTACACCCACCTTCTCCGACGATCTCTAAAGGTACGAGCCCTTGCTTTCATTGTTCGTTAGTGTTCGATCGTTATTGTTAAAAAAACAACCCTTCACGCGTTCGTCATTTCCCTCTGACGGCACCCTGTCATTTTTCCCCTTTTCGCAGTCGTCTCCTCCGTCGCCACCACCGCGTCTCCTCCGTCTTCCCTCTTCGCGGTGCCGACACCCCTTTGAGTGTTTCTTCTCCCTCCTTCTTTTATGCGGTTTAAACTGACGGCTGTATGGTTTGAAACTTTGAATCGACTTCTTCTTCCTCCTTGACGGTTTTATGGTTTTATGCTTTGTCTTGGCCTCCCCTCCCCGAAATATATTCGCAAAAACAGTTCATGAAGCACCACGAATCCCTCCCTGTTTCCCTGTTTTTAATTGAAATATGATTGTGTTTTCTTGTTTTTAATATGATTTTGTCGTTGCCTTGCCTTGGCGTGATTTTGTTTGTTGCCTTGTCTTGGACTCTTGGCTATTCATGAATCAACGAGAATATAATGGACTCTTGAATCTACGTTTCCCGTTTTTAATGGAAATATGATTGTGTTTTTAATATGATTTTGTGTTTAATATGATTGATAGAATATAATGGAGTCCAACCCAAATCAAAGCGGTAGTTCAATAAACTTAGAGACCAACTCACGAAATGTGGACACTCAAACTAACAAACCATTGTGAAGATATGTGACTAGAGTTGATGATGGAAACGTATAGTTTAATTATGCAAATGATTTTTCTTTTATTATATTTTGTTAATGTGAAATACACTCTTTATATTAAAAATATTATTTAATACTAAGACGTGTCGAAATATTAGTATTTTTGAAGTAACGTGTCGGCGTCACGTATCGGTAACGTGTCGAAAACGCCGTGTCAGTGTCGGTGCTACATAGGTTTCTGTTACTAGGTGTTGGGAATAGGCATTTTGGATTTTTCTTGTTTTGATTTTGGTTTTTAATAATGTGTCTACATTGTTGCATGCATTATTTTGATTTTTTTTTAAAAAAATGAACAATTTTGAGAGAAATAAAAGAACTTTTTCTTGTGCAAGTTGCTAGTTTGAGGTGATGCTATGTTATTGATATGCCTAGGCTTGAAAAGACTTGATCTTACTTTGATGATGCTAGTTAAGTGGTAATTAGCTTAGATTGGATGGAATTTGATGATGATACTATGCTTGGTACCTACATTTGTGCCTTCATGCCGTGACGTTCATTTCTAGTGTGGAGCTCCTACTTTAATTCTTGCTCTATGGTAGGCGGTGAGCAAGTGAATTGAGTGAAAAAGAACCCCTATGTAGGTGAGCTGAGTGATACACTTTATATCCTATGTATGTCTTTCTTGCTTGGACCCCCTGTCCAGGGGCCCCGTCCCCGAACCCCGACTCCCCCCGACCCCCCGTCCTTTTTATAGTTAGTAAGTTTTGTTGAATTAAGCTGAAATTGGTTGTTATTGAAATTTTGGGATGTCTTACTTTTAAGGGGAAATCTGCCGAAATTTCCTTAAAAAGAAAGCATGTCATTCTTGAAATTGACATGAACTTGACCGTTGTTGTTGGAAATGTCGTAGGTGGTAATAAAATGGGTCATAGTTGGATGAATGCGTTGAGAACCGGTGAAGAATATGAGAATGGGGTGGAAGAGTTTATTGAATTTGCTAGAAGGAATGTGGCCACAAAAAATGGGATGTATTATTGTCCATGTGTTAATTGTTTAAATGGGAGTCGAAGGGTTATTCTTGATATAAGGGACCACCTACTTTGTGATGGAATACACCTTCGATACACAACGTTGATATGGCATGGTGAGGAAGTAAGTACCGGTGCGTCCCACGCAAATGAAGTTGAGGTAGATGATGATGATGGAATGGAGAAAATGATTAATGATGTTGAGCGCAGAATCTTTACGCACAATCGGGTGAATATGAAAGCGTGCGGAATGATGCAGAGACACCTTTGTTCCCTGGGTGTACTAAGTATACATGGTTGACTGCGACCTTACATTTGGTCAACTTAAAGGCAACTTGTGGGTGGACCGATAGCAGTTTCACGTCGCTGCTTGAATTGTTGTGTGATATGTTGCCAGATGATAATGTACTTCCAAATCGTATGTATGAGGCCAAGAAAATCTTGTCTACGATGGGTATGGAGTATAAAAAGATACACGGTTGCCCTAATGATCGCATATTGTACGAAAACGAGTACGAAGGCCTCGTAATTGTCCGAAGTGTAAAACTTCACGATACAAAGTGAAGAAAGTTAGTGTTTCTGGAGAGCAGACAACAAAAAGGCAACCTTTGAAGGCATTGTGGTATCTTCCAATAATTCCACGGTTTAAGAGTCTGTTTACTAGTGAAGCAACGGCGAAGAAGTTGAGATGGCATTCTGATGAGAGAATATCCGATGGAAAATATCTTCGGCACCGGTACGACTCTCCGCAATGGAAGAAAATAGACGAAATGTTCCCTCAATTTGGCGGTGAGCCAAGAAACCTTCGGCTAGGGCTTTGTACGAGATGGCTTCAATCCGTATCGAACTCTTAGCAGCACCCATAGTGCATGGCCGGTTCTCCTTGTAATATACAACTTACCTCCCGGCTATGTATGAAACGCAAGTATGTGATGCTTTCTATGATGATTTCGGACCAAAACAACCCGGGAACAATATCGATGTGTACTTGGCGCCTTTGGTTGAGGATTTGAAGAAGTTGTGGGAGGAAGGCGTAGATGTGTTTGATGCATATAAGAAGGAGCACTTCAAGTTGCGCGCAATGATTTTTACCACGATAAACGACTTTCCTGCATACGGAAATTTGTCAAGGTACAGTGTGAAGGGGCATAAAGCATGTCCAATATGTGAAGCAGACACAAACTTCCATCAACTAAAGCACGGAAAAAGATGGTCTACCTCGGTCACAGGAGGTTTCTTCATCGGTTCCACCCATATCGTAAGTTAAGAAAGCGTTTTAACGGCTTACCGGAGCAGAGCACGGCTCCAAAGGCATTAACTGGAGAGGACGTTTATAGTCGGGTGAAACATATCAATGTCATATTGGGTAAACAGCAAAGGAAGACGAGTGAGAAGAATATATGGAAGAAGAGATCAATTTTCTTTGATCTTCCATATTGGCGTAGTCTTGATGTGAGACACGATCTTGATGTGATGCATGTGGAGAAAAACGTTTGTGATAGCCTTGTCGGTACTCTTTTGCACATACCGGGGAAGACTAAGGATGGAATTAGTGCGAGACTAGATCTGGTTGATATGGGAATAAGAGAACGGTTACATCCACGAGTAATGGAAGATGGTAAGAGGGCATACATGGAGCAAAGCAACTCATACACTATCAAAAGCGGAGAAGAAAAGTTTGTGTGGATGTCTACATGACATTAAGGTGCCACAAGGATATTCTTCTAATTTGAGAAAGTGTGTCTCAATGAACGATTTGAAGTTAGTGGGAATGAAGTACCATGATTATCATGTGTTGATGCAACAACTACTACCAATAGCTATAAGATGCATTATGAAAGATGAAGTTCGATCCACTATAACAAGATTGAGTATTTTCTTCAATGCTATCTGCAACAAAGTCATTGACATTGAAAAGTTGGATGAATTGGAGAATGAGGGTTATATTATTTTGTCCCAACTAGAGATGCATTTCCCCGCTTTTTTATATCATGGTGCACTTGATAGTGCACTTGGTAAGGAGGTAAGACTCTGCGGTCCAGTTTACCTAAGGTGGATGTACCCTTTCGAGCGATACATGAAGATCTTAAAAGGGTATTCTAAAAACCCTTATCGGCCGGAAGCCTCAATAGTTGAGAGATATGTAGTTGAAGAGGCTATGGAGTTACGCAAAGATTATCTATCGGGGCCGACGATACAATCTCAAAGCATGACGAGGGGATAAGCGAGGGAACTCGAGGAATCAAAGCGAAGAATAAGCCTCGTGAAGAGGTGTTGCAAGCACACCTATACATCTTGAATAATACGGAAGAAGTTTAACCATACATTGATGAACACAGAAAGAGTTTGAAGAATATGAATCCAAGGAAGAGTGACATGAAGATAGCGAATGAGCAAAAGAAGACGTTCATAAAGTGGTTCAGTGAGAAGGTATTGCACGAGACCGGAGTGTCAGATACAATCGAGTGGTTAGCCTAGGGGCCTTCTTTTCAGGTCATCACTTGGAGCGATTACGATGTAAACGGATATTCTTTCTACACAAAAGACCAAGATGACGAAGTCTTTGTGCAAAATAGTGGGGTGATGGTTGAAGCTGAATCCATGCACTTTTCGAGTTCGAAAGACAAAAACCCGGTGTTAGCATCAATGGCCTATTATGGAGTGATCGAAGAAATATGGGAGATCGGCTACGGCAAATTCAAAGTTGCTTTATTGAAATGTAAGTGGGTTAGCAATAATGATGTTGTAATAGATCCTAAATTTGGATTTGTCTCGGTTGATCTTCAAAGACTTGGTCATAGAGATGAGCCATTCATTTTAGCAAGTCGGGCGAAACAAGTGTTTTATGTTACGAGACCACGAAAATAAAGAAATGTCAATTGTACTTCAAAGTAAAAAACGAAGTATGGTGAAGAATCCTTGAACCTTGACGATACACTCCCTTTCAAAGACAAATCCACCTACAACACGTGAAGTTGAATTGGTAGATGATGAAGAATATCTGCAAGAAAGGATCATTGTGAAGGAATATGGGAAACCATGTAAAGTAAGATCTTCGATTACGAAATGATTTGTTTAACTACTATGTTCTTTTTGTGGTCGTTTAACATGTTGGTTCATTTTATTAATTTGTTTATTATTTAAAAACCTATCTAACATAAATTTTTGTGGTCTTTGATGAACGGGAATATGTCTAGCTCGGACGAGTCATCGGGAGATAGGGTTGATATGCCCGTTGTGAGAAAGGGGAGAGGTAGCACACACATGGGTGCGCTAATTGCTCGCCGTGTGACGAAAAAGAGGCTGCATGTGGAGTTCGATGAAAATATGAATCCGGTTGGCGAGAGAGGAAGACGGCTTCATTAGCTATTTAGGCTATATGGCTCGAAGCAAAGTGCGTATTGTTTACTCGGCTTGGAAGTTCGTTCTCGAGAAGACGAAGGAGTTGATTTGGACACAGATTTTGGTATCTCACTTTCATATATCTCGCATTTGTATCTTTAGTCTTATTACTTGATTTCTTTCATATATTCTCTTTCACCTTGCAAAGCAAACATTTGATGTCCCTAACACTAAGGCCATGAACAAGCATTGGATGGGCGAAGTTCGTCTCCGTTGGAAGGATTTTAAGAACAAGCTGACAAAAAAGTATATTCGCGAGCCAAAGAGGGACGAGGATCCATGTATGACCTATGACTTCATTTCTCCAGAGGACTGGAGGGAGTTTGTGGCGTCCCGGCAGAATCCTGAATTTCTGGTAAAATTTTTGTCATATCTTATCTTTAATTTGAATCTACTTGAATTCGTACGATCATTTTTGTTTGAATTCGTGTCACAGGAAACAAGTCAAGCCAATAGAGAGAGGCAAGCGAAAAATAAGTATCCGCATTGCTTGTTTAGAGGTGGCTACAGAAAGCTGGAACGAAAGATGATGGACGAAGAGCTACAGCGAATGAAGGAAGCTTCCCAATCCGATCCTTCCACTGCTATCCAGGCCCCTGAGCGTCCTCCTCATCACAAGAAATGGAAAGCTGCGAGAATGAAGGGTGACAAATACATCAATGAAGATGTTGCTGAGGTTGCCTCAAAGATTGTAAGTAGTTAAATTAGAAGTATTAAATAGCCTCAGTTGTTTCATACTATAAGAGTTTAGTTATTATTTATGAAAAATCTTATGGTACAGGATTCACTTGAGCAGCAGAGCAGCCAAGGTTCATTCACGCAGGGTACACGGCGGGACATTTTGTCGACGGCTATTGGGAAGCCGGATTACCTTGATCTTTGTTCGAGGGGAGACGAGGGGAGTTAGTGTCGCAAAATATTTCGGACGGCGTTCATGTTTGTATGCCGAAGAGAGCCATCGGGAGCTTGAAGCCGAGTCGAGCAAACCTCGTAAATGAGGTTATGGCACAACTACGGGGTGAAATGCAAGCTATGGTACAACAACAACGTACAACCGACGAATCCCCGAGGATCCCCAGCAGCAAGGATATTTTTCAGCCTCCAGAGGTACATATTGGCGAGCCGTCTCACACTCCACAGGGAGGTATACCTTGCACTCTATATTTGGATGACCCACACCGGCGGATTGTTGCCGATGGTCTTGTTTACCCAGAACAAGACAAACACCACGGCAAGCAAATTCCGAATCCCAACGTCGGGTGACTGTGACGAGTGTGCGAGAGGGGGAAGAAGAGACAGCCGTCCCGATTGATGACGAGGAGGTTACCACACTAGGCGTTGCCATCACATGGTTCATCCTTTGGCCGGCTCATCTTATTGAGATGGGGACGACACCTCCGATGGTAGGAAATACATAGATGATTGAGTATGAGTTGTTTCGATTGATTTTCATTATATTGCTCATTCACTCATAATATGTTTTTTATGTTTTCATAGGATGAACAAGTCTGCGGGCTTATTTCCCTACTTAGCACAATTGCGAGAGTTGTACAAGGACATCGGCCTTATAAGCTTGAGATGCCTCCGGGCATTGTCGGTGCGAGAAAAAGACATATCCGATAACATTTGACAAGAAAGATTTGACGGAGTTTTTGACGATGGATTGTTTAGATATACAGTTTCTTCAACTTGCAATCCGTAAGTTTTTTTAACCCTTTAATTATGTTAGTACTCTTGTTTTTGTTTAATATTTTCAATAACATTTATCATTTCATTTCATAGTGTCTTTCGTGAATTATGCGCCGGCACAAAGCGAGCGGGTTCGTATGGATACTTATGTCCTGGATGCACGGCTTCGGCTCGCAATACGTTACCCAGGAGGTCAATTTATATTGGTTTAACAATGGGCGACGGAGAATCGTCTTGTTATCTAGCGCCAATACATGAAAGGTGCGTACTTTTGTTTTGTTTATATAAGATTTTTGTGAATAAATTGCTTTCTTATCTTAATTTAATATTAATACGTATATGTTGTAGGGGTCATTGGACGCTGTGTGTTGTTTGTCCTGGAAAGAACTCCTGTTATTGGTTCGATTCAGTAGATGACACTCCAAACGAGGATATCAAAACCATGTTTGCCGAGTAAGTACATTTTTGTCAGAATCATCGATTCTTTTTTTAAATGAATGTTTAACATGTACGTTAATTTCCATTTTAATGATAGGGGCCTCAAGACGTATAGACGGCTTATCAATGCAAAAGAGCGGGGGTGGACCGAGGTGGTATAAACTCGACGGTGAGTAGTTTCAATTCGAGTTATTTCATTGACACGGTAGCTTTTGATATGCCTTTATTCGTTTTTAACAATTTTCCTTTGATTTATAGTGCCATCAACAACCGGGGAGCACCGTGCGGATATTACGTTATGAATTGGATGCAATCCATCGTTACCAGCGGACGTGTTCAAAATTTTCAAAAAGTACGTAATCGCTCTATGATTCTCAAGTTTATTGATTTTTTGTTGTTGTACTTGAGTTGTTAATTATTTCCTTCACTTAATTGGTTTATCTTATTCCACGTTTTCCAATTTACAGTTTATGGGTACTAGGGATCCGTACTCGCAGGATGAGATCGATTCGGTTCGAGACATGATAGCTAGACATCTTCTTCAACACATAGCCTAGTTAGTAGTGAGCATGATTAGTATGTTATTTTGTTAGTGATTCAAATTTTCTCTTCGTTGTTCATTTGTATCTATTTAATGTTTTGTATGTTCAAAATATGCAAGTTTGGTGTTATATATTGTGTTTATGTATTGTGTTAGTGTGATTCTTGTGTTGCTTAGTGGTTTCTGGCTGATGCAAAAAACTTGGTAGATATCTCATAGTTGTAATCCTATTGATATTTTGTGTCTTTCCAAGTTTGGTGTTATTGTCTAGTTTGTGTCTTTCCAAGTTTATTGTATTATTTTACTTCAGATTTTACTACACTGATATGATCCAAAACTTAGTAGCTAAATATCTCCTATCTCATTATTTTATGTATTGTGTTAGTGTGATTCTTGTGTTGCTTGGTGGTTTACGGGTGATGCAAAAAACTTGGTAGATATCTCATAGTTGTAATCCTATTGATAGTTTAATTTGTGTCTTTCCAAGTTTCTTGTATTATTTTACTTGATTTTACTACACCGATATGATCCAAAACTTGGTAGCTAATCTCCTATCTCATTGTTACCAGTAATGTATGAGGGAAAAATTAAAATGTAGCTAATATTTAAAAAAAAAAAAAAAACTCAACAAAGGCGACCTGATTTTGAAATCAGGTCGCCTTTGTTCTCATAAGGCGACCTGAATTAATGATCAGGTCGCCTTATGAACCCATTAAGGCGACCTGAAATTACAATCAGGTCGCCTTTAAGGCGAACTCAATTAATCAGGTTGCCTTAAAGGCGACCTGATTTGAAAATCAGGTCGCCTTATTAACCTTAATAAGGCGACCTGATCTAGAATCAGGTCGCCTTAATAAGGCGACCTTATTTAAGATCAGGTCGCCAAATTCAAAATTTTCCTCTACCCTTCCAAGACGTCCCTCGGTAAAGGGACGTTAATTGGGTCTTATTTAGGTCGTCTTTTAGCATTTTTGTAGTAGTGATAAATATGAATACACACACATATTCTTCCATAGACTCCGCCAATCACAAGCAAAGTGCTATAATAAGTTAACTGATACAATATAATCTTGCCATTGCTGTATCAATCATCATTGTTTTTTACTTATTGATTTAATTAACAAACATTTCTCTCTTGCATTTTTAACAAAAATTCTTATGCACCCACAATTTTTCTTTTAGAACAAGTCTCACCTTACAAATCCTTCCCAAGCAACATCAATACAAGCAATCAAGTTTAATAACTACTAAAACAATTTTGACAATCATGTTCACCTCCCAAACTTTTCAACACAATATGGCAAGTAAAAGAAAAATAAGAAAACAAAGCTAACATTAGTTTTCGCTACTTAGTTAGTTACAAATTCTCTTTCAAACATTTTGACAAACACCTACTAGGAAAAAAGATTTTTACATCATCATCCAGACCACTTGTAACATCTCATTTTCAAAAGCAGTATAATTTTTTTTTCATATATCATCAGAGTAGAGCATCGGAGCGATTGAGTAACTGATACATTTATTCAAATTACCGTAAGTCTGGCTGATTTCTGAAGCGGTACGATGACCGAGAGTTTTCAAAATGAATAACAACGAAGAAAGTCTTCAAGTAGGGTCTCGTGCGGGCCGCTCGCCTTTCTCCTCGGTTCTCGGTTCTCCGAACCGACGCTATGATAAGAGCGAGGTTCAATGTGCATTGAACCTCAGGTAACGATTAACCTCATGCTTAAATATGACAATATATATACACGACAGCAGCAATCAATACAACAGTCCACAACAGATGTATGATTAGAAATACATAACCACGTATGTAACATAACCACGTATGATACAACAAGAATAATAACGTATGTAACATAACCACGTATGATACAGCAATAATAATAACGTATGTAACATAACCACGTATGATACAGCAATAATAATAACGTATGTAACATAACCACGTATGTGACATAGCAACGGGTGTAACATATCCACGTATGCTACCACCATAGTGTGAATACAACAATCATATATATCCATACAATAACCATCAGAGTTAGTGTTACAGTACGTGAACGTACCTTTGTTGTCGACTACGGTACGTTTTACGGAAAACGGTAATTTTTTACAGGGGTGAAACAGCGGTACGACGGCGGTACAACAGCGGTTTGATTATCTCAGATATCCTATAAGGATAACATTTATCAACTTCTAGCAGTATAACAGGCATTTTAGGCACAAATTACCATTTTGCCCCTGAACCCCTAATCGGCGGAATTTCGCCAGAGCTTCGCTGTTTTCGCTCTATCTCTCCAGAATTTCGACAGATCTTTTCCCTCATCATATTTTCGAAATATATATCATATTTACCCCTAAATATGATATCTAGACTATCTGGGAAATTTAAAGACAATTCTAGCATTCCTACTATCTCTTGAAAGAACTCGAAACTTAAGACTAAGGACCGAAAAACTTACCCGGGGCTCCGCCGGTCTTTTCTCCGGGCTCTTCCTTCTCTCTAACTTCTCTCTAGTTTTCGAATTTGGGGTGAAGAAGAATGAAGAGGGAGAGCTCCTATTTATAGGAAAAGGAAGGGACAAGGTGGGAATTACTTCAATTGTTTTCAAATCGGATTTCAACCGTCGGATCGCACTTCGCCACGTGGCTCCATCTTGGCCCTCCATGTGTTGGATGACATCATCCCTTCTAGAAGAAGATGATGTCATCTTGCTTGACTTTACCGATAAAGTTCCCTGATCGGTGTCCTAATTGAGTAATCTTGACTAAACTCAAAAATCGAAAGCAACGTTTTGAAGTTCCATTCTTCCTCTGTAGGAATATCGGGTTAATGAAATTTATGATCCCATTAAGGGCATTTCGTTGCTGCTTTGAACATTTTAGGACGAGACACCAATGATTACGGAAATCACTTCGGAAGTGTCGGCTTACGGACGAAATTCTCGGTTCGTAATATGTTTCGACCTAAGAAACCTTATCCCTGGTTTGTCACAACTATTTCGTTTTCTATAGGTCTTATTTCTCGCTTATCTGCCCTATTTCTCATTTATCTTGTATCTTAATGACCCGGTTGGTTTCGAAATGAATTCGGAGATAGTCCACTCCGAGATAGAATTTCACTTTGGTTTATAAAAAGTCCGAGATAACTTAGACTATATCCCTATATTTTGGTGTAGGATTTTATTTCTATCCATTCTCAAATGTCCCTGTTGGCTCTTTACCATATATATTATTATTTTATTCAAAATATCTAGATTTTTTTTTTCTTTTATTTTTTATTTATTTTTCTAAGCATAAAATATTTTATTATTTATTTATTTAATTATTAATTTCGAATTTCTCACTTAAATTAATTATTTACTAATTAATTTACTTATGTCTTAATCTAAACAATTAGCCATTAATTACTTAATTAGCCACTTACTAATTGTTGATAATTTTCATAATTAGGATTAATTATTATCTCACAACTTTTACGACGACATTGGTATTTTATGTCCCATGTAAAATATTAAAAATTATGGGGCCAAAAAGTGCTTTTAATAATATTATATTTATGCTCTATTATTTTCCAAGGAAATAATCCCAAAAATTCCTAAATTTAGAGATAACACACTTCCCAAGTTTTTGTCAATATTTGCAGTCATATGAGATTTATCATAATGTTTTCAGGCCATTTTCTGCCTTATAAAATATATTTTTCAAGGATTTTAGCTCTTTATATCTCCTAATTCCCATAGTAATTACCTTAGAAAATAAGATAATTATTACTTATTATTTGAAACCACATATTCACCTATTTTCAATAGTTATTATTTACCGAAATATGATACTTATCATAAATACGATTTTTAGGGTATTACACCACTTAATGCATCAACAGAACCCCACAACTCACAAGACATTAATTCTCAAAGTCATTAATCAAAATAAAAGCCCTAATTTACTGGCTGAATTTAGCATCAGAAGAGAATGAAAATCATACTTGGGAAATCAGATTATACTCTTCAAACTTCCTTTAACACAAACCTGATAAATGCTAGAAATACTACCTCTCAAAAGAAGTCATTTTTCCCTTAATGTTTCAGCTAATCAATACCCAAATCCTCCCGTGTGACACGTCCAGCCATAGGGAAAGAAGAAAACATAATCCACTCACCAGACACACAGCCGCAAACAGCAAAAGAAGAAGAGAAAAAGCAGCGCAACAAACACACACTGTAGAAGAGACGTTGGGGATGCGAACTGATGAAGAGTACGGGAGGAGAAGCTTCGAGAAGGACAAGAGAGGAAAGGCGTCTGTTTTTTCCCCTTTTCTGATTGCCAAATGTATGGGAAAAAACACCAAAATAGTAAAAAAAATTAAAAATTATACCAGATTGAAGCACTTTCAAAAATAATTATCAAACTGATGCAGTTAGACACATAATTTATCAGTACGCCACTAGGTCTAACGCCACTAAGCGCTGGCGTCACAATGGCGAGAGGAATCCTCACGCCATTATTAATCACGTTACTAGAGTGGCGTGAATATTAAAAATATATATATATATATATATATAATTTTATAATTATATTTAAAATTATAAATAATAATTCTAATTAAAAATAAATAATAAAAAGAGTAAATAATAATTTTAATTAATAATTAAGGGAATTAAAATATCTAAAATTTATTATAAACACGAGGAACAAGACTAGTTAGTAAATTAATTAATTAATGAATTTATTATAAACCTTAAGATAGATGACTAATTATTTAATATTTTGTACATTAACAATTTGATATATAAAGTACCCTAAGATAGATAAGATAAGCCTAAATAGAGAATAGTAACTAGTCAAATAATTAATTCACTAATTAATTAGTTAGAAAATAAGTCACTAATTAATTACAATAACATAATACATTATTAAGTCACTAACAATTTGACAAATGTATTGTGCAATTCATTTGGGCGCGTGGATCATTCATTTGACTAAAAAAAATTACAATAACACAATACATTATTAAATCACTAATTAATTATTTTTTAACTAATTAATTAGTGAATTAATTATTTGACTAATTATTATTCTCTATTTAAGCTTATCTTATCTATCTTAGGGTACTTTATATATCAAATTGTTAATGGACAAAATATTAAATAATTAGTCATCTATCTTAAGGTTTATAATAAATTCACTAATTAATTAATTTACTAATTAGTCTTGTTTCTAAGATTTATAATAAATTTTAGATATTTTAATTCCCTTAATTATTAATTAAAATTATTATTTACTCTTTTTATTATTTATAATTAATTAGAATTATTATTTTAAATATAATTATAAAATTATATATATAAATATATATTTAATATTCACGCCACTCTAGTGGCGCTAGAGTGGCGTGATTAATAATGGCCTGAGGATTCCTCAAGCCATTAGTAACCTCACGCCACTAGGCGTCAAGAAACCTGACGTCCTGACAGGTTTCTGTCGCCAGTGGCGTGAGGATTCCTCACGCCACTAATGGCGTAAGTATTCCTCATGCCACTATGACGCCAAAATGCAGTGACGTTACATTTTTAAAAGTGCTTCAATCTGGTACAATTTTTTGAAAAATTTACTATTTTGGTGCTTTTCCCCGAATGTATGTGATGGGAGGCTTGTGTCTAAAATGGAAATAAAAAATATCTCTGGTCCTTCTCGAATTTAAATACTGTATTCCTAGTATTTATATGATGGGAGGGTTGTGTCTAATTTCATAAATACTTAGGAATACAGTATTTAAATTCCAATCTATAACATTTAAACCTAGAGATATAACATGTATCCTTCAATAATCTTAAATTGTCATTTAAGACAATTAAATTAAGTTATAATATAATAATCAGACATTAATATTAATTATTTACCATATTTTTCCACTTCAAATTTATTCTTTTCATTGACATATATATAAACACTAAAATCAAATTCTATTTACTACCTTTAGCTTTTGGCTGTTATACCCAACTTCTTTCCTTTTTTTCCCCACAAAATCTAATCATATCCGTATTATTTTGAAAATAAAATAAAATACAAGAATATGCAAATGGCACATCGGATCAAGATGTATTATAATTCTCAACTTCTCTTTTAGTATCAACTTATAAGTCTGACTATAAATATGAAATAAGCAATCTTATTATCTCTTATTCCTACACACACACACACACACACACACATATTCTATTATTATCAGTTTTTTTTTAAAAAAAATAAATAAATTTATGGGTTGTTACAGATTCTGCTGTATACTTATGATTATTACAAACCTGAATATGGGATAGATTTGTAAACACTCTGTTTTGGATTTATTTCATATGTTTGATGATTTGATCAGTTTATATGAGCTCTGTTTATGTAAAAGCTGTGTAGAGATCTTTTAGGTTTTCTTAATTAATTGATGCTTGACAAGGTGGAATTAAGATAGGCCATGGATTAAATCAAATATGATTGCTCAAGTGTGATAGGATTGGGCAATTTGCTAATATGGATAGACATATACCTATTAACCGTATTTAGTTATAATAGAACTTGGGCAGATTAATGTATTAATTAATTGGTGGCATAAGACATTATAGATTATTTAATCAGTTGGCTTGTTAGTGGTCCAACAGGTGCTAATAAGTAATGTAGTGCTCTAGGCAAGCAAATTCATGGGGTTAATAATCCAAAGCGAGTAACTACTTAGCTAATCCATATTCAGGGGAGTAATTGTCCTAGGTAGTGTGTTCTTTGCATCTAGAAGCATTAAATCTAACTGTAGTTTAAAATGTTTATTATTGTTTTCATTTTCATTTTAACCTTGTTTTGCTCAATTTAAGAAAAAGTTTTTGTGGGAACGATACTTTATTCACTCTGTATTACTTAATACTACCCATGCAATTGTGGAGTCAAGGGCTATAAATTTTGGTCCTATCAAAGTTTTTCGAGGTGCAATTGGCGCACATCACAAGTGTATGTGTTATGCCAAGTAATAAACAGTGAGTAGAATATCATTCTCATGAAGAATTGATACCAACAATGCAGTTGAGCAATGACTTTACACTTTTGCTTAAGTTAAGTCAACACAATTTGAATCTAAGATATGAATAAAAGCTAACTAAAATAAGAAAATCAAATCTAACTAACGCTAAGGATAAGAATGATTCTAAATCTTAAGCGGTGACTTGGATTATTTTAATCTTGATTACTTCTTAGTATCTAATTTCTCCCCTTAATTCCATTTAAAGTTATATTTTCTAGTTTAGGATTCTTGATTACCAAATTTGTGTTTTTCGATCTACTAAAGGACATTCTAATTATGTTAATCCCTAATGTTTTAGACGATTAGTACTCAACTGAATTAATTTAAAGTGCAAGCCTAATGAGACTTTTTGTAAGGTCGGTAGGTATATGTCTATCCTACAAGCAAATTATGTCTGAAAACTTAATCATACATGATTCAATTGAAAATCTAGTCTAAACTCCCTATGTCTATATTCCTTTAGAACACCAAACTAGTCTCAATCATATTTCTTTTATTTTAGGATAATCGAGCACACAA
Organism: Acacia melanoxylon; assembly: GCA_019022615.1. Taxonomy (NCBI): domain Eukaryota; kingdom Viridiplantae; phylum Streptophyta; class Magnoliopsida; order Fabales; family Fabaceae; genus Acacia; species Acacia melanoxylon. The sequence continues at coordinate 10,816,041 of JAFJYJ010000010.1, forward strand.
TTAAATTAAAAAATAATATTAAAGCTGTTACGGTCCGGCCAGACGGCCCATATGTGTGGACGGCCCAACGCAGGCCATATCATATATCCGGGAACACCTACAATCCAGGAGAATCTATCCTATCCAATATTAATAAGATATGATAGATCACACGGTTAGGATATCAAAGCAAGCCCTATAAATACTAGGGCATGACACTAAGGTGCACACGCTCTAACTTAAACCTAGTAATTTCTATATCACCGTGCACATCCCCACTTGATACATTCCCCTTCCCCCCTTAAGGCGAATAGGTCTATAGTGTGCCGTGATCCCGACTCCTCCAGTATATCTACTCCATAGAGGTACTGGTGGAGTATATTGATCCAATATCAAAGCATTAGCCCATCGGGTTACACATTTGGTTACAGACCGGAACATTGGCGCTGACCGTGGGGACCGTAAACTTCGATCCCCGTGACCACCGATGGCAAACACGAGAAGTTGCAGTCGGAACACTCAACCTGCAAATCCACAATAGGTTGAGGGTACTCAGAATAACCATGCTCAACAGCCATCAGCGAGAGCCCAGGAGGGGAACGTCTCGGATACGGCATCCTCACCTCCGATAGTTCCCAAAACTAATAATGTAGCTACGACAGAGGTTTCGTTCCAGAAACCCGATGTCGTCCTCTTGCAGAAAACGCATGAATCAATTCTGAGACGCATGGAGAATAACGAGAAGCGCTCCAACCTCCAGCGCCAAGAAGACCTCAGAATTATGCAGCAGATAATGGAGGACCGGTTTAACAAATTCGAGTTGTTAATCTAAAACCGAGAGCAAGGAGACTCGCGGGAAAGACAGGAAACGGAATCCTCTGATTCAAGCAGTCTGTCCCCTGGTAAACGTCCGAGGCAAGAACGTCGGGATAAAATCCGAGTTTCTCGCGGGACAGGTTCAGCTCGGACTCGTCCTTCACCATCAGAAGCAAAAAGGATACGCTTAGAAAAAATCACGCAAGACCGAGACCGTGATAGGAGGAAGGAACATCGGTCTAGGGGGTCTCCCGAAGAATATAAGATGAAATATTTGACTGACCTCAACCGAGGCCCCTTTTCTGAAGAAATTGCCACTGCCCCGTATCCAAAGAAGCTGGATTTGACGCATCTCCCTAAATATGACGGGACCCAGGACCCACGTACCCATCTCGACACATTCGAGCTCGGAATGTTTGTCCGTTTAATCAAGGGCCCGGTCATATCAAGAATTTTTGCTGCAACGCTTACCGGACCGGCCCAGAGGTGGTTTCATACCTTACCTACCGATTCGATCCACAACTTCGAAGAACTCGGTCGGAAATTCGAGTTGAATTTCGCGACTAGTAAAAAGCAACCAAAATCTCAATTTACGTTGAGCAAAATCAAGCAGAGAAAGGGGGAGACCCTCCAGAAATACCTAGACCGATTCAAAGAAGTAGCATTGCAAGTTTGCTCGCTTCCTGATGACGTCCACGTACACTGCATAGTAGATGGGCTGGACCCCTCGGCCCGATTAGCTAAGAATATCTTTAAGAATCAAGTCCACACGCTCACTGAATTCCACACCCGAGCTAAGCAATATTTGGATGTAGAACAGATGGAGATAGCTAACGCGGTCGGGTCAGAGAAACGAGGAAATATATCACCGAGCGAAAGGCCAACCGCGTAAGTCAAGGGAGAAGGCCTCCAACGAACCTGGAACCGAGACGGCCGCAATCAGGAAGGACGGCTTGAGGCGAAAGGACGATATGAAAAGTATACCCCTTTAAACGCCTCCCGATCCCATATTTGAAAGGAGGTGGCCCAGACCGAGATGAAGAAATTGAATAGACCCCGTCCTCCTAGGGTTCGATTCTCGACCGATCAGTCAAAGTTTTCTGAGTTTCATGATGGGTCGGGGCATACCACGGATCAATGCTTTGAACTTCGGGATGCCATTGAGCGATTCATCAGAGAAGGCAAGCTACGCCAATACCAGATTCAAACTCAAGGGCGTAAGGGTCCCAAACGCCAACAAGGAGGTCGAAGTAGGAGTCCAGACAAAAGCAGGAAGAAAGATGAGAAGCGTCGGAGGTCGGTCGTAGAGGAAGACGAGTTACCGGAAGCTCAATTCCACTGTAACGTAGTCAGTGGAGGTTTTGGCGGAGGAGGAGATACGATCAGCCAGCGCAAGAAATATTTGAGGGAAGTACTTTCTGTCCGGGATATCCCAAAGTTTAAAGACGATCCAACCAGACCGACACCACCCCCATTAGTCTTTACTACTAAAGAACTAAAAGACGTGGTACCGGGACACCAGGACGGATTAGTTATTACAGCCACCGTGACTCAGTGCCTCGTAAAAAGGGTTTTTGTCGATGCAGGGAGCTCGGCAGACATTATTAGCTGGGATGCTTATAAAAGGATGAATATGGACGACGAGGATTTAAAACCGTGCAAGACAACCCTTATAGGCTTCAACGGGGAACATTCACCTCCCAAAGGATATGTCGACCTAAGACTCACCGTGGGAACCAGGGAGGCTTTCAAATCCGAACGGGTAAGGTTCATAGTCGCTAATTTCCCTTCCCCGTATAACGTCATACTCGGCCGGCCAACGATCCATAGTTGGGATATGATAGTATCCATGAAGCACCAGAGGTTGAAGATGGTAAACAACAAGAATAAAGTCGTGGTTGTTAAGGGAGATCAGAAGGAATCACGTCATGTTACTTCGAGATAATCCGAGCAGGAGAAGGGGGACCATCGTCCCCACTTCGGATTCCAAGAAACGAACGAATCCTGAATCTCGAAAACCAGAGAAGAGACGGACGACCCGTCAGCATGGTAGAGCTCGAACTCAGGGATGAGCCCGAAATCCCACGCCCAGAACCATAAGGGGAGTTGGAAGAGCTCATCCTTGGAGGAAATCCAGCTAAGACAACAAAGATTGGAGGGGCAATGGACCCGAATTTAAAAGATAGATTGGTCAAATTCTTAAGACAGAACCAGGATGTATTCGCATGGACGTCATCCGAGGTCCTAGGCATCAATCCTATTTTTTTTCTGTCATAGGCTGGCCATCCAACCTGGGTCCAAACCGGTGGCACAGAAAAAGAGAAATATCGAGGCCGACAGGCGAAAGGCTTTGGAGCAGCACGTCGAGGAGCTCTTGGAAGCTGGGTTCATCAGGGAGATACAATACACTACGTGGCTGTCTAACGTAGTTATGGTAAAAAAGCCAAGCGGAAAATGGAGAGTATGCACGGATTATACCAATTTGAATAAAGCCTGTCCAAAAGATTCATACTTGATGCCTAACATCGATCAGTTGGTCAATAACTCATCGGGCTTTCAATTGTTATCCTTCATGGACGCATACTCGGGGTACAATCAAATACATATGCATCCGAGTGATCAAGAGAAGACAGCTTTTATGACAGAAAAGGCCAACTACTGTTATAACGTGATGCCCTTTGGTCTAAAAAATGCCGAAGCAACTTATCAACTGATGATGAACAATGTGTTCGCTGATCAGATTGGGCGAAACATTGAGGTCTACATTGATGATATGATCGTGAAGTCAATGGACCCACAAAACCATGTCCGTGATCTCGAGCAGACATTTGAAAAGTTGAGAAGGTTTCAGATTCGTTTGAACCCGGCCAAATGTGCTTTTGGAGTCCCGGCCGGGAAGTTCTGGGTTTTATGTTAACAAACCGAGGAATCAAAGCCAATCCGGATAAATGCAAGGCCGTCCTCGACATGCAGCAGCCGAGGACAAAGAAGGAAGTACGGACGGCTAACCGGCCGACTCGCCGCGCTAACCGGGTTTCTCTTTGCGTCTGCCGAGAACGCGCTCCCATTTTTTAGGTTGCTAAAGAAGGAAACACAAGGAGGATGGAACGGGGAATGTGAGGCAGCGTTTGAAAAGATCAAACTCTGTTTGGCGACCCCACCAGTTCTATCAAAACCTAATCCGGGAGAGTCTTTGTTTTTATATTTATCAGTGGGGGAAGAAGTAGTGAGCGCGGTGCTAGTACGAGAAACCCAGGCCGGGAAGTCCTCGGTCTATTTTGTGAGTAAGGCGTTACAAAGCTCGGAAGTTTGATATCAGAAGTTAGAAAAAGTGGCCTTTGCCCTGCTTATCTCGGCAAGAAGATTAAGACCTTACTTCCAGGGGCACCGTATCATAGTCCGAACAAGCTCGCCGCTCCCGCGGAGTATTACATAAACCAGACCTGGCAGGAAGAATGACCAGTTGGGCAGTCCAGCTATCCGAGTTCGACATCACCTACGAGGCCCGACACGCAATCAAATCCCAAGCGTTGACAGATTTTGTCAGAGAACTCACCGTGACGGACAGAGCCGATGACGTTCAAAGTAAAGTATGGAAGGTATATGTGGATGGTTCTTCAAATGCAAAGGGAAGTGGAGCCGGAGTCATAATTGAAAGCCCGAAAGGTGTCGCCATTGAACATTCCCTCCAACTGAAGTTCCCAACCTCTAATAACCAGGCCGAATATGAAGCTCTACTGGCTGGATTATTGTAAGCCTGAGAACATAGAGCGGAGAGAGTAAGGGTTTTCACTGACTCGCAGCTTGTAGCCGCACAGATAGAAGGCACTTACTAGACAAAAGGTCCGTTATTGGCTAAGTATCTCAATAAAGTAAAAGAGGTGATCTCCAAATTCGACGAGGTCGTAATCACCCACATCCCAAGAAAAGAAAACACCCGAGCCGATATCCTGTTGAAACTCGCCAGTACCAAGGGCCCAGGAATCTTCCGAACCGTCATCCAGCAAAATATGACCGAGCCTAGTTGCATCATGACGATATCGGCTGCCACGGATTGGAGGAAATCGATTGAAGATTACCTCGAAAGAGGGATTATACCAACGGATTCAGTTGAGGCAAAGAAGTTAATACGAGAAGCCGCGGTCTACACGATGATGGATGACCAACTATAGGAAAGGTATACATTCTCCAATGATAAGATGTGTGGATTCATCCGAGGCCGGGTATGTGTTAACCGAAGTACATCAGGGTGTGAACTGCCATCACATGGGGGGCAAGGCACTGGCCAGGAAAGCTTTGCGTGCCGGATATTACTGGCCAACAATAAAGATGGACGCCATGGAAGCAGTCAAAAGGTGCGAGAGTTGCCAGAAACATGCTAAGGTTATTTGGCCTCCGCCATCAGAATTATACAACATCTCGGCCCCTTGGCCTTTGTATAAATGGGGAATAGATCTCTTAGGGCCGTTCAAGGCCGCCCCGGGGCAATTTAGGTGGCTCATCGTGGCAGTAGATTACTTCACTAAATGGATCGAGGTCGAGCCTTTAACCTCGATTACCTCGGCACGGATTCAAAGGTTTTTTCGACATAATATTGTCTCTCGATTCGGAATTCCTGCTGAAATAGTTACAGACAACGGGACCCAATTTATAGACAAAGGATTCCAGACTATGGTCTCAGATCTGGATATTGTACAGCACTTCACCTCGGTAGAACATCCACAATCAAATGACCAGGCCGAGGCAGCTAACAAAGTCGTCTTAGACGACCTGAGGAAGCGGATGCAAGAAGCAGAGTCCAACTGGGTCGAACAGCTCTACAGCGTACTATGGGGATATAGGACCAGTGTGCAGACTTCAACCCGGAAACCCCTTCGGGTTGACTTATGGATGCGGCGATGATCCCGGTCGAGATTGGACTTCCGTCATGGAGGAAGGCCAATGTAATCCAGGCGGGAGGCGAATCAAACGAGGATGCGTTGAGGACCGAGCTGGACTTAATAGACGAAATCAGAGTCAGGGCGTATTGCAAGGAGCTAGCTGCTAAGCAACTCATTGCGGCAAAGTACAATCGGAAAGTAAGACCCCGCTCCTTCAACAGGGGCAACCTAGTACTTCGACGCGCAGATATTGGGAACAAAAATGCCCGAGATGGCAAGCGGGCAAAGCAAATTGGGAAGGTCCGTACCGCGTAAAGGAAAAGCGAGCAATGGGCGTATATACTAGAAACCCTAGGAAGGAAGCCGTCAAAAGGACTGGAATGCCGACAAGCTCAGGGCCTACTATAGCTAGACCTCGGTTCGGATGTCGTCCAGGATAGAACTTGTTTCATTTTTCCTTATTTAAATTTATGTCGTTTATATTTGGCTGTTTTCCATTGACACCTTCAACTCTTTGAAGTTTTATCTTAAAGAAGGAACTCGCATCGGAGTTCTTATTCAAAGTGCGTGTTGTTTATAACTTAAGTTTTTTACACCGAGGTCCACATACCCGGTTACACCGCGGTCTCAGAACCCGGTTTTTAATTAACATATCTAGATGGCTGACACTAGGGCCGATGAGCCTTGGTTTCGAGTAATGTGAACTCACCTGTAAAGGTCTTCACAAAATTGACGCGTCAACGCTCGCTCCTTGATAAGAAGATGACTTGTCATGCCGACCCTGATCAGGTCCAAATGTTCGGCTTGGAGTTAGGATAATTCGGCCGAACATGTGACATTATGCCCTTATCTTGGCGATTGAACCCGGACAAGGGAGCTGGAACTCGGTAGTGCGTTAAATAAACACCCTTTTGTGGTTAACTAAGAAAACCCTACCAAACTTCCCCAGATGGCAAGTCTGGACGATAAACGCAGAACTGCATAACGACCCTGGCCCGGTCAAATTAGGTTAGCATTTATACGATGCTCAATCAAAAAAAACAAGTTAATTAATAAGCCGAACCATATTGGCAACATCCAGCAATTACCAACAAAGGGCATTAACGCCCAAAGAAGATAAACGAAAAGCAAAAACTAAGCATCTGGAGCAGGGGGCTTGGAAGGCTCCTCTGTAGGGACGTCGGGCGAAGAGTGCTCCTCCCCATCGCCAACTTGATCTCCGTCATCAAGAAGGGATCTTTGAAGTCACCTCGGGAGAAGCGGGAGGGGAATGAGCTTATCGCCCTGGATATATGCCAGATGGTGAAATCCCTCAATGTTCAGCGAGACATTAGGGTTCAAGTGGCGGATTTGTGCCAGGGCCATTTTAAAAGCATCTCTGACCGTCTCCTGAACCGTATCAGAGCAGTCAGCATAAGCTTTCTGAGACTCTGCAAGGGCCGCCCTGGCCTCGCCAATTCCCTCGCCAGGTCCCCACACTGCGATTGGACCACTCGAAACAAGTCGATGTCCTGTACGTGGGCTTTTTGTAAACTGACCAGCTCTTCATTAGCTCGGTCAAGGGCCTCTCGGGTCATATGGAGCTCCTCAGAGAGCTTGCTCTTCTCAGCCTCTATCTCGGGTAGAGCATCCTCAGCCTTCTTTTTCAATACTTCGGCTACTTCAAGAGCCTCCTCGGCCTTCTTCTGGGGCTCGACAGCGCTATCCCTCTCCTCCTGAACCTTGTTCAGAGCGGCACTGGCGTTAACATAATTCCTTTTGACTATTTCGAACGCCTGCACCAACCCGGCAGATTTCAGGGTAGCCTTCTGGATATCCAAAAGCTCGGCCTCATCAATATCGGTGAGAGCCACGGCATCTGTATAACGTCGAGGCGGGAGGAGAGAAACCGCCAGTTCGTCGGTCCGCCCTTTACTCCAAGTAAGCCCACGAGGCAGCTTCAGATGCGGAGGAGGGGGCGGAAGGATCGAAGAAGAAGGCGCAGCCATAGTTTTAGTCACAGCAGGGGGCAAAGTCATCCCAACTGGGGAGGAACTGCCAGAGGGTCCGGAATGCGGGACATCCACTGATTCCGAAGGGCTCTCTTTCAGTTTCTTTTTTTTCGCCAAGGCGTCGGCTATAGTTTTGGACTTGCAAGACTCCGGGGCCGACCTCTTCTTCTGACCTTTCTTCGCATGAGTGAGATAGCGAGGTAGTGGCTCCATAGCTTGAGCTACAGTAAGAAGATAAGGAAAATGGTTAGTCATCACATACAATAGGAAAGGAAAAAAGGTTAAAGCAGGGTATATACAAAATCCATACAAATAACATATCCCGACTTGGAGCCGGGACCGGAAATAAAGTAAGTCGCGCTCCGGCTTCCGTATGTAGTAAAATATGACACCAGCCGGTCTACAAAAACAACCTCCTCGGCGGGAAGATCGTCTGGTTCAACTTGGTACGAGGAAGAGGCCACCGTGTGGTGATCATACGTCCAATACAACAGAAACTTCCACTTCACTCCGTCCCCCTCGGCCCCTTTCAAAAACCAGGGCCTTTGCCCGGGTTTGGCCACAACCTTAAAAAAGCTGTTCTTGAAGTGCTTGAAGGAATCCGAGAAAGCACTCAAGAGCTTTCGGTCAGGATTACTTCGAAGGGAAGTAAGCCCCTTCAATTTATCCACTTCCTTACCAGAACGAGGGGTAAAAGGACAGAAAAAGTAAAAAAAAAGAGGGCGGGCGTGCAAGGAATAGGGTTTTTGAAAGAATTGCATAACCTCTCAAAAGCCACAATGTACGCCCAACCATTAGGATGAAGTTGCGGGGCCGGATGAAGATAGTCTAGGCAAGATATTTGAAACTCGTAAACGGAAGCGAATACCGAGCCGGGATATATAAGCTTTATAAAAGAAAAAGAAGTTAGTACACCCGGCCGCCCTAGATGAGCAAACGGGCTCATCAGCATTAGGAGGGCTCAGTAAACAACCCTCGAACTCCCCAAGCTTCATCCGACTAATCTCGGCTACGGTCATTAAGGATCGCGTAGTGAGTGCTTCGTATGTGACCCAGGGGAATCGCTGGAGAAGGGCGGTGGAAGGAACAGAGGAATCTGCCTCCTCAGGGTCAGACCGGCCACTAATTTGAGAAGAGGATGACTTCATTCAGACCTAAAGATAAAAGGAAAAGAAAGGCATAAATTAGTTGTTGAAGGGAGTACCTGGCGTTTGCAATATATTTTGAGAAGAAAAACGAAGTCCGGTAGAAGGTGCCCTAGACCTATGTTGGCAGGTGCCGAGGGTAGTGTCCGCCAGGGAATCCCAGCCGTTCGCTATGAAATACGAACTATCGGCAAGGTAGTCCCAACATGGGCCGAGGTATCCCTCGGGCATAGATTCGACCCTGGTGCTTAGAGTTGGCTCATGTAAGTTAATAGGTGCGATCGGGATGCCTTCGGGTACATCTCGACTTACAGGGTTAGGCAACCCACTCAGAGCAGGACGAACACTTGGGCCCCTAGACCATTCGAACGCGACCTCCCGCACTCCCCCACGTGAAGCACCATGAAGCGAGTACTAGATCTAACGTTCTCGGGCAAAGGAGAACCCGGTACCCGATGAGGCCGGCCTTTGGAAAACGAGAGCGTATCGCTTCTTCTTCCTCTTCTGGGGTTAGTGGTGGGTTTGAAGATGACGAAGGTTTATTCCTACCCATCAAAAACAGAGAAGGGAAACCTAGAACATGCATAAAAGGGACGATGAGACGTAGGAGGAGCCAAAGGGGGTATGCAAACCGTAAAAGGGGCAAACACCTAAGGGAAGAAACTTAGACACCCATAACGACCCAAGAGCAATCGCTGGAACTCCCCGAAGCAAAACCAGACTGAAAACCAGAAAAAGCCAGCGAAACAGAAATGGCCGCAGAAGGAAAAACAGGAATAAGCAATCAAAACCATCAAAGTCGCAACACAACAAATAAGTGGAGAAGAGGAAACAGTACCTGATAAAGAAGAATGCAGGAAGAACTGAGAGTACGAGCAGGTAGAGTTTCTCCGCGGCAAAAATATCGTAACAACTAACAGAGAAAGTTAGAGGAAGAAATGACAGGTAATGCGAGAAGGGAGGAAAGAGTAAGTCGAAAGGGTAAGCGACAGGGGTAGAAAGGGAAAAACTCACCCTGTTCGTAGGGGTGACGTTGAGCAGAGAGCATTAAATGCACACGAAATCCAAAGACGACGAAGCAGGGCAGTTAAAATCCCCCCACCAATCCAGGGACGTCACATGGCAGGGGGCAATGATGGTGAAGGCGGAAGGTCTCTTGACCTTGGAAACGCATCTTAGACTCTTGGCCTTACCTCATACCTCGGCCCCAGGGGATAAATTTCTTAGACATGGAAGAATCCAGACAAGGTCAGGGATTTGGCAAACCTCCATGAGGACCTCGGATCTTGAGATCGGACCTCGGATTCTTGAGAACGTAACTTCCATGGCCGAGGTTAGTAGTGAACCGGTTCAGGCCCTCACTAAACGGCACCCAGCCAAAGGATCAATAATACCTCGAACTACATGGGCTTTGATCCCTTGAAAGGGTACGTAGGCCCTAGGTGGCAATCCTAGGTCAAGCCCAGTCAAATCAAAAATCCAGCATGTGAAGCCAACGGATCCAATCAACCTTGCTATCCGCCGACGGATCTAATCAACCTCGGTATCGCACCTCGGACAGAGAATGCCAGGGCAGGATACACCTCGGCAGTTCAAACCCTTGAGCTACCGAGCTGGGGGGAAACTGTTACGGTCCGGCCAGACGGCCCATATGTGTGGACGGCCCAACGCAGGCCATATCATATATCCGGGAACACCTACAATCCAGGAGAATCTATCCTATCTAATATTAATAAGATATGATAGATCACACGGTTAGGATATCAAAGCAAGCCCTATAAATACAAGGGCATGACACTAAGGTGCACACGCTCTAACTTAAACCTAGTAATTTCTATATCACCGTGCACATCCCCACTTGACACATTCCCCTTCCCCCCTTAAGGCGAATAGGTCTATAGTGTGCAGTGATCCCGACTCCTCCAGTATATCTACTCCATAGAGGTACTGGTGGAGTATATTGATCCAATATCAAAGCATTAGCCCATTGGGCTACACATCTGGTTACAGACCGGAACAAAAGCAATTATCAATAAAAGTTGTCATCAACTAATCCATAATCAAGTTAAATGATCCAAATTCAGGTTTAATTTAGCTATATATAAAAATGAACATTCTCATGACTAAAATAATAGCCAACTAAAGACAAAAGAAAGAAGAGAAAGGAAAGGAAAGGAGGAACAAAAATTCAATGTTGGATTTCCATCCGTGATATAGATCTTCTGCTTCTTCAAACTTTAATTTCTCTCCTTTAAATTATGAGCTCTTGTATTATCATTACCAATCAAGAAAATAGAACGCACCGCATCCTCTTGGTACGCATAGCATATAGATATAGGTAGACATTGCGTCCCTATGTGTGTCTCTATCACAATATAATACACACGAGTGCAAGCACAAGTACGCACGCATACATGATGCACACACGCACACAACACACACAATATTTTCATTCCTTCTATTGCATTATGGCCACAGCATCTCTCTTACTTCTTTGATTTTGTGGATCCGTGTGCGTCCTTCTAATTCTCCTCGATCCTTTTATCAATTATCATATAACACACACACACATACACACACACACACACTATTTTCATTCCTTTAATTCTCCTCCTTTTATCAATTATCATATAACACACACACACACACACACACACACACACACACTATATTTTCATTCCTTTTATTGGATTATGCCAACAGCTTCTCTCAGACTTCTTTGATTTTGTGGATCCGTGCGTCCTTCTAATTCTCCTCCTTTTATCAATTATAATATAATATAGATATATTATATTGATATTTTGTTCTTACTTGAATCTTATAATAACTTTGCAAAAATAAATTAGGATATGAATAAATTTTATATCATAATATCATTTTATCCTATTATTAATTAAATGATAGAAATTTATATACAAGATAATTACATAAGTATAAATATATTAATAAATTTGATCAAATATATACTTATTAGCAATATTGTCCTAGAAGTTTCAAAATTGTAACAATTTTGTCGTGACACATGAACTATCAATTTAGTATATTTGATCAACTAATAATCAAACTTAACTGGGATAACGAGTAGGCCGAAATTGCTATGATTTGAAAACTTTCCAAACAACGTTGCACTAGAAAAACTTCTCAAACAAAATTGCTCAACATTCCAAGAAAAATAGCTCTTTAATCCTTAAATTAATACAAATGCAAAATTGCGTTCGAGAGAGTTACTCCTCATCCCTACAATACTTGGTTTTAACAAAGCACTGATAATCAAGTTGGCTCGATCCTACCTAGGTATGATACTAGGTTGTCTATGTAACCATGTCGAGCCAAACATCATCCATGTCGAAAAACTTCCGAGGTAAAATTGTTCAACTTCTAAAACAAAACTGCACTTTAACCCTTGAATTTATGTGAATGTAGAATTGCTTTCGGGAGAGTTACTCCTCATCCCAATACTTGGTTTTAACCAAGTACAATTGAAGAGTGGGTTCAATCAACCCGATGCCCCAGTTGGCTCAATCTTACTTAACTATCGTAGTCTAGATTGGTCTATGTGACCATGTCGGGTCAGACATTAGGTTCAATTCAAACCTACCCAAAAAAAGGGCTTTTTATTCTTGATATTGGGCAAATGATAGATTTTTTTAATACATAAATGACAGATTGTTGGTATCGTAGGAGTTATATTAATTAAGTGCTTGTTTTTGGTGGGTCATGGTTTGGGCCTGCGGCTAATACTCGATGGACTTAAACTTGGGCTCTAAAAAAAGTTTAGAGCCTGTTTAATTATGTTTTCTGGTTTTATTTTTTAAACAGTTTTATAAAATTATTTTTTAAAAAAAAAAAAAAAAAAAAAAAAAAAACATGTTTGGATAGTTGTTTTAAAAGGTCTATTCTTAAAGTGATGTGGAAACAGCCGTTGCAGGTGGTGGAGGTGGAAGTGGTCGTCGCAATAGTGTGGTCTTGATAGTGTATCTAGGTAGCGGCTTCAGAAAACTAGAATTTAAAAAAAAAAAAAAAAAAAAAAACACTAATTTTTTTTTTTAGAACAATTTTTGAAAAAAAAAACTTATTGAAAACAGTTTTCAATTTTTATTTTATTTTTTTCTTAAAATAAAAATAAATGTTTTAAAAATTAAAATCAAACAAGCCCTTAATTCCCTAACAATATCGGTTAATCTTCAAATCCAAATTTTTATTTTTATTTTTTTTACCGGAAGACTTAAAAGAGTTTACTACAATATCATGGACAATTGAACTAGGTCTTGGGTTTGACTCAAAACACAACGTGACTTGATCCGGGCACAAATGAATGTGCATGGCATGCTTGATGGTTTGTCAAATTTTATTTTTTAAAAAAATATGTATTTTTTCCAGCTAAAAAATATATATTATGAACTATTGGTATCTGAAAAAATTAAATTAATTTAATCACTAATAATGAAAAGCGCTAAAGTGTATTTTTAGTCTTTTAAGTTTATATAATGAAACTTTTGGTCCCTTAACTTTATAAATTATATTATTTGTCATATAATTTTAACACCGTCAATGTTGTTAACGAAAAACATTGGTGCAACAGACTCAAATGATAATTGTGTAAATTATCTTAAGTGATGGATGTGTAATTAAATGTTATGAATCTTAAATTTAAAATATGTGTAAATTGAAAAATATTTAAAAATTAGAAGACAATATCAAAATCTTGTCTGTATTAAGAAATTTTACTTTAATAATTTAAATGACAAAATCTCGATATCATTTGCAACAGTTTGTTTGGTATATCTTAGTTTAATAATCTAAATATATTATTTAAAAATTAAAAATTAAATAAGCTTTGTCAACTACACGACTCTTGAATTTGCTGCATTAATATTTTCTATTAGCAATATTAGCGTTGTTAGAAATATAGGATTAAAAAGAATGTTTTATAAGGTTAAAAGATAAAAAATATACATAATTTAAAACTTAAACGTTAGCATAATGAAAAAGTTAAGGATGTGGTTTTCCTCATTTTCCCCTTACTCTCTTTTTTTCCCTTTTCACTGTTGGATTAATATCTTGATCAAGATTTAACTTATTTTATCTTTAAAGTAAAATTATAATAATATTTTATAACATGTTAAATATAAACCATTGAGATTTTAATCTAACAAGTATTAAAAAGTAAATTTAAAGTATATATTTGGTCGCTTTATGTTTGCGTATGGTATCATTTTAGTCGCTTTAAGTTTGTAAAATCGCGTTTGATCCTTAATGTTAACACCGTTAGTTAATTTAACGGAAAATAATTATTTCAACAATTTTAAGCGATGATCACAAGAATTAAATGATGGCCAAAGCGTCTTTATATGTTAGTATTTTAATAAATTAATATTTTAAATCCTATTAATTGAAAAAAAAATCTTCACATTTTGTTTTGTGGTTTTCAGCGATTTGTGAAGATTAAATATATTTTTTTGTCGAAGAAAATTAAATATTTTTCAATTAATAAGATTTAAAATATTAATTTATTCAAATACTAACATATTAAGATTCTTAATCAACATTTAATCGCACAATCATCATTTAAAATTGTTGAGTAAGTATTTTAAAGTTAAATGAAGCGGTGTTAACATTAAGAGATCAAACATATACTTTACAAACTTAAGGGACTAAAATGATACCAGAAACAAATATAAAAGACCAAATGTATACTTTAGCCTAAAAAATAAAAGGGTAAGACGAAAAATAGGATAGCGAAATCTAAAAGTTAGCGTATCGTGTTGCAATACGACACAAAAACGATATACTCCTATCGAACTTTATTCTAAAGGTACAGTGTCTTTATGGAGCATGTGCGGTAGTGAAAGCCAAGTCGACCTCCACCACTCAACCTCCACCACTCAATTGTCATTTAATATATATCTTTCCTAATTATTACCGTGATCTAATGACCATAGAAGAAGATGCAAAGAGGTTGAAGACAAAAGCAAAACCACTTTTCTCTTCCCCTCGTTAATAAATCCAATACACACATCTCCTTCCAAAACAATCCAGTAGCAGAAAAAACCAGGCAATATCAAAGCTCTGATTCATTTTCATGGCGGAAACAACTCACATAGCTGTGATTCCCAGTGCTGGTTTCAGCCATATCGTCCCCATTGTTGAGTTCTCCAAGCGACTTGTTCATCTCCACCCAGATTTTCATGTCCACTGTATAATTCCCTCACTTGGGCCTCTTTCTTCTTCCTCAAAATCCTTCCTTCAAACTCTTCCTTCAAACATAAATCCTATTTTTCTCCCACAAGTACCTAACAATATGCCTCATGACAATCATCGCCATGGCCTCCAAATTCAACGTACAGTGACTCTCTCACTACCCCACATTCGTGAGGCGTTAAACTCCTTCATGAGTTCAAGTAATAACATTAAACTTTCAGCTTTAATTGTTGATGTTTTCGCCGTGGAAGTCCTAGATTTTGCTTCAGAACTCAAAGTCTTAACTTATGTGTACTTTCCTTTATCTGCTATGCTTTTATCTATGTACTTCTATATCCCCAAGTTGGATAAGATTGTTTCTTGTGAGTACAGAGATCTTCAAGATCCCATAGAGATGCCAGGTTGTGTTCCTGTTCATGGCGGAGATCTCACAGAATCAGTTCGAGATCGAAGCAGTCAAGTTTACAGGCAATTTCTAGAACGTACTAGAAGGTTTGGTCTTGCTGATGGAATTCTGGTCAATAGCTTCACAGAGTTAGAGGCTCAGACGATAAAGGCCTTACAAGAAGAAATGAAACAGAACAAGAAGACGACTCAGATACATCCGGTTGGACCCATTTTACATAGCGGGTCAAGTGGTGATGAAAACGGGTCGGGCTGCTTAAATTGGCTCCACAATCAACCACCCAAATCTGTTCTTTATGTTTGTTTTGGAAGTGGAGGGACTCTGTCTCAAGAACAAATCAATGAACTTGCTTTCGGGTTGGAACAAAGTAGTGAAAAGTTTTTGTGGGTTGTGAGGCCACCAAGTAATATTCCCAATGCTGCTTACCTTGATACCTCAAATGATCAGAATCCTTTAGATTTCTTACCAGAAGGGTTTTTGGAGAGAACTAAAGAGAAGGGTTTTGTAATTCCTTCATGGGCACCTCAGATTCAAATCCTGAGCCATAGCTCTACTGGTGGATTCTTGAGTCACTGTGGTTGGAACTCCACACTTGAGAGTGTACAGAAGGGAGTGCCATTAATAACGTGGCCACTATTTGCAGAACAGAGGACAAATGCTGTTCTATTAACTGATGGTCTGAAAGTGGCATTGAGGCCAAAGGGTAATGAAAGTGGCATAGTGGAAAGAGAAGATATTGCAAAATTGGTAAAAAGTTTGATGGAAGGTGAAGAAGGTAAAGAGATTCGTAAGAGAATGATGGTTTTGAAAGATGCTTCAGCTAATGCTATTAAAGAACATGGTTCTTCCATAGAAACACTTCAACAATTGGCATTTAAATGGAAGAATTCGGGCATGTAGCCCTCAATGCCTCTGGTAGAGATTCAGGGAGAAAAATAAATCTCCAGATTTGCAGTTATTTTTTCCTTAATTGTTTTTATTTTATTTTGATCGATGTCCTTCATAATTCTTCATCCATATATATGCTGATAATCAAAAACAGTATTTCTATAGATATTGGCTTACAGTGGTTCATAGAGATATTAGTACACTACAACAAATTTTGCTGAAGGTCCGGGGAGCAGAGTGAGTATTAAGAAACTTCAACCATTGTACAAAGCATATATCACTCTAGTCTTATTTATAAGTCTAAATTAACTAATTTTTATATATAAAGAGAGTAAGTTAACTCATTAATTATGAGCTAATTTTTTAATTTTGTCCTTATTATGATTAGTTCTAAAAGTCAAAAAACTAAATTCTTTTTTATTGTAATTAATAAAAGCAAAAAGGTAAAAAAGCGCAGTTATTACTCAGAAACTAGAATTATAATAAGAACCAAATTTTTAGTCAAAATGGATTTATAAATAAGACCATAGTGATAAGAAAGTTTCTCCAACAAATCAACATATCATCTCATCAGAATACATGATCAATGAGAACATATCATCTCATCAGAATACATGATCGATGAGAACAAAGTTCTTGAAATGCAGTATTATTAAACCTAGATTGGACCGGACCGGCCTACTCGGCCTAAAAACCGGCGAAGTGATCGGGAAACCAGTCTGGTTCGGGCATTAGCCTGGTTTATTGTTTTTTTAAAAAATCAATTTTTTTTGTTTGTTTATAATTTTATATTAATAACTCGAAATTTTTATATTTTCACCGGTTTGGCTCCGGGTTAGCTCCAATGTAACTCCGGTCTGATTTACTTACCCTTAATCTAGTATCCCAACTGATTCAGTGACCAGTCTGAATTTAATAACCTAGTTGAAATGTTCCTTTCACATGGAACTAACCGCATTATTAACTGCATGTGCCTAATTTGCTTCCTCCATGGTCCCACGCTCATTTAATTTTCCTTCATACATCGTTAGACTAACTAACATTTTATGATGTTAGTTATAAGGAAACTGACATCTAATTAAGGACTTGTACATGGCAAAGGATATACTAAGGATCTTAAAAATATTATAATTATCCTCAAAAGTTAGAAAAGGCTGCCAAATTTTCACATGCTTAATATTTCTTCCAATCTTTATATAAAACCTAATTAATCAACTATTTCAAGTATATTAAGGATACTAATTAAATTACTTAATATTATATGTTCATTCCAAAATATCATAATCGTCTGACTTGATTATTGTTGAAAAAATGCCAATGTGATTAATTTGAAAAAAGATTGATAAACATTTGGAATAATGTTAGTTAAATTAGTTACTTTGATAAACATTTGGAATATTCTAAAGCATCCTAATCATCTTTCTTAATTTCATTCCTCCCTCTCTTACTTAATTATTGTTAAGAGAATATGAATATGGTTAATTTGGAAAAATATTGATAAATATTTGAAATACATTTCATAATTTAGTACTAACACAAACTCTCTAATTATATTTTATATTAAAGACCGGAGCATTCGGTACGTAGGTCAATCATGATGTCATGCATTGTACATGATTTAAAGGAATAAACCAACTAGTAAATTATAAATATATTGCTTCAATCTTATATAGGAGCTATATGAGTGATTTACAAATATTCATAAAAAATAGTTATATTATTTATTTATAATAAATGTGCATTATTGATTTCTCGAAACTATTGCATTGATTATTACCATTGTTGTCAAATTTATGAGTTGATTTTCCGAATTTATCAGTTTTACATTTTTTAACTTATAGAATTATATCAGTTTGTGCTTAAACTCATACTAGTCATAACCTTAATCAAACTCGCAATTTTACGAACTGAATTTATCATTTTTACATTTTACCTTATAAAATTATATCAACTCGCTCTTAAATCCATCTTAGTTTGTTCATTTTGATATTATTCAATTGTTTTATATATGAACTTCATAGATTTTTTTGGACATGGTAAATTGTAAATGTTGAAGGATTTAATTTTAAATATTTAAATTTAAAATATATTTAAATTAAACTATTGTCATTTTTATATTATTATTTTATCATATACTTTCAAAATCTATTTATTAATAAATAGGAACTCTTACACAATTACGATTTGAAGTCACTATTCGAATTTATATTCTTTTCATAAGTTTGACAACCTTGCATGCAATAATCCCTTTGATAAAACCGTCTTTAATATATGTAGCTTATGGGAATATTTGGGAAAATTTATAAATTTGGAGGTAACGTGGATTGAAGCCTTGCTATTGCCACTAATTTAAAATCATGCACCAAGTCAAATTTGAGTTAATTCTTAATTTCCTTTGTATAAATTCTTATTAAATTATAAATGAGAAAAGTTTGAAACAAATGAAATATTGAATATAATAAATATATGGGTTTAATGTTTTTTTTTTCTTGTAGAAACATTTTTTCTGCCATACTCACATAAAAGTGAGTGGATCCCATTGTAAAGAGAAGAGAGAGAAAATATTATTGGGATCCACTTACTTTTATGTGAGTGCGGCAGAAAAAATGTTTCTCCAGCAAAAATAGAAATATTAAACCCTAAATATATATTAGCAAACATAGTAATTACATTAAATTTTTTTCCCAAAAAGATGAAAAAGGAAATCATATTTGAACTTCAACAGATATTTCAATTCGTATATAACATTCATATATGTGTATGTATTTGCTTTTTTTTTTTTTGTAATGTTTATGCACACAATTTTTTTTTTGATATAATAGAAGGCTAAAAAGCCAGAGTTACAATAACAGAAAAATTAAAAGGAAGGGGAAGTAAATCCCAAAAACTCTTGGGCCACCCAACTCCTCAGTTGCAAGGGGCAATCACCCAAGATAGCAGAGTTGCTGATTCCCATCTTGGCTAATGCATCAGCAACTCTGTTAATGTTGCATGGAATGTATTGAAAATTAATCTTCCAGTCCCATGATCTCATCGATTTGATCTGCTGCAAAACAAGACTACCTGAGATGGAGCTGTCATCTAGTATTAATGCTATGAGGTCTTGTGAATCAGATTCGGTGACAACTTGTTTGTATTCCATATCCCAAGCTAACTTTAGACCCTCAAGAATTGCCCATTCTTCTGCTAAGGCTGCACTGCATATTCCAAGCTATTTGGTGAAGCCCACTACCCACTGACCGTGACTGTCTTGTATTACACCACCACATCCGGCATGAGAAGAGCGAAGGTTCATGGCACCATCGACGTTAAGCTTGGTCCAGTTAACAGGAGGTCTCAGCCAAGATGGACTTCCCACTGAGCGATTAGATCTGCTATCTATATCAGGCCTATCAGTTATGGTAAATTTCCTCCAAATGTGGAGAATAATATTAGCTGGGTTTGAGGGCTTATTTTTAAAAACAGCAGAGTTTCTCCAAAGCCAAAGCTGCCAAATACACACACCGAAAATCGAAGGTCAGAGGGAATCAACATCCCTGCCAAGTTTCCCTTTCAGATTCATTGATATCCAATCTTGCAAATTTGCAGCAAAGAAGGAGTTGGTGTACCTTGGGAGGATCAGGCGCAACCACAGATTCCTGACATAGACACAATCTCTTAGGATGTGGAGAGTGTCCTCAGCAACGTGATTGCAGAAACCACATAGAGGTGATGATTGGGACCAAGCACTTCTTCTAAGGTTAGTTGGAAGTTTGTCAAGGACCACTATCCACAAGAAGACTCTGATTCGTTCAATTCCCTGCCAAGTCCAAATGTTTTTAAATAAATTGTTCCTCCTATGAACTGAGTGTTTCTCAATTAGAAAATATGCACTTCTAATTGAGAAGTTCCCATCTTTTGTGGCGCCCCAAATGAGAAAGTCATTTCCTGCATCACGACGAGGGGGCATGGAAAAAGAGAGCCTCTGGATGATCCCCGGGGTAACGGTGTGAGACAGCCAATCAAGGTCCCACTCTCCATCTTTAAGCCAATCTGAGACCGTGGAATTGACCTCCTCTATCAAGAGTTGCCTTGTGCATTGAGGTTTGATTTACTCACCATCAATCAGCCATGTATCATTAAAAAAGCTGACTAGCCGGCCATTTCTGACTTGCCATTTAATACCCAGGTTGATGATATCAAGGTGTGAAGTAATGAAGCGCCATAAAGTATAGTCTCCTGGATGGAAAGCCAATAGCGAAGTGCCCTCCCTTTATGTTGGAGCATATCGGCCCATAGAGATTTGGTTCCAACCACAAGGTTCCAAGTTAGCTTGGAGCCATAAGCTTTGTTGAAGGATGAAAGTTTCCTAAAACCAAGGCCACCATGCTCTTTTAGTTTTGTGATTTGATCCCATCCAACTTGGTGGAATTTAGAATGTGCCTCATCGTGGCCCCAAATAAAATTCCTCTGCAACCTTTCCACCTCATGACAGATTTTAGATAGGAGTTTGGCCACCTGCATGGGATAGAGAGGGATAGCGCTCAAAACAGATTTTGCAAGGGTGATTCTTCCAGCAGTGGATAAGCAGCTAGCTTTCCAAGAAGATAGCTTGGAGCGAACACGATCTATGACATAATTGAAGGTTTCAGTTTTACTTTTATTCTTGGAGAGGGGGAATCTGAGGTATTTCCCAATTTTTGAAGAAATTTGCATATGCGCCATAGCTTTGATTTTTTGCTTGGTATGGGCCGAAACCTTAGGAGAGAAGTAGAGGGATGATTTTGAGCAATTGGTTTTCCCTCCTGATGCCATAGTGAACTTATTCAAAACTTGCAACATACAAGTGGCTTGGGCATCAGTAGCCACCCCGAATAAGAGGAGGTTGTCCGCGAACATCAGGTTAGAGATTTTCGGCCCTGTTTTTGATGTGCTGATAGGCTTCTAGTTGACTTCCTCCACAGAGTCACAGATTAAGTGCAAGAGCTTGTCCATGCAGAGCACAAAAAGTAAAGGGGAGATTGGGTCCCCCGACTGGAGACCCCTGCGAGGAGAAAAGAACTCAGTTTGCTCGCCATTCCAAATGACATTATAAGAGGTAGAAGATACATAGTGGAGGATGAGGTTTATAAAATTAGAGTCAAACCCAATTTCAAGAAGCACATGCTGTAGAAAATCCCATCGGATTTTATCGAAGGCCTTTTCAAAGTCGATTTTCATAGCCATCAGGCCTTTCCTACTTCTGTTTTTCCCCATAATGTAAAGGAGTTCTTGGCCGATGACTATGTTGTCTTGGATGTGTCTCCCTCTGATGAAGCTAGCTTGGTAGGGAGAGACGAGGTCATTTAAAACTCCTTTTAGTCTCTGGGCTATAATTTTGGTGACACATTTGTAGTGCACTGTGCAAAGAGAGATTGGCCTGAAATGCACCACTGTCTCTGGGCTGTCACGTTTTGGAATTAAGGCAACTAGAGTCTTATTAGCATTTTCCACAGAGGATGGTTCTTGGAAAACCTTTTTGACAAAATCGCATAGAGAAGGTCCTACCAAGCTCCAATTTCTCTTATAGAAAATGGGCTGGAAGCCGTCAATTCCCGGGGCTTTGAAATTGCCCATTGAAAATAAGGCATTTCTGATTTCTTCGTTTGTTGGATTACTCATCAGGTTCATAGCAGAGAGGAGAAGGGAAGGTAGTAGAAGTTTGGAACCAGAGAGATTCTTCCACGTCAATTCTGTAGAGAGATTTAAAATAGTGGGAGACCATCAGTTTAAGCTCTTCAGAGTTTGAGATCCAATTTGAAAGACACATATCTCAAGAAACTGTTTTTTCTGTGCATCGAATATTGATCGAGTTTTCTGTCGGCCTTCTTCGGCGGTTATCGCTGAGTTAGATTCCTGCTAATGCGGACCCTGAGAACACCAAAAATTAGCCTGACAAGTACTTTATGCTGTCCGAGTTTTACATATTGCATCAAATTAAATAACAAATAACCCACCCATACTAAACATTTAGAATTAAAATTAGCCTAACATTATTTACAACAATATTTTTTTCTAAAATATAACTTCTAATTATTTACATGTTATTTAAATTATATGTTACTCTCTTTACGAAAATCTCATGAATATTTTGATGCAAAATGAATTATAATTTTACATTTAGAATTAAAGCAAAGATCCTTTACTTGCTTATGTTTGAGATCAAATGGAGTAATATTTATGTTTTTAGAGAAACATAGGTTATTAATTGTTTATTCTGGCAAGCATCCCATGTTTAATGGTACATCCGCTATTAGGAAAGCATATTGTTCTGTTGTTTGTTGTTAACAAGTGGTATGTAAATTAATCTTCAAATTGTTTTTTAATCTTCAAATTAAAAGAATATTATGGACTATTGCCTATTGGTCAACAAAAGTAAATTGATTCATCAGTTGTTAAAAAAACGTAAGCATCAATGTAGCAACAGGACGTAAAAAATTCACATGTATTCTCTTTAGTACAAAAAGAAATAGCTGTTTAGTAGCAAGTAAATTGTAGCAATTAGAAAAAACTAGTACAAATATCAGGATTTGTAGCAGTTTTTAACCAAATAACTACAAATTTACAACGGTGTAACTTGCGCCAAATGACGCGCTGATAAATCTCAGTAATTTGTAGCAGTTGGCTCATATAAACCACTACAAAATATGGTGACATATTTGTAGCGGTTGTATCAAACAAACTGTGACAAAATGTGTTGTAGCGGTTCATTTGTAACAGTGTTTCTAAGAGAACCGCTACAGAAGACAAAAGGTTGCAGATTTGTAGCGGTTCATGGGAACCACTACATAGGGTCACGTGATTTGTAGTGGCTTGTGAGGCAATAACCACTATAGAAGATAAAAGGTTGTAGGTTTGTAGCGGTTCCATGATGTCACGTAGACTGAGGTAGGGTTACATGATTTGTAGCTGTTAAGGTAGCAGTTTTGGGTACAACCGCTACAAATCACGCTGCTATATAAACGGCGCCACCCCTCATTTGATCACTTTTGGAAAAATCGTTATCTGTGTGCGCTCTAAGAAGTTTTCATAAGAACTAAGGTTCAACTCAAATTTTTAAAGACCTAGGCAATCGAACTTAGTAAAGTCACTTTTTTATTTATTTCATTTTTGAGCTAAATAGATTTATTTTTAGTAATTTTATTGTTATTTAAATATTTTTAAAAATATTGATGAGTTTATGAGGTTGCGTGTGATGAGGTTGTGAAGGTAACTAATTTAATATATTGAATCAAATATAAATAATTATAATTTATCTAATTTTTATTTAATTAATCAAATGTATTTAATTATAATTTAATTTTGTGAAGAAAGATAAGCTTGTCGTGCAAGATGAGAGGAGGCGGTACGACTTCATAAAGATGGGGGACCAGTGGAAGAAAATCGTCTCTACATAAGGATGAGATAATGCCTCTGCGGCATTGCATAGAGAACGTTGTTGGTCGATTTCCTTGATGGCAAGTGAACCAGTCGAACAAGTAATAAAGAGTAAGTAGAGTATCGTCCCACAAAGACCGAGATACCGATGATGACACTGCTTTCGAAGACAGTTATGCTTTAAAAAGAAGGAAAATTATAGTTGGTTTGAGTGTTTTTGATAAGGATGAGATAAGCATTTCATAGAACGTTGTATCGTCCTTGATGACACATATCGAACAAGTAATAAAGAGTAAGTAGAGTATCGTCCCACATAGACCGAGATACCGATGATGACACTGCTTTCGAAGACAAGTTATGCTTTAAAAAGAAGGAAAATTATAGTTGGTTTGGGTGTTTTTTATTATAACTACTAAACAAAGATATAAACAAGTGATTGTAGTCGCAAGAAGATATCAGTTTAAAGATAGAATGAGCTCAGATTTCATCCTAAACATATTACTCCCTCAGTTTGCTGTAATGCATTGCTATAGCAATTATGTTGCACAACTTCCACAATGCTACAGCATAACCGCCTTCACTATGCTATACAGAAGCTTCCACGTCCTGTACATACAATCCTAGCTTTACTTCTCCCATATTCCTATTGCAATTTTCTAGTTCGGATTATCATTACTAGTCAAGGTGTATGGCTATGAGTGGTAGACCCATTCCTGTAGTCTACAATGTTAGGTCAAGCCTTGCACTAGCCTGCCCAGCAAACACTGTCTATCATATGTCTAACCCCGACTCCCTTTCAATAAGTCGAGGCCACTGATCTAGCCCTTATCTTCTGCTAACTGACAAGAGATTAAAATACTGATAAACAAATTGAATTTATTAAATTAAAGAACTAGCAAAATGGGTTCATTCTACACTCAAGAATTCATCCTCCCTCAGCCAAAGGGAATTTAGTTCATAACTGATGAGGGAATCATACAACAAATCACAACAGAATAGCCCATGTAGATAGATAAACTAAAAATCAACTAAACAAAATGGAAAGTTCGTCGGAGGGGTTGACAGCGTGGGAGGCATCTGTCATGTAATGTCTCCACGTCTTCTACTCTTCGTCTCACTACAGGGAAGGATTCTGGGTTTCTTCTAGAGCTTTTGTGCCTCGTAATTTCTCTTGCTCTTCTTTCGAGTTTAGCCAAATAGGAATTCCTTTGACTCTCCAACGACTTGATAATCTTTAGGGTTAGCCATCTTTTCCTTTTATAGTCAGGTTTGCTTGCGGCGTACATCTAGTGAGTTGGGCCTTTCTAAATTCGTTAGGTCCAACTGGTTCAACTTTCCAAATTCGGTTGATTGATTTTGCTAGTACTGCAGGATTCTCAAAATCTTATCTTCGATCCTCCACATCCTCTAATTCAATACGTCAGCAATCCAACCGCCGTCTAATGTCCGTCTAATACCTGCACTTAATTCCCTGAAACAGCCTTGAGGAAAAGTCAGAACAACGGCACATAGCACTGCTTCCTTTACAATGCTATAGCAATTTGGTTACATTGTATTGCGGGTACCTTATGGCTTACCCGATGCTATAGCATGGTATCGGCTATGCTATGTGCTTTCACAATAAACCTCAAACTTACCATTTTTTCCTATGCACATGTATAGGATAATTATGTAGTTACCATGATTTATGAGATTCGTCCTACCTTTCCCTACATGAGTCAATTATGACATATTTCCTCAGATTAGACACAGTTAAGTTCACATTCACCATACAAAATAGTCACACATTATAGGGAAGAACATGGCATACATAATACTCATCAAATGTGTCTGATGGCATCCCACCAAATGACTAGGCAAGATTTGTCTAATATAGGAGGAGCCAAGAAGGATAGGTAATTTTTTTATTAATTATTATTTAGAATAGAGCATTAAAACAAAAAAACAAAATGAAATATTTTTTTAGTAGGCTCTTTCTGAGAGAAATACCAGGAATAGGGGGTACCAGACAATCCATCATACAGTAGGATCGAAGACATTTGCTATCACGTATAGCTGTAAGAACCAGCTGAACCCAAGGGGGTGAATTGAGTGTAAGATTAAAAAACTTGGAACTTTGAAAATCTTTTCGCGTCTTCTAAATCAACAGTTAGATATTCAAATAAACATATACTGGAAATATAAGAGATAAGGGAAGAGAATATGAAAAATGAGATTTATACTGGTTCGGCCCAATCCTTGACCGACATCCAGTCCCCAAGCTCCACTTGTGATTTTCAATCCAATATCCTCTTGTTTAATCCAGGCATAAGAGAAGCCTATACAATCCCACAAATTCACCTAGGCACTTGTGAAGCCGAATCTCTCACCGAGATACTCCCCCTTACACACTATAAGGATACAATCGGTTTCCCACTTAAGATCACCCAATCTTGAGTAACTCTCAAATAAAATGATTACAATAAATTTTCTCTCTTAGAAGTGAATATGATTAACACTAAAGTGCATAATCAATCATCTCACTCTCTACTGTAAACTACATAAACATTGAGAAACAGAGAGTGTATGAGTTAAGCCTGTATTGACATATCGATGGTGAAGTAGTAAAATCATTTCTTTGGCTTCATCGAGTCACTCATCAATGGTCACCCTTTCTGGTTTGAAGACTTCGCAATTTATAGGCATTTGTGTTTTGACCGTTGCGAGCATTGAACCGTTGGAGATCCATTGGAACTAGCCATTGAAGCTTCTGTCGCATCATTTAATGTTCTGACATAAATTTGACATTTTGAGGATTTTCAAGTAATCCTTTGTTTGATCAACTGAAATTCACTAATAAACATGATTAAAGGCATTGAGAATAGTTGTGAGTGATAATCTTAAGATAATAAATCACAATCAAAGATTTAAGTTTTACGAACACGGCGATTTATAGAAGCAGAAAAGTCAACTCGAGTTAATCATTAACTGACTTGAGTTAATGACTCGAGTTGGTTCTTCTAGCACTCAAGTGAAGATGATTTTCTTTAGAAAGGAATAAGTCTGATAAATAAGTTTGAAATGAGAAAATCATTTTGCAAGAGTTAACTTAAGTGTAAAACTGTTGACTTGAGTCATGAATTTGTCACTCGAGTATGAAGATTTTGTTTCACAAACAGATATGTTCAAAAGAGTTAAAATAAAAATTCACTCAAGTCTAAAGATCATAACTCGACTTCTGGATTTTGGTTTGAAAAATAAAGCTTTATAAAAGCCATCAAAACTTGAGTTCCATTTAATTCACTTGAGTTATTAACTTATCTCAAACTCGCTTGCTTTCTGTCTGCGATTGAATCGAGTGTACTATGCCTTCACTCGAGTTAAGCACTCATCTCAAACTTGCTTGCTCACTATCAGAATTTGACTTGAGTTATCCTTCAGTCTACTCGAGTTAAGAAGATACTCCAAACTTGGTTTGCTCTCTGTCTGCCCTTGACTCGAGTTACCAGACCCTTCACTCAAGTTGAGAAGTTCATTCCAAATTTGTTAAACCACCTATCCCCATAAAGTTCTTTAAGTCTTATTTCCAACACAAAAAGAATCAGCTCCAAACTCATTGTATGCAGTGTGTTTCAACCAGATTAATAGAAGTTGTTCTGAACTATCATTTTTCCAATATCCTGAATTGACTATGAACTTCAAAAATTCATATCTCTCTCATTTGATCTTTGTTTTTCATGATCTTGATTTTTTTAGAAAGGTATGTGAGTCTAGTTTCATATGCCACCGATTTTAACTCAATTGGAGGTGTAGTTTGTGAGATACACTGAAAACGTCAAAGCTTGGTCTACTATGTAGCGTGAATTTCATTGTCAACTTCTAAAATTCACAGCTCTCTCATATGAACTCCTTTGGGCTTGAAGTTTTGTCAAAATGATGCATTAGGAGTCTAGTTTTATAAAAAAAAATTAGTTTCACCTCAATCAGATCTTTGGTTTGGGAGATATCATTGAATAACCAGAGCTCGCTCAAGTGAAACGCTGAACAGAGTGGTTGGAATACATTTCAACTCGAGTCATTTAGTGGCTAAATTGAGTTACTAACTCGAGTTATGAAATTTTGACTCGAGCTGGTTCATATATGAGGAGCAAATTACTGTAGCAAAGTAGTAAACTCGAGTTATGAGTTCTGCACTCGAGTTTGTTCATCCTGAAGCTTATTTTTGTTTATTTTAACTCTGAATTGAGTCATTCCAACTTTCATTTGATCATAGAACCTTAAATATTGATATTCTCATTATATTTGGCAAGATCTTTTTTTTTCTCAATCTTCTTTCTTGATCATTCTCCACAATTCAACTTGGACTAATCACTTGCAAGTTTCTCTTTCTTTCTTCTCTTCGCTTGATCATTCCACACAATTCAATTTGGACTAATCTACATTAAATATAGCAATTAGTCAATGTATATGATACAAACTTTTTTTCTTAATATTACTATGTATTTTTGACATCATCAAAACTAATCATATCCAACAATAGCGAATTGGTATGTTTAAAATTAAATTAATTTTAGTTTAATATATAAAATATATGACGCTCAAAATTTATTGTTTTAATTTTTTTAGGAGAAGAAAGTAGACCAGGAGAACGTTAGATAGACTATGTGGAGTTATTTATGTTAGTTCTCTATGTGTTTTGATGATAACTGATAATTGTAAACACAAGTTGAAGTTTGTCTTTGATAAATTGAAAAACTTCTTGTCAAAAGGCAAACTCGAGTTTTGGTTTCAAAACTCGAGTTTTTGACTTGACAAAGAATAGCTCAATTTTCATAAACTAAGCAAAACTCCAGTTTCCATTTGGAAACTTGAGTTTTGAACTTACAGAGAGCTATCCAAGTTTTCACTCCTTGACAAAATTACAGTTTTCATAGAAAACTCCAGTTTGCATAATACAGAGACTCTTCAACATTTTCTGAAATAGACAAAACTCCAGTTTCCAAATGGAAACTCGAGTTTTGATCATACAGAGAGTCTTCAACATTTTGGGGTTATGCAAACATCAGTTTTGATATGGAAACTCCAGTTTTTCAATTTGCCATGAGTTTTCTAAGTTTTTCTAAATTGTGAGAAAACTCAAGTTTTACTTTGGAAACTCGAGTTTGCGCTTGATAGAAAGCTTTCAAGTTTTATTCAGCTTTTGAAAACTCCAATTTTGACTTTGGGATAAAATTCTGAGTTTTCATACTTAAAATGGAAACTCGAGTTTGGTTTGGGAAACTCGAGTTTTGACCAACCAGAAAGCTTTGCGTTTTTCATCAATTTTGAAAACTCCAGTTTTCACTTGGGATAGATTTTCAAAGGTTTCCAATCTTAAGAGGAAACTCGAGTTTAGTTTTGGAAACTCGAGTTTCAGGCTTATAGAGAGCTTTGCTCATTTTATCATTTTGGAAACTCCAGTTTTGAGTTTGTGGACTTAAACATGGTTTCAATATAAAATTCCAAAACTCGAGTTTTGATAAACAAAACTCGAGTTTGCATCGCTGGTTTTGAAAATCAACTTGCTCGAATTTATGAAATCTTCCCGTTTGATCTTAATACTTCTCCTCTACATTCACTACTATTCTTAACTATGTTTAATCAGTTTGTTAGTGAGTTACAGATGGTTTAGAAGATATTAAATGAAGATTTGAACAAAAGCAAAAGGTGATGTCAGAACATTAAATGCAAAGTCCAGAAAACTTGCATCCTTTTGTAACATCATTCTCTACACATTGCAAAGGGATTGATGTCTGCTTTCCCTAAGCAGTAGCTGCTCTTCCAACGGATCTATTACAAGGAAAGTCCACACTAATCCTCTGGACAAAAGGACTTAACTGAAGAGTAGAGAGAGAAGACACCAAAGTGCCTCCAACAGCTAGTTTAATGCTCCAACGGTTATAATGGAGATAGTGAAAATCCCAGAGAGTCTGGGGAATGAACGTAGGTCAAGAGGTTGGACCGAACCAGTATAAATTCCTTGTGTATTGCTCTTCTTCTCTACTATCTACTTACCTCTGTTTTTAGTGTCGAAAAACAGAGCACTTTGAAAAGAATTTTAAAATCTCTAATTCACCCCCTCTTGGTAATTAAGCTTCACTTTCATTTGGTATCAGAGCAAGGTCTTCTCTGAAAAGATTAACATCTTGAGAAGGATCACTATGGAAGGTATTCTACCTGATGGAGCTTCGATCAACTGACCACCAGGATTCAGTGGAGAGCATTATTCCTTCTGGAAAGCCAAATTCAGAGTCTTTGTTATGGCTTCTGAATATGGCCTATGGAGAGTATTTCAGACTGGAGACTACAATCCAATAGTGCTCGAAAATGGCATCAGAGTTCCAAAGCCTGAAGAAGCTTATGATGAGAATGATAGGAGAAATATCACACTCAACAGTAAAGCTATTCTTATGTTGCAAAGTGCCTTGAGTCAACAAGAGTATTTTCGTGTTTGCACATTGCCAAATACAAAGGCCATGTGGGATGCTTTGGAGGTAGCTCATGAAGGAACTACTGGAGTAAAGCAGAACATAATCAACACTCTCATAACAGAATATGATCTTCTTCGAATGAAGCCTGGTGAATCTATCAACAAATTTTGATTAAGATTCACACATCTGATCAACCAGCTTCCTGCATTGGACAAAGAATATGAGCAACCTGCCCAAGTGAGGAAGATTCTCAATATCCTCAACAAGGACTGGGAAGCTAAAGTGACCGCGATTGAAGAAACTCATGGTGAATCAATGGCATCTGTTGCAGCCCTCTTTGGTAGCCTTTCTGAATATGAATCGAAGCTCAAGTTCAAAAAGGGACTTGATGAAGCAACTAGCAAGTTCAAAGGCGTTGCTCTTAAAGCTGTCAAAGAAGCTAAGGAGACAGATGATGATGATGAAGAAGAAGATGAAGAAAGAGAGCTGGGAATGATTGTTTGAAGATTTAAAAGATTTTACAGAAAGGATCAAGGATAC
This sequence comes from Acacia melanoxylon, assembly GCA_019022615.1. NCBI lineage: Eukaryota > Viridiplantae > Streptophyta > Magnoliopsida > Fabales > Fabaceae > Acacia > Acacia melanoxylon. Next base: position 10,846,731 of record JAFJYJ010000010.1, read on the forward strand.
AAAAAGTTTCACAAATGTAGCTCCAGCACTGAGGCAAAGAAGCCAATCATCTGCTACGAATGTGAAAAGCCTGGCCACATCAAGTCAAAATGCCCTCAGCTAAAGGACAAAGACAGAGACAAGAAGAAATTCAATAAGTTCAAAAAGAAAGCTTATGTCTTAGCAATATGGGGAGACAGCTCATCCAATGGAGATGAAGCTGAAGAGGAGGACAAAGCTAACATATGCCTCGTAGCTCAAGAAGAAGAGCACTCTGCAAATAGTGATGAGGTATATGATTCACAACCAACTTATGATGAGTTATTTGCTGAATATAACCTTGTGCAATCTGAATTTGAAAAACTTGCTGAAAACTATCTTGCTTTGAAAAAGAAAAATATAACTCTTGAACTGCAAGTAGAAAAGTTTTCCTGTCTTGAAAATGCTGTATGTGAAGATTGTCCTGATCTAAAGAAAAAGACTGTACATCTTACAAAAGCACTTGAGAAATTCACTAGAGGTAGTGAAATGTTCAATGTCATTTTGAAATAGCAAAGATTTACAAATGACAGATCAGGGATCAGTTACAAACCAAACTTTGATAAAAAGAAAGGCAAAAAGAAATTTGGAGAAAAGACTTATATGAACTATTTTAGAAAATCTGTTCATTCTTCAAATCCTTTTGCTCATTGCAATTATTGCAATCGTAAAGATCATACTACTTCTTCTTGTTTTCATAAAAAGGAAAGAAAGAGTAAACCTTTAGGAAATTATCAATGGGTGCCAAAGGGATCTTACAAGATTCCTAAGACACAAACTAACCCCAAAGGACTCAAGAAAAGATGGGTACCTAAGACCTTATCTATTGTGTTTTACAGGTCTGTCTAAGAGCATCAAATCCCAACAAGTGGTATATTGATAGTGGATGCTCTAGACATATGACGTGGGATCGATCCAAATTTGCTTCAATCAAGCCCAAGGATGGTGGCAAGGTAACCTTTGGTGGAAATCAATCTGGAAAGATTGCTGGCATTGGTGAAATTGGAAACAATGAAGGACCACAAATCAAAGATGTCTACCTAGTGGAGGGACTTTGTCACAATCTCCTCAGTGTAAGCTAAAGCACTGATAAAGTTAACTTAGTTATCTTTGATTCTGATGAGTGCTTGATTGTTAGTAAGGATATTCTCCCTTTCAAAGACATAAAATCAAAAGCTTTATTCAGAGCTCCTAGAGAAGGAAATTGTTATACACTTAATCTATCTAGAAATGGTTCTGTCTCTGAAAAATGTTTTGTTAGTAATTTGGATGAAAGTTGGCTATGGCACAAGCGATGTCAACATGATCCAACTTGACAGATTACTTAAAAAGGATTTGGTTATTGGTGTTCCAAAACTTCGTTTTAAAAATAACATGATTTGTGATGCTTGTCAAAAAGGGAAACAAATCAAATCATCTTTCAAATCTAAAAATGAAATTTCAACTAATAGACCTCTTCAACTACTTCATATGGATCTAGTTGGACCAGCTAGAGTAAAAAGCCTTGGTGGAAATCTTTATACCTTGGTCATAGTTGATGATTTCTCTAGATTTGCTTGGACTATATTCTTATCCTCTAAAGATGAAACATTTGATCAATTTGTTGTTTTTGCCAAGAAGGTCCAAAACGAGAAATGTTTCTGTATTTTAGGAATTCGAACTGATCATGGAGGAGAATTCGAAAATCATACATTTGTAGAATTCTGTGACAACATGGAAATTGATCACAATTTCTCAGCCCCGAGAACACCTCAACAAAATGGTGTTGTAGAGAGAAAGAATTGAGTTCTCACTGAGATGGCAAGAGCTATGCTAAATGAGAACAATACTTCCCAAGTATTCTGGGCTGATGCAATGAGTACGGCTTGCTACATCTTGAAGAGTCTATGCATGTTGTATTCTGTGAATCCAAAGCTGATAAGTCCCTAGATGATGATAAGGAAAATACTTTCAAAAATCAATTCTTTTCGAAAACTACTCCTACCTCTATTGAAAATCCTGAAAATGTTTTCAAGGCTAATCCTCAAAATAATTTAGAAAACTCTGATCAATCTCAGCCTAGAGCTTGGAGGTTCAGTAGGAATCATCCTTTGGACCAAGTAATAGGTGATGTAAAACAAGGTGTAAGAACCAGAAATAGTACTTTGAATGAAGTGACTTTTTCTATCTTTATATCAGTGATTGAACCCTCTAAAATTGATGAAGCCCTTTCAGACAATGATTGGGTGATAGCAATGCAAGAGGAGTTACATCAATTTGATAGAAATCAAGTTTGGGATTTGGTACCTAGGCCTAACGACCATCCGGTCATTGGCACCAAATGGGTATTCAAGAACAAACGAGATGAATAAGCAATCATTATTCGTAACAAGGCAAGATTGGTTGCTAAAGGCTATAATCAAAAAGAATGAATTGACTATGAAGAAACTTATGCTCCAGTGGCAAGATTGGAAGCAATAAGAGTTCTTCTAGCCTTTGCTTGTGTCAAAGGATTCAAGCTCTATCAAATGGATGTAAAGAGTGCGTTTTTAAATGGTTTTATTCAGGAGGAATTTTATGTTGAGCAACCTCCTAGTTTTCAAAACGATTATCATCTAGATCATGTTTATCGCCTCAAAAAGGCCCTTTATGGTCTTAAGCAAGCTCCTAGAGCTTGGTATGAGCGATTAAGCAAATTCCTTCTTGATCAAGGATTTATTAGAGGAAAAGCAAATACAACTCTCTTCATAAAGAGTAATAAGCTTGGTGAAATTTTAATTGTTCAAATATATGTTGATGACATTATATTTGGTGCTTCTAATGATGCTTTGTGTGAAGAGTTTGCTAAGAATATGCAGGGAGAATTTGATATGTTCATGATGGGAGAACTCAACTACTTCATTGGTCTGCAAATCAAGCAAAGGAAAGATGGAATCTTCATATCTTAGACCAAGTATCTCAATGATCTGCTGAAGAAGTTTGGGATGGATCAATGCAATGGAGTTGATACTCCAATGAGCTCAACCACTGCCTTGGATGCTGATGAAGAGGGCAAAGACATCAATATCACAAGATATAAAGGAATGATTGGCTTATTGCTCTACCTCACAGCAAGTCGTCCTGACATCCAATTCAGCACGGGGATGTGTGCAAGGTTCCAATCTGCTCCCAAGGAGTCTCATGCTGAGAATGTGAAGAGAATCTTCAGATACCTTGCTGACACAAAGACCCTTGGTATATGGTTTCCCAAAGGTCAACCTGAACATTTGGTGGCATATTCAGATTCAGACCATGCTGGGTATAAGACGGATAGAAAGAGCACAAGTGGCCAATGTGAATTTCTTGGTGGCTCACTTGTTTCCTGGTTCAGCAAAAAGCAAACAAGCGTGGTTGTATCCTCTACTGAAGCTGAATATGTGGCTGCCTCAAGCTATTGTGCTCAAGTCCTTTGGCTCAAGCAACAACTATTTGACTTGGGAATCAACCTGAAGGAGATCCCAATATTGTGTGACAACACAAGCACAATAAGCTTGGCTAAGAATCCAGTGCAACATACTCGGACCAAGCATATTGATGTGAGACATCACTTCATAAGGGATCATGTCGGAAGAAGGATGTCAAAGTCATGTTCATCCCAACTCATCTTCAACTTGCTGACATCTTCACCAAACCATTGGCCAAAGAGCAATTTAATTTCATAAGGAGAGAATTGGGAATGGTAAATCCCAATGAGTTGTAAGTATCTCTCTCTCAATGTTAGTTATGGTTTTGATGATTGCTAGAAACTAATTTAAGCATCAGAGTATCTAGTTTTGTTTTATGCAGGATGCTTAAAATACTGATGTTTGCTGTCAAAAGAAGCAAACTCGAGTTTTGGGAACAAAACTCGAGTTTTGTCGGGGCCAGAGAGCAACCTTGATTTTTGGAGAAATTGAAAACTCGAGTAAGTGAAAACTCAAGTTTCCATTAGACAAAGAGCAATCATGTTTTGAAGAATGGTGAAAACTCGAGTTGGTAAGTGGAAACTCGAGTTTTGGTCGCGGAAGTTCAAAGGTTCACATTACACCTTTGAAGTCCAGGTTAGTAACCATTCATCAAAACTCGAGTTTTGTAGTGAAAACTCGAGTTTTGTCGCATATATATATATATATATATGTGTGTGTGTTACTATTCGTGTTCTTCAAAACTCGTATCAAAACTCAAGTTTTGCCCTAGTCGTTCTCTCTTCTCTCTGATTCTTACCTCTCTCGACAAAAACCCTAACTCAAAACCTAGAAATGGCCTCCAAATCATCTGCCCCAACGACTCACGACACAGATTCAGAAAAGGAAGGTTCAAAATCATGGTCTCCTCATCCTCCACCTCCACAGCAACCCAGGAGGATGAAATCGCTTCCCAAACGTTTTCACTATGGGGTTGATAGATCAATTAGAGGGGTGAGCGAAAACATTCCAGAATCTCCTTCGCCTAACCCTAAATCAAAGGGGTTTTCGTTCAAGGAACCAGCAGTATCTCCTTCGAAGAAGAGAAAGGAACCTGAACTGGAAGGAAAAGGGAAGATGAAGGTGACTGAGGCTTCTAAGTCTGTGAGGAAGAAGAGGGCCACTTCTGCTAAGTCTCACGATACTTCAAAGGGCCAAGCCTCATCCAAGGCTGCTTCATCAACTCACACTCAACCTGAGGAAGTGCCTTCTATTATGGCCAATGCTGTGGAAGACATCTACAATCATCGTGACCCTCCTCAAGGTTTTGCAACTGAGCTTTCCTATTTATCCCCTGAGCTAAACACTAGGTTTAAGGAATCTTTCATTAAGAAAGAATTATGTCCAGTTGTCTCAGTTAATTTGGTCAAACTGAAAGATGAGTGTCATATTGATCTTTCCCCTTGGCTTAGCCAATATGAGTCATACATGTCTATCTCTGTGCCTTATACTCCCAACCTTGTTAGACTTTTCTATTTTAACATGGAGTATGATAATCTTATGAATTCTGATGATGAACTAGTTGAGGAACGAGTCACCACCTCTGTCAAGGGTGTCAAATTTACCCTGTCAGCTTCCATCCTCAACTACATTTTGAAAATTGACAACCCTCCTCCTGTTCCCACTATCAGTTTCAGTAATGAGGAGATTTTCTCAATTCTTAGGCCAAATGAACCTTTTCCCGAAGATCAAAGGCATACCCTCTCTTTCAATCCTGTGTCAATACCTCCTACACATAGAGTCCTTTGGTACATCTATTCGAGGAACTTAATCCAAAAAGGTGTTAATTTCACCCACTTTGCTCAAAAAGATTATCCCCTTTTTACTACCATTGTGAAGAAAACTCCTCTCAATCTTGGCCACTGGATCTTTCAGGAGATGGTCAAATTTAGATTCTCATCTAGACGACCTTCCCACATACCATATCCTTCACTTATCTCAGTTATTCTCTTTTATCACAAAATCTGGTATGTTGACACTGCTGAGACCTTGAAGTATCCTCCTTTCTTTGGCAAGGCTCAGTTGAACCTTATGAGGATCAGTTTTGAACCTGAAGGATCAGGGCAATCAAGGGCACCCTCTAGATCCAGAGCTTCTTATGCCAGAGCTTCTCAGGCCCAGGGTCATGAAGCCCAATCAGCTCCTCCACCTTCTACTTTTGATGCAAGGGTAAAAGTTGTTGTAGATGCTGCCATCACCTCCCTCTCCATCAGATTAGAATTTGAAATAGGCAAATTGGTAGCTGAGGTGCAAAGGGGTAATGATGAGAATGTCGATGTCCAGGAAGGTATGAAGGTCACAATTGACACTGTCAAAGAGAAAATTGAGGACCTTAATGGTCATATGGTGGATCAGGATGCCAAGTTGTCCACACTGATGGTTGGCAATGTGCTTCTGAGTGACAGGCTGAATAAAGTGTTGAAGCACTTGAACATTGGCTCCTCTTTTGTGTTTGGATCTTCTGCTGGTCCTAGTACTTCTGCCCCTTATGACAACCCAAAACCTGAGCCACAGCCTCCCTCCTCTCCTTCATTCACTTTCACCACTCCTCCAGAATATACTTTTCCACCTGAACAATCCACTCCCATCATCCTTTCCTCTCCAATCCCCACTTCCACACCTACCAAAGAAGTTCTACCTACCTCATCTCCCATGACTCCCACTACAGAGATTTTTCATCACTCACCTCCTTCTACTCCTCTCTTTGATCCTCTCCATGAACCCACTATCTCAGCTCCATCCTCCTTTGAAGATGACAAAGGGGGTGAGAAACAAGAGTAGAGTTTGAGTAGAAGAACTTGTTTAGTTTCTGAGTTTCTGCTGCATTTTAATTTCCATTTGCACTTTCAATGATGTAATTTTGCAAATTATGAATGAATGGCTTTTAGAATGTTGATTTGCCTAATTGTCTATCTGCTTCTGTTGCCTTTATTTGATATTTCAATTTGCATTGTCAATTCTTTTTCAAAAAGCATTAACTCCTATTTAAACTCAAAGTGTGAATCCATTTCAAAATGCACAATCTGTCAAACTCTTGAAATCTTAGTTTACAAGTGTTGTCATCATCAAAAAGGGGGAGAATGTTAGTTCTCTATGTGTTTTGATGATAACTGACAATTGTAAACACAAGTTGAAGTTTGTCTTTGATAAGTTGAAAAACTTACTGTCGAAGGCAAACTCGAGTTTTGGTTTCAAAACTCGAGTTTTTGACTTGACAGAGAATAGCTCAATTTTCATAAACTAAGCAAAACTCCAGTTTCCATTTGGAAACTCGAGTTTTGAACTTACAGAGAGCTATCCAAGTTTTCACTCCTAGACAAAACTCCAGTTTGCATAATATAGAGACTCTTCAACATTTTCTGAAATAGACAAAACTTTAGTTTCCAAATGGAAACTCGAGTTTTGGTCATACAGAGAGTCTTCAACATTTTGGGGTTATGCAAACTCCAGTTTTGATATGGAAACTCCAGTTTTTAAATTTTCCATGAGTTTTTTAAGTTTTTCTAAATTGTGAGAAAACTCGAGTTTTACTTTGGAAACTCGAGTTTGCGCTTAACAGAAAGCTTTCAAGTTTTATTCAACTTTTGAAAACTCCAGTTTTGACTTTGGGATAAAATTCTGAGTTTTCATACTTAAAATGGAAACTCGAGTTTGGTTTGGGAAACTCGAGTTTTGACCAACCAGAAAGCTTTGCATTTTCCATCAATTTTGAAAACTCCATGGAAAGCATGCAGTTCACGAGGAAACATGCAGTTCAGAGGCCTCCCTTAATATGGAAAGCTTGTCGATGTCATTGAACAAAATTACCAAGGTTGTTTCATCGTGACAAAGTATTTGTGGGCAAATATGACAATTTCACGAGGCCTCACAATTGATGAATTAGGTATCACATTAGTAAATTTTTCCCGGCTAATTCACACCGATCAATCTAAAGATGATGAGCAACATATTTTTTCCTTAGAGGCACACCGGGTTTATTATGTGGAGGACGAGAGGCATAAAGATTCGAATATAGTGGTTCACTTAAAGCCTCGAGATCTTTATGACATAGGTGATGGTAACATCACCTACGAGAGTGATGCCTTCCGACCCGCCAATTTTGACAACTTCTTCCCCAAAGTCAATGGCAATTTACTTATAATTCGGTGCATTTTTATAAGTTACACTTTATTATCACTTAATTGAAATAAAATTTTTATATAAAATCATACACTCAACGCTAACATTTTATCAACACATTTTTTTTTCTGGGATGGTGACAACAAATGATTAAAAAAATAATCACTTTAATTATTGTATTTATATTTTTTTTTAAAAAAAAAACATTCCAACCAATAACTACCACATAACCGTTACAAAACACGATTGCTACAAAAATCGTTACTTTAACTACTACAAACGTCTCACTTGATCCCTATAAATACCCCCACCACACTTCATTTCTTACCTTTTCCATTTCTTCCAACCCCTCTCCTCTCTTATTTTTCTCTCCCTTCTTCAAATCTAAGCTGATCTTGCAAGATATTTCACCCCTCAAATCTTGATCTCAACATTTTATTTTATTTTGCTTCTTCATATAATTCTTATACTAATTTTTTTCCTTCTAAAAAAATTCAAGGATGCTTACTTACTCCACATTTTCGACGCTTCTTTCATAAACAAATATATCTCTTCATCTTCAAATTCAATTTCATAAAGTAAAGAATCTAAATAATTATTACCTACACATTATGTTTCTCAAAATTAAACATAATATTCATACTTATCTAACTTAATTTAATCATTCTCCTAAAATAATAATAATTATCATTTAAAATTGTTATTTGTTGTACAAGCATTCAAAATAATATTGGAAAAATAAATTGAAAAAAATTATTCATACAAATGTTTTTAAATTTATGTAGCATTTAGTAGCGGTTGGCCAACCATTACAAAGTTAAATTTCAAATTCAAATTTAAATTTTTGGCGTAACAATTTGAAATTTCATTAAATACACAAATTTCTAAGCCCCATATTTTCAAATTTTTGAAATAATTAGTAGTAATTGGCCAACCACTACAAAAGTTGGTGTTAAATTTTCAAATTTTATTTCCTACCACACCCACATTTTGGCAACAACAAAAAAATTTGCTGACACATTTGTAGCAGTTAGCGAACCGATGAAAAAAAAAATATATCATTTTTTTTAAAAAAAAAATTAATCCATAAAATTCAAATGATAATTTTAGCGGTTCAATAACCGCTACAAGATACTTTTAGGAAGTATAATCTACATACACATCTTGTAGTTGTAACACCCCAAATTTCGTAGCATAAATCGTGCTGGTGACACATGGTTTTATAAAAATTCATCAGAGTTTTGAGGTGCTACAGCTTAGCGTTTTGCGGAAACGGAGAGCATGTACTAAAAATTTGAACAACTGGTATAACATCGAGTAATCGATATGAAATACTCGGACATATGATGATGCCGACGTATCGATATATATATTACAAAATCTCCCGAAGGAATTATTCATGTGATACAGTAATATAAAACTTTATAATTACATTTATTCTATGTAACTATACCCTTTTCCGCCAAGCCTTAGGTAGACTTGAGACATAGAACCTAACTCAGTTAAATCATCTCATTTGGCCAGGCTGGGTAGGTCTAGTGGAAGTCTCACCGTGCTAGGGTGACTGATTGACTGAACCACATAGACGACCCTTTCTAGTTTAAGCACCAAATGATATGAAGTAACCTTATTATATTTATGCCATAAGGTAGGTTCTGTTGACTTTCTTCCCGCATTTACTTTGACCAAGTGCCTTGCTCACGGCTCCGTCTCATCGGTATCTATCTGCGGCATCCCCCGGTGCCTCCTCCGATTCATGACCCTTTCTGTCTATTCATTCGGACCGAGGTCCAATGCCCATCGGACCTCGTGTAAGCTTAACCTCATGCTTATGTAAACAATATATGTATGATGTATTCATGACATTTTCACAAAATCTACTACAATGACCCATAAGATGTAGAAATACACAAATATGTATATACGGCAATAACAATACACAGCCCCTGCAGTATGTTTGTTATCCCGCCCGCACACTCTCCGGTGCCACGATGTATCGTGTCCATAGCGCTAGGAAAACTCTCAACGGTGTTAACAATACCATAACCCGTGTATTCATGATTGCATTAAACATAATTGAGACAGAGTCTCAGTACAGGAACACAACAATCATATATAAGCATAACACAAGCACCAGAGTTAGTGTTACAGTACGTCGCGAACGTACCTTCGTTGACGGTACTTCGGCACGTTTTACGAAAAACGGTAATTTTTTGACAGCGGCCCGACAGAGGCGCAACAGCGGTATACAGCGGCACAACAACGATACGATTATTACAGATATCCTATAAGGATAATTTTTAACAACATTTAGCAGTATAACAGGCATTTTAGGTACAAATTACCATTTTGCCCCTAGTTGGCCTAATGGCGAAATTTCGCCAGAGCTTCGCTACTTTGACCCTATCTCTCCAGAATTTTGACATATCTCTTTTCCCAATATATTTTCGAAATAAATATCATATCTACTCCTAAAACATGATATCTAACTATTTTGAAAATTTAGAGATATATCTAGCAATTCTACTATATCTACCGAAAGATCTACCAAAGCTAAAGACCAGGGACCGAAAAACTTACCCAGGGCTCCGCTAGACTTTCTCCGGGCTCCTCCTTCTCTCTAACCTCTCTCTAGGATTCGAAATTTTGGTGTGAAATGAGAAGAGGAGGTGATGGCTATTTATAGAAGAAAAAATGACACTATTCATGCCTTTTTTAGACTGGATTTCGACCGTCGGATCGCACTTTGACACGTGGCTTCATCCTTGCCATCCATGTGTCCCCCTTATGTCATGCATGATGTCACACTCTTGCTTTATGTGACAGTACCGATAAAGTTCCCTGTTCGGTGTTCTAATCGCGTAATCTTGGAGAATCTTAAAAATCTGATAGCACAGCGCTGAAGGTATATTCTTCTTCTTTAAAACTATCTGGGTTAGCTAAATTTTTGATCTCATTAAGGGTATTCCGTAGTCTCTTTGAAGATTTTTGGATAGACGTTGTCGATTACGGAAATAACTTCCGATAGCACCAGCTTCTGGACAAAAATTCACTGGTTTATAATATGTCCTGACCTAAGAAACCTTATTCATGGTTTGTCACAACTATCTCGTTTTCTATGAGTTCTCATTTCTACTATCTGCCCTTTTCCTTATATACCCTGTCTTTTATTTACTCCGTTGGTTTTCGAAGTGACTCAGAGGCAAATTTCACTCCAGGGATAAAATTTCACTTGTTTATATTAAGTCCAGATATTCCTGACTTAGTTCCTATATTTTGAGGTAGGATTTTATTTCTATCGGTTCTCGTTTCTCCTATTGGCTCCTTAACAAAATATAGTATTATTTAATTATAAATATCTAGATATTCTTTAAAATAACCACAACCCTTTTCACACTTGATTTTTTTATTATTATTCTTTTTATTATTTAATATATATAAATTTCGCCCCCCCCTTATTTTATTATTATTTTATTTATTTTCTTAATTAATTTACCATATATCTTAATCTAAGTAATTAGCCATTAATTACATAATTAGTCCCTACTAATTGTTGACAATTTTATTAATTAGGATAAATTATTATCTCACAACTATTTTAATTACATTAGTATTTTATATCCCATGTAAAATATTAAAAATCATGGGGCCAAAAAGGGCTCATTAAAATAATATTAAATTTTCCCTTTATTATTTCCAAGAAAATAATTTATTAAATTGCTAAAATTAAGGACAATACTTTCCCTAATTTTTAATATTTATTTCACTGCCCTTTAAGATTTATCATAATATTTTCAGGTCATTTTATGCCCTAAAAATACATTTTTGGGAGTTTTAGTTCTTTATTTCCACAGACTTTTACCTTAGAAATAAGATAATTTTGCTCAATAGTTGAGACCACATATTTACCTATTTAAATAGGTAATATTGACTCAAAGGGAATATTTAAAATAAATAATTATCCGGTATTAAATATCCTAAGATTATTAAAGATGGTGGGTTGGTAAAACCGCTACAAACATAGTAGTTGTTTTTTTGACATGCGTAACAGTTCTAAAAAACCGCTATAAAATCCTTTGTCACAATATATTTTATAGTGATTTTGTTAACCGCTACTACTGGCATTTAAAGTAGTTGTAACCACTATAAATGAGTGAATTTTTTGTAATGCTTTGAGTATGAAATTCAATTATTTTTAAGGAAATTTATAATACAAGTATAATGTACGAGAAGAAGTTCAGAATTATTGAGTATAAAGAGGTGGCTTTGTTGTGATATTGATAGGAAAGTGTGAAAGTCAAATCGAACTCCCCTACGCAATTGTTATGATAAGAAGTTCAATAAACAACTGACATATCCCTTTTCTTTTCATTTATTTTATCATTCCAAATGGAATCTAACGCGAAATTTTTAACTTTAGCTAGCACAACATTCTAATTATTAAGGTTTTTGTAATCAATATAATAGTGGTATTGTATTCCGGCTATAAAATAATAGTGGTATTTAAAATAACAATTATTAGGTACACAGAAAGAGACATGTATAATTACTTTTACTATAGGGGAGAGGAATATCTCTACTAACTCACATCCACTTAATGTCTTAATTATTAAATTAAATTTTAATAGTTGAGATTTATTCTATAAAAATACTATTACTCTCTCCTATCTTTAATATAAGACTTATTTACCTAATTTGATTAGATCAAAAAAGTTAGTTGAGTTAGTTAATACTCCTCCAATCCTTAATATATGACATATTTGAGAGTTAATTTTGGTCTTAAATATAATACACAATTCTTATATTTATCAATCATTTTCTAGTGTACCCTCTTTGATGTTCTCTCAACAATAATCAAAGAGAAGAGAAAATGAGGGAACTAAGGGAAATGAGTAGGATGTTTAAAAAAATATGTCATACTAACTTATTTGACAAACTTTTTAAATCAAATCAAATTAGTTAATTAGGTCTTCAATTAAGGATCAATGAGTATTATAATAAATTTTTTGCATAGTACTCCCTTCGATCCTCAATATAAGATGTGTTTGGAAAGCTGAACTTGATTATAAATATAAAATATAGTTTCCATATGTCATACTACTACAGAAATCACAATATATGATAGTTATTAACTATCATACATAATAATTTCGGACCTTCATATATGCAGGCGCTATAAAAGCTCGGCACAAATACATTACAGTTCAAAATCGTGGTTTATTCTTTATCTAAAATAACTATTCTATTATAACACATTTTATGTATTTAGATGTGGTGAAGCTATGTTATGTGTAATGTTGTCATAATAAATAACGGTCTCAAATAAACAACTGTTATAAAACTCTGCAACATACATAACGGTGCTTTCAAAATAACTGTTATATAAAAGTTTAGCATACATAACAGTCGCAATATAGCAACCATTATTTATTTGCTATATAATGAGTTTAATGAAACAACTGTCATATATAGTGTATAAATATATGTAACAATTCTTATTTAATAACCATCAACTTTTGAGGCAATTTTTTTTTTTAAAAAAAAATGGGGATTCTCCTTTTGCCCCTATACAAAATGAAATTGTACACAAATTTGTATATTACAGAAGATCACACATTGAGTATAGCCATGTAATTTGGGATTCATCAAGACATTCCAAGCTTTGTGGCTAAGCTCAATGGAACTCCTTATTTTAAAGGGCTCAAGGGGTATGCAGCCTCAAGTAAGATTTGATAGGGAAGGAGGGACTAGATCTATAGTACACCATATGCTCCTTCTCTTTAGGAAGCATATGGCATTCTAAAGATCTAATCTTTCATTCTCTATCAAATCTTGCTCAAGGCTGCATACCCCTTGAACCCTTTACGGTAGGAATTCCGTTGAGTCTAGCCACAAACCTAAAAATGTCTTAATCCACCCTAAATTGAATGGCTATAATGGATGTGTGAGCTTTTGTTCTACTATACAATCAAATCCAACAAACAAAGCAAAAGCAAAAACTCTATCTAGTGTGTGTGTGTGTTATACCTTTTTTGTCATAGATGGTATGACATAAGGTGGTCATGCCAAGCAACAAGTTCAAGCACACAGCTCTTCCTACAAGCATTTTGTGGTGGACATTGGAACAACTAACTTGGAAAGATGGTGGCCTTTAGCTCTCTTGGCTAAGATGATTCTGAGGGAGAGGTGAGTTGTGAATCATGTTATCCCTCTATAGGTTATACTTGTGGCCTATAAAGACAATTGTGAATCGTGTTATTCCCTTGTATGTTATACATGTGCCCTATAGCAACCATATACCACTTAGGACTATCTGCCACACACTCAACATAATGAAATCTTTGTAAATCTTTAACAATATAATATGAGAAGAACCTTCACTCAGAGATTTTTCAAAAAAAAAAAAAGAGGACGACTTAGGTCAAAACCTAGATACAAAACACAAAGTGAATAATAATGGAGAATCTAGAATGGAGAAGGGAAGTCATAGATCCATATGATTAGAATATACCACGCAAAGAAGTGTGACCTGGCTAGTGCTGAAGAATGAAAAATGGGAGTAATGAGCCGAAACACGTGTTAGGGCTTGCGTAGCAACTCGAACAGCTGTCGCTAAGAAGCACAGAAAAGGCTTTGTGGATGGTATAGTTCGACTAAAAATGACAGTTGGCGGCTGGAAACGACGACCAGAGTAGTGGGGTTCCAAGGTTGGTGGGTCAGGGGTTTACATTTGACCTAAAAGGCTAAGACGAGTGTGATAATGAATGAAATGGAGAAGCAGAGAGACGTTTAAATAAAGGGGAAAGTTTAACTTTATAGTGGTTCAAATATATCACCCATAATGTATTGCTCCATTGTAACATATATAACGATTATTGTAAGAAACCATTGGGTATTTCAAAATATATATTACAGTTTCTAGCTAATAATCGTTAAATATCTTCAAAAAAAATTTAAAAAAAAATAGGGGTTATTACTATCGATTTCCACCTACTTTCATAAAAAATACACATCTCATTCTCAATATTAAGACCAGTTGGTTGCCAATTGAAATCCATTTTTTTTTTAATTTTCTATAAAAAAAAAAAAATTTACGAACTCAAACTTAAATTACTAATGCTCAATCAATTCTAACCAAGGAAATTGTGGCACACAAGTCCCAAGAACGGCGCCAAAAACTTGATAGGGCAAAACTTTAAGCCTATAAACTCCGCAAAGATATACGGCCGTACCAAGTAATAAAGTGATAAGAAAGATATCGTTCCCATGAGGACTTTGTATCACAATCTCAGTTAAGCATTGATTTTACAATTTCGTTTAAGTTAAGCAAATCAGAATTTAATTTAATTAAAATAAAATAAAATAAAATCAAAATAAGCAATCTACCACTAATATTAAAATGAGCAACCCAGAGTCACTAATCCCTTATTAGTTTCATAAACCTTGTTTTCACTAATTTAATTAGCCTTAATATCAATTTTGTTAATCTCGAAGTATAATTAAATAAGTCTTGTCGATTCCCACTTACAACCTCTTGAGTAAAATTAGTTATGTCTAACATAATTACTTAAGAGGCAATAAATCTCGAACACACTCTCAACAATTATATGGGCTATTAGGTATATGTCTATCCTAATTGCAAATTAAATCGTAATTTAATCCCATATTACATAATCTAAGAGCTTAATTAAAATCTCCTTCGTCAAGGTAAATCCTAATTCTCAAATTCATATTCAGTGATGATCAGACACTAAATAGACAAACCTAAACAATATTAGGTAACCAAAATTAATATTAATTATAACTAAATAATAAAAACAAAGTCTAATCCACAACTATAAGGTTCAAAGTTCCTCTAGGTTGCAAAACATATTAGCCAAACATGGCTTTAACAAAAACCATCACAGCAAATAGGAATTCAGAGTTCAAAGGAGAACAGAAAAAATTAAACCACGCAGAAGTCACCGCCCACTCTGGTTCTTCGATGCCACTGCCGTCAGACTCTGTTCCTCCCTTGTGGCTGTGAAGATGGAGCTCGCCGGCGACCGTGGTGGAGAGGGGAGCCGCCGGCGAGAGAGGACGAAGAAGGTTGAAGGTGAGAACCACGATGCTGCTCCTCTGTTCAACGAAAATGACTCTGCTTCCGTCTGTTTTTCCAAAATCTGCCCAGCGTTCCTTCCTTCTCAAATGCCGCCTCTGCAATTCATTTTAGGTCTTCCAATTCCCAAACAAAACGGTGCGTCCTGGTCTTGTTTTTTTTGTTCCATTCGTCCAAGCAATTGTAGCCTTTAGGTCTTTTTTTTAATTCATTGAATCCGTGGGCCCCATCTTTTCAATTGCAATTCTGCAATTCTTATCAATTGCCAATGGTCTCTTCCTCTGTTACGGAAAAATAAAAGAGTTTAAATAATACTAATTATTATAATAATAATAATTAAAAAAAAAAAAAATTTCTATTTCTTCTTTTTATTTTATTTTCTTTTTTTTTAAAAAAAAATAAAACTTCCTATTACTATTATTTATTTCCTAAACTCAAAAACTTTTATTTTAAATTGAAATCCCCCAAATAATGCATCCAAATTGATATCTCTTAAAATCTCAATAAAATCTCTTTAAATTAGTAATAATGACTTTTCAAATATATCAAAATATATCTCAAATCTATTAAAATTGAGAAGTCATCAAAATAGTAATACAAAAGACCATCCATAAAAACACAAATTAACCTAGCCCAACAATAGGAAAACTACAATACACAGTCAAAACACATAAATTAAGTGCCTCTTTTTCTTTTCCTAGTCTTACCTTTTTGTAAGTTACTTTTTTTTTAGTTTGAATTATTTTCTTCCTGTCAAGTAATAACTTTCCCCTTTTCAAAACCTAAATACCTTCATTATGACCGAAGCATCCATCTTCAATGTCCCATGTAGGAATTTTTCATGCCATGCTTTGATCTAATTAAATGTGTACCCTCATTGCAAATTGTAAATCCAAGTTGGCCTTTAATGTTGTGTCCTGACAAATTACCATATGCAAGAAAGTTATTGATAATTCCAAAGAGCATGTCTCTGAAGTTAAACGCTTCTTTATTTGAGTATCATACACCATGACCCCATTGTCCCACAAGTGCTTCAAGCCTTCAATTAGTGGAGCCATGTAGACATCTATGTCACAAGTTGCTTGGGCCTCGAGATTAGTGTGTGTTAGTTCCAAATGTTTTGATGATAACATACACCTAGGATTTTGATTTGAAAAGTATGTCCGAGCAGCAATTCATCGTTGCCCGAGCATAGTCGAACTAATAAGCCTTTCAAGTATTTCAGAAACGCTGCCCGAGCAAGGAATTTAAATGCCCAAGCATTGCCTAAGTTATGGGTTGCTCGAGCAAGAGCTGAATCATGCCCAAGCATCATCAGACTAAGCGGAGTATTGCAAAACAAGCTTCATGCCCGAGCATAATTAAATGTGATGCCTGAGCAGCATGCTCGAGCAAAGAGTCTGGCATGCTCGAGCATCGACGGGCAGATAGCAGAAGTTGCGATAGAAAAGAGTCATGCCCGAGCATAGAGTAAGGCATGCTCGAGCAAGGGTAAGTGACATGCTCAAGCAGGATCAAAAGTTCCTTATCCATTGACCCTTTATGACTTGTGCCCGAGCACAGTTTTTGTCATGCTCAAGCACTATGCCCGAGCAAGGGAAAAATCCATGCTCGAGCAGAATCGACAGCTTCTTAATTCTCGCCTCTGTATTGGTCATGTCCGAGCATAAAGACCAACTTGCTCAAGCAACAACGATGATTTAGTTTGTTTGGAATACTTCTCCTGAAGCATGCCCGAGCAAGCTCAGATTGAATGCTCGAGCATGGTGCTCGAGCAGGAGCTCCACGTTGCTCGAGCATGAGATTATCTTCAACTCCAACAACATATTTACTTCTCTGATGCCCGAGCATGCAAACTATCATGCTCGAGCATGATCATTCTCTGTTTTTCAAAATCACCGTTTTCGTAAATCCTAAATCATCTACTGTGCATTCATTTTTATATATCATTACTCATTACTATTTCTAATTGTTTTTAATTAGTTTGCTAATGAGTTTCAGATGATTTTATCATGGATTAACAATGAATTTGCATAAAGCAATTTGTGTGTCAGAGAAGCATTAAATGCAGTTGACAAAAGCAGTGATAACCTCTGCGACCATTTCTCTGATCAATGCAAAGCACTTACTGATATTCCGCTCGCATATTAAATTATATCTCACAACGGGCAAAACAAATGGAATGAAGGATGTATGCAAAGACCAAATTCATTAACGGCGAAAGTGACCAACAAAGCTTCATCTGTCTAACGGCTATATTCATGAGTCATAACGATTCATCTTCAAGCTTCTCCAACGGTCATTAGTTGAAACAACCATAAATACCATTAGCATTGAATTCGCCAACTACCGAAATGTTGTGCATTCAATTTGAACTTATTGTAATTTGCTGTTTCATCTCCTCATTAATATCTTCGGATATTTATTCTTCAATGTTTATTAATCTGCTCTTTTAGAGAGTATTATTTGAAATCTTTCATTGTAAGAATCTCAAGTCATGGGACTTGGAGATTGGGTTATTTGATTGCAACTTGCAAGGGGGAGTAAGTTCTAGTGAGAGAATTACTCTGAGAGTTACAGAGTGTGTAATCATTTGAGCTAGTGAAATCCTAGAGAGTCTGGGGACTGGACATAGGTCGAGGATTTAGACCGAACTAGTATTAATTGCTCGTGTTCTTCTTTCTTCTATTTCCTTCTTGTTTAGCTCTGCTTTACTAAGTTTGTTCCAGAGTATTTTCGAAGAAAATTTTATATCCCTAATTCACCCCCTCTTGGTAATATTCCTACTTTCAGCATGGACAACATGGAATACTTAAGCCTAATATAGAGCCTTAGAGGAAGACATATATATATATATATATATATATATATATATATATATTATATATATATATATATATATATATATAATATATATATATACCATGTGCTATGGATACTACTTTGCATCCCAAATGGGTTCATCCTATTGAAGGTGGAATATCACCTAGAGGGGGGTGAATAGGTGATTATGAAATTCTTTCGTTAATTGCTCGAAAACACTTAAAACAGAGATAGAGAGAAGAGCAATGAACACAAGAAGTTATACTGGTTCGGTCCAACTCTTGACCTACGTCCAGTCCCCAGAAACACTCTGGGATTTCACTATCTCGTAACTTGATTACACACTTTGTAACTCTCGAGTAATCCTCTCACTAGGACTTACTCCTCTTTACAAGTTGTAACCAAAATAATTACAAACACAATTACACACTCGTAAACGAAGGATAGTCCTCTAACTCTCGACTTCGCTCCCCTTACAAGTTGTAATTGAACACCCACACTTAAGGTTCCACAACCTTAAGATTTTACAACTCAATAATCAAATAAGTGTTTTGAAACTCCTCACGAGTAGATAAAGATAATCACTGAAGCTCAAAAATATCTGAAGATATGTACAGACTATAAATGGATCGCTTTGAATGCTTTGTCTGTGTGTGCGTCTATGTCTGCAATTGATGAATTCAAACCTTCGGGTATTTATAGAGTTCGCCATTAATGCCGTTGGAAAAGGTTTGAGAATCAACCGTTGGGACTCATTAAGATAGCCGTTGTGAGTCATAAATATATCTGTTGCTCTGTTTCTTCGTAGTGTTCGGAGGTTGGTGAATTTGCTCCGTTGACATTCCTTATTCCTTTTGCCCGTTGAGACATGAGAGGAATATTATCTAGAAACTTTTGAATTACTTTCTAGAGGCTTAGATATCCATATCCCTCTTTCATGCTTTGTGTCTCGCTCGCATTAAATGCTTCGATATTTGGTTTGCTTTACTCAAAATTTGAGTTAATGTTTGTTCTAATCATCGAAACTCACTTAGCAAACTGGTCAAAGTAGATTAAGGATAGTTATGAAGGATGATACGAAGAATACGAGATGTTAATCCACGAAATCACAATCTCAAAATGAATATTTAAAATAACGTAGACTCGGTTTGCCTTGAGGCAATGTTCTTGCCGACTCGAGTTAATCAATTGGAAATACTCAAACTGAGTTTTCCAGATGAGATATTAACTCAAGGTTCATCTTATACTAACTCGAGTTACCTATCTCGAGGTACCACTGATGTTGCCTCGAGTTAAATCACACAACCAGAATTTTTCAATATTTTACCAGACTCGAGGTTCATGGAGTATAGACTCGAGGTGCAAGACTCGAGGTTGCATTTGGAGAGGCTCGAGTGAATTCATCGTGATAGAGTATTTCAAGAATCAATTTGACTCGAGGCACAATTACTGACTCGAGGTAAAAAAATGTTCCCCATTCTTCTATCTTTCTGTTTGCATTTGACTCGAGGCTGATATGCTGGCTAGAGGCAAAAACCTTTCTCCAAGTATCTAACTCTCTGCTTAGACTCGAGGTGCACAGAGTCTTGGCTCGAGTTACCCAACTCGAGGCACAAATCATACAAGCTCGAGGCTGATATGTAATTACATTAATGCAATTTTAAGGGGCTGACTCGAGGCTGCTGAAGGTGGAATATCACCTAGAGGGGGGGTGAATAGGTGGTTATGAAATTCTTTCGCTAATTGCTCCAGAACACCTAAAACAGAGATAGAGAGAAGAGTGATGAACACAAGAGATTATACTTGGTTCGGTCCAACTCTTGACCTACGTCCGTCCCGGAAACACTCGGGATTTCACTATCTCAAACCTTGATTACACACTCGTAACTCTCGAGTAATCCTTTCACTAGGACTTACTCCTCTTTACAAGTTGCAACCAAATAACCGTGGACACAATTACACACTCGTAAACGAAGGATGATCCTTTCACTCTCGGACTCACTCCCCTTACAAGTTGTAATTGATACACCCACACTCAAGATACCTCTACCTTGAGATTTGAACGAATTGTAATACAAATGATAAGACTCTCTCACAGAGTAGATAAATGATAAACACTGAAGCTCAGTAATATCTAAAGATATATACAGACTATAAATGGATTGCTTTGAATGCTTTGTCTGTGTATATGTCTGTTTCGCCGCTGAAGAATTCAAACCTTCGAGTATTTATACTACTTGAAGATTGAGGACCGTTGAAGGATTTGTCTGTTGAAGTTACCGTTGTGAGCATTCGACCGTTGGGAGGATTTGAATTTGTCTGTTGAAGAGTTTGTATTTGCCCGTTGGGAATGTTTCAAGTATCCGCGTATGACCATAGTTGAATGTATAGTCGTCGTAGTTTCGCTTGCCCACTATCGAATGTTTGCTTAGTTGCAATTCTTTTCATGTGCTCTCGGATGGGCAATGACTTAAATAATGATTTGAAGCTTTTCCGGTTATGGGTCATACGCATCTTGTCGGCTCGTTGCACGACATTCTTAGTGTGACTTGTCGAATTTGAGCCTTAGTTAAATATCGCAAATCACTCAAAAATGATGATTGGTAACATTATAGGTAATAATGAATGATATTCAAGAAGATATAGTTAAGTAATCAATTTATAAGAAGTCAAGTTGCAAAGCTGGTTTATATTTGCTTTGATATATACTCGAGTATCCAGACTTATATACTCGAGTATCCTCTTGCGAGACACAAGACGGATGCTTCATTCGATCAATACTCGAGTAGCCAATCTCCAATACTCGAGTATCCATATTGTTCGAGATATACCGGGGGCTTTCCAAATGTTCATACTCAAGTATTCAACCCTCAATACTTGAGTAGCACCATTCTATAAAAATGCTTCGATCCATGAATTGATTCTTCAATGTTTAACTCAAATTAATAATCGCAACTCACTCAAGAATATGATTAGTAATAACATAAATAAGATTGAGTGATGTAGAAGAAGATATAATTGAATAATCGGTGCATTCACAAGATGTTGCGAAATTCGATAGATACTCAAGTACGCTTTCAATACTTTCGGAATACTTTTCGGATACTTGAGTATTCCCTTGCTGCATCATTTCATAGAAAGCGATATCTCGTCAATACTTGGGTCTTTGAACTTGAATACTCAAGTATTCCATCACCAATCTTCCCGCAATTGATAATACTTGAGTATTGCCTTGTGAATACTCGGGTATAAACCATTTCATGAAATCCATTGAGTCTCCGCCTTGACAAGATACTCGAGTATTGTTTCCGGGATACTCGAGTATTGGTCTCCTTCCTTTGCCGGCAATATGAAGAGCCCGATATTACTCGAGTATGTAAGTGGCATTCTCGAGTATGCTTGACTAGCAACTTCAGCAATGCTCTCGACTTGGTATTACTCGAGTATGTATCATCTCCTACTTGAGTATTCATATTTGAATGTCAAATTGCCAACTTCCATATACCATGTTCTTGTCCAGATTTTCAGACTTTCAAGAAGCAACCATATTGACAGGAAAAGAGACAATTTCCAGTGAGGGTAATGTCTTCTGTATAGCTTCAAATTTGACAAACCACCTCATCTCAGAAAGCTCATTAAGTCTTCTTCCCAGTGTAATAAGAATCAACTCCAAACTAGTTGTATTTCGTCCATTAACATTAGATGAATGGAGGTTGTTCTTATCCAGCGTTTCTGCAGCATCCAGAACAGACTGTAACTTTCAAAACATCATAACTCCTTACATTGATCTTCGTTTTCTGTGTTCTTGATGTTTTTGGAAAGGTATTTGAGTCTAGTTTCGAATGGAACCGATTTCAGCTCAATCCGATTTGTCGTTTGTGAGATATACCCAAATTACCGAAGGTTGGTCTGGACTATGACGGTGATGTTTGTTCCAACTTAGAAAAATCATAGCTCTCTCATAGGAACTCCTTTGGCCTTGATATTTTGGAAAAAATACGTGTTGGATGTCTAGTTTCATATGCCACTGGTTTCATGTCAATCCGATTCCTGGTTTGGGAGATATCATCGAATTACCAGAGGTCGCCAGAAACAGAGTTGAGCAGAGCAGCTGGAAATCACGACACTACTCGGGAATTGAAGTTCTCTACTCAAGTATTGGTCCAATACTCGAGTATTTAAGTGACATACTCGAGTATATATCAGTTTTCTGCCTGAATATGATCTGATTGAGTATCATACTCGAGTATTGATGCTTGGTACTCGAGAATTGCTTCATGAATGCATATGTAGCCTATTTGAGCTCCACCAATTCATTACCATACTTGAGTATTAAGTTGATATACTCAAGTATTGCTTCAGGAATCCATCTGTAGCTCATTTGAACTCTGCCAATTCATCTTCCTTGATCATAGAGATTTTCATAATGATATTCTCCTTTCTTCAATTTCCTCTCTTGATCAATCTTCATTGTATAAACTTCATATCTACATTAATATATAAGAATTAATCAAAGTAGAAGATAAATGTAGTATTCAAGCTTTTTGTTCTAGATAATGGCATCTATATAAGATATCATCAAAACTAATCAGAACTAACAGCTGCAACTTTGACTCGAGGTAATGTGACAGCAAATGTTTTTCTCAGATAAGTTGTGATATTGACTGGAGGCACCACTCACTAACTCGAGGTAAAAAGCTCTTCCAAAGTGTCTATCTCTTCCATCAGACTCGAGGTACATAAATTTCTGGCTCGAGTTATCCAACTCGAGGTTGCACTCCTACTGGCTCGAGGCAACAACTTCAATTCTGTGCTCTTTGACTTGAACTTGATTTGAGGAGGCACTCATCAAAATTGGTTTCTTCCAAATTCTATTAAACCCTTGTTGTGTCTAGAATCATATGGAATTGGTTTCATTTCATTTGGTTGTGTATTGACAGAAAAACCGAAGCTATGCTGAATTGATTCCAGAATCACATGTGTCCACTTTCAAAGGCCATATCTCCTTGTTCTGAACTTCGTTTTGGCTGTTTCAACTCTTGAGGGAAAGCTATGTGAGTCTACTTTCATATGCCACCAATTTCAGCTCCATCGGATTTGTAGTTTGTGAGATATACTCAAAATACCAAACCTTGGTCTGGACTGTGACGGTGATTGATGGTCCAACCTGTATAATTCATAGCTCTCGCATCCGAACTCCTTTTGGCTTGAAATATATATCAAAATGATGCATTGGGAGTCTAATTTCATATTCCACTGGTTTCACGTCAATCCAATTCTTGGTTTGGGAGATATCATTGAATTACCAGAGGTCGCCCGAGCTGAACGTGAAACAGTATTTGAAGGAGCACCGACTGAGGCGGTGATTTCTTGACTCGAGGCTGCTAACTCGAGGTGGATGGTGTCTTGCCTCGAGGTAAATCGTTCAGAGGCAAAAATCACTATAGCAATCATTTTAACTCGAGGTAAACTTCCTGGCTCGAGTTAACTCATCCCAAAACTTGATTTTGCTTATTTTAACTCCAATTTGAGCCGTTCCAACTTCCATATCATCGTGGAGACTTCTAGAATCAATCTAAGAGCTTGTATAATGATTTTCTCATTCTATTGAGAAAGTTATTCTTTCTTTCTTCTCTTCTCTTGATTATTCTCCATCATTAGACTTTACATCTACATTAGATATAAGAATTAGTCAAAGTATAATGTAAATGTAGTGTGCAACCCTTTTGTTCTTAAGAATGACATCTATATAAGACATCATCAAAACCAACACCTATCAGTAGCCAATGCAAGGGTCAACGAATTCTTGTTGGCTCATATCAAAATTCTTCCATTCTGAAGAATCAACAAGATGTTGAAGCATGTTGTCATCTATCCTTTCATTTGCATACCACCTCAAATTTTTTGCATAATCAGGATTGCTATACAGGTGTTTAAATCTTGGCAAAATGGGGAAATATCATAACACATTATTCGGGGCTCTTCTCATTCTATTGGTAGCATGCATGCTCACACATGGGACAATGAGTTAGCGATGTATATTGATTCCTAAACAAGACACAATCATTAGGACAAGCATGTATCTTCTTATAGCCGATGAAGGGCAACATCTTCTTTGCGGCATATGTTTTAGGTGGAAGTACGTAATTGGTCAGTAGCATTTTATTCAAAGCCTCGAGCAATTTTGTGAAGCTCATATTAGACCACTCATTCCTTGCCTTCATGTTGTACAACATCAACACATCGCTCGATAAGGTGAGATCAATGCACCCCTCATACAATGGCTTCACCGCATCACCCTTCAAAGCTTCCATAATTTCAGGACAATCCCAGAGGTCCTCTTTTAATACCTTGGCCATATCATTGAGACGGTCGGCGTCAATTGCATTTGTGTTGAAATAAGGTGATGCATAACTTTCCGTATGTTCCAACATGTATAAGTAGGATCAATTCCATGAATAACTGAGTACGACATACAAGTTTCTCGATCACACCACTATATATTGTCATACTTTACAAAGGGGCAAAGAATCAAATTGTCGTTTAGGGATTATGCGCAAATACAAACTCAAGGAAATCTGTTGCCACATCCCAGTAGTCTCTTGTTAGCTGATCGAAATACATCCACTTCTTATTCAAAGACCACATCTAGTATAAATCATTTAGAAACAAAAACACCAGTCAAAACCCAATAGCCATCCACGCCCAGAAGAAATTCACAAAAATGTATAATGAAAAAAAAGCCACGAACATTATGTCAACCTAACCAGAATTTGAAGAAATAAAACTACGAGGTTGAGTGGACAATTTTCTTAGAGTTGAAAGATCTAGAGCTTTTGATCGAATGCGAAAGTTTTCAAATGTCAAGCTGATTGGATGTTTTACAAACAAACCCCTATTATAGATTTTAAGTTCTTACCTAATAGTTTGTTGGTAATAACCACTAATTTTTTTTATAACAGTTCTATTCAAGAAACCATGAGGTATGTTATTAACAAAACTACAGTGTTTAAGGTCTTACACAATTGTTAGTTAATAAGAACCACTAATTATATTTTTACTTTTATAACGGTTATTTTAATTAATTTATCGAGAGGTATGTTTATCATGGTTCTTTAATAACAACCATAAGGTATGTTTTTATTATTCTATATATGTTTGAGTCATTACATTAATATAATATATTATACATACACACACACACACACACTCACACACACACACACATATATATATATATAACTAAAAAAATGAATAAAACCTACCCATCATCCTTAGAGGAGTAATCTAAATCATATGAAAAGATAAGTACGAGCGATATGGAAGTGGTAGAGGCGCCGGTCGGAGGCGGAGAAAGAGAAGTAGGCGAAGGAAGGTTTGGAAGGAGGAGCATGAGGAGAACATGGAGGTTTGGTGGGAGGAGGAAGGTAAGCAGGTGAGGGTGGAGGAGGAAGAAGAGAAGTAGGCAGAGGAGGAGCAGGTTGGGAAGGAGGAGGAAGAGAAGTAAGGAGAGGAGCACGAGGAGGGCGTGGAGGTTAAGTGTGAGGAGGAAGAGAAGCAAACGGATGTGCATGTTTAGAAGTAGCACGAGGAGGAGGAGGTAAAGGTTAGAGAGTACGATTCTCCATCATTTTTTTAGCTCATCACTTGACCATGATGATGAGGAGAACAAAGGAAGAGGGTGAAGAAAATGTATAAAAATGTGGAGTTTAAATAGATTGGAAGTGAAGCGTGTGATGGAAGTTAAGAGGAATTAGTCCGCGCAATTATATATGTTTTTTTTCCGCGCCATGAGTTTCATGACAATTGTTTTATAAAATTTGTTATTTATCTATGAATTCATAACTGTTGTTTCAAAATAGTAGTTAACGAATCGTTATTTATTATATTTCATAAGGGTTGTTTTCTAATAACCGTGGGAAATGTTCTATATTTTTTTTTACAATAGTACATTTAAAACGATAAAACGTAAAAAACCATAATAGTAATCAAGGAGGACAGAAAATGATAGAATTAAGGAAAATGATTATGGTGTTTTAGAAAATATGTTATATTAACTAACTCAACTAACTTTCTTAATTTAATCAAATTAGGAAAATATGTCTCATATCAAGAATTGGAGTATTAAATCTTAACCATTGAAAGTTAATCTAACAGTTGATTGATGGAGACATTGAATTAAATAGAAAAGAAGTGGAAAGGGAGGTCTCTAATGCCTAATCAAATTTTTTTCTTAGCCAAAAATAAGCCGACTTGAAGTGACGACTGAAGGAAAGAAATTGGAGAGAAAAAACACTACTACAGATTTGTCTATATTTGACAGTTTTCAATAGTTAAAAATCTGAATGATATATATATATATATATATATATTTATATTTATATATATATTTATATTTATATATATATATATATTTATATATAGGGGTTTAAAAACTTACCGTACGGCGTGAGAAGATGAAATATTCCTACATACTACGTGAAATGGTGGGGAACCCATATATATATAATGTTAATTATATATATATGTGGGTCCCACCATTTCATGTGTGTGTAACATGAGAATACACTTCTCCTACAACATAAGAAATATTTTTCCCATATATATTGGCAAATAACCGTTATGTATGGGTGACAATTTTTTTTAAAAAAAAAAAAAAAAAAACTAGGGCCTCACTTTCAATCAGCCCCCTGCAAAATAACCTAAAGAAACAACATATAAATACCAAACACCCAAATAGATTCAATTCTGTCTTGATGTATCCAAATATACAAAATAACCAATTCTGGCCAAATCTTTATTTGCAGACAACTATTCTTCACTTGCATTCTCCAGCTAGAGCATATATAAAAAAACAAGCTTTACATACTTTTTACTCAAATTAATACTAACAAATAATAACGTTAGTAACAACAAACATTGAAAATCAATGACAAAACCTTATACACATACAAAACCACTCAAAAAAATCTTTACATATTCTTTACCCAAATCAATACTAAAAAATAACATTTTTAGTTACATCAAAAATTTAAAATTAATGGCAAAACCCTATGCACATACAAAATTACTCAAAAAAAATCTTGACATGCTCTTTACCTAAATCAATATCCAAAAAATGCGATAAAAAACCACTAGTATGAGAAACTGAACTAAACTCACATTCAGCAAGAAGAGACGAGCTCAAAGCACCTACCCACAAACCTCAGAAGAAGAAATCATGAACCCACAAACGCAACTACGGACGAAGGCGGGCTATGGAGTAGAATGGCGGAGGAAAAAGGAGTAAAACCACTAAGGGAGCGATGGATCGGAGGAGAGCGAAATGGGGTCATCAAAGGTGTTAAAAGTGAGCTCTCTCTAACTTATAAGTTTCAAATGTCGAACAAAAAATGGGTTTAGGAGGGGTTTTTTAAAGAATATACATAACGGTTGTTAACAAGCAACAATATATATATATATATATATATATATATATATATATAACGGTTGTTAATAAACAACTATCAAATATATTATTTATGTTTGACGGTCAAACAATCATTAAATAATAAATACCATTTTTCCCAAAAAAAAATCAAACTAATACATAGCAATTGAAGTATACAAGTTTTAAATATTTTCTTATATATTTAACGATTGTCCTAAAAGATCGTTGTGCATATCATTCTCAAAACTCCACCTTTGCAGTTTCATCAAAGTTGTTAAGTATGGAGCCTTAAATATAGACAATTTGTAGTAGTCAAAGAAAACTCAGGAACAAAATGACATCATTTTATACGTTTCATAAGCTTACCTCATTCGAATATAGCCGGTGGCGGAGCCAGGATTTTATATTTGTGGGTGCACAATCAGTGGTGGGGTTCGGGGGTGGCGCTCCCGAAATTTTTTTTAATGAAAGTTTTAAATGCATTAAAAAAGAAAGGGAAGAGGGAAAAAAGAAGAAGTTAACAATGAAAATGAAAAAAACACATTGTTGCCTAAAAAGAAGGGGAAGAGGGAAAAAAGAAGTGAACAATGAAAATGAAAAAAAAAAAAAAAAAAAAAAAAAAAATGGGGGGGAGAGGAAGAGAGTAAGATTCGAACTAGGGACCTCTAGTCAAGTGTGAAAGCCTCTAACCAACTACACCACCTAACAACTTTATATGATATTCCTTCACAATATATATCCTTATGAAAATTTTAGTGGGTGCACTTGCCCACACAAAAACCAGTGTGGCTCAGCCCCTGAATATAGCCATTGAGGAAAATGCAGAGAACTTGACGACAAACCACTTTTCTCCTTCCTCATAAAGAAATTCATATGTATCCCACCTCTCCTTCTAAAACAAGAAGCAGATCAGAAACTACAACCGACCAAAGCTCTAATTCATTTCCATGGCGAAAACGACTCACATAGCTGTGATTCCCAGTCCTGGATTCAGCCATCTGGTCCCCATTATTGAATTCTCCAAGCGACTTGTTCATCTCCACCCAGATTTCCATGTTCACTGCATCATTCCCTCACTTGGCTCTCCTTCCTCTTCCTCCATATCCTATCTTCAAACTCTTCCTTCAAACATAAACCCTATTTTTCTCCCTCCAGTACCTCACAACAATATGCCTCAAGAAAATAATAATCATCCTGGCCTCCAAATTCAACGTACGGTGACTCTCTCACTACCACATATCCGTGAGGAATTAGAGTCCTTGATGAGTTCAAGAAATAATAACAAACTTGCAGCTTTAATTGTTGATGTTTTTGCCATGGAAGTGTTAGATATTGCTTCAGAACTCAACATCTTATCTTATGTGTACTTCCCCTTATCTGCTATGACTTTATCTGTCTATTTTTACATACCCAATTTGGGTAAGATTGTTTCTTGTGAGTTCAGGGATCTTCAAGACCCCATAGAGATTCCAGGTTGTGTTCCTGTTCATGGCAGAGATCTCTCAGACTCAGTTCAAGACCGAAGCAGTGAAGTCTACAAGCAATTTCTCGAACGTTCTAGAAGGTTCAGTTTCGCCGATGGAGTACTGGTCAATAGCTTCACAGAATTAGAGGCTCAGACGATAAAGACCTTACAAGAAGAAGCAAAAGAGAAGAAGAAACAGCCTCGGATATATCCGGTTGGACCCATTTTACATAGCGGGTCAGGTAGTGATGAAAACGGGTCGGGCTGCTTAAACTGGCTCAACAATCAACAACCCAGATCTGTTCTTTATGTTTCTTTTGGTAGTGGAGGGACACTGAGTCAAGAACAACTCAACGAACTAGCTTTTGGATTGGAGCTAAGTCGTGAAAGATTCTTATGGGTAGTGAGACCACCAAGTAATAATCCTAGTGCTGCTTATCTTGATAATTCAAATGAACAGAATCCTTTAGATTTCTTACCAGAAGGGTTTTTGGAGAGAACAAAAGAGAAGGGTTTTGTGATTCCTTCATGGGCACCTCAAATACAAATCCTCAGCCATAGTTCTACGGGTGGGTTTTTGAGTCACTGTGGTTGGAACTCTGTTCTTGAGAGTGTACAGAAGGGAGTACCATTAATGGCGTGGCCACTATTTGCAGAACAGAGGACAAATGCTGTTTTGTTAACTGATTGTTTGAAAGTGGCATTGAGGCCAAAGGGTAATGAAAATGGCATAGTGGGAAGAGAAGAGATTGCTGAATTGGTGAAGAGTTTGATGAAAGGTGAAGAAGGTAAAGAGATTCGTAAGAGAATGAGTGTTTTAAGAGATGGTTCAGCTAATGCTCTCAAAGAAGAAGATGGTTCTTCTACCGAAACACTTCTTCAGTTGGCTCTGCAATGGAAGAATTTGGGTGGGAAGATATAAATCTCTAAATCTGCAAGTTATATTTGGCCTTCTTAATTCATTTTACTTTATTTTGTTCAAAGTGCTTCTTAATTCTTCATCCATATGATTTGAAGAACAGTATTACTATATGGAGATGGATTGACTTTCATTGGTTCATAGAGATTACTGCAAATTTTGCAAGATCATTTGAACAGGTTATGGAGGATCAGGATGTATGCCCTGTTTTTTCTTTATACAATGGAATAACTGTGTACCCTGTTACTGTTTAGTACAGTATAATGTGTTTTTATATCATTTTTTCACTCCAAAAAAAAAAAGATAGAGAAGTGAAGCCATCAGAAGTGTCCATGTGAACGATGGTAAACTCTGTTAAAATGAGAAATTAACTGATTGAGAATAAATAGTGGGACAAAATATACGTTTAGTCATTTAATTTTATATTAATTTTTAATTTAGTCTCTAAGGAAAATAAATGACGTCTTATGAATGTTTGAATATTTTTTACTCTTGATATATTTAAAAATCGTGAGGGGTAATGGAGTCCAAAATGAACAATTTAGAGTCGTTATTATGTTACAAAGTGTTTTTTCCCCTCTTAAGTTTAACATCGATTGTCTTATTTAACAGAATATGCTAGTTGAACCAAATTTAAATGCTGATTCAGCAATTAGACTTGATTTTTTTTTTATTTTTTTAGAAAAAAGCAATAAGAAAGGCAATAGCCTTCTGGATCCCTCAATAAGCACCCATGATACAGTATACTTTGTTCTCATCGCCTGGCGTCACTTTATTGGAATTAGCACCGAGTATTATCTTTAGGTGGCTTGATGGGAACATGTTCCCTATTAAGGCCGTTCGGTACAAGAAATTGGTGGGGAGGGAAAGGAATTTTGGCAAGTTCCTCTATTTGGTATTCATTTTGTACAAATCTTCTCAGAAACCCAAGTTCCTGGGCCTACCAATCTTCCCTCATAAGTGGGAAGATCATATCCCACCAAAATTTATGGGATCTCAAGTTCCCACGTCACTGTTCACATTTTTTGACAGATTTATCCCTGAAATTCAAACTTGGCGGGAAAGTTCGAATTTGGCGAATTTTTTTGTTTACATGAGTTCAAACTTAACAAGAGCATATTTTTTAAAAATATATTTTTCCAATTTTTTTATTTTTTTTTATTTTGAATTAATTTCTTTTGAGGGTAAAATAGATATTTCCTAATTCTTTACCAACTACCACCCCTTCATTTTCTTTCTACCAAACAACTCATCTTTTTTCAAACCATCTTCTCTCATCTTTCAAATCTTCATTTCCCTCCTCTAAGTTCTTTTCCCTCCTCAAATTTTCCTTATGCCAAACGGGCCCTAACTCTCGAGGAGTTCTTTCCATCCGAACCGTTTATATAGGATTTAGGCGTTTCATATATATATATTTTTATTTTTATTTTTCAAGCAAAAATTATTTTAATGGGTAGAGAATTTATTCAACTAACATATTTTTTAAAATAATTTTTGTTTGAACAATAAAAAGTATATAAAAAAAAAACTAAATATGGATCGTCCAGATCCCATCTGGACAGTCCATATGAGAAGAACCCCCCTCTCCATGGCTTGATTAGTTTTTTATCATACTATGAGACTATGTTTGGATGAAAATAAAATGAGAGGAAAATAGTGGGGAAGGAAATCTTCTATAAATATTTAAAAAATTATTATTATTTAGAGTTTTCTCTTATAATATTTTTTCTTTCCTTATTTTCTTCTCTTCCAAAAGTCCTAACAGATTGTTAAAGATTTGAATGATATTTGTTAATTGGGTTCAACCTTTCCTTTTTTTTTGTTACAAAAAAGTTTAAGTGGGGGTAAACACCGTACCCCACCATTAGAGTTAGGAAATCGGGCCGAGCCCATCAGGCAAGCTTGTTTAAGTCCTGGCCCTTCAAGAGCCGGGCATGAAAGTTAAAGGAGCTAAATGAAATTGGCCCTATAGGGCCTCAGGCTTAAAAGGGTCCGCCTGTTAGGCCCTTTTATTTTATTTTATTTTTTTTGTAAAATTATCTAGACTACCTAGACTTGAGAATTGAGAAGTGAGAACTCTAAAAATTTCAATCTCAGTCTCTCTTTCCTTTTTTTTTCCTTCAAAAATCTCATTCACACTCACAGACTCACTTAATCTCAATCTCACTAACACTCATAGACTCACTCACAATATTTTGCTTTTGATTATGAATATGTGAATGTGTTTATTTGTTGGATAATACGCGTTGTTTTGATATTAATGTTGACAACATTTATTTGATAGAACTTTAATTATTTAAATTTATTAATTATATTTCTTTAAAAAAAGGAGGAAAAATAGTTAAAATTTAGAATAGTAACTTCCGGACCCTATAGGGCTGACCCTGACCATGGTGTTCTCAAGCCGAACTTTGAAAAATATATGTTTTTCTTACCCCGAGCTCTGTAAAGCTGGCCCTGGCCCTTCAAGGGTCGGCCCTGATTCCCAGCTCTACCCACCAGGACTAGAGCATACCTCTAGACTCAAAGAACGCTTACAGAGGTAATTGCAGGTTCAACTTAATTAGTGGATTCTAATCTATTGGCGTATTTGCTAAATGATGGATTGTTAATTAACTGTTGATTGTTGTTGGGCCATGGCTTGGACCTCTACTAATTTATTTGATGGACTTAAACTTAGGCTTTTAAGAGTCTGAAAATATTTAATTTGCTAGATTTTTTTTTGTTAAACTTCACATTTTAAAAAGTTTTTACGATTGTAAAAAAAGGTTGTTACAATTATGGACAATTGGGCTGGGTCTGGGGTTTCACTCTAACTCAACATGACTAGGCCCATGCACAACTGATTGTGCATGGTATTTTCTAAATCTAGCTTAAAGACAAAAGTATTTTGGAGAGGTGCTCACATTTAATGTCCAACAATGTCTCAAATAAGATTGCCTTTAATAAGAACATACATATGCTTAGCAGAAAAAAGTATACTCTTACCAATGGGGTTAGGACTAACGGAAGGAACTAGTCCCTCACAATATGGCGAACATAGTTTGAATCCCCCGTTAAGAGGTGCCTACATTAGTAATCAACAATTTCTCGAACAAGATTGCTTCTAATAGAGAAGATACCTGTGTCTTGCATAAAAAAATATACTTTTTGTCATCTAACTTCTTACAAGGTTCATATCTTAATTTGAAAAAAAAAAAACTTTTTAATTCTTTAACGCTAAACCATTCATCTCAAATGATACTTTTTTAGCTAAATAATATAAAACACCCATAACTTTGAGTTAATTACATATAACCTCCTAATATTTCAAAGATTAAACTTAACCCCTTGACCTTTTATAAGCACTCTGTTGTTAATTGACCATTATCTTTCTAACAAAAATTGCCAAATCAGATTAACAGGTGACACGTGGCATCCTTTGTAAATTGATAATTTTACAAAGCCCCTCTCACACCCCCAATAATACGTCATACATCAGAGCATTATAGCGCAATATAGCGGACAAAATGGTTTAGGCTTAGTATACTGATATTAAGATACAAGTCTTGGTTATACAACAATAATTACTATAAATACCCATCAAGGTTTATCTTACAGTCGTCGTAAACTTAAAGTAAGTATATCACTTACAAGGTCCGAATAGTCTAATATAAATAGCCTTCAGCAATAAATAACTAATCCTAAATCAGCTTTCCAATAGCAACCCTCAGTTGCCTAAGTCCACCCCATTTCCCTGGAGCCATGATAGTTGTATTGCCCTGAGCTTTTAGAAATGTATGAGATTCAAATGAATCTCAGAGTAACATTTAACCTCACATGAAATGTATATACAATATATAAACGTAAATCACAAACAGAACATAGTCCACAATAGCATAACAACATTCAAGGATCATATCAGAAATTATATGCAACAGGGAACACAGTCACAACCACATGATCCACTACTATAGCGCTAAGTGCTCAATGGGGATTAATAAGTAATAACCCCCAACAATTGAATGCTATTAGGTTTGCCATACAAGGACTACTGTCCAATGCAACCTACACCTAGCCACCGGGAAGTTGGCCCCATGGTCGGCCCTTCTGCTCAATCGAGCCACAGTGGTGCTGGCCCCATACAAGACAGGACTAACATAAACATGATTCAAACATTCATACACAGTCATATAGAGAATGTGATATTAGATTTACTACATGACCGCTTATTAAATTTTTAATTCAGCTCCAAGCTCTTTCGTGGCTCCGAATGAATGGTAATTCCTATAATTATACAATTACGGTTAAGGATAATAACTTATGCTAACTCTTCTCATAGGTCTAAGGCAGTAGGATTAGCTATTATATTTATGTTCAATTCAAAACTAAGAGTCAAAAACTCATTTATATCTTCATTGACTTTTATTTTTCTCATTTTCAGACCTTTGACCAAAACTGTCAAAATTTTCAATAAAATTTAAAAATTCATAACTCCTTGTACATGTTTCCAATTAGGGTGATTCCAAAGGCTATGTGACCCCTGTTAAGTCTACTTTCAAGAAAAAAAAAATCATTTTCAATCAGACATATGTGTACTATTCCAGTATTAATTAAATAGTACCACTGTCCAAATTTATGTTCCAGAATAATAGGTCATTTTCAAAAATTTATAACTCCATGTACACAGATCCAAAATAAACAAATGACCTATTAAATTAAAGTTTGTTATGTATAATTTATTTCTATAAAATTTTATAGTCATTTGACACCATTTACTTATTCAAAAACATATCACAAATTCACTGCCTCGCAAGAACTATCATTGGCAGTTTTTAGGGTTTTTCATATTTTAGTTCCAAAGCTTCCAAAATTATTTCCTAACCTTTATGCTACACAATTTTTTATTTTAAACACATCAGAAGCATCAAAATGGTCAAAATTTCATTGTTTCTTCATGTCCTACATCTGGCCGAAACTTAGGGCTAAGAATCACAAAATTGTTTCTTCCAAATTTTACTTCAAAAACACCATAATTTAGCCCTAAGTTACCTTCTAACTTGTTTTATAGGCTTTTAATATGTTTTATCCCATTTTTAGCCAATTGGAGAGCATCTCTCTTTAGGCATTCATGCTTCCAAAACTCAAGAACTCATGAGAAAATTGATTCAATCATCAACAACAACCAGAACAAGCATTAAGAAGCTAGATTCTCTACCTTCTTGACTTGTTCTAGTGTTTCCTTGCAACTTCTTCTTCTTTCTTTGGTCCTCAAAGTTTCGGTCACCTTGCATAAATCACCATGCAACAGAGCTTTCTAGGTCTTAAGATAGTTATAAAAGGTGCAGTAGAAGAGATGTAAACTTAGAGACCTCAACTTACCTTACCTTGAGTTCATTTCCTTCCTTTCCTTTCCTAAGTTTTAGTTGGCACTTTCTCTTTGTTGTTCCTTGGATGTTGGCCGACTTTGTGCATGGAAAAGGAGGGTTCAAGTGTCTTAAAAAATTACCGGAAGTCAAGTTTTGGGTCCCACATATGTGTTACAACCAATTTGCTCTTCTTTCCTTTTTTTTTTCCTTTTTTTGTTTGACATGTGCAAAATATGGCATGTTTTCTTGTTTTCTCTCTTGACCTCCTCTTGGTCAAAATGTGTGTGCGTTTTGCCTCCTTAAATGTTCTCAAACAAGAGTCGAAAGCATTGAATTCATTCTCTCTCCTTGCTTAGACATGAGGCTAAAATTGGTGCATGATTGAGAAGCTTAATAAATACTCCTCCTGACCTTTTTAACATGTCATAATTTCTTGTTATTTCTTGTCTTCTCCCTCTTCATTTTGTTTGGCTGAAACTAGGAACCCTTGGAAAATACTCATTTAGTTCACTTTTTATCTTGAAGACACATGTGTATGTAATTTCTTGCTAAGTCAACTTGATTCCCTAGCTTGCCATGTGGCATAAATTTGAGCAAGGGGAATAATTACTTTGACTTTTAGTCATTGACATGTGACATATACATAATTAATCATCACCTAACCTCCTTCCTTCTCTTAGTTGGCCAAAATTGACATGTATGTGTGACTTCTTGAATTATGTTCAACATGTGACAAAATCTTATGATTTCCTTTGGTGTACACTTGGCAAAAATCCATGGCATCTTGGAAAATACTCCTTTGATTTGTTGCACATGTTTCTTTTTGGCATTTAATATTCCTTTCTTCTTATCTTACCACCTAGCCAAAATATCATGCTTACTTAGGAATCTTATTGATTCCATTTCATTGATTAAATGTTGACCATTTGATTCCTCTTCCTTACCATTGGCCGAAAATGGCCATACTCAATTGGCTTCCATCTTGTGCTTTATTGAAATGATTAATGTCCAAATAATAACTTCACGTTATCACTTTTGGCTAAGTTTTCGTAAGACAAAAGTTCTTACACTTTGTCTTCTCTTCTTGGCTAAAAATAAGCATGCAGTAGAAGGTTGGTGATGTCATTTTATTGACTAATTATTCCATTGTCTCATGGTCTTTGAAATTCTCATTTGGCCCTTACATTTATTCTTCCTTTAATTGGACAAGATTAAGGAGCTTCAGGGATCAATTTAAATGTTAATTCCATGTGTCTAATTCTTGTGTTAACATGTGTCTTAAAATTTAAATTTTCCAAAAAATCAACAATTGACCAAAATTCACTATTTCATACTCTTTACAATGAATTTTGGTTCTAAATTCAAAATATTACAACCCCCTGAACTTTGATTAGTCACAGATAACCCTCATGAATTTTGATTGGTTACAAATAACCCTCGAACTTTGATCGGTTCAAAATAACCCCTAAAATTTCAAAATCTAAATTTAACTCCCTTAAAAAAATTATTTGTAATATTAAACCACGTGTCATTACTTTTATCATTGAAAGCGGAGCAAATCACCAAGAGGGGCTGAATTGGAGATTTTTTTAAAAAATATTAAATACTCTGAAACTAAACAGCGAAACAAGGTAAAACAGAGGAGAAGGAGAAAAGCTTGACACAAGAATATTTATACTGGTTCGGTCTAAATCCTTGACCTATGTCCAGTCCCCAGACACTCTGGGATTTTCACTAACTCTCAGAATCAGTTACACACTCTGTACTCGAAAGTTATCCTCTCACTAGGATACACTTCCCCTTACAAGTTGTAAGCTGATATACCCAATCTTCAAGTCCCACAATTTGAGATTCTTACAATAAATTATTTCAATAAATGAAACTCTCTCAAAGAGCAGATGAAACAATCACTGAAGTACAAATGTATCAAAAGAACTTTACAAAGATAGAAAACAGTAAGAGTAGTTGAAACTTGAATGCTTTTTGTTTTCTGATATTCTGGGTGTTGTAGAGACTTGAATGCAACTCCTTATAAATGAAGAGAGCATTAAATGACCGTTGGATTCATTAATGTGACCGTTGGAGACATTAATGAGCTGATTAGGTTGAAGCTTGGTCCAGTCTCTCTCTTGATTAGTGCTAATCTAGGTGCACAGAAATTTAGGGTTGACTTCCCTTGAAATAAATCCATTGGAAGATCAGCTTCTTGATAGGGAAAGAAAACATTAATCCCTTAGCAACGTGCAGAGAATGATTGTCCAAAAGAATGTAAGGTATTCTGGACTTGCAATAAATACGCTGACATCACCTTTTGCTTTAAGCTAAATCCTCATCCTAATACACTTTAAATCATCTGAAACTCACTAACAAACTGATTAAATATAGTTAAGAATAGTAATGAGTGATGATAAGAAGTATTAAGATCAAACATGAAGATTTCGCAAATTCGAGCAATTTGATTTTCAAACAGAGCGACACAAACTCGAGTTTGTTCAAGCAAACTGGTGTTTGCAACTCTTCTTCAGGAACCAAACTCGAGTTTGCTTCTTCCAGAGAAGAATGTCGCGATTTGAGCTTTGAAAAATATTTTTAGAATATGAGCAAACTCGAGTTAATAAGTGACAAACTCGAGTTTGGGACTTTTAAAGTGAAAATCAATTTAAGTCCACAAAGCTCAAAACTGGAGTTTCTAAAAGCAAACTGGAGTTTTCAAAATCATAAAATAGTTAGGAGCTCTCTGCTTGGCACAAACTCGAGTTAACAAAATCAAATTCGAGTTTCATTAAAAGATGGAAATCTTTGAAAGCTCTCTGCCAAGACTAAACTGGAGTTTACTTTTCTAAACTCGAGTTTTCACAAGATATGAAAATCTTTGAAAACTCTCTGCCAGACACAAACTCGAGTTTGACATTCCAAACTCAAGTTTGATGAAGTTAAAAAATATTGAAAGCTCTCTGTCTAGCCAAAACTCGAGTTTACAAAAGCTAACTCGAGTTTGCTATTAACTTGAAAAATTTGGAGTGCTCTCGTATGGCATAAACTCGAGTTTACAAATCCAAACTCGAGTTTACAAATCCAAACTCGAGTTTGCTTAGGTTTGGAAAAACTTAAGCTACTCTTTGTCAAGTCCAAACTCGAGTTTGCCTTTGACAGTAAGTTTTTCGACTTAACAAAGACAAACTTCGATTTGCGTTTACAATTGCCGGTTATCATCAAAACACATAGAAAACTAACAATCATCTTAATAATTTTATTAAGATTTTTAATATCATTAGTCAATTAAAATAGGTTTTTTTTATGGCAAAAAATAGAAGAATAATAATTATAAAATAACATGTTGAACCTCTTATTTGACAAAACAATATACAACATTTTATTTTTATATAATTTTAAATATTATTATTATAGTTTTTGTCCCATAAAAAGCTATATTAATTGACAAATGATAGTAAAAATATTAATAAAACTATTAAGATGATAAAAGTAATGACACGTAGTTTAATATTATAAATCAAATTTTAAGGGAGTTAAATTTAAATTTTAAAATATAATGGGGTTCTTTGTAACCAATCAAAGTTCAAGGGGTTATTTGTAACGGTCAAAGTTCAGAGGGTTTTGTAAAATTAGCAATTTATATAAGATGCCACATGTCATCTATTAAGCTAACGTAAATTGTAAAAAAGATAACGGTCAGTTAATAGTTAATAGCAAGGTGCTTACAATAAAAAAAAAATTAAAGGTCAAGGGATTATATATGTAACTGACCTAAAGTTTAGGGCAAATTTTGTGTGATTTATCCTAATTTTTTTGGTATCGATCATTGTTATTTTTTAAAATTAAACATATATATGTCAATATTCTTTGTCAACCGTGGGACATTACAAAGAAATATAGTATTCATGTATGATACCCAAAGGTATTTGGTTTCATGGTGAACTAGTTAAAATACAAATAGAGAGAACTGAGTTTAAATCCCGAGTTGTTAAAAAAAGCCGATGGAGAGGGATTCAAAACAAGTGCCTAATATAAGATGGTCAAAGAGTTATACATAGGATTACTAATTTGGTTTTTAAATTTGTCTTTATGTTAATTTTGATTCCTTAAATATCAAACTGAGAGTTTTGATCTTTTAATAGATAAAATAGTCTAATTTTTTATTAAATTATAAGAAACAATGTTTTGAATAGAAGAAAAATTAAGGGATTTGTTATTAATATTATATTTGTGGATGTCCATATCTCCCATTATTTCCTATTCTCCATAGTTTCCTATTCTCACCCATTAATCACTATGATTATGGAATCACATTAATTGTATATTAGAGAGTTGTGCCTATAAATAGAAGGCATATGTTATGTTTTTGAGACACACTGGAATAAGTATTACTCTCCTCTTTCTCTCTTCTCTTGGTATTGTCCTCTACCTCTTATCTCAGATATATCATTATCTGAGATATACCATTATATTTATAACATGATTAAAATTTGGGTTTTATACTTCTTATGTGATAGGAGAATAAAAGTTCTCCTGCTAGCTGAAACGACACCGTTAGGTTACAGGATGAGAGAAACCGACCCCAAAAGAACTACTACGAAGAGGCCAAGCGCATCATGGTTCATTTGGATCCAATCAATCAATCGCACTTTAATCCAAAAACAGAACAACCAGATTACTCGCAAGAAACAGAGAATTCCATATGTGAAAAGAAAAGAAATAGGGCTCAGATTGAATGGGTACGAGGAATTTATCAGCGCAGATTGATAAAAAAAATCATCAGAGAGGTGCATAACTTTCTTTAATACTCATCACCGCCCACAAAAACATTCAATATGAAGAAAGAAGATAGATGGAACGTGCAAGGGCATAAAACACGAAATAAAACAAGATGAAAGGGAGAGAATAGGTAATCGATGACCCAATCTGAGAAATTAAATGGAGGAGGAGGAGGCCGGCTTTAAACGACTCAACGAATTCTACTAAGCAATATTCACGGGTGGAAAAAAGGATTTTAAGACCCGACAAAAGAAGCACTGTAAGACCGGACTAGCTTAGGTCTTGTTCCAAAGCCCGGTATTAAAAGTCCGTTACTTTCAAGACCGGATTCGAACCGGTCTAAAAGAAACTTTTTAGACCGGACATTTTAAAAGTTAGGTCTTAAAAGTCGTACTAAATAGACCGATATGTATTTTGTTCGGTCCTAAAAATCAACTTTTAAGACCTAGGACAAAAACATAGACCGGTCTTAACATATCGACATTTTTAAGACCGGATAAATAATCTCCAGTCTAAAAAATACCGACTTCTAAGACCAGACGACTAACTAATCCGGTTCTAAATTTAATTAAATTTAAGACCGGGTAATTGGTAAAGCCGGTCTTAAAAGTTGAACTTTTTAAGACCTAGCTAGACGTTTAAGACTGGACTTATAAATGCATCCGGTCTTAAAATTTGAACTTTTAAGACCGGCGATATTATTTCCGGTCCAAATTTTCAGAATTTTTCCCTGCGTTCGTTCTTCCGATCATATATATATTACACACATCCACCACACAATCCAAGACAAAAAATTAGATACTTTAAGCTACAAGCTATGAACAATCCATTATGAATAAATTGAATAGGGAAAAGAATACAAATATCACCGGCCATGAGTTATGTGGCCTCTTAATTTAGTACAACACCGTAATGAATTATCTTACAAATACAATGATGAGTTACAGATAAATACCGCACCATGCCTTCATCTGATCCCACCCAACAACGTAACATGATATCCCCTTTTATAACATATATATCGGATCCTGCTACAAAATAAAACAAGAACCAAAGTTTCATGATCAAGTGTCGTTTAATTAAGAACAGTACAACACCGTAATGATGAATATATACGTGTAATAAGATAACTTACAAATACAATGATGAGTTTCAAATACCGCACCAAGCCTTCATCTGATCCCACCCAACAACATACGTAACATTATATCCCCTTTTATAACATATATATCGGATCCTGCCACAAAATAAAACAAGAACAAAACCTTCATTGTTTAAGAACATGTAAGGAATATAGTTAAAACCTTAAAGTTTTCAAAGAATTCTACATATGAATATTACCATATGAATTGACTCTTTTATAAAGGGATATTCTCCCATATCCCTTCTTGATGATCATTTCTTATTCCGGGTTCATTATCTGCTTCATCTTCTTCGTTCATGTCCGGTATACCCCTTGAAAAAGGAGTACTCTTAGGAAGACCATAATTCGAATGAATTTCATCATCAATATCAATGACCCTTTTTCCTTGTAGAGCTACAGACCACATTTTATTTTCCTGATCGGTGATATAGAACACTTGTTTTGCCTGGTCTGCCATAATAAAAGGTTCATCTCCAAAACATCTACCATTGATATCGACTAATGTAAGTCCTAGCCGATCGATCCAAACACCATTTTTGACATTAACCCACTTGCATTTGAAAATGAGAAATCTAATTTTAACATAGTCCACCTCCCAAATCTCTTCAATAACCCCATAATATGGCATGGCGCCAATAAAGGCCTCTTGTCTTTCGAACCGGAGAAGTGCATAGATTCAGCCTCTAACATAACACCACCGTTCGACGGGACGGTGCTCCTATCATCTAGGGACTTCGTGTAAAATGTATAACCATTGATCACATACGAATTCCAACTTATGACATCAACCTCGGGACCACGGGCTAACCATTTGATTGTATCGAAACACAATCCTCTCCCTCGACCTTTTGTTTGAACCGGTTTGCAAATGTTCTCGTTATGCTCCCTAATCAACCTTTGTTCGGTCATTCGATGATTTTCTTTCCTTATGACTTCTTTATGTGCAGCTATGCTTTGGCTTGAACTTCATCAACATTATTCAAGATGTATAAGTGGACTTGTGACAATTCATCGGGATCCACACTCTTTACCGAAGCACCTCGTCTACCCCCCTTCAATCGACGTTTTGGAAGCCCAATATGTCTTACTTTGGCCAAATAATTTTGACAAAATTCCATGGCTTCTTCGAAACATATTTCGAACAATTGATGCTTCTGGCCGGTATGCGTTCTTCATGTACCCTTTTAGGAATTTCATAGATCTTTCAATTGGGTACATCCACCGTAAATGGATAGGGCCGCACAACTTTATCTCCCTCACTAGATGAACAATTAGATGAACCATGATGTCAAAAAATGTAGGAACAAAAAGCTTCTCAAGGTGGCACAAGATAAGATATCCTTCATTCTCCAATTCATCCAACTTTTCAATCTCAAAAACTTTACTACAAACCGCATTGAAGAAGAAACAAAGTCTAGTCAAGACGACCTGAAGACCATATTCGGCGATGCCTCAAATAGCTACTGGGAGTAGCTGTTGCATCAAGACATGACAATCATGAGACTTTTGGCTTACTAATTTCAAGTCCTTCATCGAAACAAGCCTCTTAAAGTTTGAAGAATACCCCGACGGAACTTTTGTGCCATGTAAACACTCACAAAAACTTCGTTTCTCATCCTTAGAAAGAGTATGAGAAGCCGGGGGACAATAAGTTCTCTTCCCATATGGCCTTGGATGTAAGTTTTTGCGTATTCCCATTGCTTGCAAATCCAATCTTGCCTTCACACCATCCTTTGAACTACCTTGTATGTTGAGAAGCGTGCCAACAATACTATCACATACGTTTTTCTCCACGTGCATGACATCAATACAGTGTCTCACATCAAGATTGCGCCAATATGGAAGATCGAAGAATACAGATCTCTTTTTCCATATATTTGTTTCTTTTCTACTCTTTGCAGTCTTACCGAAGATGACACTGATATTTTTCACCTTTTCATAAACTTGCTCCCCAGTCAATGCCACCGGAGCATCTTCATACTCCTGGCCACCAAAAACGACTTTCTTTAATCTATGATATGGGTGGTCCCGTCGAAGAAATCTCCTATGTCCAAGATAAACCGTCTTTCTTCCATGTTGAAGTTGATGGTAGCGTGTGCCTTCTTCACAAACCGGACATGCTTTGTGGCCTGTTACACTATACCCTGACAAGTTCCCATATGCTGGGAAGTCGTTTATAGTACAAAATATCATGGCTCGCATTCTAAACACCTCCTTCTTGAAAGAGTAAAAAACATCGACACCTTCTTCCCACAACTCCCTCAAGTCTTCGATCAAGGGCTGAAGGTAAACATCAATGTCATTTCCAGGTTGTTTTGGTCCCGAAATCAACCTAGACAGCATGATGTACTTTCGTTTCATGCATAACATTGGAGATAAGTTGTAAATAATAAGGAGCACAGGCCATGAACTATGTATCTTTGCTAAGGCTTCCATATGGATTCATGCCATCCGTGCTAAGGGCAAGCCTAAGGTTCCTAGGTTCTTCGCCAAAGTTCGGAAATAAATGATCGATTTTCCTCCGTTGAGAAGAATCGGCCGGATGTCGAAGCTTTCCATCAGAAATCCTCTCATCTGCATGCCACCTCAAATTCTTTGCATCATTTTCATTCGCAAACAACCGCTTGAACCTTGGTATGATTGGAAGATACAACAACACTTTTGCAGGCCCCTTATTTGACTTGTACCTTGGGGTTTCACATATCGGACAGTCGCTTCTCTTCAAACTCTTTTCTATACAATACGCAATCATTCGGGCATGCATGGATCTTTTTGTACTCCATCCCCAGTGGACAGAGTATTTTCTTAGCATCATAGTATCGATGCAGCAACACATTATCATCCGGAAGAATGTCCTTAAAAGCCTCAAGCATTTCAGAGAAACTCTTTTCGCTCCATCCATGACGTGCCTTCAAGCTTACCAATTTCAATACAGCGCCAACAATTGGTATTTTTTACACCCAGGGTATAGCGGGGTCTCTGCATCATTGCACATATTACCATATGCATGTGATTGCTCAAAAGCCTCTTCTCCTACATCACGAATAATGTCCTCTATGTGATCATCCATATCCGTGTCATTATCATCAAAGGCCACTTCCTCATGTTGAAACCCACTTGGCATTTTTTCACCATGCCATGACCATACCGTATAAGTCTTACAAAATCCTTCACAAATTAAATGTGTGTGGATAACTTCAGGACTTA
Organism: Acacia melanoxylon; assembly: GCA_019022615.1. NCBI lineage: Eukaryota > Viridiplantae > Streptophyta > Magnoliopsida > Fabales > Fabaceae > Acacia > Acacia melanoxylon. The sequence goes on from JAFJYJ010000010.1 coordinate 10,891,536, forward strand.
ATCGCCTCTCATTCAAAATTTTTACACAAGGGCAATAAAACTTCCCACTATCATCATGGGCATTTTGTTTAGCAAATTCTATAAATTCCCTCACCCCATTTTGATATTCAACACTCGTCCGTAAAGCATTATTTATCCAACTATGATCCATAGAAGAATTCCTATATATAGACGGAAAGATTTAACATACATAATCCGAAAAAAATTGAAACTTGCATATAAAATAAAACATACATAATCCAAATGCATATATATGCTCAAATGTCGGTTATGTCTTTTTTTCTTTACGGAGAAACTTGCCCATTGAATGCATAACGAAGAATCACTTTTGGTCATAAATGTATCACAAGTGAATCCAAGAAGCAAAATAAATGCATGACGAGGAAATTAAATGCATCACATGAAGGTCTTGTGGACTCACCGTAGCATATAAATTCAAATGGGTTTCTTTGAGTCTTTCTTCTCCGGCCACGAACGTTGATATTGCGAGATGCAAGAGTAACCTAAAAACACTAGTTCGTCAGTTCGGTAGGTCTAAAGTGCAAATATAATCTTCAATATACAATATTCAATAACAACAGAGAAAACCACAATAACATTTCATCGATTTCGTTCAACCCATGAAAAACCCAGAACCATAACCAGGAAAATAATAAAGTTATATAACCAAAACACCTCGTACAGCTTGGTCTATAGACGTTTAGCTAAGGAACCAGAAAGTGATTGTCGAGAGAGCAACGCGCAAAGCAGCCGACGACGCAACAAACAAAATGTGGAGACAGAACCCGAGTAATCACTCTCGCGCGACAAGAGAAGTTCGAGAGGGAAATTTAATTTTCCCCGCGAAAGAGACAAGTTTTAGTATTTTGGATTTTATTAAGACCGGTTAATTATAAAGTGTCCGGTCCTAAATATATAATTTTATTAATAAGACCGGTTAGTTATAAAGTGTGCGATCCTAAAGAATAATTTTATTAATACCTTTTTAAGACCAGCAATTAAGAATACTTCGGTCCTAATATTTACTATTGATTTAATTTTAAGACCAGAGTTTTATAAACATCCGGACCTAAAAGTCAAATACTTATAGAGTCGTAAACCTCTTCGTTTATTAATGAATCAAACTAAAAAAAATGAGATTTGCCTTTGGCGAGCGCAGCAGAAACTGAATTAATAAAATAAATAAAGGAAAACTGGAGAATATGAATATAAAAAAGGCACAAGCTTAATTAGTTCTTACTGCTTCCATACATAACTGGAGAATATATATGCACGTACACAAGAAAAAAAAGAAAGAAAGAAAAATAACTGATCATTATCAATGACAAGAATCTAACAAAACATCCTAAAGCTTATTATCATCCAATGCTTTGGCGTCATCGGCGTTAAAAGCATTAACTTCCCGCCGGAGATCAGCAAGTTCCTGTCTTATTTGCATCACCCGCAGTGCATCATTAGAGGAAAGAGGAGAGGGGTCAGCGGTAGGCGCGCGGGGCCAACCGATTGGAGAGGGGAGCGGGAACCCCGCATGGTCCGAAGAAATTTGGAGGGGGTGCGGCAACTTCTTCATCATCCGAAATAACAATGGGTCCGACGACCCGAGATTCTTCGGTCAACGTAACGCACTCTCGCCGGAGGAGGCGCACCGTATAACGATCTAAGTCGGCAAGAGCTTCGGGTGTAAGAGTACCCCTACGAGGAGTTCTCTTGTATCTAACCATGGTTTGAGGCTTTGAGCGGTTTGGGCGAGAGCTCCAAATACACTCTTTTTATTAATAAGAACATGGAGGTTAGTGTGCGGAGTTAATGAGGATAGAGAGATGGATACGTCTTTTTATTATGTAACTTGATTTAAAAGTATATATTATTTATTTTTTCAAATAAATAAATTTTAAGACCGGATGTTTAGAAACATCCGGTCCTAAATGTCTACTATTTATTTTTCCATACAATTCAATTACTTTTAATACCGTCCATTTATATTATATCCGGTCCTAAAAGTCAATTATTTTTTTATCAATTATTTATTTTTGTAAAGTAAGAATTTTTCCTTAAAAAATATTACTTTTAAGAACGGATCTTTTACAAAATCCAGTATTAAATGTTCAATCACTTCAAACTCAGATAGCAGAGTCGATCCTTGCACCCCGTACACATGATCCAGAGTCTCTTCGGCTTCAAGGTCGTAAACTGACCAACTAAGTGTCTCCTCATATTCTGAAGAACAATGCGTCTCCTCGTAAAAAGTTCACAACGTTTCATATTCTTCAGGATAGGTTCTCTATTTAAACCCGTTCTTACTTTAGTTTCTTCACATTCTTCTCCATCACTTCTACACGGCCTCCTCCACCGACTAAAACCCCTTTGTCGTAATGGCCGCTCCACCAGGTCCTCCTTTTCCTCCTCCTCCTCTTCAACCTCACCCCCTCCTCCACCGCCTCCAAATCCAACCGTCATCAGCGGTTGGTGCAGAACATTAGGTGTGCCCGCGTCGATCACATCGATCGACGCTTGGGCCAATTGTTTCAACGGGTTCATACCGTCAACCAGAAGCTGACCATGGTACTCGACGCCAATGACGTGGAGTACGATCCTTCACAAGAGGACGCCTCCGAAGCCTCCCACCTCTCCGACCACGGGGAGGATTAGTTGTTTTATAGTTTTTTTTTGCTGCTTTTTTTTTTGTAATCGCTGCCCTATAGGGCAGCGTAAAAATTATTAAATAAAATATTTCGCATTTTGTTCTTATGGGAGTTTTAATTAATTTTCCGGTTTAATTATATGCATTATCTGAACCTGGAAAGCAATAAGAAAGTCAATTATGAAATATGGAAAATGGCAGACTCAAAACACTAAAATTAAAAAAAAGAAAAACAAAAGACAGAAATTAGGCAATTATGAAATATGGAGTTTATTACGTTATAATAATATGGACAAATATTTAATTTAATGTTTTGATGCTATCACACTCTATAAATAAATAAAGTAAATCGGTTATGAAATATGAATAATAGGGAAAGACTTTAATTTAATAATATGATTATTCATTTAATAAAGTAGTTACGAATAGAATAATTAATAATGTAGACTATAGTTATCGCATATTGAATAAATATTTAATTTAAGCAAAAATATTATTCATTTAATTTTTAAGAGATTTTATATATAAAAATATATATTATTAATAAATATATCGTATATTTGTCGCCAATGAAAGACTTTTAGGACCGGCTATTTAGTAAACATACGGTCCTAAAATACTGTCATTTTTTCACAAATAAATAAACGAAGACTTTTAGGACCGGCTACTTAGTGAACATGCGGTCCTAAAAGACTGGCGTATTTTACTGTGAATCACGAAGACTTTTAGAACCGGCTCTTTAGTAAACATACGGTCCTAAAATGCGGCAATTTTGAATTAATAAACGAAGACTTTTAGGACCGGCTACTTAGTGAACATGCGGTCCTAAAAGACTGGCGTATTTTACTGTGAATCACGAAGACTTTTAGAACCGGCTCTTTAGTAAACATGCGGTCCTAAAATACTCTCATTTTTGAATAATAAACGAAGACTTTTAGGACCTGCGACTAATTAAACATGCGGTACTAAAAGACTGGCGTATTTTACGGTGAATCACGAAGACTTTTAGAACCGGCTCTTTAGTAAACATACGGTCGTAAAATACTGGCAAATTTTCACAAATAAATAAACGAAGACTTTTAGGACCGACTACTTAGTAAACATGCGGTCCTAAAATACTGGCATGTTTTCCAATAATAAACGAAGACCTTTAGGACCGGCTGTATAGTAAACATACGGTCCTAAAATACTGTAATTGTGAAAAAATAAATAAACGAAGACTTTTAGGACCGGCTACTTAGTGAACATGCGGTCCTAAACTTTTCGCATTTGTAAATTAAGCAATGAATATTTTTTTCCACCATCCAATACATTCAGCAACCACTAATGGACAAAAGGAAACTTGTTTTAAATGAATTAACAAATTATTATTGTATACTATCACAAATTGGACAATTGTTCATTACGATCGAAGATGATTGTTGATACGGCTAGCATATATTTACAATGAATTCACAAATCAACTATTTTTCCGATTTTTCGAGATGATCAGATCATACGAGATATTCAGATAACACATTGCGTGTGCGCTCAATATCACCATCGTCGGAAAGGGGTCGACACGGTCAAACGTCTATAGCATCAAAGACGTAAATATATTAGTCGTCCTTCCTTGCATATCAAAGGGGTCGGCGCACGGGCAAAGTTATGTAATACATTTACCTTTGCTTGGATGTTAGTCACGGTTGCATGACAATATTATACATGTGTGTCATGACATAATGTCCACATAAGTTGGACTCCTTCGGTTGCCAACGGGTCTAAAAACAAACAAGAAATATATATAAGAGCATATATTTTTTCTGACCAAGTTCACAAGCTAGCCAGTGTGCCAGTGTCCAAATATGTACTAACATTTGGTTTGATCCATGTAGGCTCTTTGACATCAGTCCCAGACTTTTTCTTGACCTTTTCTTGGAATGATTTTAAGGGCCTATTATCAAAATCACAAATTTACTCAATAATGGTTACTGAAAATTTACAGCAGAGATTTCAGACTAGGCAATCAAAATGACATATGCTTACTTGTTCACCATCTGCTGCAATGTAGCCGTTGGTTTGTAGTGAAGGGAGCATAAAAAGACCACTTTATTCTCATTCGGGTAAATCGGGACCAGCGCCAATGGTGACTGAAAATTCACAAATGCAGACAAGTACTCGTAATATGTAGCGAGAATATAATTAAGGGAATTACATAGAAGAATTATGATATGTACCTATTGTAGTATGGTGCCAAGTACCAATTTTTCCTATTCTTCTTGGTCAACCTTGTTGTTATGTATGATTGTCTCTCCTCTAAGGGTGGTTGACTCACGTACTGCGGGCACAAGAATCCAATATCTTTGCTTATGCCCTGCTGTTCCAATTCACGATGCAATAACCTACAATAATGACGTCAGGGAAATTATACGTATGTGAGTGTCTCACATTTATGTTATGTACTCATAGAAGAAGATACTTACTTTATAAACATGAGAATTATTGAATCGGTAAGCTCCCGTTTATCAAACAACAGGAAATTATATCATCTTGGTCAACCAAAACCGGGTGCTTGTTTTTAAGACCTCTTACGTATTGACAGCCACCGATTAAGTGCAACTTGTTTATTGGATACCATAAGGACAAGCTTGTCCTTGGCACTCAACTCAGCCGTGCCAACCAATTCGGGGAGGGGCCGGAGCCTCGGGAGGAGTAGAAACATGCACAAGCTTCACCGGCCACGAGATCAAGGTTCCAATGACATCACTCACAAGCTTCAGCTCATCAGTTGGGAGAGGGAGAGGTGCATCAACGATCACCTCTTCAACTGACACTCTGACTTCATCATAAGCCATTTGTTGGTGGTGTACAGTTGATCCCAAGTTGTGGACAGTCCCTTTTGCAACCAATCGTCTAACATGATGTTCAGGATCCTCCACATAAAGGTCACAAGGTTGCTGTGACTGTCCAACAATGCAGCTCCCTCTAGTGCTCTGCTGCATAGCTGTAGGTGAGGGTGGCAAGGGAACACTGGTCTCTGCACGAGAGCTCACAAGCACCTTCATTTGATTCATTTCCTCATTCATCTCCCTCAGCTGGGATTGAAAATAGGCAGTCAATGAAGCTTCTTTAGCCGCTGCTTGCTCTCTCAATTTGGCCACCTCCTATGCCACCGTCTGTTCCATCTCCTCCCGGGTAACCATACTTTGTTTCTGGCATTTGGCGCTACCAAAGTATTCCTTCAGGCCTACCCTTCCTCCAATCCCCCTTACACCCGCGTGATCAGGTTTTCCGGTCGCAACGTTCAGAACATCATTCCTCCCGTCCGACACAAAAGATCCCTCCGCTTCTTTCTTCTTTAGATCTTCCTGTAGGATACAGATAATGAGAAGCTTAGTAATGAAACATGTTTAGTAACTATAAATTAACAATAACGATACTTACAATTCTTTCAAAGCAACTAGACGAGTTTGTTCACTTGTGTAGGCGCGCTTGGCTTTTGCCGAATATACAACCATAACTCATCACACGACGTATTGGAGATGGCGGATCATGTATCGCGAAGGATTGGATCGCTTACGCTTCATCTTGCAATCTCTTCCGCTTGGCCGCCATCAATTCTTGTTCAGCCTTTTCGTATCCGTCGCGAGAAGCCCTATGCGGGCAATCATTCTTTCTCCCTATCTCCCGTGCTTGTTCCCTTCTTTTCGTGAATCGAAATGAAAACAACTATTAATTATGAATTCCAGCCCATCTCACTAACGTAAATTAGAGAACTTCGATTGATATGAACCTCAAACACTAGTCAAATTCACTTCATCAAGTTTCAACATTTCATTTAAGGATGATGTAGAATTGTAGAAGAAATTGGGAGAACCAGATTAAAGTGAGTTGCAGAACTGCACCGAAACCTTTACACAATTAACATACTAACTAACTAATAGCAATGTCTAACCACTACCTACTACAAAAGAACTAGCTAAGACTATAATAATGGTTTGACTCTTATGCCATTATTATTTCCCTAATTACCTACTTAGTATTTTACCTTTGCACGGTTTACATATCGACTTGCATACAACTAAGACATGCTCCTCTTATGCAGGACAAAGGATGGAAATATATACTTCTATTCACAAACCAAACAATCTAACTAACATGATTAGATGAACACGTACAATAACATTCACATATCCGCACAAGTTAATAAGCAAACAAAAGAGGGCAAACAAAACTAAATAACAACTCACCAAAGCTTTAGGAGTGGTCCGGTGAACAAATTGTTGCCAAGTTTGTTCATCAATAAATGTGTACTTGTCCCAAGGATTATGGTCGGGCCTAACATCGGCAAAAATATATGTGTTAGCTAGAAAGATCTTAAACTTCCTCCACCGATCAAGACAATAAGACAATGTCTTGTCTTTCAACTTCCGGGAGTCGGGGACGGTGTATGTGAGCCGGATAGTGTCCCAAATAGGACCCTTTCTTTGCGAGACGGTCGACATTTTTCCACTCATCTATCAAGATGCTAGCCTTTTGCGTGCTAGATAGCCGACAAAACTATTATATTTTTGTTTATTAGGACCGAAAGGAGCCAACTTTTCATCAAACCGAATCTCGAACTTTGACCCGGAAGGACCGAATTACGGATACGTCTTTCATTCGTGTGTCACTTCTACCACCACGGCGTGCGGGGGCGGTTATAAGGCTCATTGTGAGATGAAGAGGGTTCGTTCGACTCACACCGATCGCACCAAGAATCGTCGTTGAAGGAATAGCGGAAGAACCGTTTTCTCCGTTCATTTTCGAGAATGGAAGCAGGCCGAGAGTGGTGGTGCGAAAGAGGAACGCCCGAGAAAGTGAGAGAGTAACGAGAGGATGGTAGTGGTGGGCGAGGAAGAGAAGTAATGCAACGGGAAGAGGGTTTCACAACAAGAACGGGGTTTGAGAGTTCGAGAGCAACGTATCAGTCATAACTCTTATGGCAACGTCGCGCGAATATTTGGCGCTTTAGTTTCCATACCGGACGAATTAAAAGGCCGGTCTTAAAGGTCAACATTTAGGACCGTCCATTATTAAAAGCCGATCTTAAAGGTAATAAAATTTTCGAATAATTTTTTTCAATAGTTTGTACCGGCCATACTTTAAGTCCCGGTCTTAAAAGTATAACATTTAAGACCGTGTTTATATATGTCCGGTCTTAAAATTTTTAACTTTTATATTTAAATTTTTCCGATTATTTTGGTCCGCGAGAAAATATAAGTTCGGGCTTGTACGAGATTTCTCTATAAAATAATATAAATTTTAATTACATTTTTAAGACCGGTAGGTTGGTTTTTAAGCGGTCGAATAATATATTTAAGACCTATTAATAAAGGATCCGGTCCAAGAAGTTCATGATATTTACAAAAGCCACCGGTCATACATAAGAAGTTCTTTATATTTACAAAACCGCCACCGGTCATAGCTTCAAGAACGTTGCGACGAATGTCCGGTCTAAATGAGGCTGTCTTAAAGCCATTTTTTGCACTAGTGATTGGTAAATAAACCTAACTCATGATCATTCCGATAGGGGAAATTTGGAACTGCGATCACGCAGAAGGAGATGGAATTGAGACTGGTTCGATTCTCCGACAAAAAGAGGCCCGATAGGAGAGGGAACTGCCACAGCAAATAAACGGTGTCGTTTCAACTAGCAGGAGATCTTTTCTTCTCCTGTCACATAAGAAGTATAAAACCCTTAAAATTTATGGTTTGAGATTTTGAGAAATCAAAATTAAAAAGGAATGTATAAAAAAAAAAAAAAATCAAGTATAGGAATTCGAGTATAAAGAGGCCTTCACGTGATATTAATAGGGAAGTGGAAGTCAAATCAAACTCCACCAGCCCTTGAGGAAGATGCAGAGAAGTTGCCGGCAAAACCACTTTTCTCCTTCCTAATAAATCCATATCCATATCTCTCCTTCCAAAACAATCAGTACCAGCAACTAAGCAATCAAATTAAGCTCTAATTCATTTCCATGGCGAAAACAACTCACATAGCTGTAATTCCCAGTGCTGGCTTCAGCCATCTCGTCCCCATTATTGAACTCTCCAAGCGACTGGTTCATCTCCACCCAGATTTCCACGTCACCTGCATAATTCCTTCACTTGGCTCTCTTTCTTCTTCCTCAAAATCATACCTTCAAACTCTTCCTCCAAACATAAACCCTATTTTCCTCCCTCCAGTACCTATCAACAATATGCCTCATTTTGGCCTCCAAATTCAACATACAGTGACTCTCTCACTACCTCACATTCGTGAGACATTAAAATCCTTGATGAGTTCAAGCAATAATAACGACATAGCAGCTTTAATTGCTGATGTTTTTGCTTTGGAAGTGTTAGATATTGCTTCAGAACTCAACATCTCATCTTATATTTACGTCCCTTTATCTGCTATGGTTTTATCTTTCTACTTATACCTTCCCAAGTTGGATTATGAGATTGTTTCTTCTTCAGAGTTCAGAGATTTACAAGATCCCATAGAGATACCAGGTTGTGTTCCTGTTCATGGCAGAGATCTCTCAGACTCAGCTCAAGATCGAAGCAGTGTAGTTTACAAACAATATCTTGAGCGTTGTAGAAGACTCAGTCTTGCTGATGGAGTTCTGGTCAATAGCTTCACAGAGTTAGAGGCTCAGACGATAAAGACCTTACAAGAAGAAGCAAAAGAGGAGAAGAAGCCTCGGATATACCCGGTTGGACCCATTTTGCATAGCGGGTCAGGTAGTGATGAAAACGGGTCGGCCTGCTTAAACTGGCTCAACAATCAACAACCCAGATCTGTTCTTTATGTTTCTTTTGGCAGTGGAGGGACACTGAGTCAAGAACAACTCAACGAACTAGCTTTTGGATTGGAGCTAAGTGGTGAGAGATTCTTATGGGTAGTGAGACCACCAAGTAATAATCCTAGTGCTGCTTATCTTGATAATTCAAATGAACAAAATCCTTTAGATTTCTTACCAGAAGGGTTTTTGGAGAGAACAAAAGAAAAGGGTTTTGTGATTTCTTCATGGGCACCTCAAATACAAATCCTCAGCCATAGTTCTACGGGTGGGTTTTTGAGTCACTGTGGTTGGAACTCTGTTCTTGAGAGTGTACAGAATGGAGTACCATTAATGGCGTGGCCACTATTTGCAGAACAGAGGACAAATGCTGTTTTGTTAACTGATGGTTTGAAAGTGGCATTGAGGCCAAAGGGTAATGAAAATGGCATAGTGGGAAGAGAAGAGATTGCTGAATTGGTGAAGAGTTTGATGAAAGGTGAAGAAGGTAAAGAGATTCGTAAGAGAATGAGTGTTTTAAGAGATGCTTCAGCTAATGCTCTCAAAGAAGAAGATGGTTCTTCTACCGAAACACTTCTTCAGTTGGCTCTGAAATGGAAGAATTTGGGTGGGGAGATATAAATCTCTAGATCTGCAAGTTATTTTTGTTCATCTTAATTCTTTTTACTTTATTTTGTTCAACGTTCTTCTTAATTCTTCATCCATGTGATTGAAAGAACAATGTTACTATATGGTTATTGGCTTACATTGGTTCATAGAGATTACTGCAAATATTGCAAGATGATGGAAACAGAGTTCAATGATGGACCAGGTTGCGGGCCCTGTTACTAGTATATAATATTTTGTGCTTTTATATAAGCCATTCATTCGATCTTAAATATATAAATATATGATAAAGTTTGTAGTGCAAAATTGCACTACAATTGTCTTAAGTGAAGATGGTTACCTCATAATGTGACAAAATAAAAATATGAAAATCCATCTAATTCAATTACATGAAAATATAAATATATATATATATATATATATATATATATATATTAAGGGTTAAAGTTTGAAAAATATATATATCAACAAAATAATTAAAAGAAAGAAAACCATAACATATACCACACTCTTTGCTGGAGCTTGGACGAGTAAGAGATTGAAATTTGAAAGGCGAGAATGACTGAACGTATGGCCTTGGATGGTTTGAAAAATGTTAGCGTCATTTGCTGGTTGCTTCGGAAGAATAGATGCAAAGGCACAATGAAAGGTACTAGATTGCAAATGGCATAATTCATGGAGGTATCTACCAACAAATGGAGCCCACTGATCACGGAAAGTTTAACCATAAGATTTTCTGCTCTATCTGGGAGTAACAGCACTGCTACAAAATTGTTGATATTTTGGGTTATTTTTTGGCCTATTTTTTAGGTTGTTATATTTGACAGTTTCGAACTATATCAAATAATGATGTGTCATGTATTTTTAGAGCAAATATTTAACGGTTCGTGCTCGTGTGTGTTTGGGATTGGCTTATTTTGGGCCGAAAAGCAAGAATCGTGATTAAAGGGGATTGGGAGCTTTAAATTTTTGATGCGTTTGATTTAACTTTTTCCCCATTTTACAACTTATCACCTTTTGCTTTTGGCTAATGTTATTGCTTAGAGAGGAAAAAGAGGGGCAAAAAAGAGAAAAGAGAGGAGAGAGAATGTATATATGGTTGGCCACAAAAAAACGGAGAAAATGTATATATGAGATAGGGATACTGATTAAAGATGATAAATCTTTTCCTTTAGATTATATTATATGATTTATATATATTTTTTGCTGGTAAAAATATGAGAAATTTAATTGACAAGAAAGACTTGATAAATCTTTATACACAAACTACCTAGAAATTTGGCACACACTGAATCCTCTTATTTAGCTTATTATCATTTAAAATTTCATTATATAATTATAATATATATATATATATATATATATATATTATTTAATAAGATCTATATCCTTTTAAGTCATTTTTTTTTATATAAACTTGTTTTTCAATATAATCATTCAAACAAGTTTTCAAAAGTCAAAGTAAAAAAAGTTATTTCTGTCACGATTAATGATTTTTGCCTAACTTGAGTTTGTAAAAATCAGAGTAAAAAAAAAAAAAAAATCACTTTTTTCACCATTATTCCAAACACACCCCCATATATGTGATCCCATATTTAATGATTCTTACATGAAAACCATTATGTATAATAACTTCTAGTAAGGCCATGTAACTCAAATGGATATCAATTCTTAACAGTGTTTCTTTGACTATCGTCAACTGTAATTAACATGCTTGACTGATGTTTAGTATAGCCATTAAGTATTGTTGCTTACTTTTTTTCAACTTAATAATGGTGACCACCACTAGAAAATCATGTGAGTGATTAAAGAAATATTATGGAGAAAGGTGAAGAATAATGTATTATTCGTAGAAAAACAATACCACTCTGGTCCTATTTATAAGTCCGGTTTCAAATAATAAATGAAATTGTGACAATTTTACCCATATTAATTGCACCCATGAAGATGGAGAGAGAAGAAACAGTTGAAAAATACCCAATTATAAATGAGGACAAAGTTGAAAATTTACCCCATAATCATTGTGTCAACTAACTTTCCTTGGTATGTGAGATTTGGTCAAAGTGGACTTATAAATAGGACCAGAGTGGTATGCTCATATAACCATTGGAATCCACATGGGTTTACCGCTAATCATTCATCACTTAAAGGTAATGAACCAACAACCCTAAACTCTATAGATTATGAAGGAGATCCAGTGGCGGAGTTAGAATTTTTTGTTTGTGTCCGCATAATTAGCGTGGGGGATTTGGGGGTTCGAGGGCAACACCCTTGAAATTTTTTTAAAAATAAATTTTTAAGTGCATTAAAAAAAATATAAACAAGAAAAGAAAACTTCAGCTTAACATAAAAAAATAGTAAGAGTCAACTAAAATATTATAACAAAACAATTACAAAAACATTCTTTGATTTTTTATTCTTTAAAAATATTGCATTATGGCTCAACTAAATAAACATGCACTGTGAAACCTCAGCTAAATAAAAGCTGCAACACATTAAGATGAGTTAAATAAACATGCACTGTAAAACTTCAACTAGGTCATCAGAAAGATTGGACAATGAAAGGGAGAGTGAATTGTGGCTCACATTCCTAAAAATCACATAGAAATGCACTTGGACGGTGGTCAGAGTCTACAACATATAACTAAATTGAATGATGTGAAATAATGTTATGTGCGAACAGAAAAGCACCTTACATATAATTTTTTCAATGTCTGTTGTTATTTTGAAATATTTTTTCAATATCTTAAAATAAAATTTTAAGATCATGAAATATTTCAGGGTACTGACTGATACAATAAAAATGATTTACACGATTTATGAGGTGAAAAACTTTTAGAGAATAACTTTTAGATAAAAATGGATGTTTAACAAACTCTTACAAAACATAAGTTTGATGCAGAATAGCTTCTGGAAAAGGGTGTTTGGCAGACTTGTAACAAAACCTAGGTTTTGGGGAGTGCCAAACAGGCTCAAGTCCCAAACTTGACAATTCTCTAATTAAAATTCCAGCAATGACATCAGTGTTAGTTTTTTCAAACAAAAAACACAACTGAAGAAACTAAAAGTTACAGTTGTGCAATATCATCTGTGTCATTGCATTCCCCCAACAATCAGAATAGACAAACAAGATCAGCCCCCAAAAATGTCAGTGCCTCAACTCTAGTTCAATATAAAAATCTCTTGCTTTGCCATTAAAAAGCATAATAAAGCCATCGCTTATCAGACAGAGATTATAAAATCAAAGTCCCACAAGTCAAGGCGCCAACTTTGGTTCCTCTCGACTCAATCGCAATTCAAAATCCAAACTTTTCTGAACTTAGAATTTTCCACATCAATATCATATAAAAAGCAAACCTTGTGCCACTCAGCCATGGGAATGATCAAACTTAAGAGAACAATGAGCAGAAGTAAAATACCATCAGTAGCGTCAGTATTAGCTAAAGAAAGATGAAGAGCAGCAAAGATCAAAGCGATCGGAAGAAACAGAGAAGAAGCCACACGAGTGGCCGCCATTCTATAGTGGCTGAGTGGCACTATAGAATGAAATTTATAGGGGACAAAGAAAAAGTGGCAATTACCAAATAACTTGAAAACCTTGGCATAATTTGATAAATAGCCATAAAAGGAGAATGACAATTAAGCGGTGTGTATAAGAAAATTAATACTCCCTCCAAGATAGGGTTGACAAAAATGATTATGAAAGCTAAATAAGTTACTCCCCGGTCCTAATTATAGAAATATTTTACCAGAATTTGGAGAGATTGAGGAGAGAAATTAAATTAATTAATTCTAATTATTTTTCAAAAATACCCTTGCTTAATTTTAAAAATGATTGTTACAAGAGGAAAGCAAGATTTTGTATTGTAATTACTTAGATCAGGTTTGAACTCATTATCATAGTATGGGCTTCGGTCGATCTTTTTGTTTTCTTGGATAAAGGATCGAAATCAATAAATGTGAAAGTTATAATTACTCATATCATATACAGTGTACTCTCAGTAGGTAATTTTATTATCAAAATAAACTCATAATTCTATGATTAAATTTATACTATGTCCTAAATACAAAATCTGTGATTATAAAAAATACAAAATAAAGTAGAATTTTCTCACTTGATAGAATATAAGTGTGTTGTTAAATTAATTACTATGGAGGATGTATTAGTAGGGTGATATGGGAAAAATATATTGCTCAAAATTATTTTATAAAAAAAAAACAGTATAATAGAGGTGTATATGATATTAATGAATTGCAAACATTACTTACTTTATAAAATATATAGGTGTATTATTAAATTATTATTGTCTTTAATTATTATTGAGAAATTATCAATAAGGGTATTTTAGGAAGAAATTTAAAAAATTTAAAAATTGGTCCTATAATTAGGACCAAAACCAACTCTAAAATGTGTTTCTATAATTAGGACCGAAGGGAATACTTAATTATATCATATGTTGTGTATCCTTAAATTATATATCAATTTATAAGTTACACAAAATAGTTTGAAGAAAAAATGATAAATAAATAAATTTTAAAGTAATTTAATTAGTTTTTTTTAATATCTCCAAAAAAATTAACTCAATCTTATATTTAGAATGGAAGAGAGTATAAAATGTAAATATGAAAGTATGATTTGTAAAATTTAAAGTATAAATTATAAACTACCCCTCATTTTATCCTTAATTTTTTAATGCCACTGCTGATAATTACGGTATGCCATTATTTTAATTTTAGTCTTTTTGAGTAGTTTCAAATAGATGTGAGAAAATGGGCTGGCATTTGATGGGGTCGGGCTTTAAAAGCCCGTTACCTAAAACACCCATAAAGCTGAAGCCCAACGCTCCAACTTGCAGGCTCAGGCTAGGCCCCCGGATTTTAGGCTCTTTTAACATTTGCTACAATTTTCAAATAAATAAACTAAAAACAAAATATTTCAAAAAAAAAATTATTTCATAATAGGGTTGGGCATAAAAGCCAGATTACTTAGAATCATGTTATTTTGACAGCCTAGCCCTTAATTTAAACAAGTTTAAATGGGTAAGCCTGATGGATTTAATCCATTTTTGGGCTTTAGTTTCAAACCATGATTTTTGGTTCTAAAGTTTATTTATATTTAAAACGTTGATCATTAAAATACCTAGAGTTAGGGCATCTAATTTCAAATTATGAGCTTTGGTTTTTAAAGTTTATTTTTATTTAAAACGTTGATCCCCTTAAATTTAATAAGTTGGGGCAACTATGATAAATTTGTTTATGAATCTGTTTTAATTAAAGGGTACAATATTTTAGATAAAAAAAAAAAAACTTTAGGAATCAAAACTAATTATTTAAAATTATATGTATATAAACTACACTGAGGACAAACAATAAAGATCAACGATATTAACCCAAAACTTTTTACAAGATTTTAATTCTCACTTTCCTTTTAAAAATGTGTGCCAATTTCACGATGCTGCCCTTTTCTTAATGACACAGAATGAAAACTCAATCAAAATCGGACTTGTCTTTTGGTCCGCTACTCCGCTGTAAGAGTATGCTGCCGTCGTTTTTGCTGAACTGCATCGTTTTGGCACAAAAATAGTGACTTGGTGCCTTTTTTTTTTTTAAATAAATTTTAAGATACTAAAATGATCTCGATCGATACTCTTGAGTATTTCACACCTGAAGAATTATTTTATAATTGAAAAAATATTTCAGCAGATTGAAAAAATATTTCATAAACTTAAAAAATTATTTTAAGATCTTAAAAAAATATCTTGAAATATATTTTTTTTATGGCTAAGATTAATCTGTTTTGAAATATTTTTCAGAATTCTAATATAAATTTTTGAAGTCAGTATCCTAGTATTTTAAAATATATTTTTAGTACCCATCATTATCTAAAATATATATATATATATATATATATATTTTTTTATTTTTATTTTATTTTATTAAAAAAAAAAAAAGCACCAAGTTTCTGCTTTTACGCCAAAACATAGCAGTTTCAATGAAAAGAATGGCAGCGGACGGCATTTTGATATTTTTACCCCTTATTAATTAATTAATAACTATTTTGCCTCTGTTCGAAATCTATATATCAATCTGTCCTTATTTAGTCGATTACATGGTTTTAATGTAATCGACAAAAAAAACCATGTAATTAATTACATCATAAAAAAAAATTAGGTTAAAACTTGGGAAGGCCATAACTTCTGACTTAGGAGTCCGAATTAGGTGTTTTTTTTTATTCCACATAACTTTTCAAAATCTACGCACTAAAATAAAAATTAACTTCTAGATTTAATGAAGAGAAAGGAGGAAGAACACAGATTAACTTTTGAGCCAACTATTGTAACGTGAGAGACTGAAGGTTGCGCCTTAGGATAGAACAGCTTTGATTGCCGTCAGAATCCGTTTCAGCACTACTCTCCGTTTTGCGTCTCGTCTTCCTCTGCTTCTTGAATTGCTTAGCTGCTGCGTTCTGTTTTTTTCTTTGCTGTCGCCCAGTTCGCATCCCCTTGTGTCTCTGATCTTTTTAAATATATATAACTTAGGTTTAGGCCGTGCAATTTCTGATTCTTGCTTTTCTCTCCATGATTAATGCTTGGCTGGTGTCCCACGTCTTAGATTTATATTTTTTTATATATATATAATGAATCGTTTCCTTTTATTTGATGTTTTCTTTTTTATTAGATCACATAATATCTCGTGCACAATAGAGTTGGATATGAATATATTTTATGTCGAATTATACTTTGATCCTATATTTAATTTAATGATAGAACAATATATAAAATATAACTAAATATGTATATAATATTAACAAATCCAACTAATTATATCATAAAATATATACCTATTTAATTATAAAATATAAACTTATGAGTTTTGCATATTTTGTTTTTGTGGATGATGTTATTTAATTTTTATTGTTATTTTTGCTTTTCAAAAATAAAAAATAATCATTTCAATGCGAAGATTTTGAAAAGTTATGTGGAATATATATATATATAAAAAAAATCACTTGATTGACTTCAACCAAAAGTTATGACCTTACGAAATTTTAACCTTTTTTTTTAATGATATAATTGATTACATGTAATCGACTAAAAAAACCATGTAATCGATTAAACATGGAACAGATTAGTATATGGATTTCGAAAAGAGACAAAATAGTTATTAATTAATTAATAAGGGGTAAAATATCGGGGGAATGGACCTTATTGCAGCTGACCAAGTCCATCAAAATCACTTGGTTCAGAAATTTGATGAAGTAACAGTGAAAAAGACAGAGAAATGTTAATGCAAGAAGAATCAGTCCAAGTCAACGAAAATGATTGATTTGAGGTTGGAATAAAGAAGTCAAAAGTTTCACCCACCATGGCTTTTTCATTCAAAGCTATTTACGTCAATGAAGCTTCCTCGAACCCTCTTCTTCTAATCTCTTCCACTTCGATCCTTTTCAACATAACTCAGATGTTATCAGATCTCTCATCCTTACCTGAATTTCATCACTAAATTAAAATAATTTCAGAGCGATTTCACAGTTCGAACCTTTGATCTGTTCTTCTTCTTCTTCTGGTCTTGGATCTATCTTTCTGTGTTCCGCGTCATTATGCTTCGTTTGTTTCGCTTTCACCCTCAGTTTCTCGGTCGCTGCGGAATCTCCCATAAGGTGCATGACTTTGAAAATTAGAATCATTTCCAAGGGTATTTTGGGTAATTCGACCTTGTTGGTCTGCTCATTAATTAACGACGTTTACTACTCACTTCTTCGCTCTTTTGACCTGAAACTAACTTCTTCGCTTAACTGCTGCGTTACGTTTGTGTTTTTTCAGCGAGGCTTCAGGTTGGCTGCTTCCCTCCTAGTCCCAGGTACACTGAAATTTCCTTTATAAATACTCAAACATGTGACTTTTTTAAATATTATATATATAATTATTAGGGTAGTTAGAGAAAAAGGAAAGTTATGAGAAAAAGTAAAGCAGAAATAATGATAACGTGCCTTGTTTGTTGTTGGTAAATATAAATGTTTAAATAATTGTTTTGTTAAATAAGGGTACTTTCCGGTTACTTTACTTTCCTAACAAAACATGAATGTAGCTGTCACTAGTCAAGGGCATATTGATGATTTTTCACAAAATAATTTCAAACAAGTCTTTAGAGACATTGGATTTTAAGAGATTTTGATTGGAAATTCACATATGTATATGTATGAGAAATTCTTATATGTACTTAATTTGTTATGTCATTTATGGTCTAACAAATTAAAATACAACAACGTAACTTATGAGCTGATTTAACATCTCCTAAATATTAGTTGACATATTAATAAAATTGAAAAATTTCACAATATTCATTTTTTCATTACTTGTGAAATCTAAATTAATGGATTTATGATTAAGATTAGCTTATCGCGTTGTTGTATTTTAAATTATTAGACCACAAATGACGTGACAAATTAGATTTACACAAACATAAGATTATTCACTACATTACTTTTCATGTTACTTCCTTATGCATTACTTTCCCAACAAACCATTCTTGGATTTAATTATTATTTTAATATTGCAAAATTGCAAAAAAGAAAAAAAAAAAGGAGATAATCTCCCATGCAAAATTTATTGCCTAAAAATACTTAATTTGGTTGACTCAAATGCAACGGTGCAATTCTTTCTTGGCAGTGCATATCATATATTCAACCTTATGCAAAACGAAAAGTATTTATAAATACATGAAGATATATTGTGCACAACTAATAGCATATTCTCAAGAATTTGGGTCTTTAAATACTTTTGGGTAATGTATTTTACAATAAGATATTTTTATTTAAATTTAAATTTACAAAATTAAGTGTTAAAAATAAAATATTATATAAAATTAAAGAACTACTGACATAGTTTTGTCTTTTAAATAATATCTCATACAAATTCACATTTTGAATCTTTTACCATTTTTTCTTGTAGGAAAGATCCTATCCTTCTTCCATGAAATTATTGAGTAGCTTCCCTCTTGTTTAGAATTCCAACTCCTTTAAACTATAAAACCTCCCCATTCTACTCACACACATTCAATTTCTCTCTTTTGTTTTTGCAGATTCCATAGAAATGGATTCCAAAATGCGTTCGCCTGATTTCTACCAAAACGTCGTCGTGATGAGACATGGTGAGCGCATGGATAACTTCGAGCCTTTGTGGGCCTCCACTGCGACCCGACCATGGGACCCACCCTTGTTTCGGGATGGTTGGGTCCGGTCGCTACAAACGGGTCGGACCCTCCAAAGAACTCTCGGGTTCCCCATCCATCGGGTCTTCGTCTCCCCTTTCCTTCGCTGCGTTCAGACTGCTTCCGAAGTCGTCACTGCTCTCTGTGCCGTCCACGACGATCCCAATGCCCTCTCCAGCGATGCCATACTCATCGATCCGTCCAAAGTCAAGGTTTGATTGATTTTATTTCATAAATATCTTGGAATTTGTTTCATTTCAAAAAATTTCTTTGGCTCAAACGAAATTTCGAATGTTTAATCGAGCATTTTTTTTTCTTTGAAATAGTTTATTGCGAGAAAAGGACATTATAAGAATGGTGTCTGATGTTACCTTCGATAATTAGTTTGATTTGTGTATATGTAATATTTGAATGATGCCGATGCATCAGATTTGGATTACTGGCGAAAATTTGGAGTTACCAAGCGAAAAGAAAGATGTCTGTATAATATATGGAGACTTGGAGAATTTTAGCTAAGATTTATCTACTAAGTTGAAAAATATTTCTCTCATGCGCCAAATTTTGCAGGTATCGATTGAATATGGACTATGTGAGATGATGAACAGTACAGCAATTAGACCTCGAGTGGCTCCAAAAGATGGAGATTTTAGCATGGATATATCAAAGTGTGAAGCCTTGCTCCCCGCAGGAACAGTAGATGATAAAGCAGAAAGATTGTATAAAGAGGTAGAGAGCAATAGTTATCTCTTTTTTTGTTGTAAATATGTTGGCTAGAGCGAAGAACCAAAAAAAAGGAAAAAACAGAGAGAGCGAGAGAGAGAGATGGATAGGAATGGGACTTTCTGCCCATTGTTTGATGTGCAGAATGGAACTGAACATAAAAAAAGGAATGGAATGAACAAAAGTAATTTTTTAAATGTGAAATGTCATGTATGTTCTTAAATAAAAATTACTAAAAATAAGAAATAAGTATTGTTGAATTATGATTACATAAATTATTCATGCGATGAAAACAAATCATTTTCCCTAGTGCAAGCCAAGCAGGGCCTTCTTCCAATATCTCTATTTCTATTCTTACTTTTTTCCCCTTCAAGGGTTCCATACTAATGTAAAGATGTAGTTTGCTGATGAAAACCATATTTACTGATAAACTGCAGTTGCCAAAGTGGGAAGAGCCTATTTTGAGCACGAGGGCTAGATATGAGAAAGTATTCAAGGACCTTGCCGATAAATATCCTACTCAGAACTTGTTGCTCATCACACATGGTAACATACTTCTCTTCATTACTTTGAGAGATTGTTGGATTCCTTGAAGGATTAAATCAGATCTTTCTGAGCCTCTACCTTGTGAGATTATAGCTGTTGAATCCATCAAACAACTCAGAAAAGAGGGGGGAAATATCAGATCGTAAACACATAATTTCAATTGGATTTTATCTTAGATGCAGGGATACTCTATCTGATTGAAACAGTGTGTTTTGATGGTCAAAGCATGCACCTTGCATTTAAATCATAAAGCACCATTGCCCAACTGAAATTCTTCTATTTTTATCTTATTTTTTGCCCCAAGAGAAGATCCCATTTGAGAAGGCTATCATTCTTTCTAACAAAGACACCTTTTGGTTCTGAGTACCAGTTTTTCGGTTATTTTTCATGTAGTAAAATACTGACTACCTCAAGTTCTAGCTGGAAAAGATGAATTTCCCTTTCTTACCTTATCATGCATTTTCAGATTATCCCTGACAAAATTGGTCATTAAGTTTTAAGGTAGTTTAAGCCAGTCAAAAGGCTAAATTTGGCTGTCAAATGCATAAAATTCTATTGGTTTGTTGCACACATCAATTGCAAAACTTTCTTGTGGAAAGGGATTGAAATTAAAGATAGCATTTTGAGTAAATTCTCATGTCTTGTAACGAATATGTCAGATACAAAAATAACCTTAGTTTAATTGCACTTTTAGTTTTATTTTAGTAGAGATACTAATATTTTGTCATCTAGTTTATATTACAGTTTAGTTCATAATTTGATTACATTGATGTTTCTCCTCAACTATCTTATTAGAATTCTTAATTTTTTTTTTTTGCTTGAATATCAGTTTTATAATGCTTCTTTCTTTTCGGAAGTGTATTTACAAACTATGAAGTAAATGTACTATATCTGGATTGCAGGGGAAGGAGTTCAAGTGGCTCTTTCTGCATTTGAAGAAGATGCACAAGTGGCTAAGATAGAGTATTGTGCTCATGTGAAACTAAGGCGTCCTGTTTTCAAGAAAGACCAGTCATTTACTGCTGGAGAGTTCAAGATGCTTAATCATTCTGGTGAATCTGGCGTCACTTTTTCTCTACCAAATTCTTCGACTAATCACAGTGATGAAGTTTGATAATGATTCTCTATTAAAATCTGAGAATTTAATATTAGTACAAATTTAGAATCCTCCTAAAAATGATTTCTTCAATGTGGAAAGTGGGTGCTGTTTTGAATCAAGAAGCCAAAAACAAAATGGCATTCTTCATTCATTTGAATCTTCTATCTCCATTCATGTTTTGTGGCATGTATAATTTTTCTCATCTCAGTGATACTGGAAGAAGAAAAGGGCTGCTAATCTTACAAAGTTTTTATTTTCTTTTCAGTTGTCCAGATCTTATTTGTATTTTATTTTATTTTTTTAATTTTCAAATTAAGATAACCAGTTTGAATTTTTAGTTGGAAAGTTATACTTCATTTTGTGTTTGAATTATTATCAATGTGTGTGTGTGTCGAAATTAAAAAGAAATTCATTTCATGATAGTTGCCATCAAAAGTTATATTATAAATGATTTAGTCAACTAAAATACTGATGATATTTAAAAGATAACAGTAATCTTAAATCACACAAAAATAAAGAATTTCGAACACGAGTGACTTCAATTAAGAACAATATTCCAAATGGTTCCATCCATTTTCAGACCAATTGTTCAAGTAAATCAAGAAAAAAGAACATCAACAAAGACAACACAAACCTCCCTATTTTGCAGTCAATCCTACAAAGACAACTAAACATTACATACATAAATATATAACTAACTAGACATAAAATGTGCATTGTGTATGCTTTTGTGTGTGTAAAGAAGTACAAGAATGCGCTTAGGTACACACAATCATCTGGAAAATCACAGCTCTGATGATGATGGTGGGCTTTGAGGTGGCTGAAGAGGATCAAACATATCATCTGGAAAATCATCAAAGAAGCTTTCAGGGTTTGTGAGGTTGTTACCATTAGAATCCCTTGTCCCAATTCTGCAACTTCCTGATGAATCATAGAAATTTGGAAACCCTAAAAAGGGAATATGTGTTCCTATTCCAAGTTCTGATGCATCACCAACCAAAGGGTCTTCTCCGAAACCTAATCCATCAATGAAACCAGCAGGCTCATTAGCTCTGGCCAAGAAGAGATCTTGACTTTCCATTGAGAATGGGAAAATCTGAGGGAAACCAATTCCTGAGCTTATGATGTCGGTACTCATGTAGCTCTCGAACGGTGTTGTCAAAAACTCTTCTTTGATTAAAGTAACCGTGTCAGAACAACTCGTCGAGGGGTTGGTGGTGGTGGAGTTCATGAGATCAGGCAATGTCACCATCTTTATGACCTCTGAATTCTCAGTAAAGGATGATGATGATGAGCGTGGCTGATTAGCCTTTGATGAAGATCCTTCCTCAGATGAAGAACTAAACTTAGGAGCCTACAAACAAATCAATAAAAAGATAGTCTTATGCGAATATAAGGAAAATTAACCAATATATAGTCATTTACAGTATACATTTGACCATTTTCAGCGCAAGCAATTTATGGAGATGGGCATAACTAAGACACTCTAAGAAGAATTAAGAAGACAGATAGTGACCCAAATAGATAAATTGATGCGAGTCACTCAAATTTCTCGTCCACTTTCATAATATATATATCAATCAGTTTTAACACCATAGTCAAGATGGCCATGAAGTAGTAATCTTTTTAAGAAAGAAGTTTATATCATATCCGATATATGTCTGCACTGAATAATTCCTGGCTT
The DNA here is from genome assembly GCA_019022615.1 of Acacia melanoxylon. Lineage (NCBI taxonomy): Eukaryota > Viridiplantae > Streptophyta > Magnoliopsida > Fabales > Fabaceae > Acacia > Acacia melanoxylon. The sequence goes on from JAFJYJ010000010.1 coordinate 10,914,848, forward strand.
AAATAAAAATAAAGCCAAAAGAGAGAACCAGAATTCCAGAATTGTACTGAAACCCAGTATTAAAATAAATAGGGGAAAAGATGGGAGGAACCAAGGAATTGCTGCAAGAAACCGCAAACACTTAATCTTTTAACTTCCATGGAAATTTAAATGACACATCGATGGAATAAGAAATTGACTGTAATACATGATTCTAAAGTATCATACTTTGATTAAAAACCCGAAAAGAAAAAATTCCTCAATTACCTCCACAGGGGGAACATTGTGGAAACAGGGGACTTTGTTTTTGTTCCTGTGGGATTTTGATTTGGAAGATGATGGTGGTGAAGGATGTAGAATCCTAGTGATTCTCTTTTGCCTGCTACTCCAGAAATTCTTAACATCATTATCTGTTCTTCCTGGCAAATAAGACGCAATCTTTGCCCATTTGTTCCCAAATTGTGCCTGCATCTCAATCACCACCCTCTCTTCATCCAGCGAAAATTTGCACCCACTAATTCAAAAAAAAAAAAAAATCCCATCAAATAATTTCAACTATAAGCTTAAGTACTCAAATCAAAATTATCCCACAACAACATAGAACGACACTCGAACAGAACTTTCATCAAACACCAAATGGACAAGAAGATAGAGAAGAGGAACGAGTAATACTTCTTGAGATTTGGACGAAGCTTATTGACCCAACGGAGACGGCAAGATTTTCCGGTGCGTTGAAGGAGGCCCTTGGATCGAATGGAGCTCCAGTCTCTGGGGCCATACTTGTTGACATGGCTTAGAAGCACTTCGTCTTCGTCGGCTTTCCATGGCCCTTTGGTTATAGGCCCTTGATCCTTCTTCTTCACTTGCATTTCTCTCTGCAAATCTCTCTCTCTCTCTGTGCGTGAACTATCTCTGTTTCTCTGTGTGTGAGTGTGTTTTGTATTATCTGACGAGTTCTTTGTGACGGTTTAGACGGTTATATCCATTTCCCTCCCATTATCAAAGCCCACGTTCCCGAAATATCGTGTTTCAAAAATGATTGTGGAATGACCAAATCGGCCATCTCTAAGATGGAGTGTGGGAGGAAACATGGAATTTTGGGCTGATTTGTTGCTTATTGGGCCGTAGAGTCCAACACTATTTTGGGGAAAAGTTGGTAATTACTCTCCTTGTTCTTTACAAAAAAATATTTTTTTAGATATAACTTGGTTGTATTTATGAAAAACACAAATAGCAGGTCTAAAAATCTTTAGTACATTTTTCATTTTGCGCCATTAATTATTGGTTAATTCCAGTCCATTAATTACCCACTCATCCACCCTCTCATGAATAGAGGTGTTTTTTTTGAAAAATTAGGTAATATTTTTTTACATATTTATTACCTTTAACTAAGTTTAACTAAATTTTTTATGGGAAAAGTATTTCTCTAGTTAACCAAGATTTATTTAGGTTATCTCAAAACTACGTCATTTTGAATTAATAAAGGGTATCGTTTTGAATTAATAAAGTGTATGTTTCTAATTTTAGGTGAATAAATGAAGGGTGCAAAATTACGGAAACACCCTTCATTAATCCAGTGATCATCAAAACTACATCATTTTGAATTGATAAAGGGTATCATTTTGAATTAATAAAGGGTATGTTTGTAATTTAGGTAAATAAATGAAGGGTGCAAAATTACGGAAACACTCTTCATTAATCCAAAACGACGTAGTTTTGAGAGTCATTTTAGAGATAACTTATCGAGAAATCCTTTACCCATTTTTTATATGCATTATTTATTTATTTGTATCTTATATAAATTTAAAAAGGACCCAAAAGAAAATTAATTTTAATGTTGGAAGTTTGAGCAAATTTGTGATAAGTTTGGAACATAAATTCTTAGGAATATATGAATTTGCCTCTATCAATAAATATATTATGCCTGTGTTGTTACTCTCCTAAGTCTAGGGGAAATCGGGCCGAAGCCGTCGGTGACCCGTTATCAGAAAGGGCTCGATTTGAAAAATAAATAAAAATTTGAAATTAAGGCCGGGCTTAATGGTGCCTAGAGGGCCTAAGGCCCGTCCCTATGCCGTTTCGTTTTGTAACTTTTTTTAAAAAAAAAATAATTACTTAAACTTCCACTTAATGAATGTGTTTATTTGTAATTATTTAGATTTTATAGTTTAAACTATAGTCTTTTTTATGTTTATTATTATTACGTATTAAAACACATAATTTATTATCAATTTTTAAGAATGAATGTTTTCACATTAAATAAACACATACTTTGGTATTACAATATTATATAAATAATAAATTATAAATATATTTTGGGTAAAACAAGTATAATTATTTTTACTATCGTAAAATCGTCGTGAGCCAGAAGGAATCTGAAAAAAAACACAAAATTATGAGAGGAAAGAGCGTTTTGTCGTGACATACATAAAGAATTCATTTGTTTAATAGTTTTTGGAAAAAATAGGAAAAAACATATTCTTTGTGTTTATTTGTTTTTTATTACGAATTAATGAATATGTTTATTTGTTGAATGATTTGTATTGTTTAGATATTAATGTTGATAATATTTATTTGATATATTAGAACTTTAATGATTGCAATTAACTAATTATATTTCTTTGAAAAAAATCAAAGGAAAAATAGTTAAAATTTGGAATAGTAATTTTCGGGCGCATAAGTGGGACTGAAAAACAGAGATGTTTTCGCTTACTCAGGACACTGTTGGTAGGAGGGCCAGAGTCTGATTCATTTCTACCTAAGTCCTAACCCTTTTTATTTGATCAATTAAGCACAGAACTGCTTATATCATCGTTGGAGTATACCCCTAAAATGATTCCCGAAATGAATAAATTTCTTAGTTGCCTAATTTATTTATTTTTGGGTTCAAAAAATAGGGGAAAAAAAGATAAGAAATATCATTTGAACTTCAAAATCTCAAATTAGTCTTATTTAAGATTTTGAAGTTCAAATAATATATTCTTGTCGTTTTCCACAAAGTAAAAAATAGATACTATCACTACTTCATATAAAGTTTAAAAATTATAAAAGAGAAGGGACACTTCCATGGCAGTAAATATATATAATCTTCCTAACTTTTCCATCATATATGGACAATTAACATCTAGGAATACAAAGGAGCAAGATGTTCATACGAAAATATGACATAGACTACCATTGGCCTACCTATCTCTTCTCTGATATAATCTGTTTGAGGAAGGATGAACAAAGATTCACATCATTAGGGGTTAGCATCTCTCAAAGATATGAACTCCTAGGATCTTGTCAAAGGAAACGTAGCCATGCAAGAAAGGATATTCCCAGTTTCCTTCTTAATAACTCTGTCACATGTTTGAACCCTGGCTGTTGTGTTGCACATCAAGCGATTCACCTTCCTCCTTGAGCCCCCTGGCAAAGGGGAGGTTAGGGTGCCATTGATGGAGCATCATCCCAGAAAAAAAGAAGAAAATTGGGGACAAATCCTTCATAATTTTTTTTTTTGAGAAACTGAGAATGACTTTATAAATTTTTATAAACAGAACTGCATATTTTATACATATGGAGTACTGGTACTCTGATTTAGGTCCTTCTCACTAATAAAATTTGCAATTGGGGAGGACTTATCCCCAATTTGTCTGAAAAACTCTCTCCATGAAGTAGCAAATGAATAATCTGTACAAAGTCAGTCAGAATATGTCCCTCAGTTCATTCAAAATACATGGGCAACAAGGCAAGAACTAATGATTAACACTTACGAGTGTTCGGTGGTATATAGAATTGCTCAAACCAACGTTTTGGGGCAGCTGGGTGAATTTTATAAGCTAAATCTACAAAACGATTGCTGCTGCAGGAAATCACAGTTCCAATGGAATACTTTTCTACAAGCAGACCCTTTTCTTTAAGCCACATAAGGAATCTGTGCCTAGGCTTAATACGGTCCTCTAGATTATAAATCAAAACTGCAGCCAAAGGAGTCAGAGACAGACACTTTAAAGGGAGTCCCAGTTCCTGACAGAAGAATTTCACCTTCTTATCTATAACTTGAGTTTTCTGGTTCAGAATTTTAGGTGCTCTTTTCACCATGATACAGAGATCTGAGAATTCAAACCCTAAATGTAGAAGGAATTCAGACCTTTTCTGTAACTCCCACCTATTGCCATGCAAGCGAGCTGCAATATCTATAGTTAAAGCATTTTCTCCAAAGCCCAAGCCATGCAAGAAATTCAATTTCCCCATTCTATGATTCTGGGAACCTGAAGCACAAAGTTTCTCTAAACCAGCTTGGTATTCTTCATCCTGGTCTTCATTAGGATGGCTTGCAAGATAACTCAATAACAAGTTATGATTTGCATCCTTCATTTTGTCGAAGAACCACTCATGTAAATCCAAAGCTCTCATTACATTAGGCAGATTATCCATCTTGTTTGTCCCCAATACATGATCATATTTTTTACTAACATCCTCCAGGATTTTAGGGCTCAAGCCAAAGTGTTTCAATAGCTTTGACACAGAAATCAAAGGAATCTGCAAATCAAGATTCAACAACTCTGGGGCTTTTAAAAGTAAAATTGCTACTTCCTCTTTTTTGACACCAAATCTACAGAAATAGTCTGCCTTTTGAATCAACTCATCTTCTCCATATTCAATAAAAATGGCTTTTGCCCTTCCAATGAGCTCCCCTAACTTTCCCTTCTCACCATTTAAATTATAGAACACTCGAATTTTTCTACATACTTCATGCCAAGAATCTATGCTTTCTTCTATAGATCTTGCCAATTCAAAATCTAAAAATACTGACTTCAGATCAGTAAAAAGACCATCAATTTCACCATCAAATTCATCTTCCTCACCTAAGATATTGGGGAAAGCTAGACATATACCAACCACTTCAACATTACCAAACCCGTACTTCTTAAACTCGCAGAGTTTAGATTTCAATTCTTCAGGACTTCTCCTGAAAATGGAACTACATTCCTCATACAACTTACCCAACTTATCCCACGGAAACCCAAAACCTGAAAGCGCACAAGCTGCATCCAGAATTGACCCATCTTCAGAAAAGAAGACCTTATTCACAGGCAACAACCCAGAAGCTCCATTGTTATAGTCTATACCTATGCTTTCAAAGAAAAATTCAAACTCATTGATGGGGTGGTACCTGAGGTATTTCTCGAAATTTCTCGAGAAAGCAGAAGCCGAGAAATCCACCTTTACAATGAGATTAACAAGAGAAATGAGGGAGTTTTTGCCAATCTGATCTGCAAATACAAAAGGTAAGCATCGAGTTTCGTGGAGGTAATCGGTGAGGACTTTCTGGGCTTGACGAACAGCGAGTTTTTGGTACCTATTGGGGATTTTCGAGGATTTCAGGAGCTTCCTTGTGGTGGTTGTGGTGGTGGTAGAAATGTGGCGGAGAAAGATTTTGGGAAATAAATTCATGAACATGCTTGAACCAAAGCTTCTAAGCCTTTGGTTTCGTCATCATCCAGAATTGATGTGGAAATGCCGCAAGGATCATCGGGCTGGAGAAATGAATAAAAGAGCAGGAAATTGGATTGAGTAATGGAATACTCACTCAGACACCTCTCCTTAACTTGATACGGATAGTAATTAAACCTTGATATGATATAACTTGGTTTAAAAAAATTAAGTTGTCTTTCGGATTCTATGCGCTTGCTATTCGCTTATTAACATCTGAATATGGACCCTATCATCCTTTGTCTGCCAAGAGATTTTAAATTAGATCTTTGATTTTTTCTACTTGGGATATCGAAATAATTCATTCGAATCGAGAGGCATTGAAATGCTACAGATCTTTTTTACTAAAAATGGCGTACGGAAATAATATTGGTTGGGTTTATTGATTCCTCCAACTTGTTGTTTGGATCAAATATCATCGATCTAGTTATTTTCATTCGCTGATGTATTATTTCTTTTGTTTGTGTAGTATCTTTATGATACATCCCAAATATGCAAGAACTTTGGTGGTCTTAATTATAACATAGTTGATTTTATTTGGAGAGATTAAGGAAATTTAAATAAGTTCTTAATCATTTTATATGTTGTGTATCTTTAGATTATATATTAGTTTATTACCAAACTAATTACTTTTGAAGAAAAAAATAAAAATAAAAATACTAAAAAGTAATTTAATTAGGCTTCCTTAATTTTTCTAAAAAAGTCAATGCCTCTTATAATTAGGGGGAGGAAAGTACTCTTTTTTTTTTTTTTTGCTCAAGATAGTAATTACTACCTCCACTCTTACATATTTGTAGTGTAAATTTTGCATTATAAATTTATAAACTTTTATTTGTAGAATCGAAGTAATTTATAAAAATTAGAGAGGTGTAAGTATTTTATCAAATGCCCTAAAATACTTTGGTGTATGACTTTTTTCTTTTTTTGCCAATGAGTATTTTGTTCTATATTCAACCCTAGGTATTTTTTAAGTTGTTCTGAGCATCTTAAAGTATATTTTAGATCTTGGTAATGAGCGCATAAAAAATGTATTTTAGGTGTTATAAGCACTTTGAAAAAAATACTTTAGAACATTGGATGTACAAAAACTATTTTAGTGTGTTAGACGTATTTAAAAAAATACTTTAAAATACTAGATACATTACAAAATATTTTAGGATAATGTGGGATGTACATTGACCCATTAAAATTTTAGTTAAATTAGTCATTCATAAAAAATAACACATCTTAGTTAATCAAAATTTTCTCTTTAATCATTAGTATATCATTGAGGCAATGTGTAAGAATCAATGAAGAAGATTAAGGACCCGTTTGGATTTAACTTTTAGAGAATAGTTTTTGAAATTTACGAGGTAAAAATGGCTTTTGAAGAATAACTTTTAGATAAAAATGATAATGTTTGGATATTATTATCAAAATAGTTTTTTATGGTCAAATTTACTCAAAATAACATTAGTTTTTGGTATAATTATATATAAAGAATAAGGTTGTATTTTAAATATTATAAACATTATATTTCATAGTAAATACAAAAAATTACATAAATTTGTGTACAGAATTAAAGTACCTAATGGTACTGACTGGTACTAAAAAATACTTTATGATCTTTAAAATTTATTTTAGGATATTGAAAAAATATTTCGGGGTAATGACTGATCTTGAAAAAATATTTTAGTCTTAACGGCAGACTAAAAAGATACTTAATACTTGATCGATAATCTAAAAAAATATTTCTCATGGTCTTTAAAATTTATTTTAGGATCTTGAAAAAATATTTTAGGATACTGACTAATCTTGAAAAAAAAATCGAGTACTAGCAATTATTAAAAAGATACTTAAAGATACCGAAAAAATACTTCATGATCTTGAAAAATTATTTTAAGATATTGAAAAAATATTTCAGGGTAATGACTAATCTTGAAAAAATATTTTAGGTACTAATAGTACTACAAAATACTTAAGGATACTGACTTGTACTGCAAAATTACTTATGGTGGCAGAGGAGAGAGAAAAATATGACAAAAATAGTTTTTTTTTTTCAAAACCTAAGTTTTGATGTAGAATAATTTCTGGACAATTTTAGAGTGTTTGTAGAAAACATTTGCGAAAACATAGTTTTTGGATAATTTTAGAATATTTGACAAACTTTTGTCAAGACCTAAGTTTTGAAGTTATCCAAATAAGCTAGGTGTTCTAAGAAAAACATTTCATATATATTATAATTAATAACCTACGTAACTTTTTCTGGAAATAGTATATGATTATGCCTAAAACGTATGTCTACTAACTAATTCAAATCAACATTGAAATCAAACTTTATCTCAATTATATGGAGAAGTATTGAAGTTTCATGAAACCAAATCCCCTTATAGTAAAGTGACTTTTCATCAAACTCAAATCATTTTTTTTTTGAAATTATAGGATGGAAGCCAACCACTAAAAAACATAAGGAGCAAAAACAAAATTCAATAAAACTATAAAGATTTAAATTAATATTAACCCATGAAAATAAAAAGCCTTGTTTAATACTCCCTCCGGTCCTAATTATAGGAGCAAATTTTGGAGTTGGTTTTGGTCCTAATTATAAGAGCAAGTTTTAACTTTTGTCAATTTTTTCCTATCCTATTTATACTTTCTCACTAATAATTAAAGACAATAATAATTTAATAATACACCTATATATTTTATAAAGTAAATAATGTTTGCAACTCATTAATGTCATATACACCTAAATTATACTTTTTAATATAAAATAATTTTGAATAATTTTTGTCATATTTTTCTCATATCACCCCTACTAATACTTCTTTCACAATAATTAATTTAACAACACATCCTGATTTTTTTATAATCTTTTTGTGACTTAGATGCCACGCTTTTTCCCCCTTTTGGCTTAGTATTATCATGTGAACAATCAATGCCTATTTTCTTCAAGTATCCTGCGTACTATGAATAAAGTTTTCAATTTTCAATGATCAATTTTGAAATATATTTCAAACTTATCTTGTCATTCTTTTAACTATGTCTCTACGCTTAAAGAGCACTTTCAGAAATATTTATAGATCGTCCACCAATAAGGCTTTTACATTAACCAACGGGTATTAAATCTCCTCATTTTTAGGGTAATGATCAACGTTTTAACCAACTATATCATTCCTTGTTGCCGGCAAGAGAAATACGTAGCTAGTGATAGACCCAAAATACAAATATCTGTTGGGTTCACTGGGCCCTTACTATTTTTATAACGAATAGGATTATGGACCCTAAAGCCCAAATCAAATCCACACGCTATTTTGTTGCCCAATCTTTCACCCCTTACATTCTTCCCAAAAACAGTATTGTATACCTAGAGTCGGGAAATCGGGCCAAGCCCATCGGGTCGGCCCGTTTAAGCTTCTACAGTCCCGTAGGCCTCGGGTTTAATCGGGCTGCCAAATACCGTAGAGCCTTTTTTACCCCCTGCGCCCGTTTAACTGTAGCTTTTTTTTTTTTTTAAAAAAAAAAAATTAATTACTTAGACTTCCACTTAATGAATGTGTTTATTTGTAATTACTTATATTTTTTAATTTAAACTATAACCTTTTTTTTTTATGTTTATTATTATTCTGTATTAAAACACATAATTAATTATTATAAATTTTAAAGAAGGGTTGTTTTCATATTAAATAAACACATATTTTAGTATTATAATATTACTCCCTCCGGTCTTAATTATAAGAGCAAATTACCATAATTTGGAGAGATTAAGGAGAGAAGTTAAATTAGTTAATTATATATATTTTCCTAAAATACCCTTACCTAAAATTTAAAATGACCTTGGACGGAGTAGCATATACCCTTACCTTGGACGGAGTAGCATATAAGCGTGTTGGACGGAGCATCATATACCCTTCAAACCTACTCCCTTACCTATGAGCATGTTGCTTCACATGCTTCATTTAAATGTTTTATTTAAATAGGACGGAGTATTATTTTTCTTAAAAGACCTTCGTACCTATGAGCGTGTTATTTAAATATTTCATATAATGCTTCATTTAAAGGAATATTAAAATTATTTTATTTAAAAATAAAAAATAAAGTAGAATCTCTCACTTAATAGAATATTAGCGTGTTGTAAATTAATTATTGTGGAAGAAGTATTAGTAGGGGTGATATAGGAAAAATATGACAAAAATTGCTCAAAATTATTTTATATAAAAAAGTATGATTTACGTGTATATGACATTAATGAGTTGCAAACATTATTTACTTTATAAAATATATAGGTGTATTATTACATTATTACTTTAATTATTATTGAGAAAGTATAAATAGGGGTATTATAGGAAAAAAAATGACAAAAGTTAAAACTTGCTCTTATAATTAGGGCCAAAACCAACTTCAAAATTTGCTCATATAATTAGGACCGGAGGGAGTATATAAGTAATAAATTATAAATATATTTGGTGAAAAATAAGTATAATTATTTTTACCGTCGGTCAAGAAATCATGCATGAACTGAAAGAATCTGGGAGACACATACAAAATTACGAGAGGGAAAGACATTTTGTCGTGGGCATACATAAAACAATTTCTTTGTTTAATATTTTTTGAAAAAATAGGAAAAAACATATTCTTTGTGTTTATTTATTTTTTATTACAAATTAATGAATGTGTTTATTTGTTAAATGATTTATATTGTTTAAATATTAGTGTTGATAACATTTATTTGATAGATTAGAACTTTAGTTATTGCAATTTACTAATTATATTTCTTTAAAAAAATCGAAGGAAAAATAGTTAAAATTTAGAATAGTAATTTTCAGGCCCTGGCCTTAGTATTATCGGGCCGGGCTTTGAAAAACATGTGTTTTCCTTACCCCAGGCCCTGTAGGGCCGGCCCTATTGGGCCCAAGCCCTGTCGGGTCGGGCCGGCCCGGATTCCCAACTCTATGTATACCTGGAGTTGGAGGATAATCACTCAAGTTTTTTAATTATTTTAATTGAGTAATCTAACCTCACCTTACAATTTTCTCAAGAAGATTCAACACCGAGAATTTTCATTCTGTGTTATGAACTGAATACTTATCCAACAAAATCTAAAATGTAAGCTACACAATTTATGAACTAATTTATTGAGTAAGGGTATTTTAGGAAAATACACATAATTAACTAATTTAACTTCCTTCCTTAATTCCTCCAAATTTTGGTAAATAGCTCCTATAATTAGGACCGGAGGGAGTAGTTTTGTTGGATTAGAAACTACCCTCAGAGAGCTTTTAAATGGCAGGTCATTTGCCCAATTTAAATTTAAATTGAGAAAATTATGTCCACGGGCAATTAACACCTAAAAATTGTTTTTTGAAAAAAATAAAATAAAATCAAAGACATATAGCAAATAATATTTATTAAAAAAGACGGTAAAAGTTGTAATTATTTAGAAGTACTAATTAACAAAATAAAAATTTTAAAATACTAAATTGCCGCTAATCAAACGTCATACATTTCCTCTCACATTCTTTGTTTAAAACTAATATAAATTTCAAAATTTAATTTAATTAAACAAAATTTCTCTCATCATAGATATTTATATAAAAAAGGCTAAAGTATACTTTTAGTCCTTTAAGTTTACATGAGGTATACTTTTGGTCCCTTAACTTTATAAAGTAAACTTTTAGTCCTATAATTCTAACACCGTTAATTTTGCTAACAGAAAATTCAAACTCAAGTGATAATAATGTAATTTTAAATGATGATTGTGTAATTAAATACTATTAAACTTAAATTAAAAATATGGGTAAATTAAAAAATATATAAAATTTGTGTAATTAAATGCTATTAATCATCACTTGAGTTGAGCCGCGTCGCGTTTTTCATATTAGCAATATTAACGGTGTTAAATTTTGCGACCAAAAGATATTTTATAAAGTTAAGACCAAAAGTATGCTTTGTAGATAAAACTTAAAGGACTAAAAGATATTTTAGCCTATAAAAAAATAACACAAACATCTTTCAATTTTGTCAAAATTATAGTTTTACTTTTAAAAATGACACAAACTTTAATTTGAAAATATATAATTTTAGGAAAACTCAAATTTTTTTATAATTTATTATAAACATTAAATAAATGTTATATATATACACACACGCACATAAAGCATTATTGTTTGTTTCTTGTTAAACAAGGGATGGATTTGCTTATGTTATTTATATATGTTGTAGATGTGGCCTGATTTGATTCAGAAAGCGAAAAAGGAGGGCTTAATACAATTGAGACTTGTGTGTTTTGGAATGCTCATAAGCCAGTTCGTCGTCAGTATAATTTTTCTGGGAATAATAATCTCACCAGATTTATCAAAACTATTCAGGAGGCTGGACTCTATTCTATTCTTCGTATTGGTCCTTACGTTTGTGCTGAATGGAACTATGGGTATGTTTAATCTTTTTATTAATTAAAAATTAATTAATTTCCCTTTTTTCTTATTATTATTTCTAATTTGAATAATATATATTACTCTAATTATTTAGGGGTTTTCCTGTGTGGTTGCATAATTTGCCTGGTATTGAGATGAGGACAGCAAATAATGTGTTTATGGTGAGTTAATTATTTCAATTAATTTCTTTTACTTTATATTGTTCTTTTATGTATTTTTATAATAAAAATATTTTATACATATTTTATTTGGTTTTACAGAATGATTCACTACGTTGATCATAAATAAGATCACCGAAGAGGACCTACTTGCTTCTCAAGGTGGTTCCATAATCCTGGCTCAGGTATATAATAGATCAGGAATATTAATTTTTTTAAAATTCTGAACACAATTATTGAATCAAATTAATTTATTAAATTGAGTTATTTTCTCAAATTAATAGAACGAGAATGAGTATGGGAATGTTATGGATCTTTATGGAGATGCTGCCTTGCTGGGAAGGTGTATATAAATTGGTGTGCTTCAATGACTGAGTCTTACAATATTGGAGTTCCATGGATCATGTGCCAACAAAGCGATGCTCCTCAACCAATGGTAAAATTATTTAATTAATTTTTTTTCCAAATAGTGTTCAAATTAATTATCTTTTTTCTCTAATTATACTTTTGATTGATTCAATTTATGAGATCAATACGTGTAATGGTTATTATTGTGATCAGTTCACACCCAATAATCCCAATAGTCCTAAGATCTGGACTGAGAACTGGGTAGGATGGTAAGTTCCCCAAATCAATTTTATTTTAAGTTTATTAATAATCGTTAATTCATTAAAATTTATTCATAAATTTATTTTTATGATTATTGAAGGTTCAAAAGTTGGGGTGGTCAAGATCCACATAGAACAGCTGAAGATGTTGCTTACGGTGTGGCCTGATTCTACCAAACTGGAGGAACCTTACAAAACTATTATATGGTAAATTATACACACACATATATGTATATATGAATATATATATTAAATTAATCAAAATAAAATTGTAAGATTATAATTAATGAAATAATCATTTTATTGTTATAGTATCACGGTGGAACCAACTTTGGTAGAACTGCTGGCGGTCCATACACTACAACCTCGTATGATTGATGACTTTGGTATGTCAGAAAATTACATTAATTTGATTTATTATTTGTTTAGATATATTTACTCATAACTTTAAAGAGTGTGATATAATAATTTGATTAAATTATTTTCAGGAAACATTGCTCAGCCAAAATGAGGCCATCTCAAGAAGCTACACGAAGTTTTGAAATCAATTGAGAAAAACCTTGTCTATGGCAATGTCAAGGAAACTGATCTTGGTAATTCTGTCAAGGTAATTAACTATAAATTGATTGATAATTTTGTAGTAGTGTATCAATAAATATTAAATTGATAATTTTTTTTTCAATTGTTCTTATTAATTTTTTATCAATCCATGTATACAAATCATTCTTGCATCTCCCTCTCCAACTATAATTAAATAAGGGTAAAATTATATTGAAAAATATCACTAAATCCTTATTTCTAGGGTCTGTTCACGGAATTCGAAAAGGTTGATGAAATTTTGGTGTTGAAAATATTGTAGGCCACTGTGTATGCTACAAAGGGATCATCAAGTGTGTTCTTGAGCAATAGCAATCCTACTTCAGATGCAACAGTTACATTCAATGGGAAGCAATATACAGTTCCTGCTTGGTCCGTCAGCATTCTTCCTGATGGTGAAACCGAAGAGTATAACACAGCAAAGGTGAGATTTTCGGTGCAACAATTTATCTTTTTATTAGAGGCAATCATATTTGAGGCATTATTAGATACTAAATGTAGGCATTTTTTCCAGCAGGTTCGAACTCTAGTTCGCCACATTTTAAAGGACTAACCCTTTTTCGTTAAACTCAACCTCTCTATTGGTCTATATAAATGAACGCATATCACAAAGAATCTAACTTAAATTTTCTTTGTGAAAAATTAGATTAATGTTCATACATCTGTTAATAAACATTGGCCAAACAAAGCTGAGAAGCAGCCAGAATCGTTGAAGTGGATGTGGAGGCCAGAGAATATTCATGATGCTCTTCAAGGGAAATCTCATTCTTCTTCTGCAAAAGAAACTCATTGATCAGAAGGAAGTCACTAGTGATGTTAGTGACTACCTTTGGTACATCACCAAGTAAAATAATCATTCTCATTTCTCTGACCTTTCTCTTGATTTAATTAATATCTCTTTATTATAATTTTAAGAATTTCTTATCCTAATTTCAAAGGCCTAACAATCTTTAATTTTTTTCTTCTTCTTTCTGATTGCCTTCAAGCCTTCAACTAAATAAAAATGATCCTATTTGGAGCGGTGACATGTCTCTCAGAATAAACGCAAGCGGTCAAGAAATTTATGCATATCTCAATGGACAACATATTGGTAAAATTAAATGAACCTTGATTTGTATTTACTTCATTTTCTCATAGATTAACTATGATTAGTTTATACTTTGTTTGATGACACAGGAACTCATTGGGCTAAATATGGCGTTCTCTATGATGATGAGGTTGAATTTAAGATCAAGTTGAACAAAGGAAACAATGTGATCAGCTTACTTAGTGTCACTACTGGACTGCAGTCTACAGGTACTGTACGTCATATTGATATTCATATTAGTCAGTGCAAAATTGCATCTATTGAACAAGTTATTTTGATATAATTATAATGATATATCTCTTTTGTTTGAATAGAATTATGGATCGTTCTGACACATGAAACACCGGTCTAGTACCGATTGAGGTGCGTGGTTGGTAGAAAAGGCGACGAGACAATCATTAAGGACTTGTCTTCTCACAAGTGGCAATACACAATTGGGTTGGATGGTTGGGATAAAAAGTTCTTTAGTAGTGAAGAGTTTAGTCCTAACACCAAATGGGCATCAGATCAATTACCCATAAACAGAAGCTTCACTTTGTACAAGGTACTTGGATATTTACAAATTATTATTATTATTTTGTTATACCAATGGTTAAAATTAAATGCAGATAATTAATTGATCTTTGAAATTAAAAGTGCTAGACCACATTCAAAGCTCCTCTTGGAAAAGACCCTGTGGTGGTAGATTTAGGAGGACTTGGTAAAGGATTTGCATGGGTCAATGGTAACAATATTGGTCGCTATTGGCCAGCCTACTTGGCAGAAGAAGATGGTTGCAGCAATGACCCTTGTGATTATCGTGGTGAATATTCTTCCACAAAATGTATTTCCAACTGTGGAAAGCCCACGCAAAAATGGTTAGTTTTTTTTCTCCAAATTAAGTGAAGGTATATCTATATATATGTACTCCCTCTAGTCCTAATTATAAAACCAAGTTAACATTTTTGGAGAGATTAAGGAAACAAATTAAATTCCTTTAGAGTGTTTGTATTTTTATTTTTTTTTCTCCAAACTAATTAGTTTGACTAATAAACTAATATATAATCTAAGGATACACAACATATGATATGATTAAGTAACTTATTTAGCTTTCTTAATTTCTCCAAAAAAAGTCAACCCGGTCTTATAATTGGGACATGAGGGGGTATAGAGATTCTTGACTGTCTAAGTTTGATTTGAACGGTCTATTAAATATTTTTTAGGTATCCTGTTCCTCTCTCATTCCTTAGAGATGGTGACAACACATTGGTTTTGCAGGAAGAAATGGGTGGAAATCCTTCATTTATGAATTTCCGAACAATTAGCGTTGGAACTGCGTGTGGAAATGCCTATGAGAACCACACTTTGGAGCTATCTTGCCAAAGTCGTCCAATCTCTGCCATTAAATTTGCCAGTTTTGGAGATGCTCAAGAGTCATCAAGAGTCAAGACACATGTGGTTCATTTTACAAAGGCACATGTGAAAGCAGCAGCAAGGACGCTCTCTCAATTATAGACAAGGTAATTAATTTCTTAATTATACACACATTTTTTTGCTCGCTTTAAATATTTTATATTTTATGCTTTGAATTGAGATTAATTAATCGAATGAATAATCTATCTAAATTTACTTGACATTATGCAGGCATGTGTGGGTAAGCAGACTTGCTCCAACGATGTTTCAGAGAAGACAATTGGGTCAACCAATTGTGGAAATATCACCAAGAGACTTGCCGTGGAGGCAGTTTGTTAGAATTTATAATTTCATATAAAAATTAGGTTTTGTTTTATAGTCTTAATTACTACCTTGAGTCCTAATTATAGGAATACTTTTGTAATGTAATTTGTACTACAAAAGTGTTCCTATAATTAGGACCGGTAATTAAGACTGGAGGGAGTATTAGGTTAGTTTGTTATTTAAGTTTCCTTTTTGTTTGGAATTTTATTTGAATTTTCAGTCTTGACTTTATACATATCCTAATCCTTTGAGTCTCTAATTTCTTGGTTTTGGGATATAATTTATTGTTATCAAAATATTTTTCTTAAGAAAGCTGCGAAATTATCCTATTAATGACATTTAACAGTATTATCAAACTATGTTTCCACCAACTGATATCTGCTCCTCCATTTTAACAGTATAATATATGAAGGAAGATATAACTAATTTCAAAATGTATACAAGTATTTGAACATCAAAATTAATTAAGAAGAATATATTTATATACCCTAACTCATCCTCGTCCTCCATTGAAAAATTATTGGCTGGGTTTAATGTATATTTAAGAATGAGTCAAATGTAAGCATTTTATCACTTATTGTTACGAGGGTTTTGAACCAAAAAGGAAACAATATTATCATGATAGTTAATCTTTGAGAAAATTACAAAACAAGTCATGGGTAAGAAAATAAGAGACTAACAAATAAATCTCACAAATTTGTAAAAATACTCTTGATTAATGGAAACCAGATTGAACAGATGAAGAGAGTGAACAGAGGAAATTATATTGAATCAATGTTCTGAATGTATTACAATGCTGTGTATATATAGACTTTACACATGTGCAGATAAGTCCAGCTTCTAGCATATTCTAGTGTACACGTGTATATCAGCTAACTAAGCTAAGCAACAGATTAGTAACAAACTATCTGTATTAGCAACAGATTGACAGCTGTGCCTAAAACCTAAACACTACTGGGCCAGCTATCCGTGTGTGGGCCTACTGTACATTAGATATCAGTATATGCTAATATTGATAACATAGATTTACAGATGATGTTAAATAATTTTACAAATTGGTGGCAATAAAATGATGTTAATATAACGCAAAATTGAGAATAAAATAACCAATTAAATGGCAAATGTAACGCTCCCTTATAGCTCCCGATCATAATCAGAGTTAATACACAGAGGAGTGTATGGATTTGGTTTGGACGAATGAGTAACTGATAAAAATGTGGAAATATTTAAACTTAACTTGGTTTTGAAATAGAACTTTATCCCTACTGGGATATTTAAGTACAATCTTTCCAAATTCTAAACTTCAAAATTAAACCTTATACATTGTCCAAACATATATACAAAACAAAAAGGAACTCCTCTTGTGTCCAACGTTCCTCCGCCACTGCCTATAGCACCGCCTTCCCCTTCCGTCCTGATCCACTACCTGTACCTTTATTCAAGTCTGAGATTCACGAATGAATCTCAGGGTAACATGTTAACTTCTATAATTGGTGTATAAGCATATGCATAGTTTAACTACCACAATCAAGAATTTAACTCAACATACATACAACATTAAAACATAGTTCAAAAATAAAGTGCTCGGAAAACATGCGTAGAACCTACTCGGATCCGAATTTCTTCGCACAACAGTGAATGACCAACATTTAAACGTATTGTACGCAATCAAACATGTTTATAAAAAACACTTCCCACGCATCATGGCATTTAACCATACATAAACATACACACAAAAATAGAAAGTTAGAGTTACCACCTGGGTTAGTCACCTTAACTACGTCCAAGTAATTTGCGGTGAAAGTGGGCTTTGGAGTTCCTATAAATTACATTTATATAAAAATATGTCATTATCCAATTTAATATTAATAATATAATTAAGATTATTTCTTCTCTAGACCCACCCTAAAATACATGTCCTTTAGTATCCTTATGATTTGGGGATGTATACCGATTGAGACTTATTTAGATACTATTTACTATGTACTAAATGTCATCTCAGCCATTTAACCCTTCAATATATCCAAAGGAACCTTTACTTTGAAGGTTACACACAATTCACAACTTGTGTGGTTGTTCTAAGGCTTGTCAAAAATTCAGCTTTTAATCGCTCCGAGAATTTAGAAAATTCATAACTTGACCTACACAACTCCAAATGGAGTGATTCCAATTTCTACTTACTCCTTGATAAGCCTATTTTCATAAATTAAAGTCACTAGGTTAATTTATGGCTGAGAAGAATTCTCAAATTTCAAAAACACCAGCACACCCACTCTTTCAAAATAATTCCAACAGCAACACTATTTTAATTCTGGAAAATTCCCAAGCTTCAAAGATATTATTTTAACCATCGACTTGAAATATTTAGGGAGGCTTTGACAATCTACGATGCATATTTCATACTTGGAAGCATCAAACAATAACTTCCAATCAGCTTCATCATTCACCAACAATCAGAAAAGTACATAACTCTTATTAAACTTATTCACTTAAGCATTTAGACTCTCCTTCACAATTCCAAAAGAAAAAGTTGAACAATCCCCCTCTGATCAGCAACGTACAGGATCAAGGTTCATCATTCTTTTGAAATACTTAACATGCAAAGTGGAATCACTAGCACAAGCTCTAGCATAACATCTAAGTATGATTCTTATGGCTTAAATAATCTGTTCCTTATTTTCATTGTCGAGATTCAGATTTTCCAGCAACAAACTATTCCCAAAACATCCATCAAATACAAAAAAAAAAAAAAAAATCATATGGGTTTGGGTTCTAGATGTAGGAAACTCACCAGAAACGCGGAAGCGAATCGTACCGACACGATATAGGAAAAGTTAGAACCTTCATCGTTTTGATTATCTGGAAAGATGCAGCGATCGAAAGCCTCTCCACGAACGTCGTAGTCCGCTCTATGATCGATCTTCCAGACTATCTCTCGAGAGGGATAGGATGGTTGTGTGGGCAACCGTTCAGATGATGAACGTCTGCCTCTAGGGTTTATTTCTGATGAAAGCCTCCTGTTTTTCTTTTCTATCACAAGGAGGTGAAAGTAGGTTTATATACTACTACATCCAAGACCTAACCCTAAACCACATGGGCCATAGGGTTCTTGGGCTGTAGTCTCACTTAAGCCTTATTGGGCTTAAGTGACTAAAGAGCACATTAACCCAACAATCTCCCACTTGCTCTTTAAGATACAAACTTGAGTTCGTAAAACCAAAACCATGTAGCCCATAAGCCATCATCATCTTATAATATACCCCATCCCTTGTCTCGAGCTAGTCTGGGGATCTACCATTTGTCATTTATCAAGGCTCATGATAATTTACGAGAAGATTATCTAGTTCGGTGCTACTCCACTAAAAGCCCGAACGTGAACTCCAAGAATAATGACACTTATAACACGAATATGCATTACCCCTTTATAGAATGTCTATAATTTGATTGATCAGCTTTCTATAACTCAATCAATTATTTATTCCCTTGACTGTGATGGTTTCTCTAATGGATTACATGCACTGGCCAGTGTCTTCAATATCCAAGTACCGAAACATATCAAGGGGACATTTCCTATAAATTTCATGTTGTTTATCTCATAAACACTGATAACCAAATAGTCTCAATCCCAAAATACCAAGTTATTGGCCGTCATATAGATCAAATCTCACCCGTTGGTAAATCAAAGAGTGAAAACTATTCGACTACCTATTTAAAATAAACTCGAATTAAGAGCAACTACATGACTATAGTTATCGGGAGATTTGATTCCTTATGACGAAAGAGCAACCTTAATCAAATCTCTCCTTGATCCATTCAATGTAAGTATTAACTCACACCAATATTTTATAATGATTCGACAAAACCATTTCATAAAATATTGCAGCCTAAATAAAGTGCCCAACTTAATTTAATAGTCATGAACCTTTTCATCAATTGTGAGAACCTATGACCATGTCCTCTATGAACGTATCCATATGATCATATACTCCACAATTGATCCGGACCTTCGAGTTTGTAAATAGTGTGCAAAATAAATGAATAACACCTCATTTATAATATTCAGAAAAAAAATGCAATGTCATAATGTCTTGCTTAAAAGGCACAAAATAACAAAGTGAAGTAACAACTACCTAAAGCTATAGCAAATCTGGAATCCTCCTAAGACCCATAGATGTAACATGCCTCTCGAACACACGTTTAGGCAAACTCTTAATAAAAGGATAAGCAATGTTCTCGTCTGATGCTATCTTTACTACCAATGTATCTCCTCTTTCAATTATGTCTCGGATCAAGTGGTACTTCCTCTGTATGTGTTTTTGTCTCTTGTGATACCTTGGTTCCTTGACCGTGCTCTTTTGTCCCACCGTTGTCGTAAAGTGTGATAGGAAAATTAACACCTGGTATCACCTGAAGGTCCATTAGGAACTTCTTTAACCATGCAGCTTCCTTTGCAGCCTCAGAAGCAGCTACATACTCAACCTCTATGGCAGAGTCAGCCACACATGATTGTTTTACACTTCTCCAACAAATGGCACCACCATTAAAGGGTGTACACATATCCCGAGGTGGACTTACTTGAGTCAATATCTCCTTGGAAATCTAAGTCCGTATAACCAATGGTTTCAAGACTCCCACTAGAATAGACCAACATATAATCTCTCGTTCTCCGTAGGTACTTGAGTATATGTTTGACCGCTACCCAGTGTTCCTCTCCAGGATTAGATTGATACCGGCTTACTACTCCCACCGCATGCGTATATCCGGTCCGGTACATAGCATAGCATACATGAGACTACCTACTGCTGAAGCATAAGGTATCCTACTCATGCGTTCCCTCTGCTCAAGAGTTTTAGGAGATTGCTCCTTAGAGAGATGAATCCCATGCCTGAAGGGTATAATTTCCCTCTTGGAATTCTCCATGCCAAACCTGGCAAGTATTTTGTCAATGTATTTAGCCTGGGATAATGCCAAAACCCTATTCTTCCGGTCTCGCAAGAGTTTAATACCAAGAATATAATTGGCTTCCCCTGTGTCCTTCATATCAAAATGCTTGCTCAACCAGTGTCTTTATGCCTAACAATACCTCCGTATCATTACCGATAAGGAGTATATCATCCACATAAAGTACCGTAAAAGATCTTCGCATTACCTTGGACTCTTTTATACACACACGGCTCATCGGGACTTTTCTTAAAACCATAAGACTTAATGGCTTGATCAAATCGATGTTCCATGATCGGACGCTTGCTTAAGTCCATAAATGGACCTTTGCAACTTGCATACCATCTCTTCTTGCCCTTTGGCTATAAACCCTTTTGGTTGCTGCATATAGATTTTCTCTTCCAAATTTCCATTTAGAAAAGCAGTTTTGACATCCATTTGCCAAATCTCATAATCAAGAGTCACGCAATGACTAAGAGAATCCGGATGGATTTAAGTATAGCAACCGGCGAAAAGGTTTCTTCATAATCCACACATTCTATTTGGGAGTACCCCTTCGCCACCAATCTAGCTTTGAAGGTTTCAATCTTCTCGTCTGATCCTCTCTTTCTCTTGTAAATCCACTTACACCCAATAGGTCTTACCCCTTCAGGTGCATCTACAAGAGACCAAACTGAGTTGGAATACATAGAATCCATTTCACGATTCATAGCCTCAAGCCATTCCTGAGCATCAACATCTTCTAGTGCCTTGTCATAGCTCATGGGATCACCATCTTCATCAATGATGACATCCTGATATGACTCACCCAACAAGAGAAATCTTTCAGGTTTACGAATCAATCTCCCACTACGACTTTGTCGCACTTGATGTTGTGCATCTACAGGGGGTCCATATTTTGTGGGTTAACAATTTCTAGATGAGGACCCTCATTAAGTGGATTAACCAATTCATGATTTTGTTCTTCCATAAGTTCATCATTATATTGAATTTCATCATCATGCTGAACTTCCGGTTCTATCTCTGGTTCCTGTGTATGTTCAGATATATTTTCCCCTCTTTGAACAATCACAGGAATAAAAGCTGGAACCGCCTGAGGAGGTTGCGGTGAAACTTGATCTGAGACTAGCTCATCAAGAATAACCGTACTCCTTGGCTTATAATTTGCCATATAATCCTCCTCTAAGAAAGTCGCGTGAGTGCTCACTATGACCTTCTTTTCTTTTGGACTATAAAACAACCAACCTCTGGTTCCTCTAGGATAGCCTATAAACATACATACTTCAGTACGCGAGTCCATCTTATCTGGTTTTTGTTGCAAGACATGTGCCGAAGCACCCCAAATCCGAATATGTTTCATGGTGGGCTTACACCCTTTCCACAATTCTATTGGTGTCTTTGAAACCGACTTGGATGGAGCTAAGTTCAATAGATACATAGCAGTTTCTAAGGCATATCCCCAGAATGAATCAGAAAGAGATGAATAGATGAGCATAGATCTTGTCATTTCTAAAAGGGTTCTATTTCTCCTTTCAGCAACTCCATTCTGCTGGGGTGTCCTTAGAGAAGATAATTGTGAAACTATCCCCTATTTGGTCATGTAAGACCTAAACTCTCATGATAGGTATTCACCCCATCGATCAGATCGAAGAGTCTTAATTTGAACACCAAGATGCTTTTCTGCCTCAGCCTTGAACTCTTGGAATTTTCCAAAAGCTTCAGACTTGTGACGCATCAAGTACACATGTCCAAATCTAGAGTAATCATCAATAAATGTGATGAAATATCGATACCCGCCTCGGCTTGGACATTTATTGGTCCACATATATCGTATGTACCAATTCCATTTGAAGTGTGGCACGTTTTCCCTTGGCCTTGAAAGATCTCTTGGTCATTTTACCCTTTAAACAAGATTCACATACTTGGTATCGGTTCAAAGTTCGGGGATTTTAAAATCCCACTTTTGACCAAACCTTGTATCTGTTAGAGTTAATATGACCCAATCTCAAATGCCAAAGATAAGTTTCATTGGAAACTTTTCTTTTCTTTGGTGAATTAATATGCTCAACATCATTCAATTCAACATGATTAACTTCACAGGAACGAGATTAAGGAAATAAAGACCATTAAACATTACACCAGAACAAATAAAAGAAGATGAACTTCTTATTGAAACTCGAGGAATTAAACCGAATGTCATACCACGTTTTCCAAACAACTAACGTAAATTAAATTCCTCTTAAAATCCGGAATAAATAAACAGTCTTATAAAACTAAAGTTACGCAATTATCAAAAGATAAAATAACTTGTCCCACTCGCTTGTGCGGTACACAAGCTCCCTGGGCCCAAGCTTCAAAATTCTTTGTCCTTTACTTACAGGCAAGCTATGTTTGAACCACTGGTTGATTCATACGTGGGAAATTTTTCTTCCAATGCCCCTTTTATCCGCACTTGAAGTACTTGCCTTTTGGCTGCTTCATTGCAACTGTTTTAACCGGAATACCTGATTTCTTCTTTTTCTTGTTCTTGTTCTTTCCTTGGGTTTCCCCTTAGGTTTCACAGTAACTTTCACCAGCAAAAATGCACCGCCCGCTTTGACTAGAGATCGCATTCTCAAAGACTCTCAAGCTCGTGCATCGGTTGAGTGAGGTCAAGATTCATCTTATTAATATTATAATTCATCTTGAACGATTGAAGTATTCAAGCAAAGTGATTGCAAGAGAAGGTCAACTTTTACTTCTTGTTCAAATTTGACACCATGGTCTTGCCTTCTTGAAGTTTGCTATCATTGTGAGACAATGATCCCGCACACTTCCTCCGCACATCACTATCTTGGTGGTTGAATCCAGGCGCATTTTGCCTAGCGAGCCGCTAGACGTAGCAAACATGCCATCAAGAGTCCGGAGCATTGTTGCTCCTTCCTCAATCATGCTCACTTGCTCCTGAAGGTGACTAGCGAGACTGGCTAAAATATAGCAGCGAACTGTCACATTCGCCTTCTCCCATTTTTCCTTCTCTTGCTGAAATTTAGTCTCAGATTGCCACGTACGCATCTCGCAATGTGCCGCACCGGCATAGGGGTAGTTAGAACAAAGTTGAGCTTTTCAAATTGAAGAACAATATCCAAATTAGTTTTCCATTGTTTGTAGTTTGTACCATCCATAGGTTTTTGGCTCAATATTGTAGCTAAAGGATTGAATGAAGACATTTTTTCGAAAATAAGGAAAGACACACTAATTACAAACTATAATTAACAACAAACGAGATATAGCGTTAGTAGATTCTAATAACTACTATTTGTTTATTGTTTAACAATCCATTAGTTATCTTTACAAGGCTTACGATGGGCAAGATACTTGTAAAACTAATACCGTCATTTTGGGCCTTCGGTTCCATTGCGAGCCTCGATGGGAGGGTTAACAATTTTACCAAAGTTGAATGTATTTAACCATTGTTTACTTTCAAAATTATCTTTAGTGTCTAAGTTTTGCCGATGATGGGCCGTTCAAACTTTACTAAAATTTTGAAAAATATTAGGGTTTAATCTAACGAAATCCGATTATCCTTATCCGATGGGGCTTTAGCGATAACCATTTGTAATGACCTAAAAATAATAATAATTAAGTTTCGGGGACGAAACTTATTTTAAGGATGATAGAATGTAATACCCCTGATTAATAATAGAAACAACAACAACAACAACAACAACAACAACAATAATAGGTTAAAATAATAATATAGCAAAATCTAGAAATTTATAATGTTTGTATCGTTAATTTATTATTTGGAAATAATTAAAGGAAAATCTAGAAATTTATAATGTTTGTATCATTAATTTATTAATTAGGAATAATTAAAGGAAAATCTAGAAATTTATAATGTTTGTATTGTTAATTTATTATTTGGAAATAATTAAAGGGCTCAACCCATAGCTAAAACCCTAGAATTTAATTATAAACCTAGGTTTAGCCTCTCAAACCTAACCTAGAAAACACTCTATACTTTTCTCTGCCGCTATTTTTCTCCGCTACTACATCCTTCATAAATTGTTCTCCTAGGAGGTTAGCAAAACGAAGACCAGGTAATCCTAATGTCTATGAGTTTTAGGTTAATTTTATATCTTGATAGGTAATCCTAATCCCCATGAGTCCTAGGTTAGTTTTATATCTTGATAGGTAATCCTAATCCCTAGAACAATAGGTACAATATTAAAGGCATTGTTGCATTGTTTCATATTTTATGATCAATTTTGTCGAATTCCTGAAGTATGAATTGAATACAATCGACAATTGCTTTATTGCTTCGCCTCGGCATTTGTGCATGAATTATACAATATACATCATCCCCTGTGCGTCCCCATCTGTGGCTAAATGTATATAATTGCTCGCTTCGGTCTTCGTGCTTGGATTGTATAATCCTTTTATTCATTGACATTATCAATCTCGCATGACTTGAGCATATACCTATACGTGTCTTTTTTTAATTTCTTTTGCTTGGAATGCCTCGACCTTCGTGCTGGAATTATATATGTATACACCCTAATACTTGTTCGTTCGTCCCATGCTTTTCACACATATGATCACCTCTTTAAATGTGTTGAAGTTAATAATCCCAGTTTTCTTTTTCTACGATGTTGCATATTTCCGCATGTTGTTGATCTCCACAATAAGAGGGATTAAGTTATTTAGTTTTTAAATGTTGTTGTGGGTCGATTTCTTTTATTTATTATTATAAGCATGTGGTTAGCTATTTTCTGGGAGTAGTGGAGTCATTTTAATTTACTGAATTGGGCGGTGATATTAATGATCCTAGATATTAGCTATGATCCTAGATTTTAGCTAGCCCGACTACCGTGCTATCACAATGCAGTGTATATATATTATTTATTATTTATCAATAAAGTAAGCACATTAATTTTAATGTTTATGCTAGCTGTATCTATGCTATATTATTTGATTTTATTTATTTCTTTATATAATATTTCCTACATAATAAAATAGAATATGAATAGGTTTTATATACGAATATCTTTATATCCTATATTTAATTAAAATAATAGAAAAATACATATATACAAGATAATTAAATAATAGAAATAATTTAGGAGCTTATTATGTGTGTATTTTAAATAACTTAACAGTGGGAGGATAGCTTTGGGATGGTACCTCCCAAGGTGATGAACACAATTAGGCTTTATGCCTCCGATATAATTTTTTATGTGAACAGATAGTATCCGTTCTTCCCAAAGGGTGTATGGCAGGTTTTCGGGACACTAGTAGCAACTTTGGGAAGATGTGTGCACACTAGGAAGATATATTTTATGGTCAACTTGACGATTTGTGACTAGCGGGTTTAGGGTCACGGGGTAGGCAGACGGGTTTAGGGTCTACCATGGTTCTCTTCCCACTAATTAAATTGAATAAAGAATAATAAAGTTGTTTTCTTGGATGTATATATATTTATATATATGGAAGATATTTTATTATGTAAATATTTTGTTTTCTCTATATTGCTTTGTTTTATTAGGATTACCAAAGAATTGCCGATGTTTGTGTTCATGGTCGCGATGATCCTTCGGGGAGCGAAATTTCGGTGAAACAGTGCCAAGAGTTGGGGCTAGAGTGAGTAGTGAGGAAGAACGTTCAAGGCCTCTAGCTAGTTTTTTTTTTCTTAAATAGATCACATTTAATAGAGTTCGGATTTTTATTATTGTAATAAGTAGCCTTGCACTTGTCCCAGTACAAGTGCGGCGGTAACACTCCCCAATGTTGTTTAATTCGAATTTTTAGTATTCCTTTATAAAATCATTTAAATTTTGAATTAAGATAATTATTAGAAATCGGGGTGTTACACTATTTCACTAATAAACCCACAATTGGGGCCCGTAGATTTTAAAATTAAATGCTTAATTAAAACCTTCACCCATTCAATATTTTAAATTTAGAATTTTCAATTTTCAAGAATTGTTCAATTTAGAGTATTCTTTGTATCGAGATCCGAGCAATTGTTAATTGAAATCATTAGGTATCTAAAATCGAGTCATGATTTGCAGAGTGTGCTCCACATGACCATTTTAAATAACCCACAAATTACTCTAAAAAATACAATTCTAAAAAATTGTTCAATTTAGAGTATTCTTTGTCTGAGATCTGAGCAATTGTTAATTGAAATCATTAGGTATCTAAAATTCAGTCATGATTGGCAGAGTGTGCTTCACATGACCATTTTAAATAACCCACAAATTACTCTAAAAAATACAATTCTAAAAAATTTCCTGGATTATTTGACTAGAATTTAATTCCACTATTAATCCAATTATTATTCTAGATTTTAATTTAAAATCATAATAATTTATAATTAGTTTAGTGGATAACCTAAATAATCTCGCATAATAACTATCATACTAGTCGATTCAAGACATAATAGCTACTATGCTTTTATGACATGTGATTATGCAACAATATGGCATCTTCCTATTCTATATGGCATGTTATTTCAAACATCATGTTAATCGCACATATAATTCATACAAATCAATAAAAGCATTAATGATTAAATAAATAACTTTAATCCTTGGCTTTCCTATTTAAAAATAAAAATAAAAATAAAAATTACAACTTTGGAATTCCTCTTTTTCATCTCATAAGTATGTCTCAAGCCCTTAGGGTATTCATGGGCCCAAAAGCCCAAAGACCCATTCCTCATGGCGAAAACCCTAAGATTCAAAAGAGGAACCCTAGCGTTAATCTTCTTTTGCCATCGAAGTCATCTCAAAGACGATGGGCAATTTTTCTTCTTTTTCTTCGCAGTTTCTCGATCTTCAACTTTTACAGAAATTTGAAAAAAAAAATACATAGATCATTGCAAAATGTATTAAATTATTGCAAGGAGGAGACCTAATCATATGGGATTAGCCTCCTTGTTACAAAATCGAGAAATACACGAGAAAATCAAACCATGGATTAAAGCGATTAACCGATTAAAATTAAAATTAAAATTAAATATGAATTATAAACGAATAATTACCATGAAATAAATAACAAATATAGAAAGAGATGTCATATTTTTCAAAAAAAATATTTTGAAAAATCTGAAATTAATCACATGAAGAAAAAAATTATCAAAAGCATTCTTTTTTTTTCCTCATCGCGATTCGGCTCTAATACCAATTGTAGGAAACTCACCGTAAACGCGAGCGGAATTAATCGTACGACACGATGTAGGAAAAGTTAAAACCTTCATCGTTTGATTACGCGGAAAGATGCAGCGATCCGAAAGCCTCTCCACGAACAAATGTCGTAGTCCATTCTTCTACGATCTATCTTCCGACTATCTCTCGAGGGGATAGGATGGTTGTGTGGCAACCGCTTAGTTTAGATGATGAACGTCTGCGCTACAGGTTTATTTCGATGAAAGCCTCCGTCTTTTCCGTGCTTCAAGAAGGTGAAAGTAGGTTTATACTACTACATCCAAGCACCTAACCCTAAACCACATACTGTGCCATGCGTCTTGCCCAGGGTTTGCGAGTAGTCTCAAGCGCTTGCCGACTAAAGAGCACATTAACCCAACACTAGACACTCACCTTAGTCTAGATTTATACTTGCATGTAAGATGGCACTCCTCCTTGTACCTTCCTCTTCGTTTGAGCGTCCGAGCTCTCTCCCTCTCAGCGTTTCTCAGCTCTCAATTCACGCTCTCTGTTTCTGCAGATAACTGGGCCGAATGGGAATAATTAAATGGAAGAGGTGAATGTGTGGGTTGAGGTGGCGGAAGATGGGAAATTGGTGTGGTGAGGTGGCGTTAAAGGGAAGGGAGTATTTGGCTAAGAAGGCACATGGCTGGAATGAATATCCAGAGGGAGAAGGGTGTGTGATGTCGTGTAGGAATCCGGAGGAAGACTTGAAATGGGAAAATGGTTTTTGTTAGCTTTTGGGTTGAAGATAATTGAATGAGTATGTGGATGTTTTTGGGCCCATTTTGAATTAATAAAGTGAGAGAGGGAGTATGTTGTATGCGTTTTGGGCTTGCTGCTTTATTTTTTTTTTATTTTTTTTTCTTAACTAATGCTTGTTGTCTCACAAGATAAGAGGTGGGCTGAGTGTTAATTAATTGAGGGAGTATTATGTGTATATATGGCGTCATTTTGGAAGAGGGAAAGGAAAGTGTTGTCTGTCATGCAGTGGATGAAGCAAATAAAAATGGATGGAGACGTGTTCCACACGCATAGAAAAAGAGGGAGAGTTGTTGGGCCCACTCACAAAATAATCCCATATAATTCCCTACAAGGCTTTTGTTTGCAATATAGTCATTTCCCAATTTAATTGCAAACATTGGTTAATTGATAGAAATTAATCCTTAATTTCATTTGAGGATTTTTCTTCCTCAAATAATTTCTTTAGGTCATCAAATATTGTCTCCAAAATATTTAGGTCAAGAATTAACCACTAACTAATTATCCTTATTATTTATTTATTTTTTTGCCTTTTTAATTCCTAAAATAAATTCGAAACTTCATTAAGGCTAAATTTTTTCATAATTAATCCCAATTCATATTTAATTCTCAAATTCCAAATTTTGGGATTTCACAGCAGAACCTCAAACAAACGATAATAGACAAATCAAAGCTATATACAAGACATGTCTATTTAGAGAAACATAATAAAAACAAACAAGATATTGATTAGGTGGTAAGAGTCTTCACCCGTAAAGAGAAGACCACAAATTCGAATATCAGAAAGTACACTTATTGGGAGATGTAAGAAACTTTGCCCTTTAAGCTTGATCAAATCAAATAAATAAATAAAAAATGAGAAACATAATAAGAGAACAATCATGAAATAATTTTATCAAAGAGGATGTTGAAATTTCGAATCAAGAAGATGGTAATAGTAACATCAATTGCGGCTTCGGTGAAAACGGATAAAGCAACGTCAAAAGTAGGAAAGCCTAAATAATAATAATTTTTTTTAAAAAAAAAAAAAAAAAAAAAAAAAAAACCAAAGCCACATGGAGGAGCAATAGTTACCGGTGATGCTGCGTCTTTCCTGATGGCATGAGCCATGCAGGTCCCTGCATATTCAGTCCCTGCTACGTACTTTGGGAATGAACTTTAGCTTCAACAACAATGAATATAAGTTGATTGCCGACACCTATCGCCATCACTAGGAGTTTGGACTAGGCGTGACAAGTCTCTTGGAATAATAATGATCTTTTGCAGGCCTGAGTTTCAAGAATCCTTATTATTGTTATACTATTTTAATATAGTTGTTATTTTGTGTTTGACCATAATCATATATAACATTTTGATGTAATTTTGGTTTCATGCATGTATATTGCCACCTTTAGGCGATGATTGATAAAAAAGCTTATGTCTTTTATGTCTTATAATAGCTATTGTTGATGAAAGAGTTTCAACCTTTAGTGAAAGTTCTTGTTTCTAAAATTTTATTCTTTGTTCTAAAAATTATATTTTAGACTAGGATGATTTGAAAGATGGTGTCATTATGAATTAGAAATGTTTTTAACATATTGACACCGGTATTTAATGAGAACCAGTCTAGAAAAGGTTGCCCTAAATATATATACTTAGTCTTCATATGTAACCTCTCTTAGTCCCCTGCACGCGCTCTTTCTCTATTGCCTCTGGCCGCCGATTTGTCCCTCTCCACCGTCGAGATGACTTAGTTTTCCCTTCCATTGGGATCTCCCTATCGGTCGTCATTGTTTTGCTCTCGTGTTTGGTAAAAATCATTGCTTTTTAAAAATCCTCGATAGATATTTTGCTATCGTGTTCTATTAGTGTTCTCTTTCGTTGTCTTTGCTTGGATATAGGTTTTAATCATCTTCTTTCGTTGTCTTTCACAAAACCTCGATACTCCTCTTCCTTCTTTGTCGAAACCCTAATGCTCACTCTTTGTATCCTCTTAGCAATGTACACACACCTTGTGTCCTCCGCCACCACATATATCATAACCTATAATGAAAATGGACATACAAGGTGTGCATATATTGCAAAGAGGCTAAATGGACATACAATGTGTGCTTAATCGATATTCACTCTGGTTGGTTATGAAATTCTTTTGCAGTTTTGCATGGTGCAGGCGACCTTGTAATAAATGTGATAGTGTTGATTGGGGCATATGCCCTAATCACTTTGTTGTGATTAATTCAGGCCTACTAACACCACCACATATATCACAAGGTTCAACCTCTTATGGAAATCTACACAAGACATGCATACATAGCACTAATGGTTGGATGAGAGCCAAATAAACCATATATTTGTGAGTTAAGAAATGTTCAATATGTGATATATGTGGTGGTGTGGGTATGCCAGTATATTCATGCTTGCTTCAAGTTCAAGGCCATGAATATATGTTCTATACATAATACATTGAATTTATAGCAAGTATTGATAATTTTGGCCAATCAATACCACCACACATAGCAAAAACGGTAGTTGAGTGCCAAAGAGGCTAGTAATAACCAATGACATTAATTCCAACAATATGAAAAGCGCTAGGTTGAGTAGTTTCTTTTTGTAGCTTTTACTTATGTTTTTTTTTTGGCAGACATATTTATCTATTTACAATGGATTTGTATTTGATATGCTTATTGCTATTTTTTTCTTTTTAATTGCAGAGAGGAGTATGCAGAGTGTCGAAAAGACATGTGAAGAGCTTCAAGTTGAGTGGTTTTTTCTTAGCTATCACTTATATTTTTGTACACATGTGAAGAGTATTAAATAATATGATATAATAACTTCGTTTAATTGAAATAAGGGGATTGGATGAACACAGTTGGAGGTTGCATATACATGCAAGCCCTTCCTTCCACAGGTATAAATATGATATTCCTTCCTTCCACAGGTATAAATATGATATTCCCTTTGTGCTAGTTGCATTCTTGTATGTTCTTTGTGTGATACATGAAATCTTACATTTTTTCTACCAATTGTCCATATATCACTAGTGCAAAAAAGGGCTTTAAGACCGGACAAAAGAAGCATCGTAAGACCGGACCCGCGACCAGTCTTGTTCCAGCCGGTATTAAAAGTCCACATTTAAGACCGAACTCAAACCGGTCTTAAAGAAATACTTTTAGACCGGACATTTAAAAAATTAGGTCTTAAAAGTCGTACTAGATAAAATCGAAATATTTTTTGTTCGGTCCTAAAACTCAACTTTTAAGACCGGGCAAAAACCCGCCGCTCTTAAAAGATCAAAATTATAAGACCGGACAAATATAACTCCGGTCTGAAAAATAGTGGCTCTAAGACGACGACTAATTATACGCGGTCTTAAAAGACTGACTTTCAAGACTTGACGGTAAATTCATCCGGTCTTAAAAATTTATTTTTTAGACCAGACTTATAAATACAACGGTCTTGAAAGACAAACTTTTAAGACCGGCTTAATATCAAATATGTCACATGACCTTTAAGACCGGATATATTAGTAAATCCGGTCTTAACAGTTGAACATTTAAGACCGGCCTACTTATTACCGGTCTAAATTTTCCTGAATTTTTTCCCCGTTACATTCTTCCCGATCATATATTTCACAAATCTACCACCCAATCCAAGACATAAAAGTCGATACTTTAAATACAAGCTATGAACAATTATGAATAAATTGAATTGGGAAAAAGAATACAAATATTATTCACCATGAGTTACGTGGCTTGTTAATTAATGATTATACTATGACTACACAACAGCTAAATTAATTTATACATCAATATCATAACTTACTTACAATGCAAATACACAATAAGTTACAAATACAACATACATGCCCAACGTAATATTCACCATGCCTTCATCTCGATTCCCACCCAACAACGTAACATCCTCTTTTATAACATGCCCCTTTGGATCCGATCCCGCCACAAAAATAAAACAAGAACAATCTTCATAGTCGGTGACATTGTTTAAGAACATAAAATGAATATAATTATAGCTAAAACCTTAAAGTTTTCAAAGAATTTTGCATATGAATATTACCTTATGAATTGACTCTTTTATAAAGCGATATCCTCCCATATCCCTTCTTGATGATCATTTCTTATGCCGGGTTCATTATCCGCTTCATCTTCTTCATTCATGTCCAGGTAGACCCTTGAAAAGGAGTACTCTCGGGAAGACCATAATTTGAATGACTTTCCTCATCAATATCAATGACCCTTTTTCCTTGGAGAGCTACAGACCACATTTTATTTTCTTGATCGGTGATATAGAACACTTGTTTCGCCTGGTCTACCATAATAAAAGGTTCATCTCCAAAACTTCTACCATTGACATCGACTAATGTAAATCCTAGCCAATCGATCTGAACACCATTATTGACATTAACCCACTTGCATTTGAATATGGGAAATCTAATTTTAACATAGTCTACCTCCCAAATCTCTTCAATAACACCATAATATGGCATGACTGCCAATAAAGGCCTCTTGTCTTTGGAACGGAGAAGTGCATAGATTGACCTCTAACATAACAACACTGTTCTGGACGGTGCTCCTATCATCTAGGGACTTCGTGTAAAATGTATAACCATTGATCACATACGAATTTCAACTTATGACATCAACCTCAGGACCACGTGCTAACAATTTGATTGTCTCGAAACACATTCCTCTCCCTCGACCTTTTGTTTGAACCCGGTTTGCAAATGTTCCGTTATGCTCCCTAATCAACCTTTGTTCAAATCATTCGATGATTTTCTTTCCTTCTGACTTCTTTATGTGCGGCTATCTTTCGGCTTGAACTTCATCAACATTATTCAAGATGTATAAGTGGACTTGTGACAATTCATCGGATCCACACTCTTTACCGAAGCCCCTCGTCTACCCCCTTCACATCGACGTTTTGGAAGCCCAATATGTCTTACTTTGGCCAAATAATTTTGACAAAATTCCATGGCTTCTTCGTAAACTTATTTATGAACAATAGATGCTTCGGCCGGTATCGTTCTTCACGTACCCTTTTAGGAATTTCATAGATCTTTCAATTGGGTACATCCACCGTAAATGGATAGGTCCGCACAACTTTATCTCCCTCACTAGATGAACAATTAGATGAACCATGATGTCAAAAAAGGTAGGAACAAAAAGCTTCTCAAGGTGGCACAAGATAAGATATCCTTCATTCTCCAATTCATCCAACTTTTCAATCTCAAAAACTTTACTACAAACCGCATTGAAGAAGACACAAAGTCTAGTCAAAATGACCGAAGATCATATTCGGTGATGCCTCGAATAGCTGCGGGAGTATTTGTTGCATCAAGACATGACAATCATGAGACTTTTGGCTTACTAATTTCAAGTCCTTCATCGATACAAGCCTCTTAAAATTTGAGGAATACCCCGAGGGAACTTTTGTGCCATGTAAACACTCACAAAAACTTTGTTTCTCATCCTTAGACAGAGTATGAGAAGCCGGGGGACAATAAGTTCTCTTCCCGTATGGCCTGGATGTAAGTCTTCGCATATTCCCATTGCTTGCAAATCCAATCTTGCCTTCACACCGTCTTTGGAACTACCTTGTATGTTGAGAAGCGTGCCAACAATACTATCACAAACGTTTTTCTCCACGTGCATGACATCAATACAGTGTCTCACATCAAGATTGCGCCAATATGGAAGATCGAAGAATACATATCTCTTTTTCCATATATTTGTTTCTTTTCTACTCTTTGCGGTCTTACCGAAGATGACACGATATTTTTCACCTTCTCATAAACTTGCTCCCCAGTCAATGCCACGGAGCATCTTCATACTCCTGGCCACCAAAAAAGACTTTCTTTAATCGACGATATGGGTGGCCCCG
Organism: Acacia melanoxylon; assembly: GCA_019022615.1. Taxonomy (NCBI): domain Eukaryota; kingdom Viridiplantae; phylum Streptophyta; class Magnoliopsida; order Fabales; family Fabaceae; genus Acacia; species Acacia melanoxylon. Next base: position 10,949,654 of record JAFJYJ010000010.1, read on the forward strand.
TCTAAGAAATCTCCTATGTCCAAGATAAACCGTCTTTCTTCCATGTTGAAGTTGATGGTAGCATGTGCCTTCTTCACAAACCGGACATGCTTTATGGCCTTTTACACTATACCCTGACAAGTTCCCATACGCGGGGAGTCGTTTATAGTACGAGAATATCATGGCTCACAATTTAAACACATCCTTCTTAAAAGAGTCAAAAACATCGACACATTCTTCCCACAACTCCTTCAAATCTTCGATCAAGGGCTCAAGGTAAACATCAATGTCATTTCCGGGTTGTTTTGGTCCCGAAATCAACATAGACAGCATGATGTACTTTCGTTTCATGCATAATATAGGAGATAAGTTGTAAATAATCGGGAGCACGGGCCATGAACTATGTATCTTTGCTAAGGCTCCCATAGGGATTCATGCCATCCGTGCTAAGGGCAAGCCTAAGGTTCCTAGGTTCTTCGCCATAGTTCGGAAATAAGTGATCGATTTTCTTCCATTGAGAAGAATCGGCCGGATGTCAAAGCTTTCCATCAGAAATCCTCTCATCAACATGCCACCTCAAATTTTTTGCATCATTTTCATTCGCAAACAACCGCTTGAACCTTGATATGATTGGAAGATACCACAACACTTTTGTAGGCCCCTTATTTGACTTGTACCTTGGGGTTTCACATATAGGACAATTCTACTTCTCTTCAAACTCTTTTCTATACAATACGCAATCATTCGGGCATGCATGGATCTTTTTGTACTCCTTCCCCAGTGGGCAGAGTATTTTCTTTGCATCATAGTATCGTTGTGGCAACACATTATCATCCGGAAGCATGTCCTTAAAAGCCTCAAGCATTTCAGAAAAACTCTTGTCGCTCCATCCATGACGTGCCTTCAAGCTTACCAATTTCAATACAGCGTTCAACAATTGGTATTTTTTACAGCCGGGGGTATAGCGGGGTCTCGCATCACCGCACATATTACCATATGCATGTGATTGAAGAAAAGCCTCTTCTCCTACATCACGAATAATGTCCTCTATGCGATCATCCATATCGTGTCATTATCATCAAAGGCCACATCCCCATGTTGAGACCCCTTGGTATTTTTTTCACCATGCCATACCCATACCGTATAAGTCTTACAAAATCCTTCACAAATTAAATGTGTGTGTATAAGTTCAGGACTTAGTCGCCTCTCATTCAAACATTCTACACAAGGGCAATAAAACTTCCCACTATCATCATGGGCATTTTGTTTAGCAAATTCTATAAATTCCCGCACCCCATTCTGATATTCAACACTCGTCCGTAAAGCATTTATCCAACCGTGATCCATAGAAGAATTCCTATATATATGCGGAAAGATTTAACATACATAATCCGAAAAAATTGAAACTTGCATATAAAATAAGACATACATAATCCAAATGCATATATATGCTCAAATGTCGGTTATGTCTTTTTTTTTTCTTTACGGAGAGACTTGCCTATTAAATGCATAATGAAGTATCACTTTTGGTCATAAATGTATCACAGTGAATCCAAGAAGCAAAATAAATGCATGGCAGGAAAATTAAATGCATCGCATGAAGGTCTTGTGGACTCACCTGTAGCATATAAATTCAAATGGGTTTGCTGTGTCTTTCCTCTCCGACCACGAACGTTGATGTTGCAGACATCAAGAGTTACCTAAAAACACTAGTTGGTCAGTTCGGTAGGTCTAAAGTGCAAATATAATCTTCAATATACAATATTCATTAACAACAGAGAAACCCACAAGAACATTTCATCGAGAGAGCAGCCCACATGAAAAACCCAGAACCATAAGCGGGGAAAATAATAAAGTTATATAACCGAAACACTCTCATGCCTTGGTCAATAGACGTTTAGCTAAGGAACCGAGAAAGTGATTGTCGAGAGAGGCGCGAAGCGACGACGACGCGACACACAAAATGTGGAGACAGAACCCGAGTAATCACTCGGCGCGACAAGAGAAGTTCGAGAGGAAATTTAATTTTCCCGCGACGAGAGACATTTATATTTTGGATTTTATTAAGACCGGTTATTAATAAAGAGTCCGGTCCTAAAGATATAATTTTATTAATAAGACCAGTTAATTATAAAGTGTCCGGTCCTAAAGATATAATTTTATTAATACATTTTTAAGACAGTCAATTAAGAATACTCCGGTCCTAAAATTTATTATTGATTTAATTTTAAGACCGGAGTTTTATTAACATCCGGACCTAAAAGTCAAATACTCATCGAGTCGTAAACCTCTTCGTTTATTAATGAACCAAACTAAAAAAAATAGGTTTGCAAAAGCAGAATCGAATTAATAAAATAAATAAAGGAAAAGCGGAGAATATGAATATTAAAAATGCACAAACTTAGTTCTTACCGCTTCCATACATAATCTGGAGAATATGCACGTACACAAGAAAAAAAGAAACAAAAACAATAAGAAAAAAGAAACAAAACAATAACGAACATTATAAACTACAAGAATCTAACTAAACATCCTAAAGCTTATTATCATCCAATGCCTTGGCGATATCGGCGTGAAGAGCATTAACTTCCGGCCGGAGATCAGCAATTTCATGTCTTCTTCACATCAGACGCAATGCATCATTAGAGGGAAGAGGAGAGGGGTCAGGGTGCGGTAGCGCGCTGGGCCAACCGATTGAGAGAGGAAATGGAACCTTTGCATGGTCTGAATGCTGGAGGGGGGTGCGGCAACCTCTTCATCATCCGATATAACAATGGGTCCAACGACCCGAGATTCTTCTGTCACGATAGAACGCACTCTCGCTGGAGGAGGCGCACCGTATAACGATCTAAGGAAGGCATGAGCATCGGGAGAAAGAGTACCCTACGAGCGGTTCTCTTGTATCTAACCATGGTTTGAGCTGTTGGGCGTAGAGCCACGTAGAGCGACGAAGTGTGGAGTTACGAGGTATGAGGAGTTTAATATAATAAAGACAAAGAGGATTGATGAGTTAATAAATATGCAATCTAAAATTATATTATTTATTTTTTCAATTCAATTGATTTTAAGACTGGCCTTTTATAATATGTCCGGTCCTAAAAGTATTTACTTATTTTTTTTCAATTCAATTGATTTTAGAACCGGTCTTTTATAGTGTCTCTGGTCCTAAAAGTCTATTATTTATTTATTTTAATCAATTCAATCACTTTTAAAACCAACCTTTTACATTGTATCCGGTCCTAGAATTCATTTATTTGTTTTAATTTTAATGATTCATGGTCGTATCCTTACACTCTGTTCAAATGAACGATTCAGAGTCTCTGCGACTTCCAGAAAAACTTTCCAACTAGGCGTCTCTTCGTATTCTGACGAACGTAATTATGCGTCTCCTCATTATTGTTTCCGGTGTTTCACATTGGTCAGGCAGGGTTCTCTATTTAAACCTGATGTTACTTTACTTCCTTCACTTTCTTCTCCATCACTTCTGAAACATCCACAGTAATGGCTGCTCTACCACCACCAGGTCCTCCACCACCACAAGGTCATCCTCCTCCGTTGCCGCCGGAACCGACAATCTACCAGATGATTCAACACATTCTGGCCCGCCTCGCTTATATAGACCGACGCCAAGGCCAGTTGTTTCAGGTCTATCACGCCGTCAACGCCAAGCTGTAGGCGGTACTCAACGCCCATGACGTTGAGTACCATCCTTCAGATGACGACATCTATGACCCCTCCCCTCCGACAACGATGGGGGGGAGTAGATGTTTTTTTTTCCTGTTTTTTTTGTCCGTGCTGTCATTGCGCGCTGCGCTCCTCACGGGCGGCAAAAAAATATAATAAAAAAATTGTTGTTTCCATATTTGATCGCCATGTTTTTTTTCTTGTCTTCTTTCTTTTTCCTACAAAAAGGAAACAAACAAAACATTGTCCTCGTGTAAATCAACAATAAAAATTCGTAGAATATAGTTAAGAACATACACACAAAAAAGGTCGTTATCCTTATTCGAATAAAAACAAACAAAGTGACTATTCTTCTCAAGGTTGGACCGCCGTTGTAGTTAGTGTTACCTCTACCTGAGTTGAATATTTTTAGTTTCCTTTCAGTATCTTCTTATCTTTCCGACAAAAAGAAAAGAGACAACGAAAAGGGAAACCGATAATGCTGCTCAACATCAAGAGAGGTAACATCGATGACAAGGAGGGTCCTAGCTTGAACAGAAAGCCAGAACCTCGGTTGTCATGAACCCAAAAAATTTGTCTGAAAACAAACTATTTTTTTTTGGTCGAGTCAGTCAAAAACTATTAAAAGCTTACAAATTCACGTTCGTAAAGGTTAAGCCATATTTTTTAAAAATATTTTTATGACTGAACTTTTAGGAGCGGACAAATAACAACACAACGGTCCTAAAAGTCTAGGCATATTTTTTAATTAAACGTAGACTTTTAGTACCGGTCATAACATAAACAAATGGTTCTAAAAGTCTAGCGAATGTTTAGAAGACTTTTAGGACCGGAGTTTTAATAAAAGTGCGGTCCTAAAAGTCTAGACATATTTTTTAGTTAGTTAAACGTAGACTTGTACGACCGGCCATAACATAAAAGTTCGGTCCTAAAAGACTAGTGAATTTTTAGAAGACTTTTAGGACCGGTGTTCTAATCAATAAGCGGTCCTAAAGGTCTCGCGAAATTTTTGTAAATAAATGAAGAAGATGGACTTTTAGGAGCGGCTATTTAACAAATTTGCGGTCTTAAAGTATAGACATCAGACTTTTAGGACCGGTCATATCATAAATATGCGGTCCAACGGCGTGTAGAATATTTTTTGAAGTCTTTTAAGACCGGGCAAATAAATACGTCCGGTCCTAAAAGTCTAGCCATATTTTTTTAAAAATAAACGACGACTTTTAGCAAGGGGCTTTAGGATACTCTTTTTTTTCTCATTTACAACATCATGTACCTCAAAATTTCAAGCACAAAAATAGCCAGAATGAATGAACGAATTTCTTCGAAAATATATACAAATATATTATTGCATTACACATTGTGCGTATTTTACAAATGAATTTAGGACCTAATTAGGTCATACATATATTCATAAAACACTTTGCGTATGTGCTCCACTTCATAATCAGGAAAGGGAGCAGGTCCGGCAAACCTTTGTAACATCAAAGACAGAGACTGAATTAACTTGCATGCATATTTCATATGTAACATTAAGCCACAAACTGAATTAAGCCATATATAATATGTAAAATCAATTAAATACATTTACCTTTGCAGTTAATTTTGTCGTTCCTCCCGTGATAACATCATACATGTGTTTCAAGACGTACATGCCACATAAGTTGGACGCCGTTGGTTGCCGATGGGTCTAAAACGAACAAGAAATATATATAAGAGCTAGCATTTAGGAAAAATGACCAAGTTCACAAGGCAAAGTGATGCCGTGTCGAAATATGTACTAACCCGTGGTTTGTACCATTTAGGATTAGTGGCCTGAGACCCACACTTTTTGTTTACCTCGATTTGGAAGGTCCTCATGGCACTATGATCAAAATCACAAATTTATCAATAATGTTCACTAAAAATTCACAGTAGAGATTTCATACAAGAGAATCAAAATGACATGCTTACTTGTTGACGCTCTCCGACAATGTAGTCCCTGGCTGACTGTAAGTGGAGCATAAGAAGATAACTTTATGATCCTCCATGCACATGAGGACCAATCGCTTGGCGGCTGAAAATTCAAAGCAAGTATTATATGTAAACGAATTATATTAAGTTAATTGCATACAAGAATTGTGATATGTATATACTGTGGAAGTATGGAAACACGTAAACCTTTCTTATCACTTCACACACCCTCTTTGACATGTATTCTTGTCTCAACTCCATGGCTGTTGTACTTCCATAGACAAGGCACAAGAATCCAAAATCATTGGTTTTGCCCTGTTCAACCAATTGTTGATGCAAGAACCTACAATAATGACATCGATAAGGGAATTAGTATATATATGTATGTATGTCTAAACGATGCATTTAAATTATGTACTCATAGAAGAAGATACTTACTTCATAAACATTTGAACAATTGCAGATGAAAGCTCCTGTCCAGGAACCAGCAGGGACATTACATCTACGCCATCAACGTAAACATCTTGAGGATGAGGGAGGCCTACTACTTCATTGACAGGCCACAATTTATCTTTAAAATATTCGTTGTTTACCAAATCGGATATTTTTTCCTTGGCAGTCAAATGAGCAGTAGGGGATGGAACTTGAGGAGGAGGGGATGCAGCTTGAGGAGGATGGAACTTGAGGAGGAGGGGATGAAGCTTCGGGAAGAGTAGAGACATGTACAAGCTTCACGGGCCACGAGATGAAGGTTCCAATGACATCACTCACAACCTTCACTCATCGGTTGGGAAAGGGAGAGGTGCATCAACGATAACCTTTTCAACCGTCACTCGACTTCATCATCGCCCATTTGTTGGTGGTGTACGGTTGATCCCAAGTTGTGGGATGGTCCTTTTGCAACGAATCTTCTATGACTATCACCATCCTCCACAGACAATTCACAAGGTTGCTCTGATTGTCCAACAATGCAGCTCCCTTTAGTGCTTGGCTGCATAGGTGCAGGTGAATGTGTGACGGGAACACTGCTCTCTGGACGAGAGCTCAAAAGCAGCCTCATCTGATTCATTTCCTCCTTTATCTGGCTCATCTGAGATTGAAACATTGCTTCTTTAGCCGCTGCTTCCTCACTTAATTTGGCCAACATTTGTTCCATCTCCTCCTGGGTAACCATACTTTGTTTGTGGCGCTTGGATTTACCAAAGTATTCCTTCAGGCCTACCCGTCCTCCAACCCCCCTTACATGCCCCGCGTGATCCGGTTTTCCGGCCGCAACGGTCGAATGTCATTCCTCCCGTCCGACACAAAAGATCCCTCTTCTTCTTTCTTTTTAAGATCTTCCCGTAAGATACGAGATAACAAGAAGCTTAGTAATGAAACATGTTTAGTAATTAAAAAATAACAATAACGATACTTACAATTCTTTCAAAGAACTACACGAGTTTGTTCACTCGTGTAGGCGCCGCTTGGCTTTTGCCGAATATGCAACCATAACTCCTCGCGACGTATAGGAGATGATCGATCAACTATATCGAAGGATTGGATTCAACTTCATCTTCCAATCTCTTCCGCTTGGCTGCCATCAATTCTTTTCGGCCATTTCATATCCCGCCGCAGAAGCCCTATGCGGGCAATCATTCTTTCTCCCTATCTCCTGTGCTTGTTCCCTTCTTTTCTGTGAATCAGAATTGAAAACAACTATTAATTATGAATTCCAGCCATCTCACTAACATAAATTAGAGAACTTCCGCTTGATATGAACCTCAAACACTAGTCAAATTCACTTCATCAAGTTTCAACATTTCATTTAAGGAAGATGTAGAATTGTAGAAGAAATTGGGAGAACCATAGTAAAGGGAGTTGCAGAACTGCAACGAAATCTTTACACAGTTACCATACTAACTAACTAATAGCAATGTCTAACCACTACCTACTACAAAAGAACTAGCTAAGACTATAATAATGGTTTGACTCTTATGCCATTATTATTTCCCTAATTACCTACTTAGTATTTTATCTTTGCACGGTTTACATATCAGACTTGCATACAACTAAGACATGCTCCTCTTATGCAGGACAAAGGATGAAAATATATTCTTCTATTACATACAATAACACGTACAATAACATTCACATATCCGCACAAGTTAATAAGCAAACAAAAGAGGGCAAACAAAACTAAATATAAATTCACCAAAGCTTCATGAGTGGTCCGCAGCTGAACAAATTGTTGCCAAGTTTGTTAATCAATAAATGTGTACTTGTCCCAAGGATTATGGTTAGGCCTAACATCAGCAAAAATATATGTGTTGGCTAGAAAGGTCTTAAACTTCCTCCACCGATCAAGCACAATAAGACAATGTCTTGTCTTTCAACTTCTTGGAGTCGGGACGGTGTATGTGAGCTTGATAGTGTCCCAAATAGGATCCTTTACTGTGTCACGATCGACATTTTTCCACTCATCTGTCAAGATGCTAGCCTTGCTACGTGCTAGATAGCCGACATAACTATTATATTTTTGTTTATTAGGACCGAAAGGAGCCAACTTTTCATCAAACTGAATCTCGATCTTTGAACCAGAGGACCGACTTACGGTTACGTCTTTCATTCGTGTGCCACTTCTACCACGCGTGTATGGGCGGTTACGAGGCTCATTGTGAGATGAAGAGGGTTCATTCTGACTCACACCAGTCGCACCAGTAACTGGCGTTGAAGGAATAGCAGAAGAACCGTTTTCTCCGTTCATTTTCGAGAATGGAACAGATGCTGAGAGTGGTGGTGCGAAAGAGGAACGCTCGAGAAAGTGAGAGAGTAACGAGAGGATGGTAGTGATGGGCAAGGAAGAGAAGTAATGCAACGGGGAAGAGGGGTTTCACAACAAGAACAAGGGTTTGAGAGTTCGAGATCAACGTATCGGTCGTAACTCTTACAAAGCAACGTCGCGCGAATATTTGGCGCTTTAGTTTCCCATAGGACAAATTAAAAGGCCGGTCTTAAAGGTCAAAATTTAGGACCGTCCATTATTAAAAGCCGGGTCTTAAAGGTAATAAAATTTTCGAATAATTTTTTTCAATAGTTTGTACCGGCCATACTTTAAGTCCGGTCTTAAAATTATAACATTTAAGACCGTGTTTATATATGTCCGGTCTTAAAAGTTTTAACTTTTATATTTAAATTTTTCCTAATTATTTTGGTCCGCAGAAAATATAAGTTCGGGCTTGTACGAGATTTCTCTATAAAATAATATAAATTTTAATTAAATTTTTAAGACCGGTTGGTTTTTTTAAGCGGTCTCGAATAATATATTTAAGACCTATTAATAAAGGATCCGGTCCAAGAAGTTCTTGATATTTACAAAACCGCCACCGGTCATACATAAGAAGTTCTTTATATTTACAAAACGCCACGGTCATAGCTTTAAGACCGTTGCGACGAATGTCCGGTCTAAATGAGGCGGTCTTAAAGCTCTTTTTGCACTAGTGTATGTTAATTCAATCTTATTTTTTATGCCTTTGTTATTTTCAAGTTTTTCTTGTTTGAATGACCCCTCCTTGAAAGGGCTTAGATGATTATTGAGTGTTAGGTGAAAGTGTCCATTGCAATTTTAACCTTGATGTGTGGGAGTTGTAGATGCGTGGTTTGTATCGCGAAATCATCCTTAAAGTTGATTGCGGCAACCCTTGGATCACTACTACAAAAAGTTGATACTACTTCCCTAAAAGATGTCTTTATTTTAAAAAAAAGAAAGTAAAAAGTATAGGTGGTGGCATTTTCGTAATTATTTGGCTGAATTTTGAGACTTATGCGTCCTAAATATAATTTTAGGACGCCTAAAATTAATTTAGGCGTCTTATAATATATTTAGGACGCCTAAAATATTTTTTTTGGTGCATTTTGAAGAATTTTTTGGCACCAGGAAATTTTTTGGCGACCTGAAAACAAAATCAGGACGCCAAAATTGAATTTTAGGCATCCTAAAATATATTTAGGACACCTAAATTGAAATTTTTGGCGCATCTTGATGAATTTTTAGCGCTAGGAATTTTTTTGGCGACCTAAAAATAAAATCAGGACGCCAAAATTGAATTTTAGGCATCCTAAAATATATGTAGGACGCCTAAAATGAATTTTTTGGCGCCAGGAAATTTTTTGGCGGCCTGAAAAATAAAATCAGGAACCAAAATTGAATTTTAGGCGTCCTAAAATATATGTAGGACGCCTAAAATGAATTTTTTGGCGCTAGGAATTTTTTTGGCGCATTTTGAGGAATTTTTTGGAGCCAGGAAATTTTTTGGCGACCTGAAAATAAAATCAGGACGCCAAAATTGAATTTTAGGTGACCTAAAATATATGTAGAGACGCCTAAAATGAATTTTTTGACGCATTTTAAGAAATTTTTGAAATTTTTTGGCGATTGAAAGTAAAATTAGTACGCCAAAATTAAATGTTAGATGTCCTATAGTATATGTACGACGCCTAAAATGAGTCATTAATCCCGTAGATCACCCCCGGGGTTTTTTAATTTGTATTTATCAGCTAATCAAATCACTTACAAATGCCCGTGAGCTTGTCAGTACTTTGACACCGAAGGTGAACGACATCGAAGAAGAAAGGCCCTCTCTGGTATATCTCTAGCTAAAGAATTTGCCGATCACGAATCTCTATTTCGTAGTGCTTTATTTCATGGATTCTTATGCTTTCATGCATGGAAGAGCAAGAAATTTCTGTTCATGTTTTGAAATCCTCTTTTGGCACGATTGATAGTTTTTCCATTTCCGCATTCTTTAGATCTTCATTTTCTCGCTGTGAATTTCGTGGACTTCTTTTTTCTTGATTGAATATATTTTGGACTTGTCGTAGGTGGGCCGTGCAAAAATGGCTTCGCATCCAAAAATTCACTCATTCGAAGAAGTGGTGAAGCACAATCAAACCAAAGATTGTTGGCTTATTATATCCGGAAAGGTCGGTATCCGGTATTCCAATGTTTCCTTTGCTTGTTTAATTTTATTGGATCGGCGGTGGTGATAAAAACAAGGAATCGGTTGGAACAGAAAAAATTCTTCACAAGTGCGTGTGCATGCTTTCATTAGTTTGCCAGTTCAAGAATTATGCATATAATTATTGATTTGTAACGTAAAAAGGAAAGTATTTCTGGAATTTGATTTTTGATTTGTTCTTCCGTAGCCAACAAAAAAGACAGAAATATGGCGTCCTAAATGACAATTCAGGACGCCTTATTTAAGGAGTTGGCGTCCTACAAAAAATTCAGGACGCCTTGCATAAGGCGTCCTGAATAAAATTTAGGACGCCTTACATAAGGCATCCTGAACAAAATTCAGGACGCCTTATGTAAGGCGTCCTGAATTTTTTGTAGGACGCCAAAAATCAAATTTTTTGACGTCCCCTTTCAAGACGTCCCTCTAAAAAGGGACGTTAAATGAGTCTTATTTAGGACGTTTTTTAGCTTTTTTGTAGTAGTGGATTGGGTGCTAAGTTTACTAATCTTAGGCATTTTGGTTCTTTTGAGATTTCATATAGAGTATGGCTTTGGTCTACCTTGGTTTTATGTTATAAAGGTGGAGTATCTTATTTAATGAAGCTGAGTCTAACATGGTTGATATACAAACTTGAGAATTATATTTTTTTATGGTTGAATTTGGTCGTGTGATGAAGTCTTAGTTGAAATGGAATTCAAAGTGAAGACCAATAATAAGGAGCTATCCAACTAGGTAAAGTTACCTCTTGGTTGATGATTAAGACATCTAAATTAGATTATGAACAAGGTAGGGCCAATAATATGGTCTTGGAAGGAAAATCCGTTGAGCTGGATGACCTAATGATGATTAGGAAAATCAACTTTTAAATGAGTGAATTGTTATAATCAACGCTAGGTAATTTAGGTTAACAAATTTTTCCTTCCAAGTCTAGATCACCAACCCTATATTTTTCATCCTCCAATTTAGAGTTATTAATCCTTACATCGTCACTAGTATTCCCACCTAGTCGGTTATTACTTCCTTATCATTGGCTTTTAGGTTGGTTTCCTTCTCAACTAAGAATTCCCCACAAGATCATATTCCCACATATAAAATCCAGTTTTCATACTTGTATATTAACTTTATTATACTCAAGTTCATTAAATAAAAATCTTCTCCTTTATCACCTGAGACTGGGGTAGGGTAGTTCATATTTAAAGTTCTGAAGAATCAAAATGCATAAGTATGGTAACCTAGCAGCCATTCCATAGGTAGCCTCATTCAACTATAGGGATATGCTTACAATATAAATCATGTGTCAACAAGCATGCAAATGTCGGGGCTAGAATTGCATCCACTAAAATGACATTCCACTGTAAGGAAGTGAGGTATGTGGCTTTTGATTCCACAATGTTCTTCTCTTCATCACTCAATCTTAAGCATGGGTGTGTCTTCGTTTTGATGGGCGTGGGTTTTGGGCAACTAGGTTTTTGGCTTGGAGGGAGGTGAACGTAGATGAGTGAAGGTGGTAGGAGGTCACATTAGGTGAGGACGTGAGTTTGAAGTGTAACTCTTATATGAAATTTGCAAACCCTTATCTAAAGTGGGAATCAAAACTTTGTCTTTGTAATAAATGGAAACTTCTAATTTTGAATTTGTGAAATTCTTATATGAAGTTATTAAAACTTTATCTAAAGTTGGCAAATCCTTATCTAAAGTGGTAATCAAAACCTTGCCTTTGTGGCAAGTGGTGAATTTTTATTTGGAATTTGTAAATTTCTTTTTTGAACTTGTTAAAACCTTATATGAAATTAGTAAAACCCTAATTTGAACTAGGAATCAAAACCTTTCCTTTGGAGCACGTGGTGACTTCCGATTTTGAATTTGTTAAAACCTTATCTGAAGTTATCAAACCCTTATTTAAGGGGGGAATCAAAACCTTGACTTTGCAACAAGTGGTGAATTCTAATTTTTAATTTGTGAAATTCTTATCTGAACATGTTAAAACCTTATCTGAAATAGACAAACCCTTATTCTGAAGTGGGAATAAAAAACTTGCCTTCATAGCAAGTGGTGCATTCTGATTTTGAATTTGTGAATTTCTTATATGAACATGTTAAGACCATATCTGAAATTGCAAACCCTCATCTGAAGTTGAAATCAAAACATTGCCTTTGTAGCAACAATGAATTCTGATTTTGAATTTGTGAAATTATTATATGAACTTATTAAAACCTTTTCCAGAAATTGCAAACCCTTATCTTTGAGTGGGAATCAAAACCTTGCCTTTGTAGCAAGGACATGAATTTGGATTTTGAAGTTGTGAAATTCTTATATGAACTTGTTAAAACCTTATTTAAAATTGGCAAACCCTTAATTATCTAAAGTAAGAATCAAAACCTTGCCTTTATAGCAAGTGGTGAATTCTAATTTTGAATTTGCGAAATTCTTATCTGAACTCTTTAAAACTGATAAAACTCATTTTTTATATGTTAATAATTAATATCATATTTAGGGTTTTTAATATGCATTATAGCTATTTTGGACTAAGTGTACTTGCATGAAATTAGTGTTCATAAGGAGTAAAATTGTCATAATTAGTTATTAATTATTATTATTTTTCTAGGACAACTTATGCTTTATTGGAGCCCAAAACAAAAACAAAGGATTGAAAAAGGAGCAAAGGCTATGGTGGAAGAGTGTTGTCACTGTGGGTTTTTACATGTTTGCTAAGGCAAACAAAACTGCTGGAAATACGACATGTGTATCTGTTTACCACTTGAGCCAACCTTATTAATTATTGTTTATTGATTTCTAGGACAATTTATGCTTTATTGGAGCCCAAAACAAAGAACAAAGGCTTGAAAAAGGAGCAAAAGATTTTTTTTTAAAAAAAATGAGGTGTTGTCACTGTGCCATTCGCCTCCACAAACAACATGTTTGCTAAGGCAAACAAAACTCTGGAAATATGAAGCCATTGTGTCATTCGCTTCAATGTGTGCTAAAGCAAACAACTCTGCTGGAGACTCATTCGCTTCAGCGAATGACGCGTCCGCTGAACTATGCACTTAGTGAAAAAGTGTGTTTTAGCACCAAATCCGAACCACAACTAAGTTAAATTTCAGCCAAAACTCTATTTTCTAATCTTCCTTCACTCCAATCCATTTCTCTGCTCTCTCTTCGGCTACTTCACTCGATCTCAACCTCCATCTCTTCCATTTCTTCCACTCTACACCCATTTCCTTTCATTTCCTTCCACCTCCAGCTGGTATGGCCAAGGAATTCATCCTCTTTGGTGTTGTTCCTTCCACTTCCATCTTATCTGTTCTGATTTTAAACAAGGGATAATTAATATGCAGGTTCTTATAGTTTCAATCAATTTTTAATTAAGTCCCTATATTTTTTTTGCCTTTTTACCAAGTCCTTGTACTTTACTTGTTTTTAATAAGGTCTTTGTAGTTATTTTTCTTTTTATCAGGTTCTTATTATTTCATCAGATTTTTAATTGGGTCCTTGTAGTTATTTATTTTTATAATTATAAAATCTGAATATAATAATAATAATATTTTTTTTTCTAAAAAATGAATTGGATTATAATTAGTTAACTAAGGATTACTAATTAATTATATTAATTATTTTGTAAATCATGTAGTTATTAATTTAAATTTAATTCTTAAATTATATTTTAATATGATTCATTTATTTAACTTGCAATTAAATTAATAAATTAAAATCTAAAAAACCTACAAGGACCCAATTAAAAATCTGGTGAAACAATAAAGATTTGATAAAAAAGGAAAAAACTATAAGGACCTAATTAAAAATAGGTGAAAGTATAAGGACCTGATAAAAAATCTATAAGGACCTAATAAAAATATTGGTTAAAACTATAAAGACCTGCATATTAATTATCCATTTCAACAATGTTAAGAGGCATTTATATCATTTCCATTTAATATTGAAAAAGACAAATAAAGCCTCACACCTCTCTAGTATTATACAAATTTGTGACACTTTTTGTCCTTTAGCATTTCAAAAACAAAAAAAAACAAAAAAAAATGTGGAATTTTCAACAAAAAGAAAATAGGAAAAATTACATTTAAATACCATTTGAATTTACAAAACCCCATAATGTCGTTAAATTTGTTAAAGGACTTAAAGGTACCAAGGACCATATTGAGATTTTCAAATTCAGACGAATTTACCCTTTTGCCCTTAGTTTTTAAATAAATTAAAAAAATAAAAATGACCCTCGCCGGAGGGCCACCGCGGCCATGATCGGCCATTGGAGGACCGACCATTGGATGGCTCGCAATCGTTGGCGCTAGGCTCACCCCGCCGCCCGAGATCCTAAGAATTTTTTTTTTTTTTTTTTGTGGGGTTGAATCTTTTTTTAGAAAAAAACATCAATGAAAGTGAGGGAGGTGGGGTTCAAACCCACCCCACTTCTTTGTCAAGTGGCCTTTAATATATACCATATAGGCATATATATATACATTAACAAATATATATATTCTTCTAAATATTTTTTCCATCAACAAACACTCTTGTAAATCTCATCATTGAACTTGTAAACATCATTAACGAATTGATAATTCTCATTACAAGATATGTTATAATTGACCCTTATTTGTTGTTTCATGAGAAACATTTGTGAAAAACCTGACGAAAACACTGGTAATTATTATTACTAAATATGTAAATACCATTAACGAATTGGTAATTCTCATTACAAGATTTATTATAATTGACCCTTATTTGTTGTTTCATGAGAGACACTTGTGAAAAACTTGACAAAAGCACTAGTAATTACCATTACTAAATTTGTAAATACCATTAACGAATTGGTAATTTTCATTACAAGATTTGTTATAATTGACCCTTGTTTGTTGTTTCATGAGAAACACCAGTGAAAAAAATGACGAAAGCACTGGTAATTACCATTACGAAACTTGTAGATACCATTAACGAATTTGTAATTCTCATTACAAGATTTGTTATAAATCATTGACTTTTTGTTAATACGACACCCTCCATTGATAATAACATTCCTGATTTACAAACACACATTGTTCAGTCTTGTGAATCCTATATATGTGTGTATAAATATATATTTAGATATTTAGATATTATATATTATATAATACACACACATATAGTCTTGTGAATCTCATTATATTAATATATTATAAATATATATTTATATATTATACAGAAATATCTATGAAATTAATTAGTTTGTCTTATAAATTACATATAATATATAACTATACATACATACATATATACTAGAGCTGTCAAAAAAATTTTTGGACCATGCGGGCCCCCATTAAGCCCCATTTTTAACCCCTTTATTTCTAGCCCCCATATAATGAGATTATTTTTTGGCCCTAACCTATTTAGCCCCCATATGATGGGGTTATGATAGGTTGGCCCGCGGGCCACCCTATTATTTTATACTTGTACATGTGTAGAGCAATATTGTCGCATGACGTGGCCAATATGGTAATCAAATGTCCTCAATTAATAGCAGCAAGCTAAGGGTTGAGCTTATGAATAACAATTTTTAATTACTTTTTCAAGGGTGAGATGACCAGAGAGACCCATTAAAAAGCTGGTGGAATATCCAGAAAACTTTATATATAGCACATTAGGAAAAAAATTACACGGAGATACCCCAAAAAAAAATCACTAAAAAATTTCCTTAAAATCTCCTGTCAAGTCCCGTGGCACATTGGGAAAATAAATAACCTTTCCTACTGAAAAATTAAAAACCCGAGGACCTGGTACAATAAATATATTTTTAAAAAAATGTGCCTTTTTTAAATTATTGCTAGTATTATTATCATAGTCCCTCTTCATATATTGTTAACTTCCCAAGATATATGGCTACTTGCGATTATATAATCATAACTTCTTTATTCATTTTTAAAATCTAAACCAAAAAATTTCTTAACCCTATAAAGTATAAAGTGATATATTCAATATATTACTTCTGAACCCCTATAAATTAAAATATTTGATCTATTATAAAAAAATTGCTAATAAATTTTATGTATATGCTATAATTCTAAAAATATGATATACTTAAAAGTAAGTGAAAAATTTTACATGTATTAACAATATAATATATATATATATATATATATATATATATGTATATATATAGTGTGAAAATGGAAGAAGCAAATTTTCTCTCTTTTTTTTTTTAATACACACACACATATATATATATATATATAGTGTGAAAATGGAAGAAGCAAAACCATGTACTATTATGGTTTGATAAACTCTTTTTTTTTTAAGTCGGGACAAATTCTCTAATATGCCCAAAAAACTATTGCTACTATATTTAATATATTAGACTATTATAAGGATTGAAAACTACTCCTCTAACCTTGTATATCTTGACTCAACATGATATTTTCTAAAATGATTTTTTTGGCTGCATGG
This sequence comes from Acacia melanoxylon, assembly GCA_019022615.1. Taxonomy (NCBI): domain Eukaryota; kingdom Viridiplantae; phylum Streptophyta; class Magnoliopsida; order Fabales; family Fabaceae; genus Acacia; species Acacia melanoxylon. The sequence continues at coordinate 10,966,699 of JAFJYJ010000010.1, forward strand.
CATTACCCCTAACCCTTAGGGTTATACAATTTTTTGGCCGTCAATGGAATGTTTAACATGCGGGCTTTTTGGCTAACTACATGGCTAGGGCCCTAACGGGTCAAAGTGGCCGTTTTGACAACATACATACATATGTGTGTGTGTTTGTATAATGAGATTCACAAGACTGAACAATGTGTGTTTGTAAATCAGGAATGTTATTGTCAATGAAGGGTACATACATATGTGTGTGTGTATAATGAGATTCACAAGACTGAACAATGTGTGTTTGTAAATCAGGAATGTTATTGTCAATGAAGGGTGTAGTATTAATAAAAAGTAAATGATTTATAACAAATCTTGTAATGATAATTACCAATTTGTTAATAGTATTTATAAATTTAGTAATCGTAATTACCATGCTTTTGTTAGATTTTTCACAAGTGTCTTTTATGAAACAATAAATAAGAGTCAATTATAACAAATCTTGTAATGAGAATTACCAATTCGTTAATGGTATTTACAAATTTAGTAATGGTAATTACCAGTGCTTTCATCAGGTTTTTCGCAAGTGTCTCTCATGAAACAACAAATAAGGGTCACTTATAACAAATCTTGTAGTGAGAATTACCAATACGTTAATGGTGTTTACAAGTTCAGTAATGAGATCTACAATAGTGTTTTTGATGGAAAAAATGTTAAGAAGAATATATATATATATATATATTAAGGATAGGATATTGTTACTACAATTTTGGTCACTACCAATGTCACTACTATTTTTTCACCGTGAGATCAAAATCTCATCTACCTTTATTATTTCTCTCTCCTATTGAGATTATGATCTAACGGTGAAAAATGGTAGTGACATTGGTAGTGACCAAAATTAGTAGTGACAATATCATATCTCATTTGTTAATGCATATATATATATATATTAAAAGAACCAAGTGGACCTCCATGAAGGTGGGATGGGTTCGAATCCCACATTTCTCACTTTCATTGATTTTTTTTTTTTTTTCAAAAAAAGATTCAACCCCACCCCTCAAAAAAGAAAAACCATCGTCGATCTCAAAGCCGCCGGTGGTTTGAGCCTAAGCACCGGGCGGTTGCAAGCCATCCGCAAATGATCAGTCCTCGACGGCGGCGGCTGATTGGCCCTGGCGGCGAGGTCATTTTTCTTTTTCTTTTTTAATTTATTTAAAAACTAAGGGTAAAAAGGTAAATTCACCCAAATTTAAAAATCTCAATATAGTTCTTGGTACCTTTAAGTCTTTAAACAAATTTAACATATATTTGGAGTTTTTACAAATTCAAATGTAATTTTCCTAAGAAAATATCTTGCACCAAATTTTTTTAAAAAGAGAAACTATTTCTCCGTATATCTCACGCCAGATCGTTTATCGTTATAAGATGCTGATGGAAAATTTTAGAAGCATGAGGAGTACATAACGAGCAGTTGAAAATGCTTCCTCTCCCTTGCAGGTTCTTCCTGACGTCGAACCCTCCACTATTCCATTTTCTTCCTGCTACGTCCTTCGCGATTCCAAACTCAAAACCTTTTACCCTAATCATGTCCTTCTCTTCTCTTGCTTCTTCTTCAGCTTCCCCATCCCCTTCCAAGGCTGACCCTAGAGAAGAACAAGACTTGGACGAACACAAACTCTCGCAAGTCCTCAAGTACCACAATCAGACCAAGCACTCCTTCAACAAGTATGCCAGAGGCCCTTACGGCCTCGATTGGGCCAATCAACCAAATCCATTTCGCAGGTATGTGTCTTCTCCTCTCCTTCCTCTTTTACACTACCCATCGTTGCCGATTGAACCTCCTTTGTATTCTTCTGTGTTCGTTTCTCTTCCTCCTGCAAAACCCCTTTCCAAATCCACCATTTCTCAGTTCTTCTACGACTCTCTCGCTCTTTCTGCTTGGAAAACCGCTGGATTCAGTACATGGTCTCTCCGGGTTAACCCAAGTAGTGGTAATTTGCACCCAACGGAGGCCTACATTATTGCCCCTCCCATAGAATCTCTCTCTGACTCACCTTTTGTTGCTCATTATGCCCCAAAGGAACATGGTTTGGAGGTTAGAGCCGAAATTCCATCAGGGTTCTTTGAAAAATTCTTTCCCCAGAATTCGTTTCTTGTTGGGTTGTCGTCGATTTTCTGGCGTGAGGCATGGAAGTACGGTGAGCGAGCGTTTAGGTATTGTAATCATGACGTAGGTCATGCTATTGCTGCGGTTGTAATGGCTGCTGCAGGGCTTGGTTGGGATGTGAAGCTTCTTGATGGATTGGGATATGAGGATTTGAAGAATCTTATGGGGCTTCAAATTTTCCCTGAATTTGAGATTCCATCAAGACCTGTAAAAGGAAAGATTCCAGAGATTGAGTTTGAGCATCCGGATTGTGTTTTACTAGTTTATCCCAATGGAATTGGTGAATTTGACGTGGATTATAAAAAATTGAGTTCTGTTATATCTGAATTTTCAAAATTGGAGTGGAAGGGAAAACCCAATTCTCTTAGCAAAGAGCATATATGTTGGGATATTATATATAGGACTGCTGAGAATGCGAAGAAGCCTTTGACATTGGGACAAAGATTTTTTATCGATCCATTTCAAAAAAGTTGCCTTTACAGTGAACCTTTATACAAGGGTTTTACATTGAGGAAAGTTATTAGGACACGTAGAAGCGCAGTTGATATGGATGGAGTTACTCAAATGGGGAGAGATACATTTTATCAGATTCTATCACAGTGTCTTCCTTCAGGTTGCCAAAATGGAGAGAAGCAACAGAGGCAGCTTACATTGCCATTCCGGGCTTTTCCATGGGATGCTGAGGTGCATGCCGCTTTATTTGTCCATAGAGTGATGGGTTTACCACAGGGCTTGTATTTTCTAGTGAGGAATGAAAATCATTTTGAGGAGCTCAAGAAGTCTATGAACTCTGACTTTGTATGGACCAAACCAGAAGGCTGCCCTGATGATCTACCTTTATATGAACTCAATAATTGTCAACAGCTTGCCAAGCAGCTTTCATGTCATCAGGTGAATAATGATCTATGGTTGTGTTGCTACATAGGGACGAAAAAAATGGTCTCTCTTTCTTTTGGGATTTTTGGTTCCTTTAGTGGAGAGGTGTTCAAAAATTGGATTCTTACTTTGAGTGATTTTAAATGATGATTATATTCTTCATGGTAAGGTGTAATGGCATAGCGAAATGCTTCACTGCAATTAGTAATCCGCTAGCAAATTCAGACATAACATCTGTCCGGTACCTTTTGTAACTATTGAGTGAGTAAAATGTTGTTGATTATTCTGGATGTTGATATTTTAAGTTCTGAAGTCTCTTGTTTTGTTATTATACTTGAAGTTACTAAATCTCTGGGAAAAGAATTATTTTGGGGTGTATGTTCACACTCTGTCTGTTTTTAATATCTTGAATGTGTTTTTGCTGGTTTTTAAATGAAAGGTTTACTTCTAAGCATAAGCTGAACACTTTGCTTCTTTCTATCCTGTTAAATGTGCCTCCTTACATGCAGGATATTGCTAGTGATGGTTGCTTCAGCCTTGGTATGCTAGCTCGTTTTGAGCCTACTTTGCGTGAGAAGAATGTGTGGATGTATCCTCGTTTATTTTGGGAGACTGGAGCCCTTGGACAGTTGTTGTATCTTGAAGCACATGCTGTTGGAATCTCAGCAACCGGAATTGGTTGCTTCTTTGATGACCCTGGTATGACTCATTTCCATAACTATTTCTTTGAAGCTCTTGGTATGGCACTGTTTCAGATGGTAATTTTGCCGATGTTGCTTGGAGTTCATCCAAATATGAATCCTTTAGAAATATCAAAACTGAAATCTATAAAGTTTAATTATGTCAAATTACCATTCAGCTAATTGCATCAATTCATTGGGTGTAATATAATTTGCATCAATACTTTCATGCTTCATGTTGCTTAGAAGTTTTATGGTTTATTCGTTAAAATTTCATGTTCCTAATCCTTTTCTAATTTTAATTTAAGGTCCATATAGATATTTAGAAACTTTATCTTGATCTCTAATGAAAATTATGATGGTGGCACAACCCCTGGACTGTCCATTTATAATATTTTCTATTCCCTCCTATAAACCCATAAAAAAAGACCACTTTTAGTTATTCATTCTTGGTTATTGCATAGTTGATGCAGGAAGTTCATTCTTGTCCAATATTCCACTTCAACTATTGATTTATTCTAATCTTCGTCCAATTGAATCATAGGACTGCAGTTAACCAATCACAATATACCTCGGTGGCTGCCAATATCATATTGCCTTTTCATATCCCTTAAAGCTGCGCCATGTTTTCTCCCTTTGATTTAAGAAAGACTCTGCTATTAATCACATTCATAAATCAAGGCTATAATCTTTTGGAACCCAGCACATTAATCTTTTTGAAACTTCATGTAGTAAAAAAGCAAAATGCTCTTGATAAGATACCATTTGGGTCTTCTGATAGAAATAGTGGGGAGATGGCTGACTTGGTCATTTATGGGATGGTTATTGATTAACTCATCAAAGTAGTGCATGACTCCACTTAGGATGTAGTTGCTTCAGTAATGTGTTTATGATCTGCACGTTATGCTAACTTGCCTACTGGTCACTAAATAGGTGTAGGAAGGTTGTAAAGGAAGCTCATGACTGTTATGGGTATTGTATTGGAGATGGATTATTAGAATGATGAAGTTTTTAAGATTCTGGAACTAGTTTCTCTAAAGTAGCGGTCTATTTTCCTACCTTAAGTTCATCAGCGCATATCAGTTTTGGTATGAGCTGCATGTTATTCAGAATAGTATTCAAAATGAATGAATGGATTCTAAGACCCTTGAGTTTTTCCCGTTCTGAATGCTGCTTTTTATTTTTCATGTATAAAAGAATTGAGCAACAGAAAGCTGTAGATAAAGAATATATCACAAAAGATTTTTTTTAAGAGTGGAAGAAAGAGACAATACTATTATAAAGAATGTACGAGTTTGAGGCTTTTTGTTATTTAATTTGATACCCCTAGTTTGCTCAACCATGGGCCTATATAGTGAAAACATCCTGGAATACAGTGTAAAGGTTATTGCTCTTCAATAGAGATATTGATGAGGCTACTGATGCGAATATTAGGAAACTCTTGGATCATGAACATCCTATGACCTATGAACTTTGATTTTTTTTTTAAAATTTTTGACAAAAATGTGTTTATGTCATATTCTGGAAAGAGAGAATGCTTGGTATAAACTTACATGCATGTTATATCTGAACATAATCTTGTCTAAAATACTCCTCTGGTCCTAAATGTAGGACTTAGTTTGAGAGTAGATTTTAGTCCTAAATTTAATACATTTCTTCATTTTATCTATCATATTTATCACTGTTTTCCAAACTAATTTGCCTAACTTATAAACTTATATATCATCTAATGTTACACGCAAGTGTTTTAGAGAGATCATGTCATATATTATAATTAAGCAATTTATTTAGCTTCCTTAATCTACTCAAATTAGATAAATATATCTTATATTAAGGATCAGAGGAGTAGATCTTTTTACTAAAATGTGCATTTGTCATCCTGTCATGTTTGTTCAGAATAAACTTTGTGTACAGAATCTTATTGGTGTTTTAAAGAATTTTTCTTTTTGTTGTTTTATTGTATAATCCTGAAAATTCTGAATTTTTGCTTGGTTGCAGTGCATCAATTGCTTGGCTTGAAAGGGTTAAACTTTCAGAGTCTGTATCATTTTACTGTTGGAGGTCCTGTGTTAGACAAGCGTATCATGAGCCTACCGGCATATCCCGGTCCCGACGTAGATGCTTAGGGCCTGTTTGCTACACCAAATAGAATATACTATAGTATCACATACAGGGCAGAACCTAGTGTGAAGAATAAAGAGTTGGGCATTGTATATGTTGATCCTTTACAAAATGTGAGTATTGACATTTATGAACTTAGCTGAAACCCTCTAACATTCATTCAATCCTTATTCATATACTTGAGTAGTTATATATGTATATAATTTATATTGCTTTAAACTTTAGCTTGTCTCAATTTTTCGAAATCTCCAACACGTGCTCTACTTGTGCTATATATTTAAGTTTGATTAAATAGCACTGTTTGGAGGAACTGAAAATGGAATGTGGCTCATGACTTGGGTAACATTATATTGTATATAAAAGTTCCTTCAAAAAGCTTCATAACCAGATCTTCTGGTCTAAAATAACGTTTTCTATGTCCATAACCAGATCTTATGGTTTAATTGACTCTTTTTAAAAGAAGATTTTTCACTGAATGAAAGGATTCAAGTGTTTTTATAAACCTCCTGTAATAGAGGCTGCAAAAACTAACACGTGCATTCAATTTTGGAGCGGATTGGTTTGCTGATTTTTGAATAGATGATGGGAAAGCTCGGCTCTTCTCCATCTTCACACACATTTGGAGACTCGATTTAGGCCATCAATTGGAGGAGGGGACAATACCAAAGGAAAGGGAAGGCTAATACCCAAAATACCCTTCTCTTCCCTAACATGTTTTCTTCTTTTTTTGATTTTTTCCCTTTCAATCTGAATGTGTCTTTCTTTGAAGCTTCGAAGCATGTTTCATATCTTGATGGTGGTTGTTGTTGATGGGTTGAAGATACAGTATTATTTCAGTTTAGGATGGCATTTTGGGAGTTTCGTGTTTTAATGTAAATAAGTTGTGGATTTTTTGTTATTGATTCTGGGTGTGTCTGAAACTCCCACTTTGAACCCATTTGCCGTCCAGAAATCGTGGGGCATTTGTGACATTTCCATGTTGTTTATTGTCCCTCAGGCTTCTACAACATCAAAATGTCGTGTTTTAATTTCTTTTCGGGAAGATGACATTAAGGTTCCAAATAATGAAAAATAATATTAGCAAAGGCTTATAACTTTGTCAATGACAAGTGAAAGAGTAATAACTAACAAGCTTGAGTTATAGAGAAACTTGGATTAAATCCTAGGTACCACACTTAAGCAAATCAAGCTAAGAACAATGTTGTTTATCTTCTACATACATTTCTAGACAACCATTCAGCACTACATGTATCAAGACGGTATCAAAAGAAACTTGGTGATTGCACATCTAATTATATCCTGCTCATGTGTCGCAGTTCCACCTTCCACGTTTGCAAGAGAAGCTCTCTTATCTCCCTGACAACATCTTTTAGCAAATGATATAGTGCACATTCTTGCATAAGCATGTTGAAAGCATCTAAAGAGTTGGAATAAACCATGATTTCTGAAAGCCCAACTATTCTCCTAGCTGCACAGTTCCTTTTGTAGAGGAGAATGTCATTTTGCCCAAAATGACAAGTTGTTTGTGCATGAGACGAAACAACATCATCTTCAACCTCTAGTGGGGTTGATCCAACCCGACTGGAACTACAGGGTGGGTCTGCTGGACTCCGTTTGATTTCAGTTATATCTTTACTGTTTGACTTTCGTTCAATATGATCTTAGTGTATATCAAAAAAAAAAAATGATCTTAGTGCCGTTTTTCTTTTCTTTTCTTTTTTTTTTTTTTTGGAGAATATCATTTAGGTCACAGCCAAAGGAAATAATATATTAACAAGCCTAAAAAATTGTCAACGATAGTTCTTTCACTTGATAATAGTAGCTTTTCACTTGTCAAAAGGGATTTTCTTGATATTATTTACCTTAGATTTTACTCAATGGTTGACCAATTTTATGGCCTAAAATGCAAGTCTTTGGAAAATCCAAATACAAAGATGTGAAACCATATCCCACGTAACCATGATAGTTAAAATCTCGATTTATCACTGCGATTTTACATTTTTACGATTTTTTTCATTAAAACGATTTTACTAATTTTCCAAACGCTTTTATGTTTTTATGATTTTTTTACATTACGATTTTACGTTTTACGATTTTTTATCCCTCTTCCGATTTTACGCAAAATCTCGATTTTAACTTGATGGTTAATTTTGCCTATTACATGACTTTCATGCAAATGTTCGTGATGTTGAAAACAACAATTTTGTTTAATCGTTGTAGAAACCTGTAACTCCTTATGGTCCTCATGAATTATTAACCTTAACTCATTACATTAATTAGTTAATAATTATTAATCCGTAACTCTTTACAGCGCTCATGAGAATTCATAACAATTTATAATATTCATGAACTTTGGGATTACTTGTTAAAACAACTATTGGAGATTATGATAACTTGATAACACGACTATTAGAGATTAGGATTACCTTAGATCACTTGAAGACCTCAATGTTGTTGATGTCCTCTAACGTTGATCCACACGGGTACCCGATTACAACGAGAACTCCTTCTCTTAAAACCTCTCACTCTTTGAATGCTTGCTAGGCGAAGACAAGGTTGATGTTTGGTTTCTTTGGGTTTTACTCTTTTCAAGAATGTGATGGTTTCTTGGAATTAGGTTATGGATAGGATGAACAAGGTTGGAACCTTACCCTTTTATGGATGGTGTCTTTTCCTCTCTAAACCTTTGGTAAAGACCTAAATTTAGAGAGCATAAGGATTCTTGTTTTTCTCCTAGAAAAATGTGCAAGAGGAAGGCACACCAAAAATCAGCACTTTATAAGAGTCAAACCCTAATTTAAGTGCTTGCAAGAAAGGCTCAATCCAAGCTTGAATTGGAAAATCGAATTCACAATGAATTAAATTCATATCTTGATTGAATTTAAGATGATGAATCACATTCATATTTTGATTGATTGAATCAATCATTTAAGATGATGGATCACATTTATTTCCTTTTTCCTTCAAAAAAACGTCTATAAAAAGGGCACATAAAAAATCAACATTTTATAAGAGTCTAACCCTAATTTAAATGCTCACAAAAAAGACCCAATCCAAACTTGAATTGGAAAATCCAAATTATAATGAATTAGATTCATATCTTGAATATTGAATAATAATTTAAGATGATAAATCACATTCATCTCTTGAACTAAAATTCAAAATCATTTAAATCAATCATCATTTATTATTTCTCATATCTTCATCCATTCATTATTGGATCTTAATATATATATTAGATAATTCAGAATTATCTTTTATAACCTAACCTTTTGAATTAAAATTTAAATTTAAATTTTAAACTTAAATTCAAAATTTGAATTCCAAATTCAACTTGGCCTAAGACCATGTTGGGTCTTTCAACATATTTGGGCCCTTTTGTGGAGAAAGCGATTTCCCACGGGGACACCATATATGACACCATTTTTCCTTATTGGGCTTAGAGTCTCACTCCAACCCAATTACACATTTACTCTTGATAAAGCCTAATAACAATTATTGTTCTAAGTTTGCTAATTTTAAACAATCGGGAATAACCTTTGTGTGTGACCCATTAGACCCAATTAGTCACTGACATAAATAAACTTGAACCAATTAAAACTCCTTTAAGGGGCCCAATTTATTTAATGACCTTATAAGACACTAGCAATGCTCTACGGCCCCAGAACTAATTGAGTTGATCAAGTGATCTACCTTTCATATTTGGATACCGTGTAGGCATCATCCCTCACATCATCATTCACATTTAGTCGAGAGCAAAGATAAAGTATCATCTCTCTTAATTGACTAAATGTAGCTAATTCACAGAACTAAGAATCTTCTTATATTAAGAATCTTCTTATATTAACTCTACAATAGATCATGACTCTTCATGATCACTTTCTTTATCTTACGTGAGACTCGAGTTAATTGGAAGCTTTCCAAGCTCTTCCGGTCTTGTGAACAACTAATCCCTTATAGGGGACTGTGAGTCCTCTTGGCATATCCATCTATACTCATGTATTTGAGTTACACCCAAGAGTACACTATTTTCACCATTTTCAGGTGGATAGAGTTGTACAGTCAAAGTATAACCCTAGGACATAGTGTTCGATGACATCGTTAAGTCCAGGACAATCCGTACTACCAAACGATGAGAGACTTTACATATCCAATGATACTCTCTACAATGAATCTTTGTGGAGTCTCTCAGCGGGTCTGTTCGGTACTATATGTTCTCCAACAGATCTACCCACAACATCAGCTAAGGCATCTCCATGCCTGTATTCCATGAGGTCCCTACCTTGTATCTCTATACAAGTAGACGATGTCGTACTAGTCTTATTGAGATCATCAATGCCCTTTCTTGATGATTCAAGACTAGGAACAAGTTTTAGGTAATAGATATATAGTGTTCTTGAGTCCTCATGATCATGATCTCTATCATTGATCCTCGAGATAAACACATATTCTATTCCTAGGGCTTTTATCTTTAAACACATATTTACTTTAAAATAAAGGTGAGACATAAATATGATAAAGATAAAATATGCTCATTTATTAATAATGAAATACTACAAGCACTACTACAAAAAGTATATTTAACGACTCCCATATAACGATCGATTAAATGAAAACAAACATAGAAAACGAGGCGGTGGCATTTTTGAAATTTTAGCAAGAATATTCAACAACTGTTTCACACAAAATGGACCTTAAAACGTAGGCGGTGGCACTGTTGTAATTTTCTGCTTACTTTTTAACGACTGTTTTTTAAAAACAAACGTTAAATGTTTTGATACAACCATTGTTTTAATAAAAACAATCGTTGTATCTTAGATACCATTTATTTTATTTTGAGACACCATTTAATTGTATTTTGTGAAAAAATAGTGCTACTTACCATTAGAATAAAATCTTCAAGATTATATGACCATTGCGATTTTATCTCATATTTATAGCTATTTTCTAGTATGTAGCCTAGAATTTCGATAGTTAAAAGAAGAAATCTAACTGTTTTTTTCATTTAGTTAGTTCCTAATAATTAAATTTAATAAATTAAACAATATATATAAAAAAATGATTTTATCCCATATTTATAACTATTTCCTAGTATGTAGCCTAAAATTTCGATAGTTATGAGAAGAAATCTAATCGTATTTTCATTTAGTTAGTTCCTATTTAAATTTAATAAATTAAACATTGTATCTCTTTTATATATATCTATAAAAAAGATATCAATATCATTTAGTTCAAACCTCCCTCATGCCATTTTATTTTATTTATTTTGAGTTATAACTTCAAAAATAGTCGTTGAAACTTGAATTTTTTAGATATTTCAATTTATTTTATTTTTTATTTTGAGTTTCAAATACTGTTTTTTCAAAACCAGTCGTTGAAACTCGAATTTTTAGATATTTCAATTTATTTTATTTTTTATTTTGAGTTATAAGTATAACGACTAGTTTTTCAAAACCATTCGTAGAAACTCGAATTTTTTTAGATATTTCAATTTTAATCTCGCGCCTTAGACATTTTATTGTTCCCTATCTTCCATAAAAATATGAAGTTTTCTCTTCAAAACCCAACCGTGCAAAACATCTTCCTCAAATCCATTCTAAACGCAATCTTTCATAAAGAGTCTCGAACGTTTTACTTTTGCACATCCCGTTCACTACGCTAAATTTCTTCTTCGTTTCTGGGGAAGTCGCCTTCTCCTAGTTTTGTTGTGAGGTGCAAAAGTAGCCTACAAGATTTAAATTTGTACCGCTTATATCAGGATTTGGAAAACCCTTCTCGGCTTCATTTCTCCATATCTCCAAATTTGCGCTGAAGTTGTCGATCCATGGCTAATTCTTTTTTATTTTAATTGTTTCTCCTTCTCCGGTGATTATACTTCGCATTTATTCTTGATTGTTCAATATTATGGTTTTTCCAATTTTGGCTAGCTCTTTGATTTGGATATGAATTTTTTATTTTTTCAACTGGTTCTTTTCAATATTATGGTTCTTTTGGCTTTAATCAAGATTTTGATTTTGATTTTTCTTCGGTTTTGCTCTTAATGCTATCTTTTTTCTTTCTGATTGGTTTTGTTTTCTTCCAGAATTGCAGTCGTCGGCCGACTTTTTTTCAAAGACACGAGTCTAGCTCCAAGACTTGGTAGATCAATTGCTAAAGTTGGGGTATCTGTGCTCTAGTTGATGAAAGGAACCATTTCAGTCTAATAGAAATATGTAATCAGGAGCTTTGCGGATTTGAAGTTGTCGATCCATGGCTAATTCTTTTTTATTTTAATTGTTTCTCCTTCTCCGGTGGCATTTTTATTCTTGATTGTTCAATATTATTTTTTCCTTCTTCCTATTATGTTGTGTGGTGGTGGAGCATGACAAAGCTTCATGTTGTTTTTATGGAATTGTTGGTGTTGTCTTCTTCTTCTTCTTCTTGTTATTATCTTTGGCTTTTCAATTTTCTCGCTGCAATGTTTTTTGGCTTTTCAATTTTCCCGCTGCAATGCTTTTTTGCCGCCGTTATTTGGAAAAAAGAAAAAAGACATTCAACGACTGTTATTTAAATAATAGTCGTTGTAAGTCATGAACTTTTAACGACACTTATATATACGACCCCCTGAAAACAGTCGTTTAAGGGTCTTAAAAATGGACGTTAAAAGCGTCTTTTGTAGTAGTGAACGTAGAAAAAGGTGTTGATCTGTCCCTACAGATTGTCTCTAGGAACCTAAATACTAACATAACTACCTTGCACGTAACGCCCTACACTCATCTATAGGAATGTTTTTACACAGTGTTGGGTTCCAAAATACCATAACCTATTTGCATAAATGCTCTATAAACATTATACATCATAAAAAACATGAAAGACATGGAGTAGAAAACAAAAATGAAAGTCAAAGAATGTTACAATGAAGCATGAATAGAACATAGGAACTAAAAACAAAAGCCACTAGAATCATCACTCTAATACCAATGTAGGGTTTTATGCTGAGCATGTCTTTGACTCCGGCTAAGTGCTCAGAATATCACAGCCTAGACTGTATCACATGTCGAGCCTGTGTTTGGAATTCGGTGGGGTGTGAAAAAAGTTAAGTCTAAAGGAAAAAAGCTTGGTTTGAGTTAAGTAAAAGCACAGAGGTGTTTGGGTTGGCTTTTTTCCAACTGGACTTTTAGTCAAAAAAAACTCATTAGAACTGCTTTTTATGGTGGGGTGGAAAATTGCCATAGGACCCACATCATACTCCTCCACTATCATGTCACCACATTATGTCCCTACCTTTTGTCTATTTCCCCACCCTTTGTTTTATTTTGTCTTGGTGGAAAAAGACGAGATATTTATTTCTTTTACCAAAACATATATGGTTAAACTTTAGGTTGCTAAAAAATATTTGTTGGCCACAAAATGTTGGAGAAAAAGGTAATTTTAATTTTAGTAATATAATATTATTTAGTTAAAAAAATTAAGATTATTATTATTTGTAATTTATATAAAATTTTATCTATAAAAAAATCTAATCAAATGTTACTTAGTATTTACAATTTTTTCTCAATAAATATATCAATAATAAAATTATATACATTTAATAAAAACTCACGTCTTTTTTAGTCATTTTTTATACAAACTTGCTTTTCAAATAATAATCCAAACAAATTTCATGTTGGCAAAAAGTCACGTCACCATCAATCCAAATATAAATCATATTTACTGATATGATTTTTATTCTATTTTAAGTTTGCAAAAGTCATATTGAAAAAAAGTCACTAATGCTACCGTTAATCCAAACGGGCTCGACAATTGGACCAGAGGAGAATTACAGAGGAGAGGAACACACTAATTTACGACATCCCATCAATAAATCTAGGTTGTGCGCTTCCTAAAATTTAAATTTAAATTTTCCTCTTTATAGGATGAGGCCTTTTACCACCTCAACGAACAAATTTATTGTTGGACCTTATTCCACCAATGTAGATTTTGTATAACTTTTTTTCCTATGTGAATTATGTATAAGTAAACTAAATACAAAAAGACTTTAGTTGAAATATTTTAAAATGGGTTAAGTTGTAAACACAAACATGAGATTTTTTTCAAAAGTGCGCCTAACTCTGATTAAAATGGTGAGTTGTTATGATTAAAATGATATGAGTTGTTCTGAACTTTTAAAATAAGTGCAAAAATACATATTGACTATTAGTTGACCGTTAGTTTGAATTTTTTAAGGGTTAAGATGCAAAAATACATATGAGATTTTCACAAAAGTACACCCAACATAATTATTTTCTTAGAGGCAAAAGTAACTATGAATTTCCAAAATACATGTATAATACATGGTGACAGTTTGTTTAAATTTTTTGACTGAAAATGGTGACATAGAGGATGACTAGATGATTAAGAAACAACTAGACTCCCAAGTCGTCTCATATACACAAAATCAAGCTCAAAGGAGTTTAGATGAAAGAGCTATGAATTTAAGAAGTTGATACTTGAATTCACGCCACACATCAGACATAGGTTCGAGGTTTTAGGTGTATCTCACAAAATATACATCCAATTGAGCTGAAACCGGTGGCATATGAAACTAGACTCAAATACCTTTTTAAAAACATCAAGATCGATGAAAACAAAGATCAATTGGGAGAGATATGAATTTTGGAATTTCACAGTCTGACCAAGGTGTTAAAGGACAATGCTCTCTTCTTCGTTCGAGTCACCATTTATCGATCATATATGTCAGAATACAATGAGTTTGGAGCTGATTTTGTTTACATTGGAAAAAAAAAATACTTAAAGAGCTTTCTGGGCATAGGTCATTTGGAAAATTTGGAGTTATACTAAAGAAGCTATGCTCACTGAAAATTGACCCTTGTGCTACTAATATTCTTGCTATATGAAAGTCACTACATTCTGGAAGTTGAGTTACCAGAGATCACTCATGGAATGCTACCTAACACTCCCTGGAAATCTGGCATGATTCTTGCTACTAATATGAACGTGTTTTGATGAGTACTCGAGTATCCAAGTGAATACTCGAGTATTGTGTTTGCACTCGTAGGAACTGAAGCGTGATATTCGTTGTCTCTAGACCTAATGATTGATGAGAACTCGAGCATGATTCAGCAGTACTCGAGTATGCTTCACCAGTACTCGAGTATTGAAGTTTGATCAACAAAGGTTCTATGTTTTCTGAAGGCTACTCGAGTACACCTAAGTAGTACTCGAGTATGGTACTCTGAGCATTAAAGACTGTACTTAAGTATTGATGTTTGAGCAACAAGCTTCTAATGTGTTTTGTGAAGGATACTCGAGTACACTTTGGTGTTACTCAAGTATTGTGCTCGAGCATGAGATCCTGTACTCGAGTACTATCGTTTGCTAGCAGAAACTCAAAGTAACTCTCACAAAGTTTTCTAGGAAATATTTGAAGATTACCCGAGTATCCAAGTGAGTACTCGAGTATAGTCGAACACATAAAGACATTTCCAGAATCTGAAGTGTGAGATTTAGAAGGTTAGTCGAGCAGAATTCAGGTCCCGTTTGGTACAGGGAACTCACCGGAAGGAATGGGAACTTAATAGGGTTCCCATGGAAAAATTCGTTTGGTGCACCATTTTCCCTCCAACCTGAGTTCTCGGCTAGCCTTATCTTCCCTTAAATGTGGGGAGATGAAATCCCTCCGAAAGTGGGGGGATCTGATGATCTTCCCGGGAGAGATATTTCACAGGACAAAAAAGCCCCTTGTATGAAAAGGCTAAAGGTCCGATCTGAAGGAGAGGCGACGGCAATGGTGAATGAATAAATGTGGGAAGATGAAATCCCTCCGAAAGTGGTGGGATCTGATGATCTTCCCGGGAGAGATATTTCACAGGACAAAAAAGCTCCTTGTATGAAAAGGCTAAAGGTCCGATCTGAAGGAGAGGCGACGGCGATGGTGGAGGAAGAAAGGCGCCGGCTATGGTGGAGGAAGCACAGGCGCCAGCGATGGTGGGGACGACGCAGAGACGGGAGTGAGAGACGAGACGGAGAGACGAGATGCAGAGACACGAGGAAGAAGACGAAGTAGTAGGGTTTTTATTTTTTAAGGGTAATATAGGTATTTTACCTTTCCTTCCCACTTAACCAACTTATTTTCTTTCTACCAAACAATTTATCTTCCCTCAACTTACTTATATTCCCATGTCTACCAAACAGCTCAATTTTTTAAAGTTCCCTCTCAATCTTCCCTTCCATTCGTTTCCCTCCTCTAAGTTCCTTTCCCTCCTTAAATATTCCCTGAACCAAACGGGTCCTCAAGGTACTCAAGTATACTGGAGAGCATCCAAGGATTAGTTCAAAATCTCAGCATAGGAAACTTCATCTTTGTAAATTTAAAATCATGGGTTATCATTTGATTACACTTGATTAATACTCATACTACTTCTCAATGATACTAAACATATTTGTTTATGAGTTTCAGATGATTTGAACCATAGATTACATGCTAAATCACAAAAGCAAATCTATTTGTCAGAACTTTAAATGTGACGACAGAAACCAGAGCAAAGAAGTGATCTTAGAGCAGGTCAGCGAATATAGTCTGAAGTGCCTACTGTGGTGAAGATGATAGCGACCCAACCTTAGCAATCCTAGAGCTGACTAA
Organism: Acacia melanoxylon; assembly: GCA_019022615.1. NCBI lineage: Eukaryota > Viridiplantae > Streptophyta > Magnoliopsida > Fabales > Fabaceae > Acacia > Acacia melanoxylon. The sequence continues at coordinate 10,983,131 of JAFJYJ010000010.1, forward strand.
AGGGATGTTGTGTGGAGATACATTGCAGTGAAACGAAAATGACCAAACCTTGAATTATGCCAACAACTCCAATATGTCTCTAATGGAAAGCTTGAACCTTCATAATAGTCATATTCTAAACGGGAAGAATTTCTCAACGGTCGAATGCTCTTGAACCTTCATAGGAATATAGGAGAAGTAGAGTAAGGGACGTATTTATAGGATTGCGGAAGCTTCTGTATAAATCAGTGGTGGGTTAACTAAATAACATTGCGATAGGCAGTTTGCTGTAGCATTACAGAAGCTGTGCAGTAAAATTTCATGTGATTCAGTAAAAAAAAAATAGAAATTCCATTATTTCTAAATCGATACATATGATTTGATGAAGAATGAGAGCAAATAGTGGGATATTTTCTATAAATGGGGATAGTTAAAATGCTTGGGGGTGTAAATGCGGAAATGTCTACAATACCCGGCTTGAATCAGATACAAGCCAAAACCAAAACATGCCACCCCTGAAAGAAATAAATGAATTCCAAAAATTTTAGGCAAATCCAAAGAAGGTTTTCCAGTATGTTCAGTTTGATAATGATCGAGTGACATTGCTTCTTCGGCCCGAACCAAGGAATCTATTAAATATGATTCAAAATGGATCTTGTTCTATCGTTGATTAGAGATTTAGATTTCTCTATGAAAATATGAATCAAAGTTTGAAGAAGGGGAAGAAGTCCTCAACCCGCAATAGATTGCTGTAGCAATGCGATAGATACAATTTGGGGGATTAATGTGACTTAAGATGAAGTTTGAGCTCTACCTGTTTTAACTTTGATTTTCCCAACCGTATTCTCAATATTTGCTTTATTTTGTTATTAGTAGTAATAGTTAAAACCAACCATCCAAATTATTACCATCATTACACAACTTTCAATCGATTATTGGCTGCATAATCGGTATTCCAGTTTATGTAGGACGATACTCTACTCACTACTTTATTACTTATTCGACTGGTTCACTTGCCACAAAAGGGGATTTTGACCAACACTAAGTCAAAGGTATTTTATTCAATAATACACCATTTGTTCATTTTTATAAGATAGAATTAACTAAGGTTATTAAACCTAGACCGATCAATGAATCGGCCTGGGTATTGAGTCAAGGGTCATTGGGTCAGGCTGAAGTCAAACCGAAACTAACTCGAGGAAAAAAAGGTGAGAAAATGAAGATCTCATGGTTATTAATATAAAATTCTAAAGAAATTTTTTTTAAAAAGTGGACGGGGTTTAAGCCTGGACCATACCAGTTGCCCGATTTCGTGGCAAACCAAATTGGTGTCCGTCGGATTTAGTAACATTGGAATTAATTGAGTTGCGTTTTTCAAAAAGTTAGTTGCAATTATTTATAGATATAAGAAACATATAAAAATGAATTTTTTGGATTATTCATAATTGCAATCCATAAAAAAATAAATAAATTTAATTTATGAAATATTATAATAATAATTTTATAAAATATTAAATCTAAACCATCTATTTCATAATCTAACATTGAAGATGAGAAGATAATGAGAAAGATGACAATGATGAAAGTATCTCTTCCCTTTAATATAGGTTTGGATTAATTTTGAAGAATATCTTTTATAATTGACGAGGTAAATATATGAGAAAAATTTTATTTCGACTTGCGAAAAAAGGGTTCTGAAACAAACAATGATTTCCCAGTACATAAGCATGCACTTAATCTAATGTACCAAACTAGTATTTAGATTAATCAACAAATTGAAGTTTTGCTTGAGATCTTGTGACACAGCCCAATAAGTCATATCGGATTCGACAAAGGGCAGGACATGACCGTAATTTGGAGGTGATAATAAAACCCTCGACATCTCAACGCCAAAAAAGTGTTACAGTTCACTGCGAATGGACTCGTCTTTTCCTCCTCCTACATACCTCTCCGATGCTGCTGCAATGTCGCAGCAGGGCCAGATGCCCTTAAACCCCATGGTTACTCAAAACCCAATGGTTCCCATGCCCATGCAGGTTCCTATGCCCATGCCTATGCAGATGCAGATGCCGATGCCGTATCAGATGCAGATGCAGATGCAGATGCCCCTTCACATGCCCTTCCCGCTTCCCCTTTCTGGCCAGGAAACCGGCCAATTCGCTTCTGGGAAGCGACGCCGAGAAGACGAAGCTCCCGGCACTGAAGTGGCTGACCAGTCTGCGGCGAAGAGGGCAAAGGGTCAGGATGTGATATTTAGGATCGTGGTGCCATCGAGGCAGATCGGGAAGGTCATCGGCAAAGTAGGTTTTCGTATACAGAAAATTCGAGAAGACACGAGAGCCACCATTAAAATTGCTGACGCTATTGCTGTAAGTCTTTTCAGGTTTCTTCATATTTCTCGGGTACTTAAGTAAGGGAAAGAGAAAAAGGGGCTTACGTTGTGTTTCTCCCTTCTGGGCAGAGGCATTCTATCTTATCTTATATTGAAGCTTACTGGTAGCTAAATAAGTGAATTTAGGTAGTAATAATGTAATATGATCGTTTATGATGGTAACATTTTGTTATATTAAGAAGAAATAAAGAAGTGACTCGCAAAGCAATTGGGAATATGATGAAGGAGAATTCTTTCATGTTAATTGTTTTTCAAACCTTTGGCAGGAACGCTGATAGATTTCATGAGAAAACTAATTTACCTTGAGCATTCTTTCTTAAGCCAGTTGGGAATCATGAATATGCTCTGGCACTGACAATTTTTTGTTACTTCAAGATTGTATGAATAAAATGAATATTTCCTTGGCGATCAATTCGTTTTGTGCATACAAAGCATGCTTTTACTTGACTGTAAGGGGAGGTATTCTTGTAGTGATAAATTGCTTCTGCAGAATGTATAATTCGCCCTCCTATATAAAGTTTTTATATCCTATTTACTTTCTCATCTTTTTTATAAGGTATTTAGTTTTTTTTGGATTGCAATGTCTGGTCTTGGGGTTTTTTTTTTTTTTTTTGGTTTAATTTTGGTTTTATCATTTTTTTGTACCTTATTTTTTGAGTTAAGAAAGGAGAAATTGTGACCATATCCAGAATAGCATTTGCCTTTAAGGGCCTGTTATGTGTAATTTTTTATCAGTGCATTGTCAGACTGCCATTTACTGAACCCAGTCTCACATTTTTGTTTGTGTAGCGACATGAAGAACGAGTTATCATCATTAGTTCAAAAGATAATGATGAAAATATCACTGATGCTGAGAATGCTCTTCAGCAAATAGCCAATTTGATTTTAAAGGTATTGCCATTCTTTTTTAGCTTTGTTAAGTCTTTATATCTTTCACTATTAAACATGAAGTCTAATGGGTAGTTTCAAATAGCTAAAAGAGGATGGAGTGTTGTTTAAAATTTTACAGCTTTGAAGATTTGTTATTCTTCTTTTAATGACATGACAAGCTTAGTCATCTTAATATATCATTTTTCAGGATGTATCCCATAATTCTGTAATATTGTTTTGTGAGGTTGATTTTAGTTTATTAGAGATAACATTTTTGAGACCATTATATCTCTGAATTTCAATTACTAATTTATCAGGCCCTCTTGATCCTTTTTGTTTTTAACTGTTTTTATTTTGTATCAAACACGCATCTTATAACAGGAAGATGATATCAATCTCGATGCATCAAAACTCACTGCTGGACATGTGGCTGCCAATACAATAAGGCTTTTGATTGCTGGGTCCCAGGCAGGTGGTTTGATTGGGGTGTCAGGTCAAAACATTGAGAAGTTAAGGAATTCCTCTGGTGCCACAATTACAGTTCTTGCACCGAATCAGTTACCTTTATGTGCATCTGCTCATGAATCTGATCGAGTGGTGCAGGTGGGCTTCTGCTACTTTGGTTCTTGTCACTTAAGATGATTGGCTTTTACCCAAAAAGTTATGATTTCAACATATTTAATAATCTTACCTTTCTTGTACTTTGTCGTACGTGACAATTGTAAATAAACTTTATATAATAATGTAATTATTCTGGTCTTCAAATGAGTTTTTTCAAAGTATATTTAAGGTTTTTTTTACTTGTTTAGATTAACTGTTGTTTTTTCTGGGTAGTATAGGAACCTTTGTATAGTTGTTTGTGGAGTTTTTCACTTGGTTTTGTCTGTGTATGTTGGACTCTTGAAGTAACATTTCCATCTTTGATTGGTGTTTTAAAAGATATAAAATTTAATTATGTTCTTATCTGTATTGTAACTAAGTTAATTAATTTTTCATCAGTATGGTGGTTGATACATGTTCTTTAGTGTTTTAAGAAGTAACTGCTTGATGGAAATATCTAGCCATAAATTCTTGGTGTTGCATGTTTTCTATCTGTTAATGTTGATTCACCATTGATAGTGCTACTGCTGAACCAGACCAAACCACATTGCTATATAACTTTAGGGAACTTGACTTTGTTTCTCTTGGTAGGACTGATAGAAATGCCTATCAACATTTATCATTGCTAAAAGTTTTTTAGTTCCAACCCTTTCTATTATCTCCTTTGTGGGTTTAAAATTGCTGCTGAATTGTGACAAACGTTTTGCTGTATTCAGTTATCAGGAGATGTTCCTGCAGTAATGAAAGCTTTGGAGGAGATAGGCTGTCAACTAAGGTCTGATAACTAACCTTAACATGCTTGTTATCAGTGTCTGTATAACATTTCTTTTGAAAATTAGTTTGTAGCTTTATGTGACCTGTATTTCAACTTTAATTTGTTAGGGAAAACCCTCCTCGACAAGTGATTTCAATCAGCCCAACATACAATTATGCTGCAATACGACCACCCCAACAATATCTTGACCCAACTTCAGGTTATTTAATGTTTTCTATATCATAGTACTTCTAGCTGCCAGTTAGCAGTTGCATAAAGTTTTGAAATATTGTCTTACAACCACATCATCTTTAGGACAACCAATCTTGCAGCTGATTATGTTACCTTTGAGATGCTGATTTCGGAGACATTGGTCGGTGGGTTGATTGGTAGATGTGGCTCCAACATTTCAAGGATCAGAAATGAATCTGGAGCGACAATCAAGGTTAGATCTTGTACTTATCTAGTTCCTGATTTATTGCTTAAATGTCTGGAAGCATTAACAGTTGATCAGAAATTCTATATCCTATTATATGACAGTTTTTCCAGTTCTTGGATTGAAGTTCAAGCTCCACTTGACTCTGTCAGATTAAAAAATCTGTATTTAATAGAGGAAAGAACATTCTGCAACTTAGACTGGAATCACGTCAAGTTTTATAATACAGGCATGTCATTGAGATCAGAGTAGTTGATAGCGTGCGATAGCGGCGCTATAGCGCCGGTGCGTTGCGGAACAGCACACTGACGCCACAGATACTCCATTGCGGAGCGTTTGTGCGTCGCGCCTGTAGCGCGCGTTGCAGCGCGGCTAGTCGCACGGTGTCGCGCGCGATTTAGGATATATATTTTTTTAAATAAAAAAAAAATCGATTTAGAGGCCCAGACCGAGAGACCCATCTTTTTTAACGTAAAAAAGATCCCAACCTGACGACAATAGGTAACTTAGGTCGAGACTGCCGCTAGACGTTTCCGAAGACGAGATCCAGAGGGTGAGATGCAGACGCAATCGTGATCGAGAATTTGAGAGTCATTTGTGATTGACTTCTGATTTGGTTATTCGGCGTTCTGGAACAATATTCTCGCCATTCTGACTTCTGATTTTTACAGTAATATGCCATCCCAGTAACAGCAACAGTGTTCTACAGTAAAAATGCCATGGAAGACTAAAGAGAATTTTTACTTTTATTTATGACATTTAAAGACTAGTTTAATTATGAATTTTTTTATATGTTAATTTTTTGTTTATGGCTTTTAGATATTTGGATTATTTATTGTTTAATGATGAATATGCCTTAAATTTTGAGTACATGTTTATTTTTGAATATTTTAGTATATATGTATCTTCGGTGTAGCGGCCATCCCGCAATGCGTTATACCGCTATAGCGTTTTTTGGGCTAGCCGCTACGCTCCGCTATCTGAGATTGACTACTATGATTGAGATGCTGGACGTTAATGAACAAAGTCAAGGATAAAATTGGCTGTAAAGAAAGAAATTAGTTGTCATATTTTTTTTCTGCTTAAATGAGAAACAAGGGGTACGGGTTGTACTTGTATTTTAAGTTGTTAGTGTTCTTATTTGACCCAACCTACTCAATAAGTTAAGTGTTGCAGAATATTAAAAACAGTTAACAGGCCCTTCATGGAAAACTATTTTTATGCTTGATTCTTTCTTTGCTAGATTTTTCTTCTAATATTTGGTTTGCTTCTCCATCACTGAGAAAATGTTTCAGGTTTATGGAGGTAAAGGTGAACAGAAGCATAGGCAAATTCAATTTGGTGGTAGTGCTCAGCAGGTGATTGTTTTTATAACTGATAATTTAGCCTTTTGATGCACACTGTAGTATTAAAAAGCCAGTTTAAAATTTGAAACGTCCTTTTTTCATCAATGCATTGGTAGATTTTATGGCTTAGCTATGGGTGAGGCCCTCTGGTCAACTGACTTGAGATTCATAATTGGATTTAGTAAATTTGGCCTAAATGGAAAGATAAAACCCTACGGTTTCGATAGATAAACCAAATAACCATTCTGTAGAAAAGGAAAACAAGGGCTGTCAAAAAAAAAAAGAAAGAAAGAAAAAGAAAAAGAAAACAAGGAAATTGGATCAATTGTATTGGTTATAGGGTTTTGTTTGTTGGATCTTGATTCATTCATGTTAATAGTTGAAATCTCTCTCTCTCTTTGGCATATGTTCTCCAATTGTAGGATTTAGATCCTCTAGGGTTCAGTTTTGAGTGTAAGAAACCTGAATAAACTTTGCATTCAAAATAAAATCAGTTATTTAATCTTGAAGGGCTGTTGATATAACTAAAAAGGGAAATATACTAATTCATTCACGAAAGAAGACGTATGCCTCAGTACAATATATATAAGCCTTGTACCCTACCATGTCACTGCTAATATTCTCTCTCCTCTAACTAACTTCTGATCACACGGTATCCCTCCTATCCTTATTTACTATAAAGTCCCTAATATATATATCAGTATATCAATACTTCCCCCCTAACAAGAATCCTTGTCCACAAGGATTGCACAAGTGGCATCTGCAGCAGGAGGAAAGTGAGGGAATTGAGATGGAATGACAGAGAGGGCCTCGTCGAGCGAAACGACGGCGAGGTCCCGTAGTCAACCCTCGTCGTGGGTCCTTGAGCGTCACCCAGAGCATCCACAAATGCTTCTGCATCATCGTCGATGACGAGCATATAGACGTGAGAGTCCTTGCACTTGTGAGATGAGGAATACCTCTCAGGGCACCAATAACACAAGCCTTGACGACGTCTTTCATCCATTTCCTTTTTAGAGAGATGGCGAGCAGGTTTCGAGCTAGAACCCGAAGAGGAAGGTGCCGTCGGTAGCGATGTGGAATTGGAGGAGGATGCCAACAGATCCTGTTTAGAGAATGAGGGTGAAAATTTCGCTGGGTCAGATATGGTGGATGAGAATGGGCCAACCTTTAAGCCCGGTACTGTAGCGGGTTTGGAGCCCATATCCAGTGCATGACTAGATGAGTCCATGGAAGGAAGCCAGCGATCACGGTGTGGTGCGTGTTCGTGGAGAGTGCGGATGGTAGCCTCCTGCAATCGGGTAGAACACGTTGCGCTGGCCAACGATGGAGGTGCGAAATTCAGGACGAACTGACGAATGTCGGAGCGAAGACCACCGATGAACAAGTTCACGGCAACTGCTTCCGGAATGTCCACCTCTGATAGCAACTCATCGAAGAGGCATTCGTAGTCGGCGACTGGGCTATCGCCCTGCTGGAGCTTCTTCAAGGCAATCAGCGGATGTTCCTCTCGTATATCGACAAACTTAGCCTCCATCTGCCTGAAATAGTCTTCCCAGCGTACCTCAGCAAATGTCCGATGACGCATGAACGTCTGATGCCATCGGAGAGCATGGCCCTCTAAATGAATGCTCAGGAGACGGATGCGATGCTCCGTCGGAGTACCATAAACCTCGAAAAACTGGCGGCAACGATAAGCCCAACCACGAAAATCAGAACCGTCGAACCGCGGAAATTCCACACGACTCTGTTTCGTGGGAATGAAGTAGGACTGAGGGTGTTGTGGATGTGGTGGCTGAGTGCGCTGGTCTTGGATGGTCCCGAACAGGGGATTGTGCGAGAGGATAGTGGAGCTAGAACCTCCATCTCCAGTGCCGTTAGAGCCGACAGTCTGCGTCCTGGTAGCAGAGTTGGGTGGTGAGGAAAGGCGTTGTTTGAACATCGTTAGGAGTGCTTCCAGGCGAGTTGTGGTCTTCTTTAGATCCTGAATTTCCTGAGAACTTTGTGCGAAGTGAGTTTGGATGGTAGAATTGATTGCCTCAAGCCGAAGCTCGAGCTCACCCAGACGGTCCTGGGATTGCGTCTCCGGCGGTGGCGGCATCATGGCCAGAAAAGAGGGCTCTGATACCTTGATATAACTAAAAAGGGAAATATACTAATGAATCACGAAAGAAGACGTATGCCTCAGTACAATATATATAAGCCTTGTACCCTGCCATGTCACTGCTAATATTCTCTCTCCTCTAACTAACTTCTGATCACATGGTATCCCTCCTATCATTATTTACTATAAAGTCCCTAATATATATATCAGTATATCAGCTGTGGTCTCTAACATCAATCAAATCTTGATTGTTCTTGTTTTTCCGTTTATTTAAAAATCATGAATATGCTTTTTCCCCCCCCTAATGACACACTGAATCTGATAGGATTAGAAGAATTTAGGGATTAGGAAGGGGAATATAAGACAAATCTAGAGTCAGAATCTAACTCCAGCCAACACAATAATTCTCTGAAATATATCTTCATTCATATTCTTCTAGAAAGAGAGTACAATATATTTATAGAGTCTTTCCTTTGCCTAACTATAACTTCCTATCATAACTTCCCTAAACAGATAATAACAAACAGATTAGAACTAATACTACTCCTAACATGTGTCTTTCTTCAAAAGAGGACACATGGAACCCTAACAGAATCATTGTAAAAACCAAGGATTTGCAAAGGATCAAAAGAATACTATATGTCATATTTTAGTTTGTCAGCCTCAGTAAGATTAATCTTGTACACAATCTTGAAAGAAACAGTCTAATCCCTTTCAATCAAGCCTCTTGCTTCATCAATGAGGTCCATATAAGGGTGTTACATGGTCCATTCTCTGGTGAATATGTTGATAATCTGATCCCGCTGAGTCTCAGTCATCACATGCTCATTCCTCTGCCCCTTGCTCCATTGAATAAGTATTTTTAACCTTAGAAATAACAATGCTGATTGGATTGTCTTAATATTTTCAAGTACATTTTGGCTGCCCTAAACTTTAACCTGTGACATAGCTTCCCTCCTCAATTTAGTTGTGGATTTTTATAGTGGATTAATTTCATGTTCCCACTTTATTGAATTTGAAGTTTGGACTTCTGAACAGGTAGCGTTGGCAAAACAGAGAGTTGATGAGTATATATACTCTCAGTTGATACAACAATCTGGTGCCCAATAATCAGTGGAGGTATTGTTTTCAATAGCTTTTCTACAGGTGCTTAAGTAGGGAATATGGGTTGGGGGAGACTAGCTAAATCTGATGTGTTGTCACTTTAGAAAATGACCATCATACCCAAAGTTGGTGATTGTTGAAGTTTTAGTTTGAGCCAACATAAACAATGATTTACATTGAAAATTATCAAGCCGTGTCCTGTTTGGGCAGGTAAGGGATAATTGATATGCCTCTTATGGGAAAGATATGATCTTGCTTCTCCTTTTCTTTTCACGTTAAAACTAATAAATATCCGATCTATTCAGTTTCCGGAGATGACAAACCCTATAAAATCAGGACCTCTGGTTCTCATCTATGCGAGCTGTGCCATGAATCCAGCTTTGTTGCTTCAGACGTGGTGCCCCTATGGCTCTTAAGATGTTTTCCTACATGGTCACCATGTGTTTGCCAAAGTAGTGATCTGCTGTGGATAGGATTTTATTAGTTTTCAAAACTTTTCTGGTTGTATCGTATCATTATTTCAAATTATATTTTGAAGTTATTTTTTTTGTTGTCTAAAAAATATGGGTACTCATGTAATAGGTAGCATTTCCTATATGTCTGGTATGGTGGTTTTCAAGTGCTTTATGCCGCCTCTAACAATTTAGTTTTACAGAATGAGTATATCATCAGATGATGTAGGAGATGATTGAATTCTAGTTCAAGTTAAAGAATTTAAAGTGAAGAGTATTGATGAGGCTTAAAATTATTACAAAGGAGGTAATGGAATGGTATGGCTGGGAATAAAATGCAATGCAATGCAATGTGATTATAATGTTTGGTGTGATACTGGGAATGTAGGAATTTTTTTTTTATATTTGATTAAATTGAAATTGTTGAATGACCAATATTCCCTATGCCACACTTTTCTTTGTATTTTTGTACAAATTGTAAACTAGATCAATAACCCATAATATTCCACTCCAATTGAGGGTCCAATAACTAGCTGAAAAAGCTAGATAAATATGGACATGGCTTCTCTCCTTTTCTTTTCTGGTTCGCTCCCATCCTTTACCCCATTTTTTATGCCATTGGATCAAGATCTAATGATCCACATTTAATTTTATTCCCATCATTTTCTCCATTTCCTTCCCATCATTCTCTCTTCCTTTTATAAGAGGAAAAGAAATATTAATAAGATTAAATGTAATTCATTAGATCTTGATCCAATAGTCGTAAAGGTAAAGGATGGGTTGCACGTAAAAGAAAAAGAGATAAGCCAAATCCAGATAAATAGTCCACCCAAATTCGTAGATCATACACTATATGTTACACATTTTGTTTTGTATTTTTATTAACCATTTGCCATTGATACTTCTACATTATTTTCTGTCTAATAATTTGTTTAAGAAGAAACAATAAAGGGTTTATTTGTTATAGAAATTTTATCATGTTTTTTCGTTTGTCTAAACTTTTGTCATGATTTTTAGTATATCCAATGTTTGGTGTGGAGAGAAGTGTGTGTGTGTGTGTTTTTTTTACAAAGGAACTGACAGTGTGTATTTTTTAAAATTCAATTAAGGAAATCTGCTCAAAAACTCATATTAAACATTGTTTTACAATTTTCAATTAGTTAATTTGTTGTTTACTCATATAATTACATATGACATGTATCCCAAAATTTTAAGAATTATTTTATATGAAAATTAAAAATTATGTTTACTCAAATAATTACGTACATGTATCCTAAAACTTTAAAAACTATATTATCAAAGAAAAATTTAAAAAACTATTGTATCTTATATTATCACATGGTATCTCGTACATGTACGGATGTATCCATCACGTGTTAGATTGTGATGTTAGCAACCATCACCAATTTCCCTTCCCTCGCTACGATTTTGGAATCTGCTACAGCCGTACTTGGCATTTTTTAAGGGGTTAAGTGTCAATTTTGCCTGGAAAGTTTTTTGGGTTGATTTTGCCCTAGAAGTATCAAAAGTAGCAATGTTGCTTCTCTTAACGGAACGGTAGACACTAACGGGGTTATGTCACACTCGAGTGTTGTCTGACACTCGAGTGCGTACGGACGTTGTTTTTTTTGTTTTCCTTCTCTGAGTGCACACAGTGTGCACAAAATGGGCACACTCAAGTGTGCCTTGTGCGCACTCGAGTGATGCACACTCTCTAAGTGTGCACCCCAAAAAAAAAACCGTCCGTACACACTCGAGTGTTTTGTAACGCCGTCAGTGCCTACCGTTATGGGAGGGCAACATTGCTACCTTTTATATTTTCGAGTAAAATTGAACCCAAAAAAAACTTCCTGGCAAAATTGCTCCTAGGTATACTTCCTGGGCAAAATTGGTACTTAACCCTTTTTTAAGTGTTGAAGAGTTGAGACCTTTGGGAAAATACCAAAAGACTACGACGTCGTTTTTTCTTTTGGAGGGAATGCCGGGTGAATGTGAAAGAGAACGTGGAATGATTGAGGGCAATTGAGTAATTTAATGGATTCTGTTACGGTCCAGCATCCGGCTAAAGGATTAGCGATATCTCGAACTACGGTGGCTTCGATCCCTTTACAGGGTACGTAGGCCCTAGGCGCCATTCCTGGGTCAAGCCCAAATAAATCAAAAATCCGACATGCTAGGTCGACGGGTATAACCTACCTCGCATTGCACCTCGGACGAGTAAAGTACCGGAGCGTGATACATCTCGGCAGATCAAACGCTTGAACTATCGAAATGGGGGCAAGCGTATTACTGGTCCAAGCATAACGGCCCAAATGCCTAGACGGCCCTAATATGAAATATATCATATATTTCGTATATGCCTACAATCATGGAGAATCTATCATATCTACAATCAAGAGATAAGATAGATCATGCGATTCTGATATCAATGCATACCCTATATATACAAGGGCATAAATCTAAGGTGCACACGTTCTAACTCTGAACTAGTTTACATTCTGCCACATTATACACACACTGCACCCCCTATTGGCGAAAGCCTATCTTGTGTATAGTGATCATTCGCTCTCCCGGATATCTGCCCCATAGATACTCCGGCAGGGCCATTAGATCTAAGATCAAAGTACTAGCCCATATCGGGCTAGATATCTGGTTCCACGCCAGAACAGATTCGAACACATGGGAATGTGAACGAGGACTCAGCTTTACCAAGAGTTTTGGGAATCATTATTACGAACGGAATTAAGATTGCCCAGATAAGATTTTAGTCAAACACACTAAACTGGAAATGGAATCTGGATTGCCATTTTCAAGGTGTCAAATAACTAAGCCAAACGCGCCCTTAAATATTATTGATAGTTTGGTACCGATATGCTTTCTTTCTTTTACGCGGTGATACTAAGAGTCCGTTCCGATAGACTTAAAAAAAAAAAAAAAAAAACACAGAGACTTTTTTTTCCATTACTTTTTTAAAAAAAGTGCTTTAATTATAATTTAAGTTATTTTATGTTTGCATGCACCATTTAAAAAACACTTTTAAATAAAAATGCTATTTGAATTTTAAAATAGAGAAGCACTTTTTTATTAGTAAAATTACTGAAATGGACATATAAAACGTAAGATAACTTAAAACTTCATGATCACTACTGAATAGTAATTTCCACTCAAACTGATTAGGTTACATTTATATTTGTTTCTCCTTCTAAGCCTGAAATAACGTCATTCAGTTAAAAAGATAACATTTCATCATATTTGTGTTTTTGTAACTGTTTTGTTGGATTATTTATAGTTTATACACAAATATTTTATTTACTTATGGATTAATGCCTTTTATTTAAATACTATCTCCAGCCTTTGATATAAGATCCGGTTAACTTTTTCAAGGAAGCTAAATAAGTATTTATATTTATCATTTTTATACTAAATTAATTTATTTGACTTACAAACTAATATATGATCTAATAGTAAGCAACATATCTTGTGATTAAGTTACTTATTAAACTTCTTTAATCTTTCTAAAAATCAATTAAGTCTTATATTTAGGACGATATGTAGTATTACTCTTTTCAAGACCATATATGATTACATTGGCATATTTCAATTAAAATTATTATTTTAATAATAATTGGGCTAACTCTGCTATAACTACGGTTTATCCACTAATCCGTACAACCACCATCTCAACGAGTTCAACTGGTATGGTTTTCAATAGCTTAAAAATAATACCTTTACTTGTTAATCTTAATATAAATGATTTTTCAGAAAATTAGAGAACATGAATTAGGAAGTAGAAGTGTATTTTAAAATAGGCTAGTGGCTATAAATATGTAAAGAAACTGATGTTTTTGTGTTTTACATTTAATTTTTGTTGGTATTGTTGAATTGATAGATGAATAGAAATGATAAATGATAAAATGGTCAGAATTAGCCTGGTTTTTGTTTTTTTGTTTTTGCCAACCAGAATTAACATTGGTTAAGGAAAGTTTCATGCAAGTCAAATTGTACTGATAAACAAACTTAAGTGGGTGATGATTGTAGTGTTTGGAATATACCCAGATTCTTCAATAGTTAAAACAAATTAATTTAGACCAACATAGAATTGATCTAATGGTGCAAGACCCTGTTAAATCTCTGAGTCTCAAATTCGAATTACATAGAAGACACTTGTGTTGGGAGGTGCAGTCAAAAACCTTAAATATGATACCGGATGATACTATTAAAAAAAAAAAAATAGTTTAGTTGATAAAAATCCGTTTCCTATCTATGAAGTTTAAAAGAGTATGGATTCAAAACTTGTTATTGATGTGAAAACTTCATTAAAGATATCTCAGTAAACATTTCTATAAGCATCTTTTACGGAAAAATAAGAGCAAGGATCTTCCCACGACAATCTTATGAGTGGGTATTATTTAAATACTTTTGTATATAATTTTTAATTGAGTCTCTTGCCCTATTAAGTTTTTAGAATTAACTGATTTTTTTTTTTTTGGGGCATAAAAATGGTCTGAGAAACCCCACAAACAGTGTATTAAGATTTTTTGTTTGCATTTGCACAGTTAGTGAGGGCTGCCCCCGAAATTTTTTTTAAGAAAAGTTTTAAATTAATCCTCAAACAATAGTGGAACTTCACCACTCCTAACTAATAAATACACGCATATATCTATTTTCATTCTTTTCTCAATTCAGATGCAACCACGACTACAAAAAAAAAAAAAAAAAAAAGACTTTTCGTAGCGACAAAAGTCGCCACTGAAAGTATAAACGTCGCCGCTCAAAACCCTTCAGCGGCGACAAATTGAGTACCTATCAGACCAAGACATTGCAACTGGAATAATTCCAAACAGCACCAACTCTACAAATTGAAATAAAACTTTGTAAAAAACTTGTAGCACCAGAATTAAGTTCCAATAAATTTACTATGAATCATATAGAAAAAAAAATAAAAATAAACAATAGTTCCATTAGTAAGTACTCGGGTTTCCAATAGAAACATAACTTGAGCAGAATTATTTTTAGAAATTATAATCCTGTACTTATGACTGAAAAAGAAAAAGTTTTACTATGTTTGTTTGCCTAAACTTAACAGGACTTTGACAGAAAAGTTGATAGGAAATTTAATTTGCAAATATTTCAAAAACTGCACCAAGGCATAATCCTGTTTCTCAGGCTGAACATTAACTTGATGATGAAAATAATCAACAGGCAACAGCAGAAACATGCGCAGGAATTCATCATAGATATACCTCCATAGGTTCCAGCAAAGTCGAAGACTTTAAAAAATATTTCTGGATCCCACAATGAGAGTAGCAGCGGTGGGACTAAAGCTAAAATATATGGGAGGGGCCTGTTTTGACCAGCTGGTAAGTGGTAACTGCAACACTAATATCCAAATAATGAACATGAGAAAAATTATTAATAATTCTTCATTAATTTTCTGTTCTAAAATGGTTCTTGTCAAGATATAAAAGCTTCCATGAACAAATAATTAAGAGTTTAATCCTAGTTGCAGCATACAACAAAAACAAAACCTTGTTCCATTAAGCGGGATCGGCTACATAGATCACATAGCACCTCTGTCAATTAAACTGAAATTTCAGTACAAGGTATAGGGGGTCTCTGTTTTGTCAAGTTTGTAGCCTAAATGACCTTTTCATCATTTAAACCAACAAAGGACCTTATTGCATATGAAAAGTTGAGATCATATTTCAGCTGCAAAAATTCCAACCCTGAAGTCCTAAATATTATTTGACATCCGGGCGGCCCTTTCCATAGGAGCAAAGAAATAGACTCAAGGCTATTAAAAAAATGTAACACATATGTATAGATAAAGAGAGAAAGAATGACACAGTCCGCAAGAAAGTCAGTCCAACCCAAAATAAATCTGATGTAAGATGTTACCATTTTAAGAAGCGAGGATGCTTCAACTATGGGCTGCAGAATCAAGGAAGAGAGGAGGAACATAAATTCAACAATCAGATACCAAAACTTCAGGTGTCTTTATTGTAGTTCAGGCTCAAAAGCATGAAATTCTGTACAAACTTACTCCAATTATTCCATTTGTGGATCTCAATTGTTCAATGGGTCCACTCCCGTATCAGTATTATCAATAGCCCAAGGATAACAGCATTCGATACCAGAAAGAGAGCAAGAGGCATACCAGTTCCTATGACAACTGCACTCCTGCAATTGTAAGAAAATTCAAATATAACCCCAGACAATCCTTAGGGTAGAGAACATCTAATAACAAAAAAAAAAAAAAAAAAAAGACAAGATCATAACTAATCTGCTCCCTCACACATAAGATCTTTTGGGCTGGAACTATGGGCATGAGCTTGTATATTAATAAGCAATATGAATTAGATTATATGATTATATCATCATTGATATATGGATATTATAGTAAATAATAATAGAGAATAATACTCATTAGTTAGTTAGAAAGCAGAGACCTCCCATACCCCCATACATTGTATTTTAAACTTAATTTCAGACCACAAAAAAGACAAGAAGGAGGAACAGAGACAATCATGAGCTTGTATATTAATAAGCAATATGAATTAGATTATATGATTATATCATCATCTTCATGCTAGAAGGCAATCAAGGCATACATTACACGTTGGACAAGGAATTATTTAAAGATAAAAGGTCTCTGTTTATCGATGAAATTACAAGTTTTTAAAGCCTCATATTTGATTTTATAATTGTAAGTTCACCCTAATATGAATAAAATCTCCCAAAGTGAGCAAAATTTAAAGAATTAGAGCAATCACAAAAAACAAAGTGTGATGGTGAAATTTGTCACCTTACTTTTGACAAGTCACCTTCAGGATTTGTGCAAAGAACAGGCACCACATTCTAGCTTGATTTTCAGACCTCAGAAGCTCGACTTTCAGGAGAACCACAGTGCCGCGGAGAACATTGATAGATCTTCACTCCATCGCTCTCACCTTCACTCTCTCTCTAGCTCCCTCCACCTCTGTTCCTCTCAGTTGCCGGCGACGTCCCTTCATCTATCATCATTGGTGACCTTCATCATCCTAGATCGAGAGCTACCGCGGCGAACCTTTGGAACTTGGTGGATGCGATTTTCAAACAAGGAGGAAGATGAGAGACCACACCATCGAATCCTTAACACTGTGCAGCATCGTCACCTACCAATATTCCTTCCTCCATTATTTTGTGTCTGCAAGTGCGGACAATGGCCACTGCCCAAAAGCATTTTAAAAAAAGTGTATTCACACAAATCAAGACAAAACTCCTCATATACTAACCTCATAAAGTGTAATATTGCTTCCAGAAAACCTAATCCAAACATCCTAGTTAAATATGCACCAAATAAGAGCCAGAGTTCATCACCAAAACAGACACTACACCTTGAGAATTGAGCTAAAATTGCTGCACAATGGTTGATCATGAAAGGGAGCAAGTCTTGTCAAATCTTTGATAATGATGCAATCAACTTCTGCACCATTGAAAATCCGCATTTCTAGTGGCTTCCTCAAAACTAGAATTAGCTTTTTAGAAGTGATTTTATGGTATATGAAGTAAGTATGTGGGGGGTGTTTTATCTCAACTTGTGTAAAAGTGCTTTTGAAACCATGATTTCAGAACAGGAAAGCTTACCGTAGTTGAGGGATAGTATTTGGCAGAAACTCCCAATATAGTTCTTGTACTGCCAAGCAATTCTCTAGTCTTTATCCTGAAATTAAGCATGCATATGAAAAACCAAAAAAATCTAACAGAATTCATTGAACAAAGCAAGTTACATGACAAGGATCGTGTTCATTAGATTTACCACTCCTAGATTAGGCAAAGTACCCAGAAATCCTCCAGGTTATCTAGATGAACTAGCATACAAGAATGGTTACTTCTGGACAAGTTCCTGTGATCAAACATTTCTCATTTTCCAGATTAAAAACCACCACCTAAAATGTTTATAAACAGTCCTGCGCTTGGAGTTCTTAGTAGAGACTACACATGAATCATATAAAGTAAACAAGAGAGAAAATTACAGCCTAAATCTGGAATCCCAGGCAATACGACAATTATTCGACAAGGACCATGTTTAAGTCCAGGATTCTTAGATGTTACATTTGGCACATTGCAGGAAAATCTACTAACTTGTGTCTTGCTTGCAGAATCTTGTCACCATGGCCATCGAAGTTTGACCTATCATTTAAAACATTATCCAGCATCTAAAATGAACCAATACTTGATCTCCCTTGTTCTTCCAATCAAATTATGTCCTGATTTCTGAGAAATTTACACAGCATGACAATGAAAAAGGTCAAAAAATGTGGGCATTTCACATATCCTATTGGGAAAACCCAAGAGTTGGCATTTACCTGAGGTATAAAGGTTTGATTGAGATTGAGATAATATTATATATCATCGTGAAACCAACTGAAAAACTCATCCTCTGGAAGGAGCAAATAAGAAACACCTTTCTCTTTGCATAACAAATAGGGAAAGCTCCAGTGTTGGTCTCTAGCTTCAACAAAACCAAATTAAATAGAACCACCGGGGGGATGAGAAATGGTTTGTGAGGAGGGATTGACACACTAGAAGCATAATGTAGCAACTAGAAAATGAACGTTATTGAAGAAAATTTTCCAGTGTACTTACCCTTAGGAAGAACTGTGGCTAATCAACATGATTTTAGCAGAAAGAGTAGAACATCTAGTAGGAGTATGATACACATACTTACATTTTTTCTTATGCAATAATATGTCTATACAAATGTTCATGCTTCTTGTGATTCAAGAGCAGAATGTAAGATTGTTTGACAATGTATGGATCTGATGAACTGATAATCTTATCAACCTCTGCTACAAAGAACTCATTTCTATGTATCTTTGAGCCTCCTCTAGTCGACCATAACGCGTTAGAAGTCGGATCATTATATTACAGTGTTCTTTGGATGCTTCAATCTTATATGTACTCAACATTAAATTGAAAATACTACAAGCTTCATCAACAAATCCAGCTTTCTCACATAGAGATAGAGTTGCTTGGAAAGTGAAGTGGTTTGGAGAAAAACCTTTTGATTTCATCTGATAAAAAAGGCCAATTGCATCTTGATACAATTCATTATAACCATACGCTTTTATAAGAGCAGTCCATGTCATCGAACCCTTAACAGGAACTGCATCAAAGACCAACTTTGCTTTACTAACATGTCCACATGTCCCATACATATTCATAAGTTCAGCAGAGACATAATGAACCGACGCAAGATCCTTTTTCAAGACCTGGCCATGAATCTCCTTCCCAAGCTTTGAAAGTTTGAGTTCACCACAAACACTCAGCATCCTAGCTATGGTGACTGAGTCAGGACGCTGCTGTGACAATTGCATTGACCTAATCACATCAAGTGCTTCATATAACTTCCCATTTTCAATAAATGAATCAATCATGGCTGTCCACAAAATCACGTTTCTGTGCTCCATATGATCAAATAGTTTTATAGAGTATTGAATCATTCTGCACTTAGAGTACATTACCATCAATGAAGAAACTATAGATACATTGGGCAAAAACCCATTTTTCAAGGAATAAGCGTGAATCTCCTTCCCTTGTTTTAGAGCCCTTAACTCGGCACAAATTGGAAGAGCAGTCGCAACCGTGACAATATCAGGCTTGAACCCTTCTTGTTGCATCCAAACTGTAGATCTTAGTGCCTGCTCTAGTCTCCCATTAGCGGCATAACCTGACATTAGGGCGGTCCAACAAATGACATTTCTCTCCATTGAGTTATAAAACACCCGTCTTCCTGAACTCAAGTCCCCACACTTGCAATACATATCAACTAAAGCAGACTGAATTGGTACTTGCTTAGAATATGATTTTGTTTTCAGTACGTAAGCATGAACCTCCTGCCCTAGCTTTCGTGCACAAACTTCACCAATTGCAGGAAGAATGATGGTCATTATAACTGAATTAGGCTTTCTTCCTTCCTCTACCATCCACCTTACGTACTCCAATGCTTCCCTATGCAACCTATTATGTGCAAAACCAGCAATCATTGCTCCCCAAACAACAACATCTCTCTCAAGAGTTTCCTCAAACACACGGTGGGCAAGCCTAACCTTGCCACACTTAAAATACATATCAATCAAACTTGTCCGAAGAATTGAACTATCAATTAAACCATTCTTAATTAAGAGGGCATGAGTCTTCAGTCCTTGGAATAGTGCCGGTGCACCAGCAATACTTTTGATAACACTAGAGAAAGAGTATACATTCAATTCAATCCCCAATGCACGCATTTCTGAGAAGGTTGAAAGCACATTGCGGTGTTGCTTCTTACCAGAAATCACAGTTCCTCTAAGCAAGGCATTCCATGGATATACACTCCAGCAAGAGCAATCTTCAAATAACTGTTTAGCATCTTCCATGGCACCACAAGATGTGTACATATGAACAAGCTTTGTGCGTAAAAATTCATTCTTTTCAAGTCCATTAATCCGAATATGGGTGTGAATCTCTCTTCCCTCTTTCAAGGATTTGGAGCGAATACAAGCAGCAATTAGGGCAGAGAACGTCGTGGGGTTTACAGGGATACCCCGTTGGTCCATGTAGTCCATGATGATAAGAGCTTTTTGCAGCTGGTTCTCCCTAGCAAATTTCTTAATGTCCTTGTAAATGGAACGTGGGTTTTTGTTGTGGAGGGGTAATGATGAAGGGAATGCATCTTTTTCTGCAAAAGGTACCACCTTGTCAGCGGAGAATTTGCGTCTTTATAGTCCAATGCTGGCGGTGCTTCACAAGAAATTGAGAGAATTTGAGTAGAAGCTCTGGACTTGAAGATGCGGAAACTGTTATGTTTGGTACTGGTTATGGTGTTTGAAGGGAGACAATGTAAGTGCAGAGGTACTGCTGTAGTAGCTGAAAGTGAGTTTTCCATGGACTTTATTGACAAATGTCCAGTTTAAAGTTGGATGGCAGACAAATGATACGTTCAGATTCCCATCACTGCAGCTTCACTTCACAAGCAAACATCATTTTATTAAACAAAGCCAAACCAACATGACATATGAAGACCACAATTTTTAGATATATGACCTTCATGGCATGAAATAGCAAGTCTAATAAGCAAAACTAGACCAAAAAAATAGAATATAAGTTTAACCAACAAAACTCAAACACTGGGAAGTGGGAACGTTTCTAGATTTTCTTTTTCTAAGAAAAGTGATGAATAATAGCCAACAACTAAGCTACATATTCAGAAAATTCTCAGGATTATATTTAATATGCAGCAAACCATTGAATAGAAATGGTAAAAAAAGAAAAGAATTTCCTCTGTTCAGAATATTTGACAGAAGATTTTCGTTGTTCACGGTGCAATGTTGAGTATTTGAGCAAAGGATATTTTGGTGCACATACAGCGAGATAACTATATCATTTAGTATGGGAATAATCACTTCTTTTAGGCGACGAATTTCGATTAGAAATTTTGTTGAACTAAACGAAATATTGCAGCAAGCCTAGTAGGAGATAAAAGCAATCACGTGAAGTTAAATTTCATTAGCTAACCATCCCGAATTCTGATTCTTTTCGTCCAGGGAAAAGCATCTTTAACAGTGTTCTGATTCTTAGGCTTTCATGGGCATCAAATTAAAACAGAATAATGAAAGCAAAGCAATAATCGAACTCTTTCATTTTAAGGACCAGAGCAAATCAAGTTAAAGACATAAAGCAAAGAAAAGCGTCAAACTCTGTCGTAGCTTAAGTAAGAAAGAAAAGTACCACGACAAGAGTACATAGAAAGCAAAGCAACAATCGAACGGTTACAAGGAAAAGCAAGGAAAAGGATACAGAAAGTAAGGTGGAAGATAGAAATAGAACGCACAGGCGAAGTGAAAGTCGAGCGCTCAGCCTTACCTCGACGGCGATTTCTTTGTCGGAGTTCGTGGTGGAAGAAGTTGGGGAAGATAACGCGGATAGGCTCCTGCTGGTGACTACGGAATCGCGCGTTCGGCTTCTCTGCTTAAGACGACGCCGTTTCCATCGTCTTCAAAAATATCTCAAGCAAAGGACAAAAACCAAAAAAAAAAAAAACGGGTAGGGCACAAAAAAAGCTTACGATGAACTTGTATAATATTAAATGGGTTAAGAAGTAATTTGACCAATGAACTATTACCTTAAGAATGCCTAGTGTTGGTTCTCGGAGTTTTGATGATAACAAGACTTAATTGGATAAAGCCTTTGTTGAAAAGAAATTGTGTTTCTGATTCAATAAATATTAATTATGTTAAGATTATAATTACTCGAGTAAGTTATTTTAATTACTCGAGTAATCTCCATCTAATAAAGTTGTTGAGTGTTTACAGAATGCAAAAATGTTTGGGCAATCAGTAGAAAAATTACTTGAGTAATTCTTGGTGTTATTCGAAGTAATGTCGACTTCAGAGGTAAGTTTAGAGTGTGTCAAATATAACTCGAGCAAGTTTAATTAATTACTCAAGTAATATCACTGATGGAACAATACATTTTAACTTATACACTATTGTTCCGAGAAACTATTCGAAATTACTCAAGTAACAAAATGTTACTCATGTAATATTTGAATATTACTCAAGTAACAAAATTGTTACTCAAGTAATTTTGAATCAGACGTTGTGTTCCAAGAAACCATTCAGAATTACTCAAGTAAAAAGGTATTACTCAAGTAATATTTGGACATTACTCAAGTAACAAAAATGTTACTCAAGTAATTTTGGTCTCAGTCGCTATTACTCTAAGAGCTATTTGATATTACTTTCGAACCTTACTCAAGTAATATATATATGCTTTGCAAGTAATTTCACTACAGAGTTTATTATTTTAAATGCTTGGGATATTACTCAAGTAACAAATATTGTTACTCAAGTAATATCAATCCAGTGAGATTTTAACTTGAAAATATTTGATATTATTTTTGAACTTTACTCAAGTAATATATATATGCTTCGTAAGTAATTTCGAATACATGCTACAGAGACTTCTATTTTTGAATACCTTCGATATTACTCAAGTAACAAATGTTGTTACTCAAGTAATATCTTTCCAGTGGGAATTTATTTTGAAAATATGCGATATTACTCAAGTAATTTAGAATGCTACTCGAGTAGGTATCTTCAGAATTCTAGAACACTTCGCTATATCGTTAATCTCAATTCTAATCATTATGGGTCATTATCAATTTATTCTTAATCTCACTCAAACTTATTTCTAATCATCTTTTTGAGTGGATTTCAATTGATTAACCATGTTTAATTTGAGATTAGTCGAAGAGCCATCCGAAGTGTCAGAAGCATTTAATGGTTGCCATAAAACAAAGTCTACAAATGGAATAAACGCTTTGAGCAGACGAATACATTTCTTCGAGGCGTACTTATTCCGGCAATTATTATGAGTCAACTTCTGCACAAGTACAATCGACAATGAACACATTTAATGAAGCAACGGTCGATTAAACTGAACGGATTTCATTTGTGCCTAACGGAAGTTCGAAGAGACTCAACGGCTATAATCAAAGCTTCTCAACGGTCATTAATGACGATCAATTATAAAAGAAGAAGCATCCAAAATAGAGATATGAGAGCTTGTACTGTTGAAATGCTGACATTCTGAATCCAACATTTATCTCATCCGCTATCTGTTCTCAATGCGTATATAGCTCTTCATAGAGAGTAAAATGATTTGTATTGTACTTCAGTGTTTATTCATTCACTTCTAAGAGAGAAGATATATTGTGAACATTTTATCTGAGAGTTACTCAAGATTGGGTGATCTTGTGTGGGAAACTCATTGTATTGATTACAACTTGTAAGGGGGAGTGAATCCTAGTGAGAGGATTACTTCGAGTATAGAGTGTGTAATCAAGTGAGTGTATTGATTACAGCTTGTAAGGAGAAGTGAATCCTAGTGAGAGGATTACTTCGAGTACAGAGCGTGTAATCAAGTTGTATTGGCTTCTCTTGTGCCCGGATTAAACAAGAGGATAGTGGATTGAAAATCTCAAGTGGAGCTTGAGGACTGGACGTAGATCATAGATTGGGCCGAACCAAGATAAATCATAGTTTGCATATTCTCTTCCCTAAACTCTTATATTTCCAGCAAATATGTTTGAATGACTGACTATCGCTTTATAAAGTATTACTGTCATACGAACTGCTTTCAGTAAGTTGCACAAAGATTTTCAAAGTTATCCAAAGTTTTATCAGACACCCAATTCACCCCCTTCTTGGGTGATAGCTAGCTAGGTCTAACACCTAGCACAAATAACTTTTAAGTAGATCAAAAATATCAAAAAACTATTAAAAATGTGCAGTCAGCACAAAAATAAAGTAAAACTTTTTTGTGCTTAGCTTGACGCTTCTAGAGTAAAACTTTTTGTGTTAGGCACTTTTGCAGTAAATTTTTTTTATGCTGATTGTACTTTTTTAAAAGTTTTTTTGTATTTTTCACTACTACAAAAATTGGATATTACTACCTTAAATGACGTCCTGATCTAAAAATAGGAAGTAAAAAATGAAGGCGGTGGCATTCTTGTAATTATTTGCAAGGAAATAGAGCCTTGAGCGTCCTAAATTAGAGTTTAGGAATTGTAAAATTGATTTTTGTCGTCCTAACATTGTTTAAGGACACCTAAAATCTGGGAAAATATTTGGCACCATGGGAAATATGGGAATATATTATTTGGCGCCGTGGGAATATTTATTTTTAAAAAAATTGGCGACTGAATAAAATTCAGGACGCCAATATTTGAATGGGAAATATGGAAATATATTGTTTGGCGCCGTTGGAATATTGTTTTTTTAAAAATTGGCGACCTGAAAGTAAATTCAGGTCGCCAATTGTTAAATTTTGCGACTTAAGGACGCCTAAAATCTGCAGGAAAATATTTGGCACCATGGGAAATATGGGAATATATTATTTGGCGCCGTGGGAATATTTATGTTTTAAAAAAATTGCGACCGAATAAAATTCGGGGACTTGCCAATATTTGAATGGGAAATATGGAAATATATTGTTTGGCGTCGTTGGAATATTGTTTTTTTAAAAATTCCAATTTTTTTAAAAAGGAAATATGGTAAATACATTTTTGGCGCCGTTAGAATATATATATATATTTTTTTAAATTGGCGACTGAAAGTAAATTCGAATTCGCCAATTTGTTTAATTTTGTCGACACGAATTTCTATTAGGTCGCCAAAATTGCCATAAACAAGACAAGCAAATAGCCCGCGTCCACACCCATTCTCATAATTTCTCGGGTATTTCCTCCGCCTTCTCTCGTTGAACCCTATCGACTCAGTTTCCTTGCTCGATTCACGCCGAACCCTAATCGCAATCTCTACCTCTCTTCTTTTTCATTTTTCACAGATCTCGCTTGCTCATTTGTGTCGGACACCACTCTCTTTCCTCGCGTTGGCCATGGTGCTTGCTCGCCTCGTCGCCCACCGTGCTTGCTCGCCGTCCTAGATCTGCGATTTCTACTCGCCGTCCCATATCTGTGATTTCTACTCACAGTCCTAGATCTGCGATTTCAACAATGTAACTCTTCGATATGCGATTCCTTTTATTTCTTTGTTTGATTTCTAGTTATTTATTTGATTTGGTTTGAAGGAGTTGATGAAAGCGAAACGGTTTGTGTTTTAGATCTTCACTCTGATTTTTGGCTTGTGATTTTTGCTAAAGTGTTTGCTTTGTAATTTAGGGTTAATTTGAGTTTGCAGATCTGCACATGTTTACTGTTGTAATTTAATTTGAATGAGGTAGAATATGTTATTAGTCCCATAATTATAGGGATTAACTAAACCTAGAGATTATAGGAGATTATTGTTAGGATGTTAGTTTTTCAAATTTCAAATCTAGATCTCTATTTTGTCTATAAATGTAATCGTGCTCTCATCTCGAATATACAACAATTATTCTCATCGATAATCTTCAAATGCCCGTAAAAAAATATGAAGTAGGTATATATATAAAAAATATCATATAAGGCGTCCTGAAATAAAATCAGGACGCCGCACGCCTTATATGATATTTCGGGGACGCTTAGTTAAGGTATCCTGATTTTATTTCAGGACGCCTTATATGATATTTTTTTACTTCCCCCATCGAGACGTCCCTCTGAAAAGGGACGTTAATTGCCTCTAATTTAGGACGTTAATTGGCTTTTTTGTAGTAGTGTTTGGTCAACTTAAAAGTTATTTGTGTTGGACGCTTCTGAGGTAATAGTTCGTTGACCAAATTACTCCTTAACCCATATTTAATTATGGACGTGGATTCTCTAATTGACAAATCCCTAAATTATGGACGCGGATTCTAACTAACTAAGAATGTATTGTCAACCTACTAAAAATTAACTAATATTAGTCACGTTCGCTTGTAAAGTGGCTCTCATCTACATACCTGGAATAATTTTATTATGTGAATCTAAATAAATAAACATAAATTATATTACAAAAATTCTATATGAATGCAAATTTTGAAAAAAAAAAAAAAGATACAGTAAGTTCGAAAAAGAGTGAGGAGGGTATATTGGAGAAATCTTTGTTGATGAAGTCTAACAGGCATTTCTCAAACGCATGAGCCCCTCCCATGTTGCTTATTTTCAATGTGCCCAACGGGAGTGAAATTACGATTTATTAATGTTGATTGGAGTTTTATAAAAAGTTACTCACACAAGACAAATGGGTTGTATAATCACTTTTTTTTTTGCTCAATTGAACTTATTGGAATTTTTACCACTAAACCAAATAAACAATCATTTGCAAGAATAATTAACTTGCACGTTCTAGTTCATATATCTTCAAGAAAAAGTGGATTTGAGGCTTCTAAATTTCTAATTTGTAATGCACGTCCCTCTAATTCTCTCTCTAATGCTATTTGTAATAATTAAATTGAATTACTATATGAACTTGCTAAAATTTACTTATATTTAAAATGAATTCATTAATAACTTCATATAAATTAAGAAATAATGTTAACAATGTTTACTTAAAAAAATTTCAAACTAATTCTTAGAAAAAGTATTGTATCTGATGCTCATAGGAAGCATATCATGCACAACTTGATCTGTTTATTCTTGGGTTCTTGATTCTTAGGTAACTTTGATAGGTCAAAATCTGGCGGGTAATACTTATTCAAGACTTTTCTTTCTCTTATGTTTTCATGCTACTCGATGTTTCTCCCCCAACGGTAAAGGTTGGAAGGCAGGAGGCAGATAACACCCCAATATCCGGAAACAAGAAAGGGAGGAGAGTTTTGGCAGACGAATTGATGAATTTATATAGGCGAGAGAAAATGGGTGTAATTTAATATGGGAAAATCTCTAATAAAGATGGTTGAATTACCTAAATTCTAATTTGGGCTACTAAACTTAACAAATTATTAATTAGGTTATGTGACATAATTAGGGATTTAGAATTTGGGTCAAATTACCCGTCTATATCCTGTAGTTATTAACAAAAAAAAATTTGGAGACATGTGCTTATCTCGCTCTCTTCACTATTTCCCCAGATTATTGTTAAGAATTAAGATGTATTATCCTGGGGACATTGTCTTGGAAATCCCTGGAATTCTATGGCTGCTTTTGGTTCAGCTGGTGGTTGTGTTTCTCCTCTTCGCTCTTTTCTTGTGGTTCACTGTCTTCTCTTTGGATTCCTCCGATGATGCCTCCATCGGTGCAACCACTGCGGGCCCTCCACTCTTGATAAAACAGCAAGAATAGTAAAGACTAAATTGATGGCTAAATAAAACAGTTATTCTTTTGTGAAACCTAGCTTCAAAATTAAGAATTTAGCATTTAATATCCTTTTTGAACCTTGATAAAACATGATATCAAACTGATTCAATACCTTCTGGCCTGTTCCAACTTATGAAACTACATCCTTAGATTCAAACAACTTTACATCAAAGTCAACATTGAAATTTGAAGGGAAAGCATTGAAATTTTTGCTCTCATCGTTCTGCTCTTTTTTAGAATCTGACTCTGGTGTAAGATGGACTTCACCTAGAGAACTAGGATAGAAATTAGAGCCAAAATTCAAGTCATCGGACTGATGAGATTCTGCTACAACATATTGATCATCGGGATTACCTGGACCTTCATCATCAATTTTGAGTATATTCTCACCAATCGTATCTACAGTAGCCAACTTTGGAGCTTCCTAAATACCAAATACAGAGCAGGTAAATGAATGTTACTTTGAAATTTGAACACTGTTATGCAAAATAAGATAATTATGTTAAAGTGATGAGCTACCAAATTACGATTTGATCCTGATTCCAACACTTGAATATGATTTTGCACTGCAGAACTAGGATTGAACTCAAATCTCTGGTTCCATTCATCAGCTTTGTGGGAAATCCTACTGTATGAGTCCAACATGTCACCGACTCCAAATGCAGCATTATCGAAAGTGAATGCGTATTCATTGAGGTCGGGGGTCATGCAAAAGCTCCAACAAGATCCTCCTAGGGAAGCCGAAGGACACCGGAGTAGGGGATCTGGATGGCTATGGGTCAATGTACGTGTACGACATTGACTTTTGGCTTTCCCTTTTTTTTCTTTTCTTTGAACAATGAGTTAGGGGTATTATTGGAAAATAACCAACATTTAAATATTCTAAATTGGGTCATTGACCAAATTTAAGATTTGTTGAGTTTACCAACCTAATATAGGTTTTTTTTTTTTTTTTTACCGTCTTTATATTAGATTTTCCTATTTAATATATATACACTTTATAGGTTAACTATTTGGGGTTTGATTATGTTTTGGGCAAGATAAAAGAAGTTATGGGTAAATTTATAGAAAAGATTGCTTTAATAATTAATTAAATTTAAGAAAAGGAAGTGTGCAAAATAAATTGAACAAGTCTAAAATATTTATAAATCTAATCAAATATTCCTAAAAATGTATCAAGAGAAGACGGTTCAAAAGTCAAGACTCAAGACGTCACACAAATATATATGCCGCCATTCTAGGGAGCTTGAACGGTTGGAGCCACGAAGTTCTCGCGTGTGTAGGTGTTTTCTAGCATACCTCATTTTAGATGACTTATAAATGAAAAAATTATTTTAAAAAAATATTAGTTCAGAGATTATCTTTTTTTTTTTAGATTCTTTACCACTAAACTATTTTTTGAAAAAAATAAAAAGTAAATAGAATTAAATATAAATCATCCAGATCTCATCTGACAGACGGTAGAGACGGATCGAAGCTCCCCGCCTATCCAAAGGATAGACGGGGAACTTATTTGGAACCGGGTCAGCACGATATTTTTCCACATAGGATGGTTAGGTGATAACTCGTTCTGAGTTTAAAAAATATATATTAGGGATTGAGGTTGAATTGAATTAACAGTTAGTAATAGTTGGGGAATTAATGAGTGGTGACTTTAGTTAATATTTGAAGAATAAAAAAAATTAATTTTTCATTAAACCTTTCGTCATAAGATATGCACGTTAAGATAAAATTGTTTTGATGATCTGACTAAAATTATAAGAAAATAATTTTTGTTAATTGTTTTGAAAATTTTATAAAATCTTTGTACGTCTATATGTGCTTCTCCGACAAAACAGATGAATCATCCCATATTTTGTCACCGGAAAAGAAAAAAAGAACACTTATTTTTTTTAAAAAAATACAAATTCTAATTAACGTTGAGAATCCTGCGTACTTCCAAATTTCATATGGCTGGGATTTGAATTAATTTGGTACATATATTAAGTTTATCTCTCTATTAAAATAGTTAAGCTAATTTGATAAAAGTTGTCTCAATATTAAATACCTTTTCAATCCTTCGATATGATGAGACTTGTTTTTTTTTTCGTCCCTCATCTATTAATAAAAAAATTAATGAAATGAAAGGTATATAACCCAAATTGATTTAGTTCTTTTAAAGTAGAACAGAGAAAAAGAAGCACAAGCCTAGGAAAATGAAAAAAAAAATGAATTGAAAAAAAGAGAGAAAAAAGAAACCGGAAGAATATTAAAATATAAATATACGTTAATTTATATAAAGATAAATGAAAGGTATCTAACATGAGACAAATCCTATTAAATTGACTTAAACTGTCTGTCAATATTAAAGAAAACAGAATACAAAAGAAGTTTGATGAGTTGATTAATCAAACGAGCAACTAGGGTTTTGTCTACGAAGTCGCTCTTGTTCTTCAGGAGTGAAGTCATTCTTTATATTGAACATCGTTCGGATCTCTTTAGGAGTCTTTCCCTTCATCGATTGTGCCACAGTTTGACATGCCAAATTAAACAAACCCTCAATTTCTAAATAGTTGGCTGCCATTAATATCTGAAACAGCGTACCCTCCACGTTCACCTTCATGAACTCTCCGTCCCATCCCTCTAGCTCCTCCGCGTCGGAATCTGAGGCTCCGTCGTTGTCCTTGGAGGCGTGCTTCTCGCAATACTCAATTACTTTCTTCAATGTTTCACTGTTCACTTCACTTACTCGGACTTTGCAGTCAGCAGACACAGAAACATCCTCCATCATACGATTCAGTTGCTTCGACTGTATCGCCGCTCTGACGGTCATCTTGAACTCGCCGCCGTCGCTACTCACCACAGTAAATGCCTCCACAGATGACGACATGGTTACTGTTGGAAGGATTAGTGAACTTTTGATTATTAATGGCAAGAGAGAGAGAGAGGAAACACACATCCTTCACGTTAGACTTTCTCCTTTTTTATAATGATAATTTGAACGGTTTTGTTGCGATAAGGATAAACTTTTAAGGGTAAAGATAAGTTTGGAATATTTTAATTTAAAATAACTAGATTTTCTTATCGTTTCTCTTAAAAAAGATTTTCTCATGACTAGTCAGTTTATTTAAATTTTAGTTTGATTAGGTTTAGGACTCATGATTTTACTTTTTATCTTTTCATATTTTTTTTATGTTAAATTCGATATGATATATTGTTTATTTTATAATTATCTTTATTATCTTTATCTATATAAGTATTTTTCCCCCCCAAAAAAAGTCATTTTAAACTTTATAGTACGTACCACTTTGAAAGGATTATAAACTTTGAAAATTCGTGTGTGACGGAGTATCTTATTAATATTGATGCGCATACATATTCCATTATGCATTTTCATTTTACTAAAATGGATATAAAACCAATTAATATTGAGATTCAATAATTTAAAATAAGGAGTAGGTTAACATTTGAACGATTGAGATTTAGTCATTTTTTAAATCTTTAATTATAAAAATAAATAATCAAATTTTAAATTAAACTTCCGAAATTTTATCTCAATTGTTTACAACTACATTAAATTAAAAATTTAAAGAATATTTTATAGAATGTAGAACCTGAATAGTTAAAACTAATAATATTACTATTATAAAAGTGATATATATATATATATATATATAAAATTATTTCTAGATGTGGAAAATATGTTAAATTTTATTGAGATTTAACTTTTTTTTTTTTTTAAAAAAGGTGATAAATTTAAAAAACTTATCCTTTATACATAATTGAGGTTGAAAATATTATAAAAAATTATATATACAGAAGGATTAGATGAGGATCTAAGTCACAGTTTTATATCTAACAACAAAGAGAGAGAAATTGTGCAAAGTTACTTTTTAAATTCTCTCAAAGGAGCAACTAGTATTTTGTCTACGAAGTCGCTCTTGTTCTTCGGGGGTGAAGTCCTTATTTATATTGAACATCTTTCGAATCTTTTTAGGAGTCTTTCCCTTCACCGAATCTGCCACAGTTTGACACAAACCCTCAATTTCTAAATACTTCCCTGCCATTAATATCTGAAACAGCGTATCCTCCACATTCACCTTCAGGAACTTTTGTCTCATCCCTCTAGCTCCTCCGGGTTGGAATCTGAGGCTCCGTCGACGTTGGCCTTGGAGGTGTGCTTCTCGCAATACTCAATCGCCTTGGGACTTTGCAGTCAGCAAAAACAGAAACAACCCCCATCATACGATTCAGCAATCGACTGTATCATTAGGTAAGTTCTTGCTAATTTAAAACATTTAGATTTGCTTCAAACTTTCTAATAATAACTAAATATATGCTTCAACAAACAACTTATGGCTAGGGCTTTGCAATCTTAATAACGTTCATGATGACCTTAGCGATATAGCAAAGTTTTTCTCTAGGCTATTAGATTTGAACAATTTTCAAGTGTTTTTTGGCTCATGTGCACTGCAAATTTTGTTATATATATTATTCAGAGAAGAGCTGAGATTTTTGCCTACTCTCTATCTCAAATTTGGGCTGATTTAGAGAGGGTGATATAGCAAAGTTTTTCTCTATGCTATTAGATTTGAACAATTTTCAAGTGTTTTTTGGTTCATGTGCACAAATCGACTCTCTAAAATTTGTTATATATATTATTCGCCCATCCTAATTTTGTTTCTTCATTATTACTGACCAAACAAAACGAGATTGAAAGAACTGAACTCTCAATCTCTGATTTTGGAGAAGTTGTTCTGATTTAGAGAGTGATATAGCAAAGTTATAAATTTTCTCTAGGCTATTAGATTTGAAATTCAAGTGTTTCTTTGGGTCATGTGCACAAGTCATTGGAAATACAAATTTTGTTATATATATTATTCCGTCTTAAAGAAAAGTGGTTATTTATTCCTTTTTCACCCAAGTCAAGACTAAGACCCTAAAATCTATCTCAGATTATTGAGGTGACTTGGGTCTCTCTAGAGGGAGGAGTCTTATTAGTGATTATATTCATAAACTTTGTTATATATAATTTTGTATTCGTGTTTTATTTATTCTTATACATCCTTATTTTTTTTTTCACAGCTCCTCCTTCACTGAAGGAATCCGTATTACAATCATGACATCCCCCTACGTCTCGATTTCCGAAGACTTGATGGAAGATATGTTTGATATCAGTTTTACTGTCATTCAACGTGGGGTTTCACCTAACACGGGGTGCCTTCAAACAACACATTCTGAAGTGTTTCCACCTCCATTCACCATGTCTTGTGAAGAATTAATTCGAGATGTTCCAATTTTTCTACGTAGAAATGTAGGCAACTATATTTCAGAAGATGGTGTTGGGTCATTAGCATCTCAAATCATATCTTACTACCAAGAAGTAATCAATCGTTTCACCATTAGAAGTACTCATCACCGCTTAATACCTCTAATTGTGCTTCTTATTGTTGATACATCTTATCCTGCCTTAATACCTTTGTCTTTTCATCTTCAAACCACTGCTCTGTATAGAGACAATGAATACATTGAGCATATGCTGGATATTATTAGTGATGATGATGATGAGTCAATAGAAATCTATATTGACATAGACTTATCTGATCAACAATCTTCTACTAACGATGATATTGAGTCAACAGAAATCAATCAAGTAATCGAGCAATCCATGCAGCACTTCTTCATGGTTCCGGCTACAGAGAAAGCTATCGCGGTATCACTCAAGAAGATGGAAAAGTTCGCCGATAATATAAAGACAAGCACATGTAGCATTTGCTTAGAAGCTTTTGATGATGAGGACGGAGATGACGTTTCAGCACTGCCTTGTGACCATTTTTTTCACAATAATTGCATTGTGGGATGGCTAAAAACAGGCCATACATGCCCATTGTGTCGCTTTCAATTGCCTATGTAAAACAGATTCATGAATTATTTACCTGCATTGTATTATTGGTATTATTGTTACAATGAATGTTCATAATTCAATATTATTTATTGGTGATATATATATATAGACACACATATATATTTGGTTGTTAATTTACGAGAATTATTTGACCTTCTTTTTTCCTGAGTTAGTTACTTGTAACATGAATGAATGCCGTGCAGAATTCATAGAAGAAATTAAAATTGTATATGTAATTATAATAAATTATCGTATAAAAAATTATAGGTAGAAATTTATTTAAAATATAAGTCATCAATTAGGATTTAATTGAATTTTGCATATAAATGATACCATTGCCTTTTACTAAAAACTAAGAATATTATTATTTAATATTAGTAGTCGATTCTTAAAAGGAAAAAATTCTATTAAAAGACACTTGAATTATCTAAATTCTAATTGGGTTACTAAACTTAATAAATTATAGATCAGGTTATGTGTAACAAATAGGAATTTTAAAATTGGATGAAATGTCCAAAATAACCCTGTATAAATGAGAAGCAAAAGATAACAAAATGTTTTGAGCAGTCACAGTCACAGTCACAGGTCCGATCTACCCTTTTGAAAACACATACAAAATATCACCTTCTTCATAGACCTGCAACATAACATCTTGCAACATAAAATCTTTTTTTTTTTTGGTATAATGCAACATAAAATCTAAAATAGGACTAATGGAAAAAGAGCTCAAAGCCCAAACTTCCACGTTCGTGAACACTCACACTCGCAACCCCTTTTGGGGAATCCCAGGAGAGTAGTTTTTGCGCGATTGGGACCAGGTTTGGGGCTTAATGAAAGACGAAGCTTTGCATAACTTCTAAAATTAATTGTATAGTTTCGATTTCAAGTAAATTGGGTATGAATTCGTAAAGGAGAAGGCTTAATAAATTAAAACGATAATTAATTCATTTTTTATATCATTTAAAAATATTTTAGATCCAAGGAGTAGATTAAGTTTATTAGCTAGATTTAGTCTTTTATTATAATGTTCAATTTTAAAAATAAATAATCAAATTTTAAACTCCAAACATTTTACGTGAGTTTTTTAAAACTGCAACAAAGGTTAAACAATATTATATTCTATAGAAGATTAAATCTCAACAATTAAAATATTAATCTTACCATTAGTAAAAGAGGCCATACATTACCTGTGTCACTTCCAATATTAATTTCATATATATATATATATATATGACATTGTTTGTATTGTTACAACAAATGTTCATAATTCAATATTACTGTGTTTAAGTTTGTTTCCATTACAACATGCATTTAAAAAAATTCAAGAGATTATTCTTGATTGTTTAAAATTAGAAATCTTGGGCCAATAATTGTTATTGGGCTTTCTCAAAAGAATGAGTATATTTGGATTGGAGTTGGACTCCAAGCCTAATCTATTAAAATGGCGCCATATATGGTTATCTAGTTGGAAATTAATTTCTCCATTAATAAGCTCAAATCGGTTAGAAGACTAAACACGGTCTTAGGCCATTTTGAAATTTGAGATTTAAATTTGAATTTTAAATTCAAGAGATTAGATTATAAAAGATAATTTGGAATTATGTAATATAAATATACATCCAATAAAGATTGGAAAAATAAAGAATTAATTAAAGATTTGGATGAGATCCATTATCTTGAATTAATTAAAGATTTGGATAAGATCCATTATCTTGAATTATTAATTGAAGAATTAATTAAAGATTTGGATGAGATCCATAATCTTGATTAATTGGATAATACCAATTAATGGGCCATAATTCTTTTAACCCTAAATTAAGTTTTGACCGTGTAAATTATAAGATTATGAATCTCATAATTTTCGGCCATAACTAGAAAGAAATTCGGTAGTAAGCCGTGGAAAAGGATTTGAGATTTTATTAGTCTCATCTTTTGCGGCTAACTTGGTGGACCTAAATTTTAACCATTAGAATAATAAGATATAATTATCTTATTATTTTCGGTTAGAAAAATAGAGATCTAGGTTTTGGCGGAAAGAAAAATATAATGCAACGCATAAGTCATACATTTCTCACGACATTCTTTGAAAAACCTAGAGAATTGGCTGAATAAGATAGGTCATAAGGAGCCATTGGAATTATCGGTCAAAGCAACCAAGAAAAGGAAGAAAAGGCGCCATCCAAAGAGAAAGAAAACCCAATAACGTTGAGTCCTGAACCTTGCATCGCCTAGCAAGGATCCAAGGAAAGAGAGGAATCAAAGAGAAGGAGTTCTCAAGGCAATCGGGAGATAGTCGTGCGGATCAGCGTTAGAGGACTTCATACACTCTGAGGTCTTCAGCGATCTAAGGTAACCCTAAAACCCCTCATGTATTTTAATGAGTAGATCCTTCCTCGGAATATCTCATGATCTCCGGTAAGAGTTACGTGAATCACATGATCAATGGGAATACTCTTGAGTATTGGGATGACCCATGAGTACCATAAAAGTTATGGGTTCTCATGAGCACCAATTTTAATCACATGATTAGAAGTCTGAAAACATTGAATGTACCATTTGTTATGGGTTCTTATGATAACCTTGTAGAAACCCATGAGTATTTACTTTAAATATGGGTTTTAACTCACGAGGACTATAAGAGTTACGGATTCTTATGAGCGCCTATTAAAACTCACAAATGTGTTCAGAGTTTGTAAGTCATGATAACTGTAAACAGTGTCAGTTATTGATTATAGTTTCTGTTGCAAAATAACGAAAGACAATTTTTTTTTTGTTTTTCCTACCCATGAGGTCACACTTGAACGTCAGGCTGCACTGAAATTTAACTAACACCTGCTCTAGTCTCCTATTAGCAGCATAACCTTACATCAGAGCCATCCATCAAATGACATTTCTCTTCATTGAGTAATAAAACACCCGTCTTCCTGAACTCAAGTCCCTACACTTGCAAAACATATCAATTAAAGTAGATTGAATTGGTACATGCTTAGAATATGATTTTGTTTTTAGTACCTAAGCATGAACCTCATGCCCTAGCCTTCGTGCACAAACTTCACCAATCGTAGGAAGAATGATGGTCATTATAATTGAATTAGGCTTTCATCCTTCCTTACCATCCACCTTACGCATTCCAGTGTTTCCCTATGCAATCTATTATGTGCAAAAGTAGCAATCATTGCTCCTATACAACAACATCTCTCTCAAGAGTTTACTCAAACACACGGTGGGCAAGCCTAACCTTGCCACACTTAAAATACATATCAATCAAACTTGTCCGAAGAATTGAACTATCAATTAAACCATTCTTAATTAAGAGGGAGGGTTTATGAAATAGTGCGGGAGACAATACTTATGATAACACTAGACAAAGAGTATACATTCAATTCAATCCCCAATGCACGCATTTCCGAAAGGTTGAAAGCACATTGCGGTGTTGCTTGAGCGAAATCACTAGTTCCTCTAAGCAAGGCATTCCATGGATATCAAGGTTCTAAATTCAATCATTGAACCCAATGCAGGTGGTATTAATTAAAAAATATAATTTCATTAAAATAGGTAAAAATATTTATATATTCTAGTAAAAAAATATTTTATATAAATTTGAGAGGATGTTTAAAATTATATTATTATTTTTTAAAAAAAGGAGATCACGGTTAAGGCTTGCGAACATCTACCTAGTTTTATTGTGTTTTCTTTATTCAATTTTTTTTGTCAAAACTTTATTCCATGGTTTATGTATGATCCAACAAAGAGCAATCGTCTCATTAATGGACAAACCCTCTCCAATCACTTTTTGAAATCATATCTCTCCAACGCTTCTTTCTTAGCATCTTCCATGGTGCCATAACAAAGATTTTACAAATGTATATAGCTTTGTGCGTACAAATTCATTCTTTTCAAGCCCATTAATCCGAATAAGGGTTTGAAACTCTCTCCGTCCGAGTTGATCTTTCAAGCATTTGGTGCGAATAGAAGCGGACCGGACCGGCCGGTCCGGTTTTCAATTGATGGATATACAATCCAACAAGAGAACTGTTTAGCATCTTCCATGGTGCCATAAGGGGTTTATACAGGGATCATTCTTTTCAAGCCCATTAATTAGTCCATGCATTTAGTCCATGATGATAAGAGCTTAATTTGGTCCATGTAGTCCATGATGATAAGAGCTTAATTTGCACCAGTTCTCCCTATAAAATTTCTTAATGTCCTTGTAAATGGAACGTGGGTTTTTGTTGTGGAGGGGTAATGATGAAGGGAATGCATTTTTTTATGCAAAAGGTACCTCCTTCTCAATGGAGAATTTGTGTCTTTTATAGTCCAATGTTGGCGGTGCTTCACAAGAAATTGAGAGAATTTGAGTAGAAGTTCTAGACTTGAAGATGCGGAAACTATTATGTGTGGTACTGGTTATGGTGTTTGAAGGGAGACAATGTAAGGGCAAAGGTACTATCGTAGTAGCTGAAAGTGTGTTTTCCATGGACTTTATTGACAAATGTCGAACTTAAAGTTGGATGGAAGACAAATGATAAGTTCAGATTCCCATCACTGCAGCTTCACTTCACTATGCCCAACTGCAAGCAAACAACATCATTTTATTAAACAAAGCACAAACCAACATGACATACGAAGACCACAATGTTTAGATATATGACCTTTGTGGCATGAAATAGTAAGTCTACTATAAGCAAAACTAGACCAAAAAATGACAAATATAAGTTTAACCAACAAAACTCAAACATTAGGAACGTTTCTAGATTTTCTTTTTCTAAAAAAAGTGATGAATAAGAGCCAACAACTAAACTAAATATTTAGAAAATTCTCATGATTATATTTAATATACAACAAAAACATTGAATAGTAATGGTAGAAAATGAAAGGAATTTCCTCTGTTCAAAATATTTGACAAAAGATTTTCGTTGTTCATGGTGCAATGGTGAATATTCAAGCAAAGGATATTTCGGTTCAAATACAACATAGAATATTTAAAATGGATCAATGTCACCTTTTAGCTAAATGGGCATAAACTCTTGTCCTCCTTCTTGACAAAAAAGCTTCCCCAAAGTATTGCTTTGTGTTTCAAGTTAGTTATATTAATCGTATCCTCTGCTCCACTGGGAGCCTGGCCCCTTCTTCTATCTTCTTTACTTTACTGCCTTGCTACTCGACTCCCTACAGCTCCAGCGGCTCGCTATAATAGCTTGCTTTTCGAGTGGCTTGCACCTTGGGTGGTGTGGTTGAACCAGAGTGGGGTCAGAAATGGGGCTATGTTTTCGAGTGCACACTTAAAGGCATGATTAGTTCCACAAATCTCACTACACTAACAATAGTAAACCTTTTCTCGTTGTATCGAAATAGAGATCTAATTTAAACGACCAGGTACAATGTAACACCCCAAATTCCATACTACTTACTATACCCGTTGAACGTAGTATTTATGAATATGGTGCTATAACTCAGAGTAATACGGAATGGAGAGCATGCATTAACGTTTGAACAATGAGTAACTGATATAAAATGGCCAGGCATAACCTGGTAAATTGAAAATCCCGAAGGAATATTCATGTGATACAATTATTTGGAATGTGTATAATTACAACTCTTACACAGTAACTATACAATCTTAAACCAAACTTTAACTAGACGTGTGGCTTGGAGCCCAATATAGTTAATCAAACCCATTGGCCAGGCCAGGTAAAGTCTAGTGGAAGTCTCCCCGTCTTTTACGGCGACTTATGACTGAACTATATAGACCAACCCTTTCTTAGTTTAAGCACCAAATGGTTTGAAACAACTCTATCGGATTCATGCCAGAAACTAGTCCCTATTGGCCTTCTTTAAACTCTCGTCTTGACTGGTACCTCTTCAGGGCTCCATCCATCGGTGCCTCTTCACGGCTCCGTCCACGTCGCCTTCTCAGATCCAGGTTCCTTTCCTGAAATTTTAGTCAAGGCTGAGATTCAATGGAATTGAATCTCAGGTAACAGTTAACCTCTATAGCAGATATAATAATATATTATAGATATTCATTACATATCAGCATCAACCATATATAACACACAACAGATGTAATCTTAACAACACAACAATATAGCACACAGAACATGTAATGTTAACAACGTTTGCACTCACCAATACCACGACTCCTCATGTCCTCAGCGTTAGGAAAATAACCCTATGGTATTATCATGAGTAGAACCCGCATAAAGTTGAATGTATATAAACATGTGACCTAAGCCCCATAACTTAGTCACGGTGCATGACCAAGAGCCGGGAAATCGGGCCGAGCCCATTGGGCTGACCCGTTTAAGCCCTGGCCCTTCAAGAGCCGGGCTAGAAAAATGGATGAGATATTTGAAATTGGCCCTGGAGGGCCGGCCTTGAAGGGCCTCGGGCTTAAACGGGCCAGCCCTGGAGGGTCTCGGGCCGTCCCAACAGGCCCTTTTCACTGTAGCTTTTTTTTTCTTTTTAAATTTATTAATTTATATATATTTTGTATTTGTTATAGAGTTATTTATCCATTTAACTACAAATACATAATAACTATACTCTAATTTTATGATTTGGTTTATTATTTGTTGCAAATAAAGATTATGAATGTATTTCATGATGCGGGAGAAGAAATTCATGATATTCTTACTCATGAGCCAGAGGCTACTACTCAAAGTGAAGAACAATCAAATGTCGTTGAAATTGATGATAGTGACAAAGATGACGACAATAATAGTAATTGTACTAATGCCGCTTAGTGATATGTTTTTTATGTTTTATGTGAGTTATTTGTGAACATAGTTTGCTTTTGATTATGATATAGTGATTGTGCTTATTTATTGGATGATTTGTGTTATAATTTACTAATTATATTTCTTTAAAAAAAGCGGAGGAAAAATAGTTAAAATTTGGAATAGTAATTTTTGGGCTCTGGAGGGCCGGCCCTGGTGCTCCCGGGCTGGGCTTTGAAAAACATATATTTTTATTACCTTGGGCTCTGAAGGGACGGCCCTAGCCCTCACGGGTTGGCCCTGGAGGGTCAGGTCGGTCTTGATTCCCAACTCTAGCATGACCTAAGACCTAGTCTTGTCCATAACTTCATGAATCATTATATCATATAAAGGCATACAAGATATAGGCAATTAAAGTTACTAGTACGCGAACGTACCTTTCACCGCGTAATTGCCAAAATGCCCGACCTTTTGAATCTGACTCCGGACTTCCTGAATATCCTATAATGTTACCATCGGATTTTTTCCTTTTCCATGATATTATAATTAATATCGTATTTCCTAGAATAATATCAAAAATGATATTTTCACCTATTTTGACATTTCTACCCTTGGTGGATTTATTATTCCACTTTTACCCTTACATTTTATTTTTTGATCAGACCCTTACATTTTATTGAAAACACAATTTCCAGCATTTTGCCCAAATTTTTCACTAACTTTGAAAAATCATAATTAATTTTACAAAACTCATTTAGAGTGCTTCAAAATTTCTCATGACACATGACATGTCTATTTTCAAGGAAAAATATTTCCAGAAGCCAGAAAATCACGGATCATTCCCAGGTTTAACGTTTTTAAACACTGTTCAATTTTTATATCCAGAAATAAGGCCTAACTTCAAAAATATATAACTTCTTGTGTAGAATTCAAAATGTTACATATTTTATATATTTAGAAAGCCCTACATGTCTACTTTATTCATGTAAAATATCATGATTTTAGGACTTCATTTGATACAAAAAATAGTAGCCTCAACGTTTGCTGCCAACACAACCTTTAAAACTGAAAATTCTACAATTTTCACAATCTTGTTCCACTAATTCTAAAAATTATTTCTCAACATGTTTTTACCTCATTCAGCATTTATATGCAAGGAGGCCTAAAAACAAGTATAGAAATTTACTTCCTAATTTTCTAGATTAAACTACAATTTTACGAAAGCTAGAGCTTAAGAACTTACCTCCTGAAGTTCTTACTCCTTCTTCTCCTTGCTCCTATTTTTGTCTTGCTCTCTATCTCAATCAATTTGAATTGATTTTTGGTGTGAAGAAAATGAAGAGGGGAGCCCTCTATTTATAGGGAAATCTCAAGCCCAATGTGGACCCCACCATATGCACATCTTCTTTCCTCACAACCTTTGGATCTAATTTAATTTACAAGACTTAATCCTCTCCCTTCATTGTTGTTAGAAAAATCTAAACACTATTGAAAATCTTTTATTTTAATTTGCATGTGCTTTTATAAGCCAAATATCTAGATTATTATATAATAAATCCTCTCTCATCCCTCCATGTGCAAATCTAACACCTCTTCTTTCCTCTCAACCATTGGATCTAATTTATGTTAGTTTAAGTTCAATCCTCACCTTTAATCCATGACTTAAGTTTCCCATTGGTCCAATTAATTACCTAAGAATTTAACTTATTTTCTTGATTTTTCATTGGTTAGTTGCCATTGTTGACTTTTCAACATATTAACAAAGTTTAATTAACTCTTAATTGCATTTTTCATTAGTTAATTTGATTTGTTAACTAATCATGGAAATTAGTGCTTAATTAATCAAGCTTTATGCACTTTAATCTTTACTTATTTCCATAATCTTTTATCAACTTGAAGACATATGCTACTAATCTTTATTTAGTGCAAGCTTAATTGTCAATTAGCATTTGCTAATGTGTTCTAATTTAATCAAGTGTCTTCATAACCTTTTCTTATCTCTTTTGGTTATAAATTAGCTATCTGTGTGTTATTTTATATCACATTTAATAGCCCTTAAATGTAGTCTCACAATTAACCTTTGGTTAATTAATTCCAGATTAATAAGAATATGATCAATAGATTATAATTTTTTGAGACACATATTCACCTTTGTATTTTACTAATTATTTGCCAAAATATAATGTTTATAAGAGTTATGAAAATTAGGGTATTACATACAACATCACATTTGACACCTAAGAAAGGTACAACCCAAATATGAGGTACATCAGCAGGTGTTATAATAATACATATAGGAGTTTTGGCTAGTACAACCACTCTATTGTCCACTTCTAATAAACATGATTGACCCAATTGTAGATCATCTTTTGGAATCATATAACTGTCAAAAGTTAGTGACTAATCATCAGAACTCTTATAGTCTGAATACTCATAAGTTCGATACTATTGATGTCCAATAGCTTTGATAGTAATGGCTGGATCTACTACTACCTCATCCATTAAGTATAACAGAGAAAATGATGGTATAGCGAAGAACATCGGTATGATAGACCGAAATATTGTAATACCCCAAAATTCCTATTTATCATAAATACTATATTTTGATAAATAAGGCATATTAAATAAAGATGAATATGTGTCTCAAAATTTTGTAATTTGTTAATTATATTTTTTGGGCAATTTTTCCCTTGAAACTAAATTAATCAAGGGCCAATTTTAAGATTATATTTAGGGATCATAAAATACAACAAGATTATCATAGTAAAACCTAATTCTTGTTTAATCAAAATAAGCAAGAAAATGCTATGAAAGCACTTAATCAAATTAAAGGAAATTATCAACAATTGATGAGCAATTAAACTTACACTAATTAAAGTGTTTAAGTAAATCTTCAAAATTAATCAAGAGACAAATTAAAAGCATAGATTGAGGGATGTCTCAATTTAAAGATTAAAGGCCTAAAGAGATGAAATTAAGTTTACTAATAATGCTCTAATAGCATTGATTAAATAGCAAATCAATTAACCTATGACATTTGCAATAAAGGGACAATTAAGCACATAATTAAGAGAATGATTAGGCTTAATTAAATCAGCCCCTAAAGTGATAAGAGGGATTAACAAATTAAAGGCCAAGATTAAATCTAATAAAGTTAAATCCAAAGGTTCTAATTGATCACATAATTAAACTAAATCCATGAGAATTTAGGAGAACCAATAGGAAGCTTGGGTTTCATTTATGAGACTCAATGAAAACACAAATCCAAAGCCAAATTAAAGAAGGGGGGTCGGCTATGTAGCTTGAGCAAGGAGGAAGGAGTTTAATTGTATTTTAATTAAACACACACATGGGATAAATAGCACATGGGAGCATTTATGGAGTTGGAAGAGGATAAAGGAGAGAGGGGGGGGACAAATTGGGGTGTTTGGTTGAGTGAAGAAGAGTGTTTGGTGAATGGAATATGAGTGTTTGGTAAGTGAAGAAGAGAGTTTGGAACCAAACATGAGCTTTGGAGTTTTCCTATAAATAGGAAGCTCTCCCTTCACAATTCTTCACACCAAAACCATTCCAAAGAGTAGAGAGAAGTGAGAGCTAGTGAGAAGCAAGAAGGAGGAAGGAGTAGCAAGGTTCTTCAAGGGTAAGTTTTCTAGTCTTTAGCTTTTGTAGTTCTTGAAGTTCTAATTTAAATTCATAGTTAATTTATGCTTTGATCTTAAATATTCAAGAGCAATTTTGTTTTTATGTTTTTATGGTTAAAAATGAGTTCATTTCAAAAATTAGATGAAAAATATGATATAGCAAAATTCTTGAAGATCGAAGATCAAAGTAGCGAAATTTTGGCAAAATTTATGGTTGAAAGTTTGCTAGAGTTAGCAATAAAAATGCTATGATTTTATTAGAAGATGAGGTTATTAAATTCTGAAAATTTTTATGGTTAAATTAAACACATAGAGATTTTCAAATATACCTAGAGTGTATCATTTAGATTTTTTTTGCAAGGAGATAAAAATTCCTAAAGTTGGGCTACGTTTTCTGGACGAAAATCTGGGCAGTGTTGAGAAACAATTAAACTGGGAATGATTCACTAATTCTGGGTGAAAACCAGTATTTTTCCTAGAATATAGACATCCTAAGGATTCCGG
Source organism: Acacia melanoxylon (assembly GCA_019022615.1). Classification (NCBI taxonomy): domain Eukaryota; kingdom Viridiplantae; phylum Streptophyta; class Magnoliopsida; order Fabales; family Fabaceae; genus Acacia; species Acacia melanoxylon. Next base: position 11,027,656 of record JAFJYJ010000010.1, read on the forward strand.
AGAATTTTACGGATCCTTGTTTCGATGTTTCTAGAATTAATTATGATTTTTCAAAGTTACCGAAAATTCTGCCCAGAAATTTTGAAGTAACGTTTTTAATAAAATGTGAGGGTAAAAGTGGAATAATAAATCCACCAAGGGTAGAAATGTAAAAATAGGTGAAAATATCCTTTTTGATATTATTCTAGGAAATATGATATTAATTATAATATCATGGAAAATGAAATAATCCGACATTAATGTATAGGATATCCGGGAAGTCCGGAGTCGGATCAAAGATGAAATACCCTAAAAAAAAAACCATAATTATCATAAATGGTATATTTTGATAAATACTATGTTAATTATAGTAAAAGGAGAATATCTAATAGAGGAAATGATTTTTGAAAATCAAGAGGTAATTATAATAAAATTGTCATGATTAAGCATAATATTAATTTAATCATGAGAGGCAATTAAATGACATAGAAATTATAATATCCAAATAATTATTTATCTTAGATATTCTATTTGGATAAATAATATATCTTAAATATTATATTTGAATAAGTAATACCTATTTAAAATAGGTGAATATGTGGTCTCAACTTTTTTCTATTATAATTATTTTATTTTCTAGGTAACTTCTTCCTAGAATTAAGGAGATCATATATTTAAATTTTTTAAATCTTATTAGGGATAATAAAATATCTTAAGATTATCATAATCAAGTATAATCTTAACTATATCATAAAGGGAATCAGATATTATCAAGATATGCCTAAATCAATTAGGAAAAACTATCATACAACTTTTGGGCAATTAAATTTGCAACAATTATTATAATTTTGTAATTAATTAATTAATTAAAAAGGCATAATTAAGAAGTATATGAGTTGAATTAGTAATTAAAGGCTAACAAAGACCCAAGACTAATATTAAGGAAATTTCTAATGATCATAATTGACTTAGGAACCAATCATACTTTGACAATTAAGCCTAAAAACATCTAATACATAATATTAGGGATTTTTACCAAGATTAAATTAATTCCCCTATTTTTAGCAAAAGGGGAAATTAAATTCACCACTAAATTAGGCTAGGTAATAGCACAAATTATTAAATCCAAGAGCATCATAAATCTTAAACAAATATCAACAATAGTAATCAAGACTTTTTCAACACAAATCAAGGGCTTGGATTAAATCTAATAAAGCTAAATCCTAAGGCTTTAATTAAATTCCATAAAGCATAATCTTTGTAATTAAAATCAACCAATAGGAGAAATCCTTCTAGATGATTGTGAGATAAATGAAAACACAAAATTGGTGAATAGAAGAGGGGGTATTCACGGTTTCACTTGGCTTATTGGATAAGAAATCAATTGAATAATGTTTAATCAAATACACATGCTAAAATTAAGCACATGCAAGCAATTAAGTAGGAAGACTTTGGAGGCATATTTTGGAAGAGGATAATGAAGAGAGAGGGAAGTAGAAGTCGGTTGAGAGGAGAGAGAGAATTATAAGTTTGATTTAAATAATATTTGAAATCCACCAATTAGATAAACCCAAGAATTAGGTAACCTAAATCCTTAATTAATTAACTGAATCAATGAGAACCTATAGAAAATAAATTGTATCTGGAGAAATATTAATCATAGATCAAATATAAGGACTTATCTTGAACCCACATAATTTAATCTCGAGATTAAGTATAATTAAAGTTATTTTGGAAAACTTTGATAAATAAGATTAGAGATGATTAAGGACAATTAGAGAAATCTGATTGGACCATAAATCTTGATATCCAACTACTAATCAAGATACATACCTAGAATTTAAAAGTGTTGGTGATTGATCAAGCAACCAAAAATAGATTTCACTAAAGTAAACTAAAAGCTTCTAGAATAACTAAAGTATTGAAGCATCTAGTTAGAGTAACTAGGAGGGGGGACGGTTTGTAGGCCATGAATGGCTAAGATTAAAACTTCCAAAAATCTTAAATCCAATGGTTGAAAATTGATAATACGGAAGTTGGGGTTAATTACAAAATTACCATACTATTTTACTATAAATAGGAGGTTAGTGTTTTCATTATTCTTCACCAATTCACAAAGGTATTAACCGAAATTGAGAGAGATTAAGGAAGAGTGTGAAGAGCTTCAAGAACAAGTAGCAAGTTCTTCAAGAGGTAAGTTCTATAGTTCTTAAGCTTTAGCTTTGAGATTATAGCTTAAAATGTTGTTTTGATCTTTAATCTTCCAATATATTGTTGTTATCATGTTTTTATGGTTGAAAATGACTTTATTTCGAAAAATTTATGAAGAAGTTATAGAAATTTTTTTGGAAGATTATGGTCAAAGTAGCGAAGCTCTGGTGAAAATTTGTCGGTTAGCGATCTCTGAAAGCAGTTATAAAAACGCTAGTATCCTATGTAGAAGATGATGTTCTAAATTTCTGAGAAAATTCATGTTAAAAGTAAACATATAGAGCTTTCCAAATATTCCTATAGCATGTCGTTTTGAATTTTGTGCTAGGAGATAAAAATTCTACAAAATGGGCTACGAAATTCTGGAAAATTCTGATCAGAGGATGAAAATACGAACACTGGGAATTGTTCATAAAATCTGGGAAATAAAAAATATTTTTTCTTAAAAGTAGACATCTTAAGGATTCCGAGGAATTTTACGGATCCTCGTTTCGATTTGTTTAGATTTAATTATGATTTTTCAAAGTTAATCAAAAATTCTGCCCAGGGTAGAAATTGTAATGAATACACCAAGGGTAGAAATGTCAAAATGAGTGGAAATATCCTTTTTGATATTATTTTAAGAGATAGAATATTAGTTGTGACATTATGGGGAAAAGTAATAATCCGACAATAACATATAAGATATCCGGGAAAGCTGGAGTCGGATCAAAAGTCGGGCAAGTTGGCCAATACGCGGTGAAATGTACGGACGCGTATTGTAACCTTAACTCTTATGCTTATTGTATGCCTATATATGATAGTTGTGTTCATATACTAAGACGCTGTCTTAAATTTTTCTTTATACATTCAAATATATACAGGTTATGGTTATGATAATACCGTTAAGTTTTCCTAGCACTGAGGACACGACTGTACATCGTGGCACTGGTAAATAGTGCAGACTGGAATAACAGACATACTGCAGGGGCTGTGTTTTGTTATTGCCTTACATATTGTTACTGTTTTAAAATTGTGATTTTATACTGAAAAGGATATCTGTCATACATATACTGTTTACATAAGCATGAGGTTAATCGTTACCTAAGGTCCAATGGGCATTGGACCTCAGTCTTAACTAATAGTCAGGAAAGGATCATGGATCAGAGAAGGCACCAGTAGATGGAGCCAAGAGAATGCACAAGTAGACAGGCAGATAGGGCTGTAACGGGACATCAAAGGACAAAGTCGGAAAGAAAGGCCGGTCAAAGCAAATGCAGGAAGAAGGTTAACAGAGCCTACCTTCTGGCATGAAACTAATAGGGTTACTTCAAAACATTTGGTGCTTAAACTAGAAAGGGTTGGTCTATGTGGTTCAGTCAATCAGTCACCGTGAATTCGGGGAGACTTCCACTAGACTTTACCCAGCCTGGCCAAATGGGTTGATGTAACTGTGTTAGGTTCTATGCCCCAAGTCCAGAAATGGCTTGGTCTAAAGTTGTATAGTTACAATGTAAATCCTGTAATTATATAAAGTCTTGTATCACATGAATATTCCTTCAGGAAATTTTAATATACCAAAAGATACGTCGAGTATCGCATATGCCCGAGTATTTTATATCATCACTCAATTGTTCAAATTTTTAGTACATGCTCTCCGTTTCCGCAACACGCTAAGTTGTAGCACCTCAAACTCTGATGATTTTTCTAAAACCAAGTGTCAACCGGCACGATTTATGCTACGGAATTTGAGGTGTTACAAAAGAGTCGGGCATTTTGGTAACTACACGGTGAAAGGTACGTTCGCGTACAGTAACTTTAACTCTGATGTGTCTTGTATGCATGTATGTGGTAGTATGATTCATAGGGTCATGGACATGACTATGTCTTGGATCATGTACCGTGGCTAAGACTTTGTCTTAGGTCACTGTTTATACATTCAGCTTTATACGGGTTATAGTCTTGATAATACCGTTGAGTTTTCCTAACGCTGAGGACACGAGGGCCATCGTGACACTGGTTAGTGCAAACATGGATAGACTTTACTTGTGCTGTGTACTATGTATTGTTGTGTTGTTAATCTTACATCTGCTGTGTGCTTATGTGTTGGTTATTGCTGTAATGTAATGAACATCTGTCATACATATACTGTTATACTTTTCATATGAGGTTAACTGTTACCTGAGATTCAATTCGATTGAATCTCAGCATTGACTAAAGGTTCAGGAAAAGGAACCAGGATTAGAGAAGACACTGATGGATGGAGCCGGGAAGAGGCACCGGACAAAGCAAATGCCAAAACAGCGTCATCAGAGCATTCATTCTGGCACGGATTTAACGAGGTTACTTCAAACAGTTTGGTGCCGAAGGCAGGGCTAGTTTATGTGGATCAGTCAATAATTTGCTGTGAACTCGATGAGACTTCCACGATAGACACCTACCTGGCCAAATTGTTTGATTAACTGAGTTAGATTCATTGCCCCAAGTCTAGCTACGACTTGGTTGAAGATTGTATAGTTACAATGTAAGAATTGTAATTATACAAAGCTCTGTAATTGTATCACATGAATATTCCTTCGGGAAATTTTTAATATACCAGCTTATGTCGGGGCATCAGCATATGTCTGGGCATTTTGTATAAGTTACTCATTGTCCAAATACTAGCGCATGCTCTCCATTTCCGCATTACTCTAAGCTGTAGCACCTCTAACTCTGTCGATTTTCCTAAAATTGAGTGTCACCCGACACGATTTCAAGCATGGAATTTGGGGTGTTACAAATATGGTCCAAAGAATCTTGATAGTAGTTCCATCATCAATCCTTTGCGGGACTGGATTTTTTTTTATAGTTGAAATGCCATATATAAAGCGCGAACCAAGATCCGTTATATGAAAACCAAAATAAGAATGGGGAAGAAAAAGAAATCGTGATGTAAGTCTATTATTCCTTGCATCATAGGTGTTGCTGCGTCTTGAAACCCTAATTGCCAGGGTTCCGTTGCATCACAAGAAGAATTAGTGAAGAATTTATTTAGAACAATAACAATCATTTGCTTTTTTTCATTATTTGACTGCTCTGCTCCCAAAAGGAGAGACTTTCTTTTTATTGCTTGCTCTCCCAATTCAGGAAGACAAATCGCCAGCTGGGTTTACCAATCAAGAAAGACATGGGAAAAGAAAGATGCACAAAGAAAAGAACTCATTTCTCAGGAGAAATATACCTAGACTGACCTTCTAATAGATAGAATTCCATGAAAACCTAGCTAAGAGACTTTACTGAATGACTTAGCTATATTTAAAATGAATTCATTAATAACTTCATATAAATTAAGAAATAATGTTAAAAATAGTTAATGTTTTTTCTTAAAAAAAATTCTTACTAATTCTTAATAAAAGTATTGTATCTGATGCTCATAGGAAGCATCATGCACAACTTGATCTGTTTATTCTTGGGTTCTTGATTCTTAGGTACTCCCTCCTGGTCCTAATTATAGGACATATTTAACAGATTTTGGGAGATTAAGGAAAGAAGTTAAATTTATTCTTTTTTCCTAAAATACCCTTATATATATATATATTTATTTTAAAACCGACCCACAGCGTTTGTGCATTTAGTTCATTCCAAAAAATGCGTTTTCAGTGCAGGAGTTCCCAATTTTCTTATGATCCCACCAGCCTGTATTATCATTGCATTGCAAAATCCTAACAAATTCATATGAATACGAAATCATCATATGTGTAGCCTATAACCTACATTTTATATCAATCACGGGTAGTTAAAGGAAAATATTTTTAAAAGAAATCTTAAAATTATTTTATTTAAAAATAAAAAATAAAATAATATCTCTCATTTAATAGAATATAAGTGTGTTACTAAATTAATTATAGTGGAGGAAGTATTAATAGGGATGATATGGGAAAAATATGACAGAAATTGCTCAAAATTATTTTACTAAAAAAAAGTAGAATTATGTTGTATATGACATTAATGAGTTGTAATTATTACTTACTTTATATAACATATAGGTGCATTATTAAATTATTATTGAGAAAATATCAATAAGGGTATTTTAGGAAGAAATCGATAAAAGTTAGAATGTTATCTTATAATTAGGACCAAAACCAACTCCTAAATATTCAAAACTTTTCTTTCTCTCATGTTTTCATGCTACTCGAAATTTCTCCCCAAACGGTAATGTTTAGAAGGCAGATCAGCAGATAACACCCCAATATCCGGAAACAAGAAAGGGAGGAGAGTCTCGGCAGACGAATTGATGAATTTATAGGCAAGAGAAAATGGGTGTAATTTAATATGGGAAAATCCCTAATAAAGACGGTTGAATTACCCAAATTCTAATTTGGGCTATTAAACTTAACAAATTATTAATTAGGTTATGTGACATAATTAGAGATTTAGAATTTGAGCCAAATTACTTCTCTATATCCTTTAGTTATTTTTTTAAAATAAAAAAAAAATTGGTGACATGTGCTTCTCCCGCTCTCTTCATAGATTTGCTATCGAGATTACTATTTCCCTAGATTATTGTTAATAATTAAGATGTATTATCCTAGGGACGTTTTATTGGAAATCCCTGGAATTCCATGGCTACTTTTGGTTCAGCTGGTGGTTGCATTTCTCCTCTTCGCTCTTTTCTTGTGGTTCACCATCTTCTCGTTGGATTCCTCCGATGATGCCTCCGTCGCTGCAACCACCACGGGCCCCTCCAGTCTTGATAGAACACCAAGAATAGTAAAAACTAAATTGATGGCTAAATAAAACAATTATTCTTTCATGAAACCTAGCGTCAAAATTAAGAATTTAGCATTTAATATCCTTTTTGAACCTTGATAAAACATGATATATAAAACACGATATCAAACTGATTCAATACCTTTTGGTCTGTTCCAACTTATGAAACTACATCCTTAGATTCAAACAACTTTACATCAAAGTCAACATTGGAATTTGAAGGGAAAGCATTGAAATTTTTGTTGTCATCGTTATGCTCTTTTTTAGAATCTGACTCTGGTGTAAGATGGACTTCACCCAGAGAACTAGCTGATAGAAATTAGAGCCAAAATTCAAGTCATCGGACCGATGAGATTCTGCTGCAACATATTGATCATCGAGACTACCTGGACCTTCATCATCAGTTTTGAGTATACTCTCACCAATGGTACCTACAACAGCCAACTTTGGAGCTTCCTAAATACCAAATCCAGAGCATGTAAATGAATGTTCTTTTGAAATTTGAACACTGTCATACAAAATGAGATAATTATGTTAAAGTGACCTACCAAATTACGATTTGATCCTGCAGATTCCAACACTTGAATATGATTTTGCACTACAAAACTAGGATTGAACTCAAATCATAGGTTTCATTCATCAGCTTTGTGAGAAATCCTACTGGATGAGTCCAACATGTCACCGACTCCAAATGCAGCATTATCGAAAGTGAATGCATATTCATCAAGGTTGGGGGTGTTAGAAGTATATAGGTGTTAGATTAGAGAGTTAGTTAGGAAGTTTGGAGAGTTAGTTAGGACCCTAATCTATAAATAGGGGATCTTAGCTAATATGTGAGTAAGTGAGTGTTGGACATTAGGGTCTCACTATTCTCTTTGTATGAGCCTTAGCTCTATTCATAATATACAATTGATACTTCTTCATCTTCACTCTTTCTCCTTATTCTCTTCTATCTTCTCTAATTATACATTCCTTTACATGGTACCAGAGCCAATAATTTTGGTCCAATAATTCGGGTTCCTTTTTTTCGACCTGGTAGCTTCTTTTTTTTGCATCACAAGACTCCGTAACATATCCTGGGCTAAAGCCATTGTTCACACCATCGAGGTTGCAGATCCGATTGGTTCCTGTGATTGATAATTTTCCAGAATTTTCACGATTGGGTCTTGCAAATCCGACGAGCGATAGGTTGCACTTCGCCCGATAATGCTACGCCTTTCTCCTGGTTTCATGGTGATTCGGTGGTTCGCGAGTTTCCCGGTGGTTCAAGGCTTGATGGTGGCTCGCGGTTGTTGCACTGATTTTTCGCCAGTGGTTCACGGTGTCTCCAGGCCGATTGGCTGATGGTAGTTGCGATTGGCTCACGGTGATTTCTTGGTTGAGCTCATCGGTTGTTCGCGGTTGGCTGACGGTGGTTTCTTGGTTGAGCTCATCGGTGATTTGCGACTGGCTCACGGTGGTTTAAGAATCACCCACGGTGGTCCATGATTCTCCGACAGTAGGAGCTGGAGGTTGCGCGAGATCAGGTGCTAGATGTTTTAATCGGTATTCTCCTACCCATCAAGGATTCAGGAGCTGGAGGTTTAAATCTCAATTATGTACTGCTCTTGGTATTTGAGGTGCCGTTCTTGATAGTTTTAATCGTCATTCTCCTACCCATCAAGGATTCAGGTGCTAGAGGTTTTAATCTCGATTATGTACTGCTCTTGGTATTTGAGGTGCCGTTCTTGATCAATCAGAGGTTCTGACATGCGCTAATCAGAGGATTGAGGTCACGTTGAGTACTTGGTTCGACTGAGGTCACAACTCACGTTGGTATCTCGGTCCCTATTCTTCGTCCCCTGTGTTCTTGGTAATTTTCAGACCCTGTTCTTCGTCCCCTGTGTTCTTGGTAATTTTCAGAACTTTGGTCCCTGTGATTGATTTGGGCTAGATAACCAAAAAGCACATGAAGGTGAAGGTGGTTCTTGGGTTTCCACCGTATGGGTTATCCAATTATCTTGACTTCCCAGGTTGGTAAGGCAAGAATGGCAATGAATAACAAGAACCCTCTTCTCATCACTCAACGCTTTTTCGGGACCGGTAAAGAAGTGGACGAGTCAAATCGACGAATTCTTGAACTTGGTCAATGACTATGAGGTTGTAAGAATTTACCATTCTCATGCTATAGAAATTGAAAGGTACATGAATTCTGGATTTTGCAATGAAGTTGAGTATTCCAATCATTATGGTGCCCTTTGTGAATGGGCCTTTTGTCGTGTTGAGAATTCGATTTCGTTACGGTGGAAAGAAAGAGATGTTTTGGATGGCAATGACAACAACAAATTTGCCAAATTTTGATAACTTTGAAGTTTCCAAGAAGCTTGCTGAATATGGAGAATCTGATCTTGGTTTGCTATTTTTCTCGGAGTATGCTTCAACTATGAATTGTTGTTTAGAGTTGTGGGTTTATTATGATAAGGAATGGATTAAGATTAAAAGAATATTGGATTGTCTTCACCGTATGATTGACTCAAGACAGAAGAAGGGCAGAGATTAAAGATCAAATCTTCTCAGCCATTTGTTTTCCTACAGCTGCAAGAATCTACTGCGGGAGTGGCTTCTTTTCAAGATTCTCGTCAAGGCACTTGCGTGTTTTCTTTCACTGTCCAGTTTCTTTGATATTTCTTGAATCAACGGTGCTGCTTCTTGACCAGCCACAAACGACTTCGATTATGCCCATTTGTTTTCTTGAGTCTGAAAGAAGGGTCGGAGATGCAGGTGATTGAAGAATCAAATGTAGGAAGTCTGTCTAGGATTTAGAAACATCGTGCCCTGATTCACTTTGTGCCTAAGGAAACAAAGTAGGAATTGGTTTATTGGAATTCAATTGTTTCTGCTTATGCCCAGGATTCAATTTTTGGAAATCAATATTCATGGGAATGATGAATTTGAATCCATTCAAGATTAGAGACTTCATGGACCTCCAGTCAACTAACTACCATGATGGGTCAATCGCCTTGAAAGATTAGGTTCTGCATGCAACTGTTCAAATATGCAATGCAGGATCTTCTTCTCCAACTACTTATTCTTGGATTTTTTGGCATATCTGTTATACTTCCTTCTAGTATTGGTGGTTTATTTTTCTCTCGGTGACGTTATTCCATCGAGGGTCGCATTTTGTCTCGGTGACGTTATTCCATCGAGGGCTTGTTTTTTTGCCTAGGTTATGTTATTCCATCGAGGGTTTGTATTCCGGTCACATTCGGGCCTTTATATGTTTTGTTGAGTGTTGGTTTGTCCCCTCCAGACATATCCCATTTGTGATCTTACTTGTTTAGACAGGATGCTCAAGGCAAACATTTGGGTAAGACCCTACCAAGATTGTGAGGCAATTCATAGTTAGTGTTGTAAATGTGTACAATGAAATGAGGCTGGAGAAAGTTGCAGAGATGGGCCATAATCCTTTGGAAGTCCTTCATGTGGTGAAACATGTGAGAGGCAAATCAGTTTTTGTGTGTGGCTTGCCTACAAGAGAAGGTTTTCAGAAGAAGTGAATGAGAGAAGATTGTTTTGAAGAGATTATTGTATCATTGTATTTTTTTTGTTTTGAAGAGATCATTGTTAATTACCCCTTATTTTGTGTTGTTCAAGTTGAACACTTTTTAAATAAATAGTGTTCAACTTGAGGGGGGGTGTTAGAAGTATATAGGTGTTAGATTAGAGAGTTAGTTAGGAAGTTTGGAGAGTTAGTTAGGACCCTAATCTATAAATAGGGGATCTTAGCTAATATTTGAGTAAGTGAGTGTTGGGAATTAGGCTCTCACTATTCTCTTTGTATGAGCCTTAGCTCTATTCAGAATTTACAATTGATACTTCTTCATCTTCATTCTTTCTCCTTATTCTCTTCTATGTTCTCTAATTATACATTACTTTATAGGGGGTCATGCAAAAGCTCCAACAAGATCCTCCCAGGGAATCCGAAGGACCCACCAGAGTAGGGGATCTAGATAGCTATGGGCCAATGTACGTGTACAACGTTGACTTCTGGCTTTCCCTTTTCTCTTTTCTTTGAATAATGAGTTAGGGGTATTATTGGAAAATAACCAACATTTAAATAATCTAAATTGGGTCATTGACCACAATTAAGATTTGTTGAGTTTACCAACCTAATATAAGATTTTTTAAAAAAAATATTTCAACCATCTTTTTATATGAGATTTTCCTAATTAATATATGGGAAAAGTATTTCTAGATCCTTTGGAGATAAGTTTATCTCCATTGTCTTCGAAAACTACGTTGTTTTGAATTAATGAAGGGTGTTTCGGTAAAATTTATATGATAAAAAAGAACAAAATTATGGAAACACCCTTCATTAATCCAAAACAACGTAGTTTTGAGGATCATTGGAGATAACTTATCTCGAGCGACTGGAGAAATCATTTACCCTTAATATATATATATACAAATTTATAGGTTAAATATTTGCGGTTTGATTGTGTTTTGGGCGAGATAAAAGAGGTTATGGGTAAATTTATAGAAAAGATTGCTTTAATAATTAATTAAATTTAAGAAAAGGAAGTGTGCAAAATAAATTGAATAAGTCTAAATATTTATAAATCTAATCAAATATTCCTAAAAATGTATCAAGAGAAGACGGTTCAAAAGTCAATACGTCACACTAAAAATGTATCAAGAGAAGACGGTTCAAAAGTCAAGACGTCACACAAATATATATGCCGCCATTCTAGAGCTTGAACTGTTGGAGCCACACCTGATTTTTGTTTTTAAAAAAAACTGTTGGAGCCACGAAGTTCTCGCTTGTGTAGGTGTTTTCTAGAATACCTCATTTAAATTTTTATCTGATGACTCATAAATGAAAAAATTATTTTTTAAAAATATTAGTTTAGAGATTATCTTTATTTTAGATTCTTTATCCACTAACATATTTTTAAAAAAAAAATTAAAAAAATATTTAGACCGTCTTGATCTCATCTCGATAGCCGAGATGGGTTGAACTCCCCTGCCTATACAAAGGATAAATGGGGAACGTATTTGGAATCCGGTCACTACGATATTTTTTCACATAGGATGGTTAGGTGATAACTCTTTCTGAGTTTAATAAAAAATATATTAGGGATTGAGGTTGAATTGAATTAAAAGTTAGTAATAGTTGGGGGATTAATGAGTGGTGAGTGGTGACTTAGTTAATATTTGAAGAATCAAAAAATTAATTTTTCCGTAAACTTTTCGTCATAAGATATACACGTTAAGGTATTTTATGGACGTTAACATAAGATTATTTTGATCTGACTAAAATTATAAGAAAATAATATTTGTTAATTGTTTTGAAAATTTTATAAAATCTTTGTACGTCTATATGAGCTTCTCCGATAAAACAGATGAATCATCCCATATTTTGTCACCGGAAAAGAATGCAATAAAACTAAAATATTTTTTTGAATACAAATTCTAATTAACGTTGAGAATTCTGCGTACTTCCAAAGTTCATATGGTTGGGTTTTGAATTAATTTGAAATAATTAGGTACAATATTAAGTTTATCTCTCTATTAAAATAGTTTAAGCTAATTAATATAAAGATAAATGAAAGGTATCTAACATGAGACAAATCCTATTAAATTGACTTGAACTGTCTGTCAATATTAAAGAAAACAGAATACAAAAGAAGTTTGATGAGTTGATTAATCAAAGGAGCAACTAGGGTTTTGTCTACGAAGTCGCTCTTGTTCTTCAGGGGTGAAGTCATTCTTTATATTGAACATCATTCGGATCTCTTTAGGAGTCTTTCCCTTCATCGATTGTGCCACAGTTTGACATGCCAAATTAAACAAACCCTCAATTTCTAAATAGTTGGCTGCCATTAATATCTGAAACAGCGTACCCTCCACGTTTACCATCACGAAGAAAAGTGGTTATTTATATAAAGGCGGTCTTGGTTCATGATAAAGTGGGAAGGGATTTGATCCCACCAATGTAAAGAAAGACAGTGACTTGGTTCTCTCTAGAGAGGAGTCTTATTATTGATGATATTAATGAAATTTGTTGTGCATAATTTTGTATTCATGTTTTATTTATTCTTATAAATCCGTCTTCTTCTTTTCGCAGAAAATTAATATTCTCCACCACAACAAACAAAACAGCTCGTCATTCACCGAAGGAATCTGTATTACAATCATGACATCCTCCTACATCTTGATTTCTGAAGACTTGATGGAAGATATGTTTGATATCAATTTTACTGTCATTCGACGTGGGGATTCACCCAACACAGGGCGCCTTCAAATGATACATTCTGAAGTGTTTCCATCTCCATTCACCATGCCTTGTGAAGAATTAATTCGAGATGTTCCAATTTTTCGATGTAGAAATGTAGGCAACTATCTTTCAGAAAATGCTGTTGGGTCATTAGCATCTCAAATCATATATTACTACCAAGAAATAATCAATCGTTTCACCATTAGAAGTAATCATCACCGCATAATACCTCTAATTGTGTATCTTTATGTCGTTGAGACATCTTATCATAGCTCAAGTCCTTTGTTTTTTCTTCTTGATACTGGCGTCGATGATGAGTCAATAGAAATCTATCGTGCCATGGGCTCATCCAATCAACACTCTTCTACTAACGAAGATATTGAGTCAACAGAAATCAATCAAGTAATAGAGCAATTCATGCAGCACTTCTCCATGGTTCCAGCTACAGAGAAAGCTCTGGCGGCATCACTCAAGAAGATGGAAAACTTCACAGATAATATAAAGACAAGCACGTGTAGCATTTGCTTAGAAGCTTTTTATGATGAGGAGGGTGGCGACGTCTCAGGACTGCCTTGTGGCCATTTTTTCCATGATAATTGCATTGTAGGATGGCTAAAAACAGGCCATACATCCCCATTGTGTCGCTTTCAATTGCCTATGTAAAACAAATTCATGAATTACCTGCATTTTACTATTGGTATTATAGTTACAATGAATTTTCATAATTCAATATTTATTGGTGATATATATATATATATAGTGTTAATTTACGAGAATTAGTTGACCTTCTTTTTCCTGATTTATTTAGTCGTTACCATGAATGAATGCCGTACATAATTCATGGAAGAAATTGCAATTGTACATGTAATTATCATAAATTATCGTATAAAAAATTATAGGTAGAAATTTATTTCAATTATATGATAATGGACCGAAAGTGTGAAAAATTTAAATCATCAATTAGGATTTAATTGAATTTTAAAAATAGATTATACCATTTCCTTTTACGAAAAACAAAAAATTTTATTATTTAATATCATTACTCGATTTTTAAAATTGGCTATTCTTTAATTAACAATCTGTTAATTGAAAGGGGAAAATATATATATTTCATTTCTCGTCTGTCATAAGTATCTGATATATTTTCCATCATGCATTTTCGTTCGTAAAGGAGAAGGCTTGAATAAATTAAAACGATACTTAATTCATTTGTTATATCTTGTAAAAATATTTTAGATCCAATGAGTAGATTAAGTTTAACAGATTTAGTCTCTTATTAAAATATTCATTTATAAAAAGAAATAATCAAATTTTAAACTCCAAAAAATTTATGTCAGCTGTTTAAAACTACAACAAAGGTTAAATAATATTATATTATAGGGTTAATGTGAAAAAATACACGTGAGATTTTTTTAAAAATAAATTTCAAATTAATTCTTAATTAAAAGTATTGGTTCTGATGGTCATAGGAAGCATCATGCACGTACAACTTGATCAGTTTATTCGTTTTTTTTTTCTACATAAAAAAAATCATTTTTTTGAAAAAATGTTAGTTGAGAGATTGATTTTATTTTAGATTCTCTACCTATTAAAATTAGTTTTTATAATAAAAAAAATATCGATCTCGGCCATCAGATCTCGACGAGCCCCCCTGCAAAGTGGATCCCTATATATATAAGCTTCTCCGATAAAACAGATGAATCATCAACATTTTGCCATCGGCAAAGAATAAAATAAAACTAAAATATTTTCTTGAATACGAATTCTAATTCATCGATCGACGTTGAGAATCCTGCGTACTTTCAAATTTCATATGGTTGGATTTTGAAGTAATTTGAATTAATTAGGTACATATATTAAGTTTATCTCTCTATTAAAATAGTTTAAGCTAATTTGATAGTATTATATACCTTTTCAATCCTTCGATATGAGACTTGTTTTTGTTTTTTTTTTTTTTTCCGTCCCTCATCTATTAATAAAAAAATAAATCAAAGGTATATAACCCAAATTGATTTAGTTATTTTTGATAGAAATCGGGTATCCTCCACCCATAGCAAAGACTAATCCTCTTTCGCACCGTAATCGTCTCGAAGGGACATTGATGCTTTAGGCAAATAACCTTCTCCATACCTACCACCAGCGATTGAAACCCTGAGTAGATGCTTAAGGGTACCAAACTACGAGCCAACGGAGTCAGGTTGCTTTGGTTTAAATTGATTAAGTTCTTTTAAAGTAGAACAGAAAAAAGAAGCACAAAATGAAAAAAAATAAATTTAAAAACAAAAAGAGAGAAAAAAGAAACGGGAAGAATATTAGAATATAAGTCTATGTTAATTAATATAAAGGTAAATGAAAGGTATCTAACATGAGACAAATACTATAAAATTGACTTTAAGTCCTTTTTCATAGAAAGAAACTGTCTGTCAATATTAAAGAAAACAGAATACAAAAGAGGAAGTTTGATGAGTTTGATTAATCAAAGGAGCAACTAGGGTTTTGTCTACGAAGTCGCTCTTGTTCTTCAGGGGTAAAGTCATTCTTTATATTGAACATCTTTCGGATCTCTTTAGGAGTCTTTCCCTTCATCGAATTTGCCACAGTTTGACATGCCAAATTAAACAAACCCTCAATTTCTAAATAGTTGGCTGCCATTAATATCTTAAACAGCGTATCCTCCGTGTTTACCTTCATGAACTCTGTGTCCCATCCCTCTAGCTCCTCCGCATCGGAATCTGAGGCTCCATCGTTGGCCTTGGAGGCGTGCTTCTCGCAATACTCAATTACTTTCTTCAATATTTCACTGTTCACTTCACTTACTGGGACTTTGCACTCAGCAGATACAGAAACATCCTCTATCATACGATTCAGTTGCTTCGACTGTATCGCGGCTTCTACGGTCATCTTGAACTCGCCGCCGTCGCTACTCTTCACAGTAATAGCCTCTACAGATGAGGACATCGTTGCTGCTGGAGGGTTAGTAAACTCTTGATTATTTATTGCTCGAGAGAGGAATGATTTTATAACACACATCCTTCACGTTAGGGTCTCTTTTTTTATAATGATAATTTGAACGGCTTTGTTGCGATAAATATAAACTTTTAAGGATAAAAGATAAGTTCTGAAAATATTTTAATTTAAAATAGCTAGATTTCTTATCGTTTCTCTAAAAAAAGATTTTTGTTTGAATTTTATTTTGATTCGGTTTAGGACACATGATTTTACTTTTTATCTTTTAATATTTTGTTTATCTTAAATTCAATATGATATATTGTTTATTTTATAATTATCCTTATTATCTTTATCTATATAATTTTTTTTCCCAAAACAAAGTCATTTTAAACTTTATATTAACCCTTTGAAAGGATTATAAACTTTGAGATAACATAAACTTTTAAAGATAAGGATAATTTGTGAAACCTTACAGAAGTACTTGGATCGTTTCAAGGACACTGCTCTTCAAGTTCCTGGCTTAAAAGAGGATGTGCACTTACACTGCGTAATAGCCGGTCTCAATAGTGCGTCTCGGCTAAAGAAGTCGGTGATGAAGAATCGGCCTCAAACTTTGGCCGACTTCAGAGATCGGTGAAAGACGTACTTAGAGCTTGAACATATGGAAATGCTGAGCCAAGTACCAAGGCAAAGGGGGAAGAGTCCACCTCCCAAGGCCAAAGAGCAATATACCGGTCGCAAACCGGAACCTCGCGGACGTGATCGAGAGGTCAAGCCAAAAGGAGGTAAACTAGAAGGAAGGTTCGACAGGTATACTCCCCTGAAGGTATCTCAGGCGCAGATTTAAAAAGAGGTGTCGACAACCGAAATGAAAAAGGTTGAGCGACCCTGGCCAATATGTAGAGAGGCTAACCTGGACAAGTCCCGGTACTGCGAGTTTCATGATCAGCACGGTCATACCACATACAGTTGCTGGGATTTGAGGGATGCTGTGGAAAAGTTCGTACGCGAGGGAAAGCTCTGTCAATTCGTCATTCAGACACAGGGGCGGTAGAATAATAAACGCCAAGGGGGTAGGAGCAAGAGCCCACCCCCGGAAAAGAAAAGACATGAGCAAAGAAAGAAAGTGATTGACAGTGATGACGAGTTCCCAGACTCCAAATATGATTGCAGTGTGATTAGCAAAGGCTTTGGGGGCAGAGGAGATTCGGTAAGTCAGCGAAAGAAATATTTGAGGGAGGTCCTCTCAATCGAGATCGTCCAGGACTTCAAAAAGGATCCGCAAAACACGAACCCCGGTCCTAAGTTTCACCGAAAGGACTTAGAAGATGTACCGCCAGGTCACCACGACGGGTTGGTGATCGAACCATATTTTTATATGATTTTTCATAATTAAATTGGGATTTTTAACGCATTTTATCATATTTATTGAGCCTAAAATGCCCTTCTTGTGATAAATTAAGATTAAGAGTAAATACATTAAATTAGGATTAAAAAGGGCAAAATTGTCAAAGAAATAGTAATTACAATTAATCATTGATTTTTATGAGAATATTTGATGTTGGATTAATGATTTTGATTGTAGATGCTTGAAAAGATTAAATCAGATTTGAAAATGGAAGTTTGGGCTCAAGTTTTAAAATTTTCAGTTTAGTCCCTCTATAAAACTTTCTAAGAGTTTCAGTTAGGTCCCTGCATTTAAACAATGCGTTTTGACCTTTGACTAGGGCTGCTGACTTTCATTTATTCAATCCATTTGTTGAGACTCGAAAAAGAAAGCAGAACCCGAGACAGCTGAGGGATTTTGCAATTAAAAAGGGGGAGCGCCGCGAATGAACAGGAGGACGACTTCATCATCTTCACGCCATCGACTCCAACTTGATTCTGCTCCATCATCGTCTCGATTTCTTCCCTCACTTTCAACACCACCATCACCGAGACCACCAACTTCATCATCTTTCTCCCACCTTCGTCTCCCACAGCAAGCCGACCACCATCATCGTCCTCTTCACTCCATCGGACCGAACCAGCAAAACCAGAGCTCAGCGACGTGAACTCCAGACCAGCGACCTTCCCTCCTGCCTTTGACCTTCATCCTTCATCACTCCACCATCGACTACACCTGGGGACCTCCAATCATCTTCCTCCAAACACCCACAAACCATTTTTTTTCCTCTTCTTCCAGGTTTGCTTTACACTAAACTTCCATGGATTTTCACTGTCTGGATGAAGCTGAGGCTGAGCCCAAATTAATGAGTGGCTAATTCTCTGGCTTCTTGGTGATGAGGAATTTTACTTGAGCTCAAGGCATTACACAGGGGAGTTTATTTATCAATCTATTAGTCTAGAATTATGTATTTGAATTTCCAAATTTTTATATATGATTCTGGAACTGAGACTAATGGTAATTATCTCTGTTTGTTTGATAATTGTAATTGCAATTGGATATTGTGGTTTGAAGATTATATATGTTTGAATTTCTTTGTGGTTGCAATGAAGTATTTATGTTGATTAGCGTGGTATTGTCTAGTTAATGTAGTTGAATTGTATCGGCGAGGGGTCAAGTTAAGACTTAAATTTAAAGAAGACTCATATGCATAGTTCCAATTTCACTTGCACATTAAGTGGTTTTTAACAATATTTCAAGAAGTAGTAGCTAGCTACGGTAGTAGGAGCTTATTAATTGAGAATATTAATTTCAAGTGGTATCTTGAGGTTTTTCTTATCAAGACTTAATGAAGCCTTAACTCCCATATTTCTTTTGAGCGAGGATAGCTATTTTCTTCATTACCAAGAGCATTCATCATTAAATCCTTTTAATCCAAACCATTCTTCATTATTTTCTTAAAATACCAAAAAGAATAGAATTAGTTTTATTTTATTTTATTATTTTAATGAATTCTAGTTTATAGAAAACCAATTTCAAAACCCCATTTCTAACCATGATTTTAGCACTTAGTTTAACATAGGACTTCAAAATAAATTGGCTCCTTGATAAGAGAACGATCCCGAGTTATTTGCACTATATTGCATTTTAATTCGTGGAAATTGTGATTTGACCCTGAGGTGACTAAGGTTTCTGTCAAATCAGTTGGTCATCACGGGAAATGTGGTCAACTATTGTGTGAAGAAAATTTTTGTCGATAATGGGAGCGCTGTGGACATTATCCTGTAGGACGCATTCAAACGAATGCGGTTTGACCCAGAAGATTTGAAGCCATGTAGAACGACCGACCGGGTTCAATGGCGGGATACATGCCCTAAGGGGTACATCGACTTGAAGTTGACTTTGGGAACGAAGGATGCGTTTAAGTATCGAGCGTGTCAAATTCATAGTAGCCGACTTTCCTTCCCCATATAATATCATCTTGGGACGGCCTACGATTCACAAGCGGGATATCTTTGGTATCCACAAAGCACCAACAGCTGAAGTTGGTCAATAGAAGGAACCAAATCGTAACGGTCAAAGGCGACCAGAAAGATTCTCGGCAATGTTACTTTGACATGATCAAAGTCAGTAAGGCCGACCCAGCATCTTGGAAAGGAAGGAGTAAAGCACCCAAGGAGGAGGAAAAAGGAAAGTCGGTCAACCTCGTCAAATTGGATTTGCGTGAGGACGAGAAGATGCAGAAAACGGAGCCAGACGGTGAACTAGAGGACCTCGTTCTGGGAACCGAGCCCGGTCAAGTCACTAAGATCGGTAGGATGCTGGACCCCGAGCTTCGGGTATAACTTGAGGAGTGCTTGAAAAGCAACAAAGATGTTTTCGCCTGGCGACGTCCGAGATCCTTGGGGTGGACCCCGATGTATGTTGTCACAAGCTAGCCATTTGTCCGGGATCAAGCCCTGTATCTCAAAAGAAGCAAAAACTCGGCGAGGACAGGCGAAAGGCCTTAGCATCACATGTTGAAGAGTTACTGGAAGCCGGTTTTGTGCGCAAGGTACAATATACAACCTGGCTATCAAATGTCGTGATGGTGAAAAAGCCTAACGGCAAATGGCGAGTATGCGTCAACTATAAGGACCTAAACAAGGTGTGTCCCAAGGACTCCTTTCCCATGCCGAATATAGACCAACTGGTCGATAACTCGTCCGGATTCAAGTTACTCTCTTTCATGGACGCGTACTCAGGATATAATCAGATCGCTATGCATCCGGAGGATTAAGAGAAAACTGCGTTCATTACGGAGAAGGCCAATTACTGCTATAATGTCATGCCTTTTGGGTTGAAGAATGTAGGGGCCACATATCAGAGAATGATGAATCGAGTGTTCAAAGACCAATTGGGAAAGAATGTCGAGGTCTATATAGACAACATGATTGTTAAATCGGTATCAGTGACAAACCATGTACAAGACTTGCAACAAACATTTGACAAATTAAGAGAATACCGGATCCGCCTTAACCCGGCCAAGTGTGCCTTTGGTGTTCCAGCAGGAAAGTTTTTAGGCTTTTTGCTTACACCCAAAGGCATCGAGGTTAATCTAGATAAGTGTCAAGCTGTTTTAGACATGCAAGCGCTGAGAAACAAGAAGGAAGTCCAATAGCTGATGGGAAGACTGGCGGCACTAACCCGGTTTTTACTGAGATCGGCAGAAAACTCCCTCACTTTCTTCAAACTCTTGAAAAAGGAAACCTCGGGAGAGTGGAATGCAGAGTGCGAAGCAGCTTTTGCAAAGGTCAAGCAATGTCTATCAACCCCGCCAGTCTTAATCAGGCCTGAACCAGGGGAAGATCTGATCTTGTATTTAGCAATGGGAAATAAGGTAGTCAGTGCGGCTTTGGTTAGAGAAGGAAAGGAAGGCCAAAAGCCGGTGTATTTTGTAAGTCGAGCCCTGCAGGGCTCCGAGCTAAAATACCAGAAGTTGGAAAAGATGGCTTTCGCCCTGCTTGTAGCAGCAAGACGACTACGTCCATACTTCCAAAGCCATACAGTCATAGTGCGCACCAGTCAGCCGATACGTCAGATCCTCCACAAGCCGAATTTGGCGAATGGTTAGTTGGGCTATCGAATTATCTGAATTCGACATTGTGTATGAAGCCCGTCATGCAATCAAGTCGCAAGCACTGGCGGACTTCGTGATGGAATTAACGTCGGTGGAAGACCGGAGCGACGAAGCTGGTAACACTTGGAAGTTGTTCGTCGATGGGTCATCCAACGTAAGGGGGAGTGGAGCTGGTATCATCATTGAAAGCCCATAAGGAGTTTCTTTGGAACACTCCCTCCATTTCAATTTCGCCACTTCGAACAACCAGGCCGAGTATGAGGCTCTAATTGCAGGATTACTGCAAGCCAAAGAAAACGGAGCCAGGAAGGTTCATGTGTCTACTGACTCCCAACTGGTCGCGTCGCAAATAGAAGGCGCATACCAGGCAAAAGGTCCTTTAATGATTAAGTACCTAGGGAAGGTTAAACAACTCATGGCCAAGTTTGACAAGGTAACCGTGATGCATATCCTACGAGGAGACAATGTAAGGGCAGACATTTTGTCAAAATTGGCAAGCACCAAAAGCCCCGGGAATCACTGCACGATTGTCCAGCAGAATCTGTCAGAACCCAGCTGCGTGATGGTAATTTCAGAAGCAAGTGACTGGAGGAAGCCGATTGCCGACTATATGGAGAGAGGAACCCTCCCGTCAGACACAGCGGATGCAAAGAAGATGGGAAGGATGGTGGCTTCCTATGCTATGATAGGAGATGAGTTGTACCGTAAGGGCTTTCACTCTCCGTTGATGAAATGCCTTGATTCAACCAAAGCTGAGTACGTATTGTCAGAAATCCATGAAGGGATTAATGGGCATCATATAGGGGCTAAGGCACTAGCACAGAAAGCTGTACAGGCCGGATACTATTGGCCCACAATGGCAGCAGATGCTAAAGAGCATGTATGAAGATGTGATAGCTGTCAAAAACACGCTCACATCCTACGAATTCCCCCTCTCAGTTTACACCTATCTTGGCTCCATGGCTCTTCTACAAGTGGGGCATGGATTTGTTAGGACCATTCAAGATGGCTCCCGGACAACTGTGATAGCTCACAGTGGCTGTGGAATATTTCACAAAATGGATAGAGGCAGAGCCATTAGCGACAATTACTTTGGCTAGGGTGCATAAATTTCTTCATCGAAGTATCATATCTCGTTTCGGGATCCCGGCTGAAATCTTAACCGACAATGGAACCCAGTTCATTGATAAGGGTTTCCAGGAGATGGTCGCCGATTCTCACATAGAACAACACTTTGCTTTGGTCGAACATCCATAATCCAACGGACAAGCCGAGGCGGCCAACAAGGTCATCGTGGAGGGGTTGAAAAAGAGAATGGAAGAAGCTGAGTCAAATTGGGTAGAATAGTTATATTCGGTCTTATGGGGACATCGGACTACTATCCAATCAGCAACACACGAGACCCCGTTCAGGCTGACTTATGGCTGCGAGGCAATGATCCCGGTCGAGATAGGGGAACCCTCATGGAGGAGAATCAAGGCTCTGCATGAGGAAGGCAAGAATAGTTGGGCAATTGCAATGGAGTTGGATTTAATTGATGAGGTCAAGGTTACGGCCCATTGCCGAGAGTTGGCTGCGAAGCAACTAATTGCTAACCGATATAACAAGAGGGTCAGACCCTGGATGTTCGATAAGGGAGATCTCGTTCTACGGCAAGCCGACATAGGCAATAAGAATGCTGGCCAGGGTAAATTAGCCGCGAATTGGGAAGGCCCATACCAGATAACAGAAAACCTTGGTAAGGGTGCCTACAAATTGGAGACATTGAAGAAAAAAGTCGTAAAGCGGACATGGAACGCAGACAAACTTAAGGTGTACTACAGCTGAAGAATTAAGTCCCGCTAGGACATAGCAGGGGGTTGAGTTATGTAAATTTTTTATTTCGGGCAATTCCTATGGGAAGATATGTACCAAAGGTATTAATGCCTGCTTTATCAAAGCTAATGAATCTTGGGTCTAGAGACCTATTTTCAGGAAACTCAAGTCCATACCACTGCTATCATTAAA
Organism: Acacia melanoxylon; assembly: GCA_019022615.1. NCBI lineage: Eukaryota > Viridiplantae > Streptophyta > Magnoliopsida > Fabales > Fabaceae > Acacia > Acacia melanoxylon. Next base: position 11,050,792 of record JAFJYJ010000010.1, read on the forward strand.
CATGTAGGAATATGAGGTATTTGAAACCCATTTCCAAAAATCATGTCCAAATTAAACATGTAGGAATGTGAGATATTTGAAGCCCATTTCCAAAAATCATGTCCAAATTAAACATGTAGAAATCTGAGGTATTTACACCCATTTCCAGAAATCATGTCCAAATTAAGCATGTAGGAATCTGAGGTATTTAAACCCGTTCCCAAAATCATGCCCAAAATAAAACATGTATGAACCCCGAGGTAAATAAACCCGTGGTTCAAAAATCATGTTCTCATCAAAAGCGTATAGATTGATGGTTGGCGAATCACTTCTCATCAACCACGTCCGCGAAAGGCATGCATGAACTTATGGTAAAGAAACAAGGTTTCTGAAACCATGCTTGCATTAAAACATGTAGGAGTCCGCGGTAAATAAATTTATGAATGAATGAATCCATGGTGACCACACCGGTTTTCAAAATTTATGAGAAAGTTACGACGCGTATGAATCCATGGTAAAGAAACCAGTTTTTGAAAATCGTGACCGATATAAAAGCATGTAGAAATCCGTGATAAATAAACCCAATTTCAAAAATCATGTCCGAGGGAAAACATGTTTAAACCCGAGGTAAACAAACCCGTGTTAAATCATGCCCTCATCAAACGTGTATGGATTCATGGTTGACAAACCAGTTTTCTACGAACACGTCTACGAAAGGCATATTTGAATTCATGGTCGATTAACCAGTTTTCTAAAGTCGCGCCTACTCTAAGGATGTGAATGAATTTATGGCGCTCACACCAATTTTCAAACATTATGTTCAAAATATGCATGAATGAATCCATGGTATCGGCACCAGTTTTCGAAATCAATGCAAAGGCATGAAACGTGCACAAACTTGCTTATGCAATGCGAAGAGCTATTCGGCTTAGCAAAACATGAAATGTACTAAAACCAAGTAGTTATATTTGGCAAAGAGTCATTTAAATTGTACAGGAATTTCAAGTCGGGATGCAACCACAGCAGCAAAAAGTAAGGCCTAAAAAAGAAAGGACCTTGAAACAAATATTCATTGCTAAGATTGGGCACGAGCCTAGGAGGAAGAGGGTGGAGCTTTGTTGTTGTTCTTCTTCATCTTCATCCGTGCCAGGAGGAATCAGCTTGCCTTTCTTGCCAACATAGGCCAAGTGGCTCAGCCCGGACGTGTTGAAAGCAATATCCGAGTTAAGAGCGCGAATCTGCGCCACAACATTATTGAAGGACTCTATGGTCGCATCGGCATACTCGGTAAGTTGCGTTTTGGCCTCCAGGAGCTCATCTTCTCTGGCCGTCGGCAGAGCTTTGCAATGGTCTGCATCAGATTGCGCTTTCTTTACGGCCATTGTGTCGTGGGAATGAAGATCTTCTAAACGATGGATATCGAGCTCGGCCCTGAAAGACGGAATATCACCAAGAGGGGGGGTGAATTGGAGATATTAAATTTTCTCGCGTAAATACTCTGTAAGCCGAATGCAAAACAGAGATAAACAGAGTAAGGGTAAGTGAGATTGAACACAATGAATTTATACTTGGTTCGGTCCAAATCCTTGACCTACGTCCGGTCCCGAGACTCTCGGGATTTCACTAATTTCAAATGATTACACACTCTACGTAACTCTCGAAGCAATTCTCTCTCTAGAACTTGCTCCCCTTACAAAGTTGTAATCAAATGTCCCAATCTCAAAGTCCCAATACTTTGAGATTCTTACAATAAAGAATAATCTATGAAGACTCTCTAAAAGAGCGAATAATAATCACCGAAGCTTAATATATCCGAAGATATTATCTCTCCGTGTAGAAACCGTAAATGCTATTAATGACTAATTTAATGCGCGAGTTTCGGTAGTTGGAGACTTGAATGCTTCTTCTATTTATAGGTTGGTAGCATTGATGAACGTTGAGAAGAATAAATGAGCCGTTGTGAGTAATGAATATATCCGTTGTAAATCACTTGCTCGTTTCCTCGTATTCTTCCGACATTCGACCGTTATCCTTCATTAACATTCTTTATTCGATTTGTCCGTTGAGAACCAAGAGGAATGTTATCGAGAGAAGAGGCCGTAATGCTTTTGGTATGTCGAGGTCTATATCTTCTTTCGACTTCAAGTCTCGGGATTTGCATTTAATGCTTCGACACATATTGACTTTTCGTGATTTCAAGTTTAAAAACATGTTAGAAGTATCGAAATACACTAGCAAACCGATTAAACTTGGTTAGGAATAATATGAATCAAATACGTGAGACACCCAAGACTTAATCAGAAGGAAATCAGAATGCGCAGAAAGACTTGTTCGAAACTGATATTCATAACTCGAGTTGCTTCATATAACTCGAGTTACTTTTAGTTCGAGAAGATATTTGAATGAAGAACAGAACTTGAGTTATCGTTACCAACTCGAGTTGTCTAACTCGAGTTACTATGCCTAACTCGAGTTACTTCGAGAATCAATTATTCGGGAAATTCTTCGCAAATGGTATAACTTGAGTTATAGTAATATCGGAGTTGTCAACTCGAGTTTTGTACTCTAACTCGAGTTGCTTTGGAATTCAAACTGCATGAAAGTTTTCGCGAGAAAACATAACTTGAGTTATTGCGAATCGGAGTTTTTCCAACTCGAGTTGTCGAGTAACTCGAGTTACTTTTGAATTTAAATCATTCGAAAACGTTTGCACATAATATAACTTGAGTTACAAAAATAACTTGAGTTGGGCAACTCGAGTTATACTCGTAACTCGAGTTTTTCGCTTCGAAAATCAAACGAAAGTTTTTAACACTTAGCCAACTCGAGTTTTTCCTTGTAACTCGAGTTATATCGATACCAAAAATCGATATCGCGATGAGGCTTTGGGAACTGAAGTACAACTTATAACTTGAGTTGTTTAGTGACAACTCGAGTTATCCTTCGTTTGATCTGATTTTTCTTAAGTGTAAAACTTGAGTTATGATAGGCAACTTGAGTTATGTAACTTGAGTTGTTTTCAACAACTTGAGTTACCGATCTTTCAAAATCATTTTACAAGAAACTCGGTGCAACTTGTCTAAACTTAATTCTTCGCAAATTAACCCATTGATCATTACAAGCTTAGACATCATCAAAACACATAGAGAACTAACATTCTCCCCTTTTTGATGATGACAACACTTGTAAAGTTTTGAAGAAAATGATTTTGCAAGTTATAGCGAAACAACACATTTGCATTTAATGACAAAGTGAGTATCAACATATCTAAGAATCTGTCTAGTAAACTCATAAACATAGAGATAAGCTAATAAGGCGGCTACTCGCACACATTACAAAATACATAGACTATCATAGTGCAAATGTAAACTATAAAGCAAAAACATGCAAACATCAAACTTCATTTCTTCACTTTTTCTTCAACTTTCTCTCCCCTTTGTCATCAGGCAAAATAGGAGGAGTAGGAGTCAGAGATGCACGCAGGGCTTGAAGGATGGGAAGTGGTGAGTAAAGTGTAAGGGATAGAGAGGGAGGTGCAGGAGGTAAAGTGAGGGTTAAGGGTGAAGAGGTTCTGGGAGAATGTGGAGTGGAGGAGGAGCTAGAAGATTGCTCATCAAAGAGATCAACTGTATCTCCTGAAGAGGAATAGGCAGGAGAAAGAGGAGGAGTAGGAAGAATGATGTAGGTGGAGAGAAGAGATGAAGGGAGCGAGAAATAGGTGGGGTGGATAAAGTGGGAGTAGGAAGAATAGGAGTGGCATCTGGATGAGATGAAGGTGGAATGGGCAGAATGGGAGTTGCTTCAGGATGAGGTGGAGAGGAGTGGGGGGTAAGTAAGATGGGAGTGGCAGAAGGTGGAATAGGTGAAGTATGAGGTGGTGAGTGATGGATAGGAGAGGTGATGGGAGAGTATGCGGGAGAAATAGGAGGGGAGTGTTTGAAAGAGGGTATTTCCTTGAAGGACCGCTGGTCTTCTTGCGAAGCCTATCTAGCTTGGAGTCCAGGAGTTGATAGAGCACATGCATATTGTCAAATCTCGGCCCATATCTCCAAAGTGGCCTTCAATGTTTTCGAGTCTATCATCAATAGAGTCCACCTTTTCTTCGTAGATGAGACCTTCTCAACCAATTTACCCACTTCTGATTCTAGTTTCTCAGACAAATCATAGTATTGAGCAGTGAGAGTTGTCGGAGAGAGCCAAATGTCTCTTGCATAGCCTTTTCCACAATTTTCTTGATAGTTTCACTCAGATTAGATGATTGAGGTGGAGGCTGGGACTCAGCCGATACAGCATTGATTGGGCCTCTCGTATGTCTAGAAAATGAAGCTACGGAAGCTACGGATCTAGAAGGTGCTCGGATTGATCTGATTCCTCATGAAAGGACAAATTCATATAGTTGAGATGAGTTTGCCCAAACATCTTTGGCTTGATGCATTTCTCATTTAGTTCAAGGTACCAAATCTTGTTGGTGTATAGGATCGAGACACCAAGTTAGGAAAAGGTATAGTGGATTTGGGAGTTGAAGACGAAACCTAAACCTTTTCATTTCATGATAAACCCAATGGCCAATGTTGAAGGGAACTTTAGCAATTAAGGAAGCAAACAGGCATAGTCTCGTGGAATTGAAGTGGGTGTAATTCTTCCCCTTTTGGACTAAGTTTCGGAGTATATATACCATAGAGCCCTATGGACAGGAGGCATATCAAGCGGAGAAAAGTTCAAATGACCCTCATAAACTTGATCAGGCCTAAGAAGCTTGAAAAATCTTTCCTTATCATAGCTAATGTTGGGTACAAGTGGGGGTTTTCCATGAACAACAAATTGTTAATTATGTCGAAGAAATGGTAATGGATCTTCCTCTAACCGAGGTAATACACTTATCCTCGACCGAACACCTTTCCTACCAACCACATTTGCCATGGACATATTGTAGTAAAATTGCCTAACTAAGGAAGGTGAATAGGCGGTGTTTATAGCTAGGAGATTTCTAAATTGGTTCAACCAAGGAGACAAGTCCAGATTACATTGTTCCTTTAGTTTCACCAAGTCCACACACACGTGGGACAAAAACCACGAGAGGCATATTTTTCTTGATAATCTAAGAATTGAGCATTAGTCATGGGAGTTGGATTACAAAGAAATTCATGATCGAAGTGGTTTAACTAGATTTGGAGGATTGAAAACATAAGGTTGGGATTGAGGTACCTTAGGAGCAGAGTCACCCATACTAGGATCACCTTGATCCTTAGAGCCGAAGCTACGACTTGGAGACGGAGACCATTTTGGATCCTTGAGCTTACGGAGCTATTGACACCCGTTTCTTTGTTTGTGAGGTGCTACAACAACTTCTTTATCTCTTCGAGCCGTAGCTACAGGAGGTTCTTGAACCTTTAATTTTCTCTGCTTTTTTGCTGGGGATTCCTCAATCGGCGGATTTTGGATTTTTGAAGAGGGTTTTCTCTTTCGGGATGGTCTCGTGAGAGGAGGAGGAGTAGAGGAATCGGTGGGAGCATACTCAGAGGAGGAGTTCTTCTGGGTTTTAGAGTGTTTCGAAGGTTTGGGAGCCATTTGGGATGATTCAGGAAGAAGAGGTGATAGAGAGTCAGAGAGAGTTTCCGAGTTAGGGTTTTGAAAGTTGCGAGAATGAAAGTGCAGATTCGACAGACATATATATATATATGACAGCAGAGCAACTCGAGTTATAACGTGTAACTCGAGTTGTTCATTAAAACAGTGAATACTTTTGAATGTCGAAAATCATACGGAACTCGAGTTGTTTAGATAACTCGAGTTGTATAACTCGAGTTTTGTATAAGAACTCGAGTTGGCTATCGAGCACTCGATTGTATGCTTCGTTTGATAACTCGAGTTTATCGAGAACTCGAGTTGTATCGAAACTACGTCTTGACGGCAAGTATGTAGGATACTTTTCTCGATCATTGCACACTCCGCAAAAACAATCTATAGACACTCCGAAGCTTAAGTTAGCAACTTTTAAACCATCAAAACATATAACTAACATTATTTAAGAAGAATTAACTTACAATTCATTGGGATTTACCATTCCCAATTCTCTCCTTATGAACATGAATTGTTCTTTGGCCGAGGTTTGGTGAAGATATCGGCAAGTTGCAGATGTGTTGGGATGAACATCACTTTGATATCCTTTTTTACGAACATGATCTCTTATGAAGTGATGTCTCACATCTATGTGCTTTGTTCGAGTATGTTGAACTGGATTCTTGGCCAAACTTATAGTGCTTGTATTATCACATAGGATTGGAATCTCCTTCAAGTTGATCCCCAAGTCTGATATTTGTTGCTTGAGCCAAAGAACTTGAGCACAACAACTTGATGCAGCTACATACTCGGCTTCGGTTGAAGATATCGCACACTTGTCTGCGCTTCTTGCTGAACCATGAAACTAGTGAACCCCCAAAGAACTCACATTGACCACTTGTACTCTTCCTATCGTTTGTAGCCCGCGTAGTGTCCGAGTCGAATATGCAACCAAAAATTCTTGTTGACCTTTTGGAAACCAAAGACCCAGTTCTTTTGTGTCGATAGGTAACGAAAGATCCTCTTGACATGTTCTCGCATGTGATTCTTTTGGAGCTGATTGAAATCTTGCGCACATTCCTACACTGAATTGGATGTCTGGTCTACTGGCGGTTAAGTATAGCAAGGAACCAATCATTCCCCTATACTTAGTTATGTTGAAATCTTTGCCCTTTTCTTCATCAGCATCCAGTGAAGCTGTTGAGCTCATTGGGGTGTCTGCACCATTGCAATTTTCCAGACCAAACTTCTTGAGCAAATCACGGAGATATTTTGTTTGAGAGATGAATATTCCATCCTTCCGTTGTTTGATTTGCAAGCCAAGAAAGTAGTTCAATTCCCCCATCATAGACATTTCAAATTCTCCCTGCATTTTCTTGGAAAATTCTTCACAAAGAAGATCATTAGTAGCACCAAATATAATATCATCAACATATATTTGAACAATTAAAATTTCATTAAGCTTATTACTCTTTATGAAGAGAGTTGTGTCGGCTTGCCTCTTATAAAACCTTGATCAAGAAGGAATTTGCTCAATCGCTCATACCAAGCTCTAGGAGCTTGCTTAAGGCCATATAGGGCCTTTTTGAGACGATAGACATGATCTGGATGATGGTCATTTTCAAAACCGGGAGGTTGTTCTACATAGACTTCTTCTTGAATAAACCCATTTAGAAATGCACTTTTTACATCCATTTGATATAGTTTAAACCCTTTTACACATGCAAAGGCAAGAAGAACTCTTATGGCTTCCAATCTTGCCATCGGAGCATAAGTCTCTTCATAATCAATTCCTTCTTCTTGATTATAGCCTTTAGCAACCAATCTTGCCTTATTTAGGACAATGATTGCTGATTCATCTCGTTTGTTCTTGAATACCCATTTAGTGCCAATGACCGGATGGTCCTTAGGCCTAGGTACCAAATCCCAAACTTGATTTGTCAAATTGATGTAACTCTCTTGCATTGCTATCACCCAATCATTGTCCGAAAGGGCTTCATCAATCTTAGAGGGTTCAATGTGAGATATGAATGCGAGAAAAGGTTACCTCATTCAAAGTGCTATTTCTAGTTCTAACTCCTTGATTTACATCACCTATGACTTGATCTAGAGGATGATTCCTAATGAATCTCCAAGCTTTAGGCCGAGATTGCGAGATCATTTTGAAGTATTTTCAAAAACATCTTCGGTGTTTTCAAGAGAGCGGGGTGGTTTTAGAAAAGAATTGATTTCGTAAATATTTTCTTCATCATCATCCAAAGATTTCTCGATTTAGTTTATTTTGAATACAACATGAATTGACTCTTCAACAATACGAGTACGAGTGTTGAATACTCTAAAAGCTTTACTTTTATTTGAGTAACCAAGAAATATACCTTCATCAGACTTAGAATCAAACTTACCCAAATGTTCCTTACCATTGTTGTGCACAAAACATTTGCATCCAAAGATGTGTAGATGACTGAGGTTGGGTTTTCTTCCTTTGTACACTTCGTAAGGTGTCTTCTTAAGTTTCTTCCGGATGTATGCACGATTTGAGATGTAGCATGCCGTACTCATTGCATCTCGCCCGAGAAGACTTGAGAAGTTTGATTCTCATTTAACATTGCTCTTGCCATCTCGGTGAGAACTCGATTCTTTCTCTCCACAACACCATTTTGTTGAGGAGTCCTTGGAGCAGAAAAATTGTGGTCTATCCCATGGGCTTCACGGAGAATTCTTCAAATGCATGATTGTCGAATTCTCCACCATGATCAGTTCTTATACCGAAATTGAGATACCTTTCTCGTTTTGGACCTTTTTGGCAAACACAGCAAATTGATCAAAGGTTTCATCTTTCGATGACAAAAATATAGTCCAAGCAAATCGAGAAAAATCATCAACTATGACCAAGGTATAAAAGTTGCCACCAAGGCTTTTTACTCTAGCTGGTCCGACTAGATCCATATGAAGTAGTTGAAGAGGTCTATTAGTTGAAATTTCATTTTTAGATTTGAAGGAGGATTTGGTTTGTTTTCCTTTTTGACAAGCATCACAAATCATGTCGTTTTTGAAACGAAGTTTTGGAATACCAATAATCAAATCCTTTTTGAGTAATCATGTCAAGTTGGATCATATTGACATGAGCTAATCGCTTATGCCATAACCAACTATCATCTAGATCACTAACAAAACATTTTTGAGAACAGAGCCATTTCTAGAGAAATTGAGAGTATAACAATTTCCATCTCTAGGAGCTACGAATAAAGCTTTTGATTTTATATTTTCTAAAGAGAGAAAATCCTTGCTTACTATCAAGCATTCCTCGAATCGAAGATAACTAAGTTACCTTTGTCGTGCTTTGGCTTACACCGAGGAGATTGTGGCAAAGTCCTTCCACAAGGTAGACATCTTTGATTTGTGGTCCTTCATTGTTTCCAATTTCACCAATGCCGGCAATCTTTCCAGATTGATTTCCACCAAAAGTCACCTTGCCACCATCCTTGGGCTTGATTGAGATAAATTTGGATTGGTCTCCGTCATATGTCTTGAGCATCCACTATCGATGTACCACTTGTTGGGATTTGATGCTCTTAGACACACCCGCAAGACATAGCAGATCAAGTCTTAGGTACCCATCTTTTCTTGGGTCCTTTGGGGTTAGTATGTGTCTTAGGAATCTTGTAAGATCCCTTAGGTACCCATTGATAGTTTCCACGTGGGCTTACTCCTTCTTTCCTTTATATGAAAACAGGAAGAAGTAGTGTGACCCTTTCGATTACAATAATTGCAATGTGCAAAAGGATTTGAAGAGTGAACTGTTTTTCTAAAATAGTTCATATAGTTCTTTTCTCCAAATTTCGTTTTGCCTTTTCTTTTATCAAAATCTGGTTTTTGTAACCGATTCCCGATCTATCATTTGTAAATCGTTGTTCTTTTAAAATAACATTGAGCATTTCACTACCTCTAGTGAATTTCTCAAGTGCCTTTGTAAGATGTAAATTCCTTTTCTTAAGATCGAACAATCTTCACAGACAAGTATTTTCACTTGAAGATGATTTTTCAACTTGCATCTCTAAAGTTGTATTTTTCCTTTTCAAATCAAGATATTTATCAGCAAGTTTATCAAATTTGTTTGAACAACAATGTACTCAAGAAACAATTCATCATAAGATGGTTTTGAATCGTATACCTCCTCATTGTTGTCATGTTGCTCTTCTTCCTCGGCAACTAAACATATGTTTGCCTTATCTTCCTCATCGCTTCATCTTCATTCGATGAGCTATCACCCCAAATATTTGAGACATAGGCTTTCTTTTTGAATCGATTGAACTTCTTCTTTTCTTTGTCCTTGTTGTTCGGTGAGGGCATTCGGACTTGATATGGCCTGGCTTTTCACATTCGTAGCATATGATCGGCTTCTTTGCCTCATTCTTTGGAGCCACCTTTGTGAAATTTCTTGTATCCTTGATCCTTCCGATAGAATCGTTTGAATTTTCGAACGATCATGCCAAGCTCCTTCTCTTCGTCTTCTTCTTCATCATCATCTCTGTCTCTTTAGCTTCTTTGATAGACTTAAGAGCTATGCCTTTGCTCTTACTATGGATTTCATCAAGTCCCTTTCGAACTTGATCTTGCCTTCATATTTTGATAAGCTACCAAATAACGCACTACCGATTGCATTGATACACCATGAGCTTCTTCGATGGCGGTGACCTTGGCTTCCCATTCCTTGAGAATGTTCAAGATTTTTCTGACTTGAACGGTTCATCATAGGTTTTTCCCAATGCAGCAAGTTGATTGATGAGATGAGTGAATCTAGCGGAACTCATCAATCGATTCCCCGACTTCATACGAAGAAGATCGTACTCATCATAAGGGTGTTAACTCTATTCTCTTTGACTCAAGTGGTTCCTTCATGAGCCAACTCCAATGCGTCCCACATTGCTTTAGCGAAGTCTTGGAACATATTCGAAAGTATTCACTCGACTTAAGGCACTCGGAGCATGAGAATGGCTTTGTTAAGAACGATCCGCTTCGATCATTCTCATCGTATTCTTCTTCTTTCTTTGGGGTTATTACTCCATCTTTAGTAGTTGAAGGAACATAGTCTCCTTTTTCAAACACTCTCCGAGACCATATTGAAGGAAGCCATTACGAAGACTTTGAATTTGTTTTTCCGAATGAGTAGTGCTTTCTCCAAGTAAATCCGGTGGTCGGTTGATCGAAGCTCCATCGGGTAGGATACCTTCCATAGTGATCCTTCTCGAGATGTTAATCTCTTCAGAGAAGACCTTGCTCTGATACCAAATGAAAGACGGAATATCACCAAGAGGGGGGGTGAATTGGAGATATTAAATTTTCTCGCGTAAATACTCTGTAAGCCGAATGCAAAACAGAGATAAACGAGTAAGGGTAAGTGAGATTGAACACAATGAATTTATCTTTGGTTCGGTCCAAATCCTTGACCTACGTCCAGTCCCCAGACTCTCTGGGATTTCACTAATTTCAAATGATTACACACTCTGTAACTCTCGAAGCAATTCTCTCTCTAGAACTTGCTCCCCCTTACAAGTTGTAATCAAATGTCCCAATCTCAAAGTCCCAATACTTTGAGATTCTTACAATAAAGAATAATCTATGAAGACTCTCTAAAAAAGCGAATAATAATAATCTTTGAAGCTTAATATATCCGAAGATATTATCTCTCCGTGTAGAAAGCGTAAATGCTATTAATGACTAATTTAATGCGCGAGTTTCGGTAGTTGGAGACTTGAATGCTTCTTCTATTTATAGGTTGGTAGCATTGATGACCGTTGAGAAGAATAAATGAGCCGTTGTGAGTAATGAATATATCCGTTGTAAATCACTTGCTCGTTTCCTCGTATTCTTCCGACATTCGACCGTTATCCTTCATTAACATTCTTTATTCGATTTGTCCGTTGAGAACCAAGAGGGAATGTTATCGAGAGAAGAGGCCGTAATGCTTTTGGTATGTCCAGAGGTCTATATCTTCTTTCGGCTTCGAAGTCCGGGACGCATTTAATGCTTCGACACATATTGACTTTTCGTGATTTCAAGTTTAAAAACATGTTAGAAGTATCGAAATACACTAGCAAACCGATTAAACTTGGTTAGGAATAATATGAATCAAATACGTGAGACACCCAAGACTTAATCGAAGGAAATCGAATGCGCGAGAAAGACTTGTTCGAAAATCGATATTCATAACTCGAGTTGCTTCATATAACTCGAGTTACTTTTAGTTCGAGAAGATATTTGAATGAAGAACAGAACTTGAGTTATCGTTACCAACTCGAGTTGTCTAACTCGAGTTACTATGCCTAACTCGAGTTACTTCGAGAATCAATTATTCGGGAAATTCTTCGCAAATGGTATAACTTGAGTTATAGTAATAAGCGGAGTTGTCCAACTCGAGTTTTGTACTCCTAACTCGAGTTGCTTTGGAATTCAAACCAGAGAAAGTTTTCGCAGAAAACATAACTTGAGTTATTGCGATGAATCGGAGTTTTTCCAACTCGGGTTATCTTTGTGTAACTCGAGTTACTTTTGAATTTAAATCATTCGAGAAAATGTTTGCACATAATATAACTTGAGTTACAAAAATAACTTGAGTTGGGCAACTCGAGTTATACTCGTAACTCGAGTTTTTCTCGCTTCGAAAATCAAACGAAAGTTTTTAACACTTAGCCAACTCGAGTTTTCCTTGTAACTCGAGTTATATCGAATACCAAAATCGATATCGCGATGAGGCTTTTTGGGAATCGAAGTACAACTTATAACTTGAGTTGTTTAGTGACAACTCGAGTTATCCTTCGTTTGATCGATTTTTCTTAAGTGTAAAACTTGAGTTATGATAGGCAACTTGAGTTATGTAACTTGAGTTGTTTTCAACAACTTGAGTTACGATCTTTCAAAATCATTTTACAAGAAACTCAAAGTGCAACTTGTCTAAACTTAATTCTTCGCAAATTAACCCATTGATCATTACAAGCTTAGACATCATCAAAACACATAGAGAACTAACATGCCCTGGCTAATTTCTCCTCGGTCTTACACAGATTGGTCTTCAAGGCCGTCAGGTCTTCCTGCATTGTCCCTTCTTTAGCCTTGGAGGAATGTAACTCCACTTGCTGCTTGTCTCTCTCGGCTTGTAAGGACTTGAAAATCCTCCTTCAGTTTGGCATGAGCTGCCGTAAGGGCCTGCGGTTATCCCGGGCTTGATCTCTATCCTCGGTGATCTTAGTCACCTCCGCGTTTTGCTTCAGGATCAAAAGTTCTTGCTTCATGACCTCGGTCTCTTTCTTGAACTGAAATAGCTGGGCGTTAGCTAAACCATACTTCACTTTGAGGAGAGCATAAGGCCGGAGCAAGGAGATGGCTCTGTAGCCATGCAATTCCATCTCAGAAATCTTTTTCTTGGCAACTTCGGTTAATCCGGTGGCGTCGTGAAAATGGGCAGGAAGGCGGGTTATATCTAGCACTTCTTGTGTCAGCCCTTTCTCTCAAAGGACGCCTTCAGGAAGAGCGTTGACACTGATATGGCCCACTGACGAAGAAGGGGTCGAGGTTGTCGGCACTGGAGAAGATTCAGAAGGAGCAGCTGAGCCATCTTTGGCTGGCACAGTGGGGGACTCCACGTTCGGAGCAGCTTGTTCCACAATGGCTGGTTCTGCCACGGTTTGCTTTCCTTTGGATTTCTTGGAGGCAGCAGCATCCTCATTTCTTGAAGGATTTTTCGGCGTAAAGCGTTTCCGGGAGGCAGTCTCTTTGGAAGGATCTTGGAGGTCCACGGAAGTGGCGGGTCCACCCAAGGCCGGAGCGTCTGCATTCACCTCGACATTCCCAGAGCGCACTCTAAACAAGTTCATGAATTTGGGTCTCCCCATGGCTTGAGCTGTGAAAATAATACAAGAAGGTCAATGCAATAGCCAACAAAGCAAATCAGTTAAAAGAAAAGATTGTACGATATGCATGTTAATTCATGTGCGCCTAATTTCATACTCGTCGAAGGACGTCGCCTAACCAAAAGGGTAGACATATAAGTGGCTAGATCCATAGGATCCTTCAAAGAACCGGCAAGTTTCACGAGCTCCATTTGGGCCCTTTCCTCGGCATCAGAAAAGCTTTTAGGATGAGGAATGTAATCCTTAGGCTTGAGAGTGTGGTGACGTATGGACCAATATAAGGGAAATCTTTCCTCGGTTTCCCCAGTTTCGTTCCTTTCCACAAACCACGGTGCTTGATCAAGATTTGCTTCAACTTTAATGAAGGCTGATTTGAAGTTTTTCCATGACTCCATAAAGGGCCTGAAGAGCCTGCGGTCGCGGATGCTTCGAAGTGTCGTCCAACCGAACCACTTCGTGTTACTTCTAGCAAGGACATTTGTCTCCAAAGGAGAGAAAAAAGACATAAACACGGAAATTGTGCAAGCAAGGGCTTTTTCTTCACAAAGACTCTCAAAAGCAACGACAAACGCCTCAGCCATTGGGGTGTAGTTAGGAAGGGGCAAGGTGTAGATGGTTCAAAAGTTGGATTTGAAAGTTGGTGAAGGGAAATCTCACGCTAAGAAGGGTGATGACATCCCGATAAAGGAAGAAGAAATGTGGGTCGTTGTTATGTTTACGACAAGAATCCACGGATTCACCCTCCAAGGGCAATCGGACGGTATAACCCTCTCCATCCCCGATCCTTAAGTGCGGTAGATCATGCGTGGTAAGGGTACTTTTGATCCGCGTAACACAAATATTAACGGCAGGATTTGACCCGGTTTGAACCTGGGAGGAGGCAGACGCACTGGACTCGTCAGTCGTAGACGGGACGGGTTGGTGTGATGATGAAGACATCTATACCTAAAAATCAAATAAGGAGGTAAAGATTAGAGAATGATATATACCTGGGGCAATAGAACTATCTCGGTGAAAGCCTAAAGATGCTTGATCGAGAGGAGTAAAGCCAGAAAAAGTTGGGGTATCTAGAGGAATAAGGTTACATCGGCATCTATCTAACAACAAGTCGGCATCCTTGTCGCGTCCCTGCTAAGCTAAGTCAATGCTTTCGTAACAACACTCGTCGCATGGTGTCGGACCCCGGGTTAGCAATCCTGGGGTAGGAAGGTTTTTCTTCAAACCCGGGTTTGAAGTTTCTGAATAAGATGTTGGAGGAGAGCCAGATAACCCGCGAGAAGAAACCAAAAAAGATTCAATGCCTTCCTTATGTCTGCCTCTACGTACGTAGGAATGGTGGGATTTATTCTTTCTAGTTTTGCTTTTGGCGGATGATAATTCCCATAATGAGAATGTCGTGAACCTAGGAAGGTCATTGAGGCGAGGCTCTGGTTGATTGAGTGGCGAAGGGTCTTTGGGTTTAAAAGATACGATAAGGTGCGGGCCATTCTAGACACCTAGAAAAGGCAGCAGATGCTAAGAACCCACCTAGAAAACCCAGAAACTCATCAAAAACCAAGAAATGCATTCGAAAAACCCAGAAAGACGCTTTAAAAAGTTTGAAGACTCATAAAATGCCACCCGGAGAATTACCAAAGCAGTTCGTACCAGTTATCAGAATCATGCAACAATAAGCAAATAAGAAAGCAGTGGCATTACCTGTTGAAATTTGAAGATTTGCAAAAGGGCCGCTGGAGAAGAAAAACACTTCGAGAGGGAGGCGTATTTCCTGAAAGGAGGCGTATTTTCTGAGAGTAAGGAAAGGCGTGAGTGTAAAGTGGTACAACGAAGGAGCGAAGGGAAATATATAGACGTTGCGGATTTGAAAGGTTAGGGGTCGCGACGTAATTGCTAAAACCTGGAAAGACGCTGACGCTTCAAATGAAGTGACGTACGCATTTAATGCTCGCAAAGATCAAAGGCAGCAATACTACCAATCCACAGGGGCGATGGTTGAGCACTAGAGGCGTGTCAGGACACGTGGCTCACAGGTCTAGCCTTATCAAAAATCATTGGAAATTCAACTCAGCCTGGATGGTAAAGCGATTTGCTCAAGGTCAATCTGTACTGGAGGGCGGTTTATTTTAATACAGTCCGGATTGGAGGGCGGTTTAGTCAAATTCAACCCGTTCTGAGGGGCGGTTAATTTTAATTCGGTCCGGATTGGCGGGCGGTTTAGTCAAGTCCAATCCGTACTGAAGGGCGGTTTAGTCAAATTCAACCCGTGCTGGAGGGCGGTTAACTTTAATTCAGCCCGGATTGGAGGGCGGCTTGCTTTTAGCCTTAGCATGAATTGGCCGGTATGTCCATAAGAGATAGACTGGTTTCAGTTTGTTATGTGTGCAAATGAGCGAAGGGCAGGGCAGAAAGATACATCCGTGTTTCAAAAATCAAAGAATCAATGAGATGCATAATGATAAAATGAGAAAACAGCATGGGGCATAAAATATTTTCCATTAGTAAATGAATCGTTTACATAACATTCTTATAGGAAAATAAACTGAGTTCTTTACTCTAATAGGGAGATACAAAGTCAAAATACAACTGAATCCGGTTTGACTACTTCCTAATGGGATCTTCTCAAGTTGTCGCAGAGGCGAGACACTCAAAATGCTCAGTTGAGATCCACGAGTTTGTATGAACTCTCTGCTGCATATTCAGTGTAGATCCCTATCAGCCGCGATGAACCCTAAGGTTTGGAACAAGTTTCATTCCAAAAGGGCCATCGGGTGGTGAAGATCCCTAAGTCGAGGATCGCCAAAACAAAGATCTTCACCAGTAACCAACGGAACTTGATTGAGATCCCATATTGAAATTTTACCAGGCGGATGAAGACTGGCAAATATATCTGGACTCCCAGATGCCCGTTGGGGGATATGGATGAAGACTGGCAAATATATCTGAAGATAGCTGCTGGTGAAGATTGCCGGCGGAGCTACGATCGGTGCTTGTCTTTTCTTTTTAACCCTTCGCCCACTCATTCTGAACAGCTTTAAAGGGAAAGACGAAGGGCCAGAGCCTGATTTCCCTGGCATCCACAATTCTGCTTGTCTGGAATAGTACTTTATTGGTAAAACTAAACAGAAAGACAGAAGGATCAGAAGTTTGAAAAATGTGGAATGGGGCAGATAGGGTGAAGAAGCAGATGCTTATATAGGCATCTTGATGGTGGGAACGTCAGGGGTAATTAATGCCTCTTTAATTCAGATGTTTAAAATGCCAAGGGCAATTAATACATTCTCAATGGAAGAATGTAACCATCAGGAGTAATCAATTCCCTTTTATGGGAAAGTGCAAACGCCAGCGGTAATCAATGCCTTCCAAGTAGGAAAGTGCAATGATGGCTAGATCGGGAAGAGGCGCGAGCATTAAATATGCACGCAAATCAAGAAGGATTGTTGGGAAAAGGCGGCGATTCCATATCCCAAGGTGGATAGGTGAACAGCTACCGATATCTTTATAGAATCATGCCTGCATGTATGACCGGCCTTTTATAAAAACCCAGATTGGGGGCAACGCATGGGAGGACTCTTAAATCCGGTTAAGGCCGACTTTCATAAGTTACAAAGTCAATCTCGGTTATCATAAAAACTTAGAGACGACTGCGGAAAAACCAACCCGTCATTCAAGAAAGAATCCCAGTGAAGAGAGTTGGCAAGATGGCAAGAGCTCATAAGTCGGTTATGACCGAGTTAATAATGACGGTTTTTAACCAAAGATCACCCGTCAGACCAAGTTTGGTTGTTATAAAGGTTGAAGAGATGCTTGAAATCATTTATGATAGAGAGCGATAAACAAGGAAAGAAAGGATTCTTTTAAAACTTGAACTCCGAAGACCGGGTTAGTTAATACGCTAATCTCGACACGTCAGAAACCTGAAATACCGAGCTTGGGGGAAACTGTTATGGACTCATATATTGGGCCAGTCAGTTGCTAGGCCCAACAAGAGGGCTTGCAGTAAAACACCCATTTAGCCAGGTAAATGGTTTACAACTACTCCATCGTGTCTATTATGCAGGACCGTACAGGTAGTGTAGCAAGTGTCTGCAGAACGTGGGAAGCGCATAATGGCTGATGGATAGACACATTTGCATGGGAGTGAAACCCAAGGTAATCTTTATAAATAGAAGATTACCCACCAGGTGCACTCTGGATACTCTCTATTCCATTATTTATCATTCAGTCACACTGTGCACACACCCCACCCTCAGGCGAATCACCATCTCCGTGTAGCATTGTGGTCTGAGTTCGCTCGTTGGTATCTCCTTCATAGATATCATCGAGTTGAAGCCTTCCCTTTGATGCTTAACTCTTGACCATCATGGAAAGGCCATTGATCCAACATTAACAATCCCTAGCTCATTGAAGCTAGACATCTGTGTTCTATAGCAGAATAGATAGTATTATATACCTTTTCAATCCTTCAATATAAGACTTGTTTTTTTTTCCGTCCCTCATCTATTAATAAAAAAATAAATCAAAGGTATATAACCCAAATTGATTTAGTTCTTTTTATAGAAATCAGGGTATCCTTCACCCATAGCAGAGACTAATCCTCCTTCGCACCGTAATCGTCTCGAAGGGGCATTGATGCTGGGCAAATAACCTTCTCCATACGCACCGTCAGCGATTGAAACCCTGAGTAGATGCTTAAGGGTACCCAACTACGAGCCAACGGAGTCAGATTGCTTTGGTTTAAATTGATTAAGTTCTTTTAAAGTAGAACAGAAAAAGAAGCACAAAATGAAAAAAAAATGATTGAATTTAAAAAAGAGAGAGAGAGAGAGAGAAAAAGAAACGGGAAGAATATTAGAATATAAGTCTATGTTAATTAATATAAAGGTAAATGAAAGGTATCTAACATGAGACAAATACTATAAAATTGACTTTAAGTCCTTTTTCATAAAAAGAAACTGTCTGTCAATATTAAAGAAAACAGAATACAAAAGAAGAAGTTTGATGAGTTTGATTAATCAAAGGAGCAACTAGGGTTTTGTCTACGAAGTCGCTCTTGTTCTTCAGGGGTAAAGTCATTCTTTATATTGAACATCTTTCGGATCTCTTTAGGAGTCTTTCCCTTCATCGAATTTGCCACAGTTTGACATGCCAAATTAAACAAACCCTCAATTTCTAAATAGTTGGCTGCCATTAATATCTTAAACAGCGTATCTTCCGTGTTTACCTTCATGAACTCTGTGTCCCATCCCTCTAGCTCCTCCGCATCGGAATCTGAGGCTCCATCGTTGGTCTTGGAGGCGTGCTTCTCGCAATACTCAATTACTTTCTTCAATATTTCACTGTTCACTTCACTTACTGGGACTTTGCACTCAGCAGATACAGAAACATCCTCTATCATACGATTCAGTTGCTTCGACTGTATCGCGGCTTCGACGGTCATCTTGAACTCGCCGCCGTCGCTACTCTTCACAGTAATAGCCTCTACAGATGAGGACATCGTTGTTGCTGGAGGGTTAGTAAACTCTTGATTATTTATTGCTCGAGAGAGGAATGATTTTATAACACACATCCTTCACGTTAGGGTCTCTTTTTTTATAATGATAATTTGAACGGCTTTGTTGCGATAAATATAAACTTTTAAGGATAAAAGATAAGTTCTGAAAATATTTTAATTTAAAATCGCTAGATTTCTTATCGTTTCTCTAAAAAAAGATTTTTGTTTGAATTTTATTTTGATTCGGTTTAGGACACATGATTTTACTTTTTATCTTTTAATATTTTGTTTATCTTAAATTCAATATGATATATTGTTTATTTTATAATTATCCTTATTATCTTTATCTATATAAATTTTTCTTTCCCAAAACAAAGTTATTTTAAACTTTATATTAACCCTTTGAAAGGATTATAAACTTTGAGATGACATAAACTTTTAAAGATAAGGATAATTTGTGAATATTTTAATTTTAAAAACAACACTTTCTCATGATTCCACGGGGGAAAAAATAAAAAAATAAATCCCATCCATCACTACTCAAATTAATTTTAAATTTTAAACAAACAAACAATATCATCTCGGTGTATATGCAATCTTGTTACCTCGTAGGATAATTTTGTGTAACATTAATTTAAATTAATTTTTTAATTTTTAATTTGGCCAAAAACAAATTTTAAAAAATGAAATTAAAATTACTCTTAATATAATGGTTGAACCTTATAATTAATACAAAAATAATTGTCGTAGACTCTAATCAATTTGAGGGACCACAGAGAAATTTGAGAAAATTTATTATTTAATATGCAAGCATGTAATTTTACCTCATTTCTAAACCGTTAGGGACATGGTCACTCTTAAAAAAGAGAGGCATGGTAAAAAAAAAAAAAAAAAAAACGGTCAGGCGTTATATTTTTTATAAGATTATATATTATCAAAACAAACCGTGAGGCCTTGTCCGCTAAAGCGGACAATATCCACAAGCGAGCGCCTGAGCTACATTTTTTGTTACATTGATATTCATGAAATTTGTTATACACAATTTTGTATTCAAGTTTTATTTATCCTTAAAATCCATCTTCTTAATATTTTTTTTTCACAGAAAAGTAATATTCTCCACCGTAACAAACCAAACAGCTCCTCATTCATTGAAGGAATCTGTATTACAATCATGACATCCTTCTATGTCTCGATTTCTGAAGACTTGATGGAAGATATGTTTGATATTGTTCTAGTGTAGAACATAGATGTCTAGCCTAGAAGGCTAGTGCTTTGATATGGGATCAGTAGACTTCGCCCGAATATTTGAGGTAGATACTCCAGAGAGTATGGGATCACTGTACACAGGTTAGGCTCTCGCCAAAGGGGGTGCTGTGTGTGTACAGTGTGACTAAATGTAAATAGTTCAAGGTTTCGAACGTTTGTACCTTAAGGCTTGACCCAATATTTATAGAGTTTACCTTGGTTAGGGTATATCGAACCCTGCGTGATCTTTGTTGTGGGTATCTAGGCCGTTATATTATGAAGATATCCCTATATCCCGGGGGAGTTAGGATATTCACTAATTGTAGATAGATCCGGCATATATGCTAGGATATGGTACTCACTGCTAGGCCCTTCCGTTATTGGGCCTTGTGCAGGTCCGTAACAGTTGCCCCCAGCCTGGTAGCTCAAGCTTTTGGACTGCCGGGATGTATATCGCCGAGCTGACATCGGTTATCCTAAATAGCTATGCCAAGGTCTTTACATTATCACCTGGTACTGCGCTGGTTCTGGCTGTAGAAATCATTTGCTTTTATCCGAAGTAATGCTAGGAAGTCTCCTTTTACGGGGCTCGGTGATCCGAGGTAATGTCAAGCGTCCCGCCCGTCTTTAAAGTCTGGGTCCCTCTAGGGTTGCCATCATTGCCCCCTGACACCTGGCCTCCTCGGGTTGGCGAGGGGTTACAACCGCCGCGTTTCGCCATCAGCGATTTTCGTGCGTATTTAATGTGCCTGTCACGTAACGTCACGCTGCCCCCCCACTTTTCAAGGTGAATTGTCTTTTCACCCCTGACTCTTTGGTGTTACAACGTTCGGAGGGGTGTACCTGTCTATTATTCATATTTCCCTCCATTTTTCATACTCTTCTTCCTTACGACTTCTCCCCCTTTTTTCTGGAGAAAACTTTGTTTCTGCTCTACCGCGACCGCCTCTGTGCAGCCCTATGATCTTTCCTTTTCCTCTTTCTCTAATTCAAGTATACCCATAACTCCTTCTCTTTTATTCTTGTTTGTTTTTTAAAGTTTTGTGATTTGGTCATTTCCACTTATGGGTTATTCTGGGGAAAATGTTTAGTAGGAGCGCCTGGGCGTCACTTGGTTCCCTCTGCTTATTGTCACCTACGTTTGTGTGTGTGTGGGAGTGTCCCTTGTCTCCTTTCCATTTGGTTCCCCTTTCCTTACCAAACCTGTCTTCTTCCTTTCTAGGTTCCCTTTTCTGGTGGTAATGGGTAGGTTTGACCGTTTGCCTTTCTAGTCAAAATGCAACTCTAGAAGAGGAAGAAGCCCTTCGTGCACATTACCCTAGAACCTGCTCTTGGTTGTTTGGCTCTTCCCTTTCTGAGGAGCAAAGGCTGGCTGCCTTGCTCCATGGTAGGTCAGGTGAGAGGAGAGTTGAAGGATCATCGTTTACTTTTTCCCTGTCTTCTAACGCGGGATCTGCCACTGGTTTTCCTCACTTTGGGGACCAGGAGTGTTTAGGAGCCATCTCGGCTTTACTTATTAACTTTTACCAGACTCCCCCTCGGGGGAGGTCGGACCCCTACCCCGAAGGATATCTCGGCCCTGTTGGGATTGCATTGCTTCCAGCTCCCACTACATTGCGCTCGGTCAAGATTCTCTTGCCGACCAAATTCTAGGTTCCTTCCGACATAGGTATCCTCCTATCATTAACATGCATGTGTCAGGTATACCTATCACTTACTGATCTTTACCTACTTTTTGTTTGTTTTTAGGTTTAAATGGAGTCATCCCCTTCATCCGATAGGACCCCTTCTGTAACTGGGGAATCAGATTCTGCCAGTCCCCCCTAGGTTCTCTTAGCGAGGTACCCTTAGGTTGCCCACGGGGTACTAACAACTCAATCCTTGATGTCGAAATCGATATCGCCAGACTAGAGTTGGGAGAAACTTTGCGTTGCCTACTATGTCCGCCATCGGATGGAGAGCCCATATGTTCTTTCCGAGAAGGAACCTATCCTTCTTTTTTCTTTTTCTACAGAGATTATGCTACTCGGCTCGGTATTCGCTTCCCGTTTACCGAGTTCCAAATGGCTGTTTTGAATTACCTCCATCTAGCTCCTTCTCAGCTCCATCCTAACGGGTGAGGCTTCATTTTAACCTTGAATGCCTTTGTGAATCCTTCGCGTAGCCCATCCCCTGTAAACTGTCTGTATTCTTTTATTTCTTTTGTCCCTTCACACCTTAGTCCGACAAGAATAATGAGGACTTGAAGTGTTTGACGTCCCTCCGGGGTGTTCCTGGACGAAAACGTTTTTATGCCTTCTCTGATTCCTTTAAGCATTTTAAGACCGGCTTCTTCAAGGTTGTTGCTATTTCTGGACAACAACCTTGGTTCCTCCATGGCCCCGAGTCTAAAGACGTGGAATGGAGATTCCCACTGTACTGGACTGAGGATCATCATAACAAGGATTCCTCTAGTTACCTGGTAGATGGGGATGATCTCCAAGCCGAGGACGTCATAGCGGTGTCTCGCCTGGTAACTTATGTCAAGGAGCATGGTGTAAAGACCGTTGCTTGGATACTTTCTCACTCTGTTACAGAGATTGGTTCGGTCCTGTGTATATTCTCCCTCTTTGTGTCTGATTTACTCTTTGTGTTATTCCAGCATTCATTTATTTTGATCTTTTCTTCTAATCAGTATAGTTTTTTGCAGCTCAAGCTATGGATTCGTTGCCCTCCTATCTGTCTCACATGAATCCTGGGGAGGGGGCTCCCCGCGAAGGGAGTCTCGGAAACGTGCCTCTACCAAAGCCGGTAGGGGGAGGAGAGGAGCTGTGTCCCAAGCCCCGATGTCCAAGAGGACTAAGACCTCGTCCCAAGGTGACCCCTCCTCGTCTCTTCAGCTGGGCAAGCTTTCCAGCATAAAAACAAAGAAGCTGTGGTTGAGAAGGCTCAACCTTGTCCTCATGCCAGCTTGGCTCCTCCTTCTCCTCTTCCCTTTAAGCTCCCGCGAAGTTTTGCTTGGCAAAAAGGGGGTAACCAAAGAGCTCAACGTCAACTATTTCCCCCGGCCATTTTCTTGATGCTGCAGTCCCCCTGACTGAAGTTGATGAGCGCTTAGTTCATTCTGTGCAGGATCACCGCTAAGGGGGGTTGGTTTGGCGCAATCCATGCTTCATCTAAAGCATCAAGTGGTGGGGATCTCAGCGGAGAAACGACCCTTGAAGTTGGAGAGAGATCTGGCCGTGGTAGCGAAGAAAAAGATGGAGGAAGAGTTGAGCGCCTTCCAAGATCCGGCTGGAAAAACTGTTGAGGAGCTGAAGTCTGCCAAGGACGCTCTGGAAAAGACAAGCTCCGAGCTCCTTTCTGCGCAGAACACTCATTCCCAATGTATGGAGGCCTTGAAAACGGTGTAGACGTAGCGGGGTAACTTGGCCGAGGAATTGGATGTGACTAAGGCCGAGCTTGAAGACACGAAGAAGGCCCTCTCCAACTGCTCTGATACCGTGAGGGCAACCGGCAAGGATGCCTTTGACATGGCCTTGGCCCAGATCCAATACTGGAACCCGGACGTGACGCAGGATCTTAGTAGATGCCATTATCGGGCGTATGTGCACAAGGGCCAGTTCTTCTCGCCTCCTCCGTCTCCTGATAATGGTTCGGTGTTGGAGCTCGACGGTTATGGGTAGGGAGAGGAAGGAAAGGCAGAGGTCTCGGCCGACGCTCCTCCTGAAGATGGTCTGGGTCCAACGAAGCCAACCGCGTCCGACCCCTGAGAGGCCGAGGTGATTCCTTCTTTTTGGGCGTCTATGCCTTTTTGACTTTGTACTCTTCCGGCGTTTGTGCCGGTTGTACGTTTTCTTTGAACAATTTTTGATTATCTTATCAATTTATTGTCGTATTGTTTTTGAATTCTAAGGTAAGTTAGATATTCTCTGACCGGGCCAAGGTCTTTAGTAATGCAGATCTGTGTTTTCTTCCAGACTTGATGCCTGGGAATCTGTGGTAGGGTTTTCTTTTTAAGCCGCGTAGGGTTTTTATTTCAACCGTACTACCGAGTTCTGGTTCCGTTGTCCGGGATCATATCCCAGATAAGGGCAAATTATCACATGTCTAGCCGTGGTGTTTTCTTAGACATGTTGACCTGATCAGAGTCGGAATGACAATTCATCTTCTTATCTAGGAACGAGCTTTGATGCGTCAATTTTGCGAAGGCCTACAAAGGCGACTTCACGTTGCTCATAACCTGGGCACATCGGTCCTAGTGTCATCCATCTAGACGGGTTATAATTGTAACCGGGTTTAGGAACCTCGGTGTAAAACTTAAGCTATTAGTAGAGCGCATTTGTAAATTCCACTGAGGGATATCTTCATTAAAACGATAATCCGCTCCAAAGAGCTAATAATGTCACATGATGAAATTTAAAATAAAAAATGTAAATAATTGCGATCTAAATACTGAAATCAAGAAATTAATTCCGAGCTCAAACATGATGTGTCTGAGGTTATATGAGTGCCGAGCCGAGATCTAGCTATAGTAGATTCTTAGTTTGTCGGCGTTCCAGGTTCTTTTTATGGGCTTCCTTCCTAGGGTTTCGAGTATATATGCTCCATTGTCCAGCTTATCTTTAACCCGATAAGGACCTTCCCAATTTGCAAGTAGCTTGCCATCTCTGGCGTTTTTTATTTCCAACGTCTGCGCGTCGAAGTACCAGGTTGCCCCTGTTGAAAGAATGGGGTCTGACCTTCCAATTATATTTTGCTGCAATGAGTTGTTTGGCGGCTAACTCTTTGCAGTGTGTATCGTGATTCTGACCTCGTCAATCAGGTCCTGCTTTGTCCTTAAAGCATCTTCGTTCGACTCCTCTCCATATTGAAGAGCTTTTACCTTCCTCCACGACGACTATCCTATCTCCACCGGGATCATTGCCTCGCATCCATAGGTCAGCCAGAAAAGGGGTTTCCTGGGTTGAGGTCTACACGCTAGTCCTATACCCCCACAGTACACTGTAGAGTTGTTCGACCCAGTTGGATTTTGCATCTTGCATCCGATTCTTTAAGCTGTTTAGGACGATTTTGTTGGCTGCTTCGGCCTGACCGTTTGATTGTGGATGCTCAACCGAGGCGAAGTGTTGCTTAACATCAAGGTCCGATATCATATTCTGGAACCCTTTATCTATAAACTAGGTCCCGTTATCCGTGACTATCTCGGTTGGGATTCCGAAACGAGAGACAATATTATGATGAAAAAACCTTTGTATGCGAGCCGAGGTTATAGTTGTTAAGGGCTCGCTTCAATCTACTTAGTAAAGTAGTCTACCGCCACGATGAGCCACCTGAACTACCTGGGGGCTGCTTTGAATGGCCCAAGGAGATCCATCCCCCATTTGTAAAATGACCAAAGGGCCGAGATGCCTTTCAACTCCGCTGGCGGCAGCTAAATGATCTTGGCGTGTTTCTGGAAACTATCACATCTTTTGACGGCCTCTTTCGCGTCTGCCATCATGGTTGGCCAAGAGTAGCCGGCTCGCAAAGCTTTCCTGGCCAGAGCTTTGCCCCCCATTTGGTGGCCGTTAACTCTTTTATGTATCTAGGCCAACACAAATTTGGCCTTGGAACTGACCCAAGCATCTCATCATTGGTGAGTGTAGACCTTTTCGGTATAGATGGTCGTCGATCATCGTGTAGACGACGGCTTCTCGGATTAATTTCTTAGCTTCGGTTGAGTTAGTCGGGATAATTCCTCGTTCTAGATAATCCTCAATTGGTTTTCTCCAATCTGTCGCCGCCGAGATAGTCATGATGCAACTCGATTCTTTTAGGTTTTGCTAGATGATGGTCCAGTGGTTTCCCGAGCCTTTGGTACTGGCAAGTTTGGAGAGGATGTCGGCTCTGGTATTTTCTTTTCTTGGAATGTGGGTGACAATCACCTCTTCAAAGCCGGAGATCACTTCCTTTGCCTTATTGAGGTACTTGGCCAATAAAGGACCTTCCGTCTGATAAGTGCCCTCCACCTATGCTGTTACGAGCTGTGAGTCGGTGAAAATCCTTACTTTCTATGCTCCATGTTCTCTGGCTTGCAATAGTCCGGCAAGTAAGGCTTCATATTCGGCCTAGTTATTTGAGGTCAGGAATTTCAGTTGAAGGGAGTGTTCAATGGCAACACCCTCCAGGCTTTTGACTATGATTCCAGCTCCACTACCCTTTGCATTCGAGGAACCATCAACATAAACCTTCCACGTTTTGTCTTGATCGGCCTCAGTCTTATCTGCTGGGGTGAGTTCCCTCACAAAATCTGCCAACGCTTGTGATTTGATTGCATGATGGGCTTCGTAGGTGATGTCGAACTCGGACAACTCGATGGCCCAGCTAGTCATTCTTCTTGCCAGGTCCGGTTTGTGTAATATTTGTCAGAGCGGTTGGCTAGCTCGGACCACTATTCGATGTCCCTAGAACTAAGGCCAAAGTCTTCATGCCGAGGTAAGTAGGGCGAAAGCCACTTTTTCAAGCTTTTGGTATCGTAGTTCCGAGCTTTGTAATGCCTTACTTACGAAATAAATCGGTGCCTGGCCAATGTCGGTTTCTCTTGAAAGTGGAGCTTAATCACCAAGAGGGGGGTGAATTGGGGATTTTTAACAATTCTTCCAGAAAAGCCTTGTTTTTCAAAACTAAAACAGAGTAGACTATGGAGTAGAGAAGAATAGCAAGACACAAGGAATTATCCGGTTCGGTCCAATCTCTTGACCTACGTCCAGGTCCCGAATCTCGGGATTTTCACTATCACAATTGATTACACACTCTGCACTCAAGAGTAATTCTCTCACTAGAACTTACTCCCCCTTACAAGTTGTAATCAATGAACCCAATCACCAAGTCCCTTGACTTGTGATTCTTTACAATAAATGATTTGTAAGTAGGAAACTCTCTCTAAGAGCAGATAAAGATAAACACTGAAGCTTAAACGTATCAACAAATACTTAGTAAGAAAGACTCAAGAGTAGATGAAGGCTTTAATGATTTTCGCTTTCTGAGGTCTTAGTTGTTGAAAGGAATTGAATGCTCTTCTATTTATACTAAGAAGGCATTAAATGACCGTTGCCAACTCCATATATCCGTTGAAGTGTTAATCTAGTCAGTTGTGTGGCGGTTATGGTGTCTTCTCTCACTAATCTTCACTTTAATCCGGTGGTGCGAAGTTCGAGTTGACTTCTCTCGCAAATTAATCCGTTGGTAGAACAGTTGCTTGATGAAGAAAACATTCTTTAATACTTTGCAAGCGTGTGCAGACGGATTACCCAAAAGTATGCAACTTTCTCGGGTGTAGCATTTAATGTTCGACATGCTTTTTGCTTTTTTCCTTCGTCCTTATTTAATCTTGTTTAAGCAAGTGAAACTTACTAACAAAGTGGTTAAACATAGCTGGGAATATATAGGAATGATAATTGGAAGTATTAAGATCAAACATAAGGTTTCGCAAATTCATCGATTTTGAATTTCAAACTTGCTAATGAAAAACTCGAGTTTTGTTTTTCAAAACTCGAGTTTTGGACTTTGGTGTGTAGAAACGTTTTAAGTCCAAAACATCAAAATGAAGGTTTTCTTCCATAACTCGGAGGTTTTCAATTAATGAAATAAATCAATCTTTCGTTTGGCCAAAACTCGAGTTTTGATCTCAAAACTCGAGTTTTCATTTAAATATGAAAACTTAGAAGAAACGGCGCCAAGTCAAAACTGGAGGTTTTTGGATGAAACTGCGGCGGTCTTCAAATACGAAAATACAAAGACTTTTTTTGAGAAAAACTCAAGTTTTGAAATCAAAACTCGAGTTTTCAAAAAACTCGAGTTTTGTAACCTAAAATCGAGTTTTCCTTTGATAACATGTTTTCCAACTTATCAAAGAAAAGCTTTATGCTTTGTTTGCAAGTGTTAGTAATCATCAAAAACCTTAGAGAACTAACATCTCTAACTAAATGACATCGCTTCTTCTCCAACTTACAAATATAAGAACAAGGACTCCCCCGAATCAGGCTTTGATATGACTGGTGGAGTTGCCAAACGAGTTTGATCTTTTCAAAAGCTGCCTCGCGGTCGTGTTCCATCCTCCTGCGTTTCCTTCTTTAGCAACCGAAGAATAGGAGCACGTTCGCCCGATCTTGGTAAAAACCTAGTAAGCGGCCAAGCGGTCGGTGTTGTTGGACTTCCTTCTTCGTCTTCGAGGCCTGCATGTCGAGGACGGCCTTGCATTTATCAGGATTAGCTTCGATTCCACGGTTTGTCAACTTAAAACCTAGGAATTTTCCGGCTGGGACTCCAAATGCACATTTGGCCGGGTTCGAATGGATCTGAAATCTTCTTAGCTTGTCGAACGTTTGCTCCAGATCCTGGATATGGTCTTCTGGGTCCTTAGTTTTCACGATCATGTCATCAATGTAAACCTCTACGTTCTGTCCGATCTGATCAGCGAAAACCCTATTCATCATCAGTTGATAGGTGGCCTCAGCGTTCTTTAACCCGAAAGGCATAACGTTGTAGCAATAGTTGGCCTTGTCGATTATGAAGGCCGTCTTCTCCTGATCATCTGGGTGCATGGCGATTTGATTATAACCAGAATAGGCGTCCATGAAGGATAGCAATTGAAATCCAAATGAGCTGTCGGCCAATTGGTCGATGTTTGGCATCGGGTAGGAATCTTTTGGGCAAGCTTTGTTTAAGTTGGTATAATCCGTGCATACCCTCCATTTTCCATTTGGCTTTTTTACCATAACCACGTTGGAGAGCCACGTGGTGTATTGTATTTCTCTGATGAACCCGGCTGCCAATAGTTCCCTGACATGCTGCTCCAAAGCCTTCTGTCTATCGGCTCCGATATTTCTCTTCTTCTGCACCACTGGTGTCGACCCCGACCGGATAGCCAATTTGAGGCAGCAGAAGTTAAGGCCAATCCCTGGTATCTCGGACGATGTCCATGCGAATACATCCTGGTTCTCTTTCAGGAACTCAATCAAACTGGTTTTCAAATCCAGACTCATTGCTCCCCCAATCTTCGTAGTTTGTGAGGGATCCTTCCCGAGGATTAATTCTTCCAACTCGCCTTCTGGTTCTGGGCGTGGGATCTCGGGCTTGTCCCTTAGGTCAAGCTCTATCATGCTTACTGGACGTCTGGACTTCCTATCCCTTCCTGAGTCTGGGAGTCGTTCACCCATACAGATCCGAGGCGGTGATGATGGTCCGCCTTCTCCCTCCCAGACAGCCTCGAAATAACACTGCCGGGACTCCTTCTGATATTCGTTAACAACAACCACCTTCTTCTTGTTGTTCACCATCTTCGACTTCTGATGCTTTGTAGATACTAGTATGTCCCAATTATGGGTGGTCGGTCTGCCCAAAATGATATTATAAGGGGAAGGGAAGTCGGCCACTATGAATCTTACCCGTTCTGATTTGAACGCCTCTTTGGTTCCCAGTGTTAGTCTTAGGTCGATATACCCTTTGGGAGGTGAATATTCTCCGTTGAATCCTATAAGGGTCGTTTTGCAGGGTTTCAGATCTTCTACATCCATCTTCATCCTGTTGAAAGCATCCCAGCTGACAATATATGTCGAGCTCCCTGCATCAACAAAAATATTTTTTACCCGGCACTGCGCCAAGGTTCTTGTGATAACCAAGCCATCCTGATATCCTAGAACTACGTCCTTACGCTCTTCATTAGTAAAGGCTAATGGTGGAGGCGTCGGTTTGGTGGGGTCGTCTTTGAACTTTGGGAGATCCCTTACGGAAAAGACTTCTCTCGTCCAAGGTATTCCCCACCGAAGCCTCTTCAAATTACGCATAGACGTTTGAACCGCTCGGGAACTCCTCGTCCTCGTTGGTTGTAATCTTTCTTTGGGTATGGAGCTTCTACTATGGCCTCCTTGCTTGCGTTTGCCATTCTTGCGCCCCTGAGTTTTTATCATGTATTGGCATAGTTTGCCATCTCTAATGAACCTCTTGATGGCGTCACAGAGTTCATAACACTGATCTGTGGTGTGCCCTGGTCCGTCATGAAATGCACAAAACTTGGATTGGTCAGTTGTGGGTCGGTTTCGAGGAGGCCGAGGCCTCTCCACTCTTTTCATCTCGGTCAGCGCCACCTCATTCCAGATCTGTGAACGAGAGACGTTGAAAGGAATGTATCTGTCATATCTTGTTTTCCTTTCCAATTTTTCTCCCAGAGCTCTATTATCTCGGCTCCGCTTACGGGGTCCTCCTCGAACGCGAGGTATTTCTTTACTTCTCACTCCCGATGGCATTAGCTATTTCCATCTGTTCCACCTCCAAATATTGCTTTGATCGGGTATGGAATTCAGTAAGAGTGTAGACCCGATTCTTGAATACTGACTTCGCTAAGCGAAATAAGGGATCCAACCTATCTATGAGGCAATGTACGTGGACATCCTCCGGGAGTGAGCGTACCTATAAGGCCACTTCTTTGAATCGGTCTAAATATCTTTGGAGCGTCTCCCCCTTTTTCTGCTCAATTTTGCACAGAGTAAACTGGGATTTCGGCTGCTTCTTACTAGTTGCGAAATTCAACTCAAACTTCCGTCCAAGGTCTTCAAAATTACGCACAGATTTGATTGGTAAGGTATGGAGCCACCTTTGAGCAGGTCCAGTCAACGTTGTTGCAAAAAGCCGTGAGATGACTGGGCCCTTAATTAACCGAACAAACATGAGTAGCTCGAACGTATCTAGGTGACCGCGTGGGTCCTGGGTTCTGTTATACTTTGGGAGGTAAGCTAGGTCAAAGTTCTTCGGGTAGGGTTCGCTTGCGATTTCCTTGGAAAGGGGCTGCTGTTGAGTTCTGTCAAGTACTTCATTTTATACTCTCTAGGAGAGCCTCGAGACCGGGCTATTTTCTCCAGGTTGAGGCTGGCTTCTAAGTTCGAGCTCGTCCCGAGCTCGGCCCCGGAATAGTTCTGCCGGCATCCTGTCGTGCTGACCTCGGTTCTCCACTGTAAGATGGATTACCGACATCGTGTGTCCTCCTTTCCTTCCTCCCACATGAATCATCGTGGCCTTCTCCCTGAACCGATGCTTCGATATGTTTGAATCGGTCTTCCATCATCTGCTGTATTACTCTGAGATCTTCTTGGCGCTGGAGGTTATTACGCTTTTCATTGTTCTCCATTCGCCTAAGCATTGATTCCTGGGTTTTCTGTAGGAGGAGGAAGTCTGGATTTGGGGCCGAGGTCCCCTTTGTAGCCGCACCATTTGTTTTGGGCACGACGGGAGGGGAGGATGTCGTGTCAGAAACGTCATTCCCCCCGTTTACAGCGTCGCCCTCCGGGCTATCCTCGCGTTGCGGCTGTTTTTGAGCCTTATGGTGTTGATTTGCCTCGGCCTGTTGTGGATTTCCAGGTTGAGGGTTCCGACTGCTGCTTCTAGTGTTAGCCATCGGTGGTCACGGGGATCAAAATTTAACGTCCCCACGGTCGGTGCCAATGTTCTGGAGTAGAACACAGATGTCTAGCCTAGAAGGCTAGTGCTTTGATATGGGATCAGTAGACTCCGCCCGAATATCTCTGAGGTAGATACTCTGGAGAGTATGGGATCACTGTACACAGGTTAGGCTCTCGCCAAAGGGGGTGATGTGTGTGTACAGTGTGACTGAATGTAAATAGTTCAAGGTTTAGAACGTGTGTACCTTAAGGCTTGACCCAGTATTTATAGAGTTTATCTTGGGTAGGGTATATCGGACCCTGCGTGATCTTTGTTGCGAGTATCTAGGCCGTTATATTATGAAGATATCCCTTTATCCCGGGGGAGTTAGGATATTCACTAATTGTAGATAGATCCGGCATATCTGCTAGGATATGGTACTCACTGCTGAGCCCTTCCGTTATTGGGCCTCGTGCAGGTCCGTAACAGATATCAATTTTATTGTCATTCAACGTTGGGTAACCCGGGGTGCCTTGAAATAACACATTCTGAAGTGTTTCCATCTCCATTCACCATGCCTTGTGAAGAATTAATTCGAGAGTTTCCAATTTTTCTACGTAGAAATGTAGGCAACTATCTTTCAGAAAATGGTGTTGGGTCATTAGCATCTCAAATCCTATCTTACTACCAAGAAGTAATCAATCGTTTCACTATTGGAAGTACTCATCACTGCTTAATACCTCTAATTGTGCATCTTATAGTTGATACATCTTATCATGGCTCAATACCTTTATCTTTTCATCTTCAAACCACCGCTGTGGATAGAGACAATGAATACAGTGAGAATATGATGGATATTATTAGTGATGATGATGACTCAATAGAAATCTATATTGACACGGGCTTATCCGATCAACTATCTTCTACTAACAAAGATATTGAGTCAACAGAAATCAATCAAGTAATAGAGCAGTCCATGCAGCACTTCTTCATGGTTCCGGCTACAAAGAAAGCTTTGGCATAACTCAAGAAGATAGAAAAGTTCACGGGTAATATAAAGACAAGCACATGTAGCATTTGCTTAGAAGCTTTCGATGATGAGGACGGCGAGGATGTTTCAGCACTGCCGTGTGACCACTTTTTCCATAATAATTGCATTGCAGGATGGCTAAAAACAGGCCATACATGCCCATTGTGTCGCTTTCAACTGCCTATGTAAAACAGAACCATGAATTAATTACCTACATTGTACTATTGGTATTATTTTTTCAATGAATTTTCATAATTCAATATTTATTTATTTGTGATATATATATATATATATATATATATTTGGTTGTTAATTTACGAGAATTAGTTTACCTTCTTTTTCCTGAGTTAGTTACTTATTACCATGAATGAATGCCGTGCAGAATTCATAGAAGAAATTAAAATTGTATATGTGATTATAATAAATTATTATAAAAAATTATAGGTAGAAATTTATTTCAATTATATGATGATGGACATTAGGTGTGAAAAATATAAATTATCAATTAGGATTTAATTGAATTGTATACTCCATTCTTAAAAGAAAAAATTCTATTAAAAGACACTTGAATTATCTAAATTCTAATTAGGTCACTAAACTTCACAAATTATAGATCAGGTTATGTGTAACAAATAGGAATTTTAAAATTTGATGAAATGTCCAAAAATAACCCTATGTAAATGAGAAGCAAAAGATAACAGAATGCTCTGCACAGTCACAGGTCCGATCTACCCTTTTTTCTGTGTCATAGAAAGAATCACTAATCTTTTGAAAACACATACAAAATATCACATTCCTCATAAACCTGCAACATTACATCTTGCAACATAAAATCTAAAATAGGCCTAATGAAAAAGGAGCTCAGAGCCAAACTTCCACATACATGAACACTCACCCTCGCAACTCCTTTTGGGGAATCCTAAGAAGATTGGCTTTTGCGCAACTGGGACCAGGTTTGGGGCTTAATGAAAGACGAAGCTTTGCATAACTTCTGAAAGTAACTGTAGTTTCGATTGAAAGTAAGTTGGGTATGAATTCGTAAAGGAGAAGGCTTGAATAAATTAAAATGATAATTGATTCATTTTTTCATATCTTGTAAAAATATTTCAGATCCAAGGAGTAGATTAAGTTTATTAGCTTTTAGTCTTTTATTAAAATGTTCAATTATAAAAATAAATAATCAAATTTTAACTCCAAACATTTTATGTCATTTTTTTTTAAACTACAAGAAAGGTAAAACAATATTATATTCTATAGAAGATTAAATCTCAACAATTAAAATATTAATATAATCTTACCATTAGTAAAAGAGGCTATACATTATCTGTGTCACTTCCAATATTAATTTCATATATGACATTGTTCTGGTGTAGAACACAGATGTCTAGCCTGTTGGGCTAGTGCTTCGATATTGGATCGATAGGCTCTACCTGAATATCTATGAAGAAAATATCCAGGAGAGCATGGGATCACTGTACACAGATGAGGCTTTCGCCAAAGGGGTGTTGTGTGTGTACAGTGTGACAATATGCAAATAGTTCAAGGTTTAGAACGTGTGCACCTTAAGGATCGACCCATGTATTTATAGAGAATACCTTCGGTCCGGTATCTGGGGCCTATCGTCATCTCTGGCCATTATACCATATCTAAGATATGGATTCAGATATACCCGAATTATAAGTAAGATGGGATTTCCCATTATTATAGGAGGACCCCGTGATAGGGTCTATTCCTTAGTGGGCCACCTCGGTATTGGGCTTGATGGGGGTCCGTAACAGTTTCCCCCCAGCCCGGTAGTTCAAGCTTTTGAGCTGCCGAGATGTATCTTGCCATCAAACTAGGTTACTCTATCGAGGGCCCTATCCGGTTTAATGACCCGAGGTCAAGCTCAAAGGTCCGGGCTGACACCGCGGTGTTACCTAATCTGAGGTCATGTCTCCCAGATCTAGGCTAAACGTCGTGGTACTCAAGGGTCCAAGCTATCGCCAGCGGTATCACTGTATTTTGAGGTCAGGGTCTCTCTGTATTCGCCATCATTGCCCCCTAACACCTGTCTCCTCTGGATTAGCTTGGGATTGCAACCGCCTTGCCTAGCTGTCAGCGGTTTTCGTGCGAATTTAATGCCCCTATTGCGCGTCGTACGTCACCCCTATAAGTAGGGTAAATTGTCTCTTTTACCCTCGACGCTTCAACATCATTTCGTATTTCCCTCCATTATTCTCACTTCACTACTCATTTGGCATTCTTTTTCTGCTTTTATGACTCTAGCTATTTCTTGCTCCGATAGTTCTTCTGCAACTCTTGGTTTTCGTTGTTTCTTCGTTCTTCGAGCATCACTTCTACTCAGGTATGCCTTCGTCTTCTTCTTACTTCTTTGTTACTATTTTTATAGTTTGGCGGTTTTTGAACATCATGCCTTTCTTCACTGTGTGGATTTCTGGATTTTTAGTTTTTCTGGATGAGTTTCGGTAGGAGTTTATGGGTAACTGTTGGGTTCTGGGTTCATTCCATTAGACAAATACCCCCACTCTTGTAGGCATGTCCCTTGTCTAGTTTCGTTTGCTTTGGCTTCTTCTACTCCTTATCAACCCTTTTATTCCTATTCTAGGTTCCAACTTCTGGATTTGATGGATAGAATTAACCCTTCATCCCATCCGAACCAAGCACAAACCCAGAAGAGGAAGAGGCGTTACACGCACGTTACCCTAGAACCAGTTATTGGATATTGGGTTCCCCTTTGACTGAGGAGGAAAGGTTGGCAACCCTACTCCATGGTGGGTCTAGCAGGGGAAGCGCTGGAGAGCCTCGTTTTGCCACCGCCGGGACCCCGAATGATCGTCCTATCCATGTTTCGCCAGACGTCAGAAGTCGAGATGTCCCCGAAGCCATCCCGGTCCAACCTCCCAATTATTACAAGCCCCCTCCTCACGCAAGGCCGAAATCCCTTCTTGATGGATACCTCGGCCCCTGTTAGGATTGTATTGCCTCCAGCTCCTATTATATCGCGAGTGGCCAGGATTCTCTGGCGAATGCTACTATAGGATCCTACCGAGATAGGTCCTCCTCCACTCCTATCCCGGTAACTAGGAATCCGATTCGTTCCAGTCCTGTCATTTTACCTCCTCGCCATAGCTTGCATGCTTCAGGTATAATGATGGGATTCTGATTTTAATTTATTGCTATTTAGGTATATATGGAGTCACCGTCATCATCCGATCAGACGCCTTCTGTCATTAGGGAGTCAAACACTGTGAGTCCTACTCAAATTCTACTCTGGAAATACCCGTGGATCACTCATAGAGTCTTACCAACACATTCGCTAATGTCCCAGGCCGACGTCGACAGACTTGAATTAGGCGACACTACTAATTGTCTCCTATGTCCGCCCTTTGATGAGGAGCCCATATGTTCCGTTCGTGAAGAAACCAATACCTCTTTCTTATTCTTTTACTGGGATTACGCTACCCGGCTCGGTATTTGCTTTCCGTTTACCGAGTTCCAAATATCTGTCCTCAATTACCTCCGTATAGCTCCTTCACATCTCCACCCTAACGGGTGGGGTTTCATGCTTTCTTTTAGCGTCTTTGCAATTCCTTTGTGGAGCCCATTCCTTGTACAACCAATGTATTCTTTTACTTTTTTTGTCCCTTTACGCCTCGTTCAGGCAAGGAACTCGTCGATTTGAAGGGTTTGACCTCCATTCGGGGGGTTCCCGGTAGGAAGCTTTTTCACGCCTTCTCCGAGTCCTTCAAGCACTTCAAGACTGGATTTTTAAGGTGGTCGCCGTACCGGGGAAACAACCCTGGTTCCTTCATGGACCGGAGTCCAAAGAGGTAGAGTGGAGATTCCCTTTGTATTGGACCAACGATCATCATAATAAGCCCTTCACCAGCTACCAGGTCAACCCTGACGACCTTACTCCTGAAAACGTCGGCTATATGTCTCGGCTAGTGTCTTATGTTTCTGGCCATGGAGTAAAAATTATCGCCTCCATTCTTTCGGAGCTCCCTACCGAGGCCCTCCAGGCCCCGCGTACATTCTCCATTACTGTGTTAATCCTTTTTGCTTTTACACATACGATTATTTTATTTGTTTTGTTAGCGCTAACTGGTTTCCTTTTCTGCCGTGCAGCTCGAGGTATGGAGCCTCTGCCACGATATCTATCCCATATGAACTTTGCTCTTGGCGGGTCGAGCACGGTCAAGCCGAGGAAGAGGTCGGCTCCTGAGCCTCGTAAGTCCAAGGCTGAAACAGACTCCTTGGCGAGGGCGCCCAAGAAGACTAAGATCAACCCGGCGACTTCCCCGGACAACCCTATCATCTTGTCCTCCGCTTGGCTCTGCCCAAGTTACCTTATCTTCCCGCACCGTCATTGAAGCTCCTGCGCCCTCCTCTTCAACTCTGCCTCCTCCGCCGCCGCCTTTGCCCAAGCTTCCTCGTGGTCATACGTGGAGCAAAGGGAGGACCGAGGAGCTGTCTGTGGCTTCTCTTCCTCCCCGGGCTACATGGACAATATCCCCTTCACGGAGGCAGTTGAAACCGAGCTCTGGGACATCTAGAAAGCTACTCTGAAGGCCGCCAGAGTAGTGCAGGCTATGGGCATTCTGAAACATAATCATGTTGAATCCAGCAAAGCTTTGAATCTGGTGAAGGCGGAGAGGGATAACGCAGTGGAGGCTAAAAAGAAGGCCGAGGAGGCTCAACAAGTAGCCGAGGCCGAGAAAAGCAAATTGATTGAGGAACTTTTGATGACCCGGAAAGCTCTTGACAAGGCGAACCAAGAGCTTGTCAAGATGCAAGCGGCCCACAAAAAGGACATCGATGCCCTGCGGGTTGTGCAGACCCAACGTGGGGATCTCACCCAGGAGTTGGGCGAGACCAAGGCCGCCCTTGCTGATGCTCAAAAAGTTTATGCCGACTACTCTAACATCATGAAAGAGATCGCAAAGGATGCTTTTGACATGGCTTTGGCGCAGATTCGGCACCTAAACCCTAACGCCAATCTGAATCTTTCCGGGTTTCACCACCGGGCGTGTATTCAAGGCGGCAAGCTTATCCCGCCTCCCTCGTCTCCCGAGATCACATTGGTTTCAGACCTTGATGGTAGAGACCGAGCTGGCGAGGGTGAGGAACAGACCTCGGCCAGCGTTCCTGTCGGCGATCCCTCCAACTCGTCAGCTCCTGCCAACTGACTTGTTTTGTACTTTCCTTTTTTCAACTTTGTTTTTGGGCGTTGATGCCCTTGTGATTTTGTATCAAATATTGCCATCTTGGCTTCATCTTCATGAACGATTAACTCATTATTGTTAATTTAATTCCCTTTCGATTAAACAATTAGATTGCTTTCTCGTCTTTCAACACGCTAACTATTGTCTTATGAATCCCCAAACCACATTGAGGATTCTTTGACCGGGCCAAGGTCTTATGTATGTAGAATTCTCTAATTTTCTTCCAGTAACTATGACCGGGTATCAAGGTAGGGGTATTTCATTTAACCGCTCTACTGAGTTTCGGATCCGTTGTCCGGGATAATAGCCAGGATAAGGACAAATTGTCACATGTCCAGCCGTGGTGTAAAAACGCACATACTTAAACATTTTGGCCTGATCAAGGCCAGGATGACAATTCACCTTCTTATCGAGGAGCAAGTTCTTTGATGCATCAAACTTTTGCAAAGGCTTTTAACAGCGACCTTGAGTAATTAAAAACCCGGGCTTGTTGGCCCCGGTGTCATTTGTTCAACCAAACTTTGTGTAATTAAAAACCTGGGCTCGTTGGCCCCTGTGTTGTTCTTTTAACTAA
Source organism: Acacia melanoxylon (assembly GCA_019022615.1). Lineage (NCBI taxonomy): Eukaryota > Viridiplantae > Streptophyta > Magnoliopsida > Fabales > Fabaceae > Acacia > Acacia melanoxylon. The sequence goes on from JAFJYJ010000010.1 coordinate 11,089,199, forward strand.
GCTGGTGTATGACCGGGATGAATGTCCCTAATCCTTGCACATTCCTTTGTAGGTGTATGATAAGACATTTCAATAGTCTATAAACTGAATTTCCGTAAAGGAGTTCTTCATTAATTCACGAAATAATCCGCACTAAAGAGCTAACAACTTTAAATAAGGAAATCTCGTAAGTACAAAAATAAAATTTAACTGGAAATAATCAAAATAAAGTGACTCGGACATGGTATATCTGATACATTATACGCGCAGCAGCTGGGTCTAGCTATAGTAGACTTTCAGCTTGTCGGTGTTCCACGTCCTTTTGATTTGTTTCCTTGCCAGGGTTTCCAGGACGTAGGCACCTTTTTCGAGCTTCTCCTTAACCTGGTAAGGGCCTTCCTAATATTCAGCTAACTTGCCATCCCTGGCATTTTTATTTCCGACATCGGCCCTTCTGAGTACTAGGTCACCCCTATCAAAAGACCGGGGTCTTACCTTTCGATTGTACTTGGCTACGATTAGCTACTTCATCGCCATATCTCGGCAGTGTGCCGCAACCCTGACCTCGTCCACAAAGTCCAATTCTGTCATCAGTGCCTCGGTGTTCATCGCCTCCCCTTCCCGGAGAGCCTTCACTCTCCTCCACGAGGGCTGGCTTATCTCGACCGGTATCATTGCGTCGCATCCATACATCAACCTGAACGGGGTTTCCTAGGTTGAGCTTTGAACGCTGGTCCTATAACCCCCAGCACGCTGTAGAGTTGTTCGACCCAACTGAACTCTGCCTCTTCCATCCGCTTTCTTAATCCCTCGACGATTATCTTGTTTGCGGCTTGGCCTATCCGTTGGACTAGGGATGTTCCACGGAAGCAAAATGCTGCTCTATGCCGAGGTCCGAAATCATCTCCTGGAAGCCTTTGTCGACAAATTGGGTCCCGTTATCTGTGACTATCTGGCGGGTACTCCGAATCGCAACACAATGCTATGTCAGAAGAACCATTGTATGCGTGTTGAGGTGATTGTTGTTAAAGGCTTGGCTTCTATCCACTTGGTAAAGTAATTGACAGCGACTACCAGCCAGCGGAGTTGTCTGGAGGCTGTTTTGAATGGTCCCAGAAGATCTATCCCCCACTTGTAAAAAGGCCATGGGGCCAAGATACTCTTCAGTTGTGCTGGAGTGAGCCGGGTGATCTTGGCGTGCTTCTGGCAACTGTCGCATCTTTTCACAAACTCCATGGAATCTGCCACCATAGTCGGCCAGTAGTAGCCTGCTTATAAAGCTTTCCTGGCTAGAGCTTTTCCTCCCATATGCTGGCCGTTGATTCTTTCGTGTATTTCTGCCAGGACGTATTTCACCTCGGCCAAGTCTAAACACCTCATTGTAGGAGAGTGAAGTCCTCGTCGATATAATTGATCGTCTACCATGGTGTACATGGTGGCCTCTCGAACTAGCTTTTTCATCTCAGACGGGTCGATAGGGATGATTCCCCTTTCTAAATAGTCTTCAATTGGTTTTCTCCAATCTGTGGCTGCGGATATGGTCAGTACGCAGCTCGGTTCTGCCAAATTTTGTTGCATCACAGTTCTGATGTTCACCGGCACCTTCGTGCTGGCGATCTTGGATAAGATGTCAGCCCTGACGTTCTCCTCGCATGGGATGTGCGTGACCGTCACCACCTCTTCAAAGTCAGAAATTATTTCCCTTGCTTTGTTTAGGTACTTGGCAACGGGGTCCTTTTACTTGATAGGTCCCCCCGATCTGCGCTGCTACGAGCTAAGAGTTCGTTAGAACCCTAACTCTCCGGGCTCCATGCTCATTTGCTTGTTGCAGCCCGTCTAACATTGCTTCATATTCTGCCTAATTATTTGAGGTTGGGAAGTTGAGGTGAAGTGAGTGCTCGATCGTGACCCCCTCTGGGTTTTCGATTATGATCCCAACTCCGCTTCGCTTGGCGTTTGATGTGCCATCGACGTATACTTTCCACATCTCGAATCTGAATGTGTCCTCTTCATAGGCCGGGGTGAGTTCCCTCATAAAATCCGCGAGCGCTTGAGATTTGATTGCGTGTCGGGCTTCATACGCTATGTCGAACTCGGATAACTCTACTGCCCAACTAATCATCCTGCCAGCCAAATCGGGTTTGTGCAACACCTGTCGGATTGGTTGATTGGTTCGAACGATGAATTGGAATCACTGGAAGTATTGGCGCAATCTTCTTGCCGCCATGAGCAGGGCGAATGCCACTTTCTCTAACTTCTGGTATCTCAGTTCCGAGCTCTATAAGTGCTTTGCTTATAAAATAGATCGGTTTTTGGCCATTCTCTGTTTCCCGAACCAAGACAGCGCTCATAGCTTCTTCCCCACTGATAAGTAGAGAAAAAGTATCTCTCCTGGTTCACGTTTTGACAGGACTGGCGGGATTGCCAAGCGTTGCTTGATCTTGTTGAATGATGACTCATACTCCGGGTTCCATCCTCCTTGCGCCTCTTTCTTCAGCAGTTTGAAGTAAGGAAGAGCCTTTTCTGCCGATCTTGGTAGGAATCTAGTTAGTATTGCCAGCCATCCTGTCAACTATTGGACTTATTTCTTGTTCCGAGGGGCTTTCATGTCTAAGACCGCCTTACATTTGTCTGGGTTGGCCTCAATTCCTCGGCTTGTCAACAAAAACCCTAAAAACTTCCCTGCTGGTACTCCGAACACCCATTTGGCCGGGTTTAGGCGGATTTGATATGCCCGCAATTTCTCAAAGGTTTGCTCCAAGTCCCGGATATGGTCTTCAGGGTCCTTTGACTTCACGATCATATCGTCAATGTAAACCTCTACGTTTCGTCCGAGCTTGTCTTCAAACACTCGGTTCATCATTCTCTGGTATGTGGCCCCGACATTCTTTAACCCGAAGGGCATTACGTTATAGCAATAGTTAGCTTTTCTGTTATAAAGGCCGTCATCTCTTGATCTTTTGGATGCATAGCGATTTGGTTGTATCCGGAGTAGGCATCCATGAAGGATAATAACTAGAACCCGGCCGAGTTGTCGACCAGTTGGTCAATGTTGGGCATCAGATATGAATCCTTGGGGAAAGCTTTGTTCCCAGTCTTCGGGGTCCTTTGACTTCACGATCATATCGTCAATGTAAACCTCTACGTTTCGGCCGAGCTAGTCTTCAAACACTCGGTTCATCATTCTCTGGTATGTGGCCCCGACATTCTTTAACCCGAAGGGCATTACGTTATAGCAATAGTTAGCTTTTTCTGTTATAAAGGCCGTCATCTCTTGATCTTCTGGATGCATAGCGATTTGGTTGTATCCGGAGTAGGCATCCATGAAGGATAATAACTGGAACCCGGCCGAGTTGTCGACCAGTTGGTCAATGTTGGGCATCGGATATGAATCCTTGGGGAAAGCTTTGTTCAAGTTCTCGTAATCCGTGTATACCCTCCATTTACCATTTGGTTTCATGACCATAACCACGTTTGATAACCATGTGGTGTATTGAATTTCCCTGATAAACCTGGCCTCCAATAGTTCGTCGACATGCTTTTCTAGCGCTACTTGCCTGTCTGTTCCTAGTTTCCTCTTCTTTTGTGCCACAGGTGATGATCATGGTCAAATAGCTAACCTGTGACAACAAAATCTGGGGTCTATCCCGGGTATTTCTACTGACGTCCATGCGAATACATCTCGGTTCTTCTTTAAGAAGTTTTTCAGTCGGCCTTTCAACTCTGAGCTCATTGCTCCATCAATTTTAGTGATTTGGGAGGGTTCGTGTCCCAATCTGAAGTCTTCTAGTTCACCTTCTGGCTCTGGGCGTGGGACCTCGGGCTTTTCTCTTAGATCGAGTTCTATCATGCTTATGGGCCATCCTACATGTATTCTTCCCGCCTGAGTTTGTATTTCTTTCGTCTTTCCGAACTCGAGGTGGTGAGGACGGATTGCTTGCACCTTCCCGGATCGTCTCGGAATAGCACTGTCGAGATTCCTTCTGGTCTCCATTGATCGTGACGACCTTGTTTCTGTTGTTCACCATCTTCAACTTTTGATGTTTCGTGGAAACCAACATATCCCACTTATGGATAGTCGGCCTTCCTAATATGATGTTATAGGGAGACGGGAAGTCGGCCACGATGAATCTTACCCTTTTTGATTTGAAGGCTTCTTCGGTTCCCAGTGTTAATCCGAGATCGATATACCCCCTGGGGGAGAATGCTCGCCGTTAAACTGTATGAGGGTCATCTTGCATGGTTTCAAATCCTCTGTATCCAGCTTAATCATTTTGAAAGCATCCCAACTTATGATATCTGTCGAGCTTCCTACGTCCACAAATATGCTTTTTACCCGGCAGTTCATCAGGGTGCCTGTGATGACCAAACCATCCTCATGGCCTGGAACTATGTCCTTCATGTCCTCGTTAGTAAATGCTAACGATGGAGGTGTTGGTTTGCTATGGTCTTCTTTAAATTTTAGGATGTCCCTGACGGAGAGGATTTCCCTCAAATATTTCTTACGCTGGCTTGCCGTGTCTCCTCCACCGCCTAAGGCTCCATTGATAATGCTGCAATTGAACTCGGCTTCTGGGAATTCCTCGTCATCGCTGGGTGGCTTTCGCCGCTTATCTTCTTTCTTCCGTCTTGTGCCGGGCTAGGACTTTGGCCCCCACGATTTCTTTTGTTATTTTTCCGCCCCTGAGTTTTGATCACATATTGACGCAATCTCCCATCTCACACAAATTTCTCGATAGCATCTCGGAGTTCATAACATTGATCCGTTCAAATATCGGAGGGGTCGAGATCTCTCTACTTTTTTCATCTCGGTCAATGCCACCTCCTTCCAAATATGAGAACGTGGCACATTCAAAGGGGTGTATCTATCATACTTAGCTTTCCCTTCAAATCTCTCCCCCGGGATCTATTATCTCGGTTTCGCCTATTGGAATCTTCTCTTTTAGATGGCCCTTTTCCCCGTGGGGGTGTATCCTTCCCCCTATCATTCCGGCCGAGTTGTCTAATTCCATTTGTTCCACCTATTGGAATCTTCTCTTTTAGATAGCCTTGTTCACTGACCGTCTTCTCTTTTCTAGCTCGTCCGTCATCCCAGTTACTCTTGTATCATCGCCCCCAGCTGCTTGCAGTGATCCTCCATCATCTGCTGCATCACCTTAAAATCCTCCTGACACTAGAGGTTATTGCACTTCTCCATATTCTCTATTCGCCTCAGTATTGAGTCCTGGGTTTTCTGTATAAGAATAAGGTCTGGACTCGAGGTGGGGACTTCTTGCGCCGTCGCGCCTTGAGGTTTGGCCGTCACTGCAGGGGAGGAGGCCGTGTCAGATACGTCGTTCCCTTCATTCCTGGCATTGTCTTCCGGGACATCCTCGAGCAACGGGCAGTCTTGCGTTTTTATTCTTGTTGACTCGCCTTAGCCTGTGGTGGATTTCCAAGCTGAGGGTTCCGACTGCTGCTTCTGGTATTAGCCATCATTGGTCACGGGGATCGAAATTTAACGTCCCCACGGTCGGCGCCAATGTTCTGGTATAGAACAAAAATGTCTAGCCTGTTGGGCTAGTGCTTTGATATTGGATCGATAGGCTCTACCTGAATATCTATGAAGCAAATATCCAGGAGAGCGTGGGATCATTGTACACAGATGAGGCTTTCGCCAAAGGGGCGCTGTGTGTGTACAGTGTGACAATATGTAAATAGTTCAAGGTTTAGAACGTGTGCACCTTAAGGATCGACCCCTGTATTTATAAAGAATACCTTCGGTCCGGTATCTAGGGCCTATCGTCATCTCTGGCCGTTATACCATATCTAAGATATGGATTCAGATATACCCGGATTATAAGTAAGATGGGATTTCCCATTATTATAGGAGGACCTCGTGATAGGGTCTATTCCTTAGTGGGCCACCTCGATATTGGGCCTAATGGAGGTCCGTAACGGCGTTATTTGTATTGTTACAACACATGTTCAAAATTCAAATTACTGTGTTTAAGTCTGTTTTCGTTACAACATGCTAAAAAAAATTCATATCAGTCTATGAAGGTTACATAAGCTTAAAAAAATTCTTTGCGATCGATTTATTAAAGTTAAAATTATGTTATTTCATATAAATCATCAATAGTTGAGTTTCCTTGTCAAACTTTTTGACTTTATCCCTTTTAATGATTATATTTCGACAATAAAAAATGCAATTATATATTATATTTGTAAACTTTATTTTTAAAAAGTTCAAAAAAAGGGGTTAAAGTGCAAATTTATCTAAGAACTTTTTACTAAGCAAGCATTATTGTTACCTGGAAGAATTTTAAGTTCAATATTACTAAAAAGTGTTAAAATGAAGCAATGTTTCTCTTTTAACATGAAAAAGTTGATAAGAACACAAAAGAGAACACAATACTGTTATGGACCCATATATGAGGTCCATCTGCTATATGGCCCAACAAGGGCAATTCGTACTAGGATGTGCCTATAATGTTGGAAGATCATAATCAAGCCTATAATTAAGGAATATCCTAACAAGATGCTTCGATATGCAGGTTTGACGACATAACATGTGGGCTGCAAGGCGAACAGGGCCTAAAACTCCAAACCCTAAAGGTAATCTCTATAAATAGGAGGTAAACCTAAAAGGTACACACATTCTATTCATACATTGTTTCCTTCTCCGCCTTGATTGCTTGTAGCTCCTCAAGAGCTTGGTTTGCCTCCTCACGAGCTTTCTCCTTCTCCATCGTAACGAGCTCCAGATTGTCATAAGCTTTGGCATATTTGTTTTTTAACGATGCCACGACTTAGCTCAACCCGGAGGCCTTCAAGGCGAGATGTTCAATATCCTGAAGCTCTTGAGTCTCGGCCTCAACTAGGCGAGCTGGCTCGAAGTAGTGCTTAGGAGGACGAAGACCAATGCGAAGTTCCTTATTAACCCCGGCTTCCTAAATGATGGACTGGGATAGGTGGGCAGGAGGAGGTGGAGGAGTTTGAGCAACCTGTTGATCAGAGGTTGGAGCAACAGGAGTCGAGGGAGGAGAAGTTGATGTGACTTCTTAAGCAACAGAAGTAGAGGCGCCTCGTTTCTTGAGCTTCTTAGCGCCCTTTGATCTGTTGGTTTGGGCTTCTTTGTTGCCCATCCCGGCTGCTGCCTTCCCGGATGTAGGGGCTGGACGTTTTTTACCCTTATCCGAACCCGCGGCCGCTTGGAGCTGCAGGTCAAGAAAACCAAAAGGTTATAAGCTATGAATGGATTTTCATTCAACAGGAAGTTAAAATCAATGCGTATATAAATAGGAGTTTCCGTACTCTTTGACGAACCCAACCCGGCCTCAGGCTGACAAATATATTGGGCCGAGCTCACGGGGTCGTGTTTCTCGACATATGCGAGTATAAAGAAGGCTGCATCAGACTCGGAGTCGAAAAATTCTTGTCCGGAATGCGATAGGAGGAAGGAGAAAATATATGATGATCCTTAGTCCTAGTATAAGGGGAATTTACCCTCCATATATCCGGACTTGGGGCTTTAAGGAACCAAGGCTGCTATTTGGGCTCGGCAACAACCTTGAAAAAGTCGGTTTTAAAGGTTTTGAAAGAATCGGTGAAGACTCTGAAAACTTTTCGGCTGGTGACACCCCGGAGTGAGGTCCAGCCTTTCCTATTCGAGGGCTCTTTTCCGGCATGGGCTAAATGGATGGTGAAAAAGTAAAAGAAGAGTGGAATTGTACAAGGTAATTCTTTAGAAAGACCAAAATGTTCCAAAACGATAACAAAAGCCCAACTATTGGGATGAAGTTGGGAAGGAGCAAGATGCAGATGATTTAGGAGTTCAATTTGGAACTTGGTAAATGGAAAGCGAATACCGAGCCAGGTAACAAGTCCCGCTAGAAGAAGATGAAATGAGGATCATTCCCCTCCTGTTTGGTGCAAATTGATTCATCGTCAAGGGGTAAGTGAAGGGTGTAACTCTCTCTATCGCCGACGAGGAGGCTCGTAACCTCGGCTGCAGTCATCGTGGACTTGGTACGTAGCACCTCACCAGTAACCCACAGGTTCGTGTTCACTGAAGGTCTCGAGGAACTTGTGAAACTTGACTCCTCAGATATAGATCTCTCAGTATGGCGCGAAGAAGGTGAACCCATCCTATACCTATAACAAAAAGTGGAAATCAGAAATGAAAGGCATACTGAATTATGTGAGCCACAATGTAAATAAGAAAAAGTTGACAGATTGGGGGGCTCCTCCAACACAAAACGGTCTTCACTCTAAAGGCCGGGTCGGTTTTGGATGTTAATTTATGTCGGTAGGAAGCCAAACTAGATTCGGCCTTCGAATAACGACTGCTTGCGATGAGATAGCAACTGAGATAGGCACAATCATCACAAGGGTCGATGACGTTCTTCGAATGGGACCTTGACCTAGGATGGCATAGGTTTTTTGGTAGGGGAATACGTGAGGCCGGGATAGATTCACTCTTACCCCGCCCCTCGAATCTCATTGTTTGGATATGCAATCCCAGATTGGTGACGCTCTCACTCCGACCTCCAGTCCTACCCTGACCTAGTTATGTAGAGGTTGGGATCTTCTCCTACTTTCTCCACTATGTTTTTTACGAAGCAAGGTTGCTTGCCTCTCTTGTTAAGTAGAGGAAATACCCCAGAACAAAAACCAGAACTGGACACCAGGAGGAACTGTGCGACGCAACTCTTCCTCTTCTTCTGGAGTTATTTTATTCATGTTCATCGACAACGGAGGACACACCCTGAGGAAATGTTTTCGGTAAAAAGGTGGGAGAAGGAGATATAGCAAATCGATGGTCCACAAGCTTAGGGCACAACACTGAAAATGAAATACCAAGAATCAAGGTATAAAGGTGTTCGTACTCAAAGAGGGACACCAAGAAACCCCAAAAGCCTCAGTCTGCCCAAAAAACCCTCTGCCCTGAAAACCCTACCGAAGTCTACATAGAAACCCAGAAACCAGTCTGCCCAGAAACTCAAAAACCAACTTTTCAGAAAACACAGATGAAGAAGCAAGAACAATGCATAGCGAATCAAAAAAACAAATGGAAAAGAAAAAGAAATAGGAAGAAACGATGAGAATACCTGGTGTTATGAAGGTTTGAAAAGTCTGAAAGGTGCGAACGGGAAGATCACAAGTATAGTCGTTTCTGAGAAAAGTGAAATATTCTCTAGAAGAAAGAGATAGCAACGACGTGAGAAGTGATGCAAATGGAGGGAAAAATGCAAGTATATAAATGTAACCGTTGAGGGTACGAATTTGAAGAGTCGAGAGCAAAAGAGGCAATTCACCCAAAAAGCGATGATGATGCGAGAAAGGATTTGTGCATTTAATGCGGATTGTGTGCATTTTATGGGCCCAAATTCCACAGGCGGCTACGTATGGTGGTTTTACTTTTTGACAGGCGAAAGGGGCCAGCTGTAAATTGGCCATGATGACATAAGAAGAGGAAACAGAAGCCCACTCGGGTAGGTACAAATTCTCAAATTTCATCTCAGCTCCCCAAACACGCGGCGGGGTCAAGGCAAACGAAGCTGATTAGTACATGAAGTACAAATAAATTAAGCCGAATCCTATTCATGCTAATTCGGATTAGTGGAAAACCCATTGCCAAAGTAAGAGAACTCGGAATTTCGAATGCTTGATGAAGAGATCCCGACAATAGCGAAAAGGAGTAGAGCAATCAACAGAATCAACCCGGATTGGGGAAATTCACAAGAAAACGCTAGTGAACCCGGAATTCATTGATCACCGGATAAAGCAAAATGAAAAACCAAGACCTATCACGACTCGGATGTGAGATCCAGATTAAAAAGCAAATACACCCCGGCAATTCAAAGGCCTGAACTACCGGGCTGGGGGGCAACTGTTATGGACTCATATATGAGGCCATCTACTGTGTGGCCTAACAAAGGCAATTCGTACCAAGATCTGCCTATAATGTTGGAAGATCATAATCAGCCTATAATCAAGCATTTAATTAAGGAATATCCTAACAAGATACTTCAATATGCAGGTGTGACGGCACAATATGTGGGTTGCAAGGCGCACAGGGCCCAAGGGTCCAAACCCTAAATGTAATCTCTATAAATAGGAGGTAAACCTAAAAGGTACACACATTCTATTCATCTTCATTTACTATTCAGCCACACTGTGCACACACCTCACTCCCTTTTTGCTAAACGTCATATACGTGCACAGTGATCCAACATTCTCCTAGTATCTTCCTTATAGATATCTTGGAGTAATCATCTTCTCTTTGGTGTGTGCCTTATAGACATCTTGGAGTAGCAATCTGATCCAATATAAACACACTGGTCCAGAAAGCTAGACATCTATGTTCTTATACAGAACAAATACAAAAGAAGTTTGATGAGTTGATTAATCAAAGGAGCAACCAGAATTTTATCCATAAAGTCGCTCTTGTTCTTCAGGAGTGATGTCAATCTTTATATTGGACATCTTTCACATCTCTTTAGGAGTCTTTCCCTTTATCGACTCTGCCACAGTTTGACATGCCAAATTAAACAAACCCTCAATTCCTAAATAGTCGGCTACCATTAATATCTGAAACAACTTATCCTCCACGGGACCTGGCTTTCCTCCGATTCTTCCCCCATCTGCTGCCCACCTTTTCTTGCCAACAGTGTCGTTTTGGTGCCTAAATAACCACTGTTTACTTTTTTTTTTTTTTTTTAAAAAAAAAAAGATAGCATTTATCATGCATGCTAGTATTTTTTCAATGTCAGTCAGTACTCTGAAGTATTTTTAAAAGATTCTAATTTTTTTCTAAAGATCATGAAGTATTTTTTAGTATCAGTTAGTATCTTGAAGTATTTTTAGTAACAGTGAGTATAAAAAAAAATAGTTACAGATACTGACGAGTACGAAAAAGATACTTCATGATATTGACTGATACTGAGAAAATACTTCATGATCTTGAAAAATCATTTTAGGATCTTGAGAAATATTTTAGGATACTGAATGGTTTAAGAAAAAATACCTCAAAATCTTGAGGGGTACAAAAAGGATACTTCAAAGATCTTGATTGATCTTGAAAAAATAATTTATGATCTTGAAAAATTATTTTAGGATATTTAAAAAATATATCAGACTACTAACTGGTAGTCAAAAATATTTCAGGATACTAACCGGTACTGAAAAAATATTTAGGATAGTGAATGCTATTAAAAAAAGAGTGAACAGTGGTTATTTAGACACCAAAACGACACCGTTTACAAGAAAAGGTGGGCAGCGGATGGGGGAAGAATCGGATGAAAGCCAGCTCCATCCTCCACGTTCACTTTCATGAATTCTGTGTCCCATCCCTCTAACTCCTCGAATTTGAGGCTCCGTCGTTGGCCTTGGAGGCGTGCTTCTTGCAATACTCAATAACTTTCACCCATGTTTTTCTGTTCATTTCAGTTATTGGAACTTTGCAGTCAGGAGAGACGCAAACATCCCCCATCAAACGATCTAGTAGCTTCGATTGTATCGCCGCTTCGACAGTCATCTAGAACTCGCCACCGTGGCAACTCACCACAGTAATAGCCTCCACAGAGGAGGATATCATTGCTGTTGAAAGGATTAGTGAACTCTTGATTATTAAATGCTGGGGAGAGAGAGGAATCATTCTAAAACACACATCCTTCATGTTAGAGTCTCTCCCCTTTTTAATGATTATTTTAACGACTTTGTTGGGATAAAGATAAACTTTTAAGGATAAAGATAAGTTCTGAATATTTTAATTTAAAATAACAAGATTTTCTTATCGTTTCTCTAAAAAAGATCTTCTCATGAATAGTCAGTAATAATTTAATGATAATTTGTGAATATTTTAATTTTAAAAAGACACTTTCTCCACCGAAAAAAATTCCCATCACTACTCAAATAAATTTTAAAGTTTAAACAAATAAAATATATCATCTGGGTATATATGCAATCTTGTTAGCCTCTAGGATAATTTTGTAAAACATAAATGCAAAGTAATTTAAATTAATATTTTAAATTTGAATTTGGCCAAAAACAAATTTTTAAAATGAAATTAAAATTACTCTTAATGGTTGGACCTTGTAATTAATGCGAAAATAATTGTGGTAGACACTAATCAATTTGAGGGACCACAGGTAAATCAAAATAAAATAAAATAATTTTGAGAAAATTTATAATTTAACATGCAAGCATGTAATTTTACCTCATTTCTAAACGGTTAAGAGGCATGGTTTTTTTTTTTAAAAAATAAAATTAAAAAAATAAAACACCGTTAGGCGTTATATTTTTAAGATTTATGTTATTGAAATATTAAAGTAAAACCTATCTTTCAAATAGATTGCGTCACTCTAGTCGAACTTCAAATTTCTATAAATAAGAGGCTAGCTGGGCAGTTAGGTGATAAGTCACAATTCCATACCCATATACAAAGAGAGAGAGAATACAGTTCAACACCTAAAACGAAGCAGTGTACCTTTCTACTACAATATTTCAAGACATATCTGGTTGATCACCTTTACAACCCTGGGCAGCTTTTTTCATTTTTTGTTTTGGGCCAGATTTTAGATTCGACAACCTTAAATTATGGTAGAGTAGTGTTTAGTTTCACTGCAAGTGTGCTTAACCATGTTTCCTAACCTGGGTCCACGTTGATTCATTCAGGGGTCAAAAACATTCATTAGGTGAGAGCCAATATTAGGCACCAAAACTGCACCGTTGGCAAGAAAAGGTGGGAAGTCTGGGCATGCCTTTGTACACCAACAACTCATTTAAGAGTATAGCATGAGAGCCAAATGAATCGAAAGATTCATGTTTGGTTCGGGAAGAGATCATTGGAATTATTTGTCTGATTTGTTGCCCTATGCCTTTAATAAACATTGACTATTACTGAAGAACATATTTTCTTGCTGCACTGTAGGAGTCAACACGTTTTGAGTATGTTCTTGGATAAACTTAGTTTTCCTGTCTTGATCTGCACGTTGAATTTCATACTAGTTTTCTTATCCAACAATTCTTTCATGTATAATCAATATAATGATGTGCCTTCATGGTAGGTGATGCGTTCAATCTTTCTTTCTACTTATTTGTATCTGTCAATCTTGGAATAAAAGGCGCGATTGCATCACTTTGAGATGTACTATAATTTTGAAGTTCTGATTGACCAATATTAATCAGATTAAATCCTCTTGTTGTAGCTGGATGATGGCTTGGAGTTGTCCTTCACTGCAGACGGGTACACTGCACCTGGATAATTTTGCATTCAATCTTTCTTTCTACTTACCTGATTTCAATTGCACAGTCGCTTAAACAAAGAACATTCTTTTTTTCAAAATTTCAGAAGTTATTAGTTAATCATTTGTGATCATATATAATTCTTCTGGTTTACCTATTGAGGTTCCATCATTTAGAAGTTATTTCATCTGTTTTATCAGGGAGGAGATGGCAAATTTTCGATTTTTGTCCACTCAAGGCCTAGGTTTCTATTCAATAGAGCAACAACTAATTCAGATTATTTTGTGGAATGCAAAGCTCCAATTTGAGATGATTGGAAGAAATTGAGATGCCAAAGAACTCTTAATTAAATAGAGAGCATTGAGTATAAGGGTCCTCCAGTTATTAACATTATTCTTTAATTTAATTCTCTTTTGTATTTTGTGGAATGCAAAGCTCCAATTTGTTCATTCCGTAGCTATATGGTGTATAACTTATTTATAATTTGTAATATTTTGTTTTTGCAATGTAAACTCTTATGATTGTTATAATTTATTTTTATGATATACAAGTCTTTTTATTTTCTAATTTTTAATATTTTTTATGGAATTATTTTTTTCTGATTTTTTTTATATTTTTTAAAAATAAATTGGAATTTGCGAGGGAAAATATGTCCCTCGCAAAATCTTGGGAAACTCACAAATTTCATCATTTGCGAGGGAAAAAGGCAATTTTCCATCGCAAAAGTGATTTGCGAGGCCCATTTTTGCGACGGACCTTAATCCGCCGCAAATTCCGTCGCAAACCAGTTTTGCAACGGAAAATAGCTTTTTTGCGAGGGAATTGTTCCGCCGCAAAAACCAGTTTTTTTTTTTTTTGGTAGTGAAGAGAGAAAGAATCTGTGCGTGCAAAATCATCAGGCTATGTAAGTTCTTTCTAATTTAAAACATTTAGATGCTTAAAACTTTCTTTTTGGGACTAAATATATGCTTCAACAAACAACTCTAGGATATTAGATTTGAACCATTTTCAAGTGTTTTCTTGTTATGTGCGTCGCAAATTTTGTTATTTTGATTTGTGTACAGAAGAAACTATTGGAATATTTGCCAATAAAGTTGTCTCGCCATTTTTCTTTGTCACAGGGGTTTCTGAATGAGAATATTCAAACGCGCCATGCATCCTTCTTTCTTATCCTTTTTTTTTCTTCATTATTACTGACCAAACAAAACGTGAATGAATGAACCGAACAAATTTCAATCATTCTGACTTTGGAGAAATTGTTGTATTGCCAAGGAATTCTTAGAGTATTGTTATCTTGTTTCGTCATATTCCAATTATAAATTTTGGCGGATAGAGTTTCTAGTTTCCAATTTAAAATTGCCCGCAAATATAGGATAATGTTATGGAGGTTAGGATAATATTATATTATAAACCATAATAATATCCTAACTGCTATAATATTATCCTATACTTGACAATTTGTTTGAACTTAAATTGAGAGATATATATATATATATATATATATATATATAATATATGTATATATTATTTCCATAACTTAATTATAACTGAGTTTAAATTTGTTCAATCTCTTACCGAGTCACTGGCAATACAACAATTCTCCCAAGGTCTAAGAATTATTGAAATTTGTTCAATTCTTTCACTCATGTTTTGTTTGGTAAGCAATAATGAAAAAAAAAAAAAATATTAAAGACAAGGTAAGAAGGGTGACGCCTTTGAATATTCACCTTCAAGACCTCTCCATCACGAAGAAAAGTGGTTATTTATATAAAGGCGGTCTTGGTTCATGATTAAGTGGGAAGGGATTTGATCCCACCAATGTAAAGAAAGACAGTGACTTGGTTCTCTCTAGAGAGAGGAGTCTTATTATTGATGATATTAATGAAATTTGTTGTGCATAATTTTGTATTCATGTTTTATTTATTCTTATAAATCCGTCTTCTTCTTTTCGCAGAAAATTAATATTCTCCACCACAACAAACAAAACAGCTCGTCATTCACCGAAGGAATCTGTATTACAATCATGACATCCTCCTACATCTCGATTTCTGAAGACTTGATGGAAGATATGTTTGATATCAATTTTACTGTCATTCGACGTAGGGATTCACACAACACAGGGCGCCTTCAAATGATACATTCTGAAGTGTTTCCATCTCCATTCACCATGCCTTGCGAAGAATTAATTCGAGATGTTCCAATCTTTCTATGTAGAAATGTAGGCAACTATCTTTCAGAAAATGATGTTGGGTCATTAGCATCTCAAATCATATCTTACTACCAAGAAGTAATCAATCGTTTCACCATTAGAAGTGATCATCACCGCATAATACCTCTAATTGTGTATCTTAATGTCATTGATACATCTTATGGCTCAAGAACTTTGTTTTTTAATCTTCAAACTGCTGCTCCGTATAGAGACAATGAATACATTGAGAATATGACGGATATTATTGGTGATGATGATGAGTCAATAGAAATCTATACCAAAGACGATGATATTGAGTCAAGAGAAATCAATCAAGTAATAGAGCAATCCATGTAGCACTTCTTAATGGTTCCGGCTACCGAGAAAGCTATGGCATCACTCAAGAAGGTGGAAAAGTTGGCCGATAATATAAAGACAAGCACATGTAGCATTTTCTTGGAAGCTTTTGATGATGAGGACGGAGACGACATTTCAACACTGCCTTGTAACCATTTTTTCCACAATAATTGCATTGTAGGATGGCTAAAAGCTGGCCATACATGCCCATTATGTCACTTTCAATTGCCTATGTAAAACATATTCATGGATTACCTGCATGGTACTGTTTGTATTATTGCCACAATAAATTTTCGTAATTCAATATTTATTGGTGAGACACACACATATATGTGTGTGTACATACACACACACACACACACACGGAACCACACATGCGCCGTGTCTACACGTGAAGACACAAATTTTGAGTTTTTTCTAATAAATGAAAAGAAAAAGGAAATTGTGTGGCACAACCGTTCCCAAACATACTGAAATCTCGAGATTTCATCCCTCCGTTTGCACTCTAAACTCTGAAGTCGCCTATGTCGCCGATTCTGAACTCAAAAGTCACCCTTATTAGAAGTGTCTGAAGTTGCCTCCATTGCCCCTGTCTGATGTAGCCCCTGTCACTCCCAAATCGGTCTTTGGTGGTCGCTCTCACTGTTCTTCGGTCTTCGGTGGTCGCAAGTTTCCTGTCTCTCCTCAACTCCGTCTTTACTCTTCGGTGGTTGCTATTCTTCATCTGAAGTCACGTTCGGTGGTCGCTCGCTCTCGCTGTTCTTCGGTCTCGCCTGTCTCTCCTTGACTGTGAGTGGTTTCCTTGATTTTGATGATTTTGACTGTGAGTGGTGGTTTCCTTGATTCTGATTTTGGTGGTCTAGCAAAATTTTTATGATTTTGATTTTGCTGACCATACCTCAGTTGCAAATGCTCTTCACTTAAAATATGAAATTTTGATCATATCTCAGTTGCAAAATGCCCTTCATTTTGAAAGAAATCACCGAACTACCCTTCACTGAAAATATGAAATTTCGCTCTATATGTATTGTGACTAATTGACCCTAGTGATTTTTGCTACTTCAAAATGTTATGATTTTTACTTTTTTGTTTCCAAAAAATGTCAAGGATACAATCTTATTTCAAACATCTAAAACCAACAAATACAGCACCTGAATCTCAAGGTGAGCAAGTTTTAAATAGTATTTCAATTCCAACTGTCTAAGAATCCTATCAACCACCACAAGTATTTCAATTTCAAAGTTTTCAATCACCACCTCAAGCAAAAGTCAATATAGAAAATCTTGAAGCGGATTTGGGAAAAAGACCTTCAATTTATTCAATGACATCAAATTCTATAGAAAGAGAGGATATTCAGAGAGCTTATTTGTTCAAGGGGCCAACTCAACCAATTCTTAAACCATTTCCTCAAACGAAAATGTATGGAAAAATGCATAGATTTAATCCTAAGTGACATGAAAAGTTTGGTTCTTGGTTGGAGTATAGTGTATCAAAAGATACATGTTTTTGCTTGTATTGTTATCTACTTGATATGGTGGTTGGAGGTAGTGGTTCGACGTAGGAAGCATTTGTTGGCGTGGGGTTAAAAAATTGGCAGAAGAAGGATAGAATCAAAGTTCATGTTGGAGATCATAAGAGTGTTCACAATAGATGCTATCAAGCTGGTCAAGATTTGATGAAGCAAAAGCAACAAATTGATATTGCCTTTTCAAATATTTCAGAACAACAAAGAATTGATTATTGTATTTGGCTGGAGACTTCTTTAGATTGTACTAGATACCTACTACGAAATGGTCAGCCTTTTTGGGAACATGATGAATGTACAAGTTCAAATCAACAAGGTTTATTTCTTGAAACTCTATAGTTTTATTTTAAGCCAAATAAAGATATAAGTCATGTGGTCTTGCAAAATGCCCCGATAATATGATCACAAATTGACTTCACCAATGATTCAGAAAGATCTTTCTCAAGCTTGTGCTGATTTGACTGTTAAAGCAATAATTAGTGATCTCGGCGATGATTACTTTTCCTTGCTAGTTGATGAAGCTCATGATGTTGCAATTAAAGAACAAATGGCATTTGTACTTCGATATATAAACAAAAAGGGTCCATTGTTGAATGTTTTATTGGCATAATTCATGTTTCAAATATTACTGCACAATCACTAAAAGCAACGATTGATAAGCTATTTTCTAATTTGATCGGTGGAGGAAGTTTAAGACCTTTCTAGCTAACACATATATTTTTGCCGATGTTACGCTCGACCATAATCCTTGGGACAAGTACACATTTATTGATGAACAAACTTGGCAACAATTTGTTCAGCCATGGACCACTCCCTGAAGCTTTGGTGAGTTGTTATTTAGTTTTGTTTGCCCTCTTTTGTTTGCTTATTAACTTGTGCGGATATGTGAATGTTATTATACGTGTTCATCTAATCCTGTTAGTTAGATTGTTTGGTTTGTGAATAGAAGTATAAATTTCCATCCTTTGTCCGCATAAGAGGAGCATGTCTTAGTTGTATGCAAGTCTGATATGTAAACCGTGCAAAGGTAAAATACTAAGTAGGTAATTAGGGAAATAATAATGGCATAAGAGTCAAACCATTATTATAGTCTTAGCTAGTTCTTTTGTAGTAAGTAGTGGTTAGACATTGCTATTAGTTAGTTAGTATGTTAAGCGTGTAAAGGTTTCGGTGCGATTATGCAACTCACTTTACTCTGGTTCTCCCAATTTCTTCTACAATTCTACATCCTCCTTAAATGAAATGTTGAAACTTGATGAAGTGAATTTGACTAGTGTTTGAGGTTCATATCAAGCGAAGTTCTCTTATTTGTTAGTGAGATGGCTGGAATTCATAATTAATAGTTGCTTTTATTTCGATTCACGAAAGAAGGGAACAAGCACGGGAGATAGGGAGAAAGAATGATTGCCCGCATAGGGCTTCTCGCGGCGGATACGAAAAGGCTGAACAAGAATTGATGGTGGCCAAGCGGAAGAGATTGGAAGATGATGCAAAAGCAGAATCCAATCCTTCTGCGATACATGATCCGCCATCTCCAATACATCGTGATGAGTTATGGTTGTATATTCGGCAAAAGCCAAGCGGCGCCTACACGAGTGAGCAGAGACTCGTCTAGTTCTTTGAAAGAATTGTAAGTATCGTTATTGTTAATTTATAGTTACTAAACATGTTTCATTACTAAGCTTCTCATTATCCGTATCCTACTGGGAAGATCTAAAGAAGAAAGAAGCGGGGGATCTTTTGTGTCGGATGAGAGGAATGATGTTCGACGTTGCGACCGGAAAACCGGATCACGCGGGGCGTGTAAGGGGGATTGGAGGAAGGGTAGGCTGAAGGAATACTTTGGTAGCGCCAAACGCCTTTAAACAAAGTATGGTTACCCGGGAGGAGATGGAACAGACGGTGGAACCGAAGGTGGCACGGAGACGGTGGCCAAATTGAATGAGGAAAGCGGCTAAAGAAGCTTCATTGATTTTCGCCTATTTTCAATCCCGGTGATGGAGATGAAGGAGGAAATGAATCAAATGAAGGTACTTGTGAGCTCTCGTGCGAGGAGACCAAGTATTCCCTCACTCTCACCTACGGCTATCTTTGCGAGCACTAGAGGGAACTGCATTGTTGGACGATCACAAGAACCTTGTGACCTTTATGTGGAGGATCCCGAACATCATGATAGACGATTGGTTGCACGGGGATCGCCCACAACTTGGGATCAACCGTACACCACCAACAAATGGCGATGATGAAGTCGAGTGTCGTTGAAGAGGTCATCATTGAAGCACTTGTCCCTCTCCCAAATGGTGAGATGAAGGTTGTGAGTGATGTCATTGGAACCTTGATCTCATGGCCAGTGAAGCTTGTGCATGTTTCTACTCCTCCTGAAGCTCCAGCCCTTCCTGAATTGGTTGGCACGGCTAAGTTGAGTGTCAAGGACAAGCTTGTTCTTATGGTAACCAATAAACAAGTTGCACTTAATCAGTGGCCTGTCAATACATAAATAGGTCTTAAAAACAAGTACCCGGTTTTGGTTGACCAAGATGATATAATTTCTCTGCTGTTTGATAAACAGGAGCTTACTAATGCAACGATTCTCATGTTTATTAAGTAAGTATCTTCTTCTATGAGTACATATATAACATAAATGTGAGACACTCACCTACGTATATATTAATTCCCGACGTCATTATTGTAGGTTATTGCATCGTGAATTGGAACAATGAGGCGAAGCAAAGATATTGAATTCTTGTGCCGCAAAGACGTGAGTCAACCACCCTTAGCGGAGAGACAATCATACATAACAACAAGGTTGACCAAGAAGAATAGGAAAAATTGGTACTTGGCACCATACTACAATAGGTACATATCATAATTCTTTTATGTAATTCCCTTAATTATATTACTCGCTACATATTCTCGAGTACTTGTATGCATTTGTGAATTTTCAGTCACCATTGCGTTGGTCGATTTGCCCGAATGAGAATAAAGTGGTCTTTTTATGCTCCTTCACTACGAACCAACGCTACATTGCAGCGAGATGGTGAACAAGTAAGCATATGTCATTTTGATTGTCTAGTCTAAAATCTCTGCTTTGTAAATTTTCGTAACCATTATTGAGTAAATTTGTGATTTTGACAATATATAGGCCCTTAAAATCATTCCAAGAAAAGGTCAAGAACAAGTCTGGGACTGAAGTCAAAGATCCTACATGGATCAAACCAAAGGTTAGTACATATTTGGACACTGGCACACTGGCTTGTGAACTTGGTCAAAAAAAATATATGCTCTTATATATATTTCTTGTTTGTTTTTAGACCCGTCGGCAATCGAAGGAGTCCAACTTATGTGGACATTATGTCATGACACACATGTATAATATTGGCATGCAACCAGTGACTAACATCCAAGCAAAGGTAAATGTATTACATAACTTTGCATGTGCGCTGACCCCTTTGATATGCAAGGAAGGACGACTAATATATTTCGTCTTTGATGCTGAGATGTTTGACCGTGTCCGACCCCTTTCCCGATGGTGATATTGAGCGCACACGCAATGTGTTATCTGAATATCTGTATGATCTGATCATCTCGAAAAATCAGAAAAATAGTTGATTTGTGAATTCATTGTAAATATATGCTAGCTGTATCAACAATCATCTTCGGTCTATAATGAACAATTGTCCAATTTGTGATAGTATACAATAATAATTTGTTAATTCATTTAAAACACGTTTCCTTGTGTCCATTAGTGGTTGCTGAATGTATTGGATGGTGGAAAAAAATATTCATTGCTTAATTTACAAATGCGAGAAGTTTAGGACTGTATTTTACTAAGTAGCGGCCCTAAAAGTCTTCGTTTATTATTCAAAAATGCCCGAGTATTTTAGGACCGTATGTTTACTAAAGAGCCGGTTCTAAAAGTCTTCGTGATTCACGGTAAAATACGCTTGATCTTTTAGGACCGCATGTTCACTAAGTAGCCGGTCCTAAAAGTCTTCGTTTATTTATGTGAAAAAATGACAGTATTTTAGGACCGTATGTTTACTAAATAGCCGGTCCTAAAAGTCTTCGTTTATTATTGGAAAAATGCCAGTCTTTTAGGACCGCATGTTTACTAAGTAGCCGGTCCTAAAAGTCTTCGTTTATTATTTGCGAAAATTTGCCAGTATTTTAGGACCGTATGTTTACTAAAGAGCCGGTTCTAAAAGTCTTCGTGATTCACCGTAAAATACGCCAGCTTTTAGGACCGCATGTTTACTAAGTAGCCGGTCCTAAAAGTCTTCGTTTATAATTCAAAAATGCTAGTATTTTAGGACCGTATGTTTACTAAAGAGCCGGTTCTAAAAGTCTTTGTGATTCACAGTAAAATATGCCAGTCTTTTAGGACCGCGTGTTCACTAAGTAGCCGGTCCTAAAAGTCTTCGTTTATTTATTTGTGAAAAAATGACAGTATTTTAGGACCGTATGTTTACTAAATATCCAGTCCTAAAAGTCTTTCATTAGCGACAAATATACGATATATTTTTATATAAAAAATCTCTTATAAATTAAATGAATAATCTTTTTGCTTAAATTAAATATTTATTCAATATGCAAGTAACTATAGTCTACATTATTAATTATTCTATTTGTAACTACTTTATTAAATGAATAATCATATTATTAAATTAAAGTCTTTCCCTATTATTCATATTTCATAACTGATTTACTTTATTTATTTATAGAGTGTAATAGCATCAAAACATTAAATTAAATATTTGTCCATATTACAACGTAAACTCCATATTTCATAATTTCCTTTCTTTTTTTTTTTTTTTTTTTTTTAAATTTTAGTGTTTTGAGTCCGCCATTTTCCATATTTCATAATTGACTTTCTTATTGCTTTCCAGGTTCAGATAATGCATCTAATTAAACGGCGATTAATTAAAACTCCCATAAGAACAAAATGCGAAATATTTTATTTAATAATTTTACGCGCCCTATAGGGCAGCGATTACAAAAAAAAAAGCAAAAAAAAAACTATAAAACAACTAATCCTCCCCGTCGTCGGAGATGTGGGAGGCGTCGAGGCGATTTTGGAGGCGTGGGAGGCATCCTCTTCAGAGGATCGTACTCCACGTCATTGGCGTCGAGTACCATGGTCGGCTTTCCCGGGTTGACGGTATGAACCGCTTGAAACAATTGGCCCAAGCGTCGCTCGATGTGATCGACGCGGGCCACATAATACCCTGCACTAACCGCTTGACGGTTGGATTTGGAGGCGGTGGAGGAGGGGCCGAGGTTGAAGAGGAGGAGGAGGAAAAGGAGCACTGGTGGAGTAGCCATTACGGTGGGTTTTAGTCGGTGGAGGAGACCGTGTAGAAGTGATGGAGAAGAATGTGAAGAAACTAAAGTAAGAACGGGTTTAAATAGAGAACCTATCATGAAGAATATGAAACGTTGTGAAATTTTTACGAGGAGACGCATTGTTCTTCAGAATACGAGGAGTCGCTTAGTTTGTCGCCATTTACGACCTTGAAGCCGAAGAGACTCGGATCATGTGTACGGGGTGCAAGGATCGACTCGCTATCGAGTAAGTTTGAAGTGATGAACATTTAATACCGGATTTTGTAAAAGATCCGTTCTTAAAAGTAATATTTTTTAAGGAAAAATTCTTACTTTACAAAAATAAATAATTGATAAAAAAATAATTAACTTTTAGGACCGGATATAATATAAATGGACGGTATTAAAAGTAATTGAATTGTATGGAAAAATAAATAGTAGACATTTAGGACCGGATGTTTCTAAAAATCCGGTATTAAAAGTAATTTAATTGAAAAAATAAATAATATACTTTTAAATCTGGTTACATAATAAAAAGAGTGTATCAATTGTGTATCCATCTCTCTCGACCTCATTAACTCCGCACACTAACCTCCATGTCCTTATTAATAAAAAAAAAGTGTATCGTTGGAGCTCGCCCAAACAAGCGCTCAAAGCCTCAAACCATGGTTAGATACAAGAGAACTCCTCGTAGGGGTACTCTTACACCGAAGCTCTTGCCATCCTTAGATCGTTATACGGTGCGCCTCCTCCAGCGAGAGTGCGTTCTGTTGTGACCGAAGAATCTCGGGTCGTCGGACCCATTGTTATTTCGGATGATGAAGAGGTTGCCGCACCCCCCTCCAGCCTTCAGACAATGAAGAGGTTGTTACTCCCCTCTCCAATCAGTTGTCCCAGCGCGCCCACCGCCGACCCCTCCTCTTTCCTCTAATGATACATTGAGAATAAGACAGAACTTGCCGATCTCCGGCGGGAAGTTAATGTTTTTTACATCGATATCGCCAAGGCATTGGATGATAATAAGCTTTAGGGTGTTTAGTTAGATTCTTGTCGTTTCTAGTGTTGATCAATTATTGTTTTTTTCCTTGTGTACGTGCATATTCTCCAGTTATGTATGGAAGCAGTAAGAACTACGCTTGTGCCTTTTTGATATTCATATTCTCCAGTTTTCCTTTATTTATTTTATTAATTCGGTTTTTCTCGTCCGCTCGTCAAAGGCAAACCTCTTGTTTTTGAGTACTTTTTTGGTTCATTAATAAACGAAGAGGGTTTACGACCATAAGTATTTGACTTTTACGTCCGGATGTTTATAAAACTCCGGCCTTAAAATTAAATCAATAGTAAATGTTAGGACCGAAGTATTCTTAATTGCCGGTCTTAAAAATGTATTAATAAAATTATATCTTTAGGACCAGGGACACTTTATAATTAACTGGTCTTATTAATAAATTTATATCATTAGGACCTAGGACACTCTATAATTAACCGGTCTTAATAAAATCAAAAATACTAAAAATGTCTCTGTCACGGGGAAAATTAAATTTCCCTCTCAGAACTTCTCTTGTCTCGCCGAGAGTGATTACTTAGGTTCTGTCTCCACATTTTGTGTGTTGCGTCGTCATTTGCTCGCGTTGCTCTCTCGAAAATCACTTTCTAGTTCCTTAGCTAAACATCTATAGCTGTACGAGGTGTTTCAGTTATATACCTTTATGATTTTCCTGCTTATCTTTCTGGGTTTTTCATGAGTTGAATGAAATTGATGAAATGTTCTCGTGGGTTTCTCTGTTGTTAATGAATATTGTATTTTGAAGATTATATTTTCACTTTAGACCACCGAACTGACCAACTAGTGTTTTTAGGTTACTCTTGCTATCCGTAACATCAACGTTCGTGGGGGAGAAGAAAGACTCAAAGAACCCCATTTGAATTTATATGCTACAAAGGTGAGTCGACAAGACCTTCATGCGATGCATTTAATTTGAATATCTTGACTTTTATTTTGCTTCTTGGATTCACTTTGTGATACATGTATGACCAAAATTGATTCTTCGTTATGCATTTAATGGGCAAGTTTATCCGTAAAGAATGCCAAGTGGGTCTCAACATGGGGAAGTGGCATTTGGATTATGTATTTCTTATTTTATATGCAAGTTTCAATTTTTTTCCGGATTATGTATGTTATATCTTTCCATCTATATATAGGAATTCTTCTATGGATCACAATTGGATAAATAAAGCTTTACGGAAGAGTGTTGAATATCAGAATGGGTTGAGGGAATTTATAGAATTTGCTAAACAAAATGCCCATGATGATAGTGGGAAGTTTTATTGCTCTTGTGTAAAATGTTTGAATGAGAGGCGATTAAGTCCTGAAGTTATCCACACACATTTAATTTGTGAAGGATTTTGTAAGACTTATACGGTATGGTCATGGATGGAGCGACAAGAGTTTCTCTGGAATGCTTGAGGCTTTTAAGGACATGCTTCCGAATAATAATGTGTTGCCGCATCGATACTATGATGCTACGAAAATACTTTGTCCACTAGGGATGGAGTACAAAAAGATTCATGCATGCCCGAATGATTGCATATTGTATAGAAAAGAGTTTGAAGAGAAGCGAATTGTCCGATATGTGAAACCCAAGGTACAAGTCAAATAAGGGGCCACGCAAAAGTGTTGTGGTATCTTCCAATCATACCAAGGTTCAAGCAGTTGTTTGCTAATGAAAGTGATGCAAAAAATTTGAGGTGGCATGTTGATGAGAGGATTTCTGATGGAAAGCTTCGACATCCGGCCGATTCTTCTCAATGGAAGAAAATCGATCAATTATTTCCGAGCTTCGGCGAAGAACCTAGGAACCTTAGGCTTGCACTTAGCACGCAGATGGCATGAATCTCTATGGTAGCCTTAGCAACATACATAGTTCATGGCCCGTACTCCGATTATTTACAACTTATCTCCTATGTTATGCATGAAACGAAAGTACATCATGTTGTCTATGTTGGTTTCGGGACCAAAACAACTGAAAATGACATTGATGTTTACCTTGACCCTTGATTGAAGACTTGAGGGAGCTGTGGGAAGAAGGTGTCGATGTTTTTGACTCTTTCAAGAAGAAGGTGTTTAAAATGCGAGCCATGAAATTTTGTACTATAAACGACTTCCCAACATATGGGAACTTGTTAGGGTATAGTGTAAAAGGCCACAAAGCATGAAGAAGGCACACGCTACCATCAACTTCAACATGGAAGAAAGACGATTTATCTTGGACATAGGAGATTTCTTCGACGGGACCACCCATATTGCGATTAAAGAAAGCCTTCTTTTGGTGGCCAGAAGTATGAAGATGCTCCGGTGGCATTGACTGGGGAGCAAGTTTATGAAAAGGTGAAAAATATCAGTGTCATATTCGGTAAGGCGCAAAGAGTAGAAAAGAAACAAATATATGGAAAAAGAGATATGTATTCTTCGATCTTCCATATTGGCGTAATCTTGATGTGAGACACTGTATTGATGTCATGCACGTGGAGAAAAACATATGTGATAGTATTGTTGGCACGCTTCTCAACATACAAGGTAGTTCAAAGGATGGTGTGAAGGCAAGATTGGATTTGCAAGCAATGGGAATACGCGAAAACTTACATCCAAGGCCATATGGGAAGAGAACTTATTGTCCCCCGGCTTCTCATACTCTTTCTAAGGATGAGAAACAAAGTTTTTGTGAGTGTTTACATGGCACAAAAGTTCCCTCGGGGTATTCTTTAAACTTTAGGAGGCTTGTTTCGATGAAGGACTTGAAATTAGTAGGCCAAAAGTCTCATGATTGTCATGTCTTGATGCAACAGCTACTCCCTATAGCTATTCGAGGCATCGCCGAATATGATATTCGGTTCGTCTTGACTAGAATTTGTTTCTTCTTCAATGCGGTTTGTAGTAAAGATTTTGAGATTGAAAAGTTGGATGAATTGAAGAATGAATGATATCTTATCTTGTGCCACCTTGAGAAGCTTTTTGTTCCTACATTTTTTGACATCATGGTTCATCTAATTGTTCATCTAGTGAGGGAGATAAAGTTGTGCGACCCTATCCATTTACGGTGGATGTACCCAATTGAAAGATCTATGAAATTCCTAAAATGGTACGTGAAGAACTCATACAGGCCAGAAGCATCAATTGTTCGAAATATGTTTCGAAGAAGCCATGAAAATTTGTCAAAATTATTTGGCCAAAGTAAGACATATTGGGCTTCCAAAACGTCGCATGTCAAGGAGGTAGACGAGGTGCTTCGGTAAAGAGTGTGGATCCCGATGAATTGTCACAAGTCCACTTATACATCTTGAATAATGTTGATGAAGTTCAAGCAAAGATAGCTGCACATAAAGAAGTTGTAAGGAAAGAAAATCATCGAATGACCGAACAAAGGTTGATTAGGGAGCATAACGAACGTTTGCAAACCGGTTCAAACAAAATGTCGAGGAGAGGAATGTGTTTCGATACAATCAAATGGTTAGCCCGTGGTCCCGAGGTTGATGTCATAAGTTGGAATTCGTATGTGATCAATGGTTATACATTTTACACGAAGTCCCTAGATGATAGGAGCACCGTCTAGAACAAACGGTGGTGTTATGTTAGAGGTGAATCTATGCACTTCTCCGGTTCGAAAGACAAGAGGCCTTTATTGGCAGTCATGCCATATTATGGGGTTATTGAAGAGATTTGGGAGGTGGACTATGTTAAAATTAGATTTCTCATTTTCAAATGCAAGTGGGTTAATGTCAAACATGGTGTTTGGATCGATCGGCTAGGACTTACATTAGTTGATATCAATGGTAGATGTTTTGGAGATGAACCTTTTATTATGGCAGATCGTGCAAAACAAGTGTTCTATATCACCGATCGGAAAATAAAATGTGGTCCGTAGCTCTCCAAGGAAAAAGGGTCATTGATATTGATGATGAAATTCATTCGAATTACGGTCTTCCCCGAGAGTACTCCTTTTCAAGGGGTATACTGGGACATACGAAGAAGATGAAGCGGATAATGAACCCGGAATAAGAAATGATCATCAAGAAGGGATATGGGAGGATATCCCTTTATAAAAGAGTCAATTCATATGGTAATATTCATATGCAGAATTCTTTGAAAACTTTAAGGTTTTAACTATATTCCTTCCATGTTCTTAAACAATAATGTCACTGACTGTGAAGGTTTTGTTCTTGTTTTATTTTGTGGCAGGATCCGATATATATGTTATAAAAGGGGATATAATGTTACGTACGTTGTTGGGTGGGATCAGATGAAGGCTTGGTGCGGTATTTGAAACTCATCATTGTATTTTTAAGTTATCTTATTACATGTATATATTCATCATTATGTTGTTGTACTGTTCTTAATTAAACAACACTAACTGTGAAACTTTTGTTCTTGTTTTATTTTGTGGCGGGATCCGATATATATGTTATAAAAGGGGACATCATGTTACGTTGTTGGGTGGGATCAGATGAAGGCATGGTGTGGTATTTATTTGTAACTCATCATTGTATTTGTAAGATAATTCACTACGGTGTTGTACTAAATTAAGAGGCCACATAACTCATGGTGATATTTGTATTCTTTTCCCAATTCAATTTATTCATAATGGATTGTTAATAACTTGTAGCTTAAAGTATCTAATGTTTTGTGCTGGATTGTGTGGTGGATGTGTGTAATATATATATGATCAAGAAGAATAGAACAGGGAAAAATTCTGGAAAATTTGGACCGGGAAATAATATCGCCGGTCTTAAAAGTTCAAATTTTAAGACCGGATGCATTTATAAGTCCGGTCTTAAAAGTCTAGTCCGGTCTTAAAAAGTTCAACTTTTAAGACCGCTTTACCAACTACCCGGTCTTAAATTTAATTAAATTTAGAACCAGATTAGTTAGTCGTCTGATCTTAGAAGTCGGTATTTTTTAGACCGGAGATTATTTATCTGGTCTTAAAAATGTTGATATGTTAAGACCTGTCTATGTTTATGTCCGGTCTTAAAAGTTGATTTTTAGGACCGAACAAAATACATATCAGGTCTATTTAGTACGACTTTTAAGACCTAACTTTTAAAATGTCCAGTCTAAAAAAGTTTCTTTTAGACCGGTTCGAATCTGGTCTTGAAAGTGACAGACTTTTAATACCGGCTGGAACAAGACTGGCAGCTAGTCCGGTCTTACAGTGCTTCTTTTGTCTGGTCTTAAAATCCTTTTTTCCACCCGTGGCTATTTTCTAAACTTGGTTTAAGTTTGTCTAAATGTCACGGTCAAGGCTATGATGGTGCTAGTAATATGCAGGGTGAATTCTAAGGGCTTAAGAGTTTGATTTTGGCAGACAGCACATCCACATTCTACATTCATTGTTTTGCTCATCAATTACAATTGGCATTTGTGAAGGTTGCAAAACATCACAAAAAGATTCAAAAAAAAGTTGACATGCTTCAAAAGATGGCTACCGTTGTTTTGGGGGGGGGTTCATGCAAGCGGAAGGAAATTCTTCAAATGAATCAATATGACCAAATAGTTGAAAGAATTGCTTGCGGTGAAATACCAACTGGAAAATGTTTAAATTAAGAGACAACCTTAAAGTGACCTAGAGACACTTGTTGGGGTTCCCATTTTGGTATGGTTACAAGTGTTATCTCATTATTTTCTCCAATAATTTCCTTGTTGAAAATTATTGAAGACGAGACGAAAAATGATGCTGCAAGAACTGATGCAGGTTGCATTTTGTATGCCATAGAGGATTTTGACTTTGCATTCTTGTTGCATCTTATGAAATTGATCTTGGGGATTTCTTATGAGTTGTCACAAGCACTACAAAGAAAAGATCAAGACCTTTTAAATGCAACTGGTTTAGTGAAGGTAGTCAAGTCTCATTTACAAAAGGTGAGAGATAATGGTTTTGATGAATTGCTTCAAGAAACGAACATTTTTGTCAATAAATATGATATTGATTTATTGTCCTAAAGGGAGATCAAGACAGATATTGGAATTATTCACATTCTTATATTACTTTAAGGTGAAGTTATTTAATACAGTGATAGATACTCAGGTTCAAGAGTTGGGTGATCGATTTGATAATGTCAATACTAAGTTCCTTGAGTGTTTGAGTTGTCTTGATCCTCGTGATTCATTTGCTAATTTTAACAAAGAAAAGTTGATTGAGTTTGCTAGATTCTATCATTTGGAGTTTGATGAGCTTGCATATATTCCTTTTCTTTCTTCAAGTTTCGGTAATTTTATTGTTGATGTAAGAGCTGATTCTGATTTTGTCAATTTGAAAACAATTTCTGACCTTTCTTTGAAGATGGTTGAGAAGAGAAAGTATATTGTTTATCCATTGGTCTATGTATAGATAAAGTTGGCACTTGTTCTATCGATAGCAATGCTAGTATTGAGCGGGTTTTTTCTGCAATAACTTTTGTTAAGGATAAGTGCGCAATCAGATAAGTGATGATTGTTTAACTCATGCATGCTAACTTATGCCGAACGTGATATGTTTGATAAGATTGATGATGAAGATATAATGCAATATTTTCAAGGAATAAAGATTCGAAGAATACTTTTGTAATTGTTCTGTTATAATAGCTTAGTTGACTCTTGATTATTATTTTTCTATGTTAAGTTGAAGTTTTCTTTTCTTTTCTTGTTTATATTATTTTATTTTTTTAATGTATTTAAAACTTTTCTTAAAAAAATTCGGGGGGAACCCATGAATTCCCCCCACTGGACACAAATAAAAAATTCTAGCTCTGCTACTGTGTAGACACACACACGTATACACACACCCACACACACACACATTTATATATCTACACACAAACACACATATCACTACAAAAAAGGACTTTCAGTGGTGACATTATGTTGTCACCGCTAAAAGTTGTAGTTTTCAATAGCTCCTCTTATATGTTGCCTCCGAAAATGTGTTTCAGCGGCGACTTAGTGTTGCCATCGAAAGTCTTTTTTTAAAAAAAATTTGTTAAAATTGTTCATTTTTTTTCCTTTTTACTTATGATATGTATACAATAAATATGTTTATTGATATAATTTCTTATGACATCAGGGCGGTCCAAAAAATGACATTTCTCTCCATTGAGTTATAAAACACCCGTCTTCCTGAACTCAAGTCCCCACACTTGCAATACATATCAACTAAAGTAGACTAAATGGGTACTTGCTTAGAATATGATTTTGTTTTCAGTACGTAAGCATGAACCTTCTGCCCTAGCCTTCATGCATAAAATTCACCAATTGCAGGAAGAATGATGGTCATTATAACTGAATTAAGCTTTCTTCCTTCCTCTACCATTCACCTTACGCACTCCAGTGCTTCCCTATGCAACCTATTATGTGCAAAACCAGCAATCATTGCTCCCCAAACACCAACATCTCTCTCAAGAGTTTCCTCAAACGAACGGTGGGCAAGCCTAACCTTGCCACACTTAAAACACATTTCAATCAAACTTGTCCGAAGAATTGAACTATCAATTAAACCATTCTTAATTAAGATGGCATGAGTCTTCAGTCCATGAGATAGTGCTGGTGCACCAGCAATACTAATGATAACACTAGACAAAGAGTATACATTCAATTCAATCCCCAATGCACACATTTCTAAAAAGGTTGAAAGCACATTGTGGTGTTGCTTCTTACCAGAAATCACAGTTCCTCTAAGCAAGGCATTCAATGGATATACACTCCAACAAGAGTCATCTTCAAATAACTGTTTAGGATCTTCCATGGCGCCACAAGATGTGTACAAATGAACAAGCTTTGTGCGTAAAAATTCATTCTTCTCAAGCCCATTAATCTGAATATGGGTGTGAATCTCTCTTCCCTCTTTCAAGGATTTGGTGCGAATCAGCAATTAGGGCAGAGAACGTCATGGGGGTTTACAGGGATACGCCTTTGGTCCATGATTATAAGAGCTTTTTGTAGCTAGTTCTCCCTAGCAAATTTCTTAATGTCCTTGTAAATGGAACGTGGGTTTTTGTTGTGGAGGGGTAATGATGAAGGGAATGCATCTCTTTCTGCAAAAGGCACCACCTTGTCAGCGGAGAATTTGTGTCTTTTATACTCCAATGTTGGCGGTGCTCCACAAGAAATTGTGAGAATTTTAGTGGAAGCTCTGGACTTGAAGGTGCGGAAACTGTCATGTTTGGTACTGGTTATGGTGTTTGAAGGGAGACAATGTAAGTGCAGAAAGTGCCGCAGAGGCGAAAGTGAGTTTTCGATGGACTTTATTGACAAATGTCCAATTTAAAGTTGGATGGCAGACAAATGTTACGTTCAGATTCCCATTACTACAACTTCACTTCACAATGCCTCAACTGCAAGCAAACAACATCATTCTATCAAACAAAGCCACAACATGACATAAGAAGACCACAATGTTTAGATATATGACCTTCATGGCATGAAATAGTAAGTCTACTATAAGCAAAACTAGACCAAAAAAATGACAAATATAAGTTTAACCAACAAAACTCAAACATTAGGAACGTTTCTAGATTTTCTCTTTCTAAGAAAAGTGATGAATAAGAGCCAACAACTAAACTAAGTTATCAGAAAATTCTCAGGATTATATTTGATATGGAGCAAACCATTGAATAGTAATGGGAGAAAATGAAAGGAATTTCCTCTGTTCAGAATATTTGACAGAACTTTTTCGTTGTTCACGGTTCAACGTTGAGTATTTGGGCAAAGGATATTTTGGTGCAAATACAGCGAGCTAACTATATCATTTAGTATGGGAATAATCACATCTTTCAGCCCACGAATTTCGATTAGAAAAAATTCTGAATTGAACGAAATATTGCAGCAAGACTAGTGTGAGATAAAAGCAATCACGTGAAGTTAAATTTCATGAACTAACTAACCAACCCGAATTCTGATTCTTTTCGTCCAGGGAAATGCATCTTTAGACAATGTTCTGATTCTCAGTAATCAGTTGTAGAAGTCTGTCACGTATCCTACCACGTGTCCATTATCAGTTACAGCATTAGTCTACGTGTAAAGTTGTTATGCCTTTTGTTATGCATTAGTTAGCTTCTATTACTCATTAGCTTTGCATGCACTCTCAGACTACAGTCTATATAATGTAAAGGCTCCTCTCATTATCAATAGATTTGATTCTTCATTATTCTGAGAATCTCATTTCAAACTCAGTTATTGATATGGTATCGAGCCATAACCACACCGGTGAAGCTGTTCGATCAACACATAACCAAGTGACATTGGCGGTGATCTATCTCCAATCTTTGGATTGATTAATCACCAAAACAATGTCCTCTACAAGTGCTTCCGGTGATCGGAGATTCGGGATCTAATAGTCGAAGCTTCACTAACAAGGAAATTACGGTGAAATTTGATGATTCAAACTACCTCATGGAAACAAATAGCGGTATACTTCATGGCGAAACAACACCGTCTGTTCGCATATCTGGATGGATCTAATTCGCTTGTTGCACAGAATTTTACATCGAAAAATCTACAATTTTCACAACATTGATCCATTGCTTTCC
This sequence comes from Acacia melanoxylon, assembly GCA_019022615.1. Classification (NCBI taxonomy): domain Eukaryota; kingdom Viridiplantae; phylum Streptophyta; class Magnoliopsida; order Fabales; family Fabaceae; genus Acacia; species Acacia melanoxylon. The sequence goes on from JAFJYJ010000010.1 coordinate 11,122,357, forward strand.
AAAAATCACTACCTACCATGTTTTTATCTTATTAGGTATTTTTCAATACAAGGAGGGCTAAAAACAAGAGTAGGATTTTATTCTCTAATTTTCTAGATTAAACTACAATTTACTCAAAACTAAAACGTTAAAAAGAACTTACCTCTTGAAGTTTTTACTCCTTCCTTTTCCTTGCTCCAAGATCTTCACTCTTCTCTTAAACTCACCAATTTGGTATGAGTTTGGTGTGAAGAATTGTGAAGGGGAGTTTCTCTATTTATAGGGAAAGTCCAAGGATATCAACCTTTGGATCTTTTTCCCTTATCAATGGTTCATATCATTTGGTTTTTCATGAAGACTTAATTTATGAAGCAAAAGTTCTCATTGGTTGATTTTAATTACATAGGATTTAGCCTATTTTTCTTTGATTTTTCTCATTGGTTGCTCAATTAATAATATCTTGATTTAAATTAAATAATTTCCCTCTTCCATGTGCTTTCATTTATGACAAATATTGGATAATCTTTGCAAAATCCTATCCTCTTTTCTTCCTTCACAATCCGTGCTCTCTCTCCCTTCTCTCCTTTATCCATTTCATTTAATGATCATATCCTATCTTATCCCTTGCATGTGCCATTTATCCCATGTGTTCATGTAATTATAATATCTTAAATATTATTAATTCATCTCTTATCCTCTCATCTTTATCCCTACTCATTGGATTGCTTTTGTTTGTTTAGGTTTCATCCTCACCATTAATCCATAGCTAAAATCTCCTATTGGTCCAATTAATTATCTAAGGATTTAGCTTATTTCCTTGATTTTTCATTGGCCAATTCAATTACACAAGGATTAAGGTTATTTATTTAATTAGGACCATTAGATTTGAATTACATGAGCAACAATCTCAGCCATTAGATTTGTTATATATAATTTTGTATTCTTGTTTTATTTACTCTTATACATCCTTTTTTTCACAAAAAATTAATATTCTCCACCACAACAAACCAAGCAGCTCCTCCTTCACCGAAGGAATCTGTATTACAATCATGACATCCCCTACGTCCCGATTTCTGAAGACTTGATGGAAGATATGTGTGATAACGACAATTTTACTGTCACTGAAATCATCGCTATGTTAGGTAATCTTAGTGATGCTGATGAGTCAATAGAAATCTATAGTGCTATGGGCTCATTCGATCAACAATCTTCTACTAACGATGATTTTGAGTCAAGAGAAATCAATCAAGTAATAGAGCAATCCATGCAGCACTTCATCATGGTTCCGGCTACAGAGAAAGGTACGGCGGCATCACTCATGAAGATGGAAAAGTTCTCCGATAATATAAAGACAAGCACATGTAGCATTTGCTTAGAAGCTTTTGATGATGAGGAAGGTGACGACGTTTCAAAGACGCCTTGTGACCATTTTTTCCATGATAATTGCAATGTAGGATGGCTAAAAAATGGCCATACATGCCCGTTGTGTCGCTTTAACCGCCTATGTAAAACAGATTCATGAATCTTTGCATTGTACTATTGATATTATTGTTACAATGAGTTTTCATAATTCAATATTTATTGGTGATATATATATATATATATATATATATATCGTTGGTATGTCACTTGACATAAGGTTTTGTCAAGTCACCCCAAAACTACTTTGTTTTCGGAGTTAGAGAAATTAATTAAGGGTGTTTTGGTATTTTTGTTTTTGTATTTATTATATGATATTTACCAAAACACCATTCATTAATTTCTCTAACCCCAAAATTACATCTTTTGGAGTTAGGGGAATTAATGAAGGGTTTTTTTTTTGTATTTATTTTATGAATTTTACCAAAATACCATTCATTAATTCCCCTACCTCTCAAAACGACGTAGTTTTAGGGTGAATTGACAAAACCTATGTCAAGTGACATAACAAACGATAAACCCATAAATATATCATCTTGGTGTATATGCAATCTTGTTAGCCCCTAGGATAATTTGGCTTTTTGACCTTTTTACCCTTAATTAATTAATTAATAACCAAAATGCCCCGTATGAAACCATATCACCCCTTCCTTTGTTTAGTGATTACACCCGATATGTAGTCGACTAAACAAGTGCCATTTTTTTATGTTTTTCGTTATGTAATCGACTAAGCTACGTACTTAGTCGATTACATCACGCCACATCTGTTTTTTAAAAACCCTACCTCCCTTTTTTGCTAACCGTCAACTTCACACCCTCCACTTATTATTTTTGACACCTGTCCTCCTTCTTTTACTAACCCACTTCCTCTATTTATTAATTTAAATTTACAATTTTTTATTCATGCATTTTTTCAGCACTTCGCGATCTGTCCTCCTTTTTGCTATTTGTTAAGGTCACACCCTCCACTTATTATATTTAATTCTTAATTTTTACTTTATGCATACAACTTTTTAGAATAAAAATCCCTATTAACTCTCTTAATTATCCTTTTTGTTATGTTAACCGATAAGATAACCTCCTCCATTGGATTTCACATATTTTCACTTTAATATTTTGAAATATTTTGTAACAATTTTCCTTTTATCTCTCCTTATATCGGATATCATTTTTGTCAATATATAATTTTTATATTTGTTTTATCCTCTTGCTTACTTCTGAATTAAATCTGTCGTGCTTTTTTAAGACTAACTATCATTATCGCTCAAGAAAAAGAATGAAATAGTCTGTCTATATAGGCTGGTGCTATTGTTAACTTTTTCTTGACTTCTTTTAAATTTTTAAACTTTTTCCTTCTTTTAACTTTTTTGTTCTCACTTTCCTCTGCATCTGCTCATTTTCGATGTATGTCATCATTTTAGACTGAATAAAATATTTAGGCTAAAGTATACATTTGGTCCTTTATGTTTGCCTTTGGTATCATTTTAGTCCCTTAAGTTTATAAAGTGTACGTTTGGTCCCTTAATGTTAACACCGTTAGTCTGACATAACGAAAAATACTGACTCAACAATTTTAAGCGATGACGGTACAATTAAATGCTGACCAAGCATGCTTATATGTTAATATTTTAATAAATTAATATTTTAAATCCTATTAATTGAAAAAAAAATCTTCACACATTGTTTTTTGGTTTTTCAAAATTTGTGAAGATTAAATATTTTTTTGTTGAAGAAAATTAAATATTTTTTAATTAATAAGATTTAAAATATTAATTTATTAAAATACTAATATATTAGCATGCTTGATCAACATTTAATTGCACAATCATCACTTAAAATTGTTGAGTAAGTATTTTCCGTTAAGTGAGACTAACGGTGTTAACATTAAGGGACCAAACATGTACTTTACAAACTACTACTAGAAATTTCAGATTTTGCTACGGAAAAAATCCGTAGCCAAAACCTAAAAATCCGTAGCAAAACGTTTTTGCTACGGATTTTGCTACGGATTTTTTCCGTAGCAAAATATGGCGTCGCAATTGCGACGAATTTTCTAAAATCAAATCCGTAGCAAATTGCTACGGATTTCATAACCGTCGCAATGGCTACGGATTTCATAATCCGTCGCAATTGCTACGGATTTTATAATCCGTAGCAATTGCTACGGATTATATAATCCGTAGCAAATTTGCTACGGATTTTTTCCGTAGCAATTTGCTACGGAAACAATCCGTAGCACATTTGAAATTTTGCTACGGATTTTTTTTCCGTAGCAAATTCAGAATTTGCTACGGATTTATTTTCCGTAGCAAATTTTTGAATTATTTTACGGTAGCAAATTTTTATTTTTTTATTTATATTTTTAAAAAATTTTAATAGAAAAATTGAATACAAATAGTAAAATAATGTACCGTGAATATATTAACGATAAAAAAGAGTTTACATAGTGAAAACACAATATATATATATATATATAATCCGTAGCAACAAACAAATACAACAAAGTAGGCTAAACAGCAGCATTGTGATCATCATCATCACCAGCATGGTCATCATCACCAGGAGTCGGCCTGGACCCGAAACCTCTGTCTTTCAGAAGGGACATCATTTGAAGCTGCATCTCCTTCATCATCTCCGCCTTCATCATCTCCGCCCGCCGATTCATCTCCCGTCTCATCATCTCCCGTCTACCGCAACGCCCGCTTCATCGTTCTTGTTCCATAAGCATCGCCGCCTCATCATCTCCGTTTCCGAGTTAGCCGCCGGCTCATCATCTCTCGTTCTCGGGTCATCCGTGTTGCTTGCTCCTCCACCAACGACTTCATCCTCTTCAGCTCATCTACAAAATTGATTAGTACATGTATTATTTGTACTTCATTTGAATGGACAAGAGAATGAAAATTATCAATATCAAATGTATTATGTTTACCTAAAGGAACCCCCAAAGTGCCGGATGAGAGGCGCTTTGATTGCTTCGGTCGGCACGCGACTCACCGTATCCAAAGACCCTCCCTTTCTTGTCAAATCCGCCAGTAGCCTCAAAGAAGAGACTCTCGTTATCGGATATAGAGGATGAGGGGTCAGTCTCACGCTGCGAGGCTCTCTCCTGCGACAACCTCTCAAAGTTTTCCTACAAGCAAACAAATACATAACAAATAAGAAAATAACGTGCATAAAACAAGTAATAAAGGCAATAAATGTCTCACCGCTATTTGTTTCGCCCTTGGGTTAATCCATTGTCTCTCACTCCCTTCGACCGTCGGGAATGGGTCCGCTCAAAGGTAACCCACTCAACCGATCCAGTGGAGCTTCCCCGACTCTTCCCGCAAACGCAAATGATGACCTTAATTAATTACTTCAAAGTACAAAATATTCAATACGTAAATAGAAAATAACGTGTACTTACAACTTTGCGTCGATGCTCATTAATGGATATGGAGCCCCCAAAGATATGACGGTCCCGCCATTTTGGCCCTATTTTCCTTATTTTTCGCACTTATGGCCTTAAACTTTTCATTGTTTTCCCAAGTGCCAAATAATTCATCTTTAGTGTCCCGTGGAAGCCAATCTGTCTTGCCTCTCGACCTTCTCAATGAATAGAGCTTTCGGCGCACCAAAGACGCCGCCTCTTGTGGTTAAAGCTTTTTTTCGATTTTCATGATGCTCAGGCAATGTCATATGCTTTTCCGAAAATCAATAACGAACAATTAGTGCTCCAAATTTTAAAAGTACTTAATTAACACGCACAAAACAAATAACTTACCAAGAACTCGTGAACCACATATCTCGCGCTTTCCGTAGGAATCTCGTCCACGCGGTCCAACAATGAGTGTAGTTACGGAATATTTGGGTCGACATGAAAGTCGCCACCGGATTATCGTGCACAAATCTGAAAACGAGATTATCATGCAAATATTAGCATACAAACCAATCGAAAAAAGAGAATTGTAACATTACGGGGTAACTTCGCATGACTTACTCGTTGCCTTTAGTGCAGATCCAAAGAAACCCCGTCTCGGGATCTCTTGAGCCCCGGATAGGTGTATCGGAGGAACTACCCGCTTCCCCGACGTGGCTCGAGGCGACGAAGTGTGCTAAGGAAGAAATGTGAAATATTGAAGATTTTTGTACATAGATGGTTTCAAGAAACTAAACATATGTAAATCAATCAGAAAGGGTAAAGTAAACCTGTTGTCCCCTTTGTGAATCAGGGGAGTTAGCCGCCGGTGACGACGATGTATAAAGTGATGGTAAAGATGACAAATATCCGGATGGGGACGACGAAAAATCAAATAGTGTCACGTCGGGCCGAGCCCTCGCTCTCCATATGGAGCGGTTGGCGTCGTCCTACCCCCTCTTATAGTACGGGGTCGGGATCGACCACCGCCACGTCCACTACCCGAACGTCCTCCTTGATGCTCCATCTCCGAACACTTATAGACATAATGTCAAAAAATATAAAAAAAGAAAGATATTTGGTTAATATGACAAAAGTACTTACAAAGTATGTAGTATAACATATCGTCATAAACAAAGAACTAACACAAATCAACCGGACGATTCATGTTCATCGACATCTACTTGCATGTCCTCATCTCCGTACTCTCATAGTCGTCGAACTCGATTCACTATCGAGAAGCTCATTTTCGCCTCATCCTCATCGTCGATTTCTCATCGTCAATTTGTATAGGAATCAACTCTAACTCTACACGAAAATCAAAGAGATTGCTTGGTACTTCGTCATCGAAGATGTTTATGGGCAGCACATGTTCCACATCAGCTTGGAAAGGTTCAGCCATACTGTCATTTGATTCCGGCTCTTTCGACTTTGGTATAATATTTCGTGCTTTGGTTTTAATAACTCTCGTCCACCCTTGGCGAGATGTAGGGTATGGTGTATAGTAAACTTGTTCCGCCTGTTGAGCAAGGATGAATGGGTCATAACCAACCGTATATCTCCTTGTCCAAAGTGGACCTCAATATTTCCAAGTTTGTCCACTTTTGTCCCACGCGGACTGTTATCAAACCACTCACACTTAAACGGGGTCACCACCTTGTCCCACGGTAACTTAACCGAATTATCTCAACTAACTTCCCGTAGTAGTCGGTCTCCACCCCGTCAACTTGGTCACCTCGACAACATACACCGTAATTGCAACATAGTGTACTGCGTTCGCGTCATGGTTGCAAATCGATACCCATTGATTATATATTTGTTGCATCGGGTAACCGTCATTGCAGCTCCATAAGATAAACTCCACGCAACTTCATTGGGATCGATGGATTTTCCAAGAAATATGATCGAAACCATTTTGGAAACTCGAACTAGTGAATTGATCAACTTGGGACACCGCATTGAAGGATTTCCGATCGGACCCAATTAGAAAAGTAACTGTAACAAAAAACTTAAGTTAATACTTTAATACTTACCGTAATAGTAAACAAACAAAAAAACTTACTCGAGGTACTTGGCGGCCTCTTCACGGTTGTTTAGAATGTACCACTCAAGAACTCGCTTATCTTTTCGTCAAGAGTTGACTTCCAACGTTTTCCCACGACTCGCCCGGAAAATTAAATATTGACTTTTGATCCTCGTATCACCGCATCATCGTTGCGAGGTACCCTCTCCATCTTGACATCATTTCGGGGGATAATAGTATGACGCAAATTTTGCGGCCTCTTCGACTAGATAAGCTTCAGTGATAGATCCTTCAACGTACCTTGTATTTTTGATCTTGTGCTTAAGTGTGCGTAAAAACCTACAATGGAATATCAGAGGATATTTATAATCTAAAGTACCATGTAGGTCAATATATATATTACCTCTCAAACGGATACATCCATCTATACTTGTTGGCCCGCTACCTTTGCTTCGTAGGCCAAGTGAACGGGCAAATGTTCCATTGAGTCAAAGAAGCTAGGAGGAAACACCATCTCTAACTTGCATAGCTTTATGGGCATGCTCGCCTCCTGTGTGTCGTAACTTTTCAACATTAAGCTCGAAGCACAAATTTCTATAAAGAACATTGAAAACTCCGTTAGAATAGACCATACATGGTTCGGTAGTGCTTTGAAGGCCCACGGCAACAATCTCTGGAAAACAACATGACAATCATGACTCTTCATCTTGCTCAACTTCACCTCGTGCATGTCGACACATCTTTTCCAGTTTGACGCATAACCGTCAGGGAGTTTCAGATCTTTTACCCACTGCAACAATTCTAAATTCTGCTCTTTATTGAATGTGTACGGCGCTCTGGGTTTGGAAATTCGTCCAGTGCCATTTTCCGCCAAATGCAAAGCAGGCCTTCTACAAATCGCTTCAACGTCCAATCTTGCGTTGACTGTGTCTTTCGTCTTGCCCTTGGTGTCCATCACTGTATACAGAATATTGCAAAACACATTCCTCTCAATATGCATGACATCGAGGTTGTGTCTTAACAATTGATCTTTCCAATATGGTAATTCCCAGAAGATACTGCGTTTGTTCCAATGATGATCAATGCCGTACCCTCCAGGTTCGCTTGAAGCAGCACCCTCTTCGACACTCGGAATGTGCCTGACCCGTCCCATATTTCTTCTCCACTTAAACGACGAGGTGGATACGCTCGTTCGACGCATTCCGCGTGAAGTCTTTTCTATTTCTCCTAAACGGATGATCGGGGGGTAGGAATCGTCGGTGCCTGTCAAACCAACTGACCTTGCGACTGTGTTCCAAGCTAAAACCCATGTTCTGTTCAAGACATACCGGGCATGCGAGCTTTCCCGACGTTTGCCAGCCACTCAACATCCCATAGGCAGGGAAATCATTTATCGTCCACATTAAGGCAGCCCGCATGGTGAAATTCTGACTTAATGATATATCATACGTAAGAACACCTTCACTCCACAACATTTTCAACTCGTCTATCAAAGGCCCGAGGTACACATCTATCTTCTTTTTTGGGTTCGACGGCCCGGGGATTAACGCATTAAGGAAGAAAACTCTCTTCTCATGCACATAGAAGGTGGGAGGTTGTACGGAGTCACAATGACCGGCCAATGAGGAATAATTCCCGCCCGTATTGTTGAAAGGAGCGAACCCATCCGAACATAGACCAAGACGAACATTACGGGGATCCATAGCAAAGAAAGGATTCGCCTCGTCAAATTTACGCCAAGCTTCGGCATCGATGGATGCGTCACAAAGTTTTCATCCCTACGATGCTCCCGGTGCCATCTCATGTGAGTAGCTGTTTGTTCGGATGCATACAATCTCGTAAGTCTGGGCACCAGAGGAAAGTACCACATCTTGCTTATTGCATGACGGGTGTTTTTCCTTCCTTTCCCCACAACTTTATATCGTCATCTCCACTTAATTTGCAATTGGTCGCCGGCGTCATCCTTGTAATACAACATACATCCTCGGGCAAAGCAATGGATTTTTTCACATCCAAGCCCAAGCTCTTTCACCTTTTTTTGGCTTGGTAAAAGTCCTTCGGCAAATTATTGTCTTTGGGAACAACCTTACTCATGATCTGCATCATTTCGTTGTAATTCCTCTCGCTCATATGGTGATCAGTCTTCAAGCTTAGTGTTGCTAGGGTAGCCGATAGCGATGAATATTCACTATTTTCAAAGTGTTCGCAACCTTCCCATAACGGACGCCTGTGCTTCTTGAAGCATTTTATAGAACCTAGTGGCTTCCGGATGAGGATCCTCACCCATGTTTGATGGTTGAGGATGGGTACTGGTCTCCTCTCCCATGTATGACGGTTCGCATGAGTAACAGGATCAAAATATTGGCCGATCGACGGTCCCGCGGCATCCATAACCAACCGCTCATATTGATTAAGGTTTTCTAGATGACTACTGTCCCCGTAATAACCACTCGGTGTCGTTTCGGACTTCGCCATGAAATTCCCAACATTCATAATCTCTAATGAATCCCCTTTGACACAAATGAATTCCCGACCGTCTCCGCATCTCGTAAATCTTAAACACTTACATTTGGCACACGGACACCGATCTCCCTTCTTGAATTATTTGAATTCGCCAAAGCAAATTGACGAACACTTCCAAACCCACCAAGAATGCTTGCGTTAGTTCTCTTCTATCGTTAGACGATTGTACATCCAACTTCTATCATGGTTGCCTTCCATACTTCCTAGCTAGTTCGATTACTACCCTAATTAACTTCTCAACATACCACAAATATATATATATATATATATATATATATATATATAAGTCGCCTCTTATGCCTACCAATTGCCACTTAATCAAGAAAGTGAAAAACAAACACATGCATTGAACAAAGAACATATTCCAAAGCAAGCAACCAGAGAATGAGGATAGCACACCAGAACATGGGGACATACATGTGGAGGGGCAAACAAAGAATAGAATACTAAATATTTTGGAGTTTCTAACATATATGGGCTTGGTAAAATAGATTATTTATGTATCATTACCAACAAATACAAAATCATAATTTTATCCTATCAAAATCGAATCCAAATTTCTAAATTCCTAAAAAGTGATACATAAAATACTTCACATGAAATATTTATATACGTGTATTAACCTGTGTTTACTTGAAAAAAAAATCAATATCATAAATAATAATCATTACCCAATAATAAAAAAAACTCATATAAACTCCTACAAACTATAAGCATAATTCAAATTGATAAACAACTAAGTGTAGATCATTATGTAATTAATATATTGCCTAAAGGAAAAACTAAAACAAAAAAGAATACTTAATATCATGTAACTTATAATCTTCTACTAACATATATGTTTCAATTATGTAATAAAGTAAATCTAACATAAATATTTCTAAATAATTATATATAAAAAAAACAAAAATACTTCAAGCTAACCTGGCGGTGACCAAAACGGAGAAGAGGATGCCGGAGGAGCTGAGGGAGGCAATGGGAGATGAAATCAAGGGGCCGGAGCTTGACGTGATCCGGACGGCCGGAGGCGAGGGAACGCCGAGCCGGGGGCCTGATCCGGCCGCCGGAGGCGAGGGACGCGAGCCGGCGCCGGAGTGGGGGTGGGGCGACCTTGGGCGAAATGGGGGGGCGAGCTTCGGGGGCCGAGCTTGGGGGAAACGGAGTCGGGGGGGCCGGAGCGGGGAACCGGAGCTGGGGGCCGGAAATGAGGAAGGCCTGAGCCGGGGGGCGGGGCGAGCTTGGGGGCGAGCTTGGGGAACCGGAGTCGGGGGGCCTGGATGAGGGAAGTGAGTCGGGGGCCGGAGTCGTGGGGAACCGGGAGTCGGGGGGGCCGGAAATGAGGAAGGCTCGGAGTCGGGGCGGGGCTTGGCTTGGGGCGAGCTTGGGGCGAGCTTGGGGGAACCGAGCCGGGGGCTGGGATAGCGAGGGAAGTCTGAGCCGGGGGCGAGCGCTGGGAACCGGAGTGGGGGCCGAAATGAGGAAGGCCGGAGCGGGGGGCGAGCTTGGGGGCGAGCTTGGGGGAACCGGAGCGGGGGGCCGGATATGAGGGAAGCCGGAGCGGGGGCGAGCTAGGTAGGGGTTGCACGAGGCCGGGGTTCTCTGAGCTCGGGGGTTGCCGGAGCCGAGGGTCACGGAGCCGGGGGCGAGCTAGGTGTGGGAGGAAGCGGACACGAATGGGAAGTCTCATTAATGAGACTTTCCTTTGCGACGGACACGTCATCCGTCGCAAATTGCGACGGATGACGTCATCCGTCGCAATTTTGCGACGGATGAGGTATTCGTCGCAAAATTGCGACGGATGAGGTCATCCGTCGTAATTTTTTGCTTTTTCGTTCCTTTGCTACGGAGTGTTAAATCCGTAGCAAAATCCGTCACCGTTGCTACGGAAAATTTTCCGTAGCAAATTCCGTAGCTATTTTCTATTTTTCTAGTAAGGGACTAAAATGATGCTAGAGGCAAATATAAAGGACCAAATGTATACTTTAGCCTTTATCATAACTTTCCTATTATCTCACCTTATATTGGTATTTTTTTGACACTACTTTAAAAAGCGTCTTTATTTTCTCCTTTACCTTCTTAATTAAATATTTTAAAATAATTTGTCCATCTATAATATCGCTTCAGCGAAATCCTAGAGAGATAATAGGAAAGTACAATAACGCTTCAGCGAAATCCTGGAGAGATAATAGGAAAGTTATTATAATTTTATAGATGGACAAATTATTTTAAAATAATTTGTCCATCTATAAGACAAACTATTATCTTAATTAAATATTTTTAAATAATTTGTCCATCTATAAGACAGACTGTTATCTTAATTAAATATTTTAAATTAATTTGTCATCTATAAAATTATAATAACTTTCCTATTATCTCTCCAGGATTTCGCTGAAGCGTTATTATAGATGAACAAATTATTTTAAAATATTTAATTAAGATAATAGTCTGTCTTATAGATGGATGATTTATTTTAAAATAATTTGTCCATCTATAAAATTATAATAAATTTCCTATTAACTCTCCAGGATTTCGCTGAAGCGTTATTGTACTCTCCTATTATCTCTACAGGATTTCGCTGAAGAGATAGTATAGATGGACAAATTATTTTAAAATATTTAATTAACATAATAGTCTGTCTTATAGATGGACAAATTATTTCAAAATAATTTGTCCATCTATAAAGTTATAATAACTTTCCTATTATCTCTCCAGGATTTCGCTGAAGCGTTTTTATACTTTCCTATTATAAGGAGCACAGGTGTCAAAAATAATAAGTGGAGGGTGTGAACTTGACGGTTAGCAAAAAAAGAGAGGTGGGGTTTTAAAAAACAGATCTGGCGTAGTGTAATCGACTAAATACTGTAGCACATATCGGGTTGTAATCGACTAAACAGGGGAAGAATGATGGTATGGTTTCATGCTGGGGCATTTTCGTTATTAATTATTTAATTAAGGGCAAAAGGGTCAAAAAGCCAGGATAATTTTGTATAACATTAATGCAAAGTAATTAATGTGTTATATTTTTATAAGATTAATATTGAAATATTAGATTAAAACATATCTTTCAAATAGATTATATTTTTATAAGATTAGTATTGAAATATTAAATTAAAACATATCGTTCAAATAGATTGCGTCACATTAGTTGAACTTCAAAATTCTATAAATAAGAGGCTAGCTGGACGTAAGTCACAATTCCATACCTATACACAGAGAGAGAAAGAATAGAGTTCAACATCTAAAACGAAGAGGGAAAGAATCTGTGCGTAGCCAAGTTGTTCTCTACTAGTCTATTAGATTTGAACCATTTTGAATTTGAAGTGTTTTTCAGGTTATGTGCATCGCGAATTTTGTTATATTATTTTGAATTGTGTACAGAAGAAAGTACAAGTCTATTAGATTTGAACCATTTTGAATTTAAAGTGTTTTTCAGGTTATGTGCATCGCGAATTTTGTTATATTATTTTGAATTGTGTACAGAAGAAAGTACTGTAATATTAGTTCATAAAGTTCTCTAGTCATTTTTCTTTGTTATGGGAGATTCTGCTCGGACTTTAACAGTCTGATAGGTTACAAATTCTTGCGATGTGGACTGATTTAGGGAAGATGCCAGATTTTTGCCTGCTATCTATCTCAATCTCAAAAAGGTTGTTCTTAATGAGTTAGTGAGATACTTGCTTCCTCTTTTAAATAGAGTAATTTAGATCATCGTCTACTCTTCATCTTAGATATTCTCATTTCCTTTTTAACTTATTTTCCCATATCATCTTTATTTTTCTCAACCTAGATTCTCATATAACATTTCCATCAGATTATCAACCATGTTCTCTAACAATTTTTCTTTGTTATCAAGCGTCTCTGAATGAGAATATTCAAACGTGCTACCTTCTTGCCCATTATAATTTTGTTTCTTCATTATTACTAACCAAACAAAACGTGAGTGAAAGAACTAAACAAATTTCAATCTTTCTGATTTTGGAGAAGTTGTTCTATTGCCAAGAAATTTATAGAGTATTGCGATTTTGTTTCGACACTTTTTTTTCGCAATAACTTATGACTGAGTTTAAATATATTCAATCTCTTACCAAGTGATTGGCAATACAACAATTCTCCCATAGTCTAAAACCCTCAGTCTCAAAGAAAAGTGGTTATTAATTCCTTTTTCACCTGGTTAAAATCTATACAAAGTCGGAGTTGTTCATAGTTAAGTGGAAAGGGATTTGAGGGTGACTTGGGTCTCTCTAGAGGGAGGAGTCTTATTAGTGATTATATTCATGAAATTTGTCATATATAATTTTGTACTTGTTTTATTTACTCTTATACATCCTTTTTTTTTTTCACAGAAAATTAATAGTCTCCACCACCACAAACCAAGCAGCTCCTCCTTCACCGAAGGAATATGTATTACAATCATGACATCCCCCTACGTCCCGATTTCTGAAGACTTGATGGAAGATATGTTTGATAACGACGGTTTAACTGTCACTGAAATCGCTATGTTTCGTAATCTTAGTGATGCTGTCACTGAAATCGCTATGTTTCGTAATCTTAGTGATGCTGTTGAGTCAATAGAAATATATAGTGCTATGGGCTCATTCGATCAACAATCTTCTACTAACGATCATTTTGAGTCAAGAGAAATCAATCAAGTAATAGAGCAATCCATGCAGCACTTCATCATGGTTCCGGCTACAGAGAAAGGTATGGCGGCATCACTCAAGAAGATGGAAAAGTTCTCCGATAATATAAAGACAAGCACATGTAGCATTTGCTTAGAAGCTTTTGATGATGAGGAAGGTGACGACGTTTCAGCACTGCCTTGTGACCATTTTTTCCATGATAATTGCATTGTAGGATGGCTAAAAACAGGCCATACATGCCCATTGTGTCGCTTTCAACTGCCTATGTAAAACAGATTCATGAATTACCTGCATTGAACTATTGATATTATTGTTACAATGAGTTTTCATAATTCGATATTTATTGGTGATATATATATATATATATATCGTTGGTATGTCACTTGACATAAGGTTTTGTCAAGTCACCCCAAGACTACTTCGTTTTGGGAGTTAGAGAAATTAATGAAGGGTGTTTTGGTATTTTTGTTTTTGTATTTATTATTTGAATTTTACCATAACACCATTCATTAATTTCTCTAAGCCCAAAATTACATCTTTTAGAGTTTGGGGAATTAATGAAGGGTGTTTTTGTATTTATTATCTGAATTTTACCAAAATACCATTCATTAATTCCCCTACCTCTCAAAACGACGTAGTTTTAGGGTGAATTGACAAAACCTTATGTCAAGTGACATGACAAACGATAAACCCTAAAATATATCATCTCGGTGTATATGCAATCTTGTTAGCCCCTCAGATAATTTGGCTTTTTGACCCTTTTGCCATTAATTAATCAATTAATAACCAAAATGTCCCTGTATGAAACCATATCACCCTTCTGCCCCTGTTTAGCCGACTAAACTACAGTACTTAGTCGATTACATCACGCCACATTTGTTTTTTTTAAAACCCTACCTCCTTTTTTTTTTTTTCTAACAGTCAACTTCAGACCCTCCACTTATTATTTTTGACACCTGTCCTCCTTATTTTATTAAACCCACTTCCTCTATTTATTAATTTACAATTTACAATTTTTTATTCATGCGTACATTTTGCAGCCAGTTCACGATCTGTCCTCCTTTTTTGCTAACTGTTAAGGTCACACCCTCCACTTATTATATTTAATTCTTAATTTTTACTTTATGCATACAATTTTTTAGAATAAAACTCCCTACACTACTACAAAAATTCGATATTACTACCCTAAAAAACGTCCTAAATAAGAAATAGGTAGTAAAAAATGACAAATATATGAAAAATGAGTGTTCAATGTCCTGAATTATTGTTTAGGACTTCTAAAATTGATTTTTGGCGTTTTAATGTTTTTTCAGACGTCTAAAATCTGCCAAATAATTTGGCGCCGAGGAAATATTGGAGAATTTTTTGTTGGCGCCATGATATAAATTTGGCGTAAAAATTGGTGAAAATTGGCGACTCGATTAGAAATCGTCGCCAATTTTCAAATATTGGCGACGATTAAATATCAGTCACCAATTGTCAAAAATTGGCGACGATTGAGTATCAGTCGCCAATTATCCAAACGTGGCGACGATTTTAAATCGTCGCCTAATAGTTGAAAATTGGCGACGATTTCTAATCGGGTGGCCAATTATACACAATTGGCGACCTGATTTTTTAATCAGGTCGCCAATTTTCATTTTAAAACCCAAAAGCCGCGATAAACCCTTCATTTGTTTGTGTTAAAAAAAAAACCTATCATTCGTATTTCCCTCTGGCGGCCACCACCGTGTCTCCTCCGTCTTCCCTCTGTTTCCGGCGTGTCCCCCACCTTCTCCGACGATCTCTAAAGGTACGAGCCCTTGCTTTCATGGTTCGTTAGTGTTCGATCGTTATTGTTAAAAAAAAAAACCCCCTTCACGCGTTCGTCATTTCCCTCTGACGGCACTCTATCATTTTTCCCCTTTTCGCAGTCGTCTCCTCTGTCGCCACCACCGCGTCTCCTCCGTCTTCCCTCTTCGCGGCGTCCGTCGGCTCTCGTTCTCTGTTTCCGGTGCGTCCCACACCTTCTCCGACGATCTCTCTAAAGGTAAACTCTCTGAAGGCGTCACTTAGTTTCTTCGTCTTCCTTTTTCCACTTCTTGCATCATATATGAGATTTTGTAGCTATTCCTTTTCCTTGCTCTTTGCCTTTATTTTTTGGTTGGTTTTCGTTATTAGGTGTTGGGAATGGGCATTTTGGATTTTTCTTGTTTTGATTTTGGTTTTTAATAATGTGTCTACATTGTTGCATGCATTATTTTGATTTTTTAAAAAAAATGAACAATTTTGAGAGAAATAAAAGAACTTTTTCATGTGCAAGTTGCTAGTTTGAGGTGATGCTATGTTATTGATATGCCTAGGCTTGAAAGGACTTGATCTTACTTTGATGATGCTAGTTAAGTGGTAATTAGCTTAGATTGGATGCAATTTGATGATGATACTATGCTTGGTACCTACATTTGTGCATTCATGCCGTGACGTTCATTTCTAGTGTGGAGCTCCTACTTTAATTCTTGCTCTATGGTAGGGCAACTGAGCAAGTGAATTGAGTGAAAAAGAACCCCTATGTAGGTGAGCTGAGTGATACACTTTATATCCTATGTATGTCTTTCTTGTTTGGACCCCCTGTCCGGGGACCTGTCCCCGAACCCCCGACCCCCTGTCCTTTTTATAGTTAGTCAGTTTTGTTGAATTAAGCTGAAATTGGTTGTTATTGAAATTTTGGGATGTCTTACTTTTAAGGGGAAATGCTGCCGAAATTGCCTTAAAAGAAAGTATGTCGTTCTTGAAATTGACATGAACTTGACTGTTGTTGGAAATGTCGTTGTGGTAATAAAATGGGTCATAGTTGGATGAATGCGTTGAGAACTAGTGAAGAATATGAGAATGGGGTGGAAGAGTTTATTGAATTTTCTAGAAGGAATGTGGCCACAAAAAATGGGATGTATTATTGTCCATGTGTTAATTGTTTAAATGGGAGTCGAAGGGATATTGCTGATATAAGGGATCACCTACTTTGTGTTGGAATACACCTTCGATACACAACATGGATATGGCATAGTGAGGAGGTAAGTACCGGTGCGTCCCACGAAAATGAAGTTGAGGTAGATGATGATGGAATGGAGAAAATGATTCATGATGTTGAGGCAGAATCTTTTGCACAATCGGGTGAATATGAAAGCGTGCGGAGTGATGCAGAGACACCTTTGTTCCCTGGGTGTACTAAGTATACACGGTTGATCGGGACCTTACATTTGGTCAACTTAAAGGCAACTTGTGGGTGGACCGATAGCGGTTTCACGTCGTTTCGCTTGAATTGTTGTGTGATATGTTGCCAGATGATAATGTACTTCTAAATCGTATGTATGAGGCCAAGAAAATCTTGTCTACGATGGGTATGGAGTATAAAAAGATACACAGTTGCCCTAATGACTGTATATTGTACAGAAACGAATACGAAGGCCTCAGTAATTGTCCGAAGTGTAACACTTCACGATACAAAGTGAAGAAAGTTATTGTTTCTGGAGAGCAGACAACAAAAAGGTAACCTTTGAAGGCATTGTGGTATCTTCCAATAATTCCACGGTTTAAGCGTCTGTTTACTAGTGAAGCAACGACAAAGAAGTTGAGATGGCATTCGATGAGAGAATATCCGATGGAAAATATCTTCGGCACCCGGTGACTTCTCGCAATGGAAGAAAATAGACGAAATGTTCCTCAATTTGGCAAAGTGAGCCAAGAAACCTTCGGCTGGGGCTTTGTACAGATGGCTTCGATCCGTATCGAACTCTTAGCAGCACCCATAGTGCATGGCCGGTTCTCCTTGTAATATACAACTTACCTCCCTGGCTATGTATGAAACGCAAGTATGTGATGCTTTCTATGATGATTTCTGGACCAAAAACAACCCGGGAACAATATCGATGTGTACTTGGCACCTTTGGTTGAGGATTTGAAGAAGTTGTGGGAGGAAGGCGTAGATGTGTTTGATGCATATAAGAAGGAGCACTTCAAGTTGCGTGCAATGATTTTTACCATGATAAACGACTTTCCTGCATACGGAAATTTGTCGGGTACGGTGTGAAGGGCATAAAGCATGTCCAATATGTGAAGGAGACACAAACTTCCATCAACTAAAGCACGGGAAAAAAACGGTCTACCTCGGTCACAGGAGGTTTCTTCAACGGTTCTACCCATATCGTAAGTTAAGAAAGCGTTTTAACGGCTTACCGGAGCATAGAACGGCTCCAATGGCATTAACCGGAGAGGAAGTTTATAATCAGGTGAAAGATATCAATGTCATATTGGGTAAGCAGCAAAGGATTGCGAGTGAGAAGAATATATGGAAGAAGCGATCAATTTTCTTTGATCTTCCATATTGGCATAGTCTTGATGTGAGACACAGTCTTGATGTGATGCATGTGGAGAAAAACGTTTGCGATAGCCTTATCAGTACTCTTTTGCACATACCAGGGAAGACTAAGGATGGAATTAATGCGAGACTAGATCTGGTTGATATGGGAATAAGAGAACGGTTACATCCACGAGTAATGGAAGATGGTAAGAGGGCATACATGGAGCCGAAGAACTCATACACTATCAAAAGCGGAGAAGAAAAGTTTATGTCGGTGTCTATATGACATTAAGGTGCCACAAGGATATTCTTCTAATTTGAGAAGGTGCGTTTCAATGGACGATTTGAAGTTAGTGGGAATGAAGTCCCATGATTATCATGTGTTGATGCAACAACTATTACCAATAGCTATTAGAGGCATTATGAAAGATGAAGTGCGATCCACTATAACAAGATTGAGTATTTTCTTTAATGCTATCTGTAACAAAGTTATTGACATTGAAAAGTTGGATGAATTGGAAAATGAGGGTTTTATTATTTTGTCCCAACTAGAGATGCATTTCCTCCCCGCTTTTTGATATCGTGGTGCACTTGATAGTGCACTTGGTAAGGGAGGTAAGTGTCCGGTTTACCTAAGGTGGATGTACCCTTTCGAGCGATACATGAAGATCTTAAAAGGGTATTCTAAAAACCCTTATCGGCCGGAAGCCTCAATAGTTGAGAGATATGTAGTTGAAGAGGCTATGGAGTTCTCGCAAAGATTATCTATCGTGGGCGACGATACAATCTCGCATGACGAGGGGATAAGCGAGGAACTCGAGGAATCAAACGAAGAATAAGTCTTGTGAAGAGGTGTTGCAAGCACACCCGTACATCTTGAATAATACGGAAGAAGTTCAACCATACATTGATGAACACGAAGAGTTTGAAGGATATGAATCCAAGGAAGAATGACATGCGAGATAGCTATTGAGCAAAAGAAGTAATTCATAAAGTGGTTCCAGGAGAGGGTATTGCACGAGACAGGTGTGTTGGATACAATCGAGTGGTTAGCCTGGGGGCCTTCTTTTCAGATCATCACTTAGAGCAGTTACGATGTAAACATATATTCTTTCTACACAAAAGACCAAGATGATTGAAGTTCTCAGGCAAAATAGTGGGGTGATGGTTGAAGTTTGAATCCATGCATTTTTCGAGTTCGAAAGACAAAAACCCGGTGTTAGCATCAATGGCCTATTATGGAGTGATTGAAGAAATATGTGAGATCAGCTACAACAAGTTCAAAGTTGCTTTATTGAAATGTAAGTATGTTAGCAATAATGCTGTTGTAATAGATCCTAAATTTGGATTTGTCTCGGTTGATCTTCAAAGACTTGGTCATAGAGATGAGCCATTCATTTTAGCAAGTCAGGCGAAACAAGTGTTTTATGTTACAGACCCTGCAAATAATAAAATGTCTATTGTACTTCAAAGTAAAAAACGAAGTATGGTGAAGAATCCTTGAACCTTGACGATACACTCCCTTTCACAACAAATCCACCTACAACACGTGAAGTAGAATTGGTAGATGATGAAGAATATCTTGCAAGAAAGGATCATTGTGAAGGAATATGGGAAACCATGTAAAGTAAGATCTTCGATTCTACGAAATAGAACTATGTTCTTTTTGTGGTCGTTTAACATGTTGGTTCATTTTATTAATTTGTTTATTATTTAATAACCTATCTAACATAAATGATTTGTCTTTGATGAACAGGAATATGTCTAGCTCAGACGAGTCATCGAGTGATAGGGTTGATGTGCCCGTTGTGAGAAAGGGGAGAGGTAGCACACACATGGGTGCGCTCATTGCTCGATGTGACAGTCAGAAAAAGAGGCTGCATGTGGAGTTCGATGAACAAATGAATCCAATCGAGTAGGGAGGAAGATAGCTTCATTAGTTATTTAGGCTATCGGCTCGAAGCAAAGTGCGCATTGTTTACTCGCTTGGAAGTTCGTTCTCGAAAAACGAAGGAGTTGATTTGGTCACGATTTTGGTGTCTCACTTTCGATATATCGCATTTGAATCTTTAGTCTTATTACTTGATTTCTTTCATATCTTCTCTTTCACTTTGCAGCAAACATTTGATGTCCCCAACACTAAGGCGATGAACAAGCATTGGATGGGCGAAGTTCGTCTCCGTTGGAAAGATTTTAAAAACAAGCTAACAAAAAAATATATTCGAGGGCCAAAGAGGAACGAGGATCCATGTATGATCTACGATTACATTTGTCTAGAGGACTCGGAGGGAGTTTGTGGCGTCACGGCGGAATCCTAAATTTCGGTAACATTTGGTCATATCTTATCTTTAATTTGAATCTACTTGACTTCGTACGCTCAGTTTTGTTTGTTTTCGTGTCAAAGGAAACAAGTCAAGCCAATAGAGAGAGGCAAGCGAAAAATAAGTATCCACATTGCTTGTCTAGAGGTGGCTACAGAAAGCTTGAACGAAAGATGATGGAAGAAGAGTTACAGCGAATGAAAGAAGCTTCCCAATCCGATCCTTCCACTGCTATCCAGGCCCCTTAGCGTCCTCCTCGGCACAAAAAATGGAAAGCTGCCAGAATGAAGGGTGAGAAATACATCAATGAAGATGTTGCTGAGGTTGCCTCAAAGATTGTAAGTAGTTAAATTAGAAGTATTGAATAGCCTCGGTTGTTTCATACTATATAAGAGTTTAGTTAGTATTTATGAAAAATCTTATGGGGGATTCACTTGAGCGGACAGCGGCCAAGGCTCATTCACGCTAGGTACACGGCGGGACATTTTGTCAACGGCGATTGGGAAGCGGATTACCTTGATCTTTGTTCGAGGGGAGACGAGGGGAGTGAGTGTCGCAAAATATTTCGGACGGCGTTCACGTTTGTATGACAAAGAGAGCCATAAGGAGCTTGAAGCCAGAATTCGAGCGAACCTCGTAGATGAGGTTATGGCACAACTACGGGGTGAAATGAAAGCTATGGTAAAACAGCAACGTACAACCGACACCGGCGGACCTTCTCCCCATCCAAAGGTACATATTGGCGAGCCTTCTCCCCATCCAGAGGTATCTATTAGCGAGCCTTCTCCCCCTCCAGAGGTACCTATTGGCGAGCCATCTCACACTCCACAGGGAGGTATACCTTGCACTCTATATTTGGATGACCCACACCGACGGATTGTTGCCGATGGTCTTGTTTACCCAGAACAAGACAAACACCACGGCAAGCAAATTCCAGAATACCAACGTCGGGTGACTGTGAAAAGTGTGCGAGAGGGGGAAGAAGAGACAGTCGTCGCGATTGATGATGAGGAGGTTACCACACTAGGCGCTGCCATCACATGGTTCATCCTTTGGCCGGCTCATCTTATTGAGATGGGGACGACACCTCCAATGGTAGGAAATACACTACTGATTGAGTATGAGTTGTTTCCCGATTGATTTTCATTGCTAACCTACTCATAATATGTTTTTTTATGTTTTCATAGCATGAACAAGCTGCGAGCTTATTTCCCTACTTAACACAGTAATGCGAGAGTTGTACAAAGACATCAACCTTATAAGCTTGCAAATGCCTCCGGCATTGTCGGTGCGAGAAGACATATCCGATAACAATTGACAAGAAAGATTTGAAAGAGTTTTTGGATATGGATTGTTTAGATATACAGTTCTTCAAGTTGCAATCCCGTAAGTTTTTTTAACCCTTTAATTATGTTAGTACTTTTTTTTAAAATATTTTCAATAACATTTATCATTTTATTTCATTTCATAGTTGTCTGCCGTGAAATATGCGCCAACAGAAATCGAGGGGGTTCGTATGGATACTTATGTCCAGGATGCACGGCTTCGGCTCGCAATACGTTACCCAGAAGGTCAATTTATGTTGGTGTAGCAATGGGCGACGGAGGCAAGTCTTGTTATCTAGCGCCAATACATGAAAGGTGCGTACTTTTGTTTTGTCTATATAAGCTTTTTGTGAATAAATTGCTTTCTTATCTTAATTTAATATTAATACGTATATGTTGTAGTGGTCATTGGACGCTGTGTGTTGTTTGTCCTGTCAAGAACGCATGTTATTGGTTCGATTCAGTAAATGGCAATCCAACCGAGGATATCAAAATCATGTTTGCCGAGTAAGTAAATTTTTGTCTGAATCATCGATTCTTCTTTTAAATGAATGGTTTAACATGTCTGTTAATTTCCATTTTAATGATAGGGGCCTCAAGACGTATAGACAGCTTGTCGGTGCAAAAGAGCAAGGTGGACCGAAGTGGTTTAAACCGAAGGTAAGTAGTTTCAATTCAATTTATTTCATTGACACAGTAGCTTTCGATGTGCCTTTATTCGTTTTAACAATTTGTTTTTGATTTATAGTGCCATCAACAACCAGGGAGCACCGAGTGCGGATACTACGTTATGAGTTGGATGCAATCCATCGTTAATAGCGGACGTATTCAAGGTTTTCATACTGTACGTAAGTGCTCTGTGATCCTCAAATGATGATATTTTTGTTGTTGTACTTGATTTGTTAATTATTTCATTCACTTCATTGGTTTATCTTATACCTTGTTTTCCAATTTACAGTTTTTGGGTACTGTGGATCCGTACTCGCAGGATGAGATCGATTCGGTTCGAGACATGTTAGCTAGCCATCTTCTTCAACACATAGGCTAGTTAGTAGTGAGCATGATTAGTATGTTACTGTATGTGTTAGTGATTCTTTGCTACTATTGTTCGTTTGTATCTGTTTGGTGTTATTGTCTGTTCAAAATCTGCAAGTTTGGTGTTATTGTGTTTATGTATTGTGTTAGTGATTCTTGTTTTGCTTGGTGGGTTTTTGGCTGATGCAAAACTTGGTAGATATCTCATTGTTGTAATCTCATTGGTAGTTTGTGTCTTTGCAAGTTTGGTGTTATTGTCTAGCTGATGCAAAACTTGGTCTTTGCACGTTTGGTGTTATTGTGGGTATTACTGATTCATGTATATATATAGCGTTTGTCTGTTCTTCTTTTGAGGGCAAAATTAAAATATACCGCATATATTTTAAAAAAAAAACTCAACAAAGGCGTTCTGATTTACAAAATCAGGACGCCTTTGTTCAATTTTGCCTTAATAAGGCGACCGATTGTAAAATCGTCGCCTTAATAAGGTAATAAGGCGTCCGATTTTACAATCGGGTTGCCTTATTAGGCGATTGATCATAAATCAGTCGCTTAAATAAGGCAACCTTATTTAAGTTCAGGTCGCCTTAAATAAGGCGACCTTATTTATGATCGCCTTAATAAGGCAACTCGATTTAAAATCGTCGCCAATTGGCAAAAATTCAACTACCCTTCCAAGACGTCCCTCTGTAAAAGGGACGTTAATTGTGTCTTATTTAGGTCGCTTTTTTTTAGCATTTTTGTAGTAGTGCTATTAACTCTCTTAATTATCCTTTTTGTTATGTTACCCGATAAGATAACCTCCTTCATTGGATTTTACACATTTTCACTTTAATATTTTGAAATATTTTGTAACAATTTTCCTTTTATCTCTTCCTATATCGGATATCATTTTTGTCAATATATAATTTTTATAATTGTTTTATCCTCTTGCTTACTTCTGAATTAAATCTGTTGTGCTTTTTTAAGGCTAACTATCATCATCGCTCAAGAAAAAGGATGAAATAGTCTGCTATATAGGCTGATGCTATTGTTAACTTTTTCTTGACTTTTTTTAAACTTTTTCCTTCTTTTAACTTTTGTGTTCTCACTTTCCTCTGCATCTGCTCATTTTCGATGTATGTTATCATTTTAGACTGAATAAAATATTTAATAATAACTTTTCTATTATCTCTCCTTATATAGGTATTTTTTGACACTATTTTAAAAAGTGTCTTTATTTTATCCTTTACCTTTTTAATTAAATATTTTAAAACAATTTGTCCATCTATACTAACGCTTCAGCGAAATCCTAGAGAGATAATAGGAGAGTATAATAACGCTTCAGCGAAATCTTGGAGAGATAATAGGAAAGTTATTATAATTTTATAGATGGACAAATTATTTTAAAATAATTTGTCTATCTATAAGACATACTATTATCTTAATTAAATATTTTAAAATAATTTGTCCATCTATATATAATAACGCTTCAGCGAAATCCTAGAGAGATAACAGGAGAGTATAATAACGCTTCAGCTTTGTCCATCTATAAAATTATAATAACTTTCCTATTATCTCTCCAGGATTTCGCTGAAGCGATATTATAGATGGACAAATTATTTAAAAATATTTAATTAGGGTAATAGTCTGTCTTATAGATGGACAAATTATTTTAAAATAATTTGTCCATCTATAACATTATAATAACTTTCCTATTATCTCTCCATGACTTCGCTGAAGCGTTATTATACTTTCCTATTATAAGGAGGACAGGTGTGAAAAATAATAAGTGGAGGGTGGTTAGCAAAAAAAAGAGGTGGGGTTTTAAAAAAAGAGATCTGGCATGGTGTAATCGACTAAGATCGTAGCACATATCGGGATATAATCGACTAAACAGGGGCAGAATGGTGATATGGTTTCATGCAGGGGCATTTTCGTTATTAATTAATTAATTAAGGTCAAAAAGCCAGGATAATTTTGTATAACATTAATGTTATATTTTTATAAGATTAATATTGAAATATTAGATTAAAACATATCTTTCAAATAGATTATATTTTTATAAGATTAGTATTGAAATATTAAATTAAAACATATCGTTCAAATAGATTGCGTCACATTAGTTGAACTTCAAATTTCTATAAATAAGAGGCTAGCTGGGCGTAAGTCACAATTCCATACCTATACACAGAGAGAGAAAGAATAGAGTTCAACACCTAAAACGAAGAGAGAAAGAATCTGTGAGTAGCCAAGTTGTTTTCTAGTCTATTAGATTTGAACCATTTTGAATTTGAAGTGTTTTTCAGGTTATGTGTGTAAAGTAATGTATAGTTAGAGAAGATAAGAGAAAGAATGTAGATGAAGAAGAATCAATTGTATTAACAACAAAGAGCAATAAGCTCTAACCCATAAGGGTATTACAACCAAGAGCAATAAGCTCATACAATGAGTAACTCATAAGGATTATCTCTAATCAACAAACCCTAACTCTAGTGATATCTAGGAGGGACTTCCCTCTCTAGAGGGAGAGACTCAAATTAACCTCTCCCTAATATGGTGAGAGCTCCACACTCCACACTAATCTCAATAGTTAAGGCCCCTTATATATAGACTAGGCCTTAACTAATTCACCAACAAACTAACTAATCAATTAACCACATATACTTCTAACAATGTGCATCGCGAATTTTGTTATATTATTTTGAATTGTGTATAGAAGAAAGTACTGGAATATTAGTTAATAAAGTTGTCTAGCCATTTTTCTTTGTTATGGGAGATTCTGCTCGGACTTTAACCATCTGATAGGTTACAAATTCTTGCGATGTGGGTTGATTTAGAGAAGAGGCCAGATTTTTGCCTGCTCTCTAACTCAATCTCAAAGAGGTTGTTCTTAATGAGTTAGTGAGATACTTGCTTCCTCTTTAAAACAAAGTAATTTAGATCATCGTCTACTCTTCATCTTAGATATTCTCATTTCCGTTTTTAACTTATTTTCTCATATCATCTTTATTTTTCTCAACCTAGATTCTCATATAACATTTCCATCAGCTTATCAACCATGTTCTCTAACATTTTTTCTGTTATAAAGCGTCTCTAAATGAGAATATTCAAACGCGCTACCTTCTTGCCCATCCTAATTTTGTTTCTTCATTTTTTTCTGACCAAACAAAACGTGAGTGAAAGAACTGAACAAATTTCAATCTTTCTGATTTTGGAGTTGTTGTTCTATTGCCAAGGAATTTCATTATTGTAATACCCTAAAATTCTCATTTATTATAAGTGTCATATTTTGACAAATAATACCTATTAAAAATAGGTGAATATGTGGTTTCAAACTTTAGAAGCTTATTGATTATTATTTTAAGTAATTTATTTTTGAAATTAAATAAGCTAAAGATCAAATATTCTAATTTCTTTTAAGGATCATAAAACACCATAAAATTATCATAATTAAGCATAGTCTTAATTTAAGCATGAGAGACAATTAAAAGACATGGAAATACTTATTCCAATTAAATAAAATTATCAACAACTAATGGACAATTAAATTTACAATAATTAAGATATTTACCTTAATTTTCAAAATTAAATAATAATTAAGTTAAAAAGTCATAATTAAGAATATATCAATATAATTAAAGAGCCAAATGCTATCAAAGGGCCAAGATTAGCATAAAAGGGGTTTCCGATAATTATAATTAATATAGTAACCTATCAATTAAGCATAATAACATCTAAAACACTATCTTAGAGATATTATCCAAGATTAATTTAATATTCCCTAAGTGATATAAGAGGGGCGAATTTATGCTTAATTAGGGGAAAAAGATAACACAAATATTAAATCCTAAGAGCACATAATATATGAACAAATATCATCAATAGTAGTAGGATTTTTCCAACAAAAATTAAAGGCTTGGATTAAATCTAATAAAGCTAAATCCTAAGGCCTTAATTAACCCTCATAAAGTGTAATCCTTGTGAATCAAACATTAACCAATGAAAGACTTTCTTCTAGATTTTGTGAGGTAATTAGAACACAAAATGAAGAGTGAATGAGGGAGCATTACACGGTTCACCTTGGCTTCTTGGTGAAGAAATGAATTGTTTATTGCTTAATCAAACACATGGGATAATTATGCATTGATTAGGGGAATTAATTGGTGAGAGAATGTACTTGAAATAAGATAGCATTGAAGAAAAAAATGAAAGAGGATGAGGGAGAGAGAGGGGAGGTCGGTTGGGAGGAGTGAATGGTGAGGATTAGAGAGTTCAATTTAACTTAGATCCAATGGTCCACAAACAAGATGAGGAAGTTCAAGGAAACTACCAAAATGCCATGACATTTCACTATAAATAGATGCCTTTGCTCTTCATAAAATTCACACCAAAACAAGCTAAAGCATCTTATTATAAGATTGGAAAGTTAGTGGGAAGAAAGAAGGAGTAGCAAGGTTCTTCAAGGGTAAGTTCTCTAGTTCTTGAGTTATAGCTTTTGAGTTCATAGTTTAAATGTTGTTTTGATCTTTAATCTTCCAATATATTTTTGTTATCATGTTTTATGGTTAAAAATGGTTTTATTTCGAAAAATTGATGGAGAAAGTGATATAGCAAAAATTTTGGAAGATTAGGATCAAAGTAGCGAAACTCTGGCGAAATTTTGTCGGTTAGCGATTCCTGAAGTCGGGGTAAAAACGCCGTATTTTATGTTGAGGGTGAGGTTCTAAACTTGTGAGAGAATTCATGGTTAAAGTAGACATATAGAGATTTTCAAATATACCTAGAGTGAATTATTTCGAGTTCTGTGCTATGAGATAAAAATTCCCAAAGTTGGGCTATGATTTTGGAAATTTCTGGGCAGAAGTTAGGAACATTAAATCTGGGAGTGTCTCGTGAAATCTGGGTAGCAATGAATATTTGTCCTAAAAAATAGACATCTTAAGGATTCCGAGGAATTTTATCGATCCTCGTTTCGAATTTTTTGGAATTAATGGTGATTTTTCAAAGTTAGGCGAAAAATCAGCCTTAATGCTGTCATCAGCGTTTTTGTACGAAAATTCAGGGAATTAATTGAAAAATAAATTACACAGGGGTAAAATGGTCATTTGTGACTAAGATATCTATTAGGATATTATTTATGAATTAATAAATGCGATAGTACTATTATAGGCTACCCGAGAACACAAATTGACAGACAAAACATACCACTATCTACGCAGACTAAGGTACGTTCGCGGCGTACTGTAACACTAATTTTAATGCTTATAGTATATTTATATATGATAGTTGTATTCATAAACTAAGATGTTGTCTTAGTTCATTACTTACACATTCAGCTTTACACGGGTGATAGTTTTAATAATACCGTTAGAGTTTTCCTAGCGCTGAGGACACGACATGCTATCGTGGCACTGGTGAATAGTGCAGACCGGGATAACATACATGTGCAGTGGTTGTGTATTGTTATTACCTTACATATGTGATTATGTATTAATCCTACATCTGTTATGGGCTTTTGTAGTGATTATTGCTGAAATGTCATGAATATCTGTCATACATATATTGTTTACATAAGCATGAGATTTACCGTTACCTGAGGTCCGATGGGCATTGAACCTCAGCTCTCACTATAGCTTCAGGGTCTGGAGAACTGAGGACTGAAGATAAGAGACGAGAGTAGGCAGAATGCGTGTGGACTCGGATGGAGCCTCTGTTTAGAGACGTACTATAATCGCTAGTGTTTTTTTTTGTATTCATGAATAAATGTATCTATATTATTAAGATACGCCGCAGACAATGTTGTACCACAGATTTATCAATTACTCAATATTTTAAATTGCTCTGATGCTCAACTCTGAATAAAATGCTTTAAAAATGCTTTCGAAAATTGGGGTGTTACAATTATAAATTTTTGGTGGATAGAGTTTTTAGTTTCCTAATTAAAATTGCCCGTAATTTTATTATAAATTTACAAAGGAAAATAATGAAAACTTAGGGTTTATAATTTGTTTGAACTTATAGAGACTTTGTTTTATGTAATACCGGATAATTATTTATCGGAATATTATATTTTAGTAAATAATACCTATTGGAAATAGGTGAATATGTGGTCTCAAATAATAAGTTATAATTATCTTATTTTCTAAGGTAATTTCTATGGAAATTAGAAGAGATAAAGAGCTAAAAATCCCTAAAATGCATTTATGGGTCATAAAATGACCTGAAAATATTGTAATAAATCCTAAGAGACAACAAAATATTTATTAAAAATTAGAAAGTATGTTTTCTCTAATTTTAGGAATTTTTGGGATTATTTTCCTTGGAAAATAATGAGGCAAAAGTTAATATAATTTTGGGGAGCATATGTTGCCCCATGATTTTTAATATTTTACATGGAGCATAAAATACCAAAGTCGGTAAAATAGTTGAGATAATAATTAATCCTAATCAAGAAAATTATCAACAATTAGTAAGTGACTAATTAAGTAATTAGTGGCTAATAGTTTAAGCATGGGATAATTGCTTGATTAAGGTAATTAAGGCATAAATTAATTAATTAAGAAAATAAAATAAAATAAAAATAAGAGGGGAAGGGCGAAAATTCAAGTGTGAAAGGGGTTGTGGATATTTCAAAAATAATATCTAGATATTTAGAATTTAATAATAATATATTCGGTAGAAAGACCAGTTGGCTAAATGAGAACCGATAGAAATTAAATCCTATCTCAAAATAGGTGAACTAAGTCACTAATATCTGGACTTGTTATAAACAAGTGAAATTTTATCCGGAGTGAGCTATCTCCAAGTGATTTCGAAACCAACAGAGCACTTAAGATACGGGGTTTTAAGGGAAAATGACGAGATAGTCAAAATGAGAACCTATACAAAACGAGACCGTTGTGACAAACCAGGGATTAGGTTTCTTAGGTCAGGACATATTACAAACCAGTGAATTTTTGTCCAGAAGCTGGTGCTATGGGAAGTTGTTTTCCAGAACCGATAGCGTCATCCAAAAATCTTCAAAGAGACTACGGAATACCCTTAATGGGATCAAAAATTTAGTTAACCTAAGTAGTTTTAAAGAAGATGAATAGATCTTAACGTCTTCTTAGGATTTTTGGGATTCGTCAAGATTACACGATTAGAACACCGAACTAGGAACTTTATCGGTACAGGTGCATAAAGCACATGGGTGACATCATGGATGATGCAATATTCTTCTAGAAGGATGACATGGGCATGAGGTCATCCAAGGCTTGAAGGGACAAGATGGAGCCACGTGTCAAAGTGCGATCCGACGGTTGAAAACCGATCTGAAAAAGGCATGAATAGTGTCATTTTTTCTTCTATAAATAGCAAGCTCTCCTTCTTCATTTCCCACACCCCAAAACCAAAATATAGAGAGAAGTTAGAGAGAAATAAGAGCCCGGAGAAATTCTAGCCGAGCCCCGGGTAAGTTTTTCGGTCCCCTAGTCTTAAGCCGGTAGTTCTTTCATTAGATATAGTAGAAATGCTAGATTTATCTTTAAATTTCCCAGATAGTCTAGATATCATGTTTAGGGGTAAATATGGTATTTATTTCGAAAATATATTGGGAAAAGAGATATGTCAAAATTCTGGAGAGATCGGGTCAAAGTAGCGAAGCTCTGGTGAAATTTCGCCGATTAGGCCAACTAGGGGCAAAATGGTAATTTGTACCTAAAATGCATTATCTTGCTAAAGGTTGTTAAATATTATCCTTATAGGATATTTGTTATAATCAAACCATTGTCGAGTCATTTGTTGTTTGTGCCGCCGTCGTACACATTTCACTGCATTTGTCAAAAAGTACCGTTTTCCGAAAAAGTACCATTATACCACCGACGAAGGTACGTTCGCGTACCGTAACACTAACTCTGATGCTTATTGTATGCTTATATGTGATAGACGACTATACAAGTGATTTGTATAGATAACTTTACATGCGATGTGTATTGTTAACATAGATAACTTTACATGCGATGTGTACTTGTTAGCATAGATAACTTTACATGAGATGTGTCTTGTTGTTATATTACTATTGCATCTCGCTATGTACTTATGTGTTGATTAATACTGTGATGTCATCCATATGTTGTTTATATAAGTATGAGGTTAACCGTTACCTGAGGTCCGATGTGCATTTGGACCTCAGCTTCTAAAATAGCTTCAGGGTCGGGAGGACTGAGAGCCGAAGATAAGGGCAAGCAGCACGCTTAGAGTCTCGGCCGGAGAATTTCTTTTGTTGCCACAGCATGGGTGTTGCCAGGGAGACACTTCTGTTGTTATTTACTTTAAAAAAAACTCTTGGTTATTGTACCGCTTTTGTAACCAGCCAGTCTTATGGCATTTTGAATCTAATTATCAGTTACTCAATCGCTCCAATGCTCTACTCTGATGAAAAAAAAATACTGCTTTTGAAAATGGGATGTTACATTTTACGCCATAACTTATATCCGAGTATAAATTTGGTCAATACATATACCAAATCATTGGCAATACAACAATATAATTCTCCCCAGGTCTAAGAATGATTGAAATTTGTTCAATTCTTTCACTCACGTTTTGTTTGGTAAGGGTGACGTGTTTGAATATTATTCTCCTTCAAAAACCCTCTGTCACAAATTTTTCACTCAAGGAAAGATTAAGACCAATGTAAAGAAAGAGGGTGACTACTGATGATATTCATGAAATTTTTTATACATAATTTTGTATTCATGTTTTATTTATTCTTATAAATTCATCTTCTTCTTTTGTAATACCCTAATTTTCATAACTCTTATAAATATTGTATTTTAGAAAATAATTAGCAAAATACAAAGGTGAATATGTGTCTCAAAGAATTATAATCTTTTGATTATAATTTTACCCAAATTTCACTTTGGAATTAATTAACCAATGGTTAATTATGAGACTACATATTGGGGGCTATAAAATGTGACATTAAATCACATGAAATAATAGCTATTTTAAGTGATCATAAGGCAAGAAAATATTATGAAAACACTTAAATTAATTAAAGGAAATTAGCAACAATAAATGAACAATTTAGCTTGCACTAATTGAGATTAGTTGCAAAATGCTTCAAGATGATTAGAGGCAAATTAAAAGTATCAAATGAGGGCTAATTATATTTGAAAATAATTATGCCAAAGAGAATGAAATAATATCTCAAGTAATTAAGTCTAAATTTTCATGTAATTAAGTTACCTAATGGAAAAATATAATTAAGGAGCTTGTAAGCACTTGATTAAGATGTTAATTAAACTTTAATCAAGCTTTGAAAAGTCAACAATTGCAACTAGGAGCAATGGTTGAGATTGTTGCTCATGTAATTAAATCCAATGGTCCTAATTAATAAATAAGCTAAATCCTCTTGTAAATTGAGTAGCCAATGATAAATCAAAGAATTGAACTAAATCCTCATAGAATTAAATGGACCAATGAGAGAGATTAACAAATAGAAAGCCAAGATTAAAACTAATAAAGCTAAATCTAATGGTTCCAATTAATTATACAATTAAAGCTAAATCCATGTGAAATTTAAGGAACCAATAGGAGGCTTTGAACATTAGATATTAGAGACAAATAAAACACAAATCATGAGCCAAGTGAGAGGGAGTAAGACACGGTTTTGGGCTAGCTTGGAAGAGAAGAAGGGATTTAATGTATTATAATTACATAAACACACACATGGGATAATTGGCACATGAGAGTCATAAATGAGAGCACATGCTTGTGGAAGAGGATAGGATTGTGGAAGATAAGGAAAGAGAGAGGGAAGGACGGTTTGTGTGTGTGTGTGTAAGAGATTATTTGATTTAATATTAATTAAATCAACCAATGAGAAAAATCAAGAAAAATGGTCTAAATCCAATGTAATTAAATCTAGCCAATGGGAATCTTTGAAACATAAAATTGTCTTGAAGAAGAACAAACAACATGAACCATTGATAAAGAAGTATGATCCAATGGTTGGAAATCTTGAATCACTACAACAACAACAAAAACAGTTTTTTGCGGTGGAAAAATTCCCTCGCAAAATAGGGATTTTCCGTCGCAAAACTAATTTGCGGCGGAAAAAGTGCCGTCGCAAAAATAGCCTTCGCAAAACGATTTACCCTCGCAAAAATGCCTATTTCCCTTGCAAATTCAGAAATTTGCGAGGCACCACTTTTCCTCGCAAATCTCGCAATTTGCGAGGGAAAACCTTTCCTCGCAAAATCCCAAATTTTGCGAGGGAAGAGTGTTTCCTCGCAAAATTCCAGAATTTGCGGGAAACAATTTTCCCTCGCAAAATTCAATTTATTTTTTTAAAAAATATAAAAAATTAAAAAAAAAATAGATAAAAAATTCGAAAATAAAAAAACCTGTAAAAAATAAGGTACCTTCAAAAGAATAGTGGCAAATTTATCCATTGACAGTAAGAAATCCTTGAACCATCATCTTTTGACTAACCTGTATAACATTGAGATACTTCACATACTAGAACTATGCATATGATAAAATAATATCTTCTAATAGGAAAAGAAAGAGCTTAATCAGCAAGAACATTCCTAGAACCATATAGTTCAGTATTAAGTTGATACAATGAACTATGTATACTCTAAGCATCAGAATTCAGAATGTGTAATACATACTTCAGACTTTGATACATTCTAAAGTCTAGACATTGACAAGAAAAAGTTATGGAAGGCAATAAAACCATTCATACAAAGTATAATATTCTTCTTCAATGCCTCTGCATTGGGACCAGTGAGCTCTAGATTTCCAATTGCATTTAGCAAAGCTCTACCCTGAACGAACGATAGAATCATACATAAAACAAATTTTGAATATGAAAAAATGTTGTGAACAGTTGTAAGAATCATTGTAATGATTTTTTTTTTTTGCTCAGAAAAAATCATTCTAATGATTAAAGTCCTCACAGACCTGAAGAAATTCCATTGTAAGGTAATATGCTTGCTTAACATTTAGACTCTCATAATAATCATAAGTATTATTCCAGTTTATTATGAGTGCATCCCGAACACTCTGTTCAGTTGCAAAGAAAGCCTTTGGAAGTTCAAACTTCTCAAGAGAAAACATTAGAGTGAACTCTAATGAAGGTGACTACAATTAGAACAATACGGACAAGCATTGGGCAGTGATTAACTAATGGTAGGATGAAAATGGATTTCTCACAGAAGATTATCTCTACATAAAACTAAATCAGTTAAATTCTTCAATTTGGAAAGTTCAACTCTCAGACATACCCTAAAGATTTTTAACACAAGATTTTGGGTTATGAATATGTGGATTCCACACTTACATTGCACCACCTCCAGCTTGCACACTTCTAAGAAAGGCATGGTCAATATTTCTCCTTGCTCAGACTTTACACGCTGTATTTTCTCTAGTGCAGGAGTGAAGACAGTACCCTCCATTTTTTGCTTTACTGATTACTGCATATAACATTATCATTAAAAATTAGTAAATTAGTGACAGAGGAAAAGTCTAAATTTTAGCCTCCAAAATCAGCGAGAAGATCCTCTAGATTTTAATCTAAAAGATTCAAATCGTAGGTAGCATAGCATACATAATTAAAACTAAACTAAATTAGTCATTACCACAAATAATCAAAACACTTTTTAAAAAAGTACTGGATGTGACTTCAAATGAAGGATTAGAAAATAATCAATGTCCACCTCTGACAAGCACTTCAACAGTCATGGAACAGTAATACCATCAATCTAACTTCGATATCAACGAACAACGAAAGCACAGTAACTTAGTAGTAAAAGGTTTTGAGATAGAGGGACATATAAATTGTAAAGATTGCCATGAGACCAAAAATAAAAAAATCATTCCAAGAGTATAGGGGCAATAAGACTGAGGCCAAAACCATTTTGTACCACAATGAGTTATGAGTGTGTATCCCTATCATACCAGTAATTCAAATGCAAATTGAATGTACCAGTAGATAATTCCACAAGACGTGAGATATGCAACTACTTGCAGTCAAACAAACAATGGTTTTCCTGATATTGTCACATGCATTATTTGAAATATTGTGTTTAGATTTTTTTTACTGCCTTGCAAATTTCAAATTTTATTCTTATTTACTATCTTAAAACAGAAAGTTAAAAAAATCAAGAATCAATATAATAGCAAGATAGGCAAATATCTAAATCTGACCAAAATTTGTGTAACTAGGAACTAGGAATAGGTTTATCATGTTGAGATGGCCTACCCTTGATTCATGGGCATCACGAACAGATTTATCCAACTTACTGTAGATTTCTGTATCAGCTGTTGGAGCACTATCAAATGCTGCAACAACAAACAAGTCTTCATATCTGCAAAACAAGATGACACACATCTTAGGCAATATGACCGCAAATAACATGTTATGAAGCACCGAAATTTGGTAAATAAATTTAGGATTAGGGTTTGCTTGGTTGGGGAGAAGGGAGGGAACTAAACTTACTGAGAAGTAATTTACTGAAGAGTTAACTTCCCATTAAATATGATTAATTGAACTAAGTGACTCTTTTAATATGTAATACGAACAATCAACTGACCCATAGACTACCATGCCAAGGTACTAATTTTGTTCACAAACAAAAATCATTCAGGAGGCTATACCTTTCAAAATCAGGCAGCAGAGGCAGAACCTTAACAGGATACAAATTTTTGTTAGTTGCATGAACATGGGGTAATTTAGCTGCTTCAAATGACGCTTCAATTTCCTTGATTTGTCTTTCCCTGTAACATTAGTTTATTACGAGTAACACCAAAATAATATCACTGAGCTCATATAGTACTGTTCATATTTAAAATGGACATTTGATGGACAAGCTCAGTAACAGCATACCTATCATTGAGATTTTCCAAAATATTATGGCCTCCCCTCATCTCTCGAAGTTCTTTTGCTTGTTTTTCAGTTAAAGACTGCAGTATCATGTTATCAAGTTATTACTGCCCGAGAGAATAGTGTGCCATTATTCCAACAAACACATCCATTACCTGTTTTGTTGATTCCATGCTCAGAGGAGATATGTATTGTGTTTTAACAAGCCAAGCAACACCTTTATCAGTAGGCCTGTCCTTTCTTTTTATGCCAGTTCTTTATCAGTAAGCCAAGAAAAAGAATGAAACAAAATTACAGAATGAAATGCAGTTACATTATCGACTAGCCACAGACATTCATATTAATTTCAGAATGAAGCAGAGATGTCAAAAAAACAGAATCCACACCTTGCGCAAAGCAGTGGCGAGCTCGACACGGGTGAAATTGGCGGCAGCAGCGGTGGTCAAAGGGATTCCATTACGGAAATGATACAGAGCCACGTTCTTCTGAATGTACTCGGTGAATTGAACCCTGAATCAGTAAAAATCAGTATCACAAAACAAAAATCACTCTAAAAACAACAAAACCCTAACATCAAACAAGAGGGGATGTTGGGACGGAGGTCGAAGAGGAGGATTGAGTCAAGGTCGAGTGAAGCTGACGGAGGATTGAGGACTGAGGTTGAGAGACGAGAGGGAAAGGTGCGGTGGTGTAGAGACGAAGACGGAGGTCGAAGTCTCGAACTGGAGCAAAAATTGGATTCATGCGTGTTTGGCAATGACACGGGTATAAGGATCCAGAGACACTTGGGTCTTTTTGCGAGGGAACAAATGTTTCCCTCGCAAAATTCAGTAATTTTGCGAGGGAAAATGGGGTTCCCTCGCAAAATGACTGAATATTGCGAGGGAAAATGGAGTTCCCTTGCAAAATGACTGAATTTTGCGAGGGAAAATAGGTTTCCCTCGCAAATTCCGTCGCAATTTGTGAATTTTCTAGTAGTGAATTTTCTCTATAAATAGAGAGCAACCCTCTTCGCTTTTCTTCACACCAAAACCATTCTACAAAGAGTAGAGAGAAGTGAGAGCTAGTGAAAAGCAAGAAGGAGGAATGAGTAGCAAGGTTCTTCAAGAGGTAAGGTTCTTGAGTTTAAGCTTTAAGTCTTTAGTTTTTGTAGTTTTTGAGTAAATGTAGTTTAATCTAGGAAATTGTTAGAAATATTCTTTTTCATGTTTGGAAGTCTCAATTGCTTTTAAAAGGCAAAACGGAGTGGAAAACATATTAGGGAATATGTTTTGAAATCAATAGATCAAGGTTGTGAAAATTGTAGGATTTTCGGTTTAAGAATTCTGTGCAGTCAGCGAAATTCGTGCTATTATTTTATGTTGTAAATGAAAGCTTTAAATCATGAAATTTTTCAGAAATAAAGTAGACGTATAGAGCTTTCCAAATATATAAATTATGTAGCATTCTGAGTTCTACACAAGTAGTAACATATTTTTGAAGTTAAGCCATTTTTGCTGGAATAAAATCTGGGCAGAGTTGAGAAAATGAAAACTGAGAATGAGTCTTGGTGTTCTAGGTTCTTGGAATATTTTTCCTTGAACATAGACATGTTAAGGGTCATGAGGAATTTTACGGAACCTCAAAACGATTTTTCTAGAATTAAGTATGATTTTTCAAAGTTAGAGGCAAATCTGGTCATAATACTGAAGTAACGTTTTTTCAAGAAATGTAAGGGCAAAATTGTAATAACAAATCCCCCAATGGTAGAAATGTCAAAATAGATGAAAATATCATTTTTGATATTATTCTAGGAAATATGATATTAATTATAATAT
The DNA here is from genome assembly GCA_019022615.1 of Acacia melanoxylon. Lineage (NCBI taxonomy): Eukaryota > Viridiplantae > Streptophyta > Magnoliopsida > Fabales > Fabaceae > Acacia > Acacia melanoxylon. Next base: position 11,160,025 of record JAFJYJ010000010.1, read on the forward strand.
AATGGAAAGAGAATAATCCGTCAATAATGTATAGGATATCCGGGAAGTCCGGAGTCAGGTTCAAAGGTCGGGCAAGTTGGCCATTACACAGTGAAAGGTATGTTCGCGTACAGTAACTTTAACTCTGATATGTCTTGTATGCATGTATGTGGTAGTATGATTCATAGGGTCATGGACAAGACTATGTCTTGGATCATGTAGCTTTGTCTTAGGTCATTGTTTACATACATTCAGCTTTATACGAGTTATAGTCTTGATAATGCCGTTGATTTTTCCTAGCGCTAAGGACACAAGGAGCTGTCGTGGCACTGGTTAGTGCAGACGTAGATAACCTTACATGTGCTATGTGCTATGTACTGTTATTGTGACTAATCTTACATATGTTGTGTGTTTATGTATTGCTGTAATGAATATCTGGCATACATATACTGTTATACTTTTCATATGAGGTTAACTGTTACCTGAGGTCTGATGGGTATTGGACCTCAGCTTTGACTAAAAGTCAGAGAAGGAACCTAGATCAGAGATGGCACCGCGCCGGTAGATGGAGATGTGAGAAGGCACCGATGGACAGAGCCGAAAAAGAGCACTAATAGATGGAGCTGGGAAGAGGCACCGGACAAAGCAAATGCCGGAAGAGCATCATCAGAGCATTCATTCTGGCACGAATCTGATAAGGTGACCTCAAACAATTTGGTGCCGAAGGCAGGGCTAGTCTATGTGGATCAGTCAATAAGTCGCCGTGAACTCGGTGAGACTTCCACGATAGACACATACCTGGCCAAATTGTTTGATTAACTGAGTTAGGTTCATTGCCCCAAGTCTAGCTACGGCTTGGTTGAAGATTGTATAGTTACCATAAAGATATGTAATTATACAAAGCTCTGTACTAATGTATCACATGAATATTCCTTCGGGAAATTTTTAATATATCAGCTTATGTCGGGACATCAGTATATGTCTAGGCATTTTGTATCAGTTACTCATCATCCGAACATTGGTGCATGCTCTCCGTTTCCACTTTACACTAAGTAGTGGCACCTCAAACTCGTTGATTTTTATAAAACTAAGTGTCACCCGACACGATTTCAAGTATGGAATTTGGGGTGTTACACTTTTGGTATCAGAGCTAGTTTCAGAGCATGGTTTGGACATCTAGGTTACGAGTACTGATATAATATTGGTATTGTAATACAGAAAGGACATATACCCTAAGGAAAAGGGTTAGTGTTCGGTTAAGCTAAGACCCAGAGATATAGTAGATGGCACAGAATATGGGTTCTGTTGCTAAACTCTAGGATTTCAGATATGGAAATCGGAGTCTGAATTAAATCCCGCGTAGTGTTTTGAGAATTTAAAAAGAATGTTGTACTGAGATGACGATACTGATTAGGTTTCCTTGTAGAAACAGTAACCTATTGAATAAGTTTCCCTATAGAAATAGTAACTTACTAAGTTACCCTGAGGGGACAATACCTGCCTAGTAGAGGCCAGACACCATGCAACAGAGTGTGGTTCCGGGGATGAAGGCCTTTGACTAAGTCCTTGACGGTGGTGGCCATTAGATAGATAAGGGAAAGTACCCAGTATTTCTGGGGAGGCAGTTATGCCGCACTAGTACCTATGCGAGTTGTCGGTATACAGTAGTATGTGTACTGGTATTAGTACCCTAGATCTAATAGACGCTGTGAAGTTAAGCATACTTAGGTGAGAGAAATCTCAGGATTTTTAACCCTTGGGATGTAGCATAAGCATTTGAGATCCTTTTAGCTAAAGTCTTAATACCTAGAGGTATGAAACATAGTAATCCTTTAGGATACCATGAGAACAGATAGGGTGTTGATAGGCTTGAATCTAATCGAAGCGGAGATAGTGCTTAAGTCAAAATATGACTGAGCATTACCTTAGGTTCCAGTACCTGAGAGTAGGAACCCTGAGAAAGAATAAGTGAGGTTGTCTTAGGTTCTAAAATCTGAGAGTTAGTTCCTTAACGGAACCATACAAAAGCTAGTACCTTAAAAACCACAGGTTATGGTTTCAAGGTGGGACCAATTGTTAGGATCTGTACACGCAGCGGAATTATAAAACTTTTACGAATCCCAAAGAGGATCGCTCAACTGCGTTTAAATCAAGGTTCATTAGAAAACCGTACCTATGCGAGGGGTTGAGAGTTTCGTTCGATTTGGTCTGGTGCGCATCTCCTGCTTCGTGCGTCTCAACCTTCGTACGTCTTGAACGTGGTGCCATCTCGTTCGATCAAACAGAAGCAGACTTTTCGAGTCTCCTCCCTCTACCGGTATCCGCACCAAATAGCTCTCCAACACGTACGGCGTGCTAGCGCCTTCTCTTTTGTGTCTCACGTTTTTTTCTCTCTCTAGGATTTCTTTTGCGGCTTATCTCTCTTATTTTTCAATACGACTAAAGCTTTATTTATAGAGTTTCTCAAACCCTAATTGGGCCGTATTAAAATATTCAAGATTAATCTAATTAATCTTGAAATTCATATTTTAGATTTAAATAGCATTAATTAAATTTGTCAAACAGATCTAATCTAATCTATTCATTTAATTTGAATTAAAAGCCTGCTAATTTAATTTAGCTTTATAAATTAAATCGAGATATGATATCTATCTATTTAATTAAATTTGAGATACTATATCTCAATTCAAATTAAATCGATATATGATATCTTTATTCGAAAATTAAATCCGAGATACAATATCTCTATTTGTTTTAAATATTTAATTTATCAAATAAATTAAATACAAAACAAATATTATATAATAATATTATTATTAATTTAATTTCGAAATTATATATATATATTCATCCTAGAATAAATACAGTATTCATTAAATCATAGACATATCTAAGATTCAATGAATCTGGACACTTTTGCTCGTGTTGGGCTATTCTTGTGTGCGACCTTGCAGGCCCACATGAGATTAACAGTGGGCTAATACTGTACCAGCCCACAAGTCGCAAGCGGCCTCTAGCAAGACATTGTGACTACCCAATTCATATGGGGATCAATGATACGATACAACCTATCGTACAACTATGTCACGTCCCTTTTGTCACGCGATAATTTGGTCAAGGATGAGGCATGGATAATGTCAACTTCCTGTTCTTGACCATTACTTTCTCGATTCTTGAGTAGTCTAATAACTGAAATGGAAACTCATTTCCATCGTAGTATGACCATACATTTCTCTGACTCACTCATCGAGGGAACCAGTATTATCTCTCTACAAATGTGAGGGACAAATTCCATCTTGACCATTCACATTCCTCTGCATGAAAACCATTGATCCCGGTCCAAGCCATTATCATCACCCGGTCAAAGGTGGCTTTTGACTAGGTCAAAGATCAACGACTCTCATGTAAGAATCCATGATAATCTCAGGTCAAAGGGCATTGTGACGCGGTCATACATGAGAAAAGCTTATGACTTAATTCATGCAGCTTTCTCATAGTTGGTCGGTCCAGCACCTTGTACTCTTACAAGTGCCTATGACTTTGATTTGTATCTCTATACTCATCAAAGTCATATTGGCCTTATTTCATCTTCGCTCCCACGTAGATGATCGACCAGGGACATTTAGGATAATCTATAAGATATATCTAAGGATACAGTTTTCACTATAAACATGCAAATAAAATGATAACTAAAATAGAATACTTTAAATAACATAAACGTTCAAAGTACAATGACTTGCCCATAGGGCATAATTTCCAACACCAATAACTATAGAGATGTTAGCAGCTAATAGATCCCCTAGGAAGAGGGTAGTTACCCGATAGAGAAAGTTGAGTTATGGATGGCGCCTGGAGCTGGACTGATATTAGAAGTCCACGAAACGAAATGACCCTGGATAAGATGGCGAAATAGAGGCAGCGGATTACAAAACCACTAAAGGGTAGGAACTTGATAGAGATCCGAGTTCTTGTGATAATGATACTTTAATTTAGAGACGATTTACTGAAGATAACAATACTTATGGAACGTTTTGATCGAGAAGGCTACTTGCGGGGAGTTCTGATCAAGGAGGTCTACCTACATAGGATGCCAATCGGAGAGGCTGACCAGTCAGAGAAGACTGAGTGAAGCATCGAGTAAAGTGCCGTAGAGCATAGCCACCGTGACGATGAACCATAGAGTGGAGCCACCGTGACAACGACCCATAAAGTAGAGCTACCAGTGTATCGATTCTCAAGGTAAGTACATTGTAACGAGTCCCACGTCTAATAGGTTCCCTAGAGAAACATTTACATAATCCAGAATATCACCATGAGGTGCTCTAGTTCTATATAGCATATGTTGTGCTATGCTATCCAACCAGAAACCGAACTCACCACTAGTGCAAAAAAGGGCTTTAAGACCGCCTCATTTAGAGCGGACATTAGACGCACCGATCTTAAAGGTATGACCGGTGGCAGTTTTGTAAATAAAAGGAACTTCTTATGTATGACCGGTGGCAGTTTTGTAAATATAAAGAACTTCTTATACCGGATCATATTTTGTTCGGTCTTAAATATATTATTAAGACCCGTTGAAAATCAAGCCGGTCTTAAAAATGTTATTAAAAAATATTCAAATATCAATTACTTTATGAAGAAATCTCACACAACCGGACTAATATTTTATGCGGTCCAAAATAATAAGGAAACATTTAAATATAAAGGTAATAAAGTTTTAAGACCGAACATATATAAAAGCTGGTCTTAAAAGTAATTCTTTTAAGACCTAGGACATAAAATGCGGCCGGTATAAAATATAGAAAAAAGAGTGCTATAAAAAATTAATTACTTTTAAGACCGTAGAGATTAATATGACCGGTCTTGAATGTTAATTATTAAGACCGTCTCTTTGTCTATCCGGTCTTGAATATGAACCGCCAAATATACATTTCTTCGCGAAAGCTTTTGTTACTATCACCGAAGAACCCTCGTTTACGTTGTGAAACCCTTCCTGTTGCATTACCTCTATTCCTGTCTCGAAAATGAACGGTGAAAACGATTCTACTCCTGTTCTGTGAACGCCAGTGACTGGTGTGAGTCAGAACGAACCCTCTTCATCTCACAATGAGCCTCATAACCGCCCGCACGTCGTGGTAGAAGAGGCACACGAATGCGGTGGATGTAACCCTAAGTCGGACGGGAGGCTCAAGGCTAAAGATTCGGTTTGATGAAAAGTTGCAACCTTTCGGTCCCAATAAATCCAAATATACTAGTTTTGTTGGCTATCTAGCACGGCAAGGTTAGCATCTTGACGGATGAGTGGAAAAGTGTGGACCGTGACGTAATAAAGGATCCTATTTGGGACACTATCTCGCTTACATACACCGTCCCCGATCGCAAAAAGTTGAAAGACAAGACCTTGTCTTATTGTGCCGATCGGTGGAGGAAGTTTAAGACCTTTCTAGCTAACACCTATATTTTTGCCGAGGTTACGCCTCAAGAACATCCTTGGGAAAAGTACACATTTATTGATCAACAAACTTGGCAACAATTTGTTCGCGGACCACTCCCGAAGCTCTGGTGAGTTTATATTTAGTTTTGTTTGCCCTTTAGTGTGCTTATTAACTTTTGTGCTAATATGTAGTCAAGCCATTATTATAGTCTTAGTTACGTTATAGTAGGTAGTGGTTAGACATTCTTTGTTAGTTAGTTAGTATGTTAACTATGTAATGGTTTCGGTGCAAGCTGTTATTGGGGCTTAAGAGTCAAGCCTCTAACTATATATAAGAGGTTAGTCTAATATGTGTAGGAACCAGTTATGATGAATGAATGAATTGATTGAGTTGGCAGCATTTCTGCAACTCCCTTTCCTCTGTTTCTCCCAATTTCTTCTACCATTCTACATCTTTCTTAAATAAAATGTTGAAACTTGATGAAGTGAATTTGACTAATGTTTGACCTTCATATGAACGGCGAAGTGTTCTAATTTCGTTAGACATCAATGGTGGAAATCATAATTAATAGTTTTTTTGTTCAATTTCGATTCACGAGATAAGAAGGGAAAAAGCACGGGAGATAGGGAGAAATAATGATTGCCCGCATAGGGCTTCTCGCGCGGATATGAAATGGCCGAAAAAGAATTGATGGCGGCCAAGCGGAAGAGATTGCAAGATGAAGCTGAATCCAATCCTTCGCCGTAGTTGATCGCCCATCTCCTATACGTCGCAAGGGGTTGTGGTTGCATATTCTGCAAAAGCCAAGCGGTGCCTACACGAGTGAACAAACTCGTGTAGTTGCTGAAAGAATTGTAAGTATCATTTTTGTTATTTTTTAGTTACTAAACATGTTTCATTACTAAGCTTCTCGTTATCTGTATCTTATAGGAAGATCTTAAAAATAAAGAAGCAGAGGGATCTTTTATGTCGGATGAGAGGAATGATGTTCTGATCGTTGCGACTGGAAAACAGGATCACGCGGGGCGTGTAAGGGGGGTTGGAGGACGGGTAGGCCTGAAGGAATACTTTGGTAAATTCAAACGCCACAAACAAAGTATGGTTACCGGGAGGAGGAGATGGAGCAGAGCCGGTCAAATTAAGTGATGAAGCTGCAGCTAAAGAAGCAATGCTTCAATCCCAGATGGCCAAATTAAGTGAGGAAGCAGCGGCTAAAGAAGCAATGTGGCAATCCCAGATGAGCCAGATGAAGGAGGAAATGAATCAGATGAGGTTGCTTTTTAGCTCTCGTCCAGAGAGCAGTGTTCCCGTCACACATTCTCCTGCGGTTATGCAGCAGAGCACTAGGGGGAGCTGTATTGTTGGACAGCAGTTAGAGCAACCTCCTCCTCAAGTTCCATCCCCTCCTCAAGCTGCATCCCCTCCTCCTCAAGTTTCATCCCCTCCTCAAGTTGCATCCCCTCCTCCTCAAGTTCCATCCCTTCCTAAAGCTGCATCCTCCTTCTCAAGTTCCATCCCCTACTTCGCTCATTTGATCGCCAAGCAAAAAATAACCGATTTGGCAAACAATAATTATTTTATAGATAAATCGTGGCCTGTCCAAGAAGTAGTAGGCGTCCTCATCCGTAGATGTTTACGTTGACAAAATAGATGTAATGTCCCCGCCGATTCCCGGACGGGAGCTTAGTAATCCAATCATTCAACCGTTTATGAAGTAAGTATCGATTTTATGATGAGTACATAATTTAACTGCATCGTTTTTACACACATACATATATACTAATTCCCTGATCGATGTCATTATTTTAGGTTCTTGCATCAAGAATTGGACAAACAGGGCAATATCAATGATTTTGGATTCTTGTGCCCGGTCTATGCAAGTACAACGGCCCGGAAGATCGACAAGAATACATGTCAACCAGGGTGTGTGAAGTGATAAGAAAGGTGTTCCTGTTTCCATACTTCCACGGCACGTATCACAATTCTTGTCCGCAATTCACTTAATTCATCTACATATATCTCTCGAGTACTTTATCGCTATGAATTTTCAGCCGCCACTTTCGCGCAAATCGGTCCTCATGTGCATGGAGGATCATAAAGTTATCTTCTTATGCTCCACTCACAATAAGCCAGATAATATATTGAAGGAGACCATCAACAAGTAAGCATGTCATTTTGATTCTTTTGTCTGAAATCTCTACGTTGCATATTCAGTGAACATTATTGATAAATTTGTGATTTCGATGATAGTGCCATGTTGACCTACCAAGTCAAGGTAAGAATAAAGCGTGGGTCTCAGGCCACTATTAAACCTAACTGGTACACCCCAGAGGTTAGTACATATTTGGACACTAAAACAGTGCCTTGTGAACTTGGTCAGTAAGCTATATATATGCTATATTTCTTGTCACTTATCCTATATTTCTTGTTCGTTTTAGACCCATCAGCAACCAAAACAGTCCAACGTATGTGGCATGTACGTCATGAAACACATGTATGATGTTATCAGGGAAGGAAAGACAAAATTGTTAGCAAAGGTAAATGTATTTGATGTTACATATTATGGCTGAATTCAGTTTACGGCTTAATGAAATATGCACACAAGTTAATTCGGTTTTGTCTTTGATGTTACGAGATGTTTAGAGCTTCTGGTCCTTGTCCTGATAATGAAGTGGAGCACATACGAAATGTGTGAAAGTGGAGCTAAATCACCAAGAGGGGGGTGAATTGGGGATTTTAAAAATCTTTTTAATAGCTCTGTTTTTGAACACTAAAACGAGAGATGAGCTAAGATGAGAGTAGAAGAGCAAGACACAAGGATTTATACTTGGTTCGGTCCAATCTCTTTGACCTACGTCCGGTCCCGGACTCTGGGTTTTTCACTATTTCAAAAGATTACACACTCGTACTCAAGAGTAATTCTCTCACTAGAACTTACTCCCCCTTACAAGTTGTAATCAATGAACCCAATCACCAAGTCCCGGACTTGTGATTCCTTACAATAAATGATTTTCAAGAATGAAACTCTCTCTAAGAGTGTATTATGATAAACACTGAAGCTTTGTATCAAAAGTCACTTTCACACAGAAGAACTAGAGAGTAGTTGAGAGCTTTGAATGATTTTCGATTTTCAGCAGATGTGTTGGTTGGGAAACTTGAATGCTGCTCTATTTATGCTCAGAGATCATTTAATGACCGTTGCCAACTTCATATATCCGTTGAGGGATTATTCTAGCTGTTGGAGGCAATTTCGGGCTTTCTCTCACTAGTCTTCATTTAATCCAGTGTGTGTAGGAGGTCGAGTTGATTTCGACAAATCAATCCGTTGGTGTAGAGAAGGCTGGAAGTGGAGAACATTCTTTAATGCTTTGCAAGCGTGTACAGATGGATTACCAGAAGTATGCAACTTTTCTGATTGAAGCATTTAATGTTCTGACATGCTTTTTGCTTTTCCACTAAATCTTCATTTAATCTTGTTTAAGCAAGCTGAAACTTACTAACACAGTGGTTAAACATAGCGGGAATATGCAAGAATGATAATAGAAAGTATTAGGATCAATCAAGAAGGATTCACAGATTCGCGATTTGAATTTTAAACTCAGAATGAAAACTCGAGTTTTGGACTTTGATGAGTAAAATTGATTTAAGTCCAAAACATCAAAACTCGGAGGTTTATTTGCAAAACCGGAGGTTTTCAAAACGTTGAAGTGTATCAAACTTTCTGTGGCCAAAACTCGAGTTTTGATATCAAAACTCGAGTTTTCATTTAAACATGAAAACTTGGGTAAATTTGCGCCAAGACAAAACCGGAGGTTTTAGAAGAAAACGCGCAGTTTTCAAGACTCGAAAAATTCAAAGACTTTTGTCAAATCAAAACTCGAGTTTTGAAATCAAAACTCGAGTTTTCACTTTACTGTGAAAACATTGTTAAAAACCAAAACTGGAGTTTTCATGGAAAACTGGAGGTTTTGGAAGCTGAGAAAATCCAAGAACTTTCTGTCTGATCAAAACTCGAGTTTTGAAATCAAAACTCGAGTTTTCACTCTACCTTGTGAAAACATTGTCCAAAACCAAAACTCGAGTTTTCACTTGTTGGTGAAAACTTGGAATATTTCAAGTTAATTTGAAAACCGAAGGTTTTAGCCAAAACTGGAGGTTTTCAAAATCTCAAAATGTAGGAGACTTTTCGTGAGTCCAAAACTCGAGTTTTAAATGAAAATCGGAGTTTTGACTTTCTCAAAAATATTGAGAAGTCTCGTGTAGTTAAAACTTGAGTTTTGAAAGAAAACTGGCGGTTTTGCTTTGATCGAGAATTGGTTTCTTCTTCGTAAGGTCAAAACTCGAGTTTTGAATCCAAAACTCGAGTTTTGCTTTGATAAAGATAAGTTTTTTTTTAATTTACAAAGCAAAACTTTATCCTTTGCTTACAACTTGTTGGTAATCATCAAAACCTTTAGAGAACAAACAATGTGTTTTGTGAATATCTATATGGCCTAATTAAGTCTTACATGTGGATGTAAATATATGTTGTAGCAAAAATAATTTTTCGTAAATTTGTTTATTTTTTCGAACAAGTCATTCATTTGTAAATAAACATACAACCGTGTAATTCAAGAATAAATTCATTCATTCATTCTAGATATTTATGCTTGAAATTTGAGGTATAGGATGTTATAAATGAGAAAAGTCTTTGTTCATAAAAATATGGCGAGACCTTTAGGACCACATAGTTATTAAACCGCGGTTCTAAAAGTCTTCGTTAATTTTTAAAAAAATTATGGCTGTACTTTTAGGACCGGACTTAATCATTTGTCCGGTCTTAAAAGTCTTCTAAAAATATGGCAAGACTTTTAGGACCGGACAAATCATTACGTCCGGTCTTCAAAGTCTTCTAAAAAACTATGGCTAGACTTTTAGGACCGCATTTTATCTCAACATCTGGTCCTAAAATTCTTCTTAAAATTCGTTCTTCAATGTTAGAGTTTTAGGACCGCATTTTACGTTTAACAAATTTTTAGAGTTCCGCAGACAACCGAGGTTCTGGCGTTCGCTCAAGCTAGGACCCTCGTTGTCTTCAATGTTACCTCTCAGGTCGAGGTAACACCGAAGACAACGACGGTCCAACCTTGACAAGAATAGTCACTTTGTTTGTTTTTATTTTAATAAGGTAAACGGTTGTTTTTTGTTTTTGTTTTTTTGTATGTTCTTAACTGTATTCTACGAATTTTTAATGTTGATTTAAGCGAGGACAATGTTTTGTTTGTTTCCATTTTTTTCGGAAAAAGAAAGAAGATAAAGAAAAGGACATGGCGATCGAATATGGTAACAAAAAGATCTTTAATTTATATTTTTTCGCCGCCCCGTGAGGAGCAGCAGCAGAAGAAGAATACAGACAAAAAAACAAAATATCTACTCCCCCCATCGTTGTCGGAGGGGAGGGAGTCGTCGGAGAGGTCGTCATATGAAGGATGGTACTCAATGTCCTGGGCATCGAGTACCGCCTGCAGCTTTGTGTTGATGGTGTGATAGACCTGAAAAAGTTAGCCGCAGCGTCGGTCTATATGATCGAGGCAGGCCAGGATGTGCTGAATCATCTGGTGGAGTGTCGGTTCCGGAGGCAACGGAGGAGGCGGACTGGTGGTGGTGGAGGACCTCGTGGTGGTGGAGCGGCCATTCGTGGATGTTTCGAAGTGATGGGGATGAATGTGAAGGAAGTAAAGTAACATCGGGTTTAAATAGAGAACCCCGCCGAACAATGTGAAACACTGTAAACAATAACAAGGAGACACATAGTTCCTCAGAATACGAGGAGACGCCTAGTTGGGAAGTTTATCTGGAAGTCGAAGAGATTCTGAATCATTCATTTGAAAAGAGAGTGTAGGGATACGACTCGGGGAACCTTTAATACCGGATATTGTAAAAGATCCGTTCTTAAAAAAATTGAATTGAAAAAAAAAAGATTTTTAGGACCGGATATAAGACAAAATGTCGGTCTTAAAAGTAATTGAATTGGATTGTTAAAAAATAAATAATAGACTTTTAGGACCAGATATATTTTAAACGGTCGGTCTTAAAATCAATTGAATTGAAAAAACTGAAATAAATTTTATACTGCATATTTATTAACTCCTCATACCCTCTCTCGTCCTTATTAAACTCCTCATACCTCGTAACTCAACATATATACCTCTCGTCATTAGTAACTCCTCACAATCTCGTAACTCTACACTACGTGGCTCTCGCCCTAACCGCTCAAACCATGGTTAGATACAAGAGAACCGCTCGTAGGGGTGCTCTTACTCCTGATGCTCGTGCCTTCCGTAGATCGTTATACGGTGCGCCTCCTCCATCAAGAGTGTGTTCTATTGTGACAAAGGAGTCTCGGGTCGTTGGATCCATTGTTATTTCGGATGATGAAGAGATTGCCGCACCCCCCCTCCACCCTTCAGATCATGAAAAGGTTCCTGCTCCCCCTCTCCGACCAGTTGGCCCCAACGCGCCTACCTCTGACCCCTCTCCTCTTTCCTCTAATGATGCATTGCGGCTGATGCGAATAAGACAAGAACTTGCAATATCCGGCGGGAATTTAATGCTTTTCACGCTGATATCGCCAAGGATGTTTAGTCAGATTCTTGTTTTTGATAATTTTCTGCTTGTTTTTCTTTTTTATTTTTTCTTGTGTACGTGCATATTCTCCAGTAATGTATGAAGCATTAAGAACTAAGCTTGTGTCCATTTTTTGTTCATATTCTCAAGTTTTCCTTTAATTTTTGTTTCATTGAGTTGTAGCTGCGCTCGTCAAAGCCAATCCTCTTTTTTTAAAAAAAAAAATGAGGACTTTTAGGACCGGATGTTTAATAAAACTCTGGTCTTAAAATTAAATGAAGAATAATAAAACATTAGGACCGCTTAGCTTGTGTCTTCTTTTTGTTCATATTCTCAAGTTTTCCTTTAATTTTTTTTTTCATTGAGTTACTGCTGCGCTTGCCAAAGCCAATAATCTTTTTTTAAAAAAAATGAGGACTTTTAGGACCGGATGTTTAATAAAACTCCGGTCTTAAAATTAAATGAAGAATAAAAATTTAGGACCGGAGTTTTGTAAACGTCCGGTCTTAAAAATGTAATTATATATTTAGGACCGTCTACGTTTTAATTAACTGGTCTTAATAAAATCCAAAATACTAAAACATGTCTCTGACGCGCGGAATATCAAATTTCCCTCTCAGAACTTCTCTTGTCACGTCGAAAGTGAATACTCAGTGTTTTTGTGTTGCTTCGCGATCGCTTTCGCATTGCTCTCTCGACAATCACTTTCTCGGTTCCTTAGTTAAACGTCTATCGACCAAGCCTTTGTAAGAGGTGTTTCGGTTAAATAACTTTATGGTTTTTCGGGTTGAACGAAATTGATGAAATGTTCTAGTGGGTTTCTCTGCTTTGTTAATGAATATTGTATTTTGAAGATTATATTTGCGCTTTTGACCTACCCAACGACCAACACATGTTTTTAGGTTACTCTTGATGTCCGCAACATCAACGTTCGTGGCGGGAGAAGAAAGACTCGCAAACCATTTGAATTTATATGCTACAAAAGTGAGTCCAAATTTAATTTCACACGATGCATTTAATTTCCTCGTCATGCTTTAATTTTACTTCTTGCATTCACTGTGATATTTATGACCAAAAGTGTTTATTCGTTATGCATTTAATGGGCAAGTTTCTTCTTTCATTCATAAATATGAATTTGGTGTTTCCTTATTTTGTATCCGTGTCATAAATAGGAATTCTACTATGGATCATCGTTGGATAACTGCGTTACGGACGAGTGTTGAATATCGAATGGGGTGAGGGAATTTATAGAATTTGCTAAACAAAATGCCCATGATGATAGTGGGAAGTTTTATTGCCCTTGTGTAAAATGTTTGAATGAGAGGCGACTAAGTCCTGAAGTTCTCTACACACATTTAATTTGTGAAGGATTTTGTAAGACTTATACAGTATGAGTATGGCATGGTGAAAAAATACCAAGTGGGTCTCAACATGAGGAAGTGGTCTTTGATGATAATGACACGGATATGGATGATCACATAGAGGACATTATTTGTGATGTAGGAGAAGAGGCTTTTCATCAATCACATGCATATGGTAATATGTGCAAAGTGATGCGAGAGACCCCGCTATACCCTGGTTGTAAAAAATACCAATTGTTGAACGCTGTATTGAAATTGGTAAGCTTGAAGGCACGTCATGGATGGAGCGACAAAAGTTTTTCTGAAATGCTTGAGGCTTTTAAGGACATGCTTCCGGATGAGAATGTATTGCCGCATCGATACTATGATGCTAAGAAAATACTTTGTCCATTGGGGATGAAGTACAAAAAGATCCATGCATGCCCGAATGATTGCGTATTGTATAGAAAAGAGTTTGAAGAGAAGCAGAATTGTCCGATATGTGAAACACCAAGGTACAAGTCAAATAAGGGGCCTGCAAAAGTGTTGTGGTCTCTTCCAATCATACCAAGGTTCAAGCGGTTGTTTGCGAATGAAAATGATGCAAAGAATTTGAGGTAGCATGCAGATGAGAGGATTTCTGATGGAAAGCTTCGACATCCGGCCGATTCTTCTCAATGGAAGAACATCAATAATTTATTTCCGAACTTCGGCGAAGAACCTAGGAACCTTAGGCTTTGCCCTTAGCACGCATGTCATGAATCCATATGGAAGCCTTAGCAAAGATACATAGTTCATGGCCTCGTGCTCCTTATTATTTACAACTTATCTCCAATGTTATGCATGAAACGAAAGTATATCATGTGTCTATGTTGATTTCGGGACCAAAACAACCCGGAAATGACATTGATGTTTACCTTGACCCTTGATCGAAGACTTGAAGGAGTTGTGGGAAGAAGGTGTCGATGTTTTTGACTCTTTCAAGAAGGATGTGTTTAAACTACGAGCCATGATATTTTGTACTATAAACGACTTCCCAAAGATATGGGAACTTGTCAGGGTATAGTGTAAAAGGCCATAAAGCATATCCGGTTTGTGAAGAAGACACACACTACCATCAACTTCAACATGGAAGAAAGACGGTTTATCTTGGACATAGGAGATTTCTTCTACGGGACCACCCATATCGTCGATTAAAGAAAGCCTTTTTTGGTGGCCAGGAGTATGAAGATGCTCCGGTGACATTGACTGGGGAGCAAGTTTATGAAAAGGTAAAAAATATCAGTGTCATCTTCGGTAAGACTGCAAAGAGTAGAAAAGAAACAAATATATGGAAAAAGAGATATGTATTCTTCGATCTTCCATATTGGCGCAATCTTGATGTCGACATCGTATTGATGTCATGCACGTGGAGAGAAAATGTATGTGATAGTATTGTTGGCACGCTTCTCAACATACAAGATAGTTCCAAGGATGGTGTGAATGCAAGATTGGATTTGCAAGCAATGGGAATACGCGAAGACGTACATCCAAGGCCATACGGGAAGAGAACTTATTGTCCCCTGGCTTCTCATACTTTGTCTAAGGATGAGAAACGAAGTTTTGTGAGTGTTTACATGGCACAAAAGTTCCTCGGGGTATTCTTCAAATTTTAAGAGGCTTGTATCGATGAAGGACTTGAAATTAGTAGGCCAAAAGTCGATGATTGTCATGTCTTGATGCAACGGCTACTCCCAAAGTAGCTATTCGAGGCATCGCCGAATATGATCTTCGGGTCGTTTTGACTAGACTTTGTGTCTTCTTCAATGCGGTTTGTAGTAAAGTTTTCGAGATTGAAAAGTTGGATGAAATGGAGAATGAAGGATATCTTATTTTGTACCACCTTGAGAAGCTTTTTGTTCCTACCTTTTTTGACATCATGGTTCATCTAATTGTTCATCTAGTGAGGGAGATAAAGTTGTGCAGACCTATCCATTTACAAGTGGATGTACCCAATTGAAAGATCTATGAAATTCCTAAAAGGGTACGTGAAGAACGCATACCGCTGACGAAGCATCAATTGTTCAGAAATATGTTTCTGAAGAAGCCATGGAATTTTGTCAAAATTATTTGGCCAAAGTAAGACATATTGGGCTTCCAAAACGTCAGCATGTTGAAGGGGGTAGACGAGGGGCTTCGGTAAAGAGTGTGGATCCTGATGAATTGTCACAAGTCCACTTATACATCTTGAATAATGTTGATGAAGTTCAAGCCAACATAGCTGCTCATAAAGAAGCTGTAAGGAAAGAAAATCATCGAATGACTGAACAAAGGTTGATTAGGGAGCATAACAGAACTTTTGCAAACTGGTTCAAACAAAAGGTCGAGGGAGAGGAATATGTTTCTGATACAATCAAATGGTTAGCCCGTGGTCCTGAGGTTGATGTCATAAGTTGGAATTCGTATGTGATCAATGGTTATACATTTTACACGAAGTCCCTAGATGATAGGAGCACCGTCCAGAATAGTGGTGTTATGTTAGAGGCTGAATCTATTGAAGGTGGAATATCACCTAGAGGGGGTGAATAGGTGATCTCAAAAATTCTTTCGCCGGATAAACGATGAAAGCAGTAAAAGAGGTAAAGAGAAATGACACAGAGGAATTATACTGGTTCGGTCCAACTCCTTGACCTACGTCCAGTCCCCAGTCACTCTAGGATTTTCACTAACTCACAAATACAATTACACACTCTGTAACTCAGGATAATCCTTTCTCCCTAGGACTCACTCCCCCTTACAAGTTGTAATCGTACACCCACACTCAATATACCTCTATCTTGAGATTTGAACAAATATAAAACAAATGATAAATCTCTCTCACAGAGTAGATGAATAATAAACACTGAAGCTCAATGATATCCGAAGATATAAACATAATAGAATTTGAATGCTTTGAATACTCTGTCTGTGTCTGTGTTGTTCGTACTGATGAATTCAACCCTTCGCCTATTTATACAAGTTGAAGCTGACCGTTTGAGTCGAATTAATTGCATAAAGCTTCGATAGTTGGGTAGTTGGCGGAATTAAATGTGATAGCTGTTGAGAGACTTCGACCATTGCTTCATTAAATGCCTTCGCCTACTTGTGCGTAAGATAAGTCGAACATTTGGAATGTCTTAAATCGCTACACGCTTTAATTTCGTTTGCGTGTTCGCTTTTTCGGCGCAATAAATGCTTTTGACATGTTGTAATGCTTTTCAGCTAAACTCACATTAAACAAAGGTTAATCAACTGAAATCCACTCAAAAAGATGTTTAGATATGATATAAATAAGTTTGAGAGTGATTAAGAGTAGTCAAAAGATTACCCATAATGATTAGAGCAGAGTTTAAGCACATACCGATGGTTTCTGGAATTTGCAAGAACTTACTTCAGGTAGCTTAAAAGATTACTTGAGTTTTCAAGATATAAAATACTTTGGAGAAATATTACTTTGAGTAAAATCAAGTTGTTCAAGAAACAGAGGCGTTAGAATCACTTTCAGGAAATTACTTGCGAAGCTTACTCAAGTAATTTGAAAGTAATATCAAAGATAATAAGACTCTGCAGAGAAGAACCATATTACTTGGGAAGTTTGAAAAACATTACTCAAGTAATTTCGAAAGTAATATTGAGAGGCTTTGGACAAAGAACAACGTTACTGGATTACTTGCAGACCTTACTCAAGTAATGTCAGAAAGTAATGCAATTACTTGCAAAGAAGAAAAAGCTTACTTGAGTAACCACGCAAGTAATGTTGAATAATTTCAAGGAGAAAGCGATTGACTTGAGATTACTTGCTGAGCTATTAAGTCTTACTCAAGTAACACTTGAAAGTAATAAAATTACTTGCGGAGAAAAACTTCATTACTCGAGTAATTTTGAAAGTAATTTTGAGTAAAACACGATTAGGTCCATATTACTTGCAAATGAAAAGGTATTACTCGAGTAACTCCAGAAAGTAATGTTGAGTAAACAAATTACTTGCGGAGTGTAATACCCGGGTAATTATTTATCTGGAATATTATATTTCGATAAATAATACCTATTGAAAATAGGTGAATATGTGGTTTCAAATAATAAGTAATAATTATCTTATTTCCTAAGGTAATTTCTATTGAAATTAGGGTGAATAAAGAGCTAAAAATCCCTAAATGCAATTGTGGGCCATAAAATACCCCGAAAATATTATGATAAATCCTAAGAGGCAATGAAATATTTATTAAAAATTTGAGAATATGTTGTCTCTAATTTAGGTAATTTTTGGGATTAATTTCCTTGGAAAATATTGAGGCAAGATTTAATATTATTTTGGGGATCATAATTGACCCCATGATTTTTAATATTTTACATGGGATATAAAATACCAATGTAAGTAAAATAATTGTGAGATAATGATTTATCCTAATTAAGAAAATTATCAAAAATTAGTAAGTGGCTAATCCGGTAATTAATGGGATAATTAAGGTATAAAGTAAATGAATTAAAAATAATTTAAATAATTATTTTTAATTGGAGAAATTCGAAATTATTAAATAAATAAATAAAAAATATTAATAAAATATTTTATGCTTAGAAAAATAAATAAAAAATAAAAGAAAAATAAATAAATATCATGATATTTTTGTAAAATTGTATTATTATATAATATAGTGAATAGTAATGGAATAAATAGGAAACGGATCCTATCTAGAGAACTAGGAATAGGAATTCCAAAGTCAAGGTAAAATATTGATCAGTGAGTTTTTACCTTCAAGTGACCTCTTCCGGAAGTTAATTCCGAGGTCGGTAAGCGCATTTGCCTAATAAGATGAAATAGGGAAAAATGCAGATATTCACATTTTGGATTTGAAGAAAATAATTATAACTCAACATCTAGAGATGAGTTTATAATTATCTGGACATATTTGGAATCGTGAATTATTATCCAGAGATTGATGATTCCGAAAGCGATTTCCGACACCGGACGTGTTCGGACACGTTTTTCGAGAAAACTTCAACTCGGATCGTTGGAACCCGTAAGGGACCGAAATCTAAGTTAAATTAGATATTATTGATGAGGAAGAGAAGATCTTCAAAGTTATGAATTCAGAATTTTGAGATTTTCCGAGACTACGCGAAACGGACACCGATCGGGGAAATTCTATCGAGGGCATAAAGTGAGCTTGAGTCACCATTCTTGGACCAATTGCTGCCACATCACCCCTTATGTCGACTAGGGCAGCCCATGGTCAAGAATTAACCACCATTTAGCCTTTATTTTACTTGGTTATAAGGTAAGAGAAAATTACAAGATTTGGAATATGGAAATTACCAAAGTGGCACAATTTTTTCCTATATAAAGGTATGAGCACCTTCTTCATTTTTCACACCAAAAATATGCCCCTTAGAGAGAAGTTAGAGAGAGAAGCTCTGGAGAAAGTCTCGAGCAAAGTCTCGGGTAAGTTCTTCGGTCCTTAGTCTTTAGTTTTGTAGTTCTTTCGGTAGATATAGAGGAATGCTAGATTTATCTTTAAATTTTCAAGATCGTCTAGATATCATATTTAGGGGTAAATATGATATATATTTCGAAAATATGATGAGGGAAAAGATCTGTCAAAATTCCGGAGAGATAGAGCGAAAAAATAAGCTCCGGCGAAATTCCGCCAAATAGGGTACTAGGGGCAAAATAGTAATTTTCGCCCAAATGGCCTCGTTATGATGCCAAATTTTGATAAACGTTGTCCTTATAGGATATCTCGAGCTAATCGAGCTGTTGCCGCCATACCGTCATTTTTTTTCCCTTTGTCGAATTTCACGTTTTTCCTTAAAAGTTCGTTTGATCGCCAAAAAGGTACGTTCGCGTCCGGTAACCTTATCTCGATGTTTATGGTTTACATATATGTGGTATGTGTGTTGTAGAGATGTTATACCGTGCGAGTGCATATAGCGGTTAGAGGATATGCCCGTATGCCGAGTGCAATATGTCCATCGGGTGCAATATGTCGGGTTCTTTGGGTGCAATATGTCCGTATCTTTGGGTGCAATAGGTCTCGAGGCCGGGTGCAATGTGTCTGCATGCTGGGGGCAATACATATGCATGGGTTGTGGTAGAGTGATTGTTGTGCTGTTGATATTATGGATGTCTGTTGTCTGTATGTGTATACATAAACATGAGGTTAACCGTTACCTGAGATCCAATGTGGTAAATTGGATCTCAGCTCTTAACTTAGCATCAAGTTCGGAAGGACCGAGGACCGAGGAGAGAGGAAAGAAGCGAGGTTCAAGGACCCGGATAAAGACTTTCCGATGTTGTCCTTTACTTTTGATGTTCGGCGGAAGCCTTTCTTTCGCTTGTTTTGTACTTTTGAAACACTCGGTTCCATCGTACCGATTTTGTAAACAGCCAGACTTACGGCATTTTAAATATAAGTATCAGTTACTCAATTGCTCTGATGCTCTACTCTGATGAAAAAAAATATATACTGCTTTTGAAAATGGGATGTTACACGGAGCTAAACAACCTTACTCAAGTAACCATAGAAAGTAATTAAATTACTTGCAAAAGGAGTGCTCATTACTTGAGTAACGTCCGAAAGTAATACCAGATAGTTTTTCAGCAGACTTTCGAAAGGTGTCAATTTATACAGGACAATTATTTGAATAACCAAGAACACCTTACTTAACTTATCATTTACTGATTCAAAAACACAAATCCCTTTTAACAAAAGATTTAAATAATGAAGTCTTGTTATCATCAAAACTCCGAGAGCCAACATCTATGCATTTCTCTAGTTCGAAAGACAAGAGGCCTTTATTGGCAGTCATGCCATATTATGGGGTTATTGAAGAGATTTGGGAGGTAGACTATGTTAAAATTAGATTTCCCATTTTCAAATGCAAGTGGGTTAATGTCAATAATGGTGTTCAGATCGATCGGCTAGGATTTACATTAGTCGATGCCAACGGTAGAAGTTTTGGTGATTAACCTTTTATTATGGCGACCGGGCGAAACAAGTGTTCTATATCACCGATCAAGAAAATAAAATGTGGTCTGTAGCTCTCCAAGGAAAAAGGGTCATTGATATTGATGAGGAAAGTCATTCAAATTATGGTCTTCCTGAGAGTACTCCTTTTTCAAGGGGTCTACCGGAAATGAACAAAGAAGATGAAGCGGATAATGAACCCGGCATAAGAAATGATCATCAAGAAGGGATATGGGAGGATATCGCTTTATAAAAGAGTCAATATATTTCATAAGGTAATATTCATATGAAAACTTCTTTGAAAACTTTAAGGTTTTTACTATATTATATTCCTTCTACGTTCTTAAACAATGTCACGACTATGAAGTTTGTTCTTATTTTATTTTTGTGGCGGGATCGGGTCCAAGGGGCATGTTATAAAAGAGGATGTTACGTTGTTTGGTGGGAATCACCAAGGCATGGTGAATATTATCTTGGGCATGTATCTTGTATTTGTAACTCGATTGTATTTGGATTGTAAGTAAGTTATCTTATTGTATAAATTAATTTAGGTGTTGTAGTCATAATATATTCATTAATTTAAGAAGCGACATAACAAATGGTGAATATTATTTGTATTCTTTTTTCCAGTTCAATTTATTCATAATTGTTCATAGCTTGTACTTAAAGTATCGACTTTTATGTGCTGGATTGGGTGGTGGATTTGTGAATATTGATCGGAAGAATGTACGGGGAAAACATTCGGGAAAATTTAGACCGTAATAAATAGGCTGGTCTTAAATGTTCAACTGTTAAGACCGGATGTATCCATATGTCCGGTCTTAAAGGTCAAGTATACCTATTTGATATTAAGCCGGTCTTAAAAGTTTGTTTTTTAATACCGGTGTGTTTATACGTCCGGTCTTAAAATTTAATTTTAAGACCGGACAATTTATTGTCCAGTCTTGAAAGTCGTCTTTTAAGACCGCGTATAATTAGTCGTCAGGTCTTAGAAGCCGCTATTTTTCAGACCGATTATATTTTTGTCCGGTCTTAAAATTTTGATCTTTTAAGAGCGGCCGAGTTTTTGCCCGATCTTAGAAGTTGAGTTTTAAGACCGAACAAAAAATATTTTAGCCTTATTTAGTCTGACTTTTAAGACCTAATGTTTTAAATGTCCGGTCTAAAAGAGTTTCTTTAAGACCGGTTATAGTCCGGTCTTAAATGTGGACTTTTAATACCGGCAGGAACAAGACCGGTCGATGGTCCGATCTTACGATGCCTCTTTTGTCCGGTCTTAAAGTCCTTTTTTGCACTAGTGCACATTAGAAGACATTCTAGATGTGAACAAAGTTCCCTGAGATGTTTCTAGAAGCTCTCAGTGGATAACCACCAGTAGGGGAAGTTTAATTCACTGGTTGGTTGATGCCTGGAACCGAACCAATATCAAAGGTGCCGTATCAGATGGCTCTAAATGGATGAGTTTCAAGAGACAAAAGCACACACCAAAACGAATACATGTACACCAATCCAGGAATTGCAATTTCTACCACGTCGGGAGGGTGTTTGGCCCACGGCGATGGTCGACGCCACTAATGCCTGGTGACTCAGCTCCAATCCGGTAGATTGGGTAGACTGTGAGGCTAGAGGGACGCAATGGTCGTGGATCAGATGGATCCAATGGTTGCAGTTGAAGCTGCACGGGATTGGGGGTATGTCCTGGTGAGGACAAAGTGATGATGTGTACATCTCAAATGTTCAAGGTAGGCAGTAGGACCTTTGGGACTAGTGTGTCCATAGGTCATTGGACATGTATATGTTTGAGGAAAAGCCCTAAGTCCTTTGAGACTATTGTGTCTATAGGCTGGCAGAAGCCCACCGTTGTTAAACCATGAACACTGGGAAGTGTCCCGAGGAAACTGTGAAGCCCAAGAATAGTGGGCAATGTCTTGAAAGTAGTCGAAAGGCTAATATAGAGCTTGTTTAGTTAGTAATGACCTTCTAAGATAAGTTGTATGGTTCCTCAGTAAGGTTTTAAGTTGAATATGTTAAAATTGCCAATGCACCTGCTATATTTGAAATTTTTGAAATTAAATTTTCGAACAAGTGAATTTTTGAAACTGAGTTTTCGAATGGAATGTTTTCAAAAAGTGACCATTACCTTTTGAAATGATGTTGTCTTATAAAAAGGGGTTTTGTTAGAACCCAGAGTTTGAAACTGAGTTTTCAATTGTGTTGTGGTAAATTAAGTATATTTATTATCTTTATCAATATAAGTTTTTTTCCTCTCCAAAACAAAGTCATTTTAAACTTTATAGTAACACTTTGAAAGGATTATAAACTTTGAGATAAGATAAACTTTTAAAGATAAGGATAATTTGTGAATATTTAAATATTAAAAACGACCCTTTCTCATGATTCCACCAAAAAAAATTCCCATCGGTCACTACTCAAATAAATTTTAAATTTTTAAGAAATAAAATATATCATCTCGGTATATATGCAATCTTGTTACCCCTAGGATAATTTTGTATAACATTAATGCAAAGTAATTAAATTAATCTTTTAAATTTGAATTTGGCCAAAAACAAATTTAAAAAATGAAATTAATATTACTCTTAATATAATTGTTGAACCTTATAATTAATGCGAAAATAATTGTCGTAGAAAAATAATTTTGAGGGACCCTAGATAAATCAAAATAAAACAAAATAATTTTGAGAAAATTTATAATTTAATATGCAAGCATGTAATTTTACCTCATTTCTAAACGGTTAGGGGCATGGTCACTGTTAAAAAAGAGGGGCATGGTAAAAAAAAAAAAAAAAAAAAACGATTAGGCGTTCTATTTTTATAAGATTATATATTATCAAAATATTAAATTAAAACGTATCTTTCAAATTAAATAGATTGCGTCACTTTAGTTGAACTTCAAAATTCTATATATAAGAGGCTAGCTGAAAGCGGAAGTGATAAGTCACAATTCCATACCGATACACAAAAAGAGAAAGAAAACAGTTAAACACCTAAAACGAAGAGAGAAAGAATCTGTGCGTGCAAAATCATCAGGTAAGTTCTTGCTAATTGAAAACATTTAGATTTGATTAAAACTTTCTATTAAGAACTAAATATATGCTTGAACAAACAACTCAAGGGCTTTGGAATTTTAATAACGTTCATCATGACCTTAGCGATTTAGCCAAGTTGTTCTTTAGGCTATTAGATTTGAACCATTTTCAAGTGTTTTTCAGGTTATGTGTATTGCAAATTTTGTTATATTATTTTGATTTGTGTACAGAAGAAAGTATTGGAATATCAGTTAATAAAGTTGTTTAGCCATTTTTCTTTGTTACGGGAGATTCTCCTCGGTTTTTAATAGTCTGATAGGTTACAGATTCTGTCGATGTGGGCTGATTTAAAGAAGAGACCAGATTCTTGCCTACTCTTTATCTCAAAGAGGCCGTTCTTAATGAATTAGTGGGATACTTGCTTCCTTCATAGAAGTAGAACAAAGTAATTTAGATTATCGTCTACTTTTCATCTTAGATATCCTCATTTCCTTTTTAACTTATTTTCCTATATCATCTTTATTTTTCTCAACCTAGATTCTCAAATAACCTTCCCATCAGCTTGTAACACCCCATTTTCGTAAACATTTTCATGGCGTTTTGATCAGAGTTGAGCGTCAGAATGATTTAAAATAAAGAGTAACTGATTAACATTGTTTGCAGTGTATCTAGTTGTTCATACAACAGTACATTCATCCGAGTATTTAATATAATAAAGTACACGTCAAAATAATGTTTCTCCGTTTGGTTCTCACGCTGGCTCCTTATTACCCTTGTCCTCGGTCCTGTTTCCCCTGGACCCTGAAGTTAGTAAGAGCTGAGGTCCAATGCCCATCGGACCTCAGGTAACGGTTAACCTCATGCTTATGTAAACAATATATGTATGACAGTTTATTCATGACATCACAGCATTAATCAACACATAAGCACACAGCAGATGTAAGATTAATATATCAACAATATACATCACATGTAAAGTTATCTATGTCAACAGTACACATCACATGTAAAGTTATCTATGTTAACAATATACATCACATGTTAAGTTATCTATGTTAACAGTACACATCACATGTAAATTTATCTATCACATATAAGCATACAATAAGCATCAGAGTTAGTGTTACAGTACGTGTCCGTACCTTCGTTGATGAATATGGTACGTTTGTCGGTCGAAATGCGATCACGAATATCCTATAAGGGTAATATCATATTTATTAATTCATAAATAATATCCTAATAGATATCTTAGTCACAAATGACCATTTTACCCCTGGTGTGCTTATTTTTTAATTAATTTCCCTAAATTTCGTAAAAACGCTATTTGACAGCATTAGGGCTGATTTTTCGCCTAACTTTGAAATATCATAATTAATTCTACCAAAATCAAAACAAGGATCCGTAAAATTCATAGGAATCCTTAGGATGTCTAGTTTTAAGACAAAATACTCATATTTTCCCAGATTGCGTGAGTCCTTCCCAGGTTTAGTGTTTCTTACCTCTGCCCAGAAAATTTCCAGAAAACGTAGCCCAACTTTGGAAATTTTTATCTCCTAGCACAGAACTCAAAATAATTTAATATAGGTATATTTGAAAAGCTCTATATGTCTACTTTAACCATGAATGTTATCAGAATTTTATAACCTCATCTTCAACATAAAATACTGGCGTGTTTACCCCTGACTTCAGGAATCGCTAACCGACAAATTTTGCCAGAGCTTCGCTACTTTGATCCTAATCTTCCAAAAATTTTGCTATATCACTTTATCCATTAGTTTTTCGAAATAAAACCATTTTCAACCATAAAAACATGATAACAAGAATATATTGGAAGATTAATGATCAAAACAACATTTGAGCTATAAACTCAAAGCTAAAGTTTAAGAACTAGAGAGCTTACCCTTGGAGAACCTTGCTACTCCTTCTTTCTATGACTTTCTCTCTACTCTTTCTTCTCTAAACTCATCTACTTTGGCTGAGTTTCGGTGTGAAGATTATGAAGACCCAAGGGGTCTATTTATAGTAAAATGTTATGGCAATTGTGTAATTTCTTTGAACTTCCTCTTCCTCATTTTTAACCATAGGATCTAGGTTAATTCAAAACCTCTCACCCTTCAACCCATTAGGCCGACCTCCCCCTCTCTCACACTCTCCTCTTGCTTTTTCATTAATGTATCTTTATCCAAGTACCCCTCATAAATTTGTGATTATCCCATGTGTTTGATTAATCAATAAACAATTTATTTGCCCCCTTGAGAAGGCTTCTTGACCGACCCCTCCCCCTCTTGCACTTTAGGTTGTTTGTTTCAATCTCTAGTTACACCAAGTGTTTATGTAACTAGGTGAAAAGTGGTAGTTTATTCAAGTTTTCTTCTTCAATCCTCTAATCTCAAAATTATGGCTTCATTAGAAGTCTTAACTAACCTTTTAATCATTTTTATATTAATTTCAAAAAGTTGGGGAAAAGATTTTGGAGACCACCTATCTCAAGCTTAAAATATGCTCGTTCAAAATAAATCCTTATATTTGATCTATTATAAGCTTCTCAATATACAATTTATTTTCTATAGGTTCTCATTTACTTGTGTCTTGAATTTATCCCAATGGTTTTTAACTCACAACTCAATTAATTACACACTTTTATCTCTCCTACACTAGGCTCACAACACTCACAACACCTACAACACCTACACACACACAACTCCTATATGCCCCGCCCCCCCTTCATCTTTTCTTCAAACTTATCCTCTTCCATCCTCATTAAGATCATTTAATGGAAAGTACATATTTTTCTTACACAATTAATTCTTGTGTAATTAGTTTAATTACTTAAATATTTTTCTTCACTCATAACTTAGGCAAACCGAAATTTCACCCATTTGTTCTTCAATTTATTGTGTTTTAATTCATTTAATAACATCAAGAAGGAATGCTCTTATTGGATGATTTTCTTTCACAAGGATTACCCTTTATGAAATTAAATCAAAGCCTTAGGATTTAGCTTTATTAAATTTAATCCAAGCCTCTAATTTTGTGTTGGAAAAATCATACTATTATTGATGATATTTGTTCATATATTATGTGCTATTAGGATTTAATATTGGTGCAATTATCTTACCTCCTCCTTAAGGAATGTTCGCCACCCCAATTAAAATAGAGAAGATTAAATTAATCTTGGTTAACACCCTCCAAGATAGTGTTTTTAGATGTTACAAGGCTTAATTGATAGGTTACTATATTAATTAGGATCATTAAAAATACCCTTTATGCTAATATTGGATTTTTATTAGCATTTGATCACTAATTAATCTCATATATTCTTTAATTATGACTTTTTAATTTAATTATTAATTAATTACGAAAATTAACATAATTATTTTAATTATTGCAAATTTAATTGCCTAATAGTTGTTGGTAATTTTCTCTAATTGAAATAAGTATTTCCATGTCATTTAATTCCCTCTCATGATTAAATTAAGACTATGCTTAATTATGATAATTTTATGATGTTTTATGATCCCTACAATAAATTAGAATTTTTTGGTCTTTAGCTTATTTACTTTCAAGAAGAAATTACTTAACATAATATTCAATAAGCTTCTAAGGTTTGACACCACATATTCACTTATTTTAAATAGGTATTATTTATCAAAATATTGTTTTTAAGATAAATAATAATTTTTGGGTATTACACAGCTTACCCATCAGCTTACCCGAATCGGTACTCAACCATGTTCTATATTAATTTTTCTCTGTTATAAAGCATCTCTGAATGACAATATTCAAACGCGCCACCCTTCTTGCCCATCCTAATTTTGTTTCTTCATTATTACTGACCAAACAAAACGTGAGTGAAAGAACTGAACAAATTTCAATCTTTCTGATTTTGGAGAAGTTGTTCTATTGCCAAGAAATTTTTAGAGTATTGCGATTTTGTTTCGACATATTCCAGTTATAAATTTTGGTGGATAGAGTTTCTAGTTTCCCATTTAAAATTGCCCGTAATAATATTATAAATTTACAAAGGAAAAAGAATGAGAACTTAGCGTTTATAGAAAGTTTGTTTTTTTCGAGCCAAAAAAAAAAAGTTTGTTTTTTGCCATAACTTATATCCGAGTTTAAATTTGGTCGATACATATACCATGTCATTGGCAAAACAACAATTCTCCCAAGCTCTAAGAATGATTGAAATTTGTTCAATTCTTTCACTCACGTTTTGTTTGGTAAGCAATAATGAAGATAAGAATATTAAAGACAAGGTAAGAAGGGTGACGCGTTTGAATATTCTCCTTCAAAAACCCTCCGTCACAAATTTCCACTCCAGGAAAGATTAAGACCAATGTAAAGAAAGAGGGTGACTTGGGTCTCTTTAGAGAGAGGAGTTTTACTATTGATGATATTCATGAAATTTATTATACACAATTTTGTATTAATATTTTATTTATTCTTATAAATCCAATTTCTTCTTCTTTTTCTCAGAAAATTAATATTCTCCAGCACAACAAACCAAACAACTCCTCATTTATCGAAGGAATCCGTATTTCAATCATGACATCCTTCTACGTCTCAATTTCCGAAGACTTGATGGAAGATATGTTTGATATTAGGTTTTTGTCATTCAACGTGGGGTTTCACCTAACATGGAGCCCCTTCAAATGACACAATTTGAAGTGTTTCCATCTCCATTCACCATGCCATGTGAAGAATTAATTCATGATGTTCCAAGTTTTCTACGTAGAAATGTAGGCAAATATCTTTCAGAAAATGATGTTGGGTCATTACCATCTCAAATCATATCTTACTACCAAGAAATAATCAATCATTTCACCATTAGAAGTAATCATCACTGCATATATTAAGTACTTCCAAATTTCATATTGTTGGTGTTACGGTCCGGCCTAACAGCCCAAACGCCTAGGCGGCCCAAGACTAAGTATATCATATATAAGGAAATATCTATATATGGAGAATCTATCATATCTTTTATCAGAGAGATAAGATAGATCATACGGTTATGATATCAAGGCAAACCCTATATATACAAGGGCATAACACCAAGGTAAGGGGTTCAAAAAAAACTTAGTCATTATACGATCACTGAGCACATCCCCACTGGACACATTCCCTATCCGCCCATTGAGGCGAAGAGTCTAGTGTATGTCCAGTGATCCAGACTCTCTCAGGGTATCTACTCCCTAGATATTCTGGTGTAGTCCTTCGATCCAAAAGCAAAGTACTAGCCCATCGGGCTAGACATCTGGTTACAGACCAGAACATTGGCGCCGATCGTGGGGACCGTAAATTTCGATCCCCGTGATCACCGATGGCAAACACGAGAAGTTGCAGTCGGAACACTCAACCTGCAAATCCACAACAGGTTGAGGTTACTCAAAATAATCAGGCTCAACAGCCACCAGTGGAAGCCCAGGAGGGGAACGTCTCAGATACGGCATCCTCCCCTCCGATAGTTCCCAAAACTCATAATTTAGCCACGACGGAGGTTTCGTTCCAGAATCCTGATGTTGTCCTCCTGCAGAAAACGCATGAATCAATTCTGAGACGCATGGAGAATAACGAGAGGCGCACTAACCTCCAGTGCCAAGAAGACCTCAGAATAATACAGCAGATGATGGAGGACCGGTTTAATAAATTTGAGACGTTAGTCAGAAAAATAGAACGAGAAGACTCGCTGGAAAGATTGGAAAGGGAATCCCCAGAAACCAGCAGTCAGTCCCCCCAGTAAACGTCCGAGGCCAAAACGCCGGAATACAAGCCGAGTTTCTCAGGGGACTGGATCAGTTCGGACTCGACCTTCAGCATCAGAAGCAAAAAAGTTACGCCTCGAAAAGAACGCACAAGTCAAAGACCGTGATAGGAGAAGGATACCTCGGTCTCGGGGTTCTCCTGAGGAATATAAGATGAAATATTTGACGGATCTCAACCGAGGTCCCTTTTCTGAGGAGATTGCCACAGCTCCGTATCCAAAGAAACTGGACTTGACACATCTCCTTGAAATATGATGGGACCCAGGACCCCCGTACCCATCTCGATACATTCGAACTCGGAATGTTTGTCTGTTTAATTAAGGGCCCGACCATCTCAAGAATTTTTGCAGCAACGCTGACCGGACGGGCCCAGAGGTGGTTTCATACCTTACCTACCGACTCAATCTACGACTTCGAAGAACTCGGGAGGAAATTCAAGTTGAATTTCGTGACTAGTAAGAAGCAACCGAAGTCCCAGTTTACGTTGAGTAAAATCAAGCAGAAAAAGGGGGAGACCCTCCAAAAATACCTAGACCGATTCAAAGAAGTAGCGTTGCAAGTTCGCTCGCTCCCTGATGACGTCCACATACACTGCATAGTAGATGGCCTGGATCCCTCGTCTCGGTTGGCTAAGAATATCTTCAAGAGCCAAGTTCACACGCTCACTGAATTTCATACCCGAGCTAAGCAATACTTGGACGTAGAGCAGATGGAGATAGCCAATGCTGTCGGGTCAGAGAAACGAGGAAATATATCACCAGAGCAGAAGGGCCAACCACGTAAGTCAAGGGGAGAAGTCCCTCAACGTACCTAGAACCGAGATGGACGCATTCAGGAAGGACGATCTGAGGCAAAAAGATGATATGAAAGGTACACCCCTTTAAACGCCCCTCGTTCCCAGATTTGGAAGGAGGTAGCCCAGACCGAGATGAAAAGAATGAATAGACCTCGTCCTCCTAGAATTCAATTCACGACCGATCAATCTAAGTTTTGTGAGTTCCATGATGGACCGGGACACACAACGGATCAATGCTTTGAACTCCGGGACGCTATAGAACGATTCATCAGAGAGGGCAAGTTACGCCAATACTTGATACAAACCCAGGGGCGTAAAATTCCCAAACGCAAGCAAGGAGGCCGAAGTAAGAGTCCAGACACAAACCTGAAGAAAGACGAGAAGCGTCGGAGGTCGGTCGACGAGAACGATGAATTCCCAGAAGCCCAATTCCACTGCAATGTCGTCAGCGGAGGCTTTGGGGGGAGGAGATACTATGAGCCAGCGCAAGAAATATTTGAGAGAAGTACTCTCTGTCAGGGATCTCCCAAAATTCAAGGACGATCCAACCAAACCGACGCCGCCACCATTGGTTTTTACCAATGAAGAATTAAAAGACGTGGTACCGGGACACCAGGATGGGTTGGTTATCACGGCTACTTTGGCTCGATGCGGGGTTAAAAGAATTTTTGTCGACGCAGGGAGTTCGGCAGATATTATTAGCTGGGATGCCTATAAAAGGATGGAGATGGATGTAGAGGATTTAAAACCATGCAAAACGACCCTCATTGGGTTTAATGGAGAGCATTCACCTCCAAAAGGCTATATCGACCTAAGATTGACATTGGAAACCAAGGAAGCATTCAAATCAGAACGAGTAAGATTCATAGTAGCTGACTTTCCCTCCCTGTATAATATAATACTAGGGCGACCAACGATTCATAGTTGGGATATGATAGTATCCACGAAACACCAGAAATTGAAGATGGTAAACAGGAAAAATAAAGTAGTTGTAGTCAATGGAGATCAGAAGGAATCTCGTCAGTGTTACTTCGAGACAGTCCAAGGAGGAGAAGGGGGACTGTCATCCCCACCTCAGATTCAAAGAGGCGAACACATCCTGAATGCTGAAAACCGGAGAAGAGATGGACGACTTGTTAGCATGGTCGAGCTCGACCTGAGGGACGAGCCCGAAATCCCACGTCCAGAACCAGAGGGCGAGCTGGAAGAATTCATCCTGGGAGGAAATCCCTCCAAAACAACAAAGATCGGAGGAGCTATGAATCATGATTTAAGAAACAGGTTGATCGAATTCCTAAGGCAGAATCAAGACGTATTTGCTTGGACGTCATCCGAAGTCCCTGGGATCGATCCTAATTTCTGATGTCACAAGCTGGCTATCTAGCCGGGGTCTAAACTAGTGACACAGAAAAAGAGAAATATTGGATCCGACAGGCGGAAGGATTTGGAGCAGCATGTGGATGAGCTTTTGGAAGCCGGGTTCATCAGGGAAATACAATACACCACATGGCTCTCCAACGTAGTTATGGTAAAAAAGCCAAGCGGAAAATGGAGAGTATGCACGGATTATACCAATTTAAACAAGGCATGTCCAAAAGACTCCTACCCGATGCCTAACATCGATCAGCTGGTCGACAACTCCTCGGGTTTTCAGTTGTTATCCTTCATGGACGCATACTCCGGTTACAATCAGATACCCATGCATCCGAATGATCAAGAGAAGATAGCTTTCATGACCGACAAGGCCAACTATTGCTACAATGTAATGCCTTTTGGGCTAAAAAATGCCGGGGCGACTTACCAGCGGATGATGAACAAGGTATTCTCTGACCAGATCGGGCAAAACATTGAAGTATACATCAATGATATGATCGTAAAAACAAAAGACCTGGAAGACCATGTTCGCGATCTGGAACAAACATTTGATAAATTGAGAATGTTTCAGATTCGTCTGAACCCGGCCAAATGTGCGTTTGGAGTCCCAGCTGGGAAGTTCCTAGGTTTTATGTTGACAAACCACGGAATTGAAGCCAATCTGGATAAATGCAAGGCCGTCCTAGATATGCAGCCTCCGAGGACGAAGAAGGAAGTTCAGCAACTAACAGGTCGCTTGGCTGCACTTACCAGGTTTTTACCGAGGTCAGCCGAGAACGCGCTCCCATTCTTTAGGTTATTAAAAAAGGAAACACAAGGAGGATGGAATACAGATTACAAGACAACATTTGATAAGATCAAACTTTGCTTGGTGACCCCACCAGTCTTATCAAAACCTAACCCGGGTAAGTCCTTATTTTTATACTTATCCGTGGGCGAAGAGGCAGTAAGTGCGGCCCTAGTGAGAGAAACTGAGGCCGGCCAGGCCCAAGTCTATTTCGTCAGTAAGGCATTACAGAACTCGGAACTATGATATCAAAAGTTCGAAAAGGTTGTTTTCGCCCTGTTGATCTCGGCAAGAAGACTTAGGCCTTACTTCCAGGGACATCGAATCATAGTCCGAACCAGTCAACCGCTCCGACAAATACTCCATAAACCAGACCTGGTAGGAAGAATGACTAGGCCGTTTGTTTAAATTTTATTTTGATTAGGTTTATAACTCAAGATTTTAATCCTGAAACATTTTATTGGATTGAATATTTATATAAAAAATTAAGTATGCGCCTATGTTCTATTCCATAAAACCCACATCCAAAATTTTAAATTTTGAACAAATAAAATATATCATCTCGGTGTATATGCAATCTTGTTAACCCCTAGGATAATTTTGTATAACATTAATGCTAAGTAAGTAATGTGTTATACTTTTATAAGTTTAATATTGAAATATTAAATTAAAACATATCTTTCTATAATTGAATAATCTGAATATTATTAATCTTTTATAATAAAAGAGAGTACAAGGAGGCCTTTATAATAAGCAAACTATAATCCCTAATTATATGGATCTACCGTAATTTAACCGCAATCCCTAATATATTTCCTAACACTTTCAAATAGATTATATTTTTATAAGATTAATATTGAAATATTAGATTAAAACATATCTTTCAACTTAAATAGATTGTGTCACTTTAGTTGAACTTCAAAATTCTATAAATAAGAGGCTAGCTGGGCGCTTAAGTGATATGTCACAATTCCATACTTAGACACAAAGAGAGAAAGATTACAGTAACACCTAAAACGAGGAGAGAAAGAATCTGTGCGTGCAAAATCATCAGGTAAGTTCTTGGTAATTTAAAACATTTAGATTTGCTTAAAACTTTCTATTAAGAACTAAATATATGCTTCAACAAACAACTCAAGGGCTTTGGAATTTTAATAACGTTCTTGATGACCTTAGCGATTTAGCCAAGTTGTTCTCTAGGCTATTAGATTTGAACCATTTTCAAGTGTTTTTCAGGTTATGTGCATCGCAAATTTTGTTATATTATTTTGATTTGTTTACAGAAGAAAGTATAAGTTGTCTAGCCATTTGTCTTTGTTATAGGAGATTCTCCACGGACTTTAATAGTCTGATAGGTTATAGATTCTGGCGATGTGGGCTAATTTAGAGAAAAGGCTAGATTCTTGCCTACTCTCTATCTCTGAATGAGAATATTAAAACGCGCCACCCTTCTTGCCTATCCTAATTTTGTTTCTTCATTATTACTAACCAATTATTCCTGACCAAACAAAACGTGAGTGAAAGAACTGAACAAATTTCAATCTTTCTGATTTTGGAGAAGTTATAAATTTTGGTGGATAGAGTTTCTAGTTTCCCATTTAAAATTGCCCGTAATTATATTATATATTTACAAAGGAAAAGAATGAAAACTTAGCGTTTATAATTTGTGTGAACTTATAGAGAGTTTGTTTTTTGCCATGACTTATATCCGAGTTTAAATTTGGTCAATACATATACCAAGTCATTGGCAATACAACAATTCTCCCAAGGTCTAAGAATGATTGAAATTTGTTCAATTCTTTCACTCACATTTTGTTTGGTAAGCGATAATGAAGAAAACAAATATTGAAGACAAGGTAAGAAGGGTGATACGTTTGAATATTCTCCTTCAAAAACCCTCCGTCACAAATTTTCACTCTAGGAAAGATTAAGACCAATGTAAAGAAAGAGGGTGACTTGGGTCTCTTTAAAGAGAGGAGTTTTACTACTGATGATATCCATGAAATTTGTTATACATAATTTTGTATTAATGTTTTATTTATTCTTATAAATCCATCTTCTTCTTCTTTTTCACAGAAAATTAATATTCTACAACACAACTTGATGGAAGATATGCTTAATATCAGGTTTACTGTCATTCAACGTGGGGTTTCACCTAACACGGAGCCCCTTCAAATAACACAAGTGTTTCCATCTCCATTCACCATACCCTGTGAAGAATTAATTCGAGATGTTCTAAGTTTTCTACGTAGAAATGTAGGCAACTATCAGAAAATGATGTTGGGTCATTAGCATCTGAAATCATATCTTACTACCAAGAAGTAATCAATCGTGTCACCATTAGAAGTAGTCATCACCTGAAATCATATCTTACTACCAAGAAGTAATCAATCGTGTCACCATTAGAAGTAGTCATCACCGCATAATACATCTAATTGTGTATCTTAAATTCGTTGATGCGTCTTATCATGGCTCAATGCCTTTGTTTTTACTTCTTCAAAATGAATACATTGAGTATATGACGGATATTATTGCCAATGATGATGAGTC
Organism: Acacia melanoxylon; assembly: GCA_019022615.1. Lineage (NCBI taxonomy): Eukaryota > Viridiplantae > Streptophyta > Magnoliopsida > Fabales > Fabaceae > Acacia > Acacia melanoxylon. The sequence continues at coordinate 11,194,687 of JAFJYJ010000010.1, forward strand.
AACAGAAATCAATCAAGTAATAGACCAATCCATGCAGCACTTCTCCATGGTTCCGGCTACAGAGAAAGCTATGGGGCATCACTCAAGAAGATGGAAAAGTTCACAGATAATATAAAGACAAGCACATGTAGCATTTGCTTAGAAGCTTTTGATGATGAGGAAGGTGGCGACATTTTAGGACTGCCTTGTGGCCATTTTTTCCATGATAATTGCATTGTAGGATGGCTAAAAACAGGTCATACGTGCCCATTGTGTCGCTTTCAATTGCCTATGTAAAACAAATTCATGAATTACCTGCATTTTACTATTGGTAAATGAATTTTCATAATTCAATATTTATTGGTGATATATATATATATTATTTAATATCAGTACTGGATTTTTAAAATTGACTATTCTTTAATTAAAAATCTTTTAATTGAAAGGGGAATATACATATACATATATATATATATATATATATATTTCTCGTCTGTCATGAGTATCTGATATATTTTCCATCATGCATTTTTGTTCGTAAAGGAGAAGGCTTGAATAAATTAAAACGATAATTAATTCATTTTTTATATCTTGTAAACATATTTTAGATCCAAGGAGTAGATTAAGTCTAACAGGAATGTTAATTTATAAAAATAAATAATCAAATTTTAAACACCAAAAAATTTATGTTAGTTGTTTAAAACTACAACAAATTAAGGTTAAACAATATTATATTTTAGGGTTAAGATACAAAAAATATACATGAGATTTTTCTAAATCCTGGCGGGAAGAAAATTCTTGTGTGATTGAGTATCTTATTAATATTTATACGCATACATATTCCATTATGCATTTTCAATTTTTTTTTTTTTTTTTTTATACAAGGAAATAAAAACAATCGAAACTTAAACAAACGAAACAAAGCAATAAAGAACTAAAAGAGATTAAAGTCACCTATGCATTTTCATTGTACTAAAATGGAGAAGGATATAAAACTAATTAATATTGATATTCAATAATTTAAAATAACAATTATTTTCTTTTTTTTTCCCCTATCTTTTAAACATTATTTATATATCAGGACGAGGTTAACATTTGAACGATTGAGATATAGTCATTTTTTAAATCTTCAATTGCAAAGATAAATAATCAAATTTTAAATTAAACTTCCGAAATTTTATCTCAATTGTTTACAACTATATTAAATAAAAAAACTTTAAAGAATATTTTATAGAAGATACAACCTGAATAGTTAATATATATATATATATATATATATTGTTCAAATAGATTGCGTCACATTAGTTTTTTTTTTTTTGGTACAAGGCGATGGGGAGGGGGATCGAACCTAGGACCTAAGGGGGGGAAATGAATCCCAATACCACTGCACTACAAGGAGTGCTGGTTTTTCGTCACATTAGTTGAACTTCAAAATTCTATAAATAAGAGGCTAGCTGGGCGTAAGTCACAATTCCATACCTATACACAGAGAGAGAGAGAATAGAGTTCAACACCTAAAACGAAGAGAGAAAGAATCTGTGAGTGGCTAGTCTATTAGATTTGAACCATTTTGAATTTGAAGTGTTTTTCAGGTTATGTGCATTGCGAATTTTGTTATATTATTTTGAATTGTGTACAGAAGGAAAACAAAAAATCTTACTATTATAAAAGGAATATATATTGTAATACCCGGATAATTATTTATCTGGAATATTATATTTCGATAGATAATACCTATTGAAAATAAGGGAACATGTGGTTTCAAATAATAAGTAATAATTATCTTATTTTCTAAGGTAATTACTATGGAAATTAGGAGAGATAAAGAGCTAAAATGTATTTTTAGAGCATTAAATGGCCTAAACATATTATGATAAATCCCAAGAGGTAGTAAAATATTTATAAAAAATTAGAAAGTATGTTGTCTCTAATTTTAGGAATTTTTGGGATAATTTCCCTTGAAAAATAATGAGGCAAAATTAAGTATTATTTTGGGATCATAAGTGACCCCATGATTTTTAATATTTTACATGGGATATAAAATACCAATGTAAGTAAAATAGTTGTGAGATAATGATTTATCCTAATTAAGAAAATTATCAAAAATTAGTAAGTGGCTAATCTGGTAATTAATGGGATAATTAAGGTATAAAGTAAATGAATTAAAAATAATTTAAATAGTTATTTTTAATTGGAGAAATTCGAAATTTTTAAATAAATAATAAATAAAAATAATAAAATATTTTATGCTTAGAAAAATAAATACAAAATAAAAGAAAAAAAAAATAAATGTGAAGGCATTTTGAATAAAATAATAATATAATCGGTATAGAGCCAACAAGGAGAAGTGGGAACGGTTTAGAACTTAAATCCTACCTCCGATATAGGATTGAAGTCATAAACAACGGACTTTTTATAAACCGGTGAAAATCCATCTCGGATTGAGTGGTCTCGAAGTCGTTTCGAAACCAACAGCGTAATTAGAGTAGGGTAATTAGGAAATGGCAGATAGTGCTAAAAGTGACTTAGAGAAAACAAGCGAGTTTTGGAAACCAGGAATAAGGTCACTTAGATCAGATCATATTACTTAACCAGGTGAATTTACGCTACAAACTAGTATTTCCGAATTTGATTAAAGAATCAAGGGCGTCAGGCCTAAAATCTTCAAAGAGATAACGGAATACCCTTAATGGGATTATAAATTTCATTAAAGTATATATTCCTACCGAGGAAGAAAAGTACTTCGAAACTACACCGACAAAGATTTCGCGATTCGGCAAAATTACGCGATTCGAGCACCGATCGTGGAACTAAGCGGTAAGTCGGCATTATGACATCATCAAAGATGATGTCATAAATGGGCAAGTAGGGCAGCCCAACTAGGTGTAAGGCCAAGATTGTTTTGTCCTCAAAAATGCGATCCAACGGTGCAAGATTCATTCGGAAACAAATCCCTTAATTCCAACATTGTCCCTCCATTTTCCTATAAATAGGAACCTCTCCTCTTCTCATTTCCCACACCACAACTTCGAAACCTAGAGAGAAGTTAGAGAGAAGGAAGAGCTCTTGGAAGTTCTTGCCAAGCCGGAGTAAGTTTTGGTCCCTAGTCTTTAGTTTCGTAGTTCTTTCGGTAGCTATAATAGAAATCTTGTTTTTAGCTTTAGTCTTCCAATATATTATAGATATCATATTTTTGGGTAGATATGATATATATTTCAAATATGTGATGGGAAAATAAGTATGGCAAAATTTTGGAAGATTAGAGTCAAAAACAAGACTCGCGAAATTCCGCCGATTAGGGGTTGAGGGGCAAAATGGTAATTTGTACCTAAAATGCCTGTTATAGTGCTAAAAGTTGTTAAATATTATCCTTATAGGATATCTCTGTTATAATCGAATCTTTGTCGAGCCATTGTTGTGTCATTGTCGTACCCATTTGTTTCACCCATTTGTCAATCAAAAGTACCGTTTTCCGTAAAAGTACCGTTTTCCGTCAACGAAGGTACGTTCGCGTACTGTAACATTAACTCTGATGTTTATTGTATGCGTATATGTGCTTTGTGTATGGTATTGTATGTGGTAGCTGATAGCTCTACTGTATGTCATGTACTGTCAATATGTTTACGTTTGATAAGGGCCTAGGTGCGTACGTTCGCGTACTGTAACACTAACGCTGATGTTTATGTTATGCATGTATGTGCTATGTGTATTGTGTGAGTATAGTTGTTATGTTGTATGCTGTACGTTCGCGTACTGTAACACTAACGCTGATATTTATGTTATGCATGTATGTGATATGTGTATGGTATGCTAATGTGAGGTTATGTACGTTCGCGTACTGTAACACTAACTCTGATATTTATTGTATTCGTATATGTGATATGTGTGTTGTATATGTGTTGGTGGTATGTTATTTGAATGCATGGTGATGTTAGAGGATAACTGAACATTTGCATGCTGGGAGCGATATGTGCGTATGCGGCTGGGAGCGATATATCCGTATTATTTGGGAGCGGTGTGTCTTCGCCGGGAGCGGTATGTCTCGCATCCGCCGGGAGCGATACATCTAGGAATGGTTCATTTGTTATGCTGATATACTGTATATGTAAATATGAGGTTAACCGTTACCTGGGGTCCGTATGCATTGGACCTCAGCTCTTAACATAGCGTCAGGTTCAGGAGGACCGAGGACCGAGGAGAAAGGCAAGCAGGCCGCATAGAGATCCGGCTGAAGATCTCTTCTGTTGACACGGCATGGCTGTTGCCGAGGAGACACTTTTGTTGTTATTCACTTTAAAAACTCTCGGTCATTGTACCGTTTTTGTAAATCAGCCAGACTTACGGCATTTATAAATATATGTATCAGTTACTCAATCGCTCCGATGCTCTACTCGATGAAAAAAATATACTGCTTTTGAAAATGGGATGTTACATATATATCTGCAGGTATATTGGCAAGTTCAAAATTTAATTTTTAAACATACTCAGGAATCAAACAACGGTTTAGAAAGTCGTTATAGATAACATCTCTCAAGCTCTAGCTCTTGCTATTCATGTCATTCACGAGACACTCAGTCCATTCCTATCCTACTTTGGCACACATATTTTATAATCCTACGAGATTAATACTAGGTTAGGGTTATCCCATTTACGGACATGTGTCATCCATTTTAGTGGTTTGCATGTGAAAGCGGAGCAAATCACTAAGAGGGGGTGAATTGGGGATTTTAAATTTTTTAAAAAAAAAAATGCTCTAAAAATGAACGCTAAAACAGAGCAAAATAGAGGAGATGAAAGAATAGCAAGACACAGCAAATTTATACTGGTTCGGTCACAACACTTGACCTACATCCGGTCCCCAAACACTATGGGATTTTCACTATCACTCAGAATCAGTTACACACTCTGTACTCGAAGTTATCCTCTCACTAGGATACACTCCCCCTTACAAGTTGTAAACTGATATACCTAATCTCCAAGTCCCACGACTTGAGATTCTTACAATAAATTATTTCAATAAATGAAATTCTCTCCAAGAATAGATAATATTGAACACTGATGTACAAGGGTATCAATAGACACTTTACAAGTAGAAAACACAAGAAGTAGTTGAAACTTTGAATGCTATTCGTTTTCTGCAGATTGGTTGTTGAGAAGACTTGAATGCAACTCCTTATATATGAAGAAAGCATTAAATGACCGTTGGATTGATCAATGTAACCGTTGGAGACATTGGACTAGCTATTAGGAATGGTTTGGTCACTTCTCTCTCTAGTCTTCAGTTAATCCAACTGCACAAAAGTTTATGGTTGACTTCTCTTGAATTAAATCCGTTGGAAGAGTAGCTTCTTGATAGGGAAAGAAAACATTAATCCCTTAGCAATGTGTAGAGAATGATTGTCCAAAAGAATGCAAGTTTTCTGGACTTTGCAATAAATGCGTTGATGTCACTTTTTGCTTTAAGCTAAATCTTCTTTTAATACTCTTTAAAATATCTTAAGCTTACTAACAAATTGATTAAACATAGTTAGGAATAGTAATGAGTGATGATAAGAAGTATTAAGATCAAACATAAAGATTTCACAAATTTGAGTGGTTTAAATTTCAAATTGGGCGACACAAACTCGAGTTTGTTCATCCAAACTGGAGTTTGTAACTTTCCTTCAGAAACCAAACTGGAGTTAATAAATGTAAACTCGAGTTTGCTTTCTTCAGAGAAAAGTGTCGCGAATTGAGCTTTAGAGAGTATTTTGAAAAAGTGAGCAAACTCAAGTCAATTAATGACTAACTCGAGTTTTGGTTTTTTGAAGAGAAAACATGTCTAAGTTCACAGAGCTCAAAACTAGAGTTTCTAAAAGCAAACTGGAGTTTTCAAAATCCCGAAATAGTTAAAGCTCTCTTCTTGGCACAAACTCGAGTTACCAAAATGAAACTCGAGTTTCCTTAAGGTTTTGAAAACTTGAAAACTCTTTGTCAAACACAAAATGAAGTTTAAAAAAAATCTGGAGTTTTCAAATCTTCAGAAACAATGAGATGCTCTCTGTAAATTCTAAACTCGAGTTTCCTTCAATGTGGAAACATTTTGAAAACTCTCTGCCAAGTGCAAACTAGAGTTTGCAAAGACAAACTCGAGTTTGCTTAAAAATATGAAACCTTTGAAAATACTTGGCCAGGAGAAAACTAGAGTTTTGCAATACAAACTGGAGTTTGGTTAACTTCAGAATTACTGAAGGCTCTCTGTCTAACAGAAACTTGAGTTTGCTATTATTTACTCGAGTTTGCTTTTAAGTTGAAAGACTTGGAGTTCTCTATGTAGTGCACAAACTCAAGTTTGCCAAAGCAAACTAGAGTTTGACCAAGTTCATAAAATTTGAGCTACTCTCTGTCAAGTCCAAACTCGAGTTTGACATCTTAAACTCAAGTTTGCCTTTGACAGCAAGTTTTCAACTTGACAAAGACAAACTTCAATTTGAGTTCACAATTGTCAGTTATCATCAAAACACATAGAGAACTAATAGCATGTTGTTGTCCACTAGCATCCTCATGTAGTTCAGGAAAGCTTCAAAATCACGGATAAGGTTTCCTCTGTTGGTTATGATTAGTTTTGATGATGTCTAATATAGATGTCATTCTTAAGAGCAAAAAGGTTGCATACTATATTTACAGTATACTTTGACTAATTCTTATATTGAATGTAGATGCAAAGTTTAATAATGGAGATTGATCAAGAAAGGTATTAAAGAAAGAAGAACTTGCAGAGGTTGTCAAGGAAGCAAGATGTTATTTCAAGTTGAATAACGGAGAACATTCAACAAGAACAAGTATTGAATTAGAGAAAGAAATTGAATCAAGAAGATGTGAAGTTGAATGATGAAGAATGATCAAGTTGGGAGATGGAAAAAGGAAGAACTTGTTGAATGAAATGAAGATATCATTATTCAAGTTCATATATTGATGCTAGAAGCCTCCAAGATCATATGGAAGTTGGAATCGCTCAATTCGGAGCTAAAATCAGCTTCTGGATGAGAATACTTGAGTAAAGAACTCAATACTCGAGTTTAGGAGTCAATACTCGAGTATGTTCATCAATACTCGAGTATTGGAGTGTTTTCAGCGTCTCGGACTGGCAATACTCGAGTATGCAGTGTTTTTAGCATCTCTGGTGCCTCAAGATCGCGCCAATACTCGAGTATCCAAGTCAATACTCGAGTATGCGATGGTGATCGGCTGTTTCACGTTCAAAGGGCGACGTCTGGTAAGTTGATGATATCTCCTAAACCAGAGATCGGACTAAAGTGAAATCAGTTGCATATGAAACTAGACTCCCAATGCGTCATTTTGATATAAAATTCAAGCCCAAAGGAGTTCATATGAGAGAGCTATGGATTGTGGAAGTTAACAGATAAATTCACGAAACACAGAAAAGCAAGCTTCAATGTTTTGAGTGTAACTTACAAAATAAAAATAAGATTGAGCTAAAATCGGTGGCATATGAAAGTAGACTCATAGAGCTTTCCACGAAGAGTTGAACGAACCAAAACGGAGTTCAGACCAGGGAGATATGACCCTCAAAATTTGATCGTTAGTTCAACGAAGGTCAATACTCGAGTATGTAAGTTCAATACTCTAGTTTCCATCAGACAGAGAGCAACTTGAAGGTTGGCGAGAAGCAATACTTGAGTGAATACTCGAGTATCCAAGTAAATTATTGAATACTCGAGTTTCCAAATGAATACTCGAGTATTCGTCGCGGGTTTAGAAAACGAAGTTCTAACGGCTAGTTTCCATCTAAGTCTAACGGCTATATTTCTTCTTCCAACGGTCATATATTGATTTCTACCTATAAAAGAAGTCAGATTCAAGACAGAAGAAGTAAGACACAAGCCTACAACTTCAAAATGCTCATACTCTGATCTTCATCTTATTTTACTCTCTGTTTTCCAAATGTTTACATAGTTTATCAGAGAGAGTGAAATTATTTGTAATGCACTTCAGTGTTTATTCATTCACTTCTGAGAGAGAAGATTTATTGTAAACATCCTTCCATACTATCTGAGAGTTACTCAAGATTGGTGGTCTTGAGTGGGAAACCCATTGTATTGATTACAGCTTGTAAGGGGAGTGAATCCTAGTGAGAGGGTTACTTCGAGTACAGAGTGTTTAATCAAGTGGGTGTATTGATTACGGTTTGTAAGGGCGGTGAATCCTAGTGAGAGGATTACTTCAAGTACAGAACTTGTAATCAAGTTGAAAGAAGATAGTGGATTGAAAATCTCAAGTGAAACTTGGGACTGGACGTAGGTCAAGGATTGGGCCGAACCAAAGATAAATCGGTTTTGCATATTCTCTTCCCTTACCTCTTATATTTCTAGCATATATATTTGAATGTGCATACATATTTGAATGATCGATTATCATTTTATAAATTATTTATGTCATTCAAACTTCTTTTAGTAAGTTTCTGAAAAGATTTTCAAAGTAACTAAAGGTTTATTAAACACCCAATTCACCCCCCTCTTGGGTGATAGCCAGGTCTTTCATTTGGTATCAGAGCTAGGCTCTTGTTTAAAGGACTTAACCGTCTCAAGAGTTTCAATGGCTGTTTTTGGGTGTTCCCTGTTTTCAGAAGGTTTTGATTTTACCATTCCGCCGGTTTTCAAAGATATTGATTTTTGGTTTTGGAAAGCTAAAATGACTAGTTTTATCAAAGCAATCGATTTTTATATGTGGAATGTTTTTACAAATGCTTTTGATTTCAAACCAAGAAAGGATTGGACAGAAAAAGAAAAGAAAATGTTTTCATTGAACATTAGAGCAATGAAATTTCTTTACAATGCATTGACAGAAAATGATTACGAGAAAATAAAATTTTGCTCTTGTGCTAAAGATATTTGGGATACTCTTGATTCTATGTATGCTTCTAACAAATATGTTGAAGTTGATAGTGTTGCGTTCATCCGAAACTATAAGTTGTATATCCACGATTGATGAACAATTGGAAGTTGAGGATGAAGAAGGAGAAATCTTAGAACACTTCCATGATTCAGTCAACACGAAAGAACAAGAAAATGAGGATTCCCGGGAAGAGTTCATCATGCACAAATATGGTAAATCATTTTCTAGAGCTCAAAATGCACATGTGGTAAACAACTCCAACCCTTCCTCTGTAGATACGAAAAACGATTTTGAAAGTTTGCATAAAATTGTTTTCAACCATTTACTGATTCTATTTTGAAAAACAAACATATTTTCGAAAATGATGCTGGAAAATCATGTGGGAAGAATGAATGTTCAAATGAAGATTATTTGAAGTCTTACTCTCATCACCAGCACAATACTTGCAAAAATGTTCATAATAAGCATCATTCTCCATAGATTTCATTCTCCTCACGAATCCAGAAATCAGTCTTATTGAATAAGTTTAGGGTTGCGTGTACCCATGTCTCCATAACAAATCCCAACCCATATGTCATTAACGGCATACAACACCCTGATGTTCTCCAAGTAGACCCTATACCGGTCAGCCAGCATATGTGTCAGTCTGCCTGCTCATGCATTTCACAGATGAGATCCTATAAATCTATAACTAGAGAATATCTCAGCCATACCGGAGTTTCAGGCTTAGTATATAATCCTATTAAGTTATGGGAGGCTGGAAACACCCCAGGTTGGCTTGTATCTCCTTTAGAGGGATGTTCAGGCATGTCTACTTCTTCAGGTTTTGGTTCAATTGGTTGAGGGGTGGCAGGTGCGGGTGCTCAATTGGGTCTTGGCAAAACCTGCTTCCTTGTGGTATGCCACATCTGCACCCCTCTGGGTCTTCGATTAAACCCATAAGGCTAGAAAGGGGGATTCCTCCGTCCATCTTTTCTATATCACATAACCAGAATTAAATCAGTACTCTTTACAAAATGTCCAAACTATGCTCTTATACTACATCTGTAACGCCTCTAATTCCTATGTCCATTCTGATGTCCATTTATGTCCTTAATTTCTTATTAGTCTAATTCGTGTGTAATTATTAGATTGTTGGCGTTAATAGATCAGAGTGTGTTGCAACAGAGAGCATGTATTAGCATTTGGACGATTGAGTAATTGAAAACATATACCCAAACATATGATTGTTAATTTAAATTCCTGGAGGAACATTTGCGTGATGCAATTTAAATGCAGAAATAGTTAGGGTTAATCCCTTTGGAGGATGTTGGTTGTACAGTTCTCCCAAATTAAAGTCAGCCGAATAGTTAGTCAATTACAATCCCAAAAATATCAGAGTATGAAATTTCCTTAAATCAATCCCCTCCTTCACAGTTTTCTTCTACAACCCAAGCTGCATTACCTAGCGATCTAGAATATCTTCCTGAATCTTTAGGTATATCTGAGATTCAATGATCAGTTGAATCCCAGGTTAAAAACTAATCTCATATTCAAAGTGTAAATCATACATGACAAATGTTTCATATATTGCAGAATAAAAGAAAGCATTCAACAAACACACCGCAATCAGACTACATAGTTTACAACACATGTATTGTTAACGGCAAAAGTACACACAAGTGCTTCATATCCTAGACACAAAACCTCAATGCTAGAAAAATAAGCATGTGGCATTATCATATAAGAACAATAATCCATTGTTAGATATACTTAGTTTTGATTATGTCAAATATACATATTGATATTAAGAGCCAAAATTTGTATCATATACATTGACTAACTACTATATTTAATGTAGATTAGTTCAAATTGAATTGTGGAAAATGATCAAGAAAAGAGAAGAAAGAAAGAGTTGACACTACAAAAAAAAACTATGATTTGTCGCGGTTTCTCTGTAGCGGTCATACATAACCGCTACAAAATCATGTATTTGTAGAGGTTTATTGAGAAACCGCGTCAAATTAGTAGCAGAATCTTGGCGCCAATGTGCGGGCTTGTTTACATTGACATTTGTAGCGGTTTAAATATAATAAACCGCGACAAATGTGGCCGGAGCTTGGCGCGTAATGGCGGGAAAGTTTGTGTCGTTGGATTTGTTGCGGTTAATTCAAAGTAACCGCTACAAATAATTGAAACATCACCCATTTGTCGCAGTTAATGTTAAACGACACCTTAACCGAGACAAAATGCTACAAGTTGTAGCGGTTAACCCAATAACCACGACAAATACTTACCCTATATATAAGTGATTTGTCCGTACATATAACTATAAATTCTTTAAGAAATTTTTAAATCTCGGCTTGTAACTGAATAAACTATCTCGGCTTGGTAGTCGAAGACATGCAGATATCTACAGCTCTAATCTCTTATATCTGGAGATAAGAGCGGCAGATATTTGCCTCTCTCATCCTTATAGGCGAGATAGTTCCTTCAGTGACAATCCAGATTTAATTCTTTCTTTGACGGAAAGACTTCTACTCTTCTGAAGATAGTCTAACATGCGGCCAGAAGATTTGGTTCCATTATAGCCACCTTTTCTCTACGAAAAATATTTCCGATCAAAATGATTCGGTGAGTTTTTCTTGGAAGATTGGTGGCTATATTGAAACCGAATCTTCACAAGCATGTTAGACTATTGTTAATTTATTATTTAAATTTATTACTTTCGACTTTGAAATTAAAAAAATAAATAAAATTATTTAAGAGCCTTTTAAATTTTAAAATAATTCTAAACTAATTAGTTTGACTAATAAACTAATTAGTTTAGAGTTTTTTAAAAAACAATTCTTAACGTTGTAGCGGTTCTACGAAGAAACCGCCACAGAATGTGAATTGACAATAATTTTATAGCGGTTCATTTCTATAACCGTTACAGAATGTAAAAGGTCTGTCATTTTGTAGCGTCTAGTTAACCGCTACACAAAATCACGAATAACGAGTGAATATAGTCACGGTTATTGTAGTAATCGCAACAAAATTACGAATTTTGTAGCGGTTACATGAATAACCGCTACAAATTGTAGCGGTTTATATTTCACCTTCCACTTTTAAACTTTTGTTGCGGTTACATTTTTAACATTATGGATTCTAACGATAACGGAAAAGGGAAATCTAGAGTGTCTATTAGAGTCAGTAGTAGTAGAGGTCGGGGCCGTACGAGAGGGCGTGGGGCTCTATCTATCCCTCCACCCAATCAGGAGCGGAACGAGTTTGATCAACTCTTCGCCTATGAGCCAATCTCAGGCATAGACACCGTAGGGGGAGAAGGAGGCGCAAGCCTGTCGTTCAGCGACCTCGACGAAAATGAGCAGATCCATTTAGACATTCCCATATCCGAAGTAGAGCGCTTTTTGGACGGGGAGAACGAGCGGGACCAAGGGAACCCCCGACCGTCGTCTTCGCGGTCTACCGGATTTGTGGTGGACGTAGAAGGTAAATGTAATTTGTTTTTTTGAGAAGAGTTAAAGTTAAATTCAATACGTTTAATTTAATTTAATTTAAATGCAACACAAACATGTTTTTTATTATTGTGCAGATACACATGGGAACATCAGTAGGAGGACGCTGGATGTTTCTGGGGTAACTTATATGGAAGATTATCGTGTCATAGTCCCCTTTAACGAGGACACGGACCAGCCGATCGGCAACAGTGGTCACCTACTGAACCGGTTCTTGTCAGAATTTGGGGGGAATTGGGCATGGTTCCCAATCTACTGCGAGGATTGGAGGAAGGTTCCGAATAAAGACAAAGCGTTCACCGCTACAAATATTCCTAAGAATTCAATATCTTGGTGGCAAAATGTTTTCCAAAAATTTGGTGGGAATATTTGTAGCGGTTATATAACCGCTACAAAATATTTTAAAATCGGTGGCGCCATTTTTTCATATAACTAGTAGCGGTTAGTATACCGCTACAAATATCATCACACCCAAGTTGTGGCGGTTGGATAAATGCAACTAGTGTTCCAACAAGGAGTCATCGTAGCTTCATTTGTGTCGGTTATAGGAACCGCCACAAATATAGTAGCGGTTAGGTTGTATTAAGTAGCGGTTATTTTTAACCGCGACAAATAGGTTTGCCACGGTAGATTTTGTAGCGGTTCATTTAACCGCGACAAAGCTCATTAGTCGCGCTAATAAACGCTACAAATATGTCATTTTAACCGCTACTAATACCCATTTTTTTGTAGTGTGAATTGTGGAGAATGATCAAGAGAAGAGAAGAAAGAAAGAGTAGAATTATGTAAGATGATCAAAAGAAGAGAAGAAAGAAACAATATCTTTCCAAATATAATGAGAATATCAATATTTAAGTTTCTATGATCTAATGGAAGTCAACATGGCTCAATTCCGAGCAAAAATAAGCTTCAGGATGAGCAAATTCGAGTGCAGAACTCATAACTCGACTTTCCTACTTTGCTACAGTAATTTGCTCCTCTGATACGAGCCAACTTGAGACAAAATTTCATATCACGAGTCAGTACCTCGAGTTAGCCACTAAATGACTCGAGTTGAAGTATATTCTAGCCACTTTGTTCAACCCTATTTAGCGTTTCACTTGAGTGAGCTCTGGTTATTTGATGATATCTCTCAAACTAGATATTCCATTGAGGTGAAACCAATTTTGTATGAAACTAGACTCCCAATGCGTGATGTTGACATAAAATTCAAGCCCAAAGGAGTTCAGATGAGAGATAAATGAGTTTTAGAAATTGGAAATGAAATTCACGCCCCCAGCTTCAGTATTTTGGGCGTATCTCACAAACTACAAATCTAAATGAGCTGAAACTATGGCATATGAAATAGACTCAAATACATTTCCAAAAACATTAAGAACACAAAAAATAAAGATCAAATGAGAGAGATATGATTTTTTGAACTTGACAGTCAATTCATGATGTTGTAAAAACGCTGGTCAAGAACAACCTTTATTCATCGGATCATAATTGTCACAATACAATGATTTTGGAACTAATTATTTTTGCATTGGAAAGAAGACTTAAAGAGATATCTAGGGATGGGTGGTTTGACAAATTTAGAGCTATATCAAAGATGCTACACTAACTGAAAATTGACCCTTGTGTTGCTAATATTCTTGCGTTTGAAAGACAGAGCAAAACAAGTTTGGAACAAGTGGTTAACTCAAGTGAAGACTTGAGTAACTCGAGTTAATGGAAGACAGAGAGAAAACCAAGTTTTGAGTGCTTTCATAACTCAAGTGGACTAATGGTTTACTCGAGTCAATCGAAGACAGAAAGCAAGCGAGTCTGGAATGAGTTTGTAACTCAAGTCAAGGATTGTTGCACTTGAGTCAGAGGTGTTTTCAAGTGTTCTCAAATACATACTTGAAGTTCAAGTAAGTGAATTTATATGATCAACTCGAGTGAATATTATCTTACCTTGAGTGATCCACTTGAAGTTAATAACATTGACCTTAAGTTATCTTTGCGTGAGATATTTCTCAAAGTCATTTGGTTTTGAAATAGAACATCTTGACTCAAGTTAAATTATAAGCAACTCCAGTCAATGACTCAAGGCATCTTTTTTTGAACTCAAGTTATGTGCTGCAAGTTTTTGACTCTCGCATAAAAATACTTGCCTCAAGTCACTGCTCAAGTAAGTAACTCAAGTCAATTATTTTTGAACTCAAGTTATGTATTCAACTTACTTATTTCTAAAAGAAAGTTTTTAACTCTCGCATAAAGATACTTGTCATCAAGTCACCGACTCAAGTCAGTAACTCAAGTCAATGATTTTTGGACTCAAGTCAAAGAGTTATAGAGACTTGTGTCTTTTATAACTCTTTTCCGGAAGCAGTGACTCGAGTTACTAATTTAACTCGAGTTACTTTTACTGGTTTTGAAAACCACCGTGTTCGTAAATCTAAAATCATTGATTGTGATCTCATTACTTCTTATCATCACTCATTACTGTTCCTAACTATCTTTAATCAGTTTGTTAGTGAGTTTCAGATGATTATATGAAGGATTACTTGCAAATCCTCAAAATATCATATTTATGTCAAAATATTAAATGCTGCGGCAGAAGCTTCAACAACAATTTCTAACTAATCTCCAACGGTCAAATTCTCACAATAGTCGAAAGAAAATGCCTATAAATTGTGAAGTCTTCAAACCAGAAGGGGTGACGATTGATGAATGACTCGACGAAGCCAATGAAATGATTTTACTATTCACTATCAATATGTCAATACATGCTTAACTCATACACTCTCTGTTTCTCAATGTTCATATGGTTTACAGTAGAGAGTGAGATGATCGATTATGTACTCTAGTGTTAATCATATTCACTTCTAAGAGAGAGGATTCATTGTAATCATTTTATTTGAGAGTTACTCAAAATTGGGCGATCTTGAGTGGGAAATTGATTGTATCCATACAGTGTGTAGGGGGAGTATCTCGGTGAGAGATTCGGCTTCCACAAGTGCCTAGGTGAACTTGTGAGATTGTATAGGCTTCTCTTGTGCTCGGATTAAACAAGACGATAGTGGATGAAAATCTCAAGTAGAGCTTGGGGAATGGACGTAGGTCAAGGATTGAGTCGAACCAATATAAATCGTATTTTGCATATTCTCTTCCCTTATCTCTTATATTTCCAGTATATGTTTATTTGAATATCTAACTATTAATTTAGAAGACGCGAAAAGATTTTCAAAGTTCTAAGTTTTTAATCTTATACCCAATTCACCCACCTCATGGGTTCAGCTAGTTCTTACATTAGCTAGCTTAATAAAACACATAACTCGGGCAGACAAACCCAACCAAGAATCCACAAGAATCCCCAAGACATATATAAAAACACAAGGAATAAGAGATTGAGTTACCAACCTCAACTTTGCGAATATATAAAATTCTCCGGTTTTAAAAACTCGGACTTCCTTCAATATCCTAAAATAAGACCATTATAACTATTAATTCCCTTTTTATTTTGTAAGAGATTATATTAAATCCCATTTTAAATTATTAAAAGGGTTTTCCTTGTCCCTTAAATCACTTTTTAATTCCTGAAGGACAAGACTTTCATCTTGGACTTTATTGTACTTTATTTCTGGATTTTTCCTCATTTCTATCCAGAAATTTTCAGTAAATTTAAAAACTCATAATTAAATGCACAAAAATTCAAATGATGTGTTCCCAAAAGCTACATGACCCTTGTCATGTCTATTTTCATGGAAAAATACTCCCAACAGTCAGAAACTTTTGAATCATTCCCAGAATAATAAAGTTTCTCCACTGTCCAGATCATACTTCCAGAACTTAGGTTAGTTTGTAAAATTCATATCTTTTTTTAAATAACTCTAAAAATTACAAAATACCTATCAACATAAATATCTTTATGTGCACTAAAAATATGGAAATTTTCATGAGAAATGGACGCCATTTACTCAATGAAAATGCTGCCCGAAAATGGTTACTGCAACTAGAACACAGAAGTTGTCCATATTTTTAAATTAAACTTTGGAAAATCATAGATCTCATTATACATGTCCTTTAATCTTTTATTTAGCTCATGTTAAAGCTTATTAAGTTTACTATTAAAACACAAAATTTCATGGAAAAATTCAAAGTTTTCCCATTCCAAACTGGAGCCTGAAAATGATCACTCAATTATAGAGTGTGACGTTTTCTAGTGCATATGGGTCGACTTTGAAAAATCATAACTCCCTTTATACTCGTTTGTTTTAGGTGTTCTTTGGATCATTTTAAAGCCTAAGATGTCTAATATATTCCGAAAAAATTTCATGGAAAATATCTAACGTTTACCATTTCCAAATCGAGCCCGAAACTGATCTGCTCATTTCTGGAAACTAACGTTTCCAGTTTTCAACTACTAAATTTGAAAAATCATAACTCAGTATAAATGTTCATTTTGGGTGTTCTTTAGCTCTTTTTAAAGATTAAGATGTCTACTATATACTGGCCAAATTTCATGGAAAAACTTAGATGTTTGCCGTTGGAACAAACGCTCACAAGCTTCTCTGTTTTTCAGGTATGAAAACATAGCCTGTTTTAGTTCTCCATGTTTTCCTTCTAATCAGACTGCTAGCAACAGACTAAAACCATGAGAATAAGAAGGAAAAGGCTTAAGGAACTCACCTAGATTGATTCCTCAAGCTTGCATTATCAGCTCTTTCGTTCTCTCGATTTCTATTTCGTTCTCAACCTTCTGTCTCTCATTTTCATCTTTTTCTCTCTATCTCGGGTTTCACTCTCTCGGTTCTAACTCTGTTTCTCTGGACTAGAGGGATTATAATGAGGGAGTACGCTGGACTCAAGAGGGATGAGGCTGTGTTGCTGCTAACGCGAGAAGGATGGTGGTCTCTTGCTACCTTTGTGTTTTCGTGTCTCAGCCGAAACATGTTCCATGTCTCTCTCCTCCACGTTTTAACGTGAAAGACGCTGTTGTGATCTCTTTTGCTTCTAGTGTTGGGCCGAAGTGAGATGACAACAATTGCAAGGAGTGAGCTGAATTGGTTAATGGATCATGCGCTAGAGAGGATTGTTTCATTGGGCTTGTTTTGTTGCTTCTGACCCAATATTGAATAAGAGAATTGGGCTTGCTTGAGAATATATGTGTGTGTGGATTGTGGGACCACTAAAAATTAACCCACTTGATCCTCTTCAAAACTCTTATTTGTAATTAAATCCTTTTTTATTTAATTACAAATATTGAATAAATATTAGAAATAAATCCTTAATTCCATATGAGAATTATTCTTTCTCAATTAATTCCTCTTGGTTGTAAAATATTAATTCTATAATTTTTAGGTCAAAAATTGTCCCTTATAAGTGTTCCTTGAATTTATTCTTTTCCTAAAAATTTCAAAGAAAAATAGGCCTTAATTTTCAATAGTTAACTTTATAATTATTTTAGAAACATAAACTATATTAAAAACATTTTATATGAATGCAGATTTTGAAGGGAAAAAAAAAAAAAAAGATACAGTAAGTTCGAAAAAGAGTGAGGAGGGTATATTGGAGAAATCTTTCTTGATGAAGTCTGACCGGTATTTCTCAAACACATGAGAACCTCCCATGTCTCTTGATTGGAGTTTTATAAAGATTACTCACACAGGAGAAATGGGTTGTATAATCACTTTTCCGTGCTCAATTGAACTTATTGGAATTTCTACCACTAAACCAACACAAACACTCATTTGCAAGAATAACTTGCGCGTTCCAGTTCATTTCTTCATTTAATATTTTAAAAAAAAAAAAAATAAAATAAATAAAGATTTGAGGCTTCTAAATTTCTAATTTCTAATGTACGTCCCTCTAATTCTCTCTCTAATGCTATTTGTAATAATTAAAATGAATTACTGTATGAACTCGCTAAAATTTACTTATATTTAAAATGAATTCATTAATAACTTCATATAAATTAAGAAATAATGTTAAAAATAGTTAATGTTTTTTTCTCTCTAAATTTCAAACTAATTCTTAATAAAAGTATTGCATATGATACTCACAGGAAGCATCAAGCACAAATTGATCTGTTTATTCTTGGGTTCTTGATTCTTTGGTAACATTGAGAGGTCAAAATTTGGCGGGTAATACTTATTCAAAACTTTTCTTTCTCTCATGTTTTCATGCTACTCGAAATTTCTCTCCCAACGGTGAAGTTTGGAAGGCGTGGACTTCTCGGATGAGCAAATAACACAAATATAAATATTTGCGGTTTCATTGTGTCTTGGAGACAAGATTTCTTAAATAATTAAATTTAAGAAAAGGAAATGGACGAAATAAATTGAATAAGTCTAAAATATTTATAAATCCAATCAAATATTCCTAAAAATGTATCAAGAGAAGACGGTTCAAAAGTCAAGACGTCACACAAATATATATGCCGCCATTCTAGAGCTTGAACTGTTGGAGCCACGAAGTTCTCGCGTGTGTAGGTGTTTTCTAGCATACCTCATTTAATTTTTTATCTGATGATTTATAAATGGAAAAAATTATTATTATTTTAAAAAAATGTACTTAAGAGATTATCCTTATTGTAGATTCTTTACCCATTAAAATATTTTTTTGAAAAATAAAAATAAAAAAGAATTAAATTTAGATCGTCTAGATCTCACTTGTATGGCGAGAGATGGGTCGAACTCCCGATGCCTATCTAAAGGATAGACCGGGAAACTAGTTCCTGAGACGGGGAACTTATTGGCAACCCAGTCAACAAGATATTTTACCACATAGGATGGCTAAGTGATAACTTGAGTTTACTTTTTTTAAAAAAAAATATTTATCAGAGATCGAGTTTGAATCGAATTAAAAGTTCAAGGACTGGGTAATACTTTGGGTATTAATGAGTGGTAACTCAGTTAATATTTAAAGAATCAAAAAAGTAATTTTTCCTAACTTGTCATCATAAAATATGCACGTTAAAATAAAATTATTATGATCGGACTAAAATAATAAAAAATATTTTTTCTTAATTGTTTTGAAAATTTTATAAAATCTATGTACGTCTATATGAGCTTCTCCAATAAAAGAGATGAATCATCCCATATTTTGTCGCCGGAAAAAAATAAAAATTAACCCAGAGAAAAGGAAGCACAAGCCTAAGCAAATGAAAAAATAAATTGAAAAAACGAGAGGAAAAAGAAACTGGAAAAATATTAGAATATAAGTCCACGTTATTTAGTATTCCTCCGGCCCTAATTATATAGAACATAGTTTATAGTTTGTAGTGCAATTAGAATAGTATAAAGATAATTGAAAGGGATTGCTAAGATTAGAACTCCTAAATTGATTTAAGTTCTCTTTCATAGAAAGACACTGTCTGTCAATATTAAAGAAAACAGAATATAAAAGAAGAAGTTTGATGAGTTGATTAATCAAAGCAACAACTAGGATTTTGTCTACGAAGTCGCTCTTGTTCTTCAGGAGACAGGAGTGAAGTCATTCTTTATATTGAACATCTTTCGCATCTCTTTAGGAGTCTTTCCCTTCATCGATTTTGCCACAGTTTGACATGCCAAATTAAACAAACCCTGAATTTCTAAATAGTCGGCTGCAAGGTGGTTTTCATGAGCAGTGGGAGCGGTGGCTTACTTCCTATCTAACTTTTGCAAAAGTAAGATAGGAAAAAAGGCATGTTGTAAATGTGATTTGTGTTTGGATTGGTGTAATAGAAGTGGTTTTTTTCTACATGGAAACGTGTTTGAGTTAGCAATTGAAAAGTCATTTGAGATGGAAAATTACTAAAAAGGGCATGAATCTTATTGAGTACTACACACACACACACACACACACACACCACTCTGGTCCTATTTATAAGTTCACTTGAATTAAATCTCACATACCAAGTAGAGGTAGTTGACACAATGATTAAAAGGGTAAATTTTCAACTTTGCCCTCATTTATGATTGGGTATTTTTCTACTATCTATTCTCTCTACATCTTCATGGGTACAATTAATATGGGCAAAATTGTCATAATCTTATTTATTACATGAAACTGAACTTATAAATATGACCAATTTTTTTGGTCAAAATGAACTTATAAATAGGACCATAGTGGTATATATATATATATGTATGTGAGTGTGTGTGTGTCTATATATATATGCATCTACACACATATACATATACACACATATATATAGATATATGCACTAGTACAAAAAAGAGCTTTAAGACCGCCTCGTTTAGATCGGAGTTGTAAAACCCCAAATTCCATGTTTCGTAGTGTGTCCGATGACACATAGTTTTAGGAAAATTGACAGAGTTTGAGGTGCTACACGTCAGAGTTAGGCGGAACGGAGAGCATGCATTGACGTTTGGACAATGAGTAACTAATATAAAATGCCCAGGCATAAGCTGGTTATATTAAAAATTTCTCGAAGGAATATTTATGTGATACAATAATACAGAACTTGTATAATTACAACTCTTGACATAGTAACTATACAATCTTAAACCAAGCCTTAGTTAGACTTGTGGCTTACGGAGAGCATGCATTGACGTTTGGACAATGAGTAACTAATATAAAATGCCCAGGCATAAGCTGGTTATATTAAAAATTTCTCGAAGGAATATTTATGTGATACAATAATACAGAACTTGTATAATTACAACTCTTGACATAGTAACTATACAATCTTAAACCAAGCCTTAGTTAGACTTGTGGCTTACGGAGAGCATGCATTGACGTTTGGACAATGAGTAACTAATATAAAATGCCCAGGCATAAGCTGGTTATATTAAAAATTTCTCGAATGAATATTTATGTGATACAATAATACAGAACTTGTATAATTACAACTCTTGACATAGTAACTATACAATCTTAAACCAAGCCTTAGTTAGACTTGTGGCTTAGAACTCAATATCGTTAATCAAACCCATTTGGCCAGGCCGGGTAAAGTCTAGTGGAAGTCTCCCCGTCTTTCACAGCGACTTATGACTAAACCACAAAGACCGGCCCTTTCTTAGTTTAAGCATCAAATGGTTTAAAATAACTTTATCGAATTCATGCCAGAACTATTCTCTGTTAAAACTTCTTTCGACTTCCGTCTCGACCGGTGCCTCTTCACGATTCCGTCCATCGGTGCCTCTTCACGGATCCATCCATCGGTGCCTTGTCAGATCCAGGTTGCTTTCCTGAACTTTTAGTCAAGGCTGAGATTCAATACCCATTGAATCTCAGGTAACAGTTAACCTCATGCTCAAGTAATAATAGTATATATGACAGATATTCATTACATTTCAACATCAACCATACATAGCACACAACAGATGTAAGGTTACAACAATACATAGCACACAACACATGTAATGTTAACAGCACAACAATACATAGCACACAGCAAATGTAATGTTTGCAACGTTTGCACTAACTAGTGCCACGACAGCTCCTCGTGTCCTCAGCGCTAGGAAAACAACCATACGGTATTATCATGACTATAACCCACACAAAGCTGAATGTATATAAACATGTGACTAAGGCCCATAAACTTAGCCACGGTGCATGATCCAAGACCTAGTCTTGTCCATCAATTCATAAATCATTCTATCACATGCATGCATACAAGATACATCAAAGTTAAAGTTACAGTACACGTATGTACCTTCCACCGTGTAATTGCCAAAACGCCCGACTTTTTGATCTGACTCTGGACTTCCCGGATATCCTATATATTACCGTCGGATTACTTCCTTTTCCATGATATTATAATTAATATCATATTTCCTATAATAATATCAAAAAGGATATTTTCACCTATTTTGACATTTCTTCCCTTGGTGGATTTGTTATTACAATTTTGCCCTTACATTTTCTTAAAAACGCATTTGCTGGATTTTCTGACCAGATTTTTCGATAACTTTGAAAAATCATAATTAATTATAAACAAAATAGAAATGAGGTTCCGTAAAATTCCTCATGACCTTTGACATGTCTATTTTCAAGGAAAAATATTCCCAGAAGCTAGAACATCAAGAATCATTCCCAAGTTTTAAGTTTCTCAACGCTGCCAAGTTTTAATCCCAGAAAAATGGCTTAACTTCAAAAATATGTTACTCCTTGTGTAGAACTCAAAATGCTACATATTTTATATATTTGGAAAGCCCTACATGTCTACTTTATTCCTGTAAAATTTCATGAATTTTAAAGATCATCTCATACATAAAATAATAGCATCTTTGATCGCTGCCAGCACAGGATTTTAAACTGAAAATTATACAATTTTCACAATTTTGATCCATTGATTTCAACACTTATTCCCTAACATGTTTTCCACTTCATTTTGCATTTTAAAAGCAATGGAGACTTCCAAACATGAAAAGGAATATTTCTAACAATTTCCTAGATTAAACTACAATTTTATACTTAGAACTAAAAACTAAAGCTTAAGAACTAGAGAGCTTACCCTTGAAGAACTTTTCTTCTCCTTCTTGCTTCTCACTCTAACTTCTCTCTACTCTTTGTTAGAACTTGATTTTGGTGTGAAGAATGAAGAGAGGAGAGCCCTCTATTTATAGGAAAAGCTCTACATGTGAAAAGACCAAAATGCCCTTGTCTTCTTCAACAAGTTTCTTCTTTTTTTCTCCCTCTCTCTCCTAAAAACGTCCCCCCCTCTCTCTCCTTATCCTCTTCCAAAATCCTATCATATCTTATATTTTTCATTTATGACCATTAATTATCTTGTCTTCCATTAATATCTTATCTCTTCCATTAACTATCCTGCATATGTGCTCTTTATTAAAACATATCTTAGATATTATTTATAAATCCTATCTCAATCTTTTCCCATGTGCTTGTCTAACGCATCTTCTTTCCTCTCAACCATTGGATCAAATTTGTGTTAGTTCAAGTTCAATCCTCACCCTTAATCCATGGCTTAATGCTTTAATTGGTCTATTTATTTTCACAAGGATTAACTCATTTTCTTGATTTTTCATTGGCTAATCAATTTACAAGAGGATTAAGCTTAATCATATGATTAATTAGGACCATTGGATTTGAATCACATGAGCAACAATCTCAACCATTTCTCTTAGTTGCAATTGTTGATTTTTCAAAGCTTGATTAAAGTTTAATTAACATATTAATCAAGTGCTTATATATCCCTTGATTATAAGTGCCATTGTCTAATTGTCTTGCTACCTATTCAAGGCCATTAATACTTAATTATTCAAGCTTTAATTCTTCATCTTTGGCCCTTAATTTTCTTCAATAATCAGCCCTTTTTCTTTGATGATCTTAATTTGCCTCTAATCATCTTGGAGAATTATGCAACTAATCTCAATTAGTGCAAGCTTATTTTGTTAAGGATAATTGTTATTAGATAACAATTAAACTAAGTGTTTCCCTAATCCCTTTTCTTGTCTTATGATCATTTAAAATAGCTATTATTTCATGTGATTTAATGTCACATTTTATAGCCCCTTAATATGTAGTCTCATAATTAACCATTGGTTAATTAATTCCAAAGTGAAATTTCCACAAAAATATAATCAATAGATTATAATTCTTTGAGACACATATTCACCTCTGTATTTTGCTAATTATTTGCTAAAATACAATGTTTACATGAATTATGAAAATTAGGGTATTACAGGAGTATTGACGCCTAGTCTTAAAAGTATGACCGGTGACAGTTTTGTAAATATAAAGAATTTCTTGAACTGGATCCTTTATTCATAGGTCTTAAATATACTATTCAGACCGGTAAAAAAATCAACCGGTCTTAAAATGTTATTAAAAAAATTGAAATATCAATTACTTTTTAGAGAAATCTAATACACGGACTTATATTTTCTAGAGTCCAAAATATAAGGAAAAATTTATATATAAAGGTCTAAAACTTTTAAGACCAGTTATATATAAAAGCAACTCTTAAAATTATACTTTTAAGACAGAACATAAATTGTGGCCGGTACAAAATAATGAAAAAACTTAAACAAAAATTGAATTTATTTTAAGACCGGAGTTTAATAAGGACCATTTTTAAATTTATACTTTTAAAATCGGCTTTTCAATACATCCGATCTTAAAATTAAATCTTTTAAGATCGGACTTAAATTGTGGTCGATACAAAATATTGAAAAAAAAATAAACAAAAAATTAATTACTTTTAAGACCGGAGTTTAATAAGGGCCGATCTTAAAGGTTAACTTTTAAGACCGTCTTTTCAATACATCCAGTCTTAAAACTAAAGCACTAAATATATTCTTGAGTAAATACCCTTTCCGGTCCCCGACAAAAAACACGGACGCTATTTTGGTCCCTTAAAAAAAATTGACCCTTGTTCTTCCTTTTTGTGGACTAAAAATGACCTTTTGGAAATTTGTGAGGGATCAAAATGTCAACCAATCGACCCTTATTCGTCCTTTTTATGGACTAAAAAGGACCTTTTTTGTAAGGGACCAAAATGGGGATCGCGTTTTTTGTCAGGGACTAGAAAGGGTATTTACTCTATATTCTTCTTCGCGCGAAACATGTGTTGCTCTCTCTGAAGTCTGAACCCCTGTTCTTGTTGTGAAACCTCTCTTCCTGTTGCATTACCTCTCTTCCTCGCCCACCACCACCATCCTCTGTTACTCTCTTATTTTCTTAGGCATTCCTCTTTCACACCCCCTCTCTCAACCTCTCTTCCTTTCTCGAAAATGAACGAAAAAAAGATTATAGTCCTGTTTGTGGAACGCCAGTTATTGGTGTGACTGGTGTGAGTTGTAACACCCCAAATTCCGTATCATAAATTGTGCCAGTGACACGTGGTTTTATAAAAATTGTCGAGTTTGAGGTGCTACAACTCGGCGTGTTGCGGAAACGGAGAGCATGTACTAAAAATTTGAACAACGAGTAACTGATATAAAATACTCGGACATATGCTGATGCCTGACATATACTGGTATATTTACAAATTTCTCGAAGGAATATTCATGTGATACAATAATACAAAAACTTTGTATAATTACAACTCTTACATGTAACTATACCATCTTTAACCAAGCCTTAGGTAGACTTGGGGCATAGAATCTAACTCGGTTAAATCATCCCATTTGGCCAGGCTGGGTAAGGTCTAATGGAAGTCTCCCCGAGGTTAACGGCGACTAATTGACTGAACCACATAGACGACCCTTTCTAGTTTAAGCACCAAATGATATGAAGTAACCTTATTAGGTTCATGCCATAAGGTAGGTTCTGTCAACCTTCTTTTTGCATTTACTTTGACCGGTGCCTCCTCACGGCTCCGTCCATCGGCGTTCTTTTTACGGTTCCATCCACTGGTGCCTTCGCTGTTCCATGGACCTTTCCTGACTATTAGTTAAGACTGAGGTCCAATGCCCATCAGACCCAAGGTAACGGTTAACCTCATGCTTATGTAAACAATATATGTATGACAAATATCCTTTTCAGTTTAAAAATCACATTTTCATACAGTAACAATATGTAAGGCAATAACAAACACAGCCCCTGCAGTATGTCTGTTATCCCAGTCTGCACTATTCACCAGTGCCACGATGTACAGTCGTGTCCTCAGCGCTAGGAAAACTCAACGGTATTATTATAACCATAACCCGTGTATGTTTGAGTGTATCAAGAACAATTTAAGACAGAGTCTTAGTATATGAATACAAATATCATATATAGGCATACTATAAACATAAGAGTTAAGGTTACAATACGCGTCCGTACCTTCGTTGATGATTTTCGGTACGTTTCGACGGAAGGCGATCACAGATATCCTATAAGGGTAATATCGTCTCTATTAATTCAAAAATATTATTTCAAGAGATATTTTGGCTATATATGACCATTTTACCCCTGGATTAATTATTTCCAACTTAATCCCATTTTAATTGCTTAAAAACGCTATTATTCAATAAATGGGCTGATTTTTCACCTAACTTTGAAAAATCATAATTAATTCTACAGAAATCAAAACGAGGATCCGTAAAATTCCTCGGAATCCTTAGGATGTCTAATTTTAAGAAACAAATATTGGTTCTTGCCCAGATTCCATACAAAATTCCTAGTTTTCGTAATTTCAACCTCTGCCCAGAAATTTTCAGAAAATATAACCTAACTTTGAACATTTTTATCTCTTAGCACAGAACTCGAAATAGTAACTTCTAGGTATATTCGAAAATCCCTATATGTATAATTTCACCATGAATGTTCACAGAATTTTAGCATAGCATCTTCAACATAAGATACCAGCGTTTTTGAAATAGCTTTCGAAGTCACGAACCGACAAATTTTCATCAGAGCTTCGCTACTTTGACCATAATCTTCCAAAAATTTTGCTATATTTTCTTCTTCATCATTTTTTCGAAATAAAACCAATTATAACCATAAAAACATGAAAATAACACTATAATTGGAAGATTATGAATCAAAACAACATTTAAGATATAAATCACAAAGCTAGAGCTCAAGAACTTACCTAGAACTTTGCTCCTTCCTTCCTCTTGCTTCAAGAACTCACTCTACTCACTCTCTAGCTTCTATAATCAGATCACTTTGGGCTGATTGGTGTGAAGAATTGTGAAGGCTCAAGCTTCCTATTTATAGCAAATTGGCCATTAACTACCTAACAACTTTTCTTCATTTTAAGCCCTTAGATTAAACTTAGTTGATAAGTTTAAATCTCACCCTTACACCTACTAAAACCGACTTCTCACTCCTCTCTCCCCTAGTTAGTTTGTTTCAACTTTTAGTTACCCCCAAATGCTTATTTAGTTAGGTGCAAGTTGGTGATTTTATTCAAGATTCATTTCCACTTTTCAAATCTCCATTCTATGGCTTAATTAAATGTCTTTTTAAAACTCTTATATCACTTAAATTTGAATCTCAAAAGTTTGTGAAAATCACTTTCGAGATAACCAAGTTCAAGCTTAAATTGTGCTTGTTCATAATATCTACTTATATTTGTTCTATGATCAATGGTTTTCAAGATACAATTTATTTTCTATTGGTTCTCATTTACTTGTGTCCTGAATTTATCCTAATGATTTTTATCTTACCATTAATTAATTAACCATTTAATCCTTTTATTACCTATGCTTACATCATTAATTACCACAAAAGTCTTCTTGCATTTATGTTGGATTAAGACTTGTTTAAGTAAATATCTTTGATATTATTTTCCTTCATCTTTCCTTCCTTGTGAAACCGTCCCCCACCCCTAATTTACCTTTCATTTTCATTTCATTTCATCTACATTTACCTTGAAAGTCTTTGCCTAATTATGGCTTGATTGTGATGTTTATTTGTTAATTACAATTTAACAATTTTAACTCTCCTTTCCTCTTGTATGAACCAAATACACACTCTCCAATTTACTCTTGGAATTGTGTTTCATTTGTCTCACAAAAGCCATGGTAAAACTCTCTTATTTTTAATTTCACAAGGATTAGGCTTTATGAAATAAATTATAAAACCTTTAGATTAAATTTATTAAATTTAATCCAAGCCTTTGATTTTGGTTTGGAAAAATCTAAACACTATTAGTGATATTTGTTAAAGATTTAGGATTAAGGATTAATACAATTTCTTAACTCTTTTAATTAACAACTTTCGCCACTAAATAAATTAAAAGGAGAATTAATTATTCTTTGGTTAATATTGCTAATATAGTGGTTCATGGGTTATTAGTCTTAATTGCCAAAATTTGATAGGTTTCTAAATTAATCTTGATGATTAAAAATCCCTTATATGCTAATCTTAGCCTTTAGTTATTCTTTGGATACTAATTAAGTTGATTTATTCTTAATTAGAACCTTTTTAAATTAATTAATAATTAATTTCGAAAATTACTAAAATATCTCAATTATTGCAAATTTAATTGCCTAATAATTGTTGCTAATTTCCTCTAATTGATTTTGTCATCCTTTGATGATTTTAATTGCTAAAATGATATAATTAAGATTATACATAATTATGATAATCTTAGGATATTTTATGATCCCTAATAAGACTTAGAAAATTAAATCTTCAACTAACTTAATTTTAAGAAGAAATCACTTAGAAATAAAATAAATATAACAAGAAAAATTGAGACCACATATTCACCTATTTTAAATAGGAAATATTCATGCAAATAGAATATTTAAGGCATATTATTTATTTAAATATAATATTTAAGATATATTATTTATCCAAATATAATATTTAAGATAAATAATTATTTGGGTATTACATGAGTCGAACGAACCATGTTCATCTCACAGAGAGCCTTGTAACCGCCCTGCACGCCGTGGTAGAAGAGGCACACGAATGAAAGATCTATCCCTAAGTTGGACTGCTGGGTCAAAGCTCGACATTTAGTTTGATGAAAATTTGGCTCCTTTCGATCCTAATAAAAACACATATATTAGTTTTGTCAGTGCACTAGCACGCAGCAAGGTTAGCATCTTGACATATGAGTGGAAAAATGTCGACGATGCCAAAGTTAAGGATCTTATTTGGGACACTATCCGGCTTACATACAATGTTCCTGACTGTCAGAAGTTGAAAGACAAGACATTGTCGTATTGTGCTAATCACTGGAGGAAGCTTAAGACCTATCTAGCTAACAACTATATTTTTGCCGAGGTTCCAGTTGGTGAGCCTCACCCTAATCCTTGCGACAACTACACATTTCTTAATGAACAAACTTGGCAACAATTTGTTCTAAAGTTTTCCACTCCCGAAGCTTTGGTGAGTTTATATTTCGTTTTTTTTTTACCTTTTTTTTTCTTATTAACTTGTGCGAATATGTGAATGTTATTGTGTTCATCTAATCCTATTAGTTAGATGGTTTCGTGTGTGAATAGAAGTATACATTTCATCCTTTGTCCTACATCAGAGGAGCATGTCTTATTTCTTATGTGAATGTGACTATAGATGGAGTAATATAGTAAAAGTTTGCTATTTTTCTATGCAAGTCTGATATGTAAACCGTGAAAAGGTAAAATACTAAGTAGGTAACTAGGGAAATAATAATGACATAATATCTCCTGTAAGGTCATTAGTCGGTTAGGAAAATATTTTGTTATAGTAGGTGTAATACCCTAAAAACCCTAATTATCATAAATGGTATATTTTGAAAAATACTACATTATAGTAAAATGAGAGTATATTGTCTCAAATTTTGGGAAATTGTTTATTATAAATTTATGAGCAATTTCTCCTTGGGTTTTAAATAGAAAAGTGTGAATCTTGAGATTTCGTTTAGGGATCATAATATACCCTAATATAAATATTGAATTTTAGTAAATAAATACTAAAAATACAAAGGTGAATTTATCAATTATATTTTCATCTAAATTTCACTTTGGAATTAATTAACCAATGGTTAATTATGTGACTACATATTGTAATACCCAAATAATTATTTGTCTTGAATATTATATTTGGATAAATAATATATCTTAAATATTATATTTGGATAAATAATACCTATTTAAAATATGTGAATATGTAGTCTCAAATTTTTCTGTTATATTTACTTTATTTTCTAGGCAATTTCTTCCTAGAATTAAGGTGACCAAAGATTTGATTTTCTAAATCTTATTGGGGATCATAAAATATCCTAAGATTATCATAATCAAGTATAATCTTAACTATATCAAAAGGCAATCAAATATCATCAAAAGATGCCTAAATCAATTAGGTAAAATTAGCAACAATTATTGGGCAATTAAATTTGCAATAAAAATAATATTTATGTTAATTTTTGAAATTAAATAATAATTAATTTAAAAAAGGCATAATTAGGAATATATCAATTTAATTAACATCCAAATGATATCTAAGGGCCAAGATTAGCTCATAAGGGGTTTTTAATCATCAAGATTAATATAGTAACTTATCAAATTTTGACAATTAGGCCTAATAACTCCTAAAAACACTATATTAGAAATATTAACCAAGATTAATTAATCCTCCCTAAAATCATACAAAAGTGGCGAAATTTACTAATTAAAGAGGCTAAGTAATTGCATTAATTCTTAATCCTAAATCATTAACAAATATCATCAATAGTGTTTAGATTTTTCCAACCCAAATCAAAGGCTTGGATTAAAACTAATAAAGCTAAAACCTAGGGCTTTAATTAAGTATTATAAAGTGAAATCCTTGTGAGATTAGATTTAACCAATGAGGGAATTTCTTCTAGATAAATTAAAATAGGTGAGAACACAAATTGAGAGTGAAAGCAAGAGGGAGTACACGGCTATTTCATAAAAATAAAAATAAAATCAGAATTGAGAAGTTAAGTAATTAATTTAATGAATTGTACAATGATAATTAAACCACATGCATGTCTTAATCAAGGAAGAAAATTTTCACTTCACATTAATGCAATTAATGATGGTGGAAGAGGATAGAATTTGAGAAAGAGGAGAGAGAACCGTGGGTAATTTTTGAATGGAAAATTAAAAATCATTGGGATAAATTCAAGACATAAGTAAATGAGAATCTATAGAAAATAAATTGTATCGAGATACGTTAATCATAGATCAAATATAAGGATTTATTATGAACAAGCATATTTTAAGCTTGAGATAAGTTGTCTTCAAAATCTTTTCCCCAACTATTATAATTAATCTTGAAATGATTAAATGGATATTAGAGACTTCTAATGAAGCCATGATTTTTGAGATTAAGGTATTAAAGAAGAAAACTTGAATAAACTACAAGATAACCCTAATTATATTTTTGTTTGGTTGATTGTTAATCTAACACATGAGATCAATTATGATTTTGGAAGTGAATGAGAGGGAACACGGTTTGGAGAGTGAAGAAGAGAGGAAAGAGAAAGCTTAATGAAGAAGTAAGTTTAAATCAATCTTAATTTGAAATCCTCCAATAGGAAAAATCAAGAGAAATGTTTATTAATTAAATTGAAACTTCTTCATTAAGTATGGGTCCAATGGTTAAGATTAACAATTCTTAACTAAGTTGATATCCTATGGCTTCAATTGAAGAAGAGGCAAGTTTCATTTAACTACCAAAATACCACACCAATTTACTATAAATAGGAGCTTAGGTTCTTCATAATTCTCACACCAAACTCAACCAAAGTAGATGAGTTTTAGAGAAGTAAGAGTAGAGAGAAAATCATAGTGGGAAGCAAGAGAGAGGAGGAAGTTCTTCAAGAGGTAAGCAAGCTCTTAAGTTGTAGTCTTTAGCTTTTGTAGTTCTTGAAGTTCTAGTTTAAAGTTCATAGTTTAAATGTTGTTTTGATCTTTAATCTTCCAATATATTGTTGTTATCATGTTTTTATGGTTAAATATGGTCTTATTTCGAAAAATTGATGGAGGAAGTGATATAGAAATTTTTTTGGAAGATTAGGATCAAAGTAGCGAAGTTCTGGCAAAATTTACGGGTAGAAGTTTTCGGTGGTATGCAAAAATATGCTATGATTTTATGTATGAAATTAAGCCAATAAATCATGATATTTTCCAGAATTATAGTAGACATCTAGGGCTTTTCAAATATACCTAGAGTGTAGCATTTTGAGTTCTACACAAGGAGAAATGAATTTTTGAAATTAAGCCATTTTTGCAGAAAGAAATTCTGGACAGCGTGTGGAAAATGAAAACTGGGAATTATTCTTAAAGTCTGGGCAAGAACCATTATTTTTACTCAAAAGTAGACATCCTAAGGTTTCTGAGGAATTTTACGGATCCTCATTTTGAGTTTTGTAGATTTAATTATGATTTTTCAAAGTTAGTCAAAAATTCTTCCCAGAAATTCAGTATTGCGTTTTTTTGAGAAAATGTAAGGGCAAAATTGTAATAATGAATACACCAAGGGTAGAAATGTCAAAATGGGTGAAAATATCCTTTTTTATATTATTTTAAGAGATAGAATGTTAGTTGTGATATTATGGGAAAAAGGAATAATCCGACGATAACATATAGGATATCCGGGGAAGTCCAGAGTCGGATCAAAAGTCAGGCAAGTTGGCCAATACGCGGTGAAAGGTACGTTCGCGGCGTACTGTAACACTGACTCTAATGCTTATAGTATGTTATATATGATAGTGGTATTCATAAACTAAGATGTTATCTTAGTTCATTACTTACACATTCAGCTTTACACGGGTTATAATCTTATTAATACCGATGAGTTTTCCTAACGTTAAGGACACACGTTTGATCGTGGCACTGGTGAATAGTGCAGACCGGGATAACATGCATATTGCAGTGGCTGTGTATTGTTATTGCCTTACATATCTGATTATGTATTTCCTATATCTGTTATGGGCTTTTGTAGTGATTATTGTTGAAATTGTTAGTTCTGATTAGTTTTGAATCAGTCTTATATAGATGCCATTATCTAGAGCAAAAAGCTTGAATACTACATTTATCTTCTACTTTGATTAACTCTTATATATTAATGTAGATATGAAGTTTATGCAATGAAGATTTGATCAAGGAAGATGAATTGGCGGAGTTGAATTAAGTCACAGTTGGATTCCTGAAGCAATACTTGAGTATGTCAACTTAATACTCAAGTATGGTAATGAATTGGTGGAGCTCAAATAGGCTACATATGCATTCATGAAGCAATTCTCGAGTACCAAGCATCAATACTCGAGTATGATATTCAATCAGATCATATTCAGGCAGAAAACTGATATATACTCGAGTATGTCACTTAAATACTCGAGTATTGGACCAATACTTGAGTAGAGAACTTCAATACCCGACTAGTGTCGTGATTTCCAGTTGCTTTCGCTCAACTCATT
This sequence comes from Acacia melanoxylon, assembly GCA_019022615.1. Lineage (NCBI taxonomy): Eukaryota > Viridiplantae > Streptophyta > Magnoliopsida > Fabales > Fabaceae > Acacia > Acacia melanoxylon. Next base: position 11,227,813 of record JAFJYJ010000010.1, read on the forward strand.
TTCGCGACCTCGGTAATTCGTTGATATCTCCAAACCAGGAATTAGATTGACATGAAAGCAGTGGCATATGAAACTAGACATCCAACACGTATGTTGTCCAAAATTTCAAGTCAAAAGGAGTCCATATGAGAGAGATGTGAATTTTTCAAGTTGGCACAAGAATCACCGTCCCAGTCCAGACCAACCTTCGGTATGTTGAGTGTATCTCACAAACGGAAAATCCAAATGAGCTGAAATTGGTGCCATTGGAAACTAGACTCAAATACCTTTTCAAAAACATCAAGAACACAGAAAACAAAGATCAATTGAAAGATATATGATGTTTTTAAGTTGGCCGTCTGTTATGGATGCTGCAAAAACGCTGGATAAGAATTACCTCCATTCATCTAATATTAATGGACGAAATACAACTTGTTTGGAGTTGATTCTTATTGCCCTGGGAAGAAGACTGAATGAGATTTATGAGATGAGGTGATTTACCAAACTTGGATCTATATCGAAGAGGTTATGCTCATCGGAAATTGCCTATTGTACTGCTAACATAATTGCTTCTGGAAGTCTGAAATTTGCGAGAAGACCAAAGTATATGGCAAACAAGACGAGTTTGACATTTGAAGATGATACTCGAGTAGGAGATGATACATACTCGAGTAATATCAAGACAGAGCCATCGCTGAAGTTGCCTATGAAGCATACTCGAGAATGTCACTTGGATACTCGAGTAATATCGGGAATTAAGTTCTGGAAGAAGAGGATACTTGAGTATATATCAAGTAATACTCGAGTAGCAGCGGGACAGAGACGATGCTGAATTACTCAGAATAACAATACTCGAGTAACTCCATTCTATACTCGAGCAGTGTCGAAATCTCGATTTGCACTGAAAGGACAATATTCAACAACTGATACATTCTTGTACAAGGACGGATCTTTGCGCACGGAACTACTACATATCGAGAACTCATCTACTCGAATAACATCGTTCTAAAAACATTCTGAATTGCTTTGAGACAATACTCGAGTATTGGATATGGCATACTCGAGTATGGATTAATTGCTGAATATCAATTTGCTCTCTCGGAAGTGAGATACTCGAGTATGAGAATTGGGGATACTCGAGTATTTGAGAATGAAGTGCTGATATCTTCTTACCGCAACAATACTCAAGTATTGGATTTTGGCTACCCAAGTATTGACGAGATATCGGCTTACGTGAAGTAATTCTGCAAGAAGATACTTGAGTACTCATAAAGTATTCAGGAAAGTATTCAGTAAGAATTCAAAGAAATATTGAGAAATATTCAGAAAGTATTCACGAAAGTATCCAGAAAGTATTCATGGGAAATATTCAGAAAGTATTCCGAAAGTATTGAGAAAGTATTTGACAGTGTGAATTTTCTGATATGAACTTGCTGCAACAATACTTGAGTATTGGATATAGATACTCAAGTATTGGATATAGGATACTCAAGTATGAGAATTGGGCTACCCAAGTAATATCAAGTATTGAGCTTCTATGAATTGCTTCTGCCAGATACTCAAGTACACAGAATGAGATACTCGAGTATGTCTATCAGTTGACGAAAATTATCTCTGCAACATTTTCCGAATGGATTGATTACTCAATTAATCTTTCTTCTACATCACTCAATCTTATCTATGATATTACTAATCATCTTCTTGAGTGATTTTTAGATGATTAATCATTGTTTGAATCTTGATGAGCTGTGAAGCACCGAAACTGACAATGAACAGAGACGACATGATGAAGGATGGCCCATACCGTCAAAAGCTCCGAATCAATATTTTAAGCTATTCCCCATCCGAGACCACATGGAATAACAGTTGTAAAGTATCCAACTAAGCGGACACTCGATCGTGGCTAAACAGAAGGCGCGGATGTTTGAAGACTCCCAACGGACATATTCAAACATTCAAACGGACATATTCAAATCCTTCAACGGTCCTCAAGCTTCAACCAGTATAAATACTCGAAGGTTTGAATTCTTCAATGGCAGAACAAACGCATACACAGACAAAGCTATCAAAGAGATCAAATTTTATTCTACATATATATCTTCGTGAGCTTCGGTGTTTATCATTCATCTACTCGTAAGAGAGTTTTTATCAATCGTTTACGATTCATTCAAATCTCAAGGTAGAGGTATCTTGAGTGTGGGTGTATCAATTACAACTTGTAAGGGGGAGTGAGTCCGAGAGTGAAAGGATCATCCTTCGTTTACAGAGTGTGTAATTGTGTTTGTAGTTATTTGGTTACAACTTGTAAAGAGGAGTAAGTCCTAGTGAGAGGATTACTCAGAGAGTTACAGAGTGTGTAATCAAGGTTTAAGATAGTGAAATCAGTGTTTCGGGGACTGGACGTAGGTCAAGGATTGGACCGAACCAGTATAATCTCCTGTGTTCATTGCTCTTCTCTCTATCTCTGTTTTAAGTGTTCTTGAGCAATAAGCGAAAGAAAATTATAATCACATATTCACCCCCCCCCTCTAGGTGATATTCCACCTTCAAAAATGTCATGAATATCTGTCATACATATATTTACATAAGCATGAGGTTAATCGTTACCTGAGGTCCGATGGGCATTGGACCTCAGTCTTAAACTAATAGTCAGGAAAGGATCATGAACCAGAGAAGGCACCAGTAGATGGAGCCGTAAAAAGGCGCCGAGGGACGAAGCCGTGAGGAGGCACCGGTCAAAGTAAACGTAGGAAGAAGGTTAACAGAGTCTACCTTCTGGCATGAAACTAATAGGGTTAGTTCAAACCATTTGGTACTTAAACTAGAAAGGGTCGTCTATGTGATTCAGTCAATCAGTCGCCATGAATTCGGGGAGACTCCCACTAGACCTTACCCAGCCTGGCCAAATGGATTTGATTTAACTGTGTTAGGTTCTATGCCCCAAGTCAAGAAATGGCTCGGTCTGAAAATGTATAGTTACAAAGTAAATTCTGTAATTATATAAGTTTTGTATCACATGAATATTCCTTCAGGAAATTTTTAATATACCAGTATACGTCGGCCATCAGCATATGCCTGAGTATTTTATATCAGTTACTCAATTGTTCAAATTTTTAGTACATGCTCTCCGTTTCCGCAACACACTGAGTTGTAGCACCTCAAACTCTGACAATTTTTATAAAACCACGTGTCATCGGCACGATTTATGATACGAAACTTTGGGTGTTACAGTAGGTAGTGGTTAGACATTGTTGTTAGTTAGTTTGTTTGTTAATTGTGTAATGGTTTTGGAGCAAGCTGTTATTAGGCCCTAAGAGTCAACCCTCTAACTATGTATAAGAGGTTAGTCTAATATGTGTATGAACCCGTTATGATGAATGAATGAATTGACTGAGTTAGCAGCAATTCTGCAACTCCCTTTCCTCTATTTCTCCCAATTTCATCTACAATTCTACATCTTTCTTAACAAAGTCTTGAAACTTGATGAAGTAAATTTGACTAGTATTTGAGGTTCATATCAAGCAGAAGTTCTCTAATTTCTGTTTGTGAGATAACTAAAATTCATAATTAATAGTTGTTTTCAATTCTGATTCACAGAAAAGAATGAAACAAGCACAAGAGATCGAGAGAAAGAATGATTGCCAGCATATATTTTCTTGTGGCGGATATGAAAAGGCCGAAAAAGAGTTGATGGCGGCCAAGCGGAAGAGATTGGAAGATGAAGCTAAATCCAATCCTTCTATGATATGTGATCCACCATCTCTAATACGTCGCGATGAGTTATGGTTGTATATTCGCTAAAAGAGAAATGGGCCTACACGAGTGAACAAACTCGTATAGTTGCTGAAAGAATTTTAAGTATCGTTATTGTTATTTTTTAGTTACTAAACATGTTTCATTACTAAGCTTCTCGTTATCTGTATCTTACAGGAAGATCTTAAAAAGAAAGAAGCAGAGGGATCTTTTGTGTCGGACGGGAGGAATGATTTTCTGACCGTTGTGAATGGAAAACCGGATCACGCGGGGCGTGTAAGGGGGATTTTTTGTGTCGGATGGGAGGAATGATATTCTAAAATACGATCTTAAAAGTATTTACTAATTATATACCTATTTAATGTCATTCATTCTCACAATCCATCATTTCGTATCTCTCTGCCCTAACTCCTCACTACCTCTCTGCACTAATTTCTCACACGTCCTTGATAATCTTTTATCCCCAACTGCTCAAATCATGGTTAGATACAAGATAACCGCTCGTAGGGGTACTCCTGAAGCTCATGCCTTCCTTAGATCATTATACGGGGCGCCTCAAGCAAAAGTGTGTTCTATTATGACGGAAGAGTCTCGGGTAGTTGGACCCATTGTCATTTCGAATGATGAAGAGATTGCCGCATCCCCTCTAGCCTTCAAACCATGAAGAGATTCCCACTCCCCCTTTCCAGCCTTCTGACAATATTCACCAACCTCCTGACCCCAGCGCGCCTACCGCTAACCCCTCTCCTCTTTCCTCTAATGATACATTGTGGCTGATGCAAATAAGAAAGGAACTTGCTGATCTCCGGCGAGAAATTAATGTTGCTCACGTCGATATCACCAAGGCATTGGATAATAATAAACTTTAGGATGTTTAGTCAGATTCTTGTTATTGATAATTTTCAATTTGTTTTTCTCTTTCTTTTCTTGTGTACATGCATATTCTCCATTAATGTATGAAGCATTAAGAACTAAGCTTGTGTCTCTTTTTTTGTTCATATTCTCCAATAATTAAAGAAGCTTATTCTCTAGTTTTCCTTTATTTTCATTCAGTTGCTGCTGCGCTCGCCAAAGTCAATCCTCTCTTTTTTTTGTTTCGTAATGTAAATGAGAACTTTTAGGACTGGATACTTTATAAGTAACCGGTCTAAAAAGTATTTGACTCTTAGGACTGATAATTGAATATTTCATACACTTCTTTTTATCTCTTGATTAATAATTTAGGACTCTTTAGTTACTAAATAATGGATTTTATACTTATTTGGGCTTTGGGCCTTTGATTATATTTTAGCCATTGTTAATAATAAAATTCAGTTTTATATTGCTTCACTATTCCTACCATAACTCTTGAACCAGACATCGGATTTGCCTCATTTGTGTTTCATTTTTCAGATGATTTAGAGAGTTACAATTGTTATGAAAACATGAAGGGCAAATTCGGACAAGAGGGTGGTCGATTTTGGAGCCGAAGTCGGATTTTTATTTGGGCTCGAATTTTGTAATTAAAGCCCTTTTTTTCCATTTTGGACCTGAATTGTGGATTGGAGCCCCATTTCGTTTTTCCATTTTAGGTTAAGTGAGGCAGCAGCCACAAACATATTTTCATTCACGTTTTTACTCAGTTTTGGATTAAAATACAGAAGTTTCATTTTCTTTCAACTGTTCTTCATATGTTCTTCGTGTTCATGATGAACTTCTTCATCTCTTTCCCATTTTCGTTCTGCATAGCTATGATAGGCTAAGCTTATGTGATTGACCCATGGATTGAGGGTTCCACGAATCCGGAGGGCACGTAAATAACGAAACCATTTTTTGTTCGATAACGTAATTCGCGTTTTGTTTATTTTAATCGAGATCCGATTATAATTGCGGATTAGGTATTAGATTTACGTCTAGTCGAGGGAATATCTCGGACAAATACGAGATTTCGGTTTGTCGAGAATCAATCACGAGTTTGGTTATTATCTTTTTGTCCGATGAAGGTTATGGAATCCCATTACGGGTTAATCGCTTTTAATCGATTGATCTTGTTTTCTTGCTTTGTTTTAGTCTTTGCTTTGTTTAATTACATTGAAAAACTCCCCCATTCTGGTTATTGTGTTACTTGTTTCTTGTTGATTTTAGACCAGCTGCGAATTCCTTGAGAGAAACGATCCAGGTTTCTATTATACTGCAAAATTATATTGATCCTAGTTATTTTGGGAGATCACGGCAAATCTCTGTCAAGGACCGGATATTTTATACAACTCTAATCTTAAAATTAAATGAATAGTAAAAAAGTTAGGACCGGATTCTTCTAAACCTCCGGTCTTAAAAATTAAATGATTAAAATGTTTACCTTTAGGACCAGATACTTAATAAATAACCGGTCTTGATAAAATCCAAAACGCTAAAAGATGTCTTTGTCGACGCGAAAAATTAAACTTCCCTCTCTGAACTTCTCTTGTCGCGTCGAAAGTGATAACTCAGGTTCTGTCTCCAGTGTTTGTGTGTTGCTTCGTGTTGCTCTCTCGACAACCACTTTCTGGGTCCTTAGCTAAACGACGATAAACCAAGTTGTAAGAGGTATTTCGGTTATATAACTTTTTGATTTTCTTGCTTATCGTTCTGGGTTTTTCATGGGTTGAACGAAATCGATGAAATGTTCTTGTGGGATCCTCGTTGTTAATGAATATTGTATTTTGAATATTATATTTGCACTCTAGACTTACCCAACTGACTAACAAGTGTTTTTAGGATTACTTTTGTTGTCTGCAACAGCAACGTTCGTGGAGAAGAAATCCTCAGCAAAATCATTTGAGTTTATATGCTACAGGTGAGTCTACAAGACCTTCATACAATGCATTTATTTTCCTCGTCATTTATTTATTTTGCTTCTTGGATTCATTATGATACATTTATGACCAAGAGTGATTCTCCATGATGCATTTAATGGAGTTGGCTTATTTTATATGCAATTTTTAATTTTTTTGGATTATGTATATTAAATCTTTCCTTCTATAGGAATACTACTATGGATCACAGTTGGATAAATGTTTTACGGAAGAGTGTTGAATATGAAAATGGGGTGAGGGAATTTATAGAATTTTCTAAACGAAATGCCCATGATGATAGTGAAAAGTTTTATTGCCCTTGTGTAGAATGTTTGAATGAAAGGCAACTAAGTCCTGAAGTTATATATACACATTTAATTTGTGAAGGATTTTGTAAGGCCTATACAGTATGGGTATGGCATGGTGAAAAAGTGTCAAGTGCATATCAACATGGGGAAGTGGCCTTTGATGATAATGACTCGGATATGGATGATCGCATAGAGGATATTATTCGTGATGTAGGAGAAGAGGCTTTTGAGCAATCACATGCATATGGTAAAATGTGAAGTGATGCAGAAACGCCGCTATACCATGGGTGTAAAAAATACCAATTGTTGAACATTGTATTGAAATTGGTAAGCTTGAAGGCACGTCATGGATGGAGCGACAAGAGTTTTTCAGAAATGCTTGAGGCTTTTAAGGACATGCTTCCCGATGATAATGTGTTTCCGTATCGATACTATGATGCTAAGAAAATACTTTGTCCACTAGGGATAGAATACAAAAAGATCCATGCATGCCTGAATGATTGCATATTGTATAAAAAAAGTTTGAAGAGAAGCAGAATTGTCCGATATGTGAAACCCCAAGGTACAAGTCAAAAGGCATGCAAAAGTATTGTGGTATCTTCCAATCATACCAAGGTTCAAGCACTTGTTTGCTAATGAAAATGATGCAAAAAATTTGAGGTGGCATGCAAATGAGAGGATTTCTGATGAAAAGCTTCGACATCCGACTGATTTCTCTCAATGGAAGAAAATCGATCAATTATTTCCTAACTTCGGTGACGAACCTAGGAACCTTAGCCTTGCCCTTAGGAGGATTTATTCAATGGGTAGAAACGGTAAAAAATTTATTTCCATAATTTTTTCTTTTAAAAAAAATCCTTATTAATTTTTTTAATTAATATTTGATAAATGAGCATTTAGGCATTTAAAATTTGATATTTTAAATAATATATTTACTTAATACTCATTAATTAATTATTTGTTAGAAAATTTAATAAGGATTTTAAAAAATAAAATAATTATGGAAATAAAAAATTTGCCCTTCCAGGAATTATATCTAAAATAATAATAATTTTCCTTTAATTGAAATAAAATTATTAAATTAAAAAATGAACTTGGTTTGAATGCACTTTTTGCCAAACTCATGTGTATTTTTGCACATTTGAAAGTCAAAGTTAACGGTCAAAGTCAAAGTTAATGGTCAAACGGTATTTTTGCACCTAATTTATAACCACGTGTGCATTTTGCACCTAATAAAAGCATTTGGTGTTTGGCACTCCTCGGAATAAAAGCGTATGCATTTTTGCACCTTAACCCTTTTACTTTTGACGTTTAATTATTTTTTTTTAGATTTCAATATGATATATTGTTTATTTTATAATTATCTTTATCTATATAAGTTTAAACTTTTAAAGATAAGGATAATTTGTGAATATTTTAATTTAAAAAGCGACATTTTCTTATGATTCCACCCAAGCAAAATTCCCGTCACTACTCGATAGGCCGTTTGTTTAAATTTTATTTTGATTAGGTTTATAACTCAAGATTTTAATCCTAAAACATTTTATTAGATTGAATATTTATATAAAAAATTCAGTATGCGCCTAAGTTCTATTCCATAATACCCACATTCAAAATTTAAAATTTTGAACAAATAAAATATATAATCTCGTGTATATGCAATCTTGTTAGCCTCTAGGATAATTTTGTATAACATTAATGCAAAGTAATTAATGTGTTATATTTTTATAAGATTAATATGGAAATATTAAATTAAAACATATCTTTCAAATAGATTATACTTTTATAAGATTAATAATGAAATATTAAATTAAAACATATTGTTTAAATAGATTGCGTCACTTTAGTTGAACTTCAAAATTCTATAAATAAGAGGCTAGCTGGGCATAAGTCACAATTCCATACCTATACACTGAGAGAGAAGAAAACAGTTCGACACCTAAAACGAAGAGAGAGAGAGAGAATCTGTGCGTGCAAAATCATCAGGTAAGTTCTTCCTAATTTAAAACATTTAGATTTGCTTAAAACTTTCTATTAAGAACTAAATATATGCTTCAACAAACCACTCCAGGCTTTGGAATTTTAATAACGTTCATGACGACCTTAGCGATTTAGCCAAGTTGTTCTCTAGTCTATTAGATTTGAACGATTTTGAATTTGAAGTGTTTTTCAGGTTATGCGCGTAGCGAATTTTGTTATATTATTTTGATTTGTGTACAGAAGAAAGTACTGGAATATTAGTTAATAAAGTTGTCTAGTCATTTATCTTTATATTAATTAATATAAAGATAAATGAAAGGTATCTAACCTGAGACAAATCCTATTAAATTAAGGACTAAAGTATACTTTTAGTCCTTTAAATTTTACATAAAATATACTTTTGGTCCTTTAACTTTATAAAGTATATTTTTGATCCTAAAATTCTAACACCGTTAATGTTCTTAACTAAAACGCCGACGCAACTAACTCAGTGATATTAATAACATTTAATTACACAAATTTTATATATTCTTCAATTTGCCCTTATTTTAAACTGGGAAAATTCTATATAAAACCACTTAAAATAGAAAATTTCTAAATCATGTTAGTAAATTTAATAAATTCTTAATGGAGTCATTAACCCAATTTAAAGATTTCAAAATATAGGTAAAATAACTTTAATGTTATTTCCTCTCTTCTCTCCCTTATTAAAGTCGGTGTTGGTTCATAGTTAGGTGAAAGGGATTTGAGGGTGACTTGGCTCTCTCTAGAGGGAGCAGTCTTATTAGTGATTATATTCATCAAATTTGTTATATATAATTTTGTATTATTGTTTTATTTATTCTTATACATCCTTCTATTTTTTTCACAGAAAATTAATATTTTCCACAACAACAAACCAAACAGCTCCTCCTTCACCGAAGGAATCTGTACTACAGTCATGACATCCCCCTATGTCTCGATTTCCGAAAGAATTGATGGAAGATATGTTTGATATCAATTTTATTGTTGATACTTCCTCAATACCTTTGTCTTTTCATCTTGAAACCAACGCTCTGTTTGGAGACGGTGAATACATTGAGCATATGATGGATATTCTTAGTGATGATGATGAGTCAATAGAAATCTATGGTGCCATGGGCTTATCCGATCAACACTCTTCTACTAACGATGATATTGAGTCAACAGAAATCAATCAAGTAATCGAGCAATCCATGCAGAACTTCTTCATGGTTCCGGCTACGGAGAAAGCTATGGCGGCATCACTCAAGAAGATGGAAAAGTTCTCCGATAACATAAAGACAAGCACATGTAGCATTTGCTTAGAAGCTTTTGATGATGAGGAAGGCGACAACGTTTCAGCACTGCCTTGTGACCATTTTTTCCATAATGATTGCATTGTAGGATGGCTAAAAACAAGCCATACATGCCCATTGTGTCGCTTTCAACTGCCTACATAAAACAGATTCATGAATTATCTGCATTGTACTATTGATATTATTGTTACAATGAGTTTTCATTATTCATTTTTTCTTGGTGATATATATATATATATATATATATATATATATATATATATATATATATATATATATATATATATATATATATAGTTAATTTACGAGAATCAGTTGACCTTCTTTTTCCTGATTTATACTCGTTACCATGAATGAATGCCGTGCAGAATTCATAGACGAAATTAAAATTGTATATGTAATTATCATAAATTATCGTATAAAAAATTATAGGTAGAAATTTATTTCAATTATATGATGATGGACGTAAAGTGTGAAAAAATATAAATCATCAATTACGATTTAATTGAATTTTAAAAATAGATGATACCTTCGAAAAACTAAAACTTTTATTATTTAATATCAGTACTCGATTTTTAAAATTGGCTATTCTTTAATTAAAAATATTTTAATTGAAAGGGAAAATATATATATTTCATTACTCGTCTGTCATGATATCTGATATATTTCCCATCATGCATTTTTGTTCGTAAAGGAGAAGGCTTGAATAAATTAAAACGATAATTAATTCATTTTTTATATCTTGTAAACTTATTTTAGATCCAAGGAGTAGATTAAGTTTAACATATTTAGTCTTTTATTAAAATATTAATTTATAAAAATAAATAATCAAATTTTGAACTCCAAAAAATTTATGTCAGTTGTTTAAAACTGCAACAAAGGTTAAACAATATTATATTTTAGGGTTAAGATGCAAAAATATACATGAGATTTTTTTAAATCCTGGCGGGAAAATACTTGTGTGATTGGGTATCTTATTAATATTTATACGCATACATATTCCATTATGCATTTTCGTTTTACTAAAATGGAGAAGGATATAAAACTAATTAATATTGAGATTCAATAATTTAAAATAACAATTATTTTATTTTTTTCATATCTTTTAAACATTATTTATATTCTTAAGAGAGAATTTGAGTTCAAACAAAGTGTATCAATAAACAATTATGACCATATTGTCTAAATAAAATAACTCTGTTTCCATAATTTATAAGTGCAATGAATAAACCATAACAACAATTCAGGTTTAAAGACTACACCATATAATCTCATGTTTAACATCAAATAGAAATTCATGTTCAAATTCAAACATAACACTATAATATAAACTATCTATAGTGTTGTATATCTTCAACTTTAAACATGCTAAAAAATGAGAAAGCGTGATGAGGTTCATTTTCCATGTAATAAACAAATGCCTCTCTATTTTGTTTGTTGATAATGAGGTTCATTTTGTTTGTTGATCTGCTTCATCCATGAGGCTAAAAAATTTTCGAGCTGCATCATTCCTAAAGAAAACAGGGTTTGCACCCTAAACTTCTTTAATGAAGTTGTCCTCTTGAAAACCAAACGCATCACGAACAACATCATTAACATGATCATCTTGATCTACTTTATCTCTTACTTGTGAACTTCGAGGAAGAATATCATCATATCTCATATGAGGTTTCTTACCATGAACTCCCCGTAACATATATTCTTCCAGGAAAGGCTTCACAAGCAAATGTTCCTTAACAACTTCTCATGTATGGCACTTCTTAAACTTGCATTACAACATGGACACACGATCTTAACATTACAGCTGGCGTGAGCAAACGCAAAATCCAAGAAAGCGTTCAATCCAGCCAAACATGTTGGAGAATTGCACGGACTTGATCCATGACCTATCCATATGTGTTTAACACAGTTTGAAGAATAATATGAGAGAATGTTTAGTTCTAATAATGACTTGTAAGGAAGCTTAAATGCATTTTTCCAAACTTTATAGTAGTCAAAACACCACTACCATGACGGCTACAATGTTGTCCCAAATTTTGTATCAATTACATAATGCTACGTCAACCGCCACACAAGTCATCGTTTTGTAGCAGTTAAAACGACACAACCCCTACAACAATGAAGACCGTTGAAATTTGAAAATTTTGCAAATTGTATCGGTTGTAACCGCTACAAAAATGTTACCGTTACAGTCAAAAAAATCAAAATCAAACTATCAAAATTTGTAGCAGTTACTGTTTTAAAACCGTTACAAATTTGGCGGTATCAACAATTTGAATTTCAAATTGTCACAGTTTTTTAGCGGTTAAAGAACTCTAACTGCTACAAAGGGTTCACAATTTGTTTTTTTCTTATCATAAAATTTGAAGCTAATTCAGAAATAATAACATGAAAAGATGTTAAAGAAATACAATATAACAAGTCAATTAAAAAACAATGTATATTTTTATAAAAAAAACAAAAACAAAAACCTAACTAACTCTCCAGAGCCAGATTATCCAGTCCTCTCTCAAGAAGGAAGGATTAACACGTGACCAGATGTAACACCACCATCGTCATCGGCATGAGGAGGTAGAGGTGGAGAGGCCGGATAAACGTTGATCACAAGAAGAGGCGAGGGCGAGGGAATGGGGTCACCAGGAAATTGTTGACCGTATGCCATGAACACGAAATAAAAAATATAGATATACTTAGAGTATTTGAGGGGAGTAGGGGACAGTTGAAAGTAAATGAAATCACGTGGAGTGGTGCAGGAAGGAGGGAGAGAGGGAAAGGGTTGATGTGATTGATGATTAGTTTGAATAACCTTTGGTCCCACCACTTCCACTCATATCCGTCCATGCCCTTTTCATTTGTTTCATTTTCTCTTAATTATTTTTAGTTGTTCCGGTTTGATTTCTGGCCTTACCCATTGACCTTGCCGCAAGTCTGCATCAGGATTAGTGACCGGTCCGGGTTTCAAAACCTTGATCATATGGGCAACCTTTGCTCTTCATAATTATATAAGGAGAATGGATTCTTGTGATATAGATATACTTAGGGCCCGTTTGGTATAAGGAAAATTTGAGGAGGGAAATGAACTTAGAGGAGAGAAAGAAAGGTAAATAAAGATTTTGAAAGATGAGGGAAGATGACTTGAGAGAAGATGAGTTGTTTGGTAGGAAGAAAATAAAGAAATGGTAGTTGGTAAAGAATTAGGAAATGTCTATTTTACCCTCAAAAGAAATTAATTCAAAATAAAAAAGAAAAATATTTTTTTTGCTAAAATATATTTTAAAAAAATATGCTCTTGTTAAATTCGAACTCCAAAAAAAAAATTCCGCCAAATTCAAACTTTCCTACCAAGTTCAAATTTTCCCGTCAAGTTCGAACGTTCCCGCCAAGTTCAAATTTGAGGGATACATTTGTCAAAAAATGTGAACAGTGACGTGGGAACTTGAGATCCCACCTATTTTGGTGGGATCTGATCTTCCCACATACGAGGGAAGATTGGTGGGCCCGAGGTGGGTCCGGGAACTTGGGTTCCTCGGAGGATTTGTGCAAAATGTGTACCAAACGAAGGAACTTGCCAAAGTTCCTTTCCCTCCCCACCAATTTCTTGTATCAAACGGGCCCTTAGAAGATTTGAGAACATTGATGAGTTTGAAAATAATAATGATAATCATAGAGAATATGAATGGGAATGGCCAACTCCAGACTCTCTTAGATCGATGGAAGAAAAAAGGAATGCTATTAGAGATCAATTATTAGATAGAGGTCGAGTGCGTCATTAGCTTTTAGTAACTTGTAGTATAATTGATATTATTTCTATTATTGGAATATGGTACTATATGATTCTTTTTCTTTTTTTTTAATTAGCGCATGGGTTATAATATAGTAGTCGGCCATTTTGGGTGGAAATTACTACTCCCTCTAGTCCTAATTATACCAGAATTTGGAGAGACTAAGGAAAAAAAGGTTAAATTAGTTAATTTAATTGATTTCCAAAAAATAAACCCCTTGCTTAGAATTTAAAATCACATCAACAAAAAGTTTGATGAAACAGCAACCCCGTGCACGTCTATTTTGCTGGAAAAAGGGCCCCACCGTATATGCTGCGTTTCACAGTCAAATGGATGAATTCATAAAAATTTGTAGTTAATTTTATGAATTCTAAATGTATAGAATTATTATTATTTTTATATTTTCCATTGATTTTTCCAAAGAAAAAATATTTCTATCAAGAGAACATCTGTTTAATTGGACATAATACAAATGCAAGGTTATGTTTTTTTAGCCATGCAAAAAAAATAGTGAAATTAATATTTTATTAGGTTACTTGTAGAGAAAATCCAATCACTTTGGACGGATAGTTACAGAAAAATATTTTTAAAGAAATCTTAAAAAAAATTATTTAAAAAAAAATTAGAATCTTTCATTTAATAGAATATAAGCATGTTATTGAATTAATTATTGTGGAAGAAGTATTATTAGGGTGGTATGGGAAAAATATGACAAAAATTGCGGAAAATTATTTTATTAAAAAGAAGTATAATGGAGGTGTTTGTGGTATTAATCAGTTGGAAATATTACTTATTTTTATAAAATACATAGGTGCATTATTAAATTATTATTGTGTTTAATTATCATTAAAAAATATCAATAAGAGTATTTTAGGGAAAAAATTGATAAAAATAAGAATGTTGCCCTATAATTATGACCAAAATAAACTTGCAAATGTTATCCTATAATTAGGATAATAGGGATTACTGCACAAAATTAAACCATCTAGACAATCAATCTCAGGTATTTATCAATCACAAGCATTTACGTAACGTTCTCTGCAACCCAAAATAAAAAAGAAAAATTCTACAGAAAAAAAAAATCTATGATAAGACAAATCTTAAAATTAGGGATTCTTTATTTAAAAATCCTTAAATCGTAAGGGAAAAAACCATATACTGTAAAACTAAATCCTGGCGGGAAAATTCGTGTGTGATCGAGTATCTTATTAATATTTATACACACACATATTCCATTATGCATTTTCGTTTTACTAAAATGGAGAAGGATATATAAAAATAATTAATAATGAGATTCAAGAATTTAAAAGTAAAATTATTTCTCTTTTTTCATATCTTTTAAACATTATTTATATATAATGACTAGGTTAACATTTGAACGATTGAGATGTAGTCATTTTTTAAATCTTCAATTATAAAAATAAATAATCAAATTTTAAACTAAACTTCCGAAATTTTATCTCAATTGTTTACAATTGGATTAAAGAAAAAATTTAAAGAATATTTTATAGAAGATAGAACCTGAATAGTTAAAAAAATTAATCTTACTATTATAAAAGGTCTCTCTCTCCCCCCTCCCTCCCTCGGAATATATATATATATATAAGTTTATCGTTTGTTATGTGACTTGACATAAGGTTATATCAAGTCACCCTAAAACTACGTCGTTTTGGAAGTTAGAAGAATTAATGAAAGATATTTTAGTCAAATTTATATAATAAATACAAAAGTAAAAATACCAAAACACCCTTCATTAATTCCATTAACTCCCAAAACGACATAGTTTTGGGGTTAAGAGAATTAATGAAGAATCTTTTGATAAAATTCATATAATAAATATAAAAACAAAAATACCAAAACATCCTTCATTAATTCTTCTAACCTCAAAACGACGTTGTTTTAGGGTGACTTGACATAATCTTATGTCAAGTCACATTATAAACGATAAACTCTCTCTATATATATATATATACATACATACATACATAGACCTGGAAAAAATGCATTATTTCTAAATGTGGAAAATATGTTAAATTTGATTGAAATTTATCTTTTTTTTGAAAAAGGGGATGAATTTAAAAACCTTATCCTTTATAGTTTATACATAATTGAGGTTGAAATTTTTTTTAAAATAAGAGGTTAGACGAGGATCTAAGACGAGAGAGAGAACCTTATCCTTTATACATAATTGAGGCTGAAAATTTTTTATAAATAAGAGGTTAGACGAGGATGAGAGAGAGAGAGAGAGAGATTTTTTATAAATAAGAGAGGATCTAAGACATAGTTCTATATCGAGAGAGAGAGAGAGAGAGAACCTTATCCTTTATACATAATTGAGGTTGAAAATTTTTTATAAATAAGAGGTTAGACGAGGATCTAAGACATAGTTCGAGAGAGAGAGAGAGAGAGAGAGAGAGAGAGAGAGAGAGAGAGAGAGAGAGAGAGAGAGAGAGAGAGAGAGAGAGAGTAAAGAGAGAGGAGAGAGAGAGAGAGAGAGAGAGAGAGAGAGAGAGAGAGAGAGAGAGAGAGAGAGAGAGAGAGAGAGAGAGAGAGAGAGAGAGAGAGAGAGAGAGAGAGAGAGAACCTTATCCTTTATACATTATTGAGGCTGAAAATTTTTTATAAATAAGAGGTTAGACGAGGATCGAGAGAGAGAGAGAGATTTTTATAAATAAGAGAGGATCTAAGACATAGTTCTATATCGAGAGAGAGAGAGAGAGAACCTTATCCTTTATACATTATTGAGGCTGAAAATTTTTTTATAAATAAGAGGTTAGACGAGGATCGAGAGAGAGAGAGAGATTTTTTATAAATAAGAGAGGATCTAAGACATAGTTCTATATCGAGAGAGAGAGAGAGAGAGAGAGAGAGAGAGAGAGAGAGAGAGAGAGAGAGAAACCTTATCCTTTATACATAATTGAGGTTGAAATTTTTTTTTATAAATAAGAGGTTAGACGAGGATCTAAGACATAGTTCTATATCGCGAGAGAGAGAGAGAGAGAGAGAGAGAGAGAGAGAGAGAGAGAGAGAGAGAGAGAGAGAGAGAGAAACCTTATCCTTTATACATAATTGAGGTTGAAATTTTTTTATAAATAAGAGGTTAGACGAGGATCTAAGACATAGTTCTATATCGCGAGAGAGAGAGAGAGAGAGAGAGAGAGAGAGAGAGAGAGAGAGATTTTATAAATAAGAGGTTAGACGAGGATCTAAGACATAGTTCTATATCGAGAGAGAGAGAGAGAGAGAGAACCTTATCCTTTATACATAATTGAGGCTGAAAATTTTTTATAAATAAGAGGTTAGACGAGGATCGAGAGAGAGAGAGAGAGAGAGAGATTTTTATAAATAAGAGAGGATCTAAGACATAGTTCTATATCGAGAGAGAGAGAGAAAAAAAAAACCTTATCCTTTATACATAATTGAGGTTGAAAATTTTTTATAAATAAGAGGTTAGACGAGGATCTAAGACATAGTTCTATATCGAGAGAGAGAGAGAGAGAGAGAGAGAGAGAGAGAGAGAGAGAGAGAGAGAGAGAGAGAGAGAGAGAGAGAGAGAGAGAGAGAGAGAGAGAGAACCTTATCCTTTATACATTATTGAGGCTGAAAATTTTTTATAAATAAGAGGTTAGACGAGGATCAGAGAGAGAGAGAGAGATTTTTTATAAATAAGAGAGGATCTAAGACATAGTTCTATATCGAGAGAGAGAGAGAGAGAGAACCTTATCCTTTATACATTATTGAGGCTGAAAATTTTTTTATAAATAAGAGGTTAGACGAGGATCAGAGAGAGAGAGAGAGATTTTTTATAAATAAGAGAGGATCTAAGACATAGTTCTATATCGAGAGAGAGAGAGAGAGAGAGAGAGAGAGAGAGAGAGAGAGAGAGAAACCTTATCCTTTATACATAATTGAGGTTGAAATTTTTTTATAAATAAGAGGTTAGACGAGGATCTAAGACATAGTTCTATATCGCGAGAGAGAGAGAGAGAGAGAGAGAGAGAGAGAGAGAGAGAGAGAGAGAGAGAGAGAGAGAGAGAGAGAGAGAGAGAGAGAGAGAGAGAGAGAGAGAGAAACCTTATCCTTTATACATAATTGAGGTTGAAATTTTTTTATAAATAAGAGGTTAGACGAGGATCTAAGACATAGTTCTATATCGCGAGAGAGAGAGAGAGAGAGAGAGAGAGAGAGAGAGAGATTTTATAAATAAGAGGTTAGACGAGGATCTAAGACATAGTTCTATATCGAGAGAGAGAGAGAGAGAGAACCTTATCCTTTATACATAATTGAGGCTGAAAATTTTTTTTAAATAAGAGGTTAGACGAGGATCAGAGAGAGAGAGAGAGAGAGAGATTTTTTATAAATAAGAGAGGATCTAAGACATAGTTCTATATCGAGAGAGAGAGAGAAAAAAAAAACCTTATCCTTTATACATAATTGAGGTTGAAAATTTTTTATAAATAAGAGGTTAGACGAGGATCTAAGACATAGTTCTATATCGAGAGAGAGAGAGAGAGAGAGAGAGAGAGAGAGAGAGAGAGAGAGAGAGAGAGAGAGAGAGAGAACCTTATCCTTTATACATTATTGAGGCTGAAATTTTTTTATAAATAAGAGGTTAGACGAGGATCAGAGAGAGAGAGAGAGATTTTTTATAAATAAGAGAGGATCTAAGACATAGTTCTATATCGAGAGAGAGAGAGAGAGAGAGAGAGAGAGAGAGAGAGAGAGAGAGAGAGAGAGAGAGAGAGAGAAACCTTATCCTTTATACATAATTGAGGTTGAAATTTTTTTATAAATAAGAGGTTAGACGAGGATCTAAGACATAGTTCTATATCGAGAGAGAGAGAGAGAGAGAGAGAGAGAGAGAGAGAAACCTTATCCTTTATACATAATTGAGGTTGAAATTTTTTTATAAATAAGAGGTTAGACGAGGATCTAAGACATAGTTCTATATCGCGCGAGAGAGAGAGAGAGAGAGAGAGAGAGAGAGAGAGAGAGAGAGAGAGAGAGAGAGAGAGAGAGAGAGAGAGAGAGAGAGAGAGAGAGAGATTTTTTATAAATAAGAGGTTAGACGAGGATCTAAGACATAGTTCTATATCGAGAGAGAGAGAGAGAGAGAGAGAGAGAGAACCTTATCCTTTATACATAATTGAGGCTGAAAATTTTTTATAAATAAGAGGTTAGACGAGGATCAGAGAGAGAGAGAGAGAGAGAGATTTTTTATAAATAAGAGAGGATCTAAGACATAGTTCTATATCGAGAGAGAGAGAAAAAAAAAACCTTATCCTTTATACATAATTGAGGTTGAAAATTTTTTATAAATAAGAGGTTAGACGAGGATCTAAGACATAGTTCTATATCGAGAGAGAGAGAGAGAGAGAGAGAGAGAGAGAGAGAGAGAGAGAGAGAGAGAGAGAGAGAGAGAGAGAGAGAGAGAGAGAGAGAGAGATTTTATAAATAAGAGGTTAGACGAGGATCTAAGACATAGTTCTATATCGAGAGAGAGAGAGAGAGAGAGAGAGAGAGAGAGAGTTCTTTTTTCGGTTGCCCGACCGATTCACGGAAACCTTTGGTTCCGACTTATTCGAATTCACCCCGAGTCAGGCCTACGATCGTGGGGGAAGAACTTTCAATACCATTTTCTCTATTCTCACGCCTCAAACCGAGGATCTGATTAAAGGAGGACAAGTCCTTTTCCACTTGCTCCCAACAGATGTTAGTGCTTTGAGAAGAATTAATTCAAGATGTTTCAACATTTCTACGTCAGGTCAATTACGTAGCCCACTACCCTTCTGAAAATGATGTTGGGGCATTAGCATCTCAAATCATATCTTTCTTATCAAGAAGCATCCTAACGTACCACCATTAGAACTACTCATCATAGCATAATACCTCTACTTTATGTTGATGCTTCTAATCATGGCTTGGTACCTTTCTCTTTTCATCTTCAAAATGACACTATATATGGAGACAATGAACACATGATGAACATTATTGATGATGATGAGCGCAAGTCATTATAAAATCTATCATGCCATAGACCCATCCATTAAACAATCTTTTGATGATGGCAATCAATATTTGATGAATATTACTGATGATCCTGAGTCAAAGAGAAATCAATCAAGCCGTAGAGCAATTGTTCATAGTTCCAACAACAGAAAAAATTATGGCATCATTCAAGAAGATGGAAAAGTCAAGCCAAGAAATAAAGGCTTACATACAGCATTTATATTTTGATGATGAGGGTTAAAGACGACATTTCAGCATTGCCTTGTAACCATTTTTTCCACAATAATTGCAGAGTAAATATCATTTCTGGTCCCTGACAAAAAACACATACCCCATTTTAGTCCCTTACAAAAAAATCGACCCTTATTCGTCCTTTTTAAGGGACTAAAAAGAACATTTTAGAAATTTGTGAGGGATAAAAATGTCAACCAATCAACCCTTATTCATCCTTTTTTATGGACTAAAAATGACCTTTTTTTTAAGAGACTAAAATGGGGATCGCGTTTTTTGTCAGGGACCAGAAAAGGGTATTTACTCATAATTGCATTGTAAGATGGCTAAAAACAAGCCATACATGCCCATTGTGTCAATATTTATTGGCTATATATATTTATGTGTGTGTGTATCATTTGCATAAAACCTTCTCCTAAGGGAGAGGACCTACACACCCAATCCTATTTGGTTTTTTAAATTTTTTGAAACACTACCCACCCCTATTTGGTAACATGGGGTATAGCTGAACTATGTTAGTAGCTAATGACATGGCATTCACTCGATACATACTTGGACTCATCTTGTTACATGAATATAAATAAAATCAAAATAAATCATATCATAGATTATTTTACTTTGTCAGTAACCATATTATAGATTATAAAGATGCCCACACACAGATAATTTTGAGTATAATTTTTTTTTTATGTTGATATTGAGTAAATTTTAATCTATCCTTTTATTTTTTTAAAAAAAAAAAAATCCTTATTTTTATATTTTATGAGAACATACATGTTGCTTTGTCATTGTCCACATGAACCCCAATTAATATAGTATAAAAAAACTAATAACCTAATTCAAAATCAGGTGAGACACCAGAAGCAGACAACAAACACTAACTAACGTTATATTGTACTTCTACAGCGCAAAATGTAGAAACTAATTTGTGGTGCAAATTGAACCACAAATTAGGTCCTACATTTAAGACTGGAGATGGCATTATTTAGATGATGTTCTTTAGTTAGTTTAGAGGTTGTTTAATTAATTACGGAATGTAAAAATTATCTACAAAAACAAATTAAATGCTTTAGACGAATGGTCTTATTTTGAGAACTCCCGAGTAGGTCCTTATAAGTAAGGAAGGACCGGGCCAAGTAAATATCAAATTCCCACCACATTTCCTGTTTCCACTTTCCACGGCAAATATTTAATGTACCAAAAATATGCTGGGAGAGCAAAGTGGAAGCAAGAGTTAAAATCATCTCATATTCGATCTGAAGTTTATGATAGGATAACAAGAAAGGGAAGTAAGGAACATACTGTGAGGAAATATCAAACTGTATTCACAGTATCAGCCAGGTGCCGCAGTATGCAACCAAATCCTGCCTTCTCAGTCAATTTTTCATGAATCCGAAGACACTGGTCACAAGTCGGTCGATCTCCAGTTGCCAGACCTTTGTACAAGTACCTATTTCCAACAGAAAAGCAAAGAACAAGAACCTTGAGAGAAAATCCAACATGCAACATGCTTGAATGTAGGAATTCCCGTGCTTTATGGACCTTTTGCATTTAATAACAACAACTAGTCCCATCCCACTAGGTAGGGCAGGCTATATGGATTGCACAATGCCGTTGTGCTCTATTGACAACCGCATCTTTAGATAAATTGTTAACCAAAAGATCTCACTAACAATCTAAATTGTTAACCAAAAGATCCCGCTCAATAAATTCATTGAGTATTTTCTTTGATCTTCCTCTACTTATTTTTAGAAGACTTCATGCTAGTTGATCTAACATCCTCACTGACACATCCAATGGCCTGCTTTGTAACCATTTATATTTAAAAAGTGGCAAATAACACAAAATGCAAGCATGGTGGTATGTGATTTCATGTTTCCATGCATATGTGTGATTTGCTCAGTCTGATTTCTAAGCTGACAAGTCACATGGTATTTTTGGGTGAGCATTTTGGAAAGAGTCCAAAGCGCAGTTTGAGGGCCAAACTAAGTTTGAAAAATGCTGAAAAACAAACAACACCTCAGTTACTTCACCCAGGGCCCAGACCACATGGCCATGTTCCATTTGTCAAGGAAAATATGACAGTCAAGGACCCATGACTTTTATAAGTCATAACTAAAGGGTATTAAATTAAAATTCCCCTCAGAGAATCACAGATGCATTACCAATCATAGTTTCTGAAGTTATCACTCATGCTTTCTAAATATATGACTTGATCCTCTAGATATTATAAGAATCTTTTAACTTTGTTAATAACTTTGGATGAAAATGTCCTTGTAGTACTACCTCTTGAAGATCAGGCTCGCAATTTTTTCGAAGCATGAGCAATAATTTTACAAAGAACCATTCGTAACATATTTCTTATGCTCTTAGAGAGGAACTTTGATTTTTAAGGTCCTTAGATGTCATTAATACAAGTTATGTGTCTGTGGATTTCATTTTTTATTTTTCTAGAACATTGAAAGGAAATTCAGGGGAAGCCTTGCAACAATATAAATACAATGCAAAGCAACAGTTATGGAAGTTTTGCTTAATCAGGCAAACCTTATCCAAGGACCACAATAGTCTTCTTCAGGCACTATGCACTTAGCATAAATCATAAGGTTTCAATCATATATGTTTCTTAGGTTCATAAGATCAATGTTTAGGACCCAATGATTCTGACATGAAATTTTTTTCTGATTTTAGAAGCACTATTCCCTGAATAAAACACTGATGTAGAATGCAATCAACTTATTTCAAAACCAAAGATCTTTACTAACACTCCCCATTGTTATAAATTCATGACTAATAACCCAACATGTCAAGTTCTTCAAGCAAGCCATGACTGATAACCAGTGGCAAAGTATAAGAAAGCTGTATTGCGATCACTAGAGGCAAGATTTTTTTTCACAAATGTCTAACTAAAATTCACTAAAAGATAATTAAATAATTTGTATAAGGAAGATTCTGTTCTGTTCAGCAAGGCAGTCTGGAACAACCACACAAGACTTCACTTATATGCAAAACAACAAAATTAGGCTAGTCATTTGCCCCAAGAGTACCTCACATGCAATAAAGGTAAGGCACAGGCAATGGATAATAACACATGAATAAAAAAATACTTTTTAATATGAAGCACAGACCCTTCAAAAAAAGGAGCCAAAGCCACATTATTTTAATATACCACAAAATAACGATTTAATTACATGCAAAAACTTCAGATTTTGTTGTGTCATGGAATTTGTGTCAGTGTAGTAGTGTCTGTGTCACGAACTTAACATCCATTACTAGATTTTTATCATACTACAGAGACTAAATCGGTGAGCAGAAGAGGCATTTTGAGCTTCTTTACAAGTCAAGCAGCAGTGATACACATGCTTCTATCAGTACTATTGCAAACAAAAATAAATAGACCGTGTTTATAAACATAATCATAATATCATAGAGTTCCAAAAAGGTATAAAGTAAAATTTAGAAGCGGAGAGCAATTGCTTGGCTTATATGTCCCACAAGTTCACAACCATTAGACATACGAACTGAAGAAATTAATGGTACAGGGCTTTTTAGATTGAAAGAAAGGAATGAAGAAGCTAAATCATAAAAACAGGAGAAAGGATAGATAAGTTAAAATCAGTTGGAATTCAGGCCCCAAAAATTAGAGTTTGGAAGAGTACATTTAAACAATATATAATAAAGTAAAATAACAAGTTCAAAGTAGTAGGAATTTCACCTGAAATCAGTTTGCTACTGTACGGGTTTTGGTTTTTATCACTTAACCACCCTAAGGTATTCTATGTTCTAACTTAACAAAAACAATAAAATGAATAGAGTACAGTTTATTACATGCTTATATAACATGTATCGATGATATATAGTGTTATATAATAATATTACATAACAGTTAGAGGGGAGTCCTAGGAGTTAGTTAGCATAAGGTTAAGGTAAATACAAAGACAGTTAGGAATATAGCCGTTGTGATTAGTATTGCGCCTATATATGTACAGAATTGTTGAATCCATTGTAGCCCATGATGATTCGAGTAATACAGAGAATTGTTCTGTCCTATCACTTCTGTTATCTCTACTCCCCTGGTCTTCTCTCTTCCCCTCTGTTCCCCTTTCCCCCTTTCTTCTCTCCTCTTTCCCTCTCTTTCTTGTCAGGATTACAAAACTGTAACATATTGATTCAAAGTCTATTTTTCAGGTTCTTCTCAATCTTTCTGTCTAAATCATTCGATTTATCGTTCAGGACTATACCTCTATGATCTATACCCAAATGATCACCCTGTGGAATGTTACAACAAATTTCTGTCAAATGTTGAAAAGATTATACTAACTCATTATATGTATTATTATTTCCAGCTCCTATTGTTCTTGTTAGGAAGCTCAAATGATAAATAAACTAATTAATTTTCTATTAGTCTTCTGTATGGGTCTCTTGTCAGTTCTGGTGTAGCACATGTAACCCTAGGGAAGTTCAACTTCAGCAAAGCAGCATGGTATGTACCACTATTATTTTTATTTTCCTTTCACAGGGAAAATGCGGAAGAAACAAATATTGTTGGGGCAATTAGCTGTCATGCATTCTTAAGCTATTTTTCTTAGTTAACAATTCAAATGCGTAATGCAGATTATGAAAAGAAAACTAAAGACGAGGCTCAAAATGAAATATTCTTTAGCCCTTTCTGCAGATGGAAAATTATGGGCAACCCAACTAACATAATTGTTGACTAGTAATTGCAGAATGTTAACATTGTCCAAATAATTCATTATTCACACATAACTCCAAGATACTGAACTCAAAACTCAAATATACAAAGATTTGAACAAAACACTCAATCACTTACTTCATTAGGATGTCATAGTACTCAGGGTCCAAAGAAGAAAGCATTCCGTCTACATCTTTTATAGCCATTAAAGCTCTATGTACCACAATCCAATGCGCAGACTGCAAATTGGACAGC
Source organism: Acacia melanoxylon (assembly GCA_019022615.1). Lineage (NCBI taxonomy): Eukaryota > Viridiplantae > Streptophyta > Magnoliopsida > Fabales > Fabaceae > Acacia > Acacia melanoxylon. The sequence continues at coordinate 11,252,929 of JAFJYJ010000010.1, forward strand.
ACCGTATCAAAAACAAATTGGTTTCAGGATAGGGAACACGAGATGATCAAAAAAAAAAATATAGTTCAAACCATGCAGCAGAAATCGACATGTTAATATGTCTACTTAACATAACTGGGACTGTATGAAATTCTAAAATCACATAGTCTTTGTCATGCCAAAATTTAGGAAAAGAAGCCAAGCAAAATCTAAAACTTCACACTCTAATCGTTCAATGAATCAAGAATAAGATGATTTTCTATTATAAAACAACTAAGCACTGAATGAAAAATGATCAAGTCCCATTTGCCTATGGAGGTAAGCTTCGAGATAGCAGTATGTAAAATCCACAAAAAATGTGGGTTTATATTCGTCCTTATAAACCCTAATGTAAATTCAATTTTGAAGTTTCAAACAATAACATGACTGGAGAGGGAGGGGGAGAGAGGAAAACCTTGCAACGTTCATCTCGGCTCATGGCATGAGTTCCTTCAAGAGCAGTTTTAAGTGCTTCCACTGGTTTACACCTGAATTTGCGTCAAAAATGAATTTCTTTAGAAGCATTGCGTAAAAATAAGCAAATTTCATACGGTTCAATTAAACCGAGTAGAGATAGACAAAAGACGAGGAAGAAGCCATTACTGTTTGAGTAGGCTTTCGATCTTCCGAGTTTTGTGTTCAATTCTAATCATAATAGCCTCGGCATTATCGGCTTCAACAAATCCTTCCGCTCCTGCCATTTCCTCGCCGTAAATTTTCCGAGAAAATGTTCCTCTCAAGAAAATGCGTTCTTTAGCCTAACGACGTCCTTCCTCAGGGTGAGGCCCGGTTGAATCACTGAAAATTAAGCCATGGAAAAGGAAAATGTAGATTTTCAACTCGCGGCGACGACGGTCGTTTGATTCATAATTTTAGGATGAAACTATTTTCAGTGGGAGTTCATTCTCCCATGTTTAAATGAAATTTCCGGCACTTATGAAAATAGCGGAAGTCGACTTTGCCCTCCATAGCGGAAGTCGACTTTGCCCTCCCTGTGTTTCCCTGATCTTCATCATTCTAAAAAAAAAAAAGTAATCTACTCAAAGGAAATCAAAGGATGATTTAGAGAGAGAATCAAATTGGTCACCCCCAATGTTTATTTACGGTGACAATAGCAATTTATTCGACAACCCACGACGGTGATAACAGTTATACATCCCCCTTTGATGCACGATGCACGACGCACAATGCCTCTCTCAAACTTCTCCCTTCCAGTAACCAATGAGCATCAATACCTCCTCCAATTCAAAGATTCATGTGTTTGAATTAGTTGGTGTTCGCCTTTTTTTTTTTGTTTACTGATTCAAGAATTCATGTGTTTGAATTAGTTGGTTCTTGTTTTGGGAGCTTCCTAGCATCAGCGACGACACTGGAGTTTGAGTTTTGTGTTTTGGTTTTTTGTGCCACTTCCTTCATAATCCTCCACTGTGTGTGTCAGAAATGGGAAAAAACCACTAAGAGTGAGAGAATACCTTACCAATTCTCGAGAATTGGCAATGTATTCTCGAGTGTGTACTGTGCACTTCGTGGTTAGTTTTGTGCGGTATAAAAAAAATATTTTATTTGTAAGGGTAAAATTGTATTTTGCCTCATTTTCCTACCTTATTTTCTTTCAACCAAACAAAAATTTTCCTATCAACCCATTTTCTTTTCCAAAGTCTTAACCAAACGCATCGAGACAAAATATTTTTCATTCCATTCTTTTCATTTTCATTCCTTTCTATTTCCACCTTTTCTTTGATCCAAACAAGGCCTGAGTTTCGATAGAATTAAAATCAAAAATCAAATCATTCCATGCTCATTGCTCATCCCAAATTAATAGTGTCTTAAGACATCCAAGAGGGTCAATTAGGTATAAAATAAAAACTTTATTTTTGAAAAAAAAAAGAAGTATGAAGATATTGAGTCATAAGTTAACAATTAATTATTCAAATCATATATGCTAGAAATTTAAAGATAAGGGAAGAGAGTATGCAAACTACTACTCTGGTCCTATTTATAAGTTCCTTTTGACCAAAAAATTTGGTCCTATTTATAAGTCCTCTTTTAGGAAATAGATAAGAATGTGACAATTTTGCCATATTAATTATACTAATGAAAATAGAGAGAGAATAAAAAGTTGAAAGATACTCAATGATAAATGAGGGCAAAGTTGAAATTTTACCCCATAATCATTAAGCTACCTACATCTTCTTGGTATATGTGTTTTGGTCAAAAGGAACTTATAAATAGGACTAGAGTGGTATGATTTATCCTCGTCCTCGATGACCTACGTCAGTCCTAGGCTCCTCTTGAGATTTCAATGTACTATCTCCCTCAAATTTAAACGGGATACTTGAGAACCACTATAATCTCACAAGTTTAATCTGGGCACTTGTGAAGCCACTTACAATCTTCTCACCGAGATAACAACTCCCTTTACACATTGAAAGGTTACAATCTCTCTTGATGATGAATGATTGCAATCAATCTTTTCTTTCAAAAGTGAATAAGATGAACAGTGAAACACAAGGAAATAATCTCTCTCTAAAGTATATTATGTAAACACAGAAACAGAGAGTATGTGAGATGAATGTTGAAATCAGAGTTTTGGCATTTTGATGATATATGCACTGGCTCTCTTCTACTTTGGTTTTGAAAGCTCTTCTATTTTTAATTAATTAAGCTTGATGACTGTTGAGCTTTTCTTCTTCCCATTCCATTGAGGCTTACAAAATATGAATGTTGAACTAATCGTTAGAGCTTTAGAGCTTTTATGACACAAAGTGCTTTCTGCCCATCGAAGCTCTAATTTAAGTTTAATCACATGTAATCTTCATATAAACTTAATTAGTATTGATTATGAATGATATAATTAAGATTTATATGATTTTTGAAGAAAATCATGAAATCTGAAACGGTAATTAAAAAATATGCAGTACATTACTCTTTGGAATCACTATGGTGATGTGCTGGTGATTATCACTCAAGTGGTCACCGTAGTGATCTTCAAAGTGTGTAAACAGTATGTAAACTTTTTAGTCTTAATAATTAACATTATCAAAACTAGTCATATATAACAAATAGGTTTTTTTTTTTATATATAAAAATAATTAATTTTTTTATTTGTTTGAGTTAAGCTGTATTTAACGGCCTAAAGTATTTTTTAGCTAATGGAAAAATATTTTAAAATATTGGGTGGTACACGAAAAATATTTCAAGATATGAGATGTACTATAAATTAATTAATTTAAGATATTGGATGTCAAAAATACAACATACCACTTTTCTAAATAAATAGTAAGAATAAATTTTAAAATAAAAAATGGGTTCCCTCACCCCAAAATTGGGGATTGAGCATGCCCTGCCCAACGGTAAGCAGGGCATGCAAACCTATCAAAGTGGTCAGCCCAATGACGAAGCAAATCAAAATCAAGACTTCCAAATTCCAATAAAGGAAATATAGAACTGTAAAAGTTTATAACTGGTCAATGATGAACGAAAATGGGATGAGACTTTTCTGATACTATATATCTATTTGATTATTAATATAAGATATATTTACCTAATTTAATTAGATTAAAAAAGTTAGTTAATATAATATATATTTTCTAAAACAATCTAGACATCTTCCTCAATTCCCACATTTCCTCTCTTCTTTGATTATAGTTGAGAAATCATCAATAAAGGTAAATTAAGAAAAGATTGACAAATATGAAACATATATATTATATTTAGGATAAAATCAAATCCTCAAATATATCTTATATTAAGAATTGAAAAAAGTATTATTTTTCTTGGTTGAGCTTGATTTTCCCTTTCTTCTTTATATATATAAATATATACTCCCTCCGGTCTTTCTTATAAGGCACCAACTAATAATTGTATTTGACATTTTTTATGAGGCACTTGCTTGTTTCCAAAGCACATTAATTTTTTTTTCATATATGCCCATAATTAATAAGGATAGTGGGTGAAAATAATAATTAATATAATATTAGAGTTTAGTGTAATTAGTAAGGGTAATATTGAAAGTTACTAAAATTTTAAGACAACTTTATTGACTTTAACTGTTTTTATTGGTTGGTGAGAATTGTTAGTTGGTGCCTTATAATAAGGACGTGAGTGTGTGTGTTTATATATATATATATATATATATATATATATATATATTATTTTTTCTAGTTAAAAAAAAATTTAATGTTTCTGCTTTTGCTGTAGAAATATTTTTTTACCACACTCACATAAAAGTGAGTAGGTCCCATATTAAAGAGAAAATATTAATGGGACCCACTTAATTTTATGTAAGTATGATAAAAAAAATATTTTTGCAGCAAAAACAGAAACATTAAAACCTTAAAAAAAAACTATAAAAACCTACTTAAACATTTTGTACAGAGACATCCTCATTTTTATGTTCATTTAAGCGTATTATGTTTACAAAATCTGTCTCTTTGCAAATTTTTAATGATCTACAATAATGTCCATACATGATTGTAGATTTCTGATTTATAATCTTTTTTCCCATTAATGCATTTGACATTTATATTTTTTTAAAAGTATGAGCACTTTAATTAATCTTCCCAATAATTTTCTCAAAGTAGAATTGTAAATGCAGAGGAAGAGGGGGTCTAGAACGTCATTCCAGTTTTACAGTCCTAATAATTACACCTTTGAAATCTTCTATTCCATGGGGCGTCTTTTTCTTTGCCCTGTGTCCAAGGATGCACTTTTCCTTCGCCTCAAAGTCTTCCTTCCTTCGTTCCCATCTTACTTGCCCCCGAGAAGCTCACTCTTTCTCTCTCTCTTCAGCAATGGCGGATTCGAGCCCTTACACCAAACCACATTTCACATTATCTCAGGCCAACTCGCCGATCCGACCAAAACCAGATATCAACAAAGGTAAGTCTTACTCGGGCTTCCTCTTCAAATCTCTTCTCTTTGCCCTATTTGTCGTTGTTCTTCCACTTTTCCCTTCACAAGCTCCTGAATTCGTGAACGAAACTATAATCACCCAGTTATGGGAGCTTCTTCACCTTCTCTTCATTGGCATTGCTGTAGCTTATGGGTTATTCAGTAGAAGAAATGTAGAGCCTGACTTAGAAATAGAAACTCAATCTATTGTTGACAACACTTCTTGTTATGTCTCCACAATGTTTCCTGTTTCGTCAGTGTTTAGCGATGAGAGTGAAAATCCAAGTGGGTATGATGAGAATAGGATGATGATGATGCATTGTAATTGGAATTATTCGCAGTACTATGAAAGTAATGCTCTTATGGTTATGGATGAACAGTGCAAACCCCAATTACCTCCTCCAGAAGATAACTTCTCCGATGTTATATATGATGGAACCAATGTGGTTCAAGCATGGAATTCTGAGTACAATCACAGACAGCCAATGGTTGTTATGGCTCATCCGTACTACACAATTGGTGAATGTGATGAGATTGTTGGTTATAAACCATTAGGATTACCAGTTCGTAGTCTAAGATCAACTGTTGGAGACTTAGACAGTCCTAGTAATACCAATGAAAGTGATTCAAGTTCTGGTTCGAGGGGTTCAGTTAAGATTAGAGATATTGGGGATCTGGGTCATTATGATTCGGACCAAAAGTTTAATGATGCTGCTGGATCTTCTTCTCCTGATCCATGGCGTTCAAGGTCTAGAAAGATGAAAACTGAAGAAAATCATGGAAAGTTTAGTGATGCTACTGCAACAGTTTCTTCTATTCCATGGCAAGAAAGGTCTGAAGGGGTTGAAATTGGAGAGAATTATGGAGAGTTTAATAATGTTGCCGGATCTGCTTCTCCCATTCCATGGTGTTCAAGGTCTAGAAAGATGAAAACTGAAGAAAATCATGGAATGTGTGGCGATCCTACTGCAGCAGCGTACTCTATCCCATGGCAAGAAAGGTCTGAAGGGGTTGAAATTGAAGAGAATCATGGAGAGTTTAATAATGTTGCTCCATGGCGTTCAAGGTCTAGAAGGATGAAAATTGAAGAAAGCCATGGAAAGTTCAGTGATGCTGCTGCATCAGCTTCTTCCATTACGTGGCAAGAAGAGTCTACAGGAGTTGAAGTTGAAGAGAAAGACGGAGAGGCTGATGATGTTGTTGGATCTGCTTCTCCAATTCCCTGGCAAGCAATGTCTAGTTGGATGGAAAGTGAAGGAAATCATGAAAAGTTTGATGATGTTGGATCCTCTTCTATTCAATGGGAAGAAAGTTTTAGAAAGATGGAACTTGAAGAAAATCAAGGAGATTTTTCTGAATCTGCTTCTCCAATTTCCTGGCAAACAATGTCTCAGGCAATGGAAAGTGAAGAAAATCATGGAATATTTAATGATGTTCATGGATCAGCTTCTCCAATTCAATGGTATTCGAGGTCAAAAAGGATGGAAAGTGAAGAAAATCATGGTATCATTACCCATCCTTCGCATCATAGGCCTCTTTCAGCTGCTGAAACCAAATCAGAATCGTTCAATTCACAGGCTTTCCAGAGTACAACATCTCTCTCATCCCACAGAAGCACATATTCTTCAGATTCTGTTCCGTCAGACAACATGAATTTAGAGTCAGAAGAGATGGGACAAAAGAAGATTTCTGATGGATCTTCCTCTGATATAATGAACTTCCAAGAGGAAGATTCAGGGGCAAATATGGCTTACCGTGGGTCTTCTCCAAGACTCAAAAAGATGGGAACCAGGGAAAATTATGCTATTGTTTCTCATCAATCACATTATGGATCTTCCTCTGAAAAAATGAACCTCCAAGAGGAAGAGTCAGGAGCAAATATGGCTTCCCAGCGGTCTCCTCCAAGACTCAGGAAGATGGCAACCAGGGAAAAATATGGTACTGTTGCTCGTCCATCACATTTCAGGCCAATGTCAGTTGATGAAACTCAATTCGAGTCACTTGGTTCACGGTCTTTCAAGTCTACAGGGTCTTGCTCATCACGAACTTTATTGTCTTCCTTGGACTCTGTCCCATCAGAAAACTTGAACCTGTCCAAGGAGGATTTAGGGGAAAATAAGAGTTCTCATGGTCCTTCTTCAAGTTCACCATCGCCACCAGCTAGAAGAAGGACTGAAGAAGCTTCTTCACAATCACTTCATTTTCGTGGATATAGTGTTGGCTCCTTGCTCCAGGATGGCTTGAAAAGTAGCCTGAAGGATGAATGGATCGATTTGAATGGAAGTGAGGTTCAATCCCACAACAAAGATGCAGGGTTGCATTTGCAGTCAGACACTGAAAAACATGGAAGTTTGGCCAAAGCCCCAACAAAGGGAAAATCAGTTAGAACTAGGAGAACTAGTGGACTGGCTTCTGAGACAATGAGAACCGGAGATATGTGCAGTAAGCAAACTGATGAGAAGGTGGAAAAGATGCCTGATAATGTTGAACCTGTACTGATTAGAAGAGAGAAATTGAGAAAGGGAGGACCTGATCATCCTTCGAAAGTCATCAATAAACAAGGCACTGATGAGAAGGTGGAAAAGGTGCCTGATAATGTTGAACCTGTATTGATTAGAAGAGAGAAATTGAGAAAAGGAGGACCTGATCATCCTTCGAAAGGCGTCAGTAAACAAAGCACTGATGAGAAGGTGGAAAAGATGCCTGATAATGATGAACCTGTATTGATTAGAAGAGAAAAATTGAGAAAAGGAGGATCCGATCATCCTTCAAAGGGCATCAGTAAGGAAAACACTGATTGTCCCTGTCCTAAGTCTGAGGGAACATTTTCCAGTTATCCTAAGAGGGATAAGGAAGAACCATCAAAGAATGTGGCTAAAGAAGACTTGCTTATTGAGCCTGAAAACTCAAAGATGAGCTCAGATGAAGATAGGATGTCTGAATGTGTCAATGATTCAGGACTGGATTCTGAGGTTGATAAGAAAGCAAGTGAGTTTATAGCCAAGTTTAAAGCACAGATTAGGCTTCAGAAAGAAGCATCAATGGACAGATCAAGAGGACTAAAGACAATGAAAAGAATAATAGGTGATACATGAAACTTCTGCAGCTTCAATTCCATTGGTTTCTAACAAGATGACATCTGAGTTTCTTAGAGATCATCTAATTCATTACTGTTTCATGGAGCTTTCTCCTTTTTAACATTGCTTTCGGTGGTGCAGTTTCTTTCTATTATTTATTTGCTATTCACATTTTTTCTTTCTGCTCCTCATCACGGTGTATAAAAAGTTGTGTTCAAGTTGATTCTGGAAACAAGACATTAAATTTCTTTTAAGATTAATTGCTCCAATACCAGTGATCAGCCTAGAGCTTTAAATAGACCATGTATCAGGTATTTTAACTGAACTGTTTTTACCATCAAACATTTTGCTTCTTGGCATGTTTCTTCCTTTCTAGTTATGGCCTTTTATTTTTATTCTTCTATTATTGATCAACACGTGTACCTACAAAACAAATTGGGAAAATTTCATATAGGTCCCAAGGAACGAAAAAAATTACAAAAAAGTCCCTTGAAATCATCAAATTACGCTCGTGTCCCAAGGGACTTTTGTGTAATTATTTGTATGGAGGTTTTTAAATGTTGTTGTTAATACATGCATTTCGTTGTTAATACATGCATTTTTTTGTAAATAGCCAGGGACTTCGTGTAATTATTTGTATGGAAATAAAATCCGGGTTTTTAAAAGTTGTTGTAAATACATGCATTTCCATTGTTGTTAATATATGCATTTCGTCAGTTGTAAATGGTCGGGTATTTAAAAGTTGTTGTTAATCTATGCTTTTTTCCGTTGTAAATCAGGGTGTTTAAATGTTGTTGTAAATATACGCATTTCCATTTGTTAATATATACATTTTTCTTGTTGTAAATGGTGGTATTTAAAAGTTGGTTAATCTATGCATTTCGTTGTTAATATATGCATTTCCGTTGTTAATACAAATAATTACGAAGTCCTTGGGACCGAGCGTAATTTGATGATTTCAAGGGACTTTATTGTAATTAATTCCCTTCCTTGGGACCTGAACGTAATTTTCCCAAACAAATTTTATGACGAGAAAACCATAGAGTCAATTATGTCAAAAAAGCAATAGATGTGATTCTGCAGCTTGGTGAGCTGATGGATTCAATAACCAACCAATTCGACATCGATAGAGAAAGAATCAACCTTCAGACTCAAGGGTGAACGAAACCAGACTGTTTTGGCAAAGGGGCAGAAGATAAACAGGTGAGTAAGGGATTCCTCTTGTTTTCCTCATAAACAAGTTTTTTTTTTTTTTTTTTTTTTTTTTTTTTTTTTTTTTTTTTTTTTTTCGCTTATCAGATCCAGGTTCACTGCAGGCTTTCGACTAATCCTGGATCGGCGGTTTAAGACATATGCGGGGACCTCTCCTGGAGAGTTTTTTGCAGATCCACAGCGACTCGAACTCGGCACCGCTAGTTAAAAAAGTCCCTTCCTCATAAACAAGTTGTTGGAAGTATATGTTTCAAAATGACAATATCACCCAAAAAAAAAAACAGAACATGTTTCAAAATTTTCCAAACATGTTGGTTTGATAGGAGGAAGGACCAATATATGTATGCCAAACTTGTGCCCATGAGACGCCTCCATTCGTGTGAGATGAGATAGTTTTGCATACTGAATGATGATTACATAGACGTAAACAAGGAAAAGGGGAAAAAAAAAACTCTTCTGAGAGATCCATTGAGAGTAAATATGATGATTACATAGAGGTATTATGTAGCGTGAGATTCCAGGACTGATTAATTTTAGGATTAGGATCACCTTACTGAAGCATAAGTAGACTTTGTAAACTGACTAACTCGGAGCATCAATTTGTTCTATCACTGATGGAAAGTATTAACTTAATCAATTTATGAACTTAAATGACCAAAATGAAATATTATACAAATTTAAAGAATTAAAAGAATATTTTAGCCTTCTATAATTTTTTTTTTAATTCTGTAAAGTCTAGCAATAATAGAAGAGTCTTCTTCTTTTTTTCCCTCAACTGTTTGACACTCTCTAATCTTAGTCTCGTCATCTCCACTTTTTAGTTGGGAAAATCCATGTCGGGGCCCAAACTAGGAAAAAATGTCAAAAAAGGCCCAAAAAAATCAAATGTCAAAAAAGGCCTTAGGGTGACCTTTTCTAAAAGTATTATTTCATAAAAACGTTACTGTTAACCTATTTGATATAGTTGTTAACTTACCGATATAGTTGTTAGGATTTTGTTGTTAATGTTATTGATTTAGTTGTTAATGACCTACCCGTTAACAACTATATCAGCCCCGTTAACAACTAACATTTTTATTAAATTATACCAGAAAAAGCCCTAGGGCCTTTTTTGACATTTGACTTTTTTAGGCTTTTTTTGACATTTTTTTTTTAAAAAAATTGGGTCCTGAAGTAGATTTTCCCTTTTTAGTTTGCTTGGCATTTATTGAAATTGATTTTAAGCGTAATTAGTTCAAACAATTTTTTATATTTTTTCTCAAATATAATTTTTTAGAACCATCAACCACATATATTTTTTTTATTTATTCTTCTCAAAACTTGTTTTGAAAATCAATTTCATAAACTGTTTTTTGAGAACAAAAAAAAAAAAGCAGAAACATGCAAGGCCCATATATCACAATGGTATTGGGTACATAATTTGCACAGTGCTATTATATTTCTGTATAGAGCTGACTCTTAACTAGTTATGTTAATTCCACTTATATTTTATATTTGGTCTCAAGCTTGGATAAAGAAGGGGATATATTATAGGGAAAATCTCTCTCAGGTCTCAAGGGACCAAGAAAATCCCAAAAAAGTTCCTAAACAAAGTCACATGTCAGAAAAGTTCTAAGAAGTTGTTAACAACTCTATCTGTGAGATTAACAACTTTTTGAGACTGTTCTGACATCAGAATTCCTTATGAGATTTTTTTTTGAAATTTCCCTATATTATACTTTCAAACGTAAAAAGACATATTCACATGTTATCAATAGTACAATTCATATATTAGATTTTGTACAACGTAAATATGATATATTTTCAGGGAGCAGTTTGGTGAACTATAAACACAAATTGTACTATCAAATGATATTGGCATTACCAATGACTCTTAATTAAGGTATTGTTAAAAATGCACAGAAAAATGGTTACTTTGCTTGAATGGGAGATGCTTTAATTTGTGGACTTGGATTCCCACCAAAGAAGAATGGTGGAGATGCCTATATATGAAACATAAGAGGCTTGTGGGTTACATGAAGTGTAAGTAGTGCACATTGATGCTCAAAAAGTGCTTTTAAATTTTAATATATTTGTCATATTTTGTATTTCAGGGAAGTCTATATTTAATGTCTTGATAATGTGCTTTAGAGCTCGATTTTGTTAAGTAGTAGGAGAAGTGACTTTTTTTCTATCTGACTTTTACAAAAGTAAGATAGAATAAAAGGCATATCGTAAATATGATTTGTGTTTAGATTGATCACAAGTGGTTTCTTTCCAAACTGAAACATGTTTGGATTATTATTTGAAAAATCAGTTGAGATGGAAAATGACTGAAAAAGAGATTAATCTTATTTAACACTACACATATTATTTAGTTGTATATATTACCAAAATTGAATATAACAAATTAAATTTAAATTTGGAAAAAAATTAAATTATTATTACAAAAAAATTTAAGTCAAAGAGAATAAGTCTAATTACAAGAGAAAATAGAAAAAAAAAATTAATACTAATTACGAAAAATCTTATTGACTAAGTCAAAAATTATTGAAAATGAAAAATGCTAATTATAAGAAAATAGAAAAAAAAAAGGGCCCTATTCTTGTTATCCTTCTAACATTTCTCTCTCTCTCATCCTTTATCCCACGGCCCCACCCCCAACGTTCCACACTGCAGCGTCCAAATTTAAGCTACTTTTTGGGTTTAAAAAATTGAGAAAATTAAATAAATACCTTTCCCGAATTTGAAACCCCCGTGTTGAATTTATAAAAAGAGAGAGAGGCATGCAAGGCACATGAGGATGATACGAAATTCGGGTCACGATCTTTCTTTTACCCTTACTTTTAAATAAATAAATAAATAAACAAAAACCCTCCACCCACCACCACTGCCGGCCACCACCACCACCTACGCCGTCGGGGTGGAGGGTTTTTTTTTTTTAATGAATCTTTGGACGAATAATTATTTTGACAGCCCGTCCAAGGTGGGTTCCAACACCAGCAAAAATGAAAGGCATTCTGTTCATAATCCATTAAAACATAATTTTAGTTTAGTTGCTTCTAAATTGAAGTGTGTTTCCATAATTATTTGGTGCTAATTTTAAATAAACTAGCTATAGGATCCTTTACTAAAATTCTCTCCTTTTTTTTTCTTGTCAAAATAGCATGCACAAATCTAGACTAGTTAGAGTCTAATATGGCTTCTGTATTTCTTCTTCTTCTTTCATGTAAAATCTATAAACTAGCACCTTTTTTTTAAAATACATTTTTTGGTATCAATGTAAATGTCAATATTTAGTATGGCTTTTGTATACCAAATGATTTTAAGCTACAATGCAAGAAAAAAAAATGCCTTTTTTTTATGCAACATTATATTTCTCTTATCCTAAATGGAGGACAAGAACAAGAAGGTTCTACAACCACTTTAACAAGAGATAGTACTAGTTTTTTTTTTTTTTTTTTTTTTTTAAAAAAATAAAAAATAAATAACACACTTGAAAAAAATATATTTTAAGACTCAATCAAGAATTATAAAAAAAAATTCACATCTTTAAATTAAATCCATTTTCCAAACATATACTTTTTACTAAATGCTTGAAATTAATATGATTTCAATTTTTTTTTTAAAAAAAAACAGCGATTGTGGTGTATTAGAACAAGTGTTTAAAAAAAGATTATTTGGATGATTATTCTAAAAATTACATTTGAAAAATAAAAAATAAAAACTGTTTATAATAATTGTTCTTAAAATTAACTTCGGTGCCACCTATTGTCCAATTTTATAGGGAAAAAAATAATAAGAAAACATATAAAAGTTAGGACCATAATGAGATAAATTCAACCCCTTCCAAGTTCCTTTAGGAGCTGTGACTATTATGTAAAGTTCTCCAGTCACATATGAGTATATATCCTCATTTTTTATACGTGTCATAGTTAAAAGATAATATTTTAAAAATATGATATATGGTCAGGAAAACTTTATATAATTGATATAAACAACTTCATCTAATTATTTTTATTTAATTTATGAGAGGTAAAAATGAAAAAAAAAAAATGTTCTAAAAACTCTTGTCAGACTTTTATAAAAATAACCAAAACAATTTAAATTTTAGGTTTTTATAAAAAAGATCAAATGGAGTATATTATTAAAAATAAAATAAAATATTTTAATAACTGTAATTCATTTTCAGTTAAATATTTTGTTAAACATACTAATAAGGGAAAATTGCATTGAAGTCTCAAGTAAAATACGACCAAATGTCCCTTGAAATCTCTAATTTTCGGCCAACTCCCATGGACATTTAAGTAATATAATACAACTGTAAAAAGACCAAAATAAGCTCATTGATTAGTTTAATTTGTCCACTTTTTTCAGACAACCCAAACCTACCCCTCAGCTACCCGTGTTAGAATACATTCAACCCTACCCATGGAAGGCGAAGATGAATAATTATTTTTGATGTGAAAAAGGAAACAAATTGACACTCCAGCATAACACTAAACCCAAGTTGAAACTATTTTTTCCCTTTCTAATGGAAAAGGAAACAATTTCAAAGAAGAATTTCTAAATAGAACACTTTATTCTCAATATTTTAGGGTATAATTGCCAAGTAGTTTTCAATAGCATTGATCGGTGGTGATACCAACAATTTGTGTTGTTGTTGAGGAGAGATCAAACTGGTGCCATGAACTCAGTGAGCAAGCTGGACAGTGTGATGGCTGAGCAATTGTGACGATGACTAATCAAAAGAGAGATGAAGAAGAGGAGGAGGGATTTCCCGAGAGAGGGAGACAAAGCTAAAGGTGGAGATTCGATGATCTGGGGGCCACCGTGGAAGGGGATGAAGAAGGGGAAACTGTTGTCGTCGTTCGAGGCCGCCGTCGCCTTTGCTAGAGGAGCCCACAATCGTTGTCACTCACCTGGATTGGCGGTGGCAATGTGAAGCGGGAGATGATGTGAGCTGTGGCGATGATGTGAAGAGGGAGAAGATGTAAGCTTTTGGGACTATGTGAAGAGGAAGACGATTTGGTCGTCGTCACTCACCTCGAGGAGGCCATGGTCGACATTGCTGCTATTGTCGCCGGCGGTGGGGGAACGATGTGAGTTGGTGAGACAATGTGAAGGAAAGGGGAGCTATCAAAACATGATTAGGGCTTATGGAAGAGGGGAATATGATATTTTCGCTTTTACAGTTAATATCACACATACATGTCTCTAGGACTTTCCTGTAATTTAATAATTTTAAGGGAAAATCTTTTTTGAGTCTTTTTGGTGTAAAAATCTTTAAAAAGCGCCAAAATTTGACACACCGGGCGCTTGCAGCCTTTCGGGTATTTTGAATCTTGGGTGAGTTGTTTAACTTACTGATTTAGTTGTTAAAAAATTGTTGTTAATGGGGGCCGATATAGTTGTTAACTAAAAACTATATCACCAAATTAACAACTCATTGAAGATTTGAAAATACCTCGAAAAGACCCTAAAGCCTTTTCGGTGATTGTCAGATTTTTGAGGGGCCTTTTTGAGATTTTTACACCAAAAAGGGCCTAAAAAAGATTTTCCTAATTTTAAAGGGTTTTTAGGTTATATTTTCTATAGTTTAGGATCCGAATGTAATTTTTTCTTATATGTAAAAATATTGCATTAATTGAAACATGTTATAAATCTCAAGGAAATAGAGAAGAAGAACCAGAGAAGTTCTAGAGAGAGGAGAGAAATTCTCATTCAAGTGTATTCTAAATGTTTACGCGCCTATATATAGACCTTCAATAGCTTATCTGAATAGACATCCATATAATAATATATTTATAACACTCCCCTTGGATGTCCATTTATGAATGTGCTTCATTAAAAACTTTAACTAGGAAAACCCAAAGTGGGATAAAAACCTAGCCAAAGAAAAGAAAGACACCATCCATTGATACACTTTCTAATCCGCATCATTAAAAACCTTTCTAAAAACCAAAGTGGGACAAAACCTAGATAAGGGAAAAAGCATAACGATGTATCGACTCCCCTCTTCATTACATCAGATTTTTCTCCCCCGATGACAACATTACATACAATAACTTTGTAAAGATGAAGAACTATATTTTCTTGATAATCAAGATACATCCGTCTTTATGGTACTTCGGACCATGTAGCTTCTTCTTCATCTTCTTTTCAATGTCTTTCTTTCGTGAGTCGAATATTGTATTGTTGCTATGGAACAATAAAAACATCCATTCTTATCATTCATTTGTCTATTGTGTACTGCAAATTCTAAGTTTGCCAATAAAAGCATAACGAATATTAACATAATTACTAAATAATCACATAAATATCGATACTTGAGATCTTTTCATAAAGATGCATGGACATATAGAATTATTTTGTGCATCATTCTTTCAATAAATATTTAGGCTTCAGGCCATATATAGACTTATTTAATAATGTTCTCGAGAACTTGAATTAAATGCTTTTAACATCTTGAATCCTTCGTGAGGGGACTTGTCTTGACCTTATGTCCTTTTCCGGGACATGTGCTTCAAGCACCTTCTTATTAATTTTGTCTTATGATCCACATTATCATTCATTATATCATATGCTATATCATAAGCCAATATATCGTCAATGTTGACTTTCTTTTGGTCTCATCGAATAACATTCATAGTTTATTGAGATCTCATTATTTTCACATTTTTCATGTATCTTGGTCTCTTTTGGGACTACAACATTCTCTTCTGGAGATATCTCACCGGAGATAATAATTTTTTCAGGAAATAGCTCTTCTGGAGCAACTAACATTTCTTAATTATCCTCATTTGATCACGTGATATCTTCATCAAAATTGTTGTCGACAACTTTATATTTTCGGTTCCATTTTTTCAATTTGACATAACTTATCAATATCAATATTATTCGTACCGAACCTCATGAGGTTTTTGGTATAAGTTATGTCTCAATACTCTTCTGGAATATTTATTTCTTTTCGGCATCATCCATCTATACTCATGTATTCAAGCTACACCAAGAGTACAATCGTTATCCCCATATTTCAAAGCGGATAAAGTTATGCAATAGTCAAAAGTATAACTCTAAGACATAGTGTTAGATGACATCATACTTTAATATGATCATCTAAATTATTGCTCCAATTTATCCATAACATTTTTGGAACCGAATAATTTCTCATGCTTCGGGCATGTCGCATTCATATTTATACTGATTGGAGCATTTCTTATTACCTCGGAATATGAGATTTAATATTTAGGTCGTAAGAATATTATCTCGGCAAATAATTCATGAATGCATAATCAGATGAACTTGGTTCATACTACTTTATTCGAGGATATAAACTTTGTTATAATGCATTCCATATATTCTCTTTTCCAATTATCCAATATCTCCCCCTTATGTTGAGATAACAATGTCAATTATCAATTGACTAATTATACAATATAAGTCTCCTAAAT
Source organism: Acacia melanoxylon (assembly GCA_019022615.1). NCBI lineage: Eukaryota > Viridiplantae > Streptophyta > Magnoliopsida > Fabales > Fabaceae > Acacia > Acacia melanoxylon. The sequence goes on from JAFJYJ010000010.1 coordinate 11,269,562, forward strand.
ACATTTGTTTCCTTTAGAAACAAACAATTAAAAGGAGATCCTCACACAACTTGTATCTCAACTTTATTTTAAATCCATCTATGTGCATTGTGGTGGATTAATAATCATTGCACATTCAACCCTTTTAAGGTGGAATTTGTTTGGCTCCTGATCGAAAACCAATTAAATCAGGAGAATTTTATAAATGCTGCAATATATAATATCAAATATACCAACATAGAAACTTTGTTCTCATAAGCATTGATCTAACTATTTAATGGATGTTTTAATATATGATTTCGGATCGCATAACTGGAAATAGTGTGCTTAATATATACAAAAATCATTGCAAACTTCAGGTTGCATTCTTACAAACTTCTGGTTGTAAGCTTAGAATATCACATGTAATCATTTTGTAGATGCATCTTTCAGATTTACATGCTATTTTGATGGGCCCATATAAATATGTTTGATATATTTCAGAGATCTTGAGATCCATTACTAATCATGATCAATGAGAACAAGCATCATATAACACATAGACAATATGTTGGTTATTCATGAAGAATCTTCTAGTTCTTCAATGGATGTCAATACATAATCTTATTTGCATTATGTATATATGACTTGGATGATCAAAACAAGTCATACTAACAATTAATTTAAATTAGTAAACTTCTTGTTTACTGTAACATATATTTCAATCAATCATAAATTTTTCAATACTATGACATCCATTTTGGGAGATCTATAAGATAATGTGAGAAGTATATAACTTTTCAAACATTATCTCACACTTGTATTCTAACTCACACTTGTTTTCTAACAATCTCCCCATTATCTCACACTTGTATTCTAACTCACACTTGTTTTCTAACAATCTCCCCCTCAAGTGTGAGTCATATAAACATTTTCAAAATCATTTTCGAAAAATTTATGTTTAGTCTTCAGAGTAAACATGTAATGTTGCATCACTAAATACGTAGTCCATCATATATGAAGATATTCATAATTAAAATAATGTAGAATCACACAAATTTAAAATCGTTACATTACCTTCTCGGTTTACAAAAACATGTATTTTTTATATGATATATATTTCGTAGATATCTTAATACATAATTTTGTTCCTTCGGGTAACAAAATATTAGCTCTTTCGAAGCCTTCAATCAAATGTATTCTAATGTGATTAGAATACAAACTTAAAACTTATGACTTCGGTCCTTTAATATTCATGGTAAAGGATCTCATTTTATCAGGATATGATTAGAATATAATGCATTTTAATGCAAATCAACTTTAGTCATATTTTGATCTATTATTTCAGCTTAGATCAGATTCAAACCAATCCTCAATTATACCATATTAATTCTAATATTCTGCATACCTCAATGTAATCAGATCTTAAATCAAGAAGTTTCAAATTTTCAAATATTTCCCGAAACTCACCCTTCTCGAGATTACTATCATCTTAGCACGCTTTAAGATCGAATTCCATTTTCAAAAACCAGCGACATCTCGAATCGATGCACATCCAAGATAGATTTCCGGAGATACGATCATAAAATAATCACTACGTGGCGTACAAAAATCCAAACGGATAACTAGCAACTACTAGGTTGCATTAGGTTTCATTTAGGGTGCGGTCTTGTAAATTTCTGCGTGATCAAAAGTTTTACGAGTTCCGAGCTAACGAAATATTAGAAAACGGAGTTGCTTAATCAAAATAAATCTAGACGTTACAGGCTCAGCTATAAATCAAGGAAGACGAAGGGTAAATGCCTTACTCACTATCAAGAATTTCAAAACTTCATCATACCCATCTCCTCTACTGCATTCATACCTTTCTCTATATCTTTCATATTATCTTTAAACATGGTCGGTCCAAGTAACTTCATTCCAGTTTCGGGTCATACAACACTTTCTTTCTTGAAGCTTTACTAAATGATAACTTGATCTAATATATTGGCCGATTTATCTAACAATGTACGTCATTCCTTACCTTCTTATAATCCCTTAGAGGTATACGTTCCTCCTTTTACTTCAATGTCTTATGTTCCAGAGGCTAATGAACCTCATCCATCCCCTAGGATTCAAGATCCGACTCCTTTAATTACAAACCAAGAAGTATCTGAAGAGGTCCATCAAGGCGACCGTCAAAAGATGTCGTAACATGGCCGAACTTATGGAATCAACCAAGCCCGCTCAACCAAGGAATTCTGCTTCCAGTTTGGCTGAGACTTCTAATCCATTCTCATGTAGTTGCTGCCATGTTCTGAGGGAGATCATTCATACCAATGGGTTTCAATACCATAAACTTGAAGTTCATGGGAGGATCGGTATGATAAGCCAAGCTATCTTTCACCGGGACGCAAGGAGGTTCCTTCGGACCTCAAATGTTCGATTTTGGTAAGAAAAATATAGAAGAAATCAAACATTTTCTGAATAGTTATTGTTTGAATCAAAACTCTTTAGGGTATGTCCTGGTGTCAGATCCCTTATCAGCCTACTATGAGGCTCTTTGTGTTGGTTTGGAATGGACCAAAACTCAAAATGAACCCATCGGTAGTTCATTTCCAACCACTACTGAAAACATAACCAATAAAGGTAAAGAACCCATGGTTGTAAATAATAATCCTCCTATCCCTATACATAATAATCCTTTAGTCCTCATACCTAGAGATTCATATAGGTCAAGGGCTGAACAAAACATTAGGGGTGAGTTAATGTCAATAGATGATCTAAAAGACTTCTTCCATTTACCTCAACAAGAAGCGGCTAAACGAGTCCGTCTATGCAAAAATGTTATATAGAAAATATGTCGTAGGGGAAAAATACATTGGCCTTACGTAAAGGTGCGAACTACCATGAGTCAAATCGCTGGATTGAGAAGAACACTTTCTTCTGGTGATCCTGTCTCAAGAGCAACTGCTGAAAGAGAAATTAGTCGACTTAAACACGAAATGGTCGAAGCTTGTGGTGGGATTGTACCAACTGTTGCTCTTGATATTTGAAATAGCATTCTTTATTTTATTTTGGTAAATATGTCACATTCTAATTTTCTTTTCAGTCCAACATTCATGATCTATTACTATCCGAATATGGGGTGCTCTATAATTTATTTCTCATATCACATTATTCTAATTCTAATACATATAAATGGAATTATGAATTGACATCATATGACATTAATTACATAATAATAACTATAGTAAGGGTAGAATAATATTTACTATAGTAAATTAATGCACTAATGGTAATTTCCATGTAAATAGTAATTATTATGTAAATGGTAAAATAATAATTACCATTAGAATTTTTGCATCAATAGTAATTATCGTGTGAATAGTCATTACCCAATGGTAATTACTATGCAAATAGTAATAATAATAATAAAATATACCAATAGTAATAATAATAATAAAATAAGCAAATAGTATACATATTAATATAATAAGTAAATAGTAATGATAATAATAAAATAAACAAATAGTATACATATTAATATAATATGTAAATAGTAATAATAATAAAATAAGTAAATAGTATACATATTAATATAATATGTAAATAGTAATAATAATAATAATAAAATAAGCAAATAGTAATATTAATAATATAATAATATAAACATATGGGGCCCGCATGCAATTTTTGAAAAACACCTCCGTGACATCCGTTTCAATTTTTTTTTTTAAATATAATAATATTATATTATATAAAAACGCGTGGAACCCAGAAAAATTTTCAAAGCTAATCTACATTCAGGGTGTTTTTAGATTCAGTGTATATTGATGGTATTATAAAGTCATAATTTCCATCAATATATTTTGTTCCATTCAGACTCTCTCTTTGACTTTACCTCGCTTCTTTATTCATTCATCATTCATTGAATATAAGTAGGAAAACATACCTAAATTATTCAATGTGGCTTTTGCTTTTGACCAAATCTTTTTTTTTTAAAATACCAATCATAGAAACATACCTGAGTCTGCAACTTATCACTACGCGGTTGGAGGAACAAAATGACAAAATCCACCACCTGGTTCCTTCATATATTATATGTATATAATAATATATAGTTTAAAAATTTTCAAACCTTTTTCTTCTTTGTTCTGCGTAGAAGAAGTAGACTTGCAAACCATCTTCACGACTTCCGAAGCTTCTTCTTCTTCCATCTTCTTGTGCATTCCGGTTAAAGCAAGTGAAGAGAGCAATCCACTAAGAGAAGAGTATCTTTCCCCCGAAACACGTTAGTCACAAGAATTCCTTCTGCATTTTGGGGCTCCTCTTCTTCAACTTTCCGATGAAGGCCGAGGAAGCATCCTTCATAGATGATACGAGCACCGGTGGCGGCGTTGGAGCAGTTGCGAATATGCTTGGCGGCGAATTAGAAGCAAGCGAGGCAGTCAGAGGTGGAGAGGTAGTTTTTGTTGAAGCCCAAGTCCATGTCATTGCCACTTGCAAGAGGCAGAGGAGCCACGGCTTTGTGGTGGTGAAAGACGGTAAGGTGGAGAGAAGCAAAGGTGATGGTGAACGGCGGCGAAGCTCTCCGCGAACCGAACTCGTTCTTGCGGCTCTTCTCTCGTTTCGATTTGACCTCGAGCTTGCTTTAGGCGAAGAAGGTCGGATGGTTGGTGACGGTGGACGATGGCGGTTGCTTGAAGGACTCGATTATGAAGGTGAGGTGAATATAATGGTGGTTGCGGTCGAATCACAAGGATGATGCCTCTGTTCCTTCAAACCTCGTTGAAACTTCTAACTCGAGTGGAGAGGGCTTCGGTGGAGTATGTGATGGAAAAAGAAGGGGGTCGCGGCGATCGTAGAGGTAAGAGCTGAATTCGTCGGCGGCTATCGTGAGAACGGTGGTGGAGGCTTGCAAAGATGAAGAATGAAGAAGGCGGTGGTGATGCATGTTTCTGGGATTCGTTTTGGAGGGAGCTCGAATTGATTCAGAGCAATTCGTGCTGATAACGTGTTATAAATCTCAAGGAAATAGAGAAGAAGAACCAGAGAAGTTCTAGAGAGAGGAGAGAGAAATTCTCATTCAAGTGTATTCTAAATGTTTACACAAGGCCTCTATATATAGACCTTCAATAGTTACTATGCAATGGACATCCATATAATAATATATTTATAACAAAACATTGATTTATATTCACCGTATTTTCCTCTCTTACCCGCCTCTTATTATAAAATATAATCAATCATATTTTTCTCTCCCGTCGTGAGAGCTTTCTCTCTCCTTCTGTGAGTGCTTTCTGGTGCTCGAGAATCCACCAGGTTCGACATTATTTGAACAGTGAACTATCTTCTTTCCTTTTTTTTCTTTTCCCCAAGTGTTCTTAGTGTGAGCGGGTGTCTTTACAAAGGTTGGAGGAATGGAAGTTGTCAGATTAGTTGTTCCAAGAGTAAGGAATAGGTGTTCTTTGAACTGGAAAGTGAGTCAAAGAAGCATGATGGTACTCTAGTGGGGAAGATTTTATCTAGCAAAAACTTGAATGTTCTTGTAGTAATTTCCATTATTATATTAAGAAAGGTTGGCAGCTAGATGAGGAAGTGGAGGTCCATGACTATGACCGTAACTAACTCATCCTTCTGTTCTAATTTCGGAATGTCATAGATTACTGTTCGCATTATTAAAGGAAGGCCTTGGTCGATTAGGGGTTCCTTCTAAATCTTCAGGTATGGAATGATTTTATGGTTCTTAAGGATGTCAGCTTTGATGAGGTGCCTTTCTGGATACAATTTCATGGCCTCCCCTTAAAGGCATTTAGCAATGCCAATGTGAAGAAACTTGGTGATACAGTAAGGAGGAAAATAGTTATGTATGAGCGATCGAAGAGGGATGGTAGACTTGATGGAAGCTATATCAGAGTCTGATCCCTTATCAGTTTAGATAGGCCTCTGTTCCTGGTTTTTGGATCCCACACAAGAAGATGAATCCCACTTGGGTCACAGTTAAGTATGAGAGGTTGCAAAACTTCTGCTATAAATGTGGAAGAATAGGACACGACGGTTGTAACGTCCTCCATTTTACTTAACAAAATAACTATATATTAGTTTGATCAACAACTTAATAATGCTTGAACATTTAACAAAATATCCGAAATAAACTAGAGTATGCAAAATGAGCCATAACGTGGCAATATACAGTCATCCAACATATACCTAAAAAGGCAGGAGCGCTACTTTTGACAGAAGTAGCCTAAGCTTCCGAGGTCTTCCTTGATGGACTTGCACGGGAGCTATCACCTGAAAAATGTTGGTAACCATCAATCCAACTCGTTACACATCCTAATATGTGCTCGTGAGGTGCCAAGTGGAACATTATATATAACAAGGATATTAAAAATATAATTCACTATTATACACATCATAAATTTCATGTCATGGATTATGTATCAAAATTATGTATCACGGTTTTTATTAATACAATTCCTAAGATGCCACCCATCAATCCAGCCGAACTGCCTTATTTCTGCCAACTAAACCCATGGGCTAAGTTACCCACCATGTTATTCTAATCATTTACTTAAAAGCTCACACTACTCCTAATCCAAGAGCTCAAACATACGTCAAGTGATTGAGGACCATTAATAACTCCTAAAATCCCCATAAATTTGGAATGCTTGAAATGGGCAAATTATGATGGTAATGAAAAATCGGGAGACCTTTGTAAATATTAATTCTCCTTTCAATTTATTATTAATTAATAACTCCCTTTTCTATTTTTTATTTATTAGTAATTTCCTTTATTATTTATTCCATTTTTACTAATAATAATAATAATAATAATAATAATAATAATAATAATTATTATTATTATTATTTATTTTATCAATTATTATTATTTATCTATAATTATTTTAAACTCTCAGGGCATATCCTAACCCTTTAAATTAGGAATTTAAATAAATATTAACAACATAAAAATACATTTTATTATGATATATATATATATATATATATATATATATATTATGTGTAAATAATATAGGAATGAGCTAGATTAGATCTTATTATATAGAAGTAAGTTTGTACCAGATTATGTCTTTTTTTGAATTTCGAATTCCCTAGAAGCTCTTATTATAGGAGCCAGAAATTTATTGGATGGTGGGCACCATTCTCCCGATTTTTTTTTTTTTTGGATTTTTTTTGGAAAAATAAAAGAATATAAAGGGAAAACCAAGGCTAAGTATATTACAATAAAAATAATTACAATATCATCCTTCTAGGCTTTATTTTTTGGAATTCTATCATAATTGCCTCATTATCAATGCTATCAAATACATCTTTTTCAATATAAGGTACTAGACAATCATTCAACCATTCATCCCCTATCCGATTAAGAAGTGCAGTCTTGATGTATTTCATGTTTGAAAATGTTCTTTCCCGGATACGATTCTTTAAGCAAAGTTAATGCTAACTTTATAAGTAAATAAACCAAATGATACACAATATGTTTTTTCTTTTCAACCATCCTCTTGGCAAGATCAACTATTCCTTGCAAATTCAAAAAATCAGGATCAAATTGCACATCAACAATATAGGGAACCGAAGATGGAGATGGAGATTTAGGGAAGATGTAATGTGATTCTGAATTTTACCCTATTTTTTTTTAAAAAAAATAACAAAATATGTGTGTGTGTAAAGAAAGAAACAAAATTATTATTTTTATCTCATTCCATTTTAATTGGGGGGCATTTGCCCACCCAACCTCCTACCTAAATCCGCCACTATATATATATATATATATATATATATATATATAAAAGTGTGCAGCGATTCCAAAATAGTAAACTCTTAAGGCTTGAGCTCCAAAAAAAACGTTAATATATGAAGCAACAAGTCAGCAACGTTAAAAAGAAAACCACGCTTATCTATATATCAATTACAAGACAAGCTTTTTCTTTCTTTTTCTTTTCTTTATATATATATATACTCTCACATGCAACCACGAATACATACATACATATATATATATATATATATATATATATATATATATATATATATATATATATATTCCTATGACCATAAGTTTTTCTTTTCTTTCCAAGTTCAGTGACACACACACGTTTTCCTTATGTTTTCCAGTGACATATATATTTATATGCACGTACAGTAGTGTCTCCTTCTCCTACACTTTCCGCGTACAACGCTTTTCACACATGTATGTATGTGTGTGTGTATATATATATTAAACAAGCTTTTCCTGATATAAGCCAGTAAAGTTTAGTTTTCTCCCCTTCTGTTTTTCTTTTATATACAACGCGTTACATTTATATACACGCGCAGAGTATGCATGGTGCATCGAGAACCAAATCCCAAGGCTATAAACGTTGGGAAATCAGAAGGAAGAAGGACCTGAAGCTTACCTATAGTTTAGCTTGCACGACGAGAATTCCCGTTGAAACCAAACACCCTTGTTTCGGTGTTGTTTTGCAGAGAATGAAGCCTACCGAAAACTCTCTCCCTCTCTTTCTCGTCTCGTTCTCGCCTTTGTTTTTGATATTTAAAACAAAGGAATAGTAGCAGTTGAACTCTCCCTCTCGTTCTCTCTCCCACTCTCGGTCTCTCTCTCTCTCTCTCTCTCTACAAGTTACTGCTCTCCAACTCTCACTCACTTTCTCGGCTATGTCTCTCTGGCCTAAACGGTTATGAGGGATGAATGAAGGCGAAAGGAGTAAATATAAGGACCTAGGGAGTCCGGTCCAAGCAGCACAAACCAAGGGAAAAAGAAGGACCGATGGGTATAGGTGTGGTTGAGGGCTTGAGAGGTATGGCTGTTCTGCTCTTGCGTTTCGCGTAAACCACGCAGTGATTTTCTTGTGTGTTTCTGTTTTACCGTGTTTAACTAATTTAAATCAGAGGAATGGGTACTGTGCAGAGAAAACAGCTTTTCTGTATATTATAAAAGATAATGAGTTGGAATGATATGGGCTGGAGGAGTTTAAATGGATTGGAGTAGTATATTGGGCCAATGATATCTAGTTTGGATGATTTGCACGTATGGTCTGGAGGAAGAAGAAATAAAGAACAAATATGAGCTTATGTATTTGTGTGGTAAGGTCACTTAAAAAAAATCATCTCATTCGATCTTCTTCAAGACTCTTATTTGTCATTAGGTCCTTTTTTCGTTTATTTGAAATCATTAAGTAATTATTAAAAATTTAATCCTTATTTCCATTTAAGGATTTTCTTTCTCAATTAAATTTTTTTTGGTCTTAAAATATTACCTCTAAAATATTTATGCCTAAAATTATTCCCTAATTATTTTTCCTTAATTTATGGGGAAAATATGCCTTAAATTTCAATAATTAATTTAGAGAAAATTTCACCATTAAATTTCCTTTATAATATTCAAATTTCAAATCCCAAATCCCAAAATTTGGGATGTTACAATGGTCATCAGTGCTCGTAAGTTATGGCGTAAGGATAGAGTAAAGATGAAGTGAAGAAGTTTGGGAATTGGATCAGTACTCCTGCTATGCGTACTATTGACGAGGCTATAGAGGTATGTATGGAAGAGTAGTGTGAAGTTCCATTCATAAATAAGGAAGCTGCATCTAATAGCCATCATCGGAGCTGGTCATCGGACTCGCCGGAACCTGCTGGGGGCAAATCGTATCCTAGGCACCAACATTGTCAGACTCAAGGACAACTGAACACGGTTACTTTTGGCCATAAAGCAGTTAATGGGAGAGAAGAATTTCCGGCGGGTGGCTTGGGTGAAGAGACATAGTCTAAATCGACACGTATAGAGCATTTATTATCGATGATATTAACAATTCACGTGACTCTCATACCCTTTCAATTAGTCAAACGGTTGAGCTAAGTACTAATGGGCTGAAATGTGAAGATGCCCCTCTTAACCCCCTGTTAGGACAAGACCATCACGAGGGCTCAAGTAGTCTGGCGGTAGGAAGCTGTTTTGTGCAAGTTGAAGCATTGGGCTACCATGTTGAGTTTCCATGTAAAGAAGAGCCTGTGCAAAAAAGTATTGCCCCATTTAAAGGCTTTTCACCTATTTCAGCTATGTCTCTTTCACTCAAGAATATCAATAGAACACGACCCTATGAAATCGAGCTGGGCTCAGACTTAGCTAAAAGATAAAGGATATTGGTCTTTGATGACCCTGTAGCTTCACAACCAGTGAGTCCGACGAGGAAAATGTCACAGAGAGGTTGAAGAAAGAATTACAGATCATTGAAGTCCTTTATCAGAAGCAAGAATAACTTAGTGCAAAGAGAATCTCCTGGAGGTATTTCGGCCATAGGCGAGATTGATTTCTCGGTAAGTTGGCTAGAAGGTAATAGGCTCTCGGATGATCTTCAAGTCTCTTCTTCAACTGAAAACGTCGATGGTTAAATGGGACCAACCTCCGGTTTGCCATGAATATTTTATCTTGGAACTATTAAGGTCTTGGGGTTTCCTTGACAACCAGGAATTTAAAGGAAGAATGCTTCCGGAAAAAAACCTCATATTGTGTTATTAATGGAGACGAAGAAGGTGAGATATCTAAGAAAGGTGCATAGACATTGTGGTTTAAACAAGTAGTGGCTTGTTGATCTAGTGGGAAGAAGCGGGGTTCTCGCTATGTTGCGTCTAGAAATTTTGACTCCCCTAATTATATATATTTTCTTTCTATACAACCCACCTGATGAGGAAGATAGAAATTTAATTGGCATGAGGTTAGGAGGATAAGTCGAAATATTAAGGAATCTTGGTTATGTTTGGGAAATTTCAACGATATTTTATTTCAATCTAAGAAGAGTGGTGGTAGACCAAGGGCATGGAGGAAGACTCTGAACTTCAAATGCTTTGTGACTGATTCGAATTAGAGGATCTGGGATTTAATGGATATCACTTCACTTGGAGCAATAAAAGGGTTGAACTTGAAACCATTAGAGAAAGAATAGATCGAGCTCTGGGAAATGTTAAGCTTTGAGAGCAATTCCCGAACATTCAAGTATTCAATATTGACCCTACTGGCTCAGATGACCACTTTCTCTTTGTTCAATGTAGTCCATATGGTTGTCGTCGTAAAATGTCCTTTTGGTTTGAGGCCCCTTGGATAACCTATAGTAATTTCCATCAGCTTGTGAATGATATAGTTGGAATTACCATCTGCCGATATCCAAACTGCCTTGAATGTTTTTGCTTGCAAACTTGAAAGGTGTAAGGAGGATCTTGTGAAATGGAGTAGAAGAGAATTTCCCAATAATGCTAAATTGACCATAAATTTAAAAGCCCAGTTAGGTACTCTATCTACAGGGGATCTAAGCATCGAAACTATAAGGGCCATCTCTGATGTTAAGGCAGCTCTAGATCGCCTTCTTGACCTTAAAGAACAATTTTGGTGGCAACGCTCAAGGGTTCATTGGTTAACAACGGGGGACAAGAACTCTCGATTCTTTCACTTGTCCACAATTAGAAGAAGGCAGCGAAATAGTATTCTTAGCATTAGGGACGACGGGAATTGGCTCTTGGAGAAGGCAGCAATTACCAATAATATTGCATCCTTTTTCAGAACCTTTTCACTACTTCAAACCCAAATGACTTGGATATTGTCTTATCTTATGTTGATAGTAAAATTACGAGTGACTTGAATCAGAAGCTGATGCTGCCCATTACTAAGGATGAAGTCAAAAAGGCTGCTTTCAACCTAGGGGTTCTAAAGCTTCGGGTCCGTATGGCTTTTCAGGTATGTTTTATCATAATACATAGGCTGAGATTGGGGATACTGTTTGTGATATGGTGCAAGAGTTTTTTGCTGGTAATTCTAGTTTGAATTTGATTAATGCTACTATTGTGACTCTGATTCCCAAAATAGACAGATCAGACCATGTATCTCAATACTGCCCTATTGGACTGTGCAATTTTTCATATAAAATTATTTCTAAGCTCATGTCTAATAGGACAAGGCCTCTACTAGATTATTGTATCTCTTAAAATCAAGGAGCCTTTATATCGGGTCAGTGTATACAAGATAACATTATTATTGCTCATGAATTTTATTACTACCTTGGGAGGAATGATCGCATCAAATGGAATTTTTTTGGAGAATGTATTGCTGTGATTTGGTTTCTGCACGAGATTGGGTCTCCCTGGTTATGAAATGTGTGAAGTGTGTCAGGATGACCATTTGCTTATTAGGAGAAGATATAAGCTCCTTCACTGCTAATCGGGGATTGAAAGAGTCGGCTATCACCCAAGAGGGGGGGTGAATTGGGTGTCTGATAAAAACTTTGGAACTTTGAAAATCTTTTGGCTTCTTCTAAATCAACAGTTAGATATTCAAATAAACATGTATGAAAATATAAGAGATAAGGGAAGAGAGTATGCAACCGTGATTTATACTTGTTCGGCCCAATCCTTGACCTACATCCGGTCCCCAAGCTCCACTTGAGATTTTCAATCCACTATCTCCTTGTTTAAGGAGCACAAGAGAAAGCCTTTACAACCTCACAAGTTTGGGGCACTTGTGTAGCCTTTACAATCTCCCACCGAGATATCCTCTTACGCACTGTAAGAATACAATTACGGACTCTGTAAACGAAGGATGATCCTCTCACTCTTGGACTCACTCCCCCTTACAAGTTGTAATTGATACACTCACACTTAAGGTTCCTTAACCTTAAGTCTAACTATCCGAATGAAATGAATAAGTGTTTAATGACTCCTCACGAGTAGATATAAATGAACACCGAAGAACATAATCATTCATCTCACTCTCTACTATAAACTATATGAATATTGAGAAACAGAGAGTGTGAACTATCGACAGTGAAGTAATAAAAATATTTCGTTCGTTTGTCGATTCATTCATCAATCGTCGTCACTTCTTCCAGTTTGAAGACTTCGCAATTTATAGGTATTTGTGTTTCGACCGTTGAGGATTTGTTGGAAGTAGCCATTCAAGCTTCTTTTGCTTTTTGCTCGTTGAGCTCTAATCCAACTTTAATCATAAAGTGTTTATCGTTGACTTCGTTAATGCTCCGTCTTGAGTGTTGTATTAATAGTTGTTGAGAAGATTCAAGCTTTTCGTGAGAATGCTCAAACTATCCGTTAGACTCGAAGCTTTCCTCTCACATCGACGTAGCATTTAATGCTTCGACACACAAATTGCTTTATGCCAATTTGTTGTTAATCCATGATCTAATCATCTGAAACTCATTAGCAAATGGATTAAAAGCATTTGATAATCGCAATAAGTAAGAATCAGAAGAAATAAAAGTTCATTTGATGATTCATGATTCTTGGCGGACGGTGATTTGAAAACAGAGACGACATTGCTCGAGCAAGATCATATGTGTACTCGGGCAAGCCTTACTTGGATCGATCGAAAGCACTTCGCCATTTGCGATGCTCGGGCAAGATAATTTGCTTGCTCGGGCATGTGCTCGAGCATGGGTGAAATTATGCTCGGGCATGCTTCTTTACAAAGGCTTGATAGTGCTCTACTTCGATGTTGCTCGAGCATGGTGAAATTCTTGCTCAGGCAAGACATAGACAAGAGGCGAAGAAATGAGAACGTTTCGTTGTTGCTTGAGCAAAGGCGGAAAGCATGCTTGCGGAGAAATGAAGATTTGCTGATGTTGCTCGAGCATGCTTTCATGTTTGCTCGGGCAAACTCAAGGGAGAAGTGATTCCAAGTAGAAAGGCAGTGGTTGCTCGGGCATCATTTTTCCTTTGCTCGAGCATATGCTCGGGCAAGCCTTCTTTCCTACTCGGGCAAGCTCTTCTGATTTGCTGAGTTTTGCTTCTGTCTCAATGTTGCTCGGGCATGATAAGAACCTTGCTCGGGCAAGGTCTTACTTTCGGATGTTTTCGGAGGTTGCTCGGGAAATTTGCTTGTGCTTCATCTCAACTTTCCTCAGAACCCGTCGTTGCTCGAGCAAGCTTATAACCTTGCTCGGGCAAGGTCATACTTTCGGCTTTTTCAAAGGATGCTCGGGCAAGTTTTCCTATACTTTCGTTGCTGGGCATTCATGATCAATACACCTCAGAAAGCTATTTAAATATATCTTCCATTTCAATAAGAATCAACTCCAAACTAGTTTTATTTCGTCCATTAACATCGATGAGTGGAGGTTGATCTTATCCAGCGTTTTTGCAGAATCCAGAACAGACTATCAACTTAAAAACATCATAACTCTTTGAATTGATCTTCCTTTTCTGTGTTCTTGATGTTTTTGAAAAGGTATTTGAGTCTAGTTTCCAATGGCACAAATTTCACTTCAATTGGATTTGTAGATTGTGAGATACACTCAAATTACCAAAGGTTGGTCTGGACTGTGACGTTGATATTTATTCTGAGTTACGAAAATAATAGCTCTCTCATATTGACTCCTTTGGACTTGATATTTTGTCAAAAGTACGTGTTGGATGTCTAGTTTAATATTCCGCTGGTTTCATGTCAATCTGATTCCTGGTTTGAGAGATATCATCGAATTACCGTGAGGTCGTTAAACAAAGCTGAACAGAGTATCTTTGAAGAAGAACCTTGCTCGGGCAAAGCTTCTTCTTTGCTCGGGCAAGAGCGGATTTTGGGCGATTTTGGGCTGAAAATTCACCTTGCTCGGGCAGACCTTTGTTGTTGCTCGAGCATGCCTTGAAACTCAATATGCTCGGGCAAGGAGTGATAGAAATAGCTGAAATTACATAAATGCCCCCAAACAAACCAATATTCATCCGGAAGCTTAAACTTGCTTGTTTTAACTCCGAATTGAGTCGTTCCAACTTCGTTTGATCACGGAGACTTGTATATTGATGTTCAAGAGCGGAAATTACATAAATGCCCTCCAACAAACCAAGTATTCATCCGGAAGCTTGAACTTTCTTGTTTTAACTCCGAATTGAGTCGTTCCAACTTCGTTTGATCACGGAGGCTTGAATATTGATATTCAAGAGTGGAAATTACATAAATACCCTCCAACAAACCAATATTCATCTGGAAGCTTGAACTTGCTTGATTTAACTTCGAATTGAATTGTTCCAACTTCTATTTGATCACAGAGAATTGAATATTGATATTCTCATGATATTTAACAAGTTCTTCTTTCTTCAAACTCCATTCTTGATCATTCTCTATAATTTAATTTAGACTAACCTATAATAAACAAAGTAGTTAGTCAATGTATATGATATAAACTTTTTGCTCTAGATAATGGCATTAATATAAGACATCTGTTGGTTCTTGGAGTTTTGATGATAACAAGGCTTCATTCTTTAAATCTTTTGTTAAAAGGGATTTGTATTTTTGAATCAGTAAATGTTAAGTTAAGGAGGTGTTCTTGGTTATTCAAGTAATTGTCCTGTATAAATTGACACCTTTCAAAAGTCTTTTTGAAAAACTATCCGGTATTACTTTGGACGTTACTCAAGTAATGAACACTCCTTTTGCAAGTAATTTAATTACTTTCTATGGTTACTTGAGTAAGGTTGTTTAGCTCCGCAAGTAATTTGTTTACTCAACATTACTTTCTAGAGTTACTCGAGTAATACCTTTTGATTTGTAAGTAATATAGACTTAATCATGTTTTGCTCAAAATTACTTTCCAAATTACTCAAGTAAGCTATTTCCTTTCCGCAAGTAATCTCATTACTTTCTAACCTTACTTGAGTAAGGCACATCTGTTCTGCAAGTAATCAAGTAATAGACGCCTCTTTTCAAAGTTTCTCGACATTACTTTCGAAAATTACTTGAGTAATGTTTTTCAAACTTCGCAAGTAATGTGGTTCTTCTCTGCAGAATCTTATTATCTTTGATATTACTTTCAAATTAATTGAGTAAGCTTTGCAAGTAATTTCATGAAAATGATTCTAACGCCTCTGTTTCTTGAACAACTGGATATTACTCAAGTAATCTTTTAAGCTACCTGAAGTAAGTTCTTGCAAATTCCAGAAACCATCGGTACGTGCTTAAACTATGCTCTAATCATTATGGGTAATCTTTTAACTACTCTTAATCACTCTCAAACTTATTTATATCATATCTAAACATCTTTTTGAGTGGATTTTAGTTGATTAACCTTTGTTTAAAGTGAGATTAGCCAAAAGCATTTCAACATGTCAAAAGTATTTATTGCGCCGAAAAAGCAGAACACGCAAACGAAATAAAAGCGTGTAGCAGTCGACATTCCAGCTGTTATTCTGACTCATATTCTGCACAAGTAGGCGAAGGCATTTAATGAAGCAACGGTCGAAGTCTCTCAACGGCTATCACATTTAATTCCGCCAACTACCCAACTACCGAAGCTTTGTGCAATTAATTCGACTCAAATGGTCATCAAGCTTCAACTTGTATAAATAGGCGAAGGGTTGAATTCATCAGTACGAACAACACAGACAGAGTATTCAAAGCATTCAAATTCTATTCTGTTTATATCTTCGAATATCATTGAGCTTCAGTGTCTATTATTCATCTACTCTGTGAGAGAGATTTATCATTTGTTTTTATATTTGTTCAAATCTCAAGATAGAGGTATCTTGAGTGTGAGTGTACGATTACAACTTGTAAGGGGGAGTGAGTCCTAGGGAGAAAGGATCATCCTGAGTTACAGAGTGTGTAATTATATTTGTGAGTTAGTGAAAATCTCAGAGTGTCTGGGGACTGAACGTAGGTCAAGGAGTTGGACCGAACCAGTATAATTCCTCGTGTCATTTCTCTTTACTTCTTTTCGCTTTCATCGTTTATCCGGCAAAAGAATTTTTGAGATCACCTATTCACCCCCTCTAGGTGATATTCCACCTTATAAGACATCATCAAAACTAAGCATAACTAACAAGGATTACGTCAAGGGGACCCGCTCTCGCGATACCTATTAATCCTTGTAGAGAGGTCCTTTCACTTATGATTAGCAAGAACCAAGATGCTAATCGGATCAAAGGAATTAAGCTTAGCCAATATTGCCCGATGCTTTCCCACATCTTTTTTTGCAAATGACGTGCTGTTATACATGAATGCTAGTGAAGAGAACTGTAATCAAATGGCTAGGATCCTACACTAATATTGTGTTGCTTCTGGCCAAGTTATCAATTTGGATAAATCTAGTATTTTATTTTCTGCGTATACACCAGGGGATGTTAGAGCTATGACGGGAAGCATCCTGGGTATTCATACCACTGAGGATTTGGGTAGATATCTTGGTATTCCGAGCATTTGGGGGAAGATCAAACATCAGGCATTGGCATATATCAGGAAACGTGTTACTAAAAAACTTTAGGGGGGGGGGCAATCTCTTCTTTCCTTTGCTGGCCACGAAGTTATGATCAAACCAATCATTCAAGGTATTCCTATATGCCCTATGAATTGCTTCCAATTTCTAATTAAAACATGCAAGGAGATCCACACAGCCTAATTGTTAATTACTGGTGGGATCTCAATGCATTTGGTAGAAAGACTTATTGGAAGGCCTGAGACTATCTTACGGTGAGCAAGAGCAAGGGAGGTATGGGTTTCCGAGATCTAATCATTATGAATGAGGTTTTGTTGGCTAAAATAGCGTGGAGGCTTTTGTTGAGACCTAATGATTTATGGGCCAAAGTTTTGAAGAGTGTATATTTTTCTAATTAAGAATTCATTGATGCAAACAAAAGCTACAAAGCTTCGTGGTGTTGGTCTAGCATTATTGAGGGCAGGAATTTCCTCAAGAGAGACCTCCGATGGGATATTAGGATAGGTAGTGCTATACAGATTTGGGGCGATCGATGGGTTCTTGGAGTTACCTTTCCCAATAAACCTCATAACTGTGATGATTCGTATGTGAACCACTGAAAGGTTAGTGATATTATTGTTGATGGATCTTGGGAGCTATCACCGATTTCACACCTTCTATTGGATGAGATCATTGATGCAATTTACGCTATCCCCATCCCTAATAATGGCTTGGAGGATAAATTAGTTTGGACCTCAGTGAAGAACGAGGATTATTTAGTTAGGTTGGGTTACCATAGGGAGAAGGAAAACTATTCAGCGAGTATTGACAAGGCAGGTACCTCAACCGTGGTAACTCAAAATGTTTGGAAATCTATTTGGAAGCTTGACACGATTCCTCGGGTGCAACACTTTATTTGGCTCTCACTCAATAATGCAATAGCTACAAATGCAGAGCTCTTTTGTAGAAGGAGATCCCTCACGAGCCTATGCCCCATTTGTGAATCAGCCAAGGAAACTCAGGAGCACCTTTTCTTTCATTGTCCTTGGACCCGATATGTCTGGTTTGGCTGTCTTTTGGGGGCTAGATTCGATATTTCAAATGTATCTATTTTTAATGCATGGTGGTTGCGGATCCTAGGTATGCCCTCTTTGATTTCTCATTATGTTACTTTAATATGCTGGGTTTTATGGTTCATTTGGAAGCATAGGAACAATCTGGTTTTTAATTTCAAAGAACCTAATCCTTTTGTTGTTATTGAGTTAGCTAGGAAGTGTAACTGTGAATTTTGGTCTACTATGAAAACTAAACGTCCAGGTTCTGTTATGCCAAGAGGGTCCAATGTCTCTCATGCTCACTGGTGCCCCCTGAATTTGGTTATTTTTGGGAGCAATGTTGCATCGGAAATATAAAAACGTAGTAATGTTGTCCTTCCATTAATAAATTTCAATGCCAAACTGACAGTTGGCCGGCGCAACGGTTAAATATCTACATTTATAAACTTTAAGCGATATTAAGCCATAAAAAACTTCGGCAGAATATTCTTTCTTGAACTTATCTTTAGGGGCAAATTAATATTTAACCCTTTTTTAAACAACCTAATTTAATTTAATTATCGTGCTGTTATAAATTGAGCAAAATAGAGCAAAGTGGAGTAATTGTTTTGTAAATTGGAAATCACCGTGTCACTTTCGCAAGCATGTAGAGCGGATTCAGGATAACATAAAGCAGCAACTGGAAACGGCCATTTTGTGCTTCTCGGCAGCCATGCTTATGGTATCGTCTGCTTCCTGTCTCCTACTGAAGCCATTTTTCCCCTGTATGTCTTTCTTTCTCCCTCTCACACATCACACACTACCTCAATTTCACTTTGGCTTTCATTTTGTTCCTGGAAAATGAGAATGCTTATTCTTCTAACTTTCGTCTTCATCTTTGATTTTAATTTGTATCCATGTTGAGCCACTTGTTACTCCCTTTTATCACATTTCACAATGTCTAGCTATCAATGCTCTAACGGCATGCCGTAATTGGTACTTTATCAGCATCCTTAGACTGTTTTATCCTTACGAATTATGGGTTTGCCTCCAAATTTCGGCCAAAGAAATTGGCAGTGTATTTTTCAGCAATGTCTCAAATTTAGGCAACGCATCTTTCTGTTTGGATAATATGGCTTTCGCTTCTCAGCGTCCAATATAAAGAGGAAAAGTTATATGAATTAGCTAGATACCTTGAAGTAGTCGGAGCTGGCAGTTTTTCTGCAAGGTTCCGGAATTTATTGTGTGGCAAATTAAAGAATGATATTCCCTTTGGAAACTTCTTAAGTATGACTTTTAATTTTCTTGCAGCAATCTTCTCTTGTTCCTCCCAAAGAACTTTCTTTTCTCGAAGGAAACAACTGATTCATGGCTGTACAAATCAGTTTTCCAAAGAATACCCGTAAGAGTCTTACCAGTTGATTGACAGTTTTTCTGTGAAATTTCATGAAAGAACCATTTAGCGTCTTGGCTATCTTGTGATTAATAATATCTGTATGGATAGAGTGCAGGGTAGTGGCATATCACATTCCAATGAAACATTGAGGCGGAACTTCATACTCACTGTTTTGGTCTCAACTAGTGTTTTTGCAAGTTTACCTTCTTACGGGAAGACAAAGAGTAAGAACCCATTTGATGAAAGACGCTTGCTAGAACAAAATAAGCGGGTACAGAAAGAAAATAATGTACCTGAAGACTTCCCAAATTTTGTTAGAGAAGGTACCAATTATAGTAATTCCATCTCTTTAAAGACCTACTGGTATGATTATGATATATATGTATGTGTCCTAGCCAGTAAGTAGTATATAATGTAACTTTTTGTACCATTCTTTTGCCACTATGTCACTTCCACTTCCAAAGATGAAAAGGGAGTGCTCTACTATTCTAAGCCTTGTGATCTATCAGATTTTTGTGTTAATCTAATGAAATTCATTGTGAAATATTTATCTCTGAGCTAACAGAGTGCAAACGCAGGAGCTCCGTCTGAAATATGTTTATAATACATATCTGAAAAATTAGTTGACATTGATTAATTGGTATATGTTTCAGGTTTTGAAGTTAAAGTAGTAGCATCTGATAGCTATGTAAAGCGTGATTCAGGGCTCATATACCGGGACTATGAAGTTGGGAAAGGTGATTGCCCAAAGGATGGTCAGCAGGTTTTTCTTTAAATTCTATTGCATCTTCATGAGTATAATCTCATGTCAAATTTTCTTTCCTTAAACTATCTTAATTATCTAAATTTTTGAGTCAAGAGTATTGTTAGAAGAAGTGAAGAACTCAGAAAGATTTGACAACAAGCATTGGAATAGGAACTAGAATTATCTTGTAAATTCTAGCAATGGCTACAACTTTATGTATGAATTTTAAAAAAAGATAAAGCCTTAGTTCCTTTTGATATTAAAAAATATTCCTTGGTGCTGAGAAAAGCTGCAAGGCAATTTGTTATCTATATATACGTTGTGACTATGAAAAATAGTCTTGAGTATTCACCTATTAGCTTAAACTTTTCACCCAGAACAAATGTCAGGCCAAGAGCATCCTTCTTTCCATATAATAGGAGAATGGTAGGTGTAAGAATCCATGTCTAATTAAATTATGCCATTAAATAGCACCTTGCTTCTTGCAGCATTGTTTTGAATGAAGTTTTATCATAATGATCCCCTAGTTTGGAGCTAGCATGTAATTGATTCGCTTATGAGATCAAGAATAGGCATTTATTCAATTGATACATAATAATTCATATATGTATGTTTTTCAATTGAATTTGTTAATGACATGATATTAGATCCTCTTTGACCAAGTGATCATCCTTGCCACTCTTTGTCTCTTAATTAAAGATATGTTTTGGTTTGCGTTATGATCTTCTTTTGTTTTGTTTGTGCTTTCATGTGAAGCAGTATATTAGATTATCAAACTATTTGAGTCTTCACTTGATAATTTAAACTTTTAAGCTGAATCAGTCATTGACATATACAAGATAAATAACTGAGAGGAATAAAAAAAGATGACTGATTGTTTTTATTGATGATGTATAATGTTTACCAAAATTAATATGATGATAATCGTGAGAAAATACTCCCTCCGATCCTTAATATAAGACATATTTGGAGAATTGATTTTGATCCTAAATATAAGACATATTTTTTATATTTGTCAATCATTTCCCAATCTACGCCTATTGATGCTCCCTCAACAATAATCAAGAAGGTGAGGGAAAGAGGGAATTAAAGAAGATGACTATGGTGTTTTAAAAAATACATGTCATATTAATTAACTTAACTTATTTCCTTAATCTAATCAAATTAAGTAAATATGTCTTATATTGAGGACCGTTGGGAATATATAATTTTTTGACTACCTTGTTCCTGTTAGCTGTGCAACCTGTTTCACTCCACAATGATCATTTTGGAGTCCTGAGATTCTGAAGTGAGTCTAACTATTCAAGGTTAGCGGGTCAAAAGTGACTCTTACTTCCCACATAAATTGAATGATGAAAGTGCTGTCACCTGGAATCTGGAGTTTTTTTACTGATTATTTTCTTAAAAAGAAAATGAAACACAAACAAAATATAGGATATTGTATTCAATTTATTAGCATTTTGTTTTGTTCAGATCTGTGTATTAAAATGATTTTCTTTATCACCTTTGGTAAAAGGACCATTGTTTTAGCAATGTTCTGATAGCAGTCTTCAATCTGAGATTCTGAAGTGAGTCTAACTATTCAAGGTTAGCAGGTCAAAAGTGACTCTTACTCCCCATGTAAATTGAATGATGAAAGTGCCATCACCTGGAATCTGGAGTTTTATTTACTGATTATTTGCTTAAAAAGGAAAGGAAACACAAACAAAATATAGGATATTGTATTCAATTTGTTAGCATTTTGTGTTGTTCAGATCTGTGTATTAAAATGATTTTCTTTATCACCTTTGGTAAAAGGACCATTGTTTTAGCAATGTTCTGATAGCAGTCTTCAATTTTTTTATTACCAAGGGTTTGAAGGATTCCTTTATTAGTAGAGTGACTTTTTGGTGCTACTATGATGTTCTTTAGCTTATTTTCTTATTGTTTTACTAATTTACTATCATTCCTTAAGAACGATTGTTGGAATATTAGGAAATAAATCAACTTTATTATTAGGATCCCTTGCATGGTCTGCATCAGTGTAGATTTTGATGTTTCTGGTAGTACCTTTCTTAAAGAATATTCCTCTTCTAGAATTAAGCTTCATGTAGCTCAAGATTTTGTATACAGCCTCCATGTGCTCTTCTTGTGGTTGATGCATAAACTGACTTACTATTCCAACTGCATAGCTAATGTTAGGACGAGTGTGGGTTAAGTATATCAACTTCCCCACAAGTCTTCTGTATCTTTCTGAATTAGTTGGAACACCTTTTGGTTTGATCTGTAAGTGACATCCCTCTTCCATTGGTGTCCCTTCTGGTTGAGTGCCTAACATACCTATCTCATGTAACAGGTCTAGTGTATACTTGCGCCGAGATACATTGATGCCCTTCTTAGTCCTTGCCACCTCCATGCCTAAGAAGTACCTCATTTGACCAAGGTCTTTCACTTGGAATTCAGTTGACAAGTCACTTTTTAGTTGAGCAATGGATTCTTCATCATTTTCTGTAATGATTATGTCATCAACATAAACAATCAATATGATGACTTTGTCATTAACACGTTTGGTAAAAACGTGTCATCCGCTTCGTCCCCGAGTATACCCAAGCCCTTTCACTGCTTTGGTGAATCTTTCGAACCATGCCCTCGAAGATTGTTTCAGGCCATACAATGACTTTCTTAGCTTACACATAGAGTTATTAGGAGCTAAAACTCCATCCGGAATCTCCATGTATACTTCTTCCTCCAGGTTGCCATTCAGGAATGCATTCTTCACGTCCAGTTGGTACAGTGACCAATCCAAATTCGCTGCAAGTAATAACAGTACTTGAATGGTATTGAACTTGACCACTGGAGCAAATGTCTCCTGATAGTCAATCCCGTACGTCTGGGTATATCCTTTTGCAACAAGTCTCGCCTTGTATTTGTTGATGCTACCATCGGGATTGAATTTCAGAGTGAAGATCCACCTGCATCCTACTGGTTTCTTTCCTTTAGGAAGAGTCGTGATCTCCCATGTTCTATTTTCCTTGAGTGCCCTCAATTCCTCTTCTGCAGCTTGCTTCCAATTTGGATCAACCATAGCTTGTTGAAATGTGTTTGGAATGATTATCTGTGCACTGTTTACAACAAAACTTTGCATTTTTGCAGACAGATTACCATATGAGACAAATCGTTGAATTGGATGATGAGTACACGATCTTAACCCTTTTCTCAAGGCAATAGACCAACCCGATTCTTCAGGATTTAATCCCGGATTGGATTCATGGTCGTTCCTTTGAAGCACAAACATTTAAAAAACTGAATGGTGTATATGTCGGGTGTTCATATAAATTTAGGATGCAATGATCAATATAATACTTAGATACTTAAGTTTGCTTGTGTTGCCATGCGTGGATGCTTACTTAGCATTTGATAAAATACTCCTTCATGTGACATCCTTAATGGATCTTTACATGAAATTGTTATACACTGCATGATCCCTGACATTTTTTCGTTTGTCCATACTAGATTAGGATTTGACACTTAGGTATGATCGGTTGATTAAGTAGGAAATATTAGATTTAAATCAATGTCCAATGTCAATTTCAGCTGTGTAACTTGAGTTAAATTGTTACATGTCAATAGAAAATTGGTAGTAGTTGGTAGAAATACACGTGGCTCTAACCACTTCAGTTGTAAATTATCCATGGTTAGGATATGGATTAAGATATAAATATTCCTTAGCTGTAATACTTGAGAATGATTAGTGAATAATACAGATCTTTCTCTCTCTCTCCTTTTGTCTCTCTGGATATTTCTCTGGCCTGTACCATAAATGAACAGATTACATTCAATAATCTGACTAAATATGTGCTAAATGCAATACAGATCATGCTTTGCAGAGAGGATATGACTAAATCTTATTTTATCTTACTTAACCTGCCTTCTAAAGTTTACTACTTATGCAGGTCACTTTTCACTATATTGGCTATAATGAATCTGGCCGTCGTATTGACAGCACTTACATACAGAATTCTCCAGCCAGAATCCGCTTGGGTACAAAGTCCTTGGTTCCAGGTCTGGTGTTCATATTTTCATTTTATTTTCTTTTATCAATGAAGCTTATCATGTATTGCTAATTTTACATTTTAAATTATGGTAAATTGCACTTTAGTATCTTGTGTTTTGAACCGGTAGCCAACCCCACCTAGTGGGATAAAGGCTTTTTGTTGTTATTGTATCATATGATTTAAACCTTTAGTTCACAAGTATCTCTTTCCCCTTCTAGCATTTTGCTACTTTGCAGCAATTGTTCCAAATTTTCCCTAATTTCCCAGTTCTTGTGAGATTAGAAATTTCAATGAGCCAATGAAATGATTTATGTTTGGACTTCATACAAAATTAGAGATTTTACAGGAAAGTTGAGAACTTGGGCAAGTTTAAAGATTTTATTTAGGGGAATTTAGGAAAGATGTGGTGTGAGTCATATTCCAGATTTCAATTTGACTGGATGGAGTTTGGGTATTCACCGTTTAGGAAATTTGGAGTTTAGGGTAAAATTTGAGATAAAATTAGGTATTTTGTTTAGAGGCAAAATTTGGGGGATACTGTGTTGTGTATCAACTTTGCAATTCTAGTTGGTCAATATTTTGGGTTTTTTTATAAGGCTAATGTCTGGGTCAAATTCAAATATTGTTTGGCTCAATTAGGAGTAGTCAGACTCAAACTTAAGACCTTGTTTTAAAGTTGTCAAAGCTCCTTCTACTAGGATGAACGGCTATTGGTAATATTTTGTTTTCAATGCATATAAAATTATAATTTTTGATAGGAAATTAGGAATTAGGGTAAGAAGAATTCCATCTACAAGATAATAGAAGAACTTACACTTCTACTAATGTGTTAATGATTTAAACATAAGATCGCAGAATGCAAACTTTCAAACTACAGTGTACTTGAGTGCAAACAAAACAAACCATAGGGTATTAATGTGTAATTTATTCTTCATATTAACTATATAATGAAGTGAATTCATCCTTTACCCAGTTTTTCTTTTATCTATTAAAAAAACCTGAAAAAAACTGAAAAAGATTGAGTGATATTCTGACTAATGCAGGATTTGAGGAAGGAATTCGAGACATGAGACCAGGTGGGAAGAGAAGAATCATCATTCCCCCTGAGCTTGGACCACCGGTTAGCTTTGACATCTCTCTCATTTTCTTCTTTTTTCATTTTATAACTTTGCTGCATTTTTTCTTTGGTGATGACCGCTCTTGGAGTGTGATCCTTGCATAATTACTATGAAATTTGTCATGTGTCTTTGTGCACATGATATTGTTGAGTATCGACAGTAAAAGGCACAAAATTTAACTCTGAAGATTGGATTCAGCTGGAAGAGATAATAGTCAGGAAGAAAATATATGTATGTGTGTGTCTATATATATGTGTGTGTGTGTTGTTAATCTTTCGGAAACTCCTATAGCTTCTCTGGTCTAGAAAACTGAATTCGAGGTGGAGGACTGATATTTTCTTCAAAAAGTATTAGTTTTCAAGTTTTAAAACTTTTTTGCTTCATCAAGAGGATATAAAACATTTGACCTATATTGACAACCCACATCACTCTTATTATCGGACCTTTGTTAGATTGATAGATATCTGACTTCCAGTATAAGCTAATATACTGCAGTAGAGAAAATTCTGTCCACCACAGTTGCTAGGTACATTCTAGATTTCTGCTTCCTTTTGATTTAATCAAAGGTATTCCCAAGTCACTTTGGGGTTGAGACTAGTTCTTTTTGAGGTTTAGAGCGCAAAAGGTTTTAACCTCTTTCAACAAATGTATTTTCCAAGGTTCGAACTTATGTTCTCTTCCTTACAGGAGTGAGACTACTTATCACCTCAACTAACAAACAGCTTGTCAGTTTCTAGATTCCTATTTCAATAATGATCAAATGCAGCACTTTCTAAGAATCAAATACTTTAAGATGCACAATTCATGTGTAGGGAACAGGTCTAGAACATTTTATAAAATATGATCACCGAAGATCTATTCCTTTTAGTTGGTGAAATTTTGTTCTTCTATGGCTCTAAATGCAAATGCCAGTAATTTTTCAATTGTTTGATTACACTTGATGCAGTTTAATTTATAGTAGAATATAAGACTATCATTTCTTCATTTGTTTTTTCCAAAATTTTTATTACATCCTCACAATCATAACTCAGTGGTGTCTATTCTCTTTTTATCAAATTTCCTGAATGTTTAATGCGTTTTGTGATGCTATTTTCTAATACAATTACAATCCATCCAGTGGTGTAATAATCAATTAGATTGTGCACAAGGTGAATATTTGATAACCCAAATGAACTTAAATTTGTTTTTTATTGTACAAAATGCAACATCTAAACTCATAAACACAGCCTTTAGATTTGATAGAGGTGTAGCACGGAAAAATGCATCAGACACTCAGATTCCATATTTTGCACATCATATGATGAGTAGCACATCATAAGAAGGGAAAAGCATTCTTGAGGTACCTGTAGTTTCCTTCAATTTTTAATTTGGTACCGGTGTGTTTTTCTGTCCTTATTAAATCCTTTAATTTTACTTTGTTAGCACATTAACTTTTATACAGGGGGCTAACAATGCCAACAGAGCAAAGTTATAAGGGCTAATAGTGCTAAAAGAGTAAAACTAAAAGATTTAATAAAGAGAAAAAAACACAGTTAAAATTAAAAATTAAAGGAAATCACAGGTACCTCAATAATGGTTTTCCTCGTAACAAAACTTATGTTGTATTTAAAAGTAATTTGAAATCTCATATTGTGGTGTGCAGGTAGGACCTTCAACGTTTTTCAGCTCAAAACAGTTTGAGGTTTTTGATGTTGAATTACTAAGTATACAAAACTGTGAAAGGAGGACCATAGCCTTTTACTCTGATGTTGTATGCAATTAAGTTAAATGCTTTCTTAGAAAAATTGCAAGTGTGGAGGAGACTGACTCTATCTGAGCCGTTCATCATTTACCATTTACACTGTAGATTAATACTTGCTTTTTTTTTTTTTTTAAAAAAAAAAAAAAACCAAATAGTTGTCTTGTAAATTTTTTTTTTGAATCACAAGGCAGCAGACACTCATAGCCTAAATTACCAAGAGTGGGATAGAACCTATAAGGCCTTTGGTTTGTCTTGTAAATTTTAAACGCATGAAACAAGCTTGAAATTCAGAGCTTGGTGGGCGAGAAAAATACAAGCCAAAACTGATTTCCTCAGGAGCTGAGTCATGAAACATTTTGATTGAGAATAGTGACGTTGAGATTAGCATGGGATTGAAAATTGACCATATTAGACTTGTTGAATATTGAATACTACGTCTACCCTTTAACATAAGAGTCATATAACAAATGTTTTTTTTTTTTTTTTTTTTTGGGGGGGGGGGGAGTGTTATATGTAACAAATGTGTGGTAGTTTCTTCGAAGTATCTTTTCTCACGTGCATAATAAATACGTCTTGATGGAAATATCTTTCCATGTGCAATAAATAGGAGATTTGGGAAAAAAGTTATAAATTTGGAAAACGAATTGGGTTAAGCTCTTATATCTACAACCAAAGAATACCCTTTATTTTACTCCTATATTTAGGATTGGAGGCAGTATTTACTCTCACACACACACATGAGGTTGTTTAGATAATTTTAAAATCTAGATTTTGGCAAAAATTTATCAAATATTCAAAAATTGTCTACAAGTTATTCTGCATCAAAATCTAGGTTTTGTAAAAAGTTTTTTTTTTTTTTTTTTTTTCAAGATTTTCTCTCTCATCTGCCAACATTAGTAACTTTTCAATACAAGTTAGTTCCTTAAGTTTTTTTTTTTTTAAGTTTCTTTTCTTGAAATATTTTTTCAAGATCAGTCACTACCTTGAAATATTTTTTCAATATCTTTAAAAAAAATTTCAATATCATGAAGTATTTTTTCAAAGATCTTTAAAAGATCTTTTTAGTTAGTTACATACGATTTTTTTAAGATCCTAAAATAAATTTTTAAGACCATGAGAAGTATTTTTTTTAGTATCAATCAGTATTAAATATCTTTACAGGATAGTACCTTGAAATATTTTTTCAAGATAAGTTATTACCTTGAAATATTTTTTCAATATCCTAAAATAAATTTTTAAGATAATGAAGTATTTTTTAATGCCCGTCAGTACCCTAACATATTTTTTCAAGATCGTTGATTACCCTGAAATATTTTTCAATATCCTAAAATAAATTTTCAAGATCATAAAATATTTTTTTAGTATCTTTAAGATCTTTTTTTAGTACGTTAGTACTCGAAATATATTTTCAAGATCAATCATTACCCTAAATTTTTTTCTTACTATCCTAAGATAAATTTTTAAAATCATGAAGTAT
Organism: Acacia melanoxylon; assembly: GCA_019022615.1. Classification (NCBI taxonomy): domain Eukaryota; kingdom Viridiplantae; phylum Streptophyta; class Magnoliopsida; order Fabales; family Fabaceae; genus Acacia; species Acacia melanoxylon. Next base: position 11,298,251 of record JAFJYJ010000010.1, read on the forward strand.
TTTTTTCAATATCAAACAAGACTTTAAGTATTTTAATTTTGTACACAAATTTATGTAATTTTTTGATATTTATTTTAAATATTATAAATATAATATTTATAATAAATTAGAAACATAATATTATGAAATTTGACTATGAAAAAGAATAAACAAATTCCAAAAACTAATGTCATTTTTGTTAAATTTGACTATGAAAAAGCTATTTTGATAACAATATCCAAACACTATTCAAAAAGCAATTTTTACCTCATAAATTCTAAAAATGATTCTCCAAAAGCTAAATCCAAATGGGCCCTATAATCACAAACATTTCTGTACATAGGAAATGTTAGCTGATTTGCCATAATGAATTGACCAAAAAGAATAAACAAAAGGTAAAATCTCTTTAAAGTCCTAAGGAACCAAGAAATGTTAAAAAAAGTCTAACAGAAAACTCTGATGTCAAAAAAGTCTCATTAACAATTCATTTAGTATGTGATCAACAACTCCATATGTGAGTTTCAACAACTCCATTGTAACAACAAATACGAATAGGGTTAAGAGCCCAGATTTTTAGTTTATTTCAGGTTTGTTTGGTCCGTTTGTTTTATATTTCTGTAGTCTACGAATTGAGTTCATACATATGCTTCATGTTATAATTTGTTGCAAGAGATTCCAATCTTTCCAGTAACATTGGCGATTAGCCCTTACGGTAATAATTTTGATTTTCAAGATTTTGAAAATCATATAAAGTAGAGTTCTGAAAAAGAGAAGTTTGAAAAATTGTTTAAAAAAGACACTGGTTTGCAAAACAAAATGAATTAACACCCTAAATTTTATGTCACTTGCATATAACTTCTTAAAATTTTAAAGTTTAAACTTTTTTTTTACCTGAAATTTTAAAGTTTATACTTAACACTCTTAAATGTTTTATTTTTTTCATCATGAACCCCTTGCCGTTAATTCATTGTTATTTTGTTAATAAACATTGTTGTGTCATATCGATATAAGACACAGGTATTCTCCATGACGTGACATCCTGTGTAATATGATATTTTTATGGTAATTAATGCGGTTCGGGTTGTCAAATGCTTCAAATCAGTTCATAAACGAGCTTTATCTTAAAAATAGTCAAAAAGGGGCAAAGCTCAATTAAACCTGTATAGGCTGTATTGATGGAGGGCCGAGCCTTAAAAAGTAGCATTTTGGGGTAACCAGGCTTTTTGGTGAGCCCGTCAAGAGATGGCCCATTTAAGCCTACATAGTCTTTTTTTTTTCCTTTTTCATCTGCTGTATTTTTATTTTTACTATTATATTTGTTCATTGTTTTACCTAGTGTGTGTGTATATATATCAGTATCAGTAACGAGGATAAATAAATACTATTTTTGCATCACGTTCACATGATATATATATATATATATATATGAGGTAATTTATATTTATTTTATTATCCTATTATTTATGCTTTTTTAATCAAGATATTCAGGATAATAGTTTGATTTGGTTAGTTTTGGATTTTTGAACATTAGTTTGACACTTTATTTATTCAATGTTTATGGGTTGAATTATGATTTTTTTTTTATTTCATTGTTTTATTTTGCTTATTAAAAAACATGTGAAAAAAATTTAAAAATAATAAAAGGGCCTAAAGGGTCGAGCTTAAAAAAGGCGGTCATTTTAGGGAAACGAGCTTTTCAAGCCTTGCCCTTTTAGGTCTAAAGCTGAGAATATGGGCTAGCTCACAAGTTATGGGCTGGCTCGCATCAACCTGCGGGTTTGCAGTGCGGGTTGGCAAAGTACCAACCCTAACCCGCAATGGTGAGTTGGTGGGCCATGCTTTTTTCCTTCTTGTATTTTCTCTCTTCTTTTAATATGTCCGAAAGTCTAAAACATTTATATATATATATATATATATATATATTTATAGTCATCAAATTTGCTTTCCTAGCATCAATTAATCCACTTACAAAATGTCATAAATATAATCTATAATTCAAGAGATAGAGTCATCAAATTTGTCAAAGTTTACAAACAAAAAAAACATCAAATCATCATCAAGCAATCAAGATATAATGATTTTATTTAACAAATGAGGAAGGAGGATGTGATTTTTTTTTCTTTGGGTTTGGGAGGTACCAAAGTGAAAGTGTGGGACTTGAGAATTTTGTGAGACTTCCATTTTTTTATTTAAAAAATTAGTGCGGTCCAACCTGATGACCCTACACGGTGTGGGCTGCAAAGGTGCCAACATTGACCCCGTACTACCAGCATATAAATTGCCACTAATAATTCATAGAAATTTTGTATAATTTAGCCCCCCAAAAAAAAAAAAAAAAAAAAAAAAAAAAAAGAATGCATAGAATATTAATTTGTAGGAAAGGAGGTAAACACTCACAAACACCATATAAAAATGATCACTATCATGACATCCTTTTACGAATTGATTTCTGAAGGCTTGATGGAAGATATGTTCGAAATCAATTTTACTGTCAATCAACGTGGGATTTCGCCTAACACGAGGCGTCTTCAAATGACACGTTTTGAAGTGTTTCAATCTCTGTTTACCATGTCTTGTGAAGAATTAATTAGAAATGTAGCCAACTATCTTTCTGAAAATGATGTTGGATTATTAGCATCTGAAATCACATCTTACTACCAAGAAGTAATCCATCGTACCATTGTACCATTAGATCATTGCTTAATACCTCCAATAGTGTATCTTCATGTTGATACTTTTGATCATGGGGCGGTACCTTTGTCTTTTCATCTTCAAACTATCACTTTATATGGAGACAATGGATACGATGAATACATGATGAATATTATTGGTGATGATGATGATCACGATTGAACATAAAGCTATCATGCTAGAGATCCATCCCTTCAACAACCTTTTGACAATGTCAATAAATATCTATTGAATACCAATGAAGATCTTTAGTTATCAAAAATCAATAAAGACAGAGTAATCTGTGCAACACTTGCATATAGTTCCAACATCAGAGAAAGCTATAGCATCACTCAAGAAGATGAAAAAGTCTAGCGATGAAATAAAGGCAACCCGATGTAGCATTGGCTTAGAAAATTTTGATGATGAAGAGGACGACGACATTTCAGCATTGCCTTGTGACCATTTTTTTTTCAAAATAATTGCATTGTAAGATGGCATAACATAGGCCACAAATGCCTTTTATGTCGCTTTCAATTGTTTATATAAATAATTTTCATGAATTACATACATTGTATTGTTTATTGTTGGTCAAAATCCCCTTGTGGCAAGTGAACCAGTCGATAGGTAATAAAGAGTGAGTAAAGTATCATCTCATAGAGACTGTAACACCGCATATGCAGCTAGTAATTGAATGAAAGTTGCATGATGGTAATGTTATGATGCTTGTTTTAGCTACTATCTAATAAAATAAAATAGTTGATCGAGAACTCGTTTTAGACAATTAGATTTATAATAGGTAGGGCTCAGATTTCATCTGAAGTCGCATTACTTGCCCAGTTTGCACTATCGCATTGCAATATAGCAACAGCTTTCGCAATGCTACAACAAAATGTCTATGGCAACGTTATTCAGTTAACCCACCACTAATTTATACAGAAGCATCCGCATCCTGTAAGTACATCCCTTACTCTACTTCTCCCATATTCCTGTAGCAATTTTTAGGCTTAGAACATCAATTTAACTTAGGTGTATTAGCTATGTGAGGTAAACCCATTCTTGTAGCTTACAATTTAAATCGATCCTTGCACAAGCTCGCCTAGCATACACTGCTTAACAGAGGTCTAACCTTAACTCCCTTCTAGTAAGATAAGGCCATTGACCTCGCCTATTAGCGGCCAACTAACAGACAAGACAATATATCACAGTTAAGCAAACTGAATTTATTAAATTAAAAACTAGCAAACTGAGTTCGTACTACAACTCAAGAATTCATCCTCACTCAGCCAAAGGAATTTAGTTCATGACTGATGATCGAAACACAATCAAGATTACAGAAAAACAACCCATGGAAAATAATAAAGAAAAGCTTAAAATAGAGAGGGTTGCTGGAGTGTTTGACGATGTAGAGAACTTCCTGTCATGCGATGTCTCTATGTTTTCTATAGCTCCGTCTAACTTTTGATATGGATTAGTTTTTCTGAAGCTCTCTCAATGGATCCTGATCGTTTGTCCTAAGTCGCATCGTACTATTTTTGGACTGTTGATTCTCGACTCGTTGACTCTCGATCCCCTTTTAGGTTTAGCTGTCTTTTCCTTTATAACCAGGTCCTTCGCGTTGTACGTCCAGTGAGTTGAGCTTTCCAATTCTGTTAGGCCTAACTCCCAAGATTAAGTTGATTGATGCTTTGTTTAATTCCGCAGGCATCTGCAGATCTTCTATTTGATTCTTTGCATCTTCTATTTCTATCTCTGTTGAGTCAACCGTCGTTTTAACATCCGGCTCAATTACCTGTATTTATTTCCTGAGATATTCTCGAGAAAAAGATCAACGTAATATAGCGCATAACAATTCATCACTTATAATGCTACAGCATTGGGGTCGCATTGTGGTGCTAGTTCAAAGAAAGGATCCACAGTTTTGTAGCATTATATCAGCTTTTTTATGTGATTTCATAATGTGATAAAATGCAAACTTTTCTTTTGCCTACACGCGGGATATTATTTAAAATGCAACAACTTACTTCATCTATCCCTTATTTCCATTTGTGCATGATTTCTAACATATTTCATCAGATCAACCACATTCAAGCTCAGTTTTACCATGTAAAACAGTCATAACACATAGGAAATATATAGCAGAAATATGATTTATCAAACTTCCCCACACTTATCTTTTTGCACTCCTGAGCAAAACAGAGATAGAAATATATAGCAGAATAAACCATACAGCTTTGCCCCTGCACTAGGAATCATGTGTCCTATTGTCATCTCAAGTTCAACTCTTCGTGTAAACGATCCTACTACCCAGCACTGACCTAACGTTATATAAGGCATTGCTCTAGCAAAGGAGTATCCAGAAACTCTCAGGTAAAGTGTTTAACCGCTCTTTCACCTTGGGGGATTCATTTCACTCAGCTCTGCTAGTCCAAGCTATCCATAGGCTTTTCAAAGTTCTACAGTCTATATCTTACATCTGAGTTTACTTGCATCAAAAGGACTTTTAGGGTTTGTGATGTAGGGTGTGGTCAGATAAGTGGATGAGTGAAGTTCTTATGAAATGATATTGCTATAGCAAGATGGCAGACAGATACACTATGAATGTAGTTCCTTATGTAGCATTTCTTTATACTGCTATAGCAAGATGGCAGACAGATACGTTATATATGTTTTTTTTGTCAATAGCGAGCATCTTTTTGTCACAACAATTGCAATTGGGGCCAGTATGTTATAGCACTTTCAAGGAAATTTTTGAATACACTATATGCCGATTCCTATCATAGAGTAAGCAAAGGCTCAAGGGGGTTGAATCTAGCGAGCATGCTCACATATTAAAAAATCCTTCCATGTGGTTTAAGTCTATATTCTCCCCAATTATACATTCCTCATCTTAGTGTCGTCAATTTTCCAAGTCTACACAGTTCACATTCCTTAAGACAACTCTAATCTACATGTTTTTGCAGACGATTGCCTGCTGCTAAGTTAGTTCTGCTCAATTTAAAACAGTTAAAATTTTCCCATGACTTGCAAAAATTTAATGGAGGGAATGGAAAAGTTGTACTTTACTCATACGGCACATATACCACACATACAACACACATATCAGCATACCCAAAAGGCTTACACCTCCACTATACTTAAAGTTGTGCATTGTCCTCGGTGCAAAAGGGAAGACAAACCGAGAGGGGGCGTCTGACAGGACAAATCAAGTATAGTGTGTGCGGTGTGTGCATGTATAAACAGAGCAAGAAAGATGCACAAATGTAGAGAATGGAAAAACAGAAAAGACCAATTACTAAGAGAGAGGGGAAATTTTTATATATCGTCATGCAGAGCCCTTGCTGTTAGTCAGCAGTGGAGAGTTACACATAAGCAACAAAAAGAAGGAAAAACAAAAGGAACAACTACAGAACAAAGATCAGGGACGGCTAGGACAGTGAGGAGCAGCGCTGATAATAGTGTTGTCCACCAAAGAAGAGTTTGAGGCCAGGTCCACATAGGGGATGGCCAAGTGGGGGTCGGAGAGGGAAATGGTGGTAGGGGTGCCACAACGGTGTGCTGCGAGGAACACGTCGACCTCATTGGAAACGACCACAAATTCAGTTCGAAGGACGGCGAGGCAAGAAGCATGGTTAAGGGCAGGGGCCAAATTAGCTGAAGGTTGCCTGTACAAGTGGGCATGATGGGCCAGATAGTCCTTCTAGTCAATATCAGTGTTACTAGAGGAAGGAGGGGAATTTAAAGGTAAGGAGGGACTCGGGAAATGAAAAGGTGACATAATGGGGGTTTGGTGGTTGGTGTAAGACGAGGAGGCCATAGGGAATAAAGGAGACGCTTAGGGATAGGAAAGCATGCGGATTGAGGAATAAAAGATTGCAATTATGACTAGGGCAAAACCAGGAGAGAGAAATTTGGCGGCATGAATATGTTGATGTGGATTTTATGGGCTAGTCAAGATTGGGCCACGACTCACAAGTAAGATCATGAGGGTAATTAAAAATTAATACCCATGTGGGAAAATAAAATACAAGGTGAGTACGAACCTATCCAAGGCTTGGTGCAGAGAGCTGCTAGAGTAGAGCTGCATCATAGTAATGAGCATTAGGTGAACATCGTAGTGCCTTGTGACAACTGGTTGGTAGAGAAAACACAACTGTCCCTCCTTGATCTCAATTCCATCTTGTAAGATAACAGTTAAGGGAAGAAAAAGAGAAAGACTGGGAGAGATGAGAAAGAACTCTAGGTTGCCTCCCAACAGCACTTGATTTTAAGTCTTCAGCTTGACTTTATCATGGAATCTAGTTTAGGTATTGAGAAGGGTTATTAGCTTTCCCCCTATCCTTATTTCCATCCCAACATATTCTGAACTTCAATTCATTCAACGGCTTCAGTATTAGCATTTGATGTGCTCTGATTGGGACTACATGCCTCAATTGAGTTATGGTGATAAGACCAGTGCTGGAACTCGTCTGGGGTTGACCCATATTCACACCATTCATGGTTGTAAGGGCAAAGCATTCTCCCCCATCATCTAGATATTGTATGGCCCTTAAGACTTTGAAAGTTAAGTGCTCATCATTGATTCTCATCGTGAGTTCTCTTTTTTCAACATCAATCAATATTCTGCCCGTAGCCATGAATGGTCTTCCTAGAATGATTGGTACTTCACGGTCAGCTTTGAAGTCCATAATGATGAGCTTGATAAGGAAGATAAATTTATCCACCTTTACCAATACATCTTCGTTTTTTCCTTCTGGGTAAACAACGGATCTGTCAGCCAACTACAAAGTCACCGTAGTAGGTCTTACTTCTCTGACTGCCAATTTCTTGAATACTGACATCGGCATCAAGTTGATGCTTGCTCCCAAATCATAGAGTGCCTTACCACAGTAGTTTAGGCTGATGGCACATAGGATCATGAAATTGCTAGGGTCCTTCAGCTTCAGAGGTAGCTTGTTTAACAGTAGAGCACTGCTCTTTTCAGTCATTGCCATGGTTTCAAACTCACCAAGTTTTCGCTTTTTTGACAGGATGTCTTTCATTAACTTAATGTTACTTGGGATCTGTTCAAGAGCTTTGACTAGAGGAATGTTGGTATGTAGCTGTTTGAACACATCTAGAAATTTCCTGAATTGCTTCTCCTGGCTTTGCTTCTACAACCTTAACGAAAAAGGAGGTTGCTGCTTCAATACCTTTGATGGAACTGGATCAGTAACATGCTGCGACGACTTTGGTATAGCATCATCTGATTTCTTAGGAGTGTGTACTTCCGGCATAGCATATTATGGGCATGTTGTAGCATTGTAGGCACCTGTACTCTGCTGCAGCATACGAATGCGCTGCTCTGTTTCTTGTGCTTTTTTATCAGCTTATCGCCCCTTCTTTGTTTGTCCTGACAATGGCTCAACATCTTCTATAGGTCTTTTTGTGACCTTATGTTGCTCAACATTTTTGCTGCTCCTCAGCTCTATTGCCTTGACTTGCTCTTTCCCATGGTTCCTAGGGACTTCAATGTCACTAGGTAAAGAACTTGATGGTCTGTTATTAAGTACAGTAGCAAGTTGTTCGACCTGATTTTCGAGATTCCACAGGGATACTTGCTAGCTTTGTATGATGGCATCGTTCTTAACCATATACTCCTTAAGTAGGCTTTCCATGAAGGATTGAGGTAATTGTTCCATACTCGTCTATCTAGGTTGTTGAGTGAATCCAGGAGGGTTTTGTGGCCTGTTGGAGTATAAAGGACCTGTAGATCGCTGTCCTTGTGGATTCCAAGAAAAATTTGGGTGCTATCGTCATTCTGGATTGTAGGTGTTTGAGTGTAGGTTGTTGTTGTTGCTACCCCTGTTGTAATTGTTCACATAATTAACAACTTTGGGATTAACAGAGCACTGAGAGTAGGGATGTTCTCCTCTGCAATAAACACAGGTTATTTGTGCATTTTGAATTGACGAGGTACTGGCAAGGAGACTCATCGACTTGGTCATATTGGTCAATGAAGATACTTGAGCAGTGAGGGCAGTTATGGCATCGAGCTCATGAATGCCAATCGATGATTATTCATGGCCATTTGCTCTAAGAGTTCATATGCTTTATTGTAAGATTTCAACAGAAGAGAACCATTTGCAGAAGCATTAACTATCAATCTTGTTTGAGCATCCAGGACTTTTTAGAAAGTTTCTAGTTGTACCCATGGCACAATTTCACGTTGTGGGCACTTCTGTAGCAGATCCTTGAAGCGTTCCTAGGCTTCATAGGTGAACTCTCCAAATCATTGTCAGAAGCTGGTAATATCTTCTCTCAGCTGGGCCTTCTTGGTTGGTGGAAATAATTTCAGTAGGAATTTCCCACCCAAATCATTCCAGGAAGTGACTAAATGAGTTGGTAGAGTGTTCAACCACGTTCGAGCCTTATCTCTTAGTGAGAAAGGGAACAATTTAATTTTGAGGGCGTCGGCTGGCACTTGCAGGATTACAAATGCATTACAGACTTCCATGAACATTTTGAGATAAAGTCTCCGATGGTAGTTCGCCAAGCTGTCCTGTCATTTGGAAGCATCTGAAACATAACAGGTCTCAGTTCGAATTGTACTGCAGTGATGTCTGGAGGAGCGGTTGCAGAGTTGAGGCCATTCAAGTTAGGAATTTTGAATTCCATGATAGCTCTGTTTAGATCATCATTGTTGCCATTCGGTGGTGGTGGTTGTGGAATATGATTTCGTCCCCTATGGATCAGGGTTACTCCTCTCGATCTAGATTCAGATTTCCTTGTGCTTCTACCATGTGCACTGAGTTACTAGGGTGACTCCTTTGTCTCTACCTTCCTCGCCTTTACTTAGGTTCGTTCAATCTCAGGATCATATGACTCAAGATTAGCAGAAGACAAGCTGCACATACACTGATGAAAGGTACCTGAAAATCAAAATAGAGTGAGTGAGACAAGTGAATCAAACTCAATCGTTCAAACTAAAACTTACAAGCATAAAAGGTATTTTCAGTCCCTGGCAATAGCGCCAAGAACTTGTTGGTCAAAATCTCTTTGTGGCAAGTGAACCAGTCAAACAAGTAATAAAGAGTGAGTAAAGTATCGTCCCACAAAGACTGCAACATCGAATATGCAGCCAGTAATCAAATGAAAGTTGCGTGATGGTAATGATTATAATGGCTGTTTTAGCTACTATCTAATAAAATAAGCCAATTGATCAAGAACTCATTTGAGACAATCAGATTTATAATAGGCAGAGCTTAGATTTCATCTTAAGTCACATTACTCCCCTAGTTTGCATCTACCGCATTGTTACATCAATCTACTACACAGCTTCCGCAATGCTAGAACAAAATGGATATTGCAACATTATTTAGTTAACCCACCACTAATTTATACAGAAGCGTTTGCATCCTATAAGTACATCCCTTACTATACTTCTCTCATATTTCTATGGCAATTTTCAAGCTTAGAACGTCAATTTAACCTAGGTGTATTGGCTATATGCCGTAAACTCATTCATGTAGCTTACAATTTAGATCGAGCCCTGCACAAGCTCACCTAGTACACACTGCTTAACAGAGGTCTATGATAATTGAATATTTAGTATACTTATTTTTATCTCTTGGTTAATAAATTTAGGACTGTTTAGTTAATAAATAATGGGCTTTTATGCTTATTTGGGCTTTGGGCTATTAATTAGAATCGATTCATTTTAATAATAAAATTTCATTTTTACAGTACTTCACTATTTTCACCATAACTTTTGAACCAGATATCCGATTAGCCTCATTCTTATCTTATATTTCAGATTATTCAAAGCGCTACAAATGTTATACGGACTTGAAAGGCAAGTACAAACAAGAAGGTGGTCGAAATTGAATCTGAAGCAGACACGTTTTTTCTGGATTTTTATTTGAGCCTGAATTTTGTAATTAAATTCCATTTTGATTCTACTTTTGTTTTGGGCCAAACTATTGGAGCCCAATCCGTTTTGTTACTAGGTTTTACCTAGGTTAATCACCAACACTTGGATTATTACATTTTTACAGACTATTAGATTAAAATAAAAGTTTTGAAATTCTTTGAACTGTTCTTCATCTGTTCATCATGTTCTTCATTTCTGGGTTTTCAAATTTCTTAGCCTTGCTTGGCTAGACTTTGTGATCGATCCATGAACTGAGGATTCACGCTTTCATCCAGAGGACACGGTCTAAATGGTAATTGAACTCATTTTTATTCATTTTATTGGATTCGATTTTTGGAAATAGTTTGAATATTAGATTTAATATTCGGTTTGGTTAAATCCAAGGACTGAGTTCAAACTAGGTAAAAGTATTACTGTGCGATCACACAGTGAGACGCCATTGTTCAGACAGATGCTAGGCGATCGTCTCGTCGACGAATTTTCTGGATGAACATAGAGATTTCAGTTCGTCCAGACCAATCGTGAGTTTCGTTACAATGTTTTCATCTGATGATGGAATGGAAGTTCTGGAATCCCGTTTATGGATTGATTATTTTAATGTGATTGATTTTGTTTTTACATTCTGTCTATGTTTTAATTTTGTCATTGAAACCCCCTATTTTCTGTTTTACTGTTAATTCAGACTGCTGCGAATTCATTAGGAAAATGATCCAGGTTTCCATTATACTGGAAATTTATATTGATTTTGGTTATTTTGTGAGACTACGACAAATCTCTATCAGTCTAACCTTAGGTCCCTTCCAGCAAGCTAAGGCCATTGACCTCATCTATTAGTGGCCAACTAACAAACAAGACGATATATAACAGTTAAGCAAACTGAACTTATTAAATTAAAAACTAGCAAACTGGGTTCGTACTACAACTCAAGAATTCATCCTCGCTTAGCCAATCGAATTTAGTTCATGACTGATAAGGGAAACACAATTAAGATTAGAGAAAAACGACCCATGTAAAATAATAAAGAAAAGCTTAAAACAGAGAGGGTCGCCAGAGTGTTCGATGACGCAGGGAACCTCCTGTCACGTGACGTCTTTATGTCTTCTACAGCTCCATCTAACTTCTTATATGAATTAGTCTTTCTGTAGCTCTCTCAATGGATCCTGATCGTTTTTCCTGAGTTGCGTCATACTATTTTTGGACTGTTGATTCTCGACTCCTTGACTCTCAATCCCATTTTAGGCTTAGCCGTCTTTTCCTTTTATAACCAAGTCCTTCACGACGTACATCCAGTGATCTAGGCTTTCCAATTCTGTTTGGCCCGACTCCCAAGATTCAATTAATTGATCCTTTCTTTAATTCTACTAGATTTTGCAGAACTTATATTTGATTCTCCGCGTCTTCTATTTTCGTCTTTGTCGAGTCAACCGCCCTTTTGACGTCCGTCTCAATTACCTATATTTATTTTCTGAAATATTCTCGAGAAAAGATAAGATTAACACATCACATAACAATTCATCACTTATGATGCTATAACATTGGGGTCGCATTGTGGTGCTAGTTCAGAGAAAGGATCCATAGTGCTATAACATTATATCAACTTTGTTATGTGATTTCATAATGTGATAAAATGCAAACTTTTCTTCTACCTACATGCAAGATAGTGTTTAAAATGCAACAACTTACTTCATCTATCCCTTATTTCCATATGTGCATGATTTCTAATATATCTCATCACATCAACCACATTCAAGCTCAGTTTTATCATGCAAAACAATCATAGCACATAAGAAATATATGGCACAAATATGACCTATCATTTATATTTTTTGTATAATTGTTACATTAAATTTTCATAATTCAATATTTATGGGTGATGACCATTTTTTTTGTTTTCTTTTCCACGAATTAAACTTCTTTTTCTTTATTTTTTAGTTTAATGAATGCTTTGCGCCTTTGCGGATTCAAAAGAATAAATTGAAGTCGTATATATAATATAAAAGAGGAAAATACTTAGATCAAGTTCTTAATATCCATTTTGTCAAGTTCTTCCAATCACATACCACTATTAAAGAAATCGTGATATATGACGGTAATTAACTACCATACATCACGATATCGAACTAACATATACACAGGCTTTATAAAAACTAGTCACAGATACATTATGGTTCTAAACCGTTATTTATTTCGGATCTATTATAATAGTTATAATATAATACTTTTATGTATTGAGGTTTGGTTTGCCCATTGCTGTGATAATAATTAACGGGCACACATAAACAACCATCATAATATATGGTAATATTTGCATGATACATAACAGATACATAACGGTCTTATTTTACAACGGTTATTTATTTAAGGGTTAAGGTACAAATTTGTCAACGAACTATTACCCGAGGAGCGTCTGGCACAAAAAACAATTGAGGGGACCAAATTGGCCAACGAACTATTAAAAAGTGAAAAAAAAGTACCAAATAACTATTAAAAAAACAACTATCACAATTACGTTAAAATATGAAGCACTGGCGTAGGACGGTGGTAGAGACGCTAGAGAAAAGAGCGGTTAAGCCTTCTTGTTGGATAAGCCAAACACCAATAGAGATGGGAGCCATGTGAGCAGGCGTTGTGGCAGCGGCGGTTGCTGCTTGTGGCATTGGAGGGATGCAACCTGGGTGCAAGGCGCGTGCTGGTCGAAAGCTATGGACTGCTGGATGAGTTCAAGAGGGTGAGTGGAACACCCAGCAACAATGGAAGCTTTGAAGATGCCGACGTCCCCGACATTGTGACAGTCAATGGAAGATGGAGACACCAAGACAGTGACGGGGTAATAGTTCGTTGGTGAATCTGCACCAAATTGTGTGTTTTTTTTCACTTTTTAATAGTTCGTTGGCCAATTTGGTCCCCTCAATTGTTTTTTGTGCCAGACGCTCCTCAGGTAATAGTTCGTTGGCAAATATGCACCTTAACCCTTTAATTCAATAACATACATAATAGTTTGTGTCATACCCTTTGTAATTATGACATTTTTCAGAGTAATACAACAGTATATAGTGAGCAACACAGGTATATAGAATAGTAAACTGATAATAGTATACATTCTTGGAATTGTTCAAGAATAATTTACAGAGTTCTTATACAGTGATCCAAAGTAACTTCGGTGTTGATATATACAATACGACCCAAAACAAATTGAAACAAAACTACTATAAGATCTACAGCTATATCTGGTAACTAAGCAGCAACTATCATTACTCTGTAATTACAACATTTTCTTTGGAGATATTCCTGCTGTTTTGACCATGTCTGGAACCTATGCCATTAGGAATGTCTGGGATTCAATTTGAACCCCATAGTAACATGTTAATCTCATAGGCAGAGTATAAATAGTATATGAAGGTTAACCAAAATAAATAGTCCATACAGCATAAGACATTCAGATAATGCAAAACATATATGCATACCACATAACCCCTAGTGCTAGGTATAACGAATTGGCATGTACTGAGAGTCCTCCTGTACATCAGAGTTCTCAATCGGGACACCCAACTAGTAATATTTGACTGGGAACTACTGAGAGTCCTATCCGAAATCCACCAACGTTTTCAATCAGAAGTGCCCCAAGTCGCTTGGATGCAACTAGGATATCCACCTAAGAACCATCGGTCCATTAGGCCTTATGCCTAGTTCTAACCACCGAGAAGGTACTCCATGGTCAGCCCTTTTGCTCAATCGAGCTGTGAGTGGTGCTGATCCCAAATGGGACAGGACAATCACATATTTGATTCAAACAGTCATACACAACTATACAGAGTATGTGAGATTAGAGTTACTACCTTTTTGCTTTATCCAAGTAGATTTTATGAACCTTGCGTGTTATGGGAATTACGGGTTCCTATAAGGACACATTATGGACAATGGTCAATACTAATCTCACTCTTGACATTTAAAATGTCATCTAATACATTATAACTAAACATTGAATTGCTAGACTTGGGTTATGTCCATGATTTCATTGTTTCCCTCATTTTTGTGCATTTGACCCTATTTTCCAGAATTTGTGCTGTAACTTTGAAAAATCATATCTCATAGTAAAAATGTCCAAATGAGGTGATTCCAAAGCCTATGGACTCCTTATTAAGTCTAGTTTCAAGGAAAAATGATTCCAACATCTGTTTTCATGAAAATCAATCCCAATTTTATAAAAGAGTACTTTTGTCCAAATTTATTCCAAAATTACAGGCCATTTTTTTTAAAAAAAATTATAACTCAGTGTACACAAATTCAAATTTGACCAATTACCTATCAACTTAAAGCTTATTATGTCTACTTTAATCTTGAAAACTTTTATGGTAATTGAATATCATTTACTACCCCAAATATGTGTCACAAACATACTAACCAGATAGAATTTTCAGGGCAGATTTTCTGCTTCAGCAAAAATTCCATCCAGAGCTTCTAAAATTCCTACCGAACCTCTACTCATCACAATTTTAGGTTTTAAACACAATGGAATCATCAAATTGGCAAAAATCCAACTCCTCTATATAGAAATATGCTAACCAATAAATAGGGCAAGGAGAAAAGTCCATGGCTTTTAACTCTATTGTCACCAATCACAATATAGGAACTTTTCTTCAAGGTTATCTTCCAAGATTCAAACTCATATTCAAAACATACTAAATCCTTCTGTGATTCAGTACCCACGTAGCAAAGAAAACCAACACACAAAACTGAAATTACCATATTTCTTCACATACAACCACAAGTATCAAACACAGAAGCTTCAACCTATGATTTTCTACTAGTTTCTTCACTTACTCTATCTAGAGTCAGATTTTTGATGTATTATATGCTTCTTCAAACGGTTCAAATGCTGAAACATAATTGAGAAAGTTCTTGAAGAGCTTACCTTAAGTGTTTAGGTAGTAAGAAGCAAGATTCTTGGTCTTCCTTCCTCCTTTTCCTTATTTACCTTCTCCGGACTCCTCTCTTGATCTCACTCTCTATTTCGGTTCCTATTTTCTATTTTGTGTAAGTTTGCTGGCTTAATGAGAAATGAAAGAGGATGAGGATTAATGAATGTTAAAAGGGAATGACGGTGGGCTTAAGCATAAGTCAAGACAATTATATTAGAGGGGTGAGGTGGCAGTTGAATATTGGCATGTGTGTATGGGTGCCTTGGCTACTTGATCAATTAATAAAGGGTCCATGTTGACTGAATGTTTAGATAAAAGAAAGGAAAGAATGTGTTGGTTCTCGAAGTTTTGATGATAACAAGACTTCATTATTTAAATCTTTTGTTAAAAGGGATTTGTGTTTTTGAATCAGTAAATGTTAAGTTAATTACTCAAGCGAGGTGTTCTTGGTTATTCAAGTAATTGTCCTGTATAAATTGACACCTTTCGAAAGTCTGTTGAAAAACTATCCGGTATTACTTTCGAACGTTACTCAAGTAATGAACACTCCTTTTGCAAGTAATTATTTTATTCAACATTACTTTCTGGAGTTACTCGAGTAATACTTTTTCATTTGCAAGTAATATGGACCTAATCATGTTTTACTCAAAATTACTTTCGTTTGCGTGTTCTGCTTTTTCAGCGCAATAAATAAGTTTTGATATGTTGAAATGCTTTTGGCTAATCTCACATTAAACAAAGGTTAATCAACTGAAATCCACTCAAAAAGATGTTTAGATATGATATAAATAAGTTTGAGAGTGATTAAGAGTAGTTAAAAGATTACCCGTGAGAAGCGAGTTTAAGCACATACCGATGGTTTCGGAATTTGCAAGAACTTACTCCGGTAGCTTAAAAGATTACTTGAATAATATCTTATATTTTCAAGATATAAAATACTTTGGAGAAATATTACTTTGAGTAAAATCAAGTTGTTCAAGAAAAGAGAGGCGTTAGAATCACTTTCAAGAAATTACTTGCGAAACTTACTCAAGTAATTTCGAAAGTAATATTGAGAGGCTTTGAACAAAGAACAACGCATCGGATTACTTGCAGACCTTACTCAAGTAATGTCGAAAGTAATGCAATTACTTGCAAAGAAGAAAAAGCTTACTTGAGTAACCACGCAAGTAATGTCGAATAATTTCATGGAGAAAGCGATTGACTTGAGATTACTTATCGAGCTATTAAGTCTTACTCAAGTAACACTTGAAAGTAATAAAATTACTTGCGGAGAAAAACTTCATTACTCGAGTAATTTCGAAAGTAATTTTGAGTAAAACACGATTAGGTCCATATTACTTGCAAATGAAAAAGTATTACTCGAGTAACTCCAGAAAGTAATGTTGAATAAAATAATTACTTGCAAAAGGAGTGTTCATTACTTGAGTAACGTTCGAAAGTAATACCGGATAGTTTTTCAACAGACTTTCGAAAGGTGTCAATTTATACAGGACAATTACTTGAATAACCAAGAACACCTCGCTTGAGTAATTAACTTAACATTTACTGATTCAAAAACACAAATCCCTTTTAACAAAAGATTTAAATAATGAAGTCTTGTTATCATCAAAACTTCGAGAACCAACATTCTCCCCCTTTTTGATGATGACAACACTCGATAATTTTTGAAACAATTTTTTTTTTTGAAAAGTTTCTTAGTTCAGTAAAGCAAAAACATCCAAAACATATAGTCAAGAGAAAAACATCAGCACCAGAACAAACGTTAGCACAATATATATAGAGAGAGAGAGAGAGAGAGAGACGTTAGTAGTAGCATATTTTTCAAAAATAGCAGCAGAAATTACTCTCCCCTTTGTCATCATGAAACGAGGGAAGGAGAGAAGGCGTGGAGGAAGTCTCAAAAGATGGCCCAATGACAAGAAGAGGTGTGACAAACAAAGGTAGTAGGAGCGAGATGAAGATGCATGAGGCTGAGAGTAGAGGTTAATACCCAAGACATTTAGAGTCTTATCCATCCGTAAAATTTGGTCCCGAAGAGACTGTATTTCCTCCTTTAATTCGTCTTTTGATTCTGTCTCAGCAATAAGGCATTCTTGAAAACGGCTGAAATGTGTTGGGTTAACTTCTCAAACTCATCTCCGCAGTAGTTTGTGTCGAATTGCGCGTTACCTTTCGGAGAGTATTCACGACATTAGTAACTTGATTGGCATTATTGAACAAAGGATTGATGGCATCGTGAACCGCTTTTGCAACATGCTTTGGCAACGGCCCGGTTCACAATGTGTTGAAGACAAGCAAAGTGGTAAAAGAGGAGCAAAGCAATAAATGCACCGGCCGAGACGTTTGCCCTCGCGGCGGGAGGAGTAGGATGGGGAGGACCGGCAACAACTTGGTTATCCTCTTTCGTCTCTTCCGTACCTTGAGGAAAGGAAATTCGCATGCCGATCATATGTCTCGTCGAACCGCCGAGGAAAGATCTCCTTGTCGTCAGTTAAATACCATATATTGTGAATATCAAGGATGAGAGAGACTAGATTTGGATAGGGAATGGTGGCCTTTTTTCGATTGGGGGCTTGAGAAATGAAGGTAACCATCTCATAGATGATCCATTTCCCTAGATTCCTTGATTCTTTGGCAATTAGAGAAGCAAAACGCTGATAGTCTTTGTAAACAAAGTGAGTGTAACTTTGTCCCTTCTGAACCATATTCCTACTATAAAGATACCAGATGACCCCGTAGGTGTCATTCATTCATTGCCGGAGGGAAACTCAATTTCTTACCATTGTATGGAACATCAGGAAGCAGAATTTGGTGACAATCAGCATCAGAGAGCTTGGGAGGATCATCATCAGGAGCATCAACGATACCAAGCATAACATTTAAGTCATCAGCTGAGATCTCAATTATTTGACCCCGAATGTTAGTTACCAACACATCATCATCAGTCTTATGAGACTTGGGCTTGAGGACCATATGGTGATAAAATAATCGACCACGGTTAACGAGAATAAGGAAGACGAATACTAAGCGGGGGCAAGTAAGTGGTCAACCAAGGTGAAAGATCTAAATGGCATTCATTTTGAAAATGCTCCAAATCCGATACACGGTGGGATGAAGCTTCTATCTCCATAGTAAAAATCAAAATCATGCTGATTATCAATCAGTAAAGATCTTTGATTCATACCAGATGAAGGAACTAATGCATTAAAGTTCTGAGAGGCAGAAGCACCTGCTGAACCGGGACCGGAGGGCAGTGTCTGAGAACCAGAAGGGCGATGACTGGTTGAAGCCTGAAGCCTCTTGCTCCCTGAAGCTTGTGACTTGCGACTGATAGATGATTGAGGCTTCTGGGTTCTTGTGACAGGTCGTGATGGTTCTTGAACTACAACAGTTGTTGCCTTCGATTTCTTAGTCCCTACCGACTTGCTAGAAGGCTTCTGCTTCTCACATGATTTTCTTTCAGGTTTCTTAGTAGGTTGAACCTTCGACTGATGATAAGAAGAACGTGGCCTCTTGGTGAGAAGTCGATCCGGAGACTCTGATGGAGGATAATCACTGGGTCTACCAGTAGTAGTCTTCGTTCGAGCCATAGGAGCAAATAAGAAGATTTGGAAGTAGGAATAATGTTGAATTGTCGAGGAGAGGAGGAAAAGAGAGAAAGTTGTGGAAGGAAATGGAAAATTGTCAAAAACTTTATCTAACAAAAAGTGAAGCTTTGAAAAAAAAATGAAGCAAATGAAGAAACACACGGTAGAATGAAACATCAATTAAAAAGCAATCATGGCCCATATTATTGAATAAATGATGCAAAGTTTGACTTATAAAGCAAGGATCCCTACAAAGCAAGCACAAAGAATAATGTGTCTATCAGTGCACAATAAGTGAAGCAAATATTTTATTGCCAAAATGAAGAGAACGTAACTAACAAACAAGACTTTAAATCTTCAATTTCATTCACGAGATAACAATTAATATGTGGCAATGAAGAAGGGATATTCCCTTTGAATATTCCGTGTTTTTTTTTAAAAAAAAAAATGAAATTGAAGATTGCAATTGAATTATTTGATACCGACTTGCTGAGTCAATCAAGCATTTTCTCCAAACTACTACAACTAAGCAGATTTTCCTGTTTCGCCTACTTGTGCAGGTAATAAATACTTTTGTATGTTGAACCGGATTTTTTGCCAAGCTGATTGTGCTTGTGTTGTCACAAAGGATTGGAATTTCTTTCAGATGGACTCCCAAGTCAGATAATTGTTGCTTTAGCCAAAGGACTTGGGCACAACAACTAGAGGCAAGCAACATATTCAGCTTCGGTGGAGGATACTGACCACGTAGTTTGTTTTTGTGAACCACGATACGAGTGAACCTCCGAGAAACTCACATTGTCCACTAGTACTTTTTTCGTCGTTTTGTATCCAAGCATGATTCGAGTCCGAGTATGCTACCAAAAATTCTTGTTGGCATTTTGGGAACCAAAGTCCAAGCTCCTTTGTGTCGAGAGATACCGAAAGATTCTTTTTACATGCTCGGCATGTGATTCTTTAGGAGCCGATTGGAATCTCGCACACATTCCCACACTAAATTGAATATCGTGTCTACTTGCGGTCAAGTACAAAGAATGATCCAATCATCCCTCTATACTTGGTTATGTTGAAGTCCTTCCCTTTTTCTTCATCCGCATCCAGAGAAGCAGTTGAGCTCATTGGAGTGTCGGCTCCATTGCAATGTTCCATTCCAAACTTCTTGAGCAAATCGCGGAGATACTTTGTTTGAGAGATGAAAATACCATCCTTCCGCCGTTTGATTTGCAAGCCGAGGAAGTAGTTCAATTCGCCCATCATAGACATCTCGAATTCACCCCGCATTTTCTTGGAAAATTCCTCTGAGAGAGAATCATTAGTAGCACCGAATATTATGTCGTCCACATATATTTGTACAATTAAGATTTCATTAAGCTTATTAGTTTTAATGAAGAGTGTTGTGTCTCGCTTTTCCTCTAACAAATTCTTGATCTAAAAGAAATTTACTCAATCGCTCATACCAAGCTCTAGGAGCTTGTTTAAGACCATATAAAGCATTTTTGAGACGGTAAACATGATCTGGATAATGATCATTTTCAAAACCAGGAGGTTGTTCAACGTAAACTTCTTCCTGAATAAAACCATTTAGAAATGCACTTTTAACATCCATTTGATAGAGTTTAAATCCTTTGATACACGCAAAGGCTAAGAGTACACGTATTGCTTCCAATCTTGCTACTGGAGCATACGTTTCCTCATAATCAATACCTTCTTCCTGATTATAGCCTTTGGCTACCAGTCTAGCCTTGTTGCGGACTATAATTGCGATTCATCTCGTTTGTTCTTGAATACCCACTTAGTGCCAATGACCGGATGGTCTTTAGGCCTAGGTACCAAATCCCAAACTTGATTTCTATCAAATTGATGTAGTTCCTCTTGCATTGCTATCACCCAATCATTGTCTGATAGGGCTTCGTCAATTTTAGAGGGCTCAATCTCGATATACGGCGAGAAAATGTAACCTCATTCAAGATACTTTGTCTGGTCTTTACACCTTGATGTATATCCCCTATTACTTGGTCTAAAGGATGATTCCTAATGAACTTCCAAGCTTTAGGTTGAGATTTATCAGGATTTTCGTAAGAGTTTTGTGAGTCACTTTCAAAAACATCTTCAGATTTTTCAAGAGAGGCAGGAGTAGTTTTTGAAAAAAATTGATTTTTATAAATAGGTTCCTCATCATTATCCAGAGGTTCGTCAAACTTGGATTCACAAAACACAACATGGATTGACTCTTCTACTAACCGAGTGCGTTTATTAAAAATTCTATAGGCCTTACTCATATTAGAGTATCTAAGAAATATACCTTCATCGGACTTGGAATCAAACTTTCCCAAGTTATCCTTACCATTGTTGTGGACGAAGCATTTGCACCCAAAGATGTGTAGATGAGCCAGATTCGGTTTCCTTCCTTTATACGGCTCGTATGAAGTCTTGTTGAGCTTCTTACGGAGATAGGCTCGGTTTGAGACATAGCAGGCCGTACTCATTGCGTCTGCCTAGAAGACTTGTGAAGTCTTGTTTTCGTTCAGATTGCACGGGCCATTTCGGTGAGCACTCGATTCTTCCTTTCAACCACACCATTTTGTTGTGGCGTCCTTGGAGCCGAGAAGTTATGGTCAATACCATGAGCATCACAAAATTCTCCGAAAGCATGATTCTCAAATTCTCCTCCATGATCAGTCCGTATACCTGAAATGCAAACACCTTTCTCGTTTTGCACTTTCTTGGCAAACACGACAAATAGATCAAATGTCTCATCCTTGGAAGATAGAAAAATAGTCTATGTAAAACAAGAGAAATCATTGACAATTACTAGAGTATACAGATTGCCACCGAGACTCTTGACTCTTGCAGGTCCAACTAGGTCCATGTGAAGTAGTTGAAGAGGTCTACTAGTCGAGATTTCAAACTTATTTTTGAAAGATGATTTAGGTTGTTTACCTTTTTGACAAGCATCACAAATCATGTTATTTTTAAAACGTAATTTAGGTAAACCAATAACTAAATCTTTTCTCAACAACTTATCTAGTTGTAACATGTTTACATGACCCAGACGCTTATGCCACGCCCAACTCTCGTCTACGTTGCTAACAAAGCATTTTTCGAATCAATTTTAGGTAAATCTAAAGTATAACAATTTCCTTCACGAGGAGCTTTGAATAATACCTTAAGTTTACCTTTATTGATTGGGAGATCATTTTTGTTGACAATGAGACATTCTTCTGAATCAAAGATAATCCAGTTGTTCTTGTCAGCACTTTGACTTACGCTCAGGAGGTTATGAGAGAGTCCTTCCACAAGATATACATCTTTGATCTGAGGTCCATCCTTTGCGCCAATCTCTCCAATTCCGTAGATCTTTCCAGATTGGTTTCCTCCAAAGGTAACTTTACCACCATCTTTTGATCTTATTGCAACGAATTTGGTTTGATCCCCGTCATGTGTCCGGAGCACCCACTGTCAATATACCACTTGTTGGTTCTTGATGCTCTCGAGACAAACCTACAAATCAAGAAATTAAGTTTTAGGTACCCATCTTTTCTTGGGTCCTTTGGGGTTAGTTCGGGCCTTAGGAACATAGGTTCCCTTAGGTACCCATTGATAATTACCAAAGGTTTATCTCGTCTTTCTTTCTTATGAAAACAAGATGAAGTACTATGTCCCTTTCGATTTATGTAGTTACAATGAGCAAAAGGATTTGAAGAATGAATAGACTTTTGAAAATAATTCAAGTAAGATTTTTCCCCAGTTTTCTTTTTCCCTTTCTTTTTATCAAAGATAGGATTGTAACCAATACCTGAACGATCATTTGTAAATCTTTGTGCTTTTAAAATCACATTGAGCATTTCACTTCCTTTTGTGAATTTTTCAAGAGTTTTCGTAAGTTTGATGTTTTTCTTTTCAAGATCAGGGCATTTTTCACAAGGAGGTTTTTCGCAAGATGGAGAAGCATTTTCAACTTGTTCTTCAAGTAATTTGATTTTCTTCCTTGAGGAAATAAGTTCTCTAGTAATTTTTCTAAACTCCGTATACAATTCATTATATTCAAAAAGTAGTTCATCATATGTAGGTTCGCAGTCACTTACCTCGTTGTCATCTTTAGCCTTTGTTCTTTAGCAACTAGACAGGACATTTGTTACTTCTTCCTCATCACTTTCCTCATCTCGAAGAGCTATCTCCCCATATGGCGTATACGTAGGCTTTCTTCTTGAATTGATTGAATCTTTTCTTCTTATCCTTTTCTTTATCCTTCGTTGAGGACATTCAGATTTGATGTGCCCCGGCTTCTCACACTCGTAGCAAATAATTTGTTCTTTGTCTTTGAAGTCTTGTCGATTGCTAGTGGTTCCTTTCTGGAATCTGTTTTTGAACCCTTGATTCCTCTTGTAGAATTTTTTGAATCTCCGAACGAACATAGCCATTTCGTCATCATCCTCATCTTCCTCATTGGGTTCCTTCTCCTTCACAAAGATTCGCAGCAACACCTTTGTTTCTACCGTTGTTAATTTCATCCAAGCCCTTCTTGAATTTCAGTTTGCTTTCATATTCGATAGGCTTCCGAATAGAGCAAAGAATCGATCGCATTGATTCTCCATGGGCTTCTTCGATTCTTTGTGACCTTGGCTTCCCAATCTTTGGTCAAAACGTTGAGGATTTTCCTGACTTGAGAATTCTGCTCGTATGTTTTACCCAAAGCTGACAATTGATTTATCAGATGAGTAAAGCGAAGTTGAAATTCTCCTATGGATTCTTCGGTCTTCATACGTAAGAGATCATACTCGGTTGTTAGCGTGTTGATGCGATTCTCCTTAATTCCAGAGGTTCCTTCATATGCAATCTCCAAGGCTTTCCACATGTCCTTTGTATTTGTCAGATTGCTAATTTGGAAAAACTCTTGATGACTAAGCGCACTTTGAAGCATTAGAATGGCTTTACTGTTGAGAGTGGCAAGTCTCCTGTCATTCTCATCGTAATCTTTCTTTTGCTTAGGAGTTTGAACTCCATCTTTGGTGATAGATGGTTTATAATCACCTTCCTCGAATACATCCCATAAACCAAATTCAAAGTAGCCATAACAAAGACTCTAAATTTGGCTTTCCAAAAGAAGTAATGTTCTCCGTTGAAGCCAGGAGGACGATTGATTGAAGCACCGTCAGGTAATATTCCTTCCATGATCTATCTCGGGATGTTAAGCCCAACTGAGAAACCTTTGCTCTGATACCAAAGGTTTGGAGAAAATGCACAAGCTGATTAAACGAAATTAAAGCGTGTAGCAGTCGAAGATATTCCAGCTGTTATTCTGCACAAGTAGGCGAAGGCATTTAATGAAGCAACGGTCGAAGTCTCTCAACGGCTATCACATTCAAATCGCAACTACCCATCTACCGAAGCTTTGTGCAATTAATTCGACTCAAACGGTCATCAAGCTTCAACTGGTATAAATAGGCGAAGAGCTGAATTCATCGATACGAATAACACACGTACGAGTATTCAAAAGTGATCAAATTCTATTCGTTTATATCTTCAAATATCATTGAGCTTCGTATTTATTATTCATCTACTCGTGAGAGAGATTTATCATTTCTTTTATATTTGTTCAAATCTCAAGATAGAGGTATCTTGAGTGTGGGTGTACGATTACAACTTGTAAGGGGGAGTGAGTCCTAGGGAGAAAGGATCATCCTAAGTTACAAAGTGTGTAATTGTATTTGTGAGTTAGTGAAAATCCCAGAGTATCTGGGGACTGGACGTAGGTCAAGGAGTTGGACCGAACCAAGATAATTCCTCCGTGTCATTTCTCTTTACTTCTTTTACTACTTTCATCGTTTATCCGGCGAAAGAATTTTTGAGATCACCTATTCACCCCCCTCTAGGTGATATTCCACCTTCAGAATGAAATGACGGTTGGAATTTGGGAAATACCATTAGACTTAATATTTTCCTTAATTACCATGTTGCCATCTATTACAATCAATTTACATCTTTCTTTTCTTTTGAACGTATGAATAAGATGAGAAGGAGATTAAGGGATCTTCAAAAAGGTGAAGTCGGTTGGAGCACAAAAGAATGGAGAGATTTAATGTTACCTTATAGTTTTTTTTTTCGTAATTACAATTGCAGCCAACATATGTCTCTGAATTTTCAAGTTCAGAAAAATTGAACACTTCAAAGTTCAAATATTAATTTCACTATATTCATATAGTGTACAGGGAATTTTGGTAAAACAAAATCAAGATATTACAATTTGTCTATAAGAATTGTGACTTTTAATAAACTTAATAACAGTCTCATGTAGATAACCCTTATGAAATAAGTACATAAATAACAGTTTATAAGGAATAACCATGAACATTTATAATACATGACGTTTTTTTATATAATAATCGTGATGTATGGATAGAAGATTCTTCAAGTGAGATTTTCTTAGCTAGTTCACCTCCTCGGTATATATAATAGAACAACAGTACCTCCAACACCATGTGGCTATGCAATTTGACATGGATCAAGATATTCCAAGCTTTGTGGGGAGAATCAATGACAACTGTTAACGTATATAGATAATGTAACTGGTGACCTATATATAATTGTATCTCTTCATAGGAATTAGCCCCTGGAAAGCAAAGGACTCTGGGGGAAAAACATATACCCCTATCAAAAAAGGTGGAGGAGTATGTAAACCCTTGAATTCAAGGGTTTTGCATAACCCTTGTGCCCTTTCTGATAGGGTAATTTTTTTTTTGGCCATCTTCCTTTGCTTTACAGACTTAATTGCTGAAGAGACACAATGTATAGGTGAACACTTACAATATTGCATATATAGATCAAAAGTGTAATTGATTCTAGCCACAAAGACTAAAAAATCTTGATCCATCCAAATTGCATGGCTACCCAATGTTGGAAGTATTACTCTATTTTATATATAGAGACGATACCAAGTAGCTCATAAACTCTCAAATTGAAGAGTCTATAATTGATCAAAATGTTGAATTTCATAAATTTTAACTTAGTGCCACATGCTCAATAAAAAAACAGGAGAGGAACCTTTAGTCAAAGCAATATGGAATTTCCAAAAAAAAAAAAAAACTCCACAACAATAAATTCAATTTGTCACTTATACTAGTTTATTCACAAAGATTGTTCGGGTATGACGCTCGGTATATCTGAACTAGTTTATTCACATAGCTTGTTCATGTATGACTCTCATCGGTACATATGAACTAGTTTATTCATCACACCTATTGAACTTTTTGAAGTAGCTTATGAAAATATAGATACTTCCAAAAAAATGAGATGTATTTTTCTTAGAGATCATATGTCCATAAGTTACTTAAAAAAGGATGAATAAATTAGGAACCTTTAGTCAAAGAAATGGGTTGGCAACTTCCTATAACATGAAATGAACCTTCGACCAGAGCAATAATAGGTTTTCCAAAAAAACATAACTTCACAAAAGCAAGGTAATGTCACCTTGAATGCTTTATCGCATCGTAACTTCACAAAAAAACCTTAATCAAATAAGGAGAACATAGCACCAAAGGAATTTGACCTAGCTAGGGCTTACAAACGACAAAAATGCAAGTGAGGGCAAGCGAAATGAACTTGTCGACATTCGTTGAGACAAGTGTGAAGGCATTGACTAGTGCAGTTGTTGCTGAGAAGTAAGACGAATTTAGGAACTTTTGTTTTGTTCAATTTGAATAAAAATTTCTGTAAATTCAAAGCAAACCACATATTATCATGCTATTCGCCATCAGAAGAGTGGCCTAAATCATCTAGGAGTATGTCAGGATCATGGTGGCCAATCCTATACTCATCAAGAATGAGATTGGCTTTCTTGTTTATACTCAAAAAATATCCAGCCAGCCTCCTCACTATATGGTTAATGTGTTCTGAATGTTGCATCATTACCTCTACTTGAAACAGAGGTTGTGGAGGAGGAGAAAGGGGAGAAGAAGGTGGTAGAGGTTGTGGAAAAGGGGAAGGAGGAGGATAACACTGTGGATTTTCTAGCAAGTCTTTCAGCACGGCGTTTCATCTTGGCAATTGAAAGAACAAAGGAAGACGACAAGCATAAGAAAATTGGGAGTTTATATAGATTGGAAGTGACGGGTTCGGATCATCATTGCACACGTTGGAAGTTGAAGAGGAGTAGTCGCACGCAATGGTGGGTAAAGAAAGGGTGCTTGGTTCAACGAAGAAGCACAAAGTATTCTCATCATGAGTGTGAGGAAGGGGAAAGGTTTAGAGAAACCATTATGTTGTTTTTCTAATATGTAGTTGGAAAACAAATCATTTGTATGTTCATATAACATTTCATGACATTTTTACCGTAAGAACCGTCAAACAATATATGATGGTTACAAAGTACAACCCTTATGTATTTGTATGGTATTCTAAGAAATGATGATTGTGACTTAAAACCTATAATGTATATACCTATTTTTTAAAATATTGGTAGTTGACTATACAACCACAATTTTACAAAAAAAAAAAGGAAAAGTAAATAAACAAACTAAAAATAAAAAGTTACGGAGATGTTTTAAGAATTTGATGCATCATCATGTTTTTCATTCTCTAGTAACTTGTCCACCTTCTCATTCAAAGAGCGAACGAAAGAGGTAAGTTCCTTCAAGGTCTGATCCATGCGTCTTTGCTCTCGCAAGTAAACCAGGACTATATGATGGAGCTCGTAGTTTGCGTGGATGAGACGTTCAATTCTTGTTGGCGAAGGGAATTCATCTTTCATTTTTTTGCCAGATGATGAATCAAAAGTCCTTTTGCATTTTTTGATAATGTTTTGTTGAATCAGAAGTTGGCTTTGAGAAGTTGAAATGGAAGTAGAGAAGTGGAGTTCAGTTTTCAAACATTTATTTAGAGAGAGTTTCATGGATTATCGAGCTGTTGCATCTTTTAGTATTTAAGATCATTATATCTTATAAATGGCGACGGTTAATTCTTAATAACTGTTATGCATTTGACATTTTTTTTAATTTATTGGTATCTATTGTTAATTGCATAATCAACCACAATATTAATTTAAAAACTTTAAGTATGCTGGCAAAAATATTTTATGATTCTTAATTAATAACCGTGAACTATTAATTTTTAACTTTATCTCCCTACTCCGATGATAAGAATGAGGATGAGGATGAGGGAGAGAACGAGGAAGAGAAGGACAAACAAGACGATGAGGACGACATTCCAATACTATCGTCCTCCTCTCCCTTATCCACATCCTCATTCTCATTATCAGAGGAAGGAGATGAAGGCTGGGTTAGAGTATTATCATCAACTTGAGGAAAGGAAAAGGTTTTACACCATCACATTGTTTGTTGTTTCATGACGGTTTTTGCTTAACAACTGTCACTATTGTGAGACAAAATATGACGATTACTAATTACTATCATTATCTATTTACTTGGACTTCTATTAGGTGACATGTTTTACTTAATAATCATTATGTATCTCAAGCCTACGCCTTCGCCCCCTCCGCCCATCCATTTATTACGCCAAATGACGAGATGGCATAAGAGAAAAGAGCACTAGGGAAGAAGGGTCTTGTTGTCATGATGGAGGTCTAAAGAAATTTATGAGAGGTGGAAGGAAACTGACTATGAAATGGAACAGGAAAGGACAAATTGTGAACTTGTCAGATTTTAAAATTTGACCTTTCTTGTTCCATCTATAGTAAGTTTCCTCCCTCCTCCTCCTCTCTCTCTCTCTCTCTCTCTCTCTCTCTTAATTTGCTTTATATACCTCCTTTATGACAACAAGACCTTTCCCTAGTGCTCTTTTCTCTTGTGTCATCTCGTCATTCGGCGCAATAGATGGATTGGCAGAGGGCACATTCGCTAGCTACCGTGGAAGGGGTGACATGTATAGGATCCTCAGTACTTGAGCCATATGTTGCCACCAACAAGCCTTGAGGAGGAGGAGGTGCTGGAGGAGGGGGTGGCAGTAAAGGAGCTCCCTGGGATCTTAACATGATGAAGGAGAGAAGTAGGCCGATAAAGAAAAGTAGTAAGAATCACAAGGAATAGTTGATTTTAAATAGAGGTCTAACGTATTACAAAGGGTTATGAGTTAAGACTTATAAATGTCTAATGAGATTACAAAGGTTTATGATGAGTTATGACATTGAAGGTCCGAATGTTACGAAGGGTTATGAAAGAGTTAGATGACGGTTGTTTCTGAATACCGTTATGTTTTGTCTTGACTAATATACGTTTTTGGTAGATGAATCATTTGTAAGTGTTACATGACAGTTGTTAGCTACAACCATTACATTTGTGTTTTTCGCGAATTCTGCTTTGCAATACATGATTATGTGTATAATTAATCGTTACGTTAAGCATTATATATAATTGAGGAAGCTCCGCTTTAACATACATGACGTTTATTAGCCGTAACTGTTATACATTAGGCATTATAAATGCTCAAATCTGTAGTAATGTATGACCATATATATGTTCTACTTTTGAAATTATTATAATTTAACTATAAACTTGTATGAAAGAAAAATGGGACACATGATTATATGTGATTGGAAAAATTAATGTAAGTATGGTCTTATAAAATATTATTGTATAAAAAAATTTGGTTTAATTAAGTAATGATGGACATAACGGGTAAAAAACCTTTTCGTAGGATTTAATTTAATTTTACAAATAGACGACCTCATAAAATTTTACGAAAAATTTAAAAACGCGTTGTTTTATATTATTGGTCGATATAAACTTATCTTTTTAGAATTTAGGCATGCTGCTGGAAAAATATATATAAACACATGGCATTAACCTAATGATAAAATTTTCAATTATCTTACACATAATCCTCAATAAATGAAATTTTTTGAACTATCCGCAAGAACATGTATAGCAAGAGAGTATGTAATTTAAATAAAACGCACAAAAAAAAATTCAAATAAAACGCTAATTATTAAAGGTTTTCTACCTTTTTAGGATCATATCTCATTCATCTAAACAATAAAGAAAATAGATAAATAACAAATAAATAAAATATATAACATAAACTAAAAAAAGAAATAAGAAACCCCAAAAAATTGTTTATATTAATCTAAAATCAGATTTTATGATCTACGTGCCATGTAATAAGGATAAAACTCCATGTCGTTTGGAGATAAACAACCATATTGCTTGCTTGGTGCTTCTTTTAGGAAGAAAGATTTTATGATCATTTTTAGATTAGGTTTGCATTTTCTTAATTTATAAAATATAATTTCACTTAGCACCTTTTTATTTAAGAGAAAATAAAAAAGAAAACATTTTTATTTTTTTTATTGATAATCTTACACACTATAAATATTCTAAAATCTTACACAGCATGGATAAATATAATGGCAGAGAAATACGAATGAATTTCTTCTATATTCGTACAAAAGAGGAGTGAGAAGTCTTTGTACTAGTGGCTTATAATGATAATTCCTTGATTATTTACTATAATAATTACCCTAATTATATACTATTTACATTAATGGTAATTAGTAGTGATTCATAACACGTCCCCTCAAGTTGGAGCATAGATGTTAATTAAGCCCAACTTGTTATTGAAGGGTAGGAATATCACCTAGAGGGGGGTGAATAAGTCATCTCAAAAACTTTTCCCTAATCGCACACAAACGCAAGTAAGATATAAGCAGAGAAGAGAGAAAGATACAAAGCAATTTATACTGGTTCGGTCTAACACTTCGACCTACGTCCAGTCCCCAAATCCTTTGGGTATGTCACTAATCACAAAGGGTTACAATTACACACTCTGTACTCGAGATGATCCTAATTCACTAGGACTTACTCCCCCTTACAAGTTGTAATAGTACACCCTCACTTAAGGTTCCTCAACCTTAAGATTTGACAACTAAACTAATAATCAAATGGTGTTTAAACTCCTCACGAGTAGATAAATATAAATACTGAAGTACAAGATATCTGAAGATATTCATGAAGTAGATGAAACATCAAAATGCAATAAGTTCAAATTGAATGCACAATGTTTCGGTAGTTGGAGAATTGAATGCTTCTGGCTTTTATAGATGGTTGCAATTAATGACCGTTGAAGAGAGATAATGAGCCGTTGAGAGTAATAAATATATCCGTTGCTCTGTCTCTTCGTAATCTTCCGACGTTGGTCAATATACTTCGTTGACATTCTTTGTTCAATTTGTCCATTGAGACTCAAGTAGAATATTGACTGGAAATGGCCAGAGTGCTTTACGGTTGTTCAGAAGCTTAGTTTCCACTTTCGTGCTTCGTCTATGCGTCGTCATTTAATGCATTTGACACAGGTTTGCTTTATGAAAATTTGATGTTTAAAACATGTTAATCATCACTGAAAATCACTAGCAAACTTATTAAACTTGGTTAGAAGAAGTATAATTCAATAACATGAAGTAACCAAGCTATAATCAATGATCTGCAGTTTACGAGAACGGAGATTACAAATACTGATATTCATTCTCGAGAGTTGTTCATATCATTCTCAAGAACTAGTAGAAGAAAGGTCTTTCCAGAGATTATGTCTTGATGATACCCGAGAATCATATAACAGGTTCTCGAGAATGATTCGTTTAGAAAGCCTTTTAGTTGATCAGTGATTGATCATTCTCGAGAATCAGTTTTCTCATACTCGAGAATCCCATTTCACTTTAATACTAGAAGAGAAGCATACAAAGTGTTCTTCGTCAATTCTCGAGAATTGCTTATTCATTCTCGATAATCACATTCAATAAACCATGCCAATGTTATTCTGTCTAAGACATTCTCGAGAATTACTTGCACGTTCTCAAGAATCATTCTCGAGAATCATTTGCACAGAGAGTTTGCAATGGTGAACTTGAATACCATTCTCGAGAATCCTTGAACAATTCTCGGGAATTGCTTCTTGAATCCTTAAGCCAAACTGGTTAATTCTCGAGAATCATTGATACATTCTCGAGAATCAATTTCAAAGTTGTTAAACCTGATTCAAGACTTTCAAAACTTAAACCTTTGTTATCACCAAACATTGGGACCTAACAGTTATAAAGATGGTCAACTTAGGTCCCATTTGATGCCTTAGTAAGTAGATCACCCATTTGGTCACTAGATCGGACATGCCTTGTAGAGATAAAGGTCTCCTTGATCCTATCTCAAAAAAAGTGACAGTCAATCTCAATGTGTTTTGTTCGTTCATGAACATAGAATTGGAGGCTATGTGTAAAGCAACTTTATTATCACACCACAACTTTGCTAGTAATGATGTGGTGAAACCAGCCTCCTTTATTTGATTGTGATTTCATATGTTCTTATTATCACTCATTACTATTCCTAACCATCTTTAATCAGTATATTAATAAGTTTCAGATGATTATGTAGATGATTAACACACAAATCTCAAAAAGCATTGAATATGTCAGAAGTATTAAATGCTGTTGCAGAAAACGAGACACAAACTTGGCAAGCATTCTCTGAACAATCAGAAAGCATCCTTACTATTCCTATTCCATATTAAATGTTGTATCACAATGGGCAACATGAATGATGGAATAATAAGTGGCAGAATAATGGCGATTATCCTCATAATCGAAGCATGTGAGTAATGAACAAGTTCAACTGTCTAACGGCTATATTTATTACTCACGATAGATTCATTGAAGCTTCTCAACGGTCATAAATTCCAACCACCAAATATAAGCATAAGCATTCAATTCGATTCAACCATTGAAACATTTATGCTCAAACAAATTTATTGCAAATACCATTTCATTCATTTCTGTGTAATATCTTCGGATATCTGTACTTCAGTGATTCTAAATCTACTTTGTAAGAGAGTTATTTTCTGATCAATATTTCTGTTAGAAACTCAAGGTAGAGGGCCCTTGAGAGTGAGTATATTAATTACAACTTGTAAGGGGGAGTGAATCCTAGAGAGTGGATTACTCAAGAGTTACAGAATGTATAATCAATTGAAAGTGCTAATGAAAAACATAGAGTGTCTGAGAACTAGATGTAGATCGAACCAGTATAAATCTCGTGTCTATTATCCTTCCCTTCTTGCTCTGTCACTTTAGTTTTCGGGGGTAAATTGCAAAAAGTTTTTATATCACCTAATTCACTCTCCTTTTAGGTTATATTTCGTCTTTCAGAGACTTTTAAAATCATTTTTAAAATTATAATGTCTAAATACTATTTTTAAGATGTGTTTTCAAAACAATCAGTATTAAAGTGAGATTTTTAAGATCGGATATTGTACACAGCCGGTCTAAAAATTCATAATTTTTAGACAGGATGTTTTACACAACCGGTCTAAAAAGTTAGATTTTTAAAACCAATTGTACTAAAGCCTTGATGTTTTATACAACCTGTCTAAAAATTTGGATTTTTTAGACCTAATATAAACCAAGTTAGATTTAAAAAAATCCGACTTTTTAGACCTAATATTTGAGTAACCATTCTAAAAAGTTATTTTTAAGACCGTTGCTCAACCGGTCTAAAAAATAACAAACTTTTTAGATTGGCTGTATCGAGACTTAATCCAGAACCGGTCTAAAAAACGATTTTTACTCAATCTAAAAAGTAATTTTATAGCATCACTATTGATTCTTTCACATAAAATATCAACTCTAAAATTTTTAAGCTAAAAATTATCTTCTAAATATTTTTCCTTGAATTTTTGAGAAATAGACCTTAAATTTCAAGAAATAGCTTTAAAATTATTTAGGCCAATTTTTCGGAATTAAATCTCTTCATAATATTTCTAAATCCCTAAAATAATATTTCATAATTTTTTTCCTTAATTTTCAAAGTTTAAAAATAATTTTTAATGATTATCTTACTTTTTTTTTTCTCATGATATGCTTAAAACTTTTGAATCTACTGACTTAATATTCTACTTATCTCAGTCTTATTTCTAAGCTTTTAGATCCAAAATTTGAGATGTTAGTTGTTACAACAAAAGTTAGATCAAGTTACTCATATCCATAAGGTAAGTTCTCCAATTAAATCTTATTAGGGAGACTTTTCTTAAAATAAAAATTCATTTTGATAAAAATTTTGTTAGACAATTATGAATAATAAAAATCACACATGGCAAAATGTGATTGGAGAAGTTGATCTAAATTTCATCCTCCGTAAATTCTTTTAAAGTTTAAAGACCTATTTAGAAACATTTTTCTTACATTGGACATACAAAGACAGAATTTTCTGGAAAAAAAAAATCCCACAATAATCATTGCTTCATATAAATCATGGGGTTTTATTCAACCCAACGTGATGTATATATATGTAAAACAAGGGGCTTGATGCTCCTCATATGAGCTGGAGTTTCAAACCATTCTTCCCCGTCCTGCGGGCTTTAAATGCTGTAATTTTCTTTCAACGTTCTCTCTTATGGCCACAACACCAAGATAATAATCATCTTTCTCTTCCTCAAGTTCATTGTAGAGAAAAGGAAGATTGGCGAGAGATAGACGCAATCTTTGAGGGTTTGGTTTTCTCCTGTCCGTCCATCTCAATCTCCTTTGTGCTCTCTCCTCTCGCCTCCATTGCAGCTGCTTCATTTGAATTTGCTTCAATACAATTCTGAAAAGTTCGTCTTGATTCGAGGTTGCGTGCTTAAACTAAGCTAGATAGCCTGAGCTTACGACCTTGGAACCGTTAATGCTCTTTCCTTCGGTGCATTTATGATCTAGATTTTCTTTGCGTTTATGTATTGGCGTTTTTGGGTCATTGAATGCTTCGAGTTTTCGGTTGTTTTTTATGATGCAATTTCGTGGCTTTGCTTGAAGACTAGGGTTTTTTAGGTGAAAGTTTATTGTTTTCTTGGACATCTTCTCAAGGATTCTGATAATCTGTATTTCGGTATTTGAGGTTGTTTTCTTGGTGAATTGCTTCAGAGGTTGAGATTCGGCTATTGGAGTCTGAAGAGTATTGGTGTCGGCTATAGTGTGAATATCGTAAGGATATGAGTCGCAGGGTGAGGAGGAAGATTGCAAGAAAAGGAAAAGGGGTGGTGGTCTTGCCAAGTTACCCTGAAATTCGAGATGAAGTCTCGGATTCAGAGCCTGAACGGGTTGTTGATTGGAGGGGCTTGCCTGATGACACAGTAATTCAACTGTTTTCATGTCTTAGTTATCGTGACCGAGCAAGCTTATCATCAACTTGTAGGACATGGAGGCTTCTAGGTAGCTCTCCATGTCTATGGACTTCTCTTGATCTTCGCTCTCACAGGTTTGATGGCTCCATGGCGTCTTCAGTTGCTTCAAGGTGTGTGCATCTTCAGAAGCTTAGATTTCGTGGGGCTGAATCTGCTGATGCGATAATTCATCTTCATGCTAGGAATTTGCGTGAAATAAGTGGTGACTACTGCAGGAAGATTACTGATGCAACCCTTGCAGTAATTGTGGCCCGGCACGAGTTGCTTGAGAGCCTTCAGCTTGGTCCAGATTTCTGTGAAAGAATCAGCAGTGATGCTATAAAAGCAATTGCTCATTGCTGTCCTAGGTTAAGGAAACTTAGACTCTCAGGCATTAGGGATGTAAGTTCTGATGCCATAGATGCATTGGGTAAGTATTGTCCCAATTTGACTGATATTGGATTCATTGACTGTTTGAATGTTGACGAGCTAGCATTGGGAAATGTGTTATCAGTTTGTTTTCTTTCCGTTGCGGGGACGTCTAGTATGAATTGGGGTGTAGTTTCTCATCTCTGGCATAAGCTTCCTAACCTTACTGGAATAGATGTTTCAAGAACTGATATTGGTCCATCTACTGTTTCAAGATTGTTGTCATCACAGAGCTTGAAAGTTTTGTGTGCTCTAAATTGTCCTATACTTGAAGAAGACACCAGCTTCTCCACAAGTAAATACAAAAATAAGCTTTTAATTGCCCTTTCTAATGATATTTTTAAAGGACTGGCCTCTTTATTTTTTGATGATACAAGGAATGGCAAAAATGTGTTTTTGGACTGGAGGAGCGTTAAGAACAATAATAAGGATTTAAATGAACTTATGATCTGGCTTGAGTGGATCCTATCCCATACACTTCTGCGATCAGCTGAGAGCTCTCAACAGGGCCTGGAAAATTTCTGGGTTGAACAAGGTGGAGCACTCTTGCTTAGTCTAATGCAGAGTCCACAAGAGGATGTCCAGGAAAGGGCAGCTACAGGTCTTGCAACGTTTGTTGTCATTGATGATGAAAATGCCAGCATTGACTGTGGAAGGGCTGAAGCAGTTATGCGAGATGGTGGCATACGGCTACTTCTTGGATTGGCAAAATCATGGAGGGAAGGGCTTCAGTCTGAGGCAGCTAAGGTGAATCTACTTTTTTTTTCCTAGTCATTCTGATATACACTTCTTCTAAGATTGATTGATATGTCTGTATCAAAAAAAGAAAGAAAGATTGATTGATATGTGGTTTTTGAACATGTACCCTGGGTATCACATATTTTATGCATAATTATACCCTATACTTGTCCTTTCTGTTGCCTTTAAATGTTTACTTATAATGCTGAGAGAAGAAAAAACTGACCTACACATTGTTTGGTATCAAACTTCCCAAATATGCAGGCCATTGCAAATTTGTCTGTCAATGCTAATGTTGCAAAAGCTGTTGCGGAAGAAGGGGGAATTGATATTCTCGCTGGTTTGGCAAGATCCATGAACAAGCTGGTGGCTGAAGAGGCTGCTGGAGGATTGTGGAATCTCTCTGTTGGAGAAGAGCACAAGGTTTGACTTTCTAGCTAATTTGGATTTAAGTTTTTTTTTCCCTTTTTTATTTTTGGCATTTCATATTTGAAGTCTTAGTTATGAACGAAGGAGTGTTTTGTTTTAGGGTGCAATTGCTG
Source organism: Acacia melanoxylon (assembly GCA_019022615.1). Taxonomy (NCBI): domain Eukaryota; kingdom Viridiplantae; phylum Streptophyta; class Magnoliopsida; order Fabales; family Fabaceae; genus Acacia; species Acacia melanoxylon. The sequence goes on from JAFJYJ010000010.1 coordinate 11,335,158, forward strand.
CGGCTGGTGGAATACGAGCTTTAGTGGATCTAATATTCAAGTGGTCATCCAGTGGGGATGGAGTTCTGGTAAGTTTCTTCTATTTTAGGTATATATGGGCTTTGAATGTTGCCTGGTCTTTCTGTGATTGGAGTTTCTTTCTTAAAACAAATACAACAGTTGGCTAACTTATAATTTGTGCTCCAGGAACGTGCGGCTGGTGCATTAGCTAATTTGGCAGCTGATGACAAGTGTAGTACAGAAGTTGCACTGGCTGGTGGTGTACATGCTTTAGTGATGCTTGCGCGCAACTGCAAATTTGAGGGAGTGCAAGAGCAGGTAGTACAGTAATACTTTATATCGTTAAGGCTGTGTCATTGCCGATAACGAATCTCTTCTAGCATAGAGTTGCTTTTCTTTTCTATATGTTGTGTGTGCACTTTCATTTAGCCAATTAAGATGTGTCATGTGTAATGTGTATATTCTTTTTGGTAAAGTTCCAAGCTCCGATTCTCTAATTGAATGCTTCTTAAGCTTTGGTCCATTTTATTGAGTAAAATGTGAATAAAATGGCATTGAATAGTTAGTTTCACTTCTCTTAAATGTTAGGCTGCTCGTGCATTGGCTAATTTGGCTGCTCATGGAGATAGCAACAGCAACAATGCTGCTGTTGGACAAGAAGCAGGGGCCCTGGAGGCACTTGTTCAACTTACACGCTCTCCTCACGAGGGTGTCAGGTAAACTTAAGTCATTCTAGTCATTCTCAATACATGTCTATAAATCTATAGTTGGTACCAAAGTCTAGAAATTTTAAGAAGCATATAACTAGGCTGAAAGTGGAGAAAATAGGAATTAGAGGCACTTCTGGGCTCTAACCAGTATTACAACCTGAATCCAGAATGGTAGTTACAGCAGAAGAGAAAAATATTGCTCAAGTCTTGACTGTTAGATGACTTGGTAAACCATATCTGAAGGATTTCTTGCCTTCTCGAACTCCTTTCACCCTTTCTGTTCTTTGAGAACATGCACGCCTCACCTGCCATGTTGACCCCTATTTTTTGTAGTCACAGATTTTTTCATCTCTACTCCTTTTTTTCCTCTGCCACACTTCTCTTAATACAGTCCAAAATTCCAACATCATTCCCCCGATTGTCTTACTCCCTGCTTTGAAGGGTATCATAGGTACTTAGTATAACTCACTGTTGTGTGTCTCATCTTTGCATAATTGTGTGTTCATTTACCTTTTTGTAATTATCTTATTTTATTTGATTAGCTGCTGTTGTATTCTACCTTTTCCTCTTGTAGGCAGACTTAAATTTGTTTAAGCAACTTCATGAGGAAAGTTGAACTCTCTACAATTCCTAGTTGTCATGATTCTTTTGACTTGCATAAAATGATTGTGTTGATGATACTCCATAAATAGTAGAGAATTTGGGGGGAGAGAGTAGGAAAATAGTTTTTTTTTTTTTTTTTTTTTGTTGGGGGGGGGGGGTGGGGGTTTGCAGAATTTCAGTATTTGATCTCAATTTCTTTTATGATAGCAGAAGAATTTTATCAATAAATAAAAAATATACAAGTGAGGATTACCAAATCTCTATTATAATATAATGATCTACTTAATCTTCATGCAAAGAAATGCTTGAAAAGATAGTTCTACCTTATTAAATAACCAGTAATGTAAACTATAATAAACTATCCATTCATAACTATGTTATTTATTGATAAATAACTATATCATCATGATGCATCACCTATCTAGTAGTCTTATCCTATTCTTCATCAAGTATTATCACAGTCTCTTTGACCAAATGATGGTCTAAAGTTCATTACTTGCTGTCTCATATTGATTTGTCACCGTAACACAATATTTGGTTTCATTTAAAGGCAGCTGTTAGGTTGTGTTATCTCAATGTTTGAAGCTTAATGGACTTCATAGCAGTGGGTTTGTTGAAAATCATACTCAGTTTGTTTCTATTGGACTCAGGCTTTTAGGTGAACTAATAAATTGAAAAATATGTTTCCAGATTTACTTTTGAATAATCATTATTTGAAACATCATGCTATTATGTTGGTTGGAATGTTTCAATAATGTTTGATGTTAATCATCTTTCACCATATAATCCTAGAAAACAAGGAGGATCAATCAAAATTTATCTTCACCTCACTTGTGGCTCCCCTTACCAAAAATCCAAAACACTAGCATTACTTGTCATGTGGAAAACAATTATATAGAAAATATTTGATACACTGTTTTCTTACATTCTATTGTACCTTGGATTTGGTGGTATAGGGAGCCAAAGTATTTTAAGGTACTTCTTATTTGTATGACAGTTCATAATTGCCACAGAATAAATACAAGTGGTATTTTACAGTAGCTAGCAAAGCTCAAAAGGATGTGATGTGAGAGTACTTGGTTTTTTTAATGAATGTCATGACTGACAAGATACCCCAAAAGAAAGTCATTCTATTACACCTTGATATTTTGGATGATACTGTTATATTAAAGAGTAGTGTCCAAAGACAATTATCTTTGATGTTGGACATCTAAGACGTTAGGGTCAAGATAACAATATACTAAAGATGTTAGGGTCAAGATAACAATATACCAAACAACTCCATAATTTGATGATTTTGTCATTTTGTAATGTTATATGTTTGAAGTTTAACATATGGTCGAACACTTAAAATCTTGTGTATAATAATATAGAAAATTAAAATTACACCTTGATTAGGAAATGCAATTGGATAAAAATGATAATCATGGTGTTGAATTTAGAGGGATAAAATTCACTCTTATCAAACTCAGTAAATAAAAGAGAATACATAGGAGCCTTTATATAGGCAAATAGAAGAGAAACTTAGGGACTTAGATAAATTACAATAAAGGCTAATAAAACTGATATAATTAGGATCCTATAATCAAGGAGGACAATAATCAAGGGATCTTAATAATAAAGTTGATTTATTTCCTAATATTCTAACACTCCCCCTCAAGCTAGAGAGTATATGTCGATCATACCCAGCTTGCCTCGAAATCCTTCAAACTTTGTTCTGCCTGCTTCAATCTTCAAAATCTTTAGGCTTGTACTTCTTGAGTCTCAGCGGCCCATTTATTTTTGTCTGGGCTTGTACTCTTCTTGAGTCTCATCAGTCCATTTATTTTTGTCTGGGCTTGTACTCTTCTTGAGTCTCAGCAGCCCATTTATTTTGTTTGGGCTTGTACCCTTTTTAAGTCTCAGAGGTCCCATATTTTGTTTGGGCTTGTACTCATTTTTTGGAGTCTCAGAGGTCCCATATTGAGTAGCAGAACTTGCCCAAAAGAATCTCGAGTCCCTCAATTTGGTAAATGATAGATTGGTCCCGCGAAATTTCAGAAATGACATTTTGATCCTCGAATTTCTGAAATGGCAGTTTACTCTTCTGTCAAAAAAAACTGCAACATTTGATTTTATTTGATTTTTTTTTTAAATAATGACAATAATGATTTGGCTTCTGTCTACTAGGAGTGCTACTTAGCATTTTCCAATTTTTTATTATGTGGCTGGGATAATGAAAATTTATTATTTTGTTCTAGCCTATAGAGTGAACTGGTTTGAGAGTCCGTTGATAGTCTTCTTTGACATTGTTAGGTTGCTCATTTGTAGCCCAGTTGTCCTATTGCCAGCACTTAGTGGAGTTAGAAATAGAATCTGCTATTAAGTGGGATATAATCTGGAGTAGGCTTGCTACCTATCCCAACCAAGGGAGACCTGGTTGCACATTTGTCCATTTTGTTTCCTTGGAAAGCTTTCTCCTTCCATGTTTTAGATACTCTACGTCTGAATTTAATTTTACTGCCTTTGCAGTTATTGTTTTAAACTTTCCCATATTGTAATCCTTCCTTCTATTTGATCTCTACCATTGTACTCTCCAAAATGTTAGACGGGTTCTACTTACGAGTTGACCTTTTATAACATTTATCTCATTTTATAGGCAAGAAGCTGCTGGTGCGCTTTGGAATTTGTCATTTGATGACAGGAATCGAGAAGCCATTGCGGCAGCTGGTGGAGTTCAGGCCTTGGTATGCTATTTCCCTTATTTATTTGATGTTTCTGGTGCTCTGTATATACACGCATATTCCATTTATGCACCCAATTTTTTATTTTTTTCATATTATTTGCCTGTGAATGTTTGAACGGAAGTGGATTTTCTTTTATTCCTTTCTCTTCCCTTTTTAAAAAGAAGAAGAAAAAGAAAGAAAGCAAAGCAGTGAATACAATATGTTCTCTGAAACTTGCTAAAATGATTTATTCCCCCGTGGTTGATTCTGATTTCATTGATCTTACAAAAACTGGAGTCCCTCCAGGCTTTAGAATTTATAGCCAGTTTCCTTAAAGCAGAAATATTTTGCTGGTTTCACTGGTAATTTGGGGCATTAGCGATATTGCATAATTTAACTCCTTGTACTTGATATCTGAATTATTTCTGATCAGCCCATTCCCTTCATAACTGGATATTTTATTTGCATAAATAAAGTGAATGCTTGGATCAAGTTGATTATGTTTGTTGAAGAAGTTTTGAGGAAGTTAACCCTGTTAAGTACAAATTTCAGTCGCAAATCTGTTTTCAAGCACAAACGATACACACTGTTGTAACTCAATTGGAAAATATTTTGTATTTAGCACCTGCTTCTTTTATATGGGTAGATTATAGTAAGATTGTCTTCTGGCCATTTTCCAACTAGAAACCCATGTCTATTTATTTTGCCTTATCTGACAAAATATTTATATGCGTCATAGATGAATTTAATCAGACAATCTATTATTTTGTTAGAATGAAAGGGTTTAACGTGTTTAAGCTTTTGACATTGTGATTTATGTAGGTTGCTCTTGCACAATCTTGTTCTAACGCCTCCCCTGGACTTCAAGAGAGAGCTGCTGGTGCTCTCTGGGGATTATCAGTTTCTGAAGCCAATAGGTTAGTGAGAATTTCCATTTATCTGGAAACTTCAAATCAAGATTCTTAGACAATTTATTATTATCATATTTTTGGAGTGCTCCTGCAAAGTGCTTTGTGCCATAATTTTAACTGATAACATCTGAGACAATTTATTATTTTGTTACTGTAGAATTCCGTAATTATAGGAATCTCATGATTATAGGGATTGATTAAATCCAAGATTATAGCAAATAATTAGGATTATTAATTTAGATTCTTTCCTGATTATATAGTGATTGCATAGTATCAAATCTAGATCTCATTAAATGATCTGATTCTCTCTATGTATAATGTAATCTATGTTGCACCGACACGAGACACAAGATACGACACGACTTGACATTCCGACACGTTAATCCTAAAAAAATCTAAATTTCGACACGTTAGGACATGTTTTGATATTATATATATATATATACGTATATATTATAATTTACATTTAAGTTCAATATTCCATAAAATCTTGGCCTCCAGCTTTGGCTCATCGTAGATTTGGTCTCATCATAAAAGTCGTGCCTCCTTTTTTGAAAAAAATACAAAAGGAAAATTCATTATCAATTTAGTAATATTCAAAGCCATGCATATTTTTAAAAAATAAGAGTGTCGAGTGTCGGATGGTGTCGGATGGTGTCGGAGTGTTCGACACGCATATTTTTTTAAAATAGGAGTGTCCTTGCTTTATAGAATGTAATCATTCGCTCTGTGAATAATACACACAAGAATTATTCTCATCTGATTATCTTCATGGTATCAAAGCTTTGAAGAAAATAATCATAGTTTTTTGTTTTTCCGACGTCGGTGACTCCCTCTTGCTTGAAATCTCGTCACTTCTGCTCAACGTCCGATCTCGTCGAGCATTGATTGCTGATCTCCTTGCCTCGCTGCTCCCTGTGATCGTCGACTGATCCATCTGGTTCGTCAACCTCCTCGTCTCGATTTCCTAGCGCTGTCATTGTCGACCCATCTCGCCAGAGGTACATAGTCTGTAGTTTTCATCTGCGACGTCATTGTCGACTTCTTCCTCTCGATTTCTCAGCACCATTAACGTCAACGTTGGTGTGCACATCCAAGCCTCACCGTCGATCTTTCTGTTGCTCTTCAACATCGAGCCTATCATCGTCGAACTCAAGTACCGGTCCGCCTTGGTCTATGATCATGGACTGTCTGCCATAGTTCGAATGTCGCTCTTTGTCTCGAACTCGTCGTCCTGTGTCGACTGTCTACCATAGTCCGACTCTGTGGTGTCTCAGCCAGTGTGTGTTCAGATTACTTCATTGATCAGTGTTCTTGTTCGTGGTTCTCGGTGTGTTTTTCAAGTGTTCCGGTATTTTATAGCTCTCAGGTCAGATTGCTCTATTTAATTCCATCAATATGTCATCTGAATGATCTTCCTCTCTTCATGGTTTAATGATATCTCTATTGTCCTTATTGTCTATGAGGAACTTGCTAGTGACAATTATTGGGAATGATCTCGATCCATAATCTTCGCCCTCAATGGAAGGGACAAACTTGAATATATCACTGGTGAAGCAAAAAGGCCCCTTGAATTAGAAACCAAGGCATTTTGAATATGGAAGTCTAAGAATGCATTGGTATCATCCTGGCTGATCTATGCGATGTTATCATCAATTAAGAAGAGTTTCATGTATCTTCCTTCAACCTGAGATATTTGTGAGGCCCTTTAAGAGACATATAGTACTGTAGGGAACAAGTCCCTCATATTTTATGTTAAGAAAAAGTTGTGATAGTTGAAACAAGACCATATGTCACTTGATGATTGCTATCTCGAAAGGTGCGCTCCTTGGCAAGAGTTTGATGCCCTAAAGAATAAACTCAACATTGTCGGACTTATGCTTCAAAAGATCGCAAAGGGAAAGAAGAGGAGAGAGTATATGAGCTGCTGGCTGGTCTTAATGTGATTTATGATGATATTCGGGCTCGGATTTTCCGTCAAGACCCCTTGCCTTTTGTGCATGAAGTCTACTCCATTTTACGCAATGAAGAAGATAAGTGCAAATCAATGCTTTAGAATAATTCTGCTGCTACTCCTGCACCTCCTGAGGCCTCAGCTGTTGCTTTTCGATCCACAGAATCAAAAGGTTCCAAAGGTCGACCATTTTGTGATCGTTGTAAGAAACTAGGGCACACGAAAGACACTTGTTGGGACCTCCATGGTAACCTATTGATTGGAAGTGAAAAAAGGGGAAAGGAAGAGGCTATATGGCTGATGCTTCAAAAGGGGGTGAGACCTCCAAAGTGATCAATTGAGCAAAATCATGAAAATGCTTGCAGCACTTCAGACTACAAAACAACCTACTGCCATAGTAGTGAGGAGAGGTAATTTCTTGCAAACTTTGGCTGTAATAAAAAGTCTGCGTACAGGTAATTGCTAACATGTTGACTCAGGTGCCTCGTATCACATTATAGACAATAAGACTCTATTCTCATCCTATGCTCCCATTTCCAAAGGAATGACTGTATGAATTGCTGATGACTCTGAATCTGTTGTGACTGGAATTGACTCTGTTAAAATCTCTGCTACACTTACTCTGCACTCTATATTGCATGTTCCAAAGTTATCAGTGTAACTTACCATCAGTGAGTCAATTAGCAAATGATGAACAATGTCATGCTAGCTTCTTTGCTACTTACTGTCTTTTTCAAGATCTGTTGACCGGGATGATGATTGGGAGTGCGAAAGAGCATGATGATCTCTATTACCTTGATGAAAGTGATAGTCGTAGGATTAAGTCTTGTAATAAAATGTCTCTCCCTAGGACTAGTGACTTGGAGTTATGGGACAACCGTTTAGATCATTCAAATTTCAATTTCATGTCTCAAATGTTTCCATCTCATTTTTCTAATAAAAATGCATCTGATTTTTATTGTGATTCATGTGAAAAAGCTAAACAACATCGTACTTCATTTCCAAAAATTCCATACCAAGCATCTAAACCCTTTTACACGATTCACAGTGATTTAAGGGGACCATCACACACACCAAATAGATCAAAATTCAAATGGTTCATCACATTTATCGATGACCATATACGTGTCAGTTGGGTTTACCTGTTGAAAGATAAAATAAAGGTGTACCAAATCTTCCTTAACTTCCACAATATTATCCAAACCCAAAAATAAAGGTGTACCAAATCTTGTTCACCTTCCTAATCGAAAATCTTCCACAAAATATTATCCAAACCCAAAAATCGAAAGATCATATTACACGTCAAAGCCATGATGTTTTGTAGCAATGTTCCTAAATATCATTGGGAATGTTGACCTTGTTCACCTTCCCATTAATGAATAATTTGTCTTACAAAAAAATGGCATAAATATTGTAACCTCCTCATACCTTGAAAAAGTACTTGTCATCCTATGTTACTTCCATCACAAAAAGAAACTTGACACTTACCGTATCTTCCTTGGCTACTCCAATTCCCAACAAGGATACAAGTGTTATGACCCATTCTCCAAACATCTCTTTGTTGCTTGTGATGTCACGTTCCATGAAACCACTCCCTATTATTCCTTGTCTGCAACTCAAGGGGAGAGGGATGGTGAATTCCCAGACAAAAGAGATTCCAAAAGATGGTTACACCTTCCTAAACAGAACCTAATCTTACCTTGGATAATCATGATCCCTCTGATGATCTGGTTCCAGGGGGAGATACAAACAAGTGAGGTAATGCCTACATATGACGTCACAAAAGAGGTAATGAGTCACGAACTATTATCATTCACCAAGAGTCAGAGCCGAAGGCAGGTCATGAGGAAACAGTGGTAACAGAGGGTTTTGACCTTAATGTTCCCATTGCAGTAATAAAGAAGCACAGATCATGCACTCGACATCCCATTGAAAGGTTTGTTTCCTGTAAGGCCCTTTAATCTAAATACAAGGCATTTGTCTCTCATCTTGATAGTATCAGAATACTAGACACAACTGATGAGGCCATGTCTATACTTGAATGGAGGCAAGCCATCTTGGAGGACTCTTGAGAAATACAAAGCTAGATTGTTTGCAAAAGGCTTCATGCAAGTATATGGGGAAGATTACATTGAAACATTTGCTCCAGTAGCCAAGTTGAACACAATCAGAATCCTCTTATCCATTGCAGTAAATCTAGATTGGGGTATGCACCAACTCGATGTAAAAAATGCCTTCATGAATGGAGAACTCAAGGAAAAGGTGTATATGAAATTACCTCTAGGGTTCCTAGGGAAGAAAGCTAATCAAGTTTGCAAGCTAAAGAGGTCATTATATGGATTGAAGCAATCTCGTGTGCTTGGTGTGATAGATTCACTCGAGTACTTAAGAGACATGGATATACTCAAGGGTAGAGCGATCGTACCTTGTTCTTTAAACATTATAAGGGTAAGATGATTGTTCTAGTAGTATATGTTGATGATATAGTCCTCACTGGAGATGATGAGGTAGAGATGAATCAAATCAAGGGAGCCCTTGCATGAGAATTCCAAATCAAAGACCTTGGAGAGATGAAGTACTTTCTTGGATGGAAGTTTATCGGTCAAAGGGAAGAATCTATATTTCCCGAAGAAAATACTAGATCTTCTAAAGGAAACAGGGATGACAAGCTGCAGAACTAGTGACACACCTAATTCAGGTTGATAAAATAGATAAAGTAGCAAACCTTGGCAAAGTTGTTGACATAGGGAACTATCAACGAATGATGGGCAAACTAATATACTTGTCTCATATTAGACCAAACATTGCATTTTCCGTTAGTGTGGTCAATCAGCACTCCCATGATCTTAAACAGAAGCATCTAAATGAAGCCTACCAAATCCTTTGTTATTTGAAAGGATCTCCGGGACATGGCTTACTGTTCAAGAAGATTGATAAACGGAATGTAGAATTGTTTACAGATGCTAATTGGGCGGGTGATCAAGATGATAGGAAACAATATTTGGATACTGTACGTATGTGTGGGGTAACTTGGTCACATGGAGAAGTAAAAAGCAAAGTATAGTTGCAAGAAGCAGTGTTGAGGCTACATACGGAGTTGTAGCACTTGGAATCTGTGAAGGCATATGGATAAAGTGTGTTCTTGAAGACTTAAGGAAATGCATAAATCTGCCAATCAAGATCTATTGTGATAACTTGGCTACAATCAATATTGCCCACAATCCAGTTCAATGTGAGGTGGTTTGGAAGAGTAGGCATGGCACCTATTGAAAAGAAAATGGTAGAAAATCATTTGAGGTGGTTTGGATATTTACAAAGAAGGTCGTTGGAGGCACTAGTAAGAAGGATAGATCAAATAGTATGGACTTCTCTAATAAGGGGTAGAGGAACATCGAAGAGAATGCTAAATGAAGTCATTAAATGTGAACTTTTGGTTAACAATCTATCCAAAGATTTGGTTATTGATTGATAGTATATAATGGTATCATCCGATCCATGTAACCAACCCCACCTCATGAGATAAGGTTGTTACTTCTTTGGGTTTATTTGATGGCTTGTATAGGGTTTGAAGTTGATTACATGACACTTCCTTTAATTTGATTTATTTTCATTATTTTTTCCTAAATACATTCATTAACTGGATTTGTTCTCATTGACCTTATAGTTTGAATTTGATTATTGATGAGACTATTTTCATTATGTAATTTTAATTTTTACTCGTCCCTTATTCATGTGTTCATTGATCTTAATTTGTTTTCTTAGCATTGCAATTGGACGAGAAGGAGGTGTTGCACCTTTGATTGCGCTGGCACGGTCTGAAGCTGAGGTAATTTATTTTCTTGTTTGGTTAATGTCTAGGAATGTATATATCTATGATGAGCAACTTTATTATAATGCTAAAATAGTTCCTGTATTTTGGTATGGGTTTTCTTATTCTATGAGTGATTCATAATTATCAATAGTCTTCTGAGTTGCTTAGCAGTCTTCCCCTAATTATATTTTTACCTTCGAGTCATTTCTCCTTGGTTGCTTCCATACACAGTGATGTTAAATTATGCTTCAAAAGCTTTATCATTTTTTTAAGATGCTAGTTGGATGCGTATACAGACTACATTTATTACAGGAAAAGCTCCAGCACCATGTTGAACTAAGATAACTTCTATGTGGTGCTAGGCTGTTGTAATGATGTCTTTCTTTTGTTTTAAAGTGACTGATAGTTAAAGCTTCTAACCCTGTGGTATGCATGGGTTGTGCCCCTTTCAATACCTCCTTTATAAGGAGGATTTTTTCACCTCACAAATCAATTAGATAAATTTCAATTCTGTCTTTTTTACACATTTCTTTATACAAGTGAATTTGTGGCTTAATTCCAGCCTACCTTCTGCCTTCAGGATGTTCATGAGACTGCTGCAGGAGCACTATGGAATCTTGCTTTTAACCCTGGTAATGCCCTGCGTATTGTCGAGGAAGGAGGAGTCTCTGCTCTTGTTGATCTCTGTTCTTCATCATTATCAAAGATGGCACGTTTCATGGCTGCATTAGCATTGGCTTACATGTTTGATGGGAGGTAACTAGGCTAATTAAAACTTGTATCCTTGCACTGTTACCTTCTTCATGTTATTTATTTTTGAGAATGCTTATAATCTTTGTTGTACTGGCTATTGTTATCCTTTAATGATGCTTCAATGAATGACCTTTTTAGGTTAAAGTTTACGGTCGGATGGGTTTGACTCCTAAACAAGTATAGAACTTTTGTAGTTAGTGGGAATTTTCACTGTGTGAGATATATCATTGCTATGCTTCTTCTTCTTTTTTTCCTTTTTTTTTTTTTTTTTTTTTTTTTTTTTTTGTCTTTCTAATTGCTTTTTTTTCCTCCCTTTGAAGTCATTATATATAAGAATAACAATAGTAGATATGTGAGGTCCTCATTGCAGAATTGGTACAATGTACAAATTGATGTGGACTGTTGAATTTACACAAACAAAGAATACAAGGTCCTAGTTGTTCCATATGATTCTAAATCTTACCAAGGTTTCATAATGGTGAAATACGAAGCTTATTATTTTGTGCTTTTGAATCTGGCAATATTCTTTTCGAGCAAATTTTTTTTGTCAATATGCTCTCTATTCTCAGTAGCTAAATATTGAGTAGTAAGATTTTTTTTTAATGATATATGTCTTTTATTAAAAGAAAATACATTAACAATATCATAATTATATTGTCCACCATTTTGAGAAGGTTTTCATTCATTTCAAATTGAATCTTATTATGCGTTGTGCAGAATGGATGAATTTGCTTTGGTAGGAACCTCATCAGAAAGCATCTCCAAGAGTGTGAGCTTGGATGGAGCTAGAAGGATGGCTTTGAAACACATTGAAGCTTTCATCCTTATGTTTTCTGATCAGCAAGCATTTGCTGCTGCTGCCACTTCAACAGCCCCTGCAGCCTTGGTTCAGGTTTCTGAAGGCGCACGAATCCAAGAAGCAGGACATCTTAGATGCAGGTTTCTCTCTCTCTCTCACAGTTGGTAGAAAAACAAGCCTCTTTTTTAATAGGCAGAAGTGCACATCTATAGTCATTTTTATAAAGCGTCTTTTTTGTCCTTTAATCTTCACTCCGCTAACAAAATGCTGACATTAAAATTTTAAATTTTGGCAAAATATTATCTAATGTAGGCATATTAAGTTTAATTTTCAAAAGTAACAACGATTATATAAAAAAATCATATGATACTAACGGTGTTAAGATTATGAAATTGAAAAGATACCTTTGAGGGACCAAATTGAAACTTTGTATAAAAAAGGATGAAAGATGCACTTTTGTCTTTTAAATATTACAAAAATAAAATTGAATACCTCGAACTTTTAAGTTTATGTATGCATACAGTAAAAAATACCTCCTGCTATAATAAATGCACGTTTCTATTGAGTTTCTGTTTTTGGGATTTATCATTAGTTGTTAATGGGCTATTTTATCCTTTGTTTCATAGTGGTTCTGAGATTGGAAGATTTGTTACTATGCTACGAAATCCATCATCTATTCTTAAAGCTTGTGCTGCATTTGCTCTTCTACAGGTAACTGTATCCTTTAATTTTTTGTATTAGTGTCTCAAATCAGTATGTTGGCTTAATATTTTGTATCTTAGCTGATAAAACAAACACTTAAAAAAATGAAGTCATTCTTATGTCAGCCAGTGGAACATCGGATTAGGCAAACTTTTTGTTTTTTTAATGTTGATAATATCCTTTTCGCTGTTGAAGTTATGTTAGCATTGTCGCTTCTTAGATTTGAACAAGCATTTTATTTCTTGTGTTAATCTTTCAAATGCAGTTTACAATTCCTGGTGGGCGACACGCCATGCACCATGCTAGCCTCATGCAGAATTCATGTGCGGCGAGAGTTCTTCGTGGGGCAGCCGCCTCGGCAACTGCCCCGCTCGAAGCGAAAATATTCACCAGAATTGTTCTCCGCAACCTCGAGCATCACCAGACAGATCTGCAAACCATCTAGAATAATTCCAACATCTGGTAGCAATCCCCATGTCTGAAACTATTCTAGAGTTTGTGATATATTTCATTCGTAGACAAAACTCTGCTCCATGTTCCATAAGAAACATTGCTCCTTGATGTAAATGAAGGAAACTGATAGATTCTCCAGCATACTTTATTATCCTGCCTCAACAAACTGGTTAGCTGATAGTTTCTTAGCTCTTTGAGATGTATTTCTTTCTCTTCTCTTTCTTGTATCAATCTTTTCAAATCAAGGCTGCAGAAGATAGGAAAATTTCTATTAATACTACTTGCCTTGGTGCTTTTCCTTTGTATTATTCTCTTACATATTATATTCTGTATAATTATGACCTTAGGCTATTTTTATGACACTTGTGGAAGACTGGCTTGAGTTCCATTAATCATTTGAGAAAAATAAGGCATTTGATTATATATGTTTATTATGTTCATGATTTGGTTTGTGTTTTCACCAAATCTGGAGTCCGGACACACTTTTTGTTTGTTCTTTTACATTTTGATTTTGGCTTCATTCATAATTGACCCTGCAGTTAGGGGTGAGCAAATCAAAATCGAAACCGAAAACCGAACCGACTAATTCGGTGTTCGGTTCGGTGTTTATTTTGGTTTAATTCGGTGTTCGGTTTTCAGTTCGGTGTTTGTAAATTTTTTTTTCGGTTTTAACCGGAAAAAAACCCCGAAATTAATTGTACATGTATATTTAGCCCACATGAGTCATGACCCTTGGCCCAACTCAACTGAATACCCAACCCAATTCTTTTTTTTTTTTTTTTTTTTGCTCTGAAACCCAACCCAATTTTCACTTTCACAATTCCTCATTGAAACCCTAAGTCCTTAACCCACTGGCCACTGCCCATCGTACTCTTGGCTTGACGGTGAAAGTGTTTTCCTTTCATTCTCTTGAATGTGAGTTCGAACAAGGCAAATTCACAAACCCTAACCCACTGTCAGCAGCAAGCATCTTCTATCTACACTGAGCTTCCGTAGTATTCCTCCCACGTAGCTCCGATCTGCAAAATCTGCAACTGCGCTCCGTCGGCCTCGTCTCCACTCTGCCCTTTGTCGGTTCTCATCTTCGTTCCGGCCTTTGTCAGCTGGAGGTGACCCATTGCACTGCTTTGTTCATTTTGCTTGGTAGCTGGATCTGTGTAGCGGATAAGGAAGGAAGACCACGTTGGTAAGATCAGGCTGTTTATCTGTTATGTACCTGTTGCCTGGGGGAGTTCATGCCTGTTTTAATAATTGGGTCAAGTTCTTCGTGTAGCTATGAATAATCTCATTCAACTCTTAAGTACCCATTTTCCTATCCTGCGAAGAGATAGATTTTGTGAAGATCTCGATTACACTGCGAATCTATTTGAGATTTATGTAAAAAGCAATGGTTCCTTATTACTTATGCTGCTGATTATTACTTACGATTTTGTGCTATGACGTTTAATAAAGATCCAATGTCATAAATCAATTTGATATAACAAAAAGGTAAGTCTTCAAATTAATTGATGACGTTTCAGGTAAAAAAAAGAAAAGAAAAAGAAATTAACTGATGATACCCAGGCCACCCATAAATATTAATCAACCAATAGTCCAATAGCTATATTACTGTTTTTATATCCTTTAATTTGCAATTTGTGTGGCTGGAAATTAACTTTGCTGCTGCTACATGTTTGCATTGACTATTTGCTAGTTGCTACCAATTTATCTAATGTCTTGCGCATCAACCAACCATAATGATCATCTTAGATTGTAGGCACATAAATAACTTTTCTTAGGTTGTAAACTTAAATGGTAATCCATTGTTGTGTACCAATTTATGGCTAGTCTTCTGTAAGCTTTTGCAGTTTTGCTTCCCATGATCAATAAACTGTCTAATCGCAAGTGTTTATCTTTTTCAAAGTGTCTAATAAGTTATTCCTTATGGCATTCGGTCTAAGTTGAGATCAGACAATATAAAGTTTATATGAATGAATTAAAGTAAAACTTAATTTACTTCAGCAGTCTTGGATTTCTTTTTTCAGTTTCTCTTTTCAAGATTACAATTTTCTGTTTGAACTTGATGATGCTGAAGAAATTTGCTGAGATAAGGATAAGGCATGTGTACAGGGAAGGGAATAGCTATGCAGATGTGTTGGCAAATCTGAGTATTGATCAACAGGATGTCTATGTTTGTTTTAATTCCCCACTTGCTTCTGTTTGTAATTGTTTGCTTATGGATGAGATGGGGGTTTCATTCCTAGTGTAGTGTAGTGCAGACATGATTGTATTGGGCTTTTTGCCCCGTGTGTTTACAAAAAAAAAAAAAAACTAGACCTGTGATTACTAATGTTGTAGTTGGTTTGTTTGTTTGTTTTTTTTTTTTTAAAAGTATATAGCCAGGATTTTTGATTAATTCAGCAGAAAATAAAAAATAAAATGAAGACAATAAGGCCCAACTGAAGCCCAAAAACCGAATTAATTGAAAAACCGAACCGAAATATTTCGGTTAATTCGGTTCGGTTTTTTAGCCACTTCGGTTTCGGTGGTCAGAATGTGTGTATTTCGGTTTTTACCGAAAAATCAAACCGAATACCGAATGCTCACCCTTACCTGCAGTTTATAATAGCTTACAATCAACTAAAGTGGCTTACATGTGTTCTTGTTTTACCCAATGTCCTTCAAACACGTGACATGTGGTGAGGAAATTGTTTCTCTCAACTAACATGACATTCAAACAATGACAGACTTACATGTATTCTCATAAAATTTGATTTGCACTATATTTGTAGAAAGTATTACTTTGGACAACATACATGCATAAATATTAATGAATGGTTTCTTCATCTTTTGTACTGAGTTCTAAAGTTTCTTTTATAGTTGAATTTGAAAATTTTGTTGGACAAAAAACATTCTTAGTTTTCCTTAAGTTTTTAACATTTTATGAAATATTTGTGACAAAACTCATATTGGCTTGTGATATGCTGGACTGCTGGTAAATTGAACTCTAGAGAGATTTAAAATATTTTTAAAAATAATTTGAAAAGAAAAAGAATTCAGTCTGTATAATTTTATATATTGATGGTAGTATTATATTGATTTTCTTAAAAATAGTGAAAAGATGCTTACGGCTCATATTTTATCACTCACTAAATTAAAATGAAAAATAAAATCATAATCTATATTTTTAAAATTGGTAAGCAGATCAATTTTGTTTTGAAATAATTTTTTTTTTTGGTAAATACACTTTTTGTGCCTTTTTTTTTATTTCTTTCAAGTATTAGTTACCACAATTGAAACAATGTATTAAAATTGTGACAATATCATCTCTTAACTAACAAGTTTTGATGTTTGATGACTGGATCTCAATTCCTAATGGAAAATTGGATTGATTTGATTAAGGCATAGTAAACAATGTTGTCAAAATCGAATTTCTACATAGACACTGAAGGTGGTGGTAGAAACATAAATCGTAGAAACGACACGAAACGTAAAGTTTCTACTTTCTACTACTTAAGGTCAAGGCTTAAAATTATACACACACACACACACACACACATATATCAAGGTTCTGAAAACCGGACCGGTCACTGAACCGGTGGAGGTCTTGGAGTTAAGGGTTAATGGGTTAGACCGGGGTCAAACCGGTGTTAATTAAAAAATATAATTTTTTTAAAAAAGTAAAAATATTTATTTTAATAAAAATAATAATAAACCTGCAAAAAAGCAAACACGCACACAACCCAGTTTAATAGTACAACTGTCCAACACGCCTTTCAATTTTCTTTTGTGCAAGTAATTATAGTGCAAAACGCAAGTGAACCAATTTCCAATATTTCCCTATTTCCCACACATAACCTCATTTCTTCTTCTCTCTTCACCTCACGCTTCTCTCTTCACTCTCTGCGATTCAGCTTTCCGGCGCATAACCTCATTTCTTCTTCTTCTCTCTTCACCTCACGCTTCTCTCTTCACTCTCTGCGATTCAGCTAAGCTTTCTGGCACTGGACAGCACCTCCTTTGGTGGTATGAGGTAACACCGCCGTCGCCTCAGAGATTTTAGATTTTTCTCCACGGTTCACAGGTCACCTTCTTCAGCGAGTATAAGGTGTTGACTCGGTGACCCTGTTGACCCATCCGGTTTACCCCAAGTTTACCGAGTCAACTCGGGTTCACCGGTTCAGTCCGGTTTCACCTTAAACCGGACCGGTTTGCCGGTTTCCGATCTAAACCGGCCGGTCCGGTTTCACAAACCATGATATATATATATATATATATGCATAGAAAAAAAAACCATAAATCACTACTCAAAATGCAATGAACAACTTCATATTTAAAAGATATAAGTCATATAACTAATCCTATATAAAACGTTGAAAAAACTTACGTTTATAACTATAGAAATACGTTAAAAACTATATATAACTATCCAATCTCCACTTTCTAGTAATCCTGAGTATAAGATGTACAATAGAAATAGGGTTTTGAACTTTTCATTCTTTTTTCGGGCAAAAAAAAAAAGAAAAAAACTTTCCATCATTTTTTTTTGTTAAAATAAAAATGGTAAAAACGTAAGTTTGTACATTTTTACGTGTTTGAGTGGAGTTTCTACCAGTTTTTGCTTAGAACAGTTTTTACTTGCATTTCAGCACGTATGATCCTAGTAAAAACGTAAGTTTTTACACTAGTTTTTTACAACAATGATAGCAAGTCTAAAGTAGAAAAATAAATAACTAAATAAATGTCATTAAATTTCCCAATTAAGAATCCATGCGTAAGAAGAAAAGTAATATGGATGTACTTAAGTTCCCAATATCAACCTGCATTAAGAGTTAATTAATGATATGTTTTTTTTAATTAACGATATGTGTGTTATGTCTAAAGTCTAAATTTGAGTTTGTATTTCCTTTTATTTTTTTGACTTAAGCAAAAAAAACTTGGGCCTGAAAACTTTTTAAAGTCTAAATTTGAGTTTGTAATTTTTTTTGACTTAGGCTTAGAATTTTCTGTAGGTTTTTAAAGTTTGAATAGCCTTAAAGCCTATGTATCCAAGTTCTCACATAAATCTTTAAGCCTATCTAAAAGCATATGTAAGCTCCATCGATATATTTGCAATAAAATTGTTGCAAGATGTGCAAATTGCTCCTGTGGATCAACTAGAAACAGAAGCATAATTCATATGGCTAGCAAGGAGAATATTTTTAGGCCTCTCTCTGAAGGAGGACTGGGGATGCATCTCATCTCAAAAGGTAAATGATTCTCTTCTTGCAAAGCAAATATGGAGAACTATCAATACCCAGGTAAGCTCTCTTCTTGCAGAAATTCTAAAGCCAAAATATATTGATTTTTGTTACGGATCTTACTCACGGCCCAATAAGGACACGACCAAGCAAGGGCATACCCGGACCTCGGCCCAGCCAGTTGGCGGCCCAGTAGTAGGATCCCGAGTATCCCGGTTCCCCCCCGCAATCAAGGGGTAATCTATCATCCCGGGATATGATAGATAGGCGGTTAAGATATCACGCCACACCCTATAAATACCAGGGGGTAACACCAAGGTGCACACGTTCTAACTCAGCTCTTTACATTCTGCACAACACAACCCCCACTAAACACATACCCCCTCCCCCCTTTTGGCGAACGGCCTTGTGTTTGATGATTCCTTGCTCATCGGGATATCTCCACTCATAGATACTCCGGTAGAGACAACCCAATCCAAAATCAAACCACCAGCCGCCTGGGCTGGACATCTGGTTCCACACCGGAACATTGGCGCCGACCGTGGGGACCGTAAATTTCGATCCCCGTGACCAACAATGGCTACTACCGTAAAAGACTCGGAACCCTCACCGGGAGAGTCCATCGCGTGCGCGCAGGCCGAGACAGTCGGCAAAGAACAAACTCAAGGACCTCCCGCCCGAGGATATCCCCAATAACAATGATAGCAAGGATGGGAACAAAGTGTGTCGACACGGCCTCGTCTCCCCGCTTGGAGCTAAGTGTAACGACATACCGAACCAGACCTCATCCTCCTCCGAATACACAAGCAATCAATTCCCGAGGAGGATAGAGAACATGGAGAAGCGACATGACCTCCGGCGTCAAGAAGACTTTAGAGTAATGCAACGAGATCATGGAAGACAACCGCCGGCAAGCCAAAACGTCGGAACACGAGCAAGACGGGATACACAGAGAAAGAAAGTAAAGATATCCCGAAAACACGGAGGCCCTCGCCGATCGAAGCTCAAGGAATGACCGGTATGCAAAGAAAACGACCTCTTCGGAAACGGACTCCGAGCATGAGACCCGAGACCCCAGGTCGGGTCGGAAGAAACGTTTTCTAGGGAAAACCTCGGAGGGCGAAGAACGAGATGGAGAGAGGCCGCCCCAGCCAAAGGGCTCGCCGGGAATATCATGTGAAATACATAGCGGACACAACACCAGCCCTTTCTCGGAAGAAATCGAGAATGCTCCATACCCCGGCAAGTTTGAGCGACTATTTTACCCAAGTATGATGGCGTGTCCGACCCGAGGGCCCATCTCGACGCCTTCGAGCTACTCATGTTCGTAAGGCAAATCAAAGGCCCGGTCATTAGTCGGCTCTTCGCGGCCACTTTAATCGGTCCGGCCCAAATTTGGTTACACACACCGCCGAGAAGGTCCATCCACGACTTTCAAGGCCTCGGCGCAAATTCGAACCGAATTTCGCAACTAGCCGGAACAACCCAAATCTCAAGATACCCCGAGTAAGATAAAACAACGGAGGGGAAACGCTACAAAAATACCGGACAGATTTAAGGTGGTAGCCCTCCGGGTGCAAGGTCCCTCCCGTAAAGCGTTCATGTGCATTGTCTCGTGGACGGCTTGGAACCCTCTTCCGGCTGGCAAACTCCATCTTCAAGAACCGGGTATACACTCTCACTGAGTTCAACACCCGCGCGAAGCAATATATGGAAGTAGAACAGATGGAGATCGCCAATACTAATGGCGATGAAAAGCGAAGCACACCATCCCGAGTCAAGAATCAACCGAGTGGTCGTAAAGAGGAACCCCGTGCTCATAATCGAGACAGCATAACAAAGCCAGACAAGTCTGAGAGGAGGCCGAGGTACTGGAGGTACACCCCGCTCAATGTTTCGCGGGGCCAGTTATGGAAAGAAGTGGCCACCACAGAGATGAGGAAGGTAGACCGACCCAGGCCCCCACGTTTCCGACCAACCACGGATCAGTCAAAGTTCTGTGATTTCCACGACGGACCGGGACACACCACGGACCAGTGTTTCGAACTCAGGGACGCAATTGAAAGATACATCCGAGAGGGTAAATTGCGCCAGTACCTGATAAAAACACAGGGTCGAAAGAACAACAAAAGGAAACTAGGCCGAAGCCCGAGTCCGCCCCCACTCGATCGGAAAGTCGATGGAATAGGACGACAGTCATCATCCGACGACGAGCAGTTTCCGGAGATAGACATGAACCACAGGTGTAACGTAATCAGTGGAGGCATGGGCGGAGGAGGAGACACCTCAAGTCAAAGAAGAAAATACTTGAGGAGGTACCGTCAAGAAGAGCCCCCCAAGTTCAAAGACAACCATGACCGACCGACGCCTCCAGCATTACAGTTCACCACCGAAGACTTGAAAGACGTCGTACCGGGGCACCAAGACGGATTGGTAATTACCGGAATCCTGGTAAACTGCCTTGTGGAAAGAATTTTCGTTGATCCCGGCAGCTCAGCAGATATCATCATGTGGGACGCCTTTAAGAGGATGAACTTGGATAAAGAATACCTGCGTCCATGCAAGACAACACTCGTAGGCTTTAACGGCGAACAATCCAAGCCGAAGTGGGTACATCGACCTCAAGCCGACCTTGGGAACTAAAAAAGCCTTCAAAGCCGAGAGGGTAAGATTCATCGTGGCCGACTTCCCTCCCCGTATAACATGATTTTGGGCGAGACCAACCATCCACAATTTTGGGATATGGTTGCATCCACCAAGCACCGAAGTTAAAAATGGTCGGCTCAAAAATACGGTTATCACCATAACCGGGGACCGAAGGAAGCTCGGCAATGTTATTATGAAACCATGCGAGAGAAAGGACCGGAAGGCGCCAACACCCCAGGATCAAAACGCCACGGGAAGCTCGGCCGGCGAAAAATGCAAGCAGCAGAGCCGACCCGTCAGTGTGGTGGAACTGGACCTAAGAGATGAGGAGCCCGAGAACCCAAGACCCGAGCCAGAGGGAGAATTGGAAGACTTAGTCCTGGGGGAAGATCCGACCCAGTGTAACGAAGATAGGAGAGCGCAATGACCCTAGAGCTCAAAAAGGAATTAAGTAATTTCGAAAGCAAACCGAGATCTTTTTGCATGGAGGGCCTCGGAGGTACCGGAATCGACCCCAACTTCGCGCCACGGGTTGGCAATCAAACCGGATCTACCCGGTATCGCAGAAGAGACGAAAACAAGGGACCGACAGCGCATTGCCTTAGAAAAACATGTGAAGGAACCGCTGTAGAGGCCGGATTCATCCGGGAAATACAATACACCACATGGTTATCCAATACGGTCATGGTCCTAAAGCCTAACGGGAGTTGGAGGGTGTGTATAGATTACACCAACTTAAACAGAGCCTGCCCTAAAGACTCGTACCCGATGCCGAGCATCGACCAATTGGTCGACAACTCATCCGGATTTCAACTATTATCATTTATGGATGCTTACTCCAGATACAATCAAATAGCGATGCACCCGGAAGATCGAACGGACGGCCTTCATAACCGACAAGGCCAATTCTTTGCTATAATGTCATGCCGTTCGGGTTGAAAAACGCCGGGGCCACCTATCAACGAATGATGAACAAAGTCTTCGAAGACCGGCTCGACCGAAATGTAGAAGTATACATTGATGACATGATCGTCAAGTCAGTGAAGCCGGGAGACCACATCCAAGACCTCGGACAGACGTTCGAAAAGTTACGAAAGCACCGAATAAAGCTGAATCCGGCAAAATGTGCCTTTGGAGTCCAGGCAGGAAAGTTCCTCGGGTTCATGCTCACACACCGAGGAATTGAAGCAAACCCCGACAAGTGTGTAAGGCGGTCTGGATATGAGAGCACCAACCAACAAAAAGGAGGTACAAGAATGACCGGGAGGTTGGCGGCTATGACAAGATTCTTACCCTGTGTCGGCCGAAAATGCCCTTCCCTTCTTCAAACCGCTAAAGAAGGAGACGAGAGGCGGATGGAACTCCGAATGTGAGTCCGCATTTGCAAAAATCAAACAATGCTCGGCCACCCCGCCGGTCCTATCCAGCCCGACTCGGGTGAGACGGTTTTCCCGTATTTATCCGTCGGCCAAGAAGCCATAAGTGCCGCCCGGTTCGAGAAACCCAATCCGCCGACACCGATTTACTTTGTGAGCAAGGCACTTCGGACCTCGGAACTCGGTGTATCGAAGTTGGAGAAGGTAGCATTCGCCGCTAACGGCGGCAAGACGCCTACGCCCATACTTCCGGGGCACAAAGTGGTGGTACGAACCGGCCCGGCCAATCCGCGAGTTCTACACAAACCGACTGGCGGGCGAATGACCAGTGGGCCATTGAATTATCTCGAATTAGACATTTCCTACGAAGCCCGACACGCGATAAAGTCGCAAGCCTTGGCCGACTTCGTAAGGAGCTTACCCCGACCCTCGAGGGAAGGGACGTCGGTCTTAAAGAATGGACGGTATACGTAGACGGATCCTCAAATACAAAAGGGAGTATGGCGGAATAATAGTTGAAAATCCAGACGGAGTCGCCGTCGAACACTCCCTCCACCTCAAATTTCGACATCCAACAACCAGCGCGGAATACGAGGCGATCGGCCGGTCTCGAACAAGCAAAGGAGCGGGGGCGCAGAGAGTCAAAATCCCGACCGACTCCCGGCTCGTAGCGGCTCGATACAAGGCTCCTATCAAACCAAAGGCCCGTTGTTGGCAAAATACTTGAACAAAGCCGAGACATGATGGCCGAGTTCGAAGAGGTGATGAGTCACTCATATCCCGCGGGAGGAAAACACCGTGGCCGACATATTGTCAAAGCGGCTAGCACCAAAGGTCCGGGAAATTACCGGACCGTCGTCCAACGTAAACCGAACGAACCAAGCCGTGTCATGTCCATATCATCGCCTCGGATGGAGAAAACCGATCGAGGACTACCTAGAGAGGAATCATACCCACCGACACAACGGAAGCGCGAAAGTTGATCCCGGCGGGCCGCCATGTACACGATAGTGGACGATCAGTTACAGAAAAGGATTACACTCCCCATGATGAGATGCTTGAGTGAAACCGAAGCCGTGCACGTTTCGCCGAAATACATGAAGGCATTAACGGTCAAAGCATAGGGGAGGAAAATCCCTAGCTCGGAAATCACTCGAGCGGATACTTCGGCCAAAGATGGCGGCAGACTCCATGGAAACGGTACGTAGGTGCGACAGTTGTCAGAAACACGCCAACATCCTCTGGCGCTCCCCGACAGAACTAAAAAGCATTACGGCTCCCTGGCCGTTCTACAAATGGGGGATGGACCTTCTCGGTCCATTCAAAACAGCCCCAGGACAGCTAAGGTACCTCATAGTCGCGGTCGACTATTTCACCAAATGGATAGAAGCCGAGCCACTAACCACAATCACCTCGGCCCGCATTCAACGATTCTTTCAGCAAAGCATCCTCTCTCGGTTCGGAATACCGGCCGAGATAATTACGGACAACGGAACGCAGTTCATCGACAAAGGATTTCAGAGCATGATGTCGGACCTCGACATCACGCATCACTTTGCATCGGTCGAACACCCGCAATCCAACGGCGGCCGAGGCCGCCAACAAGGTCATCGTCGACGGGTTAAGAAGACGCATGGAGGACGCCGACTCTTCTGGGTGGAGAAACTCTACGGCCCCGGGGGTATAGGACGAGCGTCCAAACCTCCACGCAGGAAACCCCATTCCGTTTGACATATGGATGCGAGGCGATGATCCCGGTCGAGATAGGCCAACCGACGTGGAGGAAAATGAAAGCTAGAAGGGAAGGGGAAGAGCCGAACAGTGACGCCTTGATGACAGAACTAGACCTCATTGACGAGGCACGGATCCTGGCACACTGCCGAGACCTCACTGCAAAGCAACCGATCGCGCCGAAGTACAACCGAAAGGTGAACCCCGCTCCTTCAACCGGGGCAACCTCGTGCTCCGACGCGCCGACATCGGAAATAAGAACGCCAAAGATGGCAAGCTAGCGGCAAACCGGGAGGCCCCTACCGCGTAAAGGAAAAACCGGAAAAGGGCGCCTACATCCCGGGAGACCCCGAGCGTAAAGCCGGTCAAAAGGACGTGGAACGCCGACAAACTGAGAATCTACTACAGCTAGACCTCGGTCTGCCTACCAAGATAGAACCGACGGGCGTACTTATGTCGCAATTTTTCAATTAATTTAGTATTTTCAATTCCAGTTTTTATATTTCGCTGAAAGACAGCACTCATTGTTTCTTTCATTCGTTCTTATTGAAAGACTCCCCAGTGGAGACACCAATTGTCCATTACGGATTGGTTAATTAAGGTATCACCGAGGCACAAGCAGACCCGGTCAGCAAAAATACCAAAAGAAGGGATTACACCAGGGTTACCACACCCGGGTTGCGTATAGCCCGATCTCGTGGCATTACCGATGACCCAATTCGCGGTACTACACCCGGCTACCACGCCCGGTTCGCGAGACGGTAAAAACACCATCTCTTTTAAAAAAGATGCATCGAAAAATGCTCCTAAATAGGGAGGTGAATTGTCACGCAGCCCCGATCAGCCGACATGTACAAACCGCGAGTTCGACACCGCGATTGTGCATCCGACATTTTGCCCCTATTCGGATAAAACAACCCCGGACAGCCATATCCGGATCTCGGTAGCTCGGGTTACTCCCCTACCCCCTTTTCCCGAAGTCAACCTATCGGAAGAAACACTTAGATCTGCGCACATAAAGGCCCTGGCCCGGCCATAAAAAGTAAAGAATGTTAACTAACAGTTGACAAGACAAACTGATTGGTTGAAATCAAGTTTTATTATTATAAGGTTACACAAAGGAACCCGGTACAAAGCACCGGTTCAAACCTACAAATTACAAAAAGGAACCCGGTACAAATGTCCGGTTCAAAATACAATGCTGAAATAAATTATGCGGGGAGGGTCATCCTCTAAAGCCACGGCCTCCGAACAACCGCTTCGACGACGGAGCACATTTGGAGCTCCCCTCTCCACCATCACCCCCGTCGGCACCCAGAACTTCCCCTTCCCCATCCAGATCCTCCCCGGTAAAGGAGTCAGAGTCATTCTCGGGCAACGCAGGGGCAGGGTAGAAGACGCCATCCTTCACATAGGCCTGGTAATGATAGCCGTCCGTCATAAGCTCTACCCCAGGATTAAGTAGACGGATCTGGGCCAAGGCCATGTCGAAGCAGTCAGAAGCGGTCCCCTTGCATATGTCCTGGCATTCGATCCGGGCTCGTTTCTCTTCCGCAAGTGCCGCATTGACATCTTCAAGTTCGAACATAGGTCCGCCCGCCGGCTCGAACGGTCTTCGTGGCATCCGGCCTTCTTCCAAATGTGCCTTCCGGAGAGCGGCCAGTCCGAAGTAGCCTTCTCTACGCCTTCCTTGCAAAGAGTAAGCTCCTCGGACGCCTTCGGGCGCTCGCCCTTGCGACCTCGGCGTCTTCTTCAGCTTTAGCCTTGGACGCCTCCGCCGCATCCTTTTCCTTCTTCAGCTGGCGAGCCTCGGCGAACTTTCTCACATACTTGCCCTTAAGGTGCAGATACGCCTGGGCCAAACCAACACCCTGGCAGAGGCGAGCCTGGATGTCGTGAACCACGGCCTCATCAATGTCGGCCAGTGGCAGGGCGTTTGTAAACTGGCGAGGCGGCGGGGAAGGCAACTTCGAGCTCCTCGGCCAAAGGGCCTTTCTCCCAAGCGAGACCCCGGACGATCTTGGGAGCGAGATGGAGGCGCGACGGGAGATGAGGGCCCTCGGCAACCTCCTTACCCTTGGAAGGAGAAGAAACGACGTCGGGACAAAGCATCACCTTCGGGTAACGAAGGCACCGGACAGAGACGCGACTTTGGCTTTCTTAGCAACTCGGTCTTGTGCGCGGCGGCGGGCTGCACCTCCGGGGCTCGGAAGGAGGACGCTTCCGAGGATTCCTCTTCGGAAGAGCCTTCGGATCAGGAGTCACGACCGTCAAGTACCGCGGAAGCTCCCCCATCGCCTCAGCTACAAAACACAAAGGAAAGTAAGGAAGTTAGTGAGGTGACAAAATCAACGAAAACAAACGCAGTAACAATAACTACAAGCCGCATACAAATTACGTATCCGGCTCCGATCCGGACCGGTGATGAAGAAGGCCGCGCTCCGGCACCGTATGTTTTCACATACGAAACCTGCGCGGTCAACGAATGCGACCTCGCCAGCGGGAAGGTCGTCGGACATCACTTGGTACGAGGCGGCGAGCCTATGGTGATCAAAAGTCCAATAGAGGGGAAACCTCCACTCCACATCACGGCCTCGCCCCTTCAAGAACAAGGCGGGCGGGTTTCGCCACCACTTTAAAGAAACCATTCTTAAAGTATTTGAAGGAGTCCGAAAAAGGCGGTAAGCGGCTTTTTCGGTCGGGGTCACCCGGAGGAGGTGAGCCCCGTTAGTTTTCGTCCTCCTTCCCGCAGCGAGGAGTGAAAGGGCCGAAGAAGAAAAAGAATAAGGTGGCGGTACAAGGGATAGGTTCCGAGAAGGACCGACATAGCCGCTCGAAAGCAACTATGTAAGCCCACCCGTTGGGGTGGAGTTGAGATGGGGCCGACGGAGACGGCCGAGGGGACATTTGAAACTCGGTGAACGGAAAGCGAACACCGAGCGGGTCATATAGGCCTTATAAAAGAAAAAGAAGTTGGTCATATAGGCCTTATAAAAGAAAAAGAAGTTGGTGAAATCGCCAACCCTCGGCTACGACGGGCTCCTCCTCCCCGGGGGGGCAAAAGTAATGACCCAAGCATAGCCGAGAGCTTCATCGCGGAGGGCCGAACGGTGATCGCCGAATGGGTCGTCCACACGTCCCGGGTCACCCAATCAAGTGGTCCCGCAAGAGTTTGAGGAGAAAGCGCGGGGATTCCGAGCTCCCAGCGCCGAGGGGGCATCACTTGGCGAAAGCGACTTTTCCATTTACCTATAAAAGCAAAAAACAAAAGTGCTAGAATCGGTAGATGCGAGGATACCGTCCGCGAAGAAAAACGGTCGGTCGAGAAGAAGATAGGGGGCGAGCCGACAAAGATGACGACAAGAGCCTAAAATTGCGTCGGCCCTAAAATCTTCGCCTCTAGCGACAAAGTAAGAACTTGACTCTACGCAATCCCAACAAGGGCCGCATACCCCTCCGGCATATGAGTGGACCTAGGGCGAACGGGAGGTTATAAGGGTTAACGGGTGAGGCCGACAAGACCGCGACCTCTCTCCGGCCCTCCGGAAAAGATCTAACGGGGGCGAGACCCTCTAACGGCCCCCTACGCGTGCCACCCGAGCCGCCGCCCGGGAAGGAAGCCGCCTTTGCTCCTCGGACAAAGGAGTACCCAATAACCGGTGGCTAGTTCGAGGGAAGCGGGCACTAAGGGCTTCCACCTCTTCAGAGTCAAGTGACCGAAGTCGAAGGTCGATTACTCCCACTCATTGTCACCCAAGAACGCAAACCTAAAGAGACAGGAAATGACAATAAGGAAAACGACGATATCTCCTCCGGCAATGGAGGCGAAGGTTTGTAGGAGAGGAAGCAAAAGAAATCAGCAACCTAAAACCTACCCGAAATCTCTACAAAGCCACGGGCGTCACGGTTTCACGCGGGGATCGAGCAAATGAAGAAAAGAAACAAAAACCCAGCAAGAAAGGAGAAGTGGCTTACCGGGATAAGGAGGAAGAGGGATGTCCACGGAGGAAAAAGCCTCGAAAGCGCGGAAGGAAGCTCGCCCAAGGAGAGCCGCGAATCAAAAGACCCAAGTGGTAAAACTTGTCGAAATCAGAGAAACTCCAGAGAGAAACTTCAGAAAATGTTCGAAAGTGGAAGAAAGAGAAGAGAAACAGGTTTAAAAACCCGTGAAACGCCAGGGGACACGAAAAGGCGCCGAGCGGGGAATTAAGGGCAAACCCGTAAGTTCACCGGCAAAAACGAGGAGACGTACCCGGGAAAAACGCGCATTAATGGCGCACGAAAACCAAAGGCGGCAGAGAGTGACGGTTGCAAAACCTCCCCACTCCGAAGCCGCAATGGGTGTGGCGCCATAATGGCTAAGTCGAAGGGCTTTTCAAACCCCGAAGCTCGGCAGATCGCCTCGGACTCCTAGGGTCACAACAACGACGCCGACCCTCGAGAAACAATCTCGGTCCGAATACCCCGGGGGCACCCCCTCGGACCGCGCGTCGGACGAGTCCGCTAAGGTACCCGGACCGGGGGCAAGGGCGCGTCCCGGCCCGGAGAACAGGATCACCCCGGCTCAAACCCTTGAACTACCGAGTCGGGGGCAATCACACGGATCTTACTCGTGGCCCAATAAGGACACGACCAAGCAAGGGCATACCCGGACCTCGGCCCAGCCAGTTGGCGGCCCAGTAGTAGGATTCCGAGTATCCCGGTTCCCCCCCCCCCGCAATCAGGGGGTAATCTATCATCCCGGGATATGATAGATAGGCGGTTAAGATATCACGCCACACCCTATAAATACCAAGGGGTAACACCAAGGTGCACACGTTCTAACTCAGCTCTTTACATTCTGCACAACACAACCCCCACTAAACACATACCCCTCCCCCTTTTGGCGAACGGCCTTGTGTTTGGTGATTCCTTGCTCACCGGGATATCTCCACTCATAGATACTCCGGTAGAGACAACCCAATCCAAAATCAAACCACCAGCCGCCTGGGCTGGACATCTGGTTCCACACCGGAACAATTTTGATGGTGATTTATTGTTGAAAAAAACCTTATAATTCTTCATTCATATGGAGAGGAATATATCAATTAGCTAATATAATTAAACATTATTTAGGTTGGAAGGTGGGATCTGGAAATTCCATTTCACTAAACCACCTTTGTCGTGGTCCATGCAGTTTGAATCCTCTAATTCTTTATCTCTAATAACTGTTGTAGATTTATTGGTGCATCTTCCCTCTAACCGGTGTCCGATTAGGTGGAATCACAACTTAGTTATGAATGTTTATCCTTTCTATATAACTAGATCTATTCTACAGATCCTTGTCTCTTTCCTAAATGGTCAAGATAAGTTAATTTAGCCCTTCAGGAGAATGTAAGGTCTCACTTGGGTTCAAAATAATTTCCTCATTTACACAACAAAGACTGAATGATGATTTTTGGAAATATATATGGTCTATTAATTTGGAAGATTTTGAATGATGCAATCCCTTAAGTGGATATCCTCTATAAGCATCATCTTCCTATCCAAAGTAATTTGTCTATTTGGATGCAACCAAGAAGAATCATTAGATCATCTTTTGGTGAAATTGCCCTATCTCAAGAGCAGTTTGGTTTGGAGGTCTTTTAATAGTTTGGCGGCTTTCAAATTTTGGCTAGAAAGGGTCTTGATCAAATTTCACAAGGATGATTTTTTGAAGTAACGAGATTATCAAACTCATTTTTGTTTTATGGATGAAAAGGAATCAATTACTTTATAATAATCTAGGAAATTCATTTTCATCATCCTCTCTTAGTACTGCAGCTTTCTTGTCAAGGGAAAATGCAGACTTGAATGTCTCTCATATTCCAAATCCTTCTCCATTCAACAATATCCCTTTTGTATTTGGTTTGAGGCGGGAGAGGACTTTTATCAAATTGTTATTAATGAGAAGATTTTTTTTTTAGAGTGTAGTTATGGAATATTAAAAAAATTTCTATGAGCAATTTGATGTCAATTTGGTCAAAAATTTGAATTCCATAGATAACTTGGTACTTACAAGATTAAGAGCAACGATGTTCTGGATTGTTAAATGCTCATTATTTAATTCAGACTTCAAGGGGCTTCTAACCATTATTTCCTGCATGAAAAAATGGTTTCATAAAATGAAAAATCAGAAATGTCGGTTAAATTAGTGCTTGTTTGAAAACTTTCAAAAAGTGTTTTTTGGGGACTTTTTTGCCTTACCAATCTATTAGGTCTTATTCTCTAATAAAATCATGCCATGTTGACTTTTCTTAATATTAATAACAATTCATATGGATTAAAAATCAAAATTATGTAATAAAAATCATATATATAGAAAAATTTAATTGAATAATTAATCTAGCGAAATCAACTAGTTTTATCCCTAGAAATGTGTGATTTGTCAATTCCCGCCATGAGTTTAGCGGTAGGGCCGAATAAAAAAGGAAAAGAAAAAAGAAATTCCCGCCAAAGAAGTCTGGACCTGACTTGTGTCGAGGAAGAATAGAAAAGGGAACTTGGGCACTGTGATTCAGTGCCATTCTCTTCGTCGCTGCTGCTATATCGCCGGCGCTTGATCGTTATCGTGAACCGGAGAATCTGTAGCTGGTGAGTGTCTTATCTTTCCTCACCCTCTATCCTTTGCTATCTAGTAATCTCACAATATTGCCTTCGTTTCTGCTCTCATTTTCCCATTTCGATACGTGTTATTCATGTTTAATAAAGCAAGGCCTGGATGTCATGTCCTTGTTGAAAGTCTAGCTCGAGTTCTCCAAACAATCTAAGGTAACCCGCTACGGCTGATCGTGACAATAGTTTTGTTGGGTTTTTAGTAGGAGTCGGTGATCTTCTTGATTATTTCTTTTACTTCACATTGTTGCTATCTCTCTTTCAATAGTTAGGGATGAGCTATCTCTATTTTCTCTGCCCCGACAACTTATGAGTTAGGCTTTTGAACTGAGAATTTTAGCTACAAACATACCTAAATCGATATCGCCCCCGTCTGCACTCTGAAATCTGAAATTCGCCCGTCTGAAGTCTCAAATCGCCTCCATCGCCCCCCTCTGAAGTCGCCTCCGTCGCTCCCAAATCGGTCTTCAGTGGTCGCTGTCGCTGTTCTTCGGTCTTCGGTGGTCACAAGTTTCCCGTCTCTCCTCGACTTCGTCTTCGCTCTCGCTGTGAGTGTTCCTACTTCCTCGAATCTGTATGTGACTGTGAGAGTGTGAGTATTCCTCGATTCGCTGACTGAAATTTGCGACTGTGACTGTGAGTCTGTGAGTGTTCAGTGTTCCTCGATTCGCTGACTGAAATTTAAAACCATCTATTTTTTGCTGAGTGACTGAAATTTTGCCATCCGTATTTACTGTGACTGACTGTAAGGATAGGGTGACTGAAATGTTGTGATTTTTGCTATTATGTGCTGAGTGCAATTGGACTACTTACTCTTTTGTGCATTCCATGAAGAGGAATAAAATGAATCCCAACGAGCTGAATATTGAATACTTAGTTTACATACATAGCAACCTTTGGCTCTTATCAAGAAACAATCCAAAATATAATGAAGGAGAAAGTCAGTATTGGGACATTAGTGGAGATGCAGTTGATACCTTTAATGATGTTGGAGCTTTAGATGTTGCTGCCCTTTCCCTAGATGAGCCAGAGTTGGAGGCAAATGTTATTAGTGGAGATGCAACTGATATGTGCTAATGATTTTCCTTTTATTATATTTTGTTAATGTAAATGTACTGTTTATATTAAAAATATTATTTAACACAAAGATATATCGAAACGTATCCAAATACTAGTATTTTTGAAGTAACGTATTGAATACGTGTATTGAGAATGTGTAGGAAACGCCGTGTCGGAATCAGTGCTATTGGTTAAATGGGTGGTTCTTTGGCTCTCTTCTTTTACTTTCCTTCGTTTTTGTATTGCCTTGGATGATGGATTGGCAGTGGCTTCATTGTTATATTAATTGGGATCCTCTTGCAAGCATTCTGCACCAACTTGAAGTTTCTGCCTTTACATCGTTTTGAAGAGATTACCGTTGATTTTATTCATGTTTTCTTAATTTTCCAAGAATATTTAAGCCTTTGATAACCCTTCAACCTGCAGATGCCCCTCCTCTTTGCAACATGTAACTTGTGACTTTTTTGAATTTCACTGTCATTCATTTAAGCTAGTTTCCAAAATGCTTCTGTGATTTATTATATATTTGGACAAAGTTACTATATATTTTGGGAAAAATACACTATTTTAATTCATTAGATATATATTTAGAGAGGTAATTTTGTCACTTTATTTATTATTTCTATCTATTCCCATGAGGTACTGTTTGTTGACCATAATTCATGAACCCAATTACCATAAGGAACATATGGTGAATATCTATGAATATTTTTGTTTTGTTTCCTTTTCTTGTTTGAGACAAGTTATGAATATTAAATATCAATCTTTTCCAGTGAAAATAGTTGGAACGAAGTTGTTAATAATAGATTACCT
The DNA here is from genome assembly GCA_019022615.1 of Acacia melanoxylon. Classification (NCBI taxonomy): domain Eukaryota; kingdom Viridiplantae; phylum Streptophyta; class Magnoliopsida; order Fabales; family Fabaceae; genus Acacia; species Acacia melanoxylon. The sequence continues at coordinate 11,368,036 of JAFJYJ010000010.1, forward strand.
AGAGAAATAGGTAAAAGAAATTCCCATCCAAGATTTTATAATTGATCCAATCTTTTTTAATGAAAAACCAAACAGAATATGTAAAAATCATTATGTTCCATTTCATTCCATATCATTACATTTCATTATATTCCCTATGATTCAGTATAAATGGTCTTTAGGGTTTATTCTTGGAGAAATATTGGAGGAGACTATAAGGATCAGAGACGAAGACGGCGAGAAGCATTAGAAACAAAATATCAGAACGGAGCAGATTGGGAAGATAAAGCAAACAATTGGAAGTTTCTTAAAGGTAATCTTGTTCATTTCACTGAGTTTTAGTCTTCTGAGTAATCTGTAAAATTGATTTGGTAGAAAGTGCGCCCCGAAGAGTCGAACCCTTTTGGATTCAAAAGAGATGGCTGGACAATCTGATCCTCACTTCTCTCTGTTTTCAGCTGAAGAGGTATCTTTACTTGAATAGTTAAAGAATTTCATCATACTTTTGTTTAAATTAGCTGTTATCAATAATTAATGGGTGTGATTTTGTTGCTAAGCTTGAATTTGTGGCGGAGGATGACATGGTTGAGATTGTACCCAATCTCAAAATGGATGCTCTCAATCTAATAAGTGTAAGCATTAGTTGTAGCTTTTGCTCTTCCTGCTCTTTGTGAGGGAGAAAAGACAATTGTCTTTTAGAGGTAACAACACTGGGATATCAACTTCATTGTGGTGAAAATGGCAGGGAGATTTTGGTCCATTTGTTCCCCAAATTGCAACTCAAGTGCCGTTGTGGTTAGCTGTGGCTTTAAAGAAGAGAGGAAAATGCTCCATTCGTCCTCCTGGATGGATGTCAGTTGGTGAGCTGCTTTTATTTCTTGTCTATCAAGTATCCTTGATCATTTTAATGATGATATTCCATTCTTTATTTCTGTTAAGGAAGAACTCATAAATTTGTTGCTTGCTATTTAACGAGAAGAAAAGAAGGGGAAAAGGGTAAGAGAGTGAAGAGGTCCATGAGTCAGATTTTCTTAAGATCTACAATATAAATTGTCTCCAGAAAAAACAAGTTCTATTCTAATGGATCTAGGTATTGCTAAATTGTTATGCCTTAATCCCAATTGAATGTAATGGTTATGTTACCTTGCTTCTGATAGTTTCAAACCTATGCATTGTTTTTAAATATTTCTCTTTCTGTGTTATTTATGTTCCCAAAATTTTCCTGCCATAGCCTTGTGCCACTTTGAATTTGTTTGGAGTAAGACAAATATGAATTAATGTTAAAACTGAGCTGGTAATTTCTCACCAGTGTAATGTAAGATATTCTCAATATTTAGAGTGCATAATATGCAATGTTTCATTGTACGTTTTCTTGCAGAAAACAAATGACGGACAATAAATTTTCTTGTAATTCAAACAAGGCATTCTATTGCAAAGTTGACAGTGGCTCTATGAAATATAGAAGGGGTACATAATTTTGGTGGTCTAAGTATGCCACTGAAGGATTCTTATGCAGAATAGAATTGTACTGGTATTTTGTTCTCTTTGAAATAAAAAATATTTTACTTTTGAGTAAGTATGCATGACTTATGGTCTATAAGCGGAGTTGATACTCAAGGCATATAGCGGAACACACTATAGGTCTATTGATTCCAACTTACATTACTATATATATATATATATATATATATATATTAATTTTTAAATTTCAGTTTTGCAACTTTCCTTCTATTGTACCACATTGGTGAATCCTATTTTTTTTCATTTATCACTGGAAGCTTGTGTAACATGCTTGTTGGAGTTATATATACTCATATTTCTTTTGATATCTTGGTGATGATAAATGATTTGATTTTCGAATATGAAACTTTGGTTTATTCTGAAATTTTTCTTCTTCAGATTGTTTGTGTTAGAGTTAATAAATGTATTAAAGGCTGTGTTATGGGTTATAGAGTTTGCCTGAAGGAAATTAACAAGCATCCTCTATGATAGATTATATAGGATAGGCTATGTAACTACTCCTCCGGTTCTTAATATAAGACATAGTTGACTTTTTTGGAGAGATTAAAGAAGCTAAATAAATTTATTTAGAGTATTGATTTTTATCTTTTTTATACTAAATTGTATGACTTATGAATTGATATATAATCAAATGATACATGACATATACTATGATTAACTAACTTATTTAGTTTCTCTATTCTCTCTAAAAAAAAGTTAACTATGTCTAATATTAAGGACCGGAAGAGTATGTTAATAGGCACTCGATTGAGCCATAATTATGTAGGCTCATCCTCTTTGTATATATACCCATTTCTCATATAATAAACTAAGCATTCTGGCTCACACTCGTACATGGTATTAGAGCTTGTTGTGCTCTAGTTCTATAATAGTGTTCTTTGTATGCAACATAGTGTTTGAGAGTTGTTTTTTGTGGTATTTTTATAGGGGGTATTTAGCATTTTTCCATGACAAGACACCCTAGCATCCTCCGGCTGGCAAATCACTTGAATCCAATGACCATTTGATTAGCACTTGAGCTTCATGTGCCAACCCTAGTCTAATTTCTTCACAAGTTGGCACATGGAGGCACTTGATAGTGTTCGTCTCCTTCGGCATTAATACTTCATTTCTAGCTTGATTTTGCTTGTCTCCAAGTTTGGGTTTACATTTTCCAACTTCTTCACTTGCTTGGTCCTTATGAATCAAGTGTGGCCTATGGTTGGTGACCATGTGCTTCTAGTTGAATTTTTTTCTTTCTGATAGTCCCTAGTGTGACTTTTTGAATTGGCTTGGGTTGGTTCGAGTTGGCTTATGACTGCATTGATGTGACCACTGTATTAATTTTGTATTGCTAATTGTGCTTGCCTATTGTCTCATGTGCCAGGTGCGTTTTACTTGGTGCTATTATTCACTATTAAGTTGTGATGGCAGATAACAAAGCTATAATGATAAGTTGATAACTGATGTTGCTGATCATAAACTCAACTGGACAAATTATTTGGGTTGGACTAATGTGGTTCGTATCTATCTACTATACATTGAAAAAGAAGACCATTTGACTGAGGATCCCCCTAAAGATGATTCTCTCCAAGATTGGTTAAGGGATGATGCATGACTGCTTTTGCAGATCCGTAATTCTATTGAGTGAGATCATTGGTTTGATCAATCATTGTGAATTTGTCTAAGAGTTAAGGGAATATCTAGAGTTATTGTACTCAGGAAAGGGCAATATTTCTCAAATTTATGAAGCCTGTAAAGCTTTTTATAGAGCAGATATGCAAGATAGGACTCTTATTGCCTTTTTAATGGACTTTAAGAGGACGTATGAAGAATTTAAAATGCTTTTTCCTTTGACTACTGATTTGAAGGTACAACAAACTCAATGGGAGAAAACCGCCGTCATGAATTTTCTTATGGGTCTCCCATCTGAATATGAAATAGAGAGGTCTCAAATCCTATCTGGAACTGAAGCCCCTAATCTTCAGGAAATATTTTCTAGAGTGCTAGGTACTGAGAGCCTCCAGCCAAAGAAGTTTGTTGACCAAAATAGTGCACTAATCAATCTTGGTCCACCTAATTGTGTTGGTTCTAAGCCAAGTGGAGCTAATAATCGTAACCCGAAATCTAGAGGAGTTGAGCTATTATTGCTGGGAACCGAGCCATACAAAACATACTTGTAGTTGTAGAAAGCTTCGAAGCAAAGCAGCAAAATGCTCAATTTGCATGAGTCACATCCTCTTGCCCTACACAATCTGATGAAAAAGTTATGGTTTCCACTGCTGAGTACGCCAAGTTCTCTAAACATCAGAAATCACTAGAATCCACAGCTTCTTCTATCAGTGTTATTACTGAGATGGGTAACTCAAATACATGCTTTTCCTCTTCATCCAAATGGATCATAGATTCTAGTGCTATAGGTCACACATGAGAAGTAACCAAAGTCTTTTAACTACTTTCCAATCACATCCCAACCTTGTGTTACTATAGCCAATGATTCTTCCTCATGTTATTGGTTTTGGAATTGTTCAACCTACCCCATCAATTCGGTTGTCATTAGTATTAAGTGTGCTTAATTTGTATTTGATATTCTCTCTGTCAGTGAACTCTCACGTAACTTGAATTCTTGTGTCTTACTCTTTTCTGATTATTGCTTGATTTAGGATCTTACAATGAAGAGAATTATTGGTAGAGGTTATGAGTCCGGCGGTCACTACATTCTTGATCAGGTGCATCATCCAATTGCTTGCTCCAGCATTTTGACTCCTTCTAAGATACACCGTCATTTGGGTTATCCATCTCTGTTCTCTAAAGAAGCATTGTCCCCAATTTCAACACTTGTCATCCTTGGATTTTGAGTGGTGTCAATTTGCAAAGCATCATCATCTTCCATTTTTCTAGAGTCAATGAATGTGTGGTGTATCCCCTTATGAGTTAGTTCATTTTTGATGTTTGGGGTCCCTATCCTATGGAGTCTTCGTTTGTTTTCAAGTACCTTGGTTACTTTTTTTTAATGATTATTACTCATGTCACTTGATTACATTTAATGAAAAGTTGTTCTAAGATATTTTCTCACTTTTGTGCTTTCTTTGTTGAGATTAAGACTCAATTTGATGTTTCCACATGAACATTATGCAACGATAATGCTAGAGACTCATTTCAGTCATATATGTTTTAGAATGGTACTCGTCATTAGTTCCTTTGTATTGATAGCCCAAAATGGTGTAGATGAGTGTAAGAACATGTATTACTTGAAGTGGCATGGGTTCTTCTATTTTAAATGAAGATTTGAAAACCCTTCTAGTCATATGCAGTTTCTATTGCATGCTTCCTGAACAATCGAATGCCCTCCTCGGTACTAAATGATAACATGCCTTATACTAACCCTTTTCCTTCAAAGCCTTTGTTTCCTATTGAACCAAAGATCTTTGGTTGCACTTGCTTTGTTCGGGATGTTCGACATCATGTTACCAAATCTAATGTCTTTCAAATGTGTATTTCTTGGTTACTCTCTTCCAGAAGGGGATTTGATGTTTTTCTTCCATAGTTAATCTATATTTGGTGTCTCCAGATATTGCATTTCATGAGTGCACTCCTTTCTATTCTCCATCACCTTCCCAACTTGAGGTGGATGATCTGTTAGTCCATACGGCCTTTCACCTGTGAACTTGGTTGGATCTCCGTTGGCTCAAGCATATGATTAACCACTTGTTGCTTGTGCTTATTCTAGACATCGTAAGGAGAATATTGTTGCCAATTCAAACCCATGCCCTCCACCATTCGCTTTGTTGTCAAATCCAATTTTGTGCCTATAACTTGCTTCATACTAAGTTTGATCCTAATCTGCCAGCTATTCTAGTCTTTCTCAACCTATTGCCTTTGAAAAGGGGGAAAGGAAGTGTACTTGTCCTATCTCATTCTTTGTTTCTTATGATCATTTGTCTCATCTTTCTAGTTCCTTCATTGCTTCCCTATATAACATGTCTATTCCTACAATTGTCCATGAAGCATTATCTCACTTGGTTTGACATGTTCCAATTGATGAAGAGAAGTCAGCTCGTGATGGCAATGATACATGGACTAGTAGATGCAAGTGGGTGTTCACTATCAAAATAAACCTTGATGGCATTGTTACATGAACCAATGCTTGCCTTATTGCTAAAGGATATGCTCAAACATGTGGTGTGGACTGTTCAAATGCTATCATCTTTTGCAAAACTTTTTTCAGTTAAACTCTTCATTCCAGTGGCCATCACTTCTTGATGATCTTTACATTAATTAGATGTCCAAAATGCCTTCTTACATGGTGATCTTTATGAAAGTCTATACATAGCTTCTCATCTTGTTTTTCATTAATGCACCAAGCATATTGATATTGATTGTCCCTTTGTTTGTGATAAGATTCGAGAAAATTTATCCCCATAGAACATGTCAAAACAGGAGACTACTGGGTGATACTTTTACAAAAGTTCTTAATGGGAATTGGATTGAATATATGTGCACCAAGTTCGGCGTGTTTAACATCAATGCTCTAACTTGAGAGGGAGTGTTAGAGTTAATAAATGTATTATAGGCTATATCATAGGTTATATTATAGAGTCTGCTAGAAGGAAATAAACAAGCATCTATGATAGGTTATATAGGATAGGCTAATGTTGGTAGGCACTCAATGAGCCGGAATTACCAAGCTTATCCCGTGTCTCAAATGAGATAAATTAAGCATTTTGGCTCACACTTTTCTACAATCTGATTTTTTTTTTTTTTTAAAATAAAAATAAAAATATTATCAGTATGTGGAAATTTGTTGTGAATGTGATTTTATATTGTTGCAAAGTGACAGGATAAAAGAAATATTAATGTTTCGGCACACCTTTGTCTGTGAATAGATAATTTAACTCAAGTTGTGGAGGCTGAGCGAGAATCTCAGGAAATGTCAGAAAAATTACCGTTTCATTATGTAGAAATCTCAAGACTTCTCTTTGATCAGTAAGTTTAGTGACATTAACTTATTCTGTTCGTTATTTTTATGTGACTAACTAATATCTTTGTGGATTTTAGTGCACGAGATGACATTCCTGATGTATATATGGTTAGTTTAAGAATCTTTCGCCTTCTGCAATTGTGCCAAACGTTTCTTCTTGATCTTTGACGTGTATCGCATTTGTTAAGGTGAGGTCTCTAATTGAGGACATACGAGATGTAAGATTTCATAAAGTAAGGACTGACTTGGAGGCATTCAATGGTCGTACAATTGCTGTCAAGGTAATTTCATTATATATTTGAAATTTTGAATGGTATCATTTTGAATGTTTTTCATGTTAAACTTCCAAACCAATTTTATGAACACTCTCTCAATTGAGTTATCCAGGGAAGCTGCTCCTTACTGATTATGGGAACACAAATATGAAAGAGGAAGAAAAGATGTAGACAAAAAAACCTTGTTTGTAATATACACCAAATTTCAATGTTTAGTTCGGAGTGAAGGATAGACTTTATATGTGTATTTTTCTTTTTGGTTTCCTGCCTTTTACAGAATGTAAACGTTCAAATGAAAGCACCTATTTAGGCTTTTTATTTTTTTAAGAAAAAAAATCATCTGGTATTAAGCACTGCTCTGATTAATCCGGATTTAATTCTAGTTATGCTCCAACTTGAAGGTTCTCTCAACAATATTTTTTTTCACAAGACTCAAACTCAAGATTTTGGCTTATTATGACTTCTATACAGCAAATATTTTCTACTCAGCCATACAATTTGATGCTATAAATTGGATATTTGGCATTTAGTTATTATCGTTTTCTTGACTTATAACAATAGCATTGAGAATAGATCCTCTTGACTCCAAAAATTGTATATCGTTTTAAGAATGTTTGGTGTGTGAGGGAAAGAGGTATTGACACTTCACACACAAAGGCCCTATGTTCCATTGATTTTCTCAAGCTAATGCTCAGTCATGCCAATGACTTTTGAAATATTGCAGATTAAGAATTTGTCGGCGATGGAGGTGAATATCGTTCGCCCATTTATTAGAAGAGCTTTACAGGCATTTTGTAAGCATGATAGTCCAGAGTTGATACCCGAACCACAGAGAGTGGCTGACAAACGTCCACAAGTAGTTAACAATGCTCCAAGAGTATGTTTTCACTTCTGCTACATGCTTATAATCATTTCCTTATATTAATCATATCATTTTGCATATACTTCTGTGAAGCTATACATTTTCCATCTGTTATTTGACCATCTTTTACAGAAGAACGAAATTACTGATTAAATCTTATTATTGTAAAAAGATGTTCTAGTCTATCATGAGCATTTTTCGCCTGACAAATGGTTTTTCAATTTATCCTTCTATAAAAAAATAAAATAAAATAAAATTACAGAGGCAATTGCGACGATGATGATCAGCAACTCATCAAATATCATAACCAATGGCATGTGGCTGGCTGGCTTTGAGGTGCTTGCAGCTGAATGTGTCTTTACTACTGTGTTCATCATCATGTATTGGGGATCTTGAGCTGACTCTTTATAGAATATTGCTGTTATCTGTAATTTTCTCGTCATAATTAAGAATCAAAACACACTTTCTTGACAATTAGCACTTATTCATGCTCCTTCTGTTGTGTAGTCATATGTACCTATCATTATCAACAGAAAATGAGCTTTGCTACTCTAAAATGTTATCATCATTGTTAAGAATCTATGAACATTTGAAGGGTCAGTCACAACTTATCTATGAGGGCCTAGTTTGATTTCACCATCTGCTTTGTTGTCAAATCCAATTTAGTAGATAGTTCACAGAAATTTCTGAGGGCCTAGTCTGATCAGGATAAAATACTTGGTTAAATTAGAAGTTTTTTATTTTGGAGGATAATTTAGCGGGTAAAAATATATAGTTTGAAATATTTGGATTAGCGGAATGTGTTTTGTCTTTTAAAGCCAGGCTAGCTGATTTCACCTGCTCCTCTAAACCACCAAATATTTTTCAAACAAGCTCTTCATCTGAAATGTTTATTGCAAAGAACTACCATCCTTTAGACATAAGGTGAGAATTTTGTTAATAAATATTTTGTAAGTATTTATGTAATTTTTCATTTGATCGTGTGGCCTGGTATTCTGGTAAGTTCAAAGGCAAAATGAAATTGAAACCTTAGTTTTATTAGGAATGCCTACAAAATTATTAGGAGTATTTAAGAGGATTTTGTTGGAATTTGGGACAAGTCATCCTGATGGTTGGTGAAAGTCCGGAGTACAGAAATGCATATCCTGAAAAATCACTTAAAATAAACTAATTGAAACACTCCCTAAATATTTTAATTAACAGAGTTGACAGATTACAAATTATTATTATTATTTTTCAAAGAGAAGGAGAGTAAGCCTCTCGCTAGCGTCTATCGAGTATCTCGGGGATCATTACTAGAGCCGTCAAACGGCCAGTAGGACATCGGGCCGGGCAGTTAGCCTCGCCTCTTAGCCGAGTTTGAAAAATGGACGAGATATTTGAAATTCTCCTTTGGTTTTTTATTGTTGATGCTAATGTGTTGTTCTTCTTGGTATTCGGAATAATGTTGATTGTTGATGTTTTTTTTTTCGCTCGTTCTTCTTCCAATTCCACGGCCAACCCCCAAACATGAGGTTTGGAGGGGTTTTTTTTTTTTTTTTTTTTTTTTTTTTTTTTTTTTTTTTTTTAAAAAAAACAATATAAGGCGACCTGAATTTAAATTCAGGTCGCCTTACATATGGCGACTTGAATTAAATTGGTCGCCTTAACTAAGGATTCAGGACGCCAAAAGTCGAATTTTTTTACTACCCCCATCGAGACGTCCCTTTGAAAAGGGACGTTAATTGAGTCTTATTTAGGTCGTTTTTTTTTTGTTTTTTGTAGTAGTGAATACATCAACAACTACTCATCTATAGTTAAATAGTTAAATTATGGGATGTGTAAAAACCCAGTGCTTTGGTATGACCTGGTTTGATCCGAAGGAACTCGGTCCGATCTTGGAAAAAACTAGCACACAAAACAAAAAAGGATTGGATCGGATTGTTACCTTCGGGTTCGACTGGACTAGGCCTGAGTCTTTTTTTTTTTTTTTAATGGTTAAGGGTGCAAATATGCCCATAAACTTTTTTCAAATATGCATCTAGCACTATATACTTTTCTTAGGTACATCAATGCCTATTAGTATTCAAAAAGGGCTAAAAAATGCTATGCCCATAAAAGTAAGGTAACGTTCGTTAGTTTTGTAAGGTGGGACCCACTTTCTTATTCATGTGTGCATGAATACCCATTTTGACTGTGGTGACGTGGCAAGGGGAAAACTTAATGATTCACCATCCTCCATTAAACCTGACACATACCTCACAAGCATGGTTATGAAACCTGGACCGGATCAGTCGGTTTGGACTGAAAACCGACGAATTGACTGTGGAACTGGTTTAATCTATCATAAAAACTAGGATCACCCCATAAACCAGAGTTGACTGGTCGACTTAGTGTGACCCAGTGATAAACGATGTGACCCACTGAGTTGTATATTTTTTTTCTCTCCCCAAAACGACGAAACACCATCATTTCATAGGTGTTTTTTTATAGATAAAATGGCAAAAAAAAAAAAAATACTGTCAGAAACAAAAACTCAAAAAGCAACTTCTCTAAAGGGAATAAAAAAAAAAAAATTCGGCTAGAGACACGATCGCTTGTTATGCTCTGCTCCCTCCATGGCACCAAGTTTCAGGTGCTCGGTTGAGCCCTAGTCATCGTCATCGTGGGTTAAAGGTCGGAGCTTTTGGTTGTTCTTCAGTTCTCGTCACCTTTTGTTGCTGGTCCAGAGGCGTTTTCTCTGTTCGTCATGGGTAAACTGTGCAAGATGAAGCTTTAGGTCTTCAAGCTCGATCTTTGTAGTGTTTTCCTTCTATTTTTAGGTTTGCTTTCTAGATTCCTTAATCTTAATTTATATTTTATGCTTTCATTTGTTTTATGTATTTCGGTCTCTGTTCGTCAAGGCTTGCTATTGCTTTGTTTCACGTAGTTTAAGCAGAGGTTCGGCCAAAATTTCTTTTATATAAACTTTCTCTTTAAGTAGAGGTTCTGTTTCACGCATTATTCTTGAAGTTTTGGGTCTTGAAGCTCAGTCATTGCTCTTTTTTAATTAGCAGATGAACACGGTTCCACCTTGTTTTGCTATATGTTTATTCATGGATTCATGAATATTGTTTCTGTCAAACACAAGAAATTTATTTATCTCTTGTTGTTATCTCGGTCTGATCCTATTTGACGGTGGCATCACCATGATGCTGCCGGTGAAGATACCTCGCTATTGGAGAGGGAATAACGTTGATACTATGCTTCATTGTACTGGGTTTATTACCCATTGATGACTCACAATGAGCTGTAGATGATAGGATAAAAATATAAAAAATGAAAAAGATAAAGGATTAAGTCATGTGTGAGTCAAAAGTTTAGAGACTAAGTCGCATCTAGTCATAGTTGAGAGACTGAGTCACCGGTGAGTCAAAAGTTTAAAGACTGAGTGGATCAGGTCAAAATTTATTGGTTAATGGTTGTTGTTTCGCTTGTTATTAATAAACTCATGGGACTTTTCTAATATTATTTTCCTTAGTTGGGACCTAAACGTGCTTTTCCAGGCCGATACATAAACTAGACGCGACTCACTGAAACTAGTGGTAAGGTAAGAGCATTTAATACTATTGTTTAATAAAAAAGCATTTTAAGCTCAAAGTACAACTATAGCCCCATAGTCGAATGATAGCAGATATGATCATAACAATTAAAAACATCTCATGTTATTCAGCCATTTATGAAACAAACGATTGTTCTAACTTAGTATAACATAGAAACATAAGTAGTCACATTATTAAGAGACTAAACTAATCATAATATGATCTTTAAATTTCCCAAAAAAAAAAATGAGTAGTTGAATAGCATCACATAGACATCTACTAAATTTCCAGAAACATGGTTTAGCATAGGCAGACGACTAGTAACTCACTAAACGAATATTCAACAATTCCAAAAACTTTTACTTTTAAAATCAATAATCAGATAATAGATTAGCTCCCAATAAGCTTCTATTCATTGAGTATTATATTAGTGCATTTTCTCCATCATAGTCACAAGACGATGTTGTGTTCCATTCTTCTAAACCTTATATCCAATAGTTCCATAGCACTCCTTTTCAAATATTGCGATGAGGATTGAACCAATACATCAACAACTACTCATCTATAATAGTTAAAATCCAATGGTCATGACCTGGTTTGATCCGAAGGAACCTGGTCCGACCTGAAAAAACAATAACTCAAAAATAAAAAAGGTTTGGACTAGATTGTTCCCTTCGGGTTTGACTAGACTAGGACCAGAGGGTCAGACCAACTGGTCTGGTCCAGTCTACCCTGAGGATTTTTAAGGGTGGTTAAGGGGCAACTATGTCCTTGAACTTTTTTTAAATATGTATCTAGTATGATATATTTTTCTTAGGTACATAAATGCCGATCAGTATTCAAAAAGGGCTAAAAAATGTCATGCCCATCAAAGTAAGGTAACGTCGGTTAGTTCTGTATGTGGGACCCACTTTCTTATTCATGTGTGCATTAATACCCATTTTGACTGTGGTGACGTGGCAAGGGGAAAACTTAATGATTCATCATCCTTCATTAAACCTGACACATACCTTCTCTTGATTGAAGACAAGCATGTTTATGAAACCTAAACCAGATCGGTTGGTTTAGACTTGAAACTGATGAACCGGCCATGAAATTGGTCCGCTCTGTCATAGAAATCAAGGTCACCCCATGTAATACCGAAAATAATTATTTATCATAAATATTGTATTTTGATAAATAGTACACATTAAAATAGGAGAGTATGTTGTCTCTAAATTGTAGTAGTTTATTGGTTTGTTTTTGGTAAATTTTCCTTGGAATTTTAAAAGGCAAAAATCCAATTTCCTAATTAGGGATCATAAATTGCCCTATAATTATTAAATTAATACATGGTGCATAAATGACCATGTAAAGCCAAAAGTTGTGAGAAAATAATTAAACCAATTAGAGAAAATTACCAACAATTAGTGGATAATTCAATCTACATTAATTGAATTAATTTCATAAGCTTTCATAAAATAAAGTATCATAATTAAGTGAAATCTTAATTAATTCATAATAGACAATAAAATGGCATGAAAATACTAATTCCAATTAAAGGGAATTAATAGCAATTTATGGACAATTAAACTAACATTAAAATAAATAAATGGATTAAATTCCATAATTGTGGTTAGTGGCAATTACAGAGCATTAAATTAGGATCTTCTAATTTGATTAAAAGCTAAGGACCAATGAAAAATTTATGTTAGCATGAGATGAGCTATTTAGCACCCTAATTTATTTAGGAACCAATCATAAAATCACAAAACTATTTAGTAAAACTTTAAACACCACATTAGGAGGACTAATTAAGAATTAATCATCAAACTTTTGTTTTAATTAAGGGGGGCGGTTTTGACAAAGAGAGGAGAGAGAAAAATTAGCAAAATATCAAGATATTTTTTTTAAGAGCACATGCAAATTTTGAGTAAATATCTTCAATAGTAAAAATGAGATTTTTCTACCTAAAATGAGTGGCCAAAATTTAATCTCATAAAGTTAAATCTAATGGTCCTAATTAAATACATAATTAACTTAATCCAAGTGAAATTAGATAAACCAATGAGAGATTAAGGAGTACATCTTGTGATTAACATATTTTAAAGACTAAGAGCACATGAGATTTTAAATAAAAATCTCCTATAAGTGGTTGGATATTTCTACTTAATTCAAGATTAAATTTCATAAAGTAAATTTAATGGTTCTAATTAATCTTAAAATTAAGCCTAATGATAATTGATCAACCAATACGAGCATAAAGTTATGGATTAGATAAGATAAAAGGAAAACAATTCAAAGCTAATTAAAAAGGGGAGGGGGAACGAATTTTGTGGATAAAAAGGGAAGAAGAAAAGAACAAAACTTATGTAAGAAAAAATAGCAAAAGATCAACAAAAGTGATTTGATAGTTGTTTGAGCAAACTTATCCATTAAGCCAAGATTTTTACTACAATGAGTGGCTAGGGTTTGTACACATGAAGTGAAGAGCAATTCCATGGTCCAAATTTAAAAAAGAAAAGATCAAATCTTCTAGATCATTTTAGATAAGATCACATGTTGCATAGGTGTTCAAATTGGTACAAAGTTGTAACGGATATTTTGAAAAATGGAAGAGGATAATGTGGAGAGAGGGGGGGGGGGGACGTTTTTCATGGTCCAAGGGTGAGGATGAGAGTTTGAAAAATGACCTAGATCTAATGGCCAAGAAGCAAGATGAAGTAGGTTAGAAAGATTCACAATAATGCCATACCAAAATTCTATAAATAGGCACCTTTGAGTTTTCATATTCTCACACCAAAACCAACTTCAAGTAGTGGTTTTCTAAAGAGAGAAGAGAGCTAGTGAGGAGCAAGAAGGAAGTAGTAAGAAAGTTCTTCGAGGGTAAGTTCTTCAGTTCTTAAGTTTTAGCTTTTAAATTCATAGAAATTTATACTTTGATCTTAAATTCCTAGAAGCTATTTTATTTTCATGTTTTTATGGTTAAAATTAGCTTTATTTCGAAAAAAATAGTGAGGGTAGTCCTAGAGCAAAATTTCCGGAAGAGAAACATCAAAGAACAAGTTCGCAAAATTTTATCGGTTAGGCAATTTCTGAAGTTAGCTTCATAAAAGCCTTAAATCTATGGGAAGATGAAGTCATTTTAATCTAAAATGTTTCATGGTTAAAGTAGACATATAGACCTTTCCAAATGTGCTTAGAACATGTCATTTTGAGTTTTGTGCTAGGAGATAAAAATTCTGCAAAATGGGCTACGTTTTCTGAAAGTTTTTCTGGGCAGAGGATGAATATGTAAAAACTGGGAAGTGTTCATAAAATCTAGGCAATAACCAATATTTTTTTTCTTAAAATTAGACATCTTAGGGATTCCAAGGAATTTTACGGATCCTCGTTTCGATTTTTGTGGATTTAATTATGATTTTTCAAAGTTGATCAAAATGCTGCCCAAGAAAATCAGCATATGCGTTTTTTTATATAAAATGTAAGGGCAAAATAGGAATATCAAATCTCCTAAGGGTAGAAAGGTCAATAGTGACTAAAATACCAATTAAGATATTATTTATGAGAAAATAACGCGGAAATACTAATATAGGATATCCGAGAAATATCGGGAGACGTACCGACAAACAGACATACCGCAAAACCGACAAAGGTATGTTCGCGACGTCGTAACACTAATTCTAATGCTTATAGTATGTTTATATATGATAGTGATATTCATAAACTAAGATCTGTCTTGGTTCATTATTTTCACATTCAACTTTACACGGGTTATAGTCTTAATAATACCGTTGAGTTTTCCTAGCGCCGAGGACACGAGTGGATCGAGGCACCGGTGAATAGTGTGACCGAGATAACGGACGTGTGAACCGACCACGCGTTATCTCAAATCATACATCTGTTATGGGCTTTTGTATTGATAATTGCTGTAATGTCATGTATATCTGTCATAAATATATTGTTTACATAAGCATGAGATTAATCGTTACTTGAGGTCTAATGGGCATTGGACCTCAGTCTTAAACTAATAGTCAGGAAAGAATCATGAACCAGAGAAGGCACCAGTAGATGGAGCCGTAAAAAGGCGCCGATGGACGGAGCTGTGAGGAGGCACCGGTCAAATTGAAGAAAGCAAACATGACCTACTTTATGGCATGAATCCAATAGGGTTACTTCATATCATTTGGTGCTTAAACTAGAAAGGGTCGTCTATGTGGTTGATCAATCAGTCGCCGTTAACATCGGGGGAGACTTCCACTAGACCTTACCCAAATTTGGCCAAATGGGATGATTTAACGAGTTAGGTTCTATGCCTCAAGTCTACCTAAGGCTTGGTTGAAGAGGGTATAGTTACATGGAAGAGTTGTAATTATAAAGTTTTGTATTATTGTATCACATGAATATTCCTTCGGGAAATTTGTAATATATCAGTATACGTCAGGCATCAGCATATGCCTGAGTATTTTATATCAGTTACTCATTGTTCAAATTTTTAGTACATGCTCTCCGTTTTCGCAACACGCTGAGTTGTAGCACCTCGAAACTCTGATAATTTTTATAAAACCACGTGTCATCGGCACGATTTATGCTACGGAATTTGGGGTGTTACACCCCATGAACCAGAGTTGACTTGGTCAACTCGATGTGACCCAGTGAGAACCGGCATGGCCCAGCAAGCTGACCGAATTGTATATTTTTTCCTCTCAAAATCGACGAAATGACGTCGTTTCTTCATAGGTGATTTTTTTTTATTTAGACTAAAATGGAAAAAAAAAAACGCTACAGTCAGAAACAAAAAAAAGCAAATTTTTCTCTAAAGGAAATCAAAAATCAAAATTTTGTCCAGAGACACGATTGCTTGCTCTACTCTGCTCCCTCCATGGCACCAAGCTTTAGGTGCTCAGTTGAGCCCTAATTGTCGCCATCGTAGGTTAAAGGTCAGAGCTTTTGGTTATTCTTCACTTCTTGTCGCCTTTCTTCGCTGGTCAAGAGGTGTTTTTGCCATTCGTCGTGGGTAAATTGTGCAAGATGAAGCTTTGGGTCTTCAAGCTCTGTCTTTGTAGCGTTTTCCTTCGATTTTTAGGTTTGCTTTCTAGATTCCTTAATCTCGATTTATATTTTATGCTTTCATTTGTTTTATGTATTTTGGTTTCCGTTCATTGTGGCTTGCTATTGCTTTGTTTCATGTAGTTTAAGCAGAGGTTCAGTCAAAATTTATTCAATATGAACTTTCTCTTTAAGCACAGGTTCTATTTCACACATTATTCTTGAAGCTTTGGGTCTTGAAGCTTAGTCATTGCTCTTTTTTTCATTAGCAGATGAACACGGCTCCAACTTTTTTTGCTATATGTTTATTCATGGATTCATGAATATTGTTTCTATGAAACATGAGAAATTTATTTATTTATCTCTTGTTGTTAGCTCTGTCCAACCTTGGTTGATTGTGCTCTTTAATTTTTTTTGTTTCAAAATGGTTGTGGTGGTTTGCTATTTGTCTGTTTTTTGACATTTGGATGTTATTATTTTGTTCTTCATTGTAGCTTTGATTATTAATCATATTGTGGGCTTTGGCTTGGTGTCTATTGTGGTGCTTTTGGCTTGGTGTCTATTGTGGTGCTTTTGGCTTGGTGTCTATTGTTGAAAGGGTGTTTTTTGTTTTCTTCGTGGTTTATTAATGGAGGCTGGAAATGAAGGAATTGATAATATTTCCATCCCCAATCTTGAGTCTAGCAATCCTCCTAACAATAGTGAACCCCAATCATAGGCACCAGGGAGTGTAAAAAAAATAGATCTTGTTTGGGAATATGTTTCTGTAAAGAAAGAGGAGAAAGTAAATGTGTTTACATGTCTTTAATGTGCTTCAAGTTACAGGAAGGTGGGATAAATATGTTGAAGCAACATTTGGCTAGTGTGAGTGGTCAAATAAGTTCTCCTAAAAAAGTCTCACATGATATATGAGCTAGAATGAAAGAATCTTTGGTAGAAGGTTCAAAGAAAAAACCTATTGGTAATGATAATATAAATGAAGCTAGAGAAGTTGAAGTTAGAGAAATTGAGGAATCAATTGCTTCAAAGGAAAAAGTCTCACATTATTTTGCATCTAGGACAACTCCTGGTGCCCAACCAAGCATGTGCATGGGCAAGTCAAGAAGCACAATATAATGCAAAAAATGGTTTTGCTCATTGGACTTATGTGAATTATATTCCATTTAATGTAATGACTTATCCCTTATTTCAAAAAGTCATTGATAGTGCTATTACAATTGGTCCTGGGCTTAAGGTCCCTACTTTTCCTGAGTACAGAGTTAGCTTATTGAGAAATTGTAAAAAAGAAAATCTCAACTTCTAATTGATAGGCATCGATAGCTAAATAGAAAGAAAATGGTTGCACACTCATGGCTGATGGTTAGAATGATATTAGACAGCAAACTCTGATTATTTTCTTAGTCTATTCAGTACACGACATGATATCTGTGAAATCAGTTGATGCTTCATATTTAGCTAAAGATGCCAACACTTTATTCTCACCGTTCAGAGGAGTTATTGAGTAGATAGGTCCTACAAATATAGTCCATATGATGACTGACAATGTTACTAACTATGTGGCATGTGATAGATTGATAAAAAATAAATATAAAACAATTTATTGATCATCTTGTGCAGCTCATTGTTTGAATCTTATTTTGAAGGACATTGCATCTATGCATGTGTCAAACCTTGCAAAGAATGTATCTAAAATAAATTAAATTATTTCTCAATTTTTTATTCCTCACCGATCTGGTTCTGGTGACCCTTGACCCTGTTCCCTGACCAGTTCAGTGGCTGATTTAGATTTGATAACCTTGATTTCAAGAGCATGTGTAGTGATCTTCCTCCTATCTAGGCAAAACTATTGATTAAACCATTGTGGGCGTCTTATAATTATAATATTAATATGATTTTTATTTTTCTATTTTCTAACAAATGAAGGTAGTCTTGTCATATGCTCTCCAATTAAATTTTCTGATTTTATAACATCATCATTTAAAATGTATATACGAATGTTTTATCATATATAAATGACGTATCATGTTTTTAATTAAGAGTAAAAGATTAAGAAATAATGATTATGATATAATTAATATAATAAAAGAAGGAAGAAATAAATGAGCATAGTTGTCATCTTATAATTAGATCTCTTTTTTCTACTCTCCTGAACCAAACAAGAAACCAAATATCCCTTCCCTTCTCCTTCCACAAAATAAAACTCATAATCTCCCCTTCCGTACGCCACCTACCTTTCATTGAACCAAACACCATAAAGCACTAGTCCCAACTACTAACTTATCTCACCTTATACTCGTTCCTAAATAAATGATTTTCTATATTATTATTGAAAACTAAGAAAATAACTGTATTAGATATCACTTATCACTTATGTGCTAGCAATTGTAAGTATGTATATATGTATGTAATTATTTTCAAATTTAAAAATAATTTTTTTAACAATGCTTATTATTTTCATTATATTATTAATAGTGTTTTTTTTTAAAAAAAAATCATTCAAATAGAAGTAATTATTAATGTGTAGGAATGTCGGCAAAAATGTATAAATGATCCAACAATTTAAATACAGATTAAAAAGATAATTCGTTTTGAAGAATAAAAAGACTATAAAAGTATTAAACTACTATGCCTTCCCGGCTCACCATGATACTGACGGTGAAGATACCTCGCAATTGGAGAGGGAACAATGGTGATACTATGCTTCCCTGTACTGGGTTTATAATTTATTACCCATTGATGATTCACAATGAGCTGTAGATGACAAGGATAAAAATATAAAAAACAAAACAGATAAAGGGTTGAGTTGAGTAAGTCAAAAGTTTAGAGACTAAGTAGCATCCAGTCATAGTTGAGAGACTAAGTCATCGGTGAGTGAAATATTTAGAGAGACTGAGTTATACCAAGTCAATTTTTTTTGTTTTTTTAAGGGTAAAGATGCACTTAGCACCTTAAACTATTTTTAGAGGTGCAATCAGCATCATAAAGTATTTAATAGTGCAATTTTGCCAATATGTGTTGAAATTTGAGCAATTTCAGCCCTAAGAACTCTTAACTCCATTTGACAAATGGACTTTTGTTGTTTTAAATAATGACACGTAATTTATAATATTTTCATCTGTTATGTATTTCCAGATTCTGACCACGGAGCTTGTTGCCGGTGATTATGGCGATGAGAACTTCTAGATCTGACTCCCATGGCGGCGCTAACCAAGACATTTCCTTGTGCAGCTCGTCGTGATTAATTCATTACTACCTATGAAGCACTGATACGCCGAAATTTTTTTCCAACATATGGACACATGACAAGATTGGTCAACAACATCTGACACAGTCAACAACATCTCTTCTATCCTCGACGTCGTCGCTTCTCTCTTCCACCGTTGGTTCGCCGTCTCTCTCTCGATGCTGTCTCTCCTTGACGTCGTTGCTTCTCTCCTCCACCGTTGGTTTGCCGTCTTTGCTCCAGTTGTTGTTCTTTGGTTCTTCCTCTTGCTTCGTGAACTGTGAGTGTGAACTTCAGTTCTTCCTCCATATCTATTAAAAATCGAGATCGTGAGGTCCTAGCTTCAAGTTCCTCATTTTCTGTTTTTATACTCAGGCCTTGCAAACCTTTCCCCTTTTTTAATTTAGTCCCTGTTTGATGCTTTCCATAGCTTCAGTTTAGTCCCTGTACTTTAATGAAGGCACTTGTTGGGGTATTTTAATGAGCCGCATCTTCTCTTATACTTGGAGAAGTATATATATCATTGCTTCTTTGTGTCCAAAAAAACTAGTAGAAATGTGTAAGTGTTGGTTTAAAATGCATTTTCCTAATTATATATGGATTGTAGTAAAAATAGTAGTATAAAATAGTAATCTGCATGTTTGTTAAATAGATGTCATAATCCAATGCTTAGCAACAAATACCGTAATTGATCTATTATTGTGTCTATTATACTTAGCAACAACATATGTTGTAACTGATCGATTTCTTGTATAACACTATCATTTTGAACTTCAAGATGATTGAGAGATTAGGGAAGCTCGTTTTAATAAGAATCATCTGCCTCAGTTCATCATTGATTGGCTACATAATAGTATGGTTAGCAACGGCGTAATTGATATCTTGTATAACACTATGATTTTGAACTTAAAGATGAATGAGAGATTAGGGCCAGGGAAGCTTGATCTTTAAGAACCATCAGCGTTTGTTCTTCCATTTCCTGGCTACATACAATTGCAACGCTCTCCAGTTTCATTCCTTTTGTACTCTCTCAAGTACACGGACTTCAGCTGGTTGGTGGCACAATTGCAAACGCATCAAAAATTCCTGTAACCACATATTTATTCATCAAATCATCATTAGGAACTTCCTGTATAGAAGTGCACACTTTGATCATGTGCTAATACAATAATCAGAAAATATACACACACATCTATACAAAATTTATAAAAACTTGCAGTACTAATTACACATTATAAATAGCACTACAAAAACACACGATATCACCGACATAAATGACTAATGGAATTCCGTCGGTAATTCAATTTATGACAAAAATTAGAGACGCAACTCCGTCGGTGATATATTTCCAATAGAATTTCCAACGGACCAAAGTCCGTGGCAGAAAAAACTATGGACAAGACCTTTTCTAATGGAATTTCAGTCTGTCGCTATTTTCCTACGATATTTCTGATGGAATGATTCCGCTGGAAATTTGGGATGGAAAGTAGCAACAGAATATTCTGTCGTCTTATTCAACAGATTTCCGTGGGAAAATTACTCACGGAATTCCATATGAAATTTCGTGGTCAATTACCGACGGAATTTCGTGAGTAATTTGCCATGGAATTCCATGGCTAATTGCACATACAACTTCAGACAGTATTCCGTGGCTAATTACCCACGGAATTTCTGATTACTCCAACCCCTATAACTTGCTTCAACCTCTTCTGTAACTTGGTGTCACTAACTGAACATTTGGAGGATACAAAATTTTCTCAATTAAGTTTCCTTTATTATAATCCTTAATGACATTTTCCTCTCCCTTGACCTTTGTTTTTTAGCCCACATAACTTTAGCTCCTGGTTACAAACTAATCTTCATTGTCTTCTTGATTAGATTTTGTTCATCATCATAGAATCAAAACCACCAAAAGAAAAGTATAACTTTAGAGATAATAATTAATAATCAAAAGAATATCAAAGACATTAATTTAATTGTTGAGCTAAATAACACGATATTAGTTTTCTATATCCATTTTCAGCTAAAACATACAAGCTCTTCAAATAGTGTTGATCCGGAACCACTGATCATACCCCGAGCGTACTCATCAACTTTTGCAGCCAACTCATGCAAAGGGTCACCAATTTGTTTAGTTACTTCCTGCAATAACGTCTTTTTGTACAGAATTAATTTTAATTAGACTTCAAAGAAGTGTTTACCTATCATCAATATACTCAAACTCAAAATATAATACTCACCTTGGCAACCTCTCTCAATTCTCTGAGAGGCCTTTTTGACTGCGACCTACTGAGAGCACTACTTAAAGCCCCAACTGCCGGTATGGGACCATCAAAAGTAGCAGTTGGTAAAGAGATCTGTATGTTGTCATTAAGAATGATGATCATGTCAGAATTGAGATATCCAACATTATTCATCGCTTCGTAGGCTTGTCCTGCTGTTGTAGCATCATCTCCTATTACGCCAACCGCATGATTTGTCCCTCCCTTCAGGTCCCTCCCCACTGCCATTCCTTGTTGATTAATGAGAATTCAATAAAGCCAAACCACAAAAGAGAAAGAGGAATTGAACCAACGTAGATGATTAAATAAAAACTGCAATTTCAATTTCTGGACCTCTACCAATAATTGTTATTTATATCCAGGAGACACGTAGAAATGAATGAGTTGAATTCCAGAATCAACCATTTTCAATCCTCTAGATAATTACAAAGTTGAATTCCAAAATCAACCATTTTCAATTCTCCATGCAAATTCTTTCGCAGTTGTGTGGAAAAGTGTTGATAGAATAAGTTCGTCGGGGAATTACCATTGCCGATGGAATTTCTGACCAGATTTTTCCGTCATAAATTATTGACGGATTTCGATCAAAATTATTACCGACGGATCTTATTCCGTTGGTAATTCCATGGGCAATCCATTGTTTTTTTTAGTGTAGTACCCCTAGGCTCTTTATAAATTATGAGTCTAGAGTCTAGTTTAATATTTACAAAAAGAATTATTTTTAAGATCAATTGTTTAAAAATTCTAAGATCAAGCATTTGCTAATAAGTTATATATGTACCTAATAGCACTAGACTGATGAACTCTTTTACTACTTCCTTGTTAGGCATTCCACAAAGTATATCTTTTTATAACAAAACTAGGAACACAGTTATGATATGATCCTGCAGGAGTTGACATTGAATATATATATATATATATATCACATGAAAGCAACAATGATATATGCATGTAAGATTCAAAATATTATGCGTAAGAGACATATAATAGTGAATTCTAAATACCTTGAGTTAGTATTGGTATTCCATTGATCTGATTTATGCAACTCATAATAATTATAATCTTTTCTTGTGCTTTATCATCATCATCTTCTTGATCATACAAAGCTTCTATGGATAGCATCGCTACTCCAACACAACGAAAGAAAAACCTTATGCTCTGAATAAAATTTGACGGTCGTTTCTGAGAGCTTATGTAGCATTTATAAAACGCGGAGAACTAGGATTTGCAAGTTGTGTTTTTTAATGTCCAAAAAAATCTCAGCCTTACTTCTGATCTAATGGTCTAAACATTGTGGTTATTTAATGTACATACACGCATTTCATGTGTATAGATTCAACGTATTTGAGCATTTTGCATTTATTTGAATCCAACAAATCTCGGTCTAAATATTATGGTTATTTAGTCTGCATATATGCATACACACATTTCATGTGTGTGTGTATATATATATATATATATTCAATGTATTTAAACATTTTATATTTAGCTGAATCCATCAAGTCTCAGCACTACATTTGATCTAATAGTCTAAATATTGTAGGTATTTAATGTACATACATGCATTTCATGTGTATAGATTCAATGTATTTGAGTGTTATACATTTAGCTGAATCTAACAAATCTGAACCTTACATTTGATCTAGTGGTCTACATATAGTGGCAATTTAATGTGCAGACACACATTTTATGGTATAGATTCAATGTATTTAAGCAGTATACACATTTTATGGTATAGATTTAATGTATTTAAGTAGTATACACATTTTATGGTATAGATTCAATGTATTTAAGCAATATACATTTAATTGAATCCAACAAATCTCAACCTTATATTTCAGGGAGGAATCTGTTATTTTTATTTTCAATGTGTAGAATTTGTAACTACATTAGAATAATAGAACAATCAATTAATATTAATAATCAATACTAAAACCACACACACCCACACACACAGAATACATATATATAGATATATTGTGATAAAAAAAAGAATTAAAAGTGAAGTTGAATTATAATGAAGTTTTGCATAAGATTATACTCATGAGCACTCCTTAAATATTCAATTCTAGAGCTAGTATGGTTAAAAAGGGATCTAAACTACCGATCCTATCAGGTGAGAGCATGAATAGAAAGGTGATATTACGAAGCGAATTATTATCAGTGGAACTTCGGGAATTTATTTAGAATGCGAAGGTGATTATATCCTAAAATCTTGGCGGACTACGGAATACCCTTAGTGGGATCAAAAATTTAGTTAAACCAAGTACTTTGAAAAGAGAAAGACTGGAACCTCAAGGCCTTGCTATCGGATTTTTGAGTTTCGCAGATTACGCGTTTGAACCATAGAACCGGAAACTTTATCGTCTGGCTCTTCTAGAACATGGGTGACATCATCTTCTTCTAGAAGGATGATGTCGCGAAGAGAGACACATGGAGGGCCAAGATGGAGCCACGTGGCGAAGTGCGATCCGGCGGCGAAAACCGTATGATAAAGAGATGAATAAACCTCCCTTTGCCTATAAATAGAAGGCATTCCCCTTCCCATTTCTTCACTCCAAAACCATGCCTAGAGAGAGAAATTAGAGAGAGGAAGTGCCTGGAGAAATTCTATCTGAGTCCTGGGTAAGTTCTTCGGTACCATTCGTTTCACTTTTGCTATATTTTCAGTCTTAAATATCTTTTCCTTATTTTTATTCTCTTTCCCTTGGGAAGCAATTCCAAATCTTTATACCTCTCCTAAACACATCTTAACTGTTGTTAGTATAATATTTGTTTTATCTTAGAAATTTATAATTTCTTGACTTACTTATTGTGATGGTACTTGTTAGTGTGGATATTCAATTTATACTTTTTATGTACCACCTTCCTACACCTTTATTATATAAGCACATGGTCCCTTCTTGCATGTCATCAAAAGTTAAACACAAATCTAAATCTAAGAGAGTGAGAGTGAGATGCATAAAAAAAGAGGAAGGAAATAAGGAGACAATCCAAGTCACACAAGGTAAGTTTCTTGTGAATATGATGGTTAATTTCCTTGTGTTTTTCCTTAACCTTTAACCTTTGTAAGAGCACTTTTTCATGGTGATTTTAATAGTGAAGTTGGAAATTAAGAGGAAGAAGAAGTGCTACAAATCACAAAAAGTTGGTAAGATCTAAGTTCAACTTTGTGATATTTTATGTTGAAAGCATAAAGTGGTTAGATCATGTTTGTCTTGGAATTTGGAGGCATGGGACCCAAAGGAGACATGTTATGCAAGATCCTAAGAACAAGATTCTAGATCATCAAAGTCCAAAAGATTGAGTTTTGAAATAAACATATGGCTAAAATCATGAACTTTGTTAAAAGTGATTTTCTTTATTTTTAGCCAATGATTTGGCCTAAGCAAGAAAATGGTAAAGAAAATTTATTTGCATGATTTTAAAGTCACCAAGAGGTTTAAAACAAAAAAATGGAGTGAAAACATGGTGGAAAATGATTTTTGGAGACAAAGGATCAAAGTGGTAAAAGTTGAGAAAACTGCCAGATTTGAGTTCATTGGAGACAGTCGACTTGTAAACAGTGTTTTACTAAGTACAAGATATCTAAAAATCATGAGATTTTTCAGAAAGAAAGTAGACATACATATCTTTATTTTGATATATAATAGGTAATTTTTAGAGCTTTGTACAAGAAGTTACAGATTTTTGAAAAACTGAAAGTTCAATCTGAACAGTAGTGATTATACATGGATTTTGACCAATAAAATGGTGTCTAAAAATCCTAAATTTTTTCAAAAATATAGTAGCAAGCAATAGCTTTATTTTGATAGGTCACAACCAATTTTTAGAGTTTTGTACAAAAAATATGAATTTTACAAGCTGATTGGACACATGATTTGAACAGTGGTGACAAATAATAAAACTGGGAATGACTTGGATTTTTCAAGCTTCTAGAAATATTTTTACATGAAAAAGACATGTCAAGGGACATTTAGGCTTTGGAAGCATATCATTTTGATTCTTGTGCATTTAATTATGATTTTTCAAATTTATTGAAAAATCCTGGTAGAAAAGTAAAAAATTTGAATTTACGAAAAATTGAAGTTAAAAATTGGATGACTTATCCACTAGGGATAAAAAGGTAAAAAGGAGGTGAAAATAACTCTTTGGATATTATTCTAAGTAATATGGTATTTATTGCAATATCATTTAAAATATGGAAAAAGTAATAATGCGATTGCAATATTATAGGATTTCCGAGAAGTCCGAGATTGTCTTCAAAGGACAAGTGTATTACTGACTACGCGAGGAAAGGTACGGAAAATACCTATAAATCTAGTCTCATGTGTCTTGTATGCCTATATATGCTTGTTTGATTCATGATTGTAGACTCGTGACCAAGACTAGGTCTTAGGTCATGCGTTCTTACATTCAGTTGGTTGTAGATTATTGTTTTATATGATAATGTTGCATGCTTGTTTTCCTAGGTGCTGAGGATCCATGTTTGGGACACATAGCACTTATGTGTGCTGTCGACGTTGACGTTACATTTGTTGTGTATTCTGGTTGCCGTGTGTTTGCTGAATGCTATATTATTTATAAATGGTGAATATCTATCATATATTGTTTATATTTGCACATGAGGTTAACTATTACTCTGAGATTTAATGTTGTTGAATCTCAAACTTAACCATAGCTTCAGGGTCAGGAGCTAGAATAAGGGGTAGGCAGCACGTGTAAGATCGTGACAAGACTCAGAAGGAATTTTAAATATTTTGGACTGTATTATACTATTAACTATTTAGTTATCTGAATGCTTGGATGACTGTACAATTATTATCCCCGACTGGATTAACCGTGATTAGTTTTAAATTTTAGCCATGTACTATCAGTTACTTATCATATGCTCTATCACTCCGTAAACTCTAATGATATTCTTAATTACTACATGTTAATGAACATAATAAGTAGTAAGAATTAAGGGTGTTACAATGTGTGTGTGTGTGTGTCGGTTATTCCTCACCTTTATTTATGTTGATAATTGATATATGAGATTGATGGATATATAAATATAGGTGGGATAGTTATTCCCACCAAAGTATATATATATATATATATATATATATTGGTGTGATGCACTACAAAAAAACAAAATTTCAGTGACAACATTTTGTGGCGACTTTTAATGTCGCCGTTGATAATTTGTCTTTCAGTGGCGACAATAGCGTCGCCGCTGAAAGTATTGCCTTTCAACGGCGACAATAAAAGTCACCGCTAAAAGTGTTACAATCGACGATGACATTATGTTATCGTTGTTGAATGTATGATTTTCAGTGGCAACTATTGTATGTCCCCACGAAAGGGTCTTTCAGTAGTTTATTATTTTCCAGAGACAATAAGCCCGGGAGAATACACAGAACAGCAGAAACACTCAAACATTCGCTCGACTGGTTAGGGCTTCATCTTCTTCCTCGCCGCCCAAAGCTCAACGGGCGGCGCCTCACCCTCTCGCCATCTCTCTCGATCTCGGCCAGCTAGAATCTCGTTATTTCTCCGTCTCTCTGGGTTAGGATCTCGGCCTCTCACGCTCGCCCTCAATCCTCGTGCTCGACTAGTTTCCAGCCTGGTCAGGCTAATAGGCCAGGCCAAGGCCTGTTTATCTTAACATGCCAGGCCTAGGCCTCCCGGTAAGTCGGTTAGGCCTGTCATGCCGGCCTGTTATAGGTATAAAAATGTAAATTCATAATTAATCTTTTTCTACCCTCTCAGATGTTGACACGTTGCTTAAAAAATCCCTAACTCCCTCACCTAATCTATCGTGAAACTCGATGGTCACAGATCTCACTCTCACGGGAAAAACACCAAAGTAGCAACTTTTAGTAAAAAAAAAGTACCAAAATAAAGTTGTTTTCAAACAATTTACCAGACTAACGTTGTTTTGGCGAAGTTACGCCGTAAGGTACGACGGCACCATTAGTGCTTTCGGGGGTTCTGATGGAACAATAAGTGCCGTCGGGAACCCGAGGCACGACGCTAAGTGCCGTCGGGTCTCGAAGGCACTTAGCGTCGGATTCCCGACGCACGTCCCCCTTCCCCGAAAACCCATGGCCCCCCACCCCAAAACCACCCTGCAGGGCCCCACCCCCCAAAACCATCTCGTCGTGATCCCCACCCCCAAAAACACATCTCAAAGACCCTTCCCCCCACCCCAACCACCCAAAGATCCCCACCTCCAAACACCCGTCCCCACCCCCCCAAAGAGTGTTTGCGGCACCTCCCCCTACCCCCACCACCCAAAACACCATCTCTGACCCCCCACCACCAAGCGTCCCCACCCCCAAACACCATCTACACCCTCCCCCCACCCCCACCACCCAAAAACACCATCTCGACCCCTCCTCCCGCCACCACCACCCAAACCACAGAACACACACGAAGCCCACCCTCCCCCAAAAAAAATAAAACGTTCACACATTCACTTTTTCTTCTCTAGAAGGAAGGAAGAAGAAGAAGGCTCAAATTCTCCAACTCAAGTAACATTTAATTTTTACGTTATGTTTATTGTTTAATAATCAGTGTAATTGGTTTTTATTTTCTTTAATCTTCCTTATTGGGTTTTAAATAGTTTACTCCTATTTTAGATTTTACATCGGCAAGGCTGCATGTTATGTTTATTGGTTTTATTTTCTTTCACATTTCCAATTTTATATTGTTCTTCAATTAGGGAGATTACTAAAAACTGAAGGTTAGAATGTTAAAAAAAAAAAAAAAAGCCAATAAAAACATGATTAATTAAAACTTGAAAAAAAAAAAAAAATTGTAGTTTTTTTTTCTTTTTTTATTAAAAAAAACCTTGTTGCCAACTAAATCATGAATTATCAAAGTTTGACACTTTAGGTTTAAAAATTAATTTAATCGATTGGTAATTAAAAAATTTGTATTTTATAAAAAAGACTAGAAACAGTAAAAGAGAGGGGACAAACAAGATGATGATGCTATTTTAAAGAATTTGTTTTGTGCTATAATTATTTTTTGATTTAACCCTAATTATGAATGTTTAACAATAAAACATCAAGAAAAGTTGGCTCCAAAACTTTTAATGAATTAGGGAAAATGTCTTTAAAAAAATTGTATATGTTATGACAAATATAATAAAGAAAATTAACTCCAGTATATTCCTTTATATGTACAATTAGTTAATAGTACAGTAAATTTGAGATTAGTGTGGTGCAGATTACCAACTCACACAAACATATCAGAAACTTTTTATCTTAATTTCAATATTTTATTTTGTCACAAATATCACAACTATTTAAGCATATTTCAATATAGAACCCAAAGGAAAATTACCTTTTCCAATTTTCTTTTCACTCTATTACCCATATAATTTGAAAAATATTATTTCTAGCTAAATTGAATTAAATAAAATTATGAGAAAAATAATTAGTGAATAAAAAAAATATTGCATGAAATATGTTGTATGTTATTATTTATGGTACCCTAAGATAGATAAGATAAGCTTAAATAGAAAATAATAATTAGTCAAATAATTAACTAACTAATTAATTATTGAGAAAATAATAATTAGTGACTTAATCATTTGTTGTGCTATCGTATATTTTTTTAAGTTAAATGGA
This sequence comes from Acacia melanoxylon, assembly GCA_019022615.1. Lineage (NCBI taxonomy): Eukaryota > Viridiplantae > Streptophyta > Magnoliopsida > Fabales > Fabaceae > Acacia > Acacia melanoxylon. The sequence continues at coordinate 11,397,348 of JAFJYJ010000010.1, forward strand.
TGACCAACGCGCCGCAAAAATATTGAGCCCGGCCCCAAAGAGTGGGGAGTTCTTAATGAGGAGGTGCGAGAGTAACAACGATCACAAGTTGTGTGGAATGAGGAGATTGCAATACTTTGGGGCGGCGAGCCTCGTAGGGGGCTTTGGGAGATGTCCATGACCCAGATCTCATCCCACTAGATTTGCATGAACATCTTATGCGTGCAGGTTTCTGGCACGTGTGTCGCATGAAGAGACCCCCGGTATGTTTTAAAATTTTGTACGTAATTAATTATATGTATTCAACATGTGCTCGAACCATCTTGGCAGGAACGCATATGACTCCTCCCAATCATCGTAAATCTTAGCAATTGCTTTTTGTTTTGCCTTCTATGCCTTCCTGTAAGAAACATGATAACCAAACATTCCAGTCACCCTTTCTTGTATCATGCTCACAGGTACCGAAGGTGTTTCCTTGACCATGTTTGCAAAACTAATCACAAAAAGTGTACACTGGGAATGTTATTTATATTCACTGATAAACACAAATTTCATTCACAAATTATCAAATGGTATTGTGCATCATACCTATTATGGCCTCAGAAATAATTTTAGAATCAAGTTGTTTGTGATCTTGGGAGAGAATTTGGCTCACACAACTATGATTTCCAACCCATTTCGTGACGACCCAAGTGTTGCTTTTCTTCGATTTAATTGCTCTTACTCTCCATTCGAAACCTTGTTAATGATTCCGACATTTCATAGAGAAAATGGTTGTGGTACTCCTTTCCACTTGAGCTTCATGATGTTCCTTCATGCAATAATGTTTTATTGCGGCTTGCACATCATTCTTTGACTCGAACTCTTGTTTCAAATCTAATCCATCTCATCTTTCCCACAGACCCCGGCCCAAGCCTTCCACATCCAGTATATCCTCATGTGGATAATCTTCATGAATAGCCTCATAATGCGGAATCTCATTCCAAAATGGTGTAATATCTGCATATTCACACATAATACAATTTATGCGAAAACATGGTAATTAATAAAAATAAAATTATATAATAATACAACTCCGTAACTAGCCTGATGATTGTAACATACCAGTCTGCTGAGACATGACATTACGATGATATTCGTCATCTGCATCACTATCATTTTCATCATGGTCATTAGCCAATAAAATGTCTTCATCTTCTTGCTCTTGCTCCTCCTCATTGTCCGGTTTATCTACCATATAGTCGCTTTCTGGTCCATGAGTAACGGTTGATTGTGTTGGCTGGGGTGTAGCAAAATGAGTCATATAATGTGACTGATGGAGTCTAAGAGTCGGTATTGGTACACCTTCGGCTGGCGTCTCAATATCCACATATAACTCAGCAAATTGGGACGACGTAGAGTTTTTGTTGAATGTTTGAATAAAAACACCTACATCCTCATCATTGGATATCTCAAAACTCGCATATTTACGGTTCCCACAAGGAACTCTACATCATCGAAGATATTACCTAATTTCGTTACGACTTTAACTTCCGACGGATCTTTTCATATAAATCTTCAAAGACATGCCTTGAACAATAAACATTGCTCTTTTTTCACCTTCAAAGCTCAATCCGTTTGCACCTGTATTTTTAGAAGCATTATAATATACAAATGAATTAATTTCATTCATTTTTGGCAAAAAAAAAATTGAAGAAACAGAATGAAGAAGATGTAGGACAGAGGGAATTTTCAGATGAGGGAAGGAGTGAAGAGAGAAAGAGTCACCGATGAGGGAGACTTTAGGAGTGAATGCCGAGGGAAAATGGGAAGGAGCTAAATAGTGAGGGAGTCACGGGTGAAATGCGAATTGGGGGACAAAGTGTCACAAGTGCATCTTTGGGGGGGAGGGGGTTAGGTGACATCGGTGCGGCGACGCTAAGTGACGTCGGGGTGTGCGCGTCACTCGGGGATTCTCGACACGACGCTAAGTGGCATCGGGGTGTTTGACGTCGACACCGACGTCACTTAGCGTCCCGTGCCGCGTGGTTCTTGACGGCACTTCTGGTTCCATCAGAACCCCCGACGGCACTAATAGTTCCGTCGTACCTTACGGCGTAACTTCACCAAAAGAACGTTAGTCCGGTAAATTGTTTGAAAACAACTTTATTTTGGTACATTTTTTACTAAAAGTTGCTACTTTGGTATTTTTCCCCACTCTCACTCTCAGATCTGAGCTCTTCAACCTTATCTTCACGCTTCCCCTTCCCCTTCATCGTCTTCCCAAACTTTCCCCCTGTTGGCCGTCGCTCACCGACGTCGTTCACCGTCTCGCACAAACCTCCATTCTTCATCTTCCACCGTCGGCCTCTTTCTGCAGCTTTCGACAGGGCCTCTACTCCTCCTCTCCACCAACTCTCTTCTCAGCTCTATGTTTTCCTCTTCGGCCACTAACCACCTCTAGCTCTGTGCTTTCGTCTCAGCTCTGGATCTCTACAATGGCAACTCAGAAGCAATTTTCAAGTCTCGGGGTCTCTATTATCTCCCCATTTGCGGTCTTCATGTCTCTACCCTACCTGCATTTCTGGGCTGTTATTTCTCTTCTTTTTTGAGGTAAAGCTTGTGCCTTTTTCATCTTATTTAATTCTTATCTTGCGAATTGAATTCCCAAACTTCTTTCTGCGTAAAATAGTACTCTATCATTGCATCTCATAATTTGCCTAAATTCTCGTTTACATGGTGTAACACCCCAAATTCCAGACCTTTTAAATAATACGTTGTCACGTAGTTTTAGGAAAAATCAACAGAGTTTAAGGTACTACAGATTAGAGTAATGCGGAACGGAGAGCATGTACTAACATTTGGACAATGAGTAACAGATATAAAATGCCCAGGCATATTCTGGTATATAAAAATTTCCCGAAGGAATATTCATGTGATACAATTACAAAGTTTTGTATAATTATCATTCCTACATGTAACCATACAATCTTCAACCAAGCCTTAGGTAGACTTGGGGCTTAGAATCCAACTCAGTCAATCAACTCATTTGGCCAGGCCGGGTAAAGTCTAGTGGAAGTCTCCCCGAATTCACGGCGACTGATTGACTGAACCACATAGACCAACCCTTTCTTAGTTTAAGCACAAAATGATTTGAAATAACTTTATCGGATTCATGCCAGAACTAGTCTTTGTTAAACTTCTTCCGACATTCATTTTGACCGGTGCCCCTTCACGGCTCTGTCCGTCGGTACTCCTTTTCACGGCTCCATTCACAATGTCTTCATAAATCCTGGTTCCTTTCCTGAACCTCTAGTCAAGTCTAAGATTCAAAACAAATTGAATCTTAGGTAACAGTTAACCTCATATGAAAAGTAATACAGTATATGTATGATAGATATTCATTACATTTCAGCATTAACCAATACATAGCACACAGCAGATGTAAGGTTACAACAATACAAAAGCACACAGCAGATGTGATGTCAACACAACAACAGTACATAGCACACAGCACATGTAAAGTCAACCACGTTTACACTAACCAATGCCACGACGATCTCTCTGTCCTCAGCGTTAGGAAAACTCAACGACATTATCAAGACTATAACCCGTATAAAGCTGAATGTATAAGTAGTGATCTAAGACAGAGTCTTAGCCACGGTACATGATCCAAGACATAGTCCTGTCCATGACTCTATGAAATCATCTATCACATATAAGCATACAAGTCACATCAGAGTTAAAGTTATTGTACGCGAACGTACCTTCCTTCCACGTAAATAGTAATATGTCCGTCCTTCGAATCTGACTCCGAACTCCTCGGATATCCTAACATATTACCAAATCACTTAGAATAATATCCTAAGGGTTATTTTTGCCACTATTGACCTTTTTACCCATGGTGGATTCATTATTCCAATTTTACCCTTACATTTCATAAAAAACGTATTGCTGTATTTTCTGGGCAGATTTTTCAGAAACTTTGGAAAATCATAATAAATTCTACAAAAATCGAAATGAGGTTCCGTAAAATTCCCCAAGACCATTGACATGTCTAATTTCAAGGAAAAATAACAGAATCAACTCGAAATATATGAGTCATTCCCAGTTTTCTGTTTTCAAACGTTGTTCCAATTTATCTTCCAAAACGTGACCCAAATTCAAGAATTAGTTTCTCTTTGTACAGAACTCAAAAGGTTACAAAATTTATATCAATGGAAAGCCATACATGTCTACTTTATCTCTGTAAATTTTTATGATTTTAGGACATCATTTAATATATACAGTAATTCCTACAATATGACTGACTCCATAAACTCTGAAATCTGGAAATTTTCTCAACTTTTGCAAATTTGATCTTTTGAAAACAAAAATAATTTCCTACCTTGTTCTTTATCTATTTTAAATTTGAAACACCATAGTAACCTTAAAAACATGTAAATAAAATTATTTTACAAATTCATAGATTAAACTAAAATTCTACCAACATCTAAAAACTAGAGCTCAAGAACTTACCTCTTGAAGTTCTTACTCCTTCACCTTGCTCTTCAACTTTCACCACTCTCACTCTCACTCTTACTACTCAATACTCAGCTACTTGGAGATGATTGTGTGAAGAATGAAGAGAAAACCTTCTCTATTTATAGGCTAAGCTAGCTCAAGGTGGAACATTAAAATAATCAAGTGCATGTCTACGTAGGTTGCTGAAATATTTGGTTGGCCTAACTTATGCACTGAGTGTGTCATCACCTTGTGATAATTAAGAATATAAAATAAGGCATATATGATATTTTGAATATGTTATTTGTATGTGAGAGTAATGGAGGAGTAAGTGGAAATATAATAGTGTTGCATTATATGTTTGTGCGTTTATGTCCTAATAAAAATAAGGTAATGGTCAAAGCATATTCTTGAGTGGGTTTGGAACATAATGATATCCAATATGATCCAATTTCATGACTAATTGCAAGTAAAAGAGGTACATTTCAACCACATTGTTATTCACACTAGCGGCACACAATTTACACACATATATTTACCTCTATATTAATTAAAATAACAAAGGTAATGTAAAATAGTATAATATAATAACTTAATAACATATATCCATTATTATGTTATATTGTAACATCCGTGATTCTTTCAACATACATGGGACCTTATGTCTTTCTCATGCACTAAATAATATGAAGTAGTGGAGAGTGGGGTTTAAGATGTATGGCTATCAATGTGGGTGGCTGAGTTGTCCCATAAATAATTTCTAATTGAATATACCATGGAATAAGGGAGTTGTAAGCGTCTTTTCAAAATCATTGTATATGTGTTTTTATTCTATAACCTACTACCTTAATCATTTCCATATTCCATATGCGCTGGACCTTTGTGTTCCAATAAGAATAAAAATAATACATTAAATATTGTCCAGCTGAAAGTTCAAGACAAATGAAAAAGTAGATCATATATAATGGTGTAGTTTTCCAATAATAATAGTGGAGAAGCAAAGTGTACTAATTCACGTATTTTATTTTCCACTACCTTAATCATTCAACAATGAGCTCTTCTAAAATGTAAGCATGGATATTCATATATATTGAATGATTGCTACTAAAATCAGAAATAGTGGAGTATTTGTATAATACTACCATTAATAAATTGAGTGGCTGATTGGGGTATTATACATGGAGCAGATCCTACTGAACCCATTTCCGCAAGACCTGTAAACCCTAATATCAGATTCTTCAGATCCGATGGTTTGCGACCCCAGTTCTAGATTAATTCCAACTGGGTTTAGAAGATCTGAAAGTTCAGGTGACATTCTTCGAAATAAATATATATAGTTTTATTATTATTGTTATTTTGGATTTATTTTGCCGAAACTGAGGTATCATGGCCAACAATGAAATGTAAATTACAAGTTCGCTAGAAAGAACCCTAACAAAATTGTTAATGTTGCTTGTCTTTCTTGTTTTCTTTTTTCATTGCAATATTACTATATTTACCATGGACTGGCAAATACTCATTTGTTGTCAATTTGACATGCAAACAACTAAATACATGTTATACAGTTTGCTTTTTAGTTGAATATATCTGGTGATTTCAACATTTCTTTATAACCTGTCTTTTATTGCATGATATGTGGATTTTACCAAGTGCATAGGAAATATTAGCTGTTAATGCTGCAGTCAACTGAAACATAAAAGCATATTATTTAATTTGTTTGGTTGTGTATGCAGGCACTCTCTTCTTATGTATTTATAGCAGCTAATGTCATTCTTCATTCATCTAAAGATGTTCAGTCTAGGCACTTGGATGAATTATTGCCTCCTCTAGTTCCATTATTAACCTCACATCATCACAGCTTATGTGGTTTTACTTAGGTTAGTTTGGGCAATGCTTGTCTTTAATCCTTTTGAATGATCAGACCATGACATGCTTTACTGTTTTGCAGTTACTGCTATACCAAATTCTGCATAAACTGTTTCCATTGTTAAATGTTGACTCCTCTGAGGTTTTTCCTTTAGAGAAGAGGTGCTTTGTGGATTTGAAAACATACCTCGCCAAGAACTCTGATTAAAATATGATTTTATCACTTATATATTGGTGATTGTACATGGATTCTGTTTTCATGTATAATTAGTTTAACCTTTTCTATTTTCCTGTACTGTATTACATTGTTGTAAGCTACTTTCAGATTTGCTTCTTGTTGCTCTGGGTTGCCAATAATTTTCTTTCTTTTTCTTGTTTTATAAAGAAATAACTCATTATAAATTTGTATGGCTCTTACAGAATATATTGTACTGGATGGAAGGATCTGTGTCATTGGAATATATTTGATGCACGAGCTTTTTAGTATATCATGAAAATTTTCTTGTAGGCCTCTGTCTTTGATATTCCCATTCTAAAGAGGGGGAAGCCTGAAAGTTCCTACTTGTTGAAATCTTTTTGGTGAAATTTTTAATTTTTGTTGTTGCTTTGCATAGCCGTCTATAATTTCTTCAGTGGATTCTTTATTTTTTTTCCAAATCAATCTTCAGGGTCTTGAATACTTTGTGAAACAGATGTTGTTGCTTTAAAGTTTATAACCAAAAAAAAAAATTAGGCCTATTTTTGGCCTGTTTACATTGGGCATGTTGTCGGCTTGTATACTGTAGGCCTTGAATACTTTGTGAAACAGATGTTGTTGCTTTAAAGTTTATAACAAAAAAAAAAAAATTGGGCATTTTGTTTACGGCCTCGTTTACATGGGCATGTTGTCGGCCTGTATACTGTAGGCCTGTTTACATTCGGCCTGTAAAAAATACAGGCCTTTTAACAGGCCACAGGCCAGGCCAGGCCTTTATACAGGCCAAAATTTTAGCCTGTAACAGGCCAGGCTCAGGCCACTTCCTTACATAACAGGCCTGGCTTGGCCTCTCGCGCTAGCCACGATCTCTTCCTCTCACGGTCTCGCCCTCGATTCTGAGTGCGTCTTTCAATTTTTGCCCCTTATACTCATTATTAATGAGGATTTTTTGGCTGTACCAGAACGACGCTCTGATTTATCTCCCTGTATTTTTTTCCCGCATGATAGGAGGGAATTGAAGGTCATATTTTGCATTTAAACATTACACTGTGCTTGTTGTTGCTTATTTTCTCTTGGCAAATGATTTTCCCATGTTCTTTGCTTGTTCGGTTGCTTATCTCGCAGTATTTCTAATTACAATGTTTATAACTTTGGCTGCTCAGGTTGAATGCTCTGATATGGCTGATGTGGCAAAGGAGATAGTTGAAACTAATGGGTCCTCTAATGGCAATTGAACTTAGAAAGTAAACATGCTTACATCCAAGTCATTCACGAAGCATGTGTGATGCCTATGATTTAATATGCTTGCTATTTCTAGATTTTGGTTCAAGTATTTGATTTTCGTTAGTAAGAGTTGTGGTAAATAAATGGGAAGCGGCTAGGTCCTTTGTAGACCCTCTGTCCGCTGTGGATTATACATCGACGTATAAGCTGCAGCGGACACAATGGTCTTTTTTCCCAAAAAAAAAAAATCAGGTGCGGACATAGTTCCGCAAAGGACCTAAGCCGGTTCCAAATAAATGTGATATGCCTATAAATACAATTGAGCTTTATTTCATGTTTACTTTGTATGCATCACAAATGTCTGGACTTCTATGTTTGTAGTGTATATCTTACATTAGCCTGTGAAATTATGTCGGATCTCTTCTCTGCAAGATGTTCATCCTTCACTTCTCCTGCTCCAGGGTGGCAAATGGGTCCTCCTCGTGGCATGGGTATCCATATGCAATATAATACTGCAGCGGTATAGTCATAATCCAACTTTTTAAGCTTTCATGATTATTATTTTTCATGTGGCTTGTACTAATGTACAATGCCAATCTCTCATATGATGATGTCAGCAATACATGCCAAGTTTGTCCAAGGCCATGCTCCCCACGGCTCCTTGGGGCTTGTCTATTTGAACAGGCCATCTGATGTTCAATTTGAGTCCTACTAACCAGATTAAAGTCAATATCCGTTAGGTAGGTAATGGGTGGGGGTGCTTCGTTATCAGATGTGGCCTCAATGCCCAACAAAGGGTGCTGCGGTAGCACTGTGGGTACCCCAGAGTCTCCCACTGATGAATGCGGTGACCCGTTGTTAGCTCCAACGCCTTCTACTTGATTCTCCCCTAATCTTTCCTCCGCCTCGGGTACCGGGTGTACAATGGCCAGAGGCTGCACCATGAGTGGGATATTCTCGAGTTCATCTGGGGGTATCTGTTCCACAAAATCATACAGACCAGGAATTTCAGGATTATAGGGTTCGCCGAAGGCCATTGGAAAAGCTAGTAGGGGTAAGTTCAAATCAAAGTTAGGTACCGGCATTTCTAATCTGGGTATCATGTTCGGTAAATTTTCAGGGTTCAAGTCGGGTTTTAGAGGGAACAAAGGCACAAAAGGTGGTATCTGCTCCAGATTAGGTGACCACCTAACCCGGAGCAGATACCACCTTTTGTGCCTTTGTTCCCTCTGGAACCCGACTTGAACCCAGAAAATTTATCGGGTCACCTAATCCGGAGCAGATACCACCTTTTGTGCCTTTGTTCCCTCTGGAACCCGACTTGAACCCAAAAAATTTACCGAACATGATACCCGGATTAGAAATGCCGGTACCTGACTTTGATTCAAACTTACCCCTACCAGCTTTTCCACTGGCCTTCGGCGAACCCTATAATCCTGAAATTCCTGGTCTGTATGATTTTGTGGATTAGATACCCCTAGATGAACCCGAGAATATCCCACTCATGGTGCAGCCTCTGGCCATTGTACACCCGGTACCCGAGGCGGAGGAAGGAGTAGGGGAGAATCAAGTAGAAGGCGCTGGAGCTAACAACGGGTCACCGTATTCATCAATAGGAGACTCTGGGGTACCCACAGTGCTACCGCAGCACCCTTTGTTGGGCATTGAGGCCACATCTGATAATGAAGCACCCCCACCCATTACCTACCTAATGGATATTGACTTTAGTCTGGTTAGTAGGGCTCAAATTGAATATCAGATAGCCTGTGCAAATAGACAAGCCCCAAGGAGTCGATATCGTTGCTTTATGTGCAGTATGAAGAGACTCTATAATGACCAGATACTAAATGGAATGGCAGGGTATACCTTGGCACAATGGAAGACTACAGTATTATATTTCTTTCCAACGACCTATTACTGGACGCGTCTTCTTAATCAAACAATGGCACGAGAGCGTGGCCTTGGACAGAAATTTGAGGATTTCCTTGACTACACCAGGGAGCATGTGGTATCCAAGATGTAGGCGTTGGGCCATTACCACAGTCATCACATGCCAAGTTTTCCACAGTCATCAAAATCAACAAATGCATTTGATGTCAGCAGCGAACCACCTCCAGTTCAAGCCCCAACAGTATGTGACCTGAATAAATTAGAAATGATAGCATGGGCCATTACCTACTTCAATCTTATAAGATCTCATTCTTTAAATAGTGTTCTAAAGAAATTCTGAAATGGGTCTTTATAATATTTTGATAGGTTGTTATGTGGGATTAGTTCGTCACTAGAAATTGTTTTTGTTAGATGACTTGCATCTTTAACTGCCTAGAAATGTATGATGAGATAGATTTATGGGTATGAATGAATACCAAATGCATGGAAAATGGAATACACACAATGCTTTCCAATTCGGACACGTCCATACATCTCATCCCTTATTTATATGCTATTATAGATGCAAGTCTTCTAACGGCAATTACTTGAAAAAGAAAGGGCTAACTAATAAATGCTGAGCACACCTTTTGCACCTCAGAGGAACCATATCCTTAAGTTAATTTTAAATAGTGCCCAATTACTGCCGAAAAATAACTCATTGGTTGACTTTTGAAATATGACAAATTTGGAACATTGAAGCTGACTTTTGAAATAGGTATTACTCAGTGTTTGGCATCATGGAAAAATTAGCATTTTTAAACTTATTATTCCTAAAGTAAAATTAGATTCAATATAATCTTGAAATTTTCATCAGTTAGTCACTAATTTTTGGTTGATGCTTTTGTGGTTTGTGTTCCATTGATGCAGTTTCCTTCCATGTCATCCAAGCAAGGTGCTCTACCAAGTATACCACCTTCTGCAGGTGTAATACACCCCCCAAGCATGGGCAATCCTTCACTTTACTGGCGCTCACCCCAGTCATCATATGGTTCAGTACTTCCTCCACAAGCTCAAGTTCATGCACCAGCAATGGCAACAAGTATATTTATTTCTCCCACTTTACATTTTTTGGTTGGTTTATGCTAAGATTATTACTTTTGTTCTTTGTATACTGAAGTGTGCTTTGAAAATCTTAGGGGCATACGTGGGGCAACAAGTGCTGACTAACATGCCAATGCCTAGGTAACCACTATATGTTAATGATAATATTTGCATTTTACAAAGGCTGATTTAGGTTAAATTGTCACTTGCTCTTGGGGCTCATCTTTTAGATAAAATTATTTATCGTTTTTCAAACCAAAGATAAAATTGTCTATCTACAATTTTTATCTTGTATTCATTTATTTCCTTGTGGCAAGAAAGTTAATTTTAAATGCCGCTGACTGTAATTATGTTTTCCTTATACAGTTATCAATGTTTTGAAGGGAAAGTTCGAAGAAATTGAACTTCCTCTTGCGAAAGTTGACATAATCATTTCAGAATGGATGGGATACTTCTTGTTGTTTGAGAATATGCTTAATATTGTTGTTGTTTGAGAATATGCTTAATATTGTCCTCTATGCATGTGACAAGTGGCTAGTAAGTCATACATTCTTTTCACTTGTTGGCATTTATTTGATCATTTCTTTCACAAGAATGAAATGGTCTTGGAATCTTTGTTGTAGCTGCTAATAGTTATATAATACTATTCTGATGCAACTCAACTCAAGCATTATGAAATATCTGTGTGTAGCTCTAAAATATAGCTTTCCAATTGAAACGATGCAATTTTCTGCCCTTAGTTCATGTCTTTTATCAGTTTTTTTGGTTTATTAAGCACAATCCATCATATTGTTTGAAATGAGAAGTTCTGATACAAAACATGATGCTTCTGTGACATATCTGACATGCTCTTTTGGGTTATTAAGCACATGCTCTTATATGTTACATATCTGACATGCTGCATTAAAGTCTGATTACCCTTCCATAAAAGAATACCATGTTCTGCAAGGCTGAGAAAACATTTACTGAAAAATAACATTATCAGTAAGGTGCGATTATACTTTTGAAAAGGTATGAATGTGAAAATAAAAGGAAAAATAATGGCATGACAGCTATGTCAATTCCAAATATATGTATCAATATCAACATACGAATAATGGTATTATGAAGTAATGAGTTCTGCTAAAACAATAATATATGGTAGTTTTCCTCTTTGTTCAGAATACTGGCTCACTTGAAAATGTGAGATTTATTTTCTAATAGAAAAGTATTTTGAATTCCGGGCCTTATGATTTTCATTCATTACACGAAATGAATCAAGTGATAATCAATTTTTTGTTTTCATGTTTCCATCCTAAAAGTTTTTGGAATTGTTCATGATAGCGATTAAGAGTGGGTTTGGTTTGGCTGATTTTTTTCATCAATGAAAGCTGTTTGTCTTATAACAGGAGTGGAAGCAAAGTTAGTGAAGATCCATAAAGAGATTGACAAGACTATAGAGGATATTATCGAGGAGAATCAAGTAGAGAAGCAAAATTTGACTAATTTGAATAATTCATGTTGTCACTTGCAAACACTTGTGAACTTGCTGGAATTTTTTATAGGCTGTCCATGTTTAAACTCAAGTGGTGTATGCATCTTGTTAAATTACATTAAGTTGGTTGCTATAAATTAGGTACTACACAATTGCAAACTTATTGGAATTTTTGCCATTTATTTATTTATTTTTTAAAAAATGTGACTTTCAGTGGTGACTTTTGTTGTCGCTGAAACATCCATTTAATTTTTTTATTAAAAAAATTGTGACTTTCAGTGGCGACAAAAGTCGCCGTTAATATCCCTCTTCAGTATCGACATTCTTTTCAACCCTTTTGATGTACTTTCATCGGCGACAAAATGTCACTACTGATTGTCTACTTTCAGCAGCGACATCGAAATGTCGCCGCCCCTCCGCGACAGTCGTATCAACGACGATAGATTGTCGCCGTTGAAAACCCTTCAGAGGCGACATTTAGACTTTCAACGGCAACTTTTGCCGCCGCCAAAAGTCCTTTTTTTTGTAGTGATGGTTATTCCTCACAATGATTATATGGTATATGAAATAGAATATAGGTGAGATGGTTAATCATCAGTGTGAGTTATATGATTATGATATATAGTATATGGAATAGTATATAGGTGGGACGGTTATTTCTCATCAGGATTGATGTTGAGTGATTGTGTTAGAGTGAATCAGAGGCGACATTTAGACTTTCAGCGGCGACTTTTGCCGCCGCCAAAAGTCCTTTTTTGTGTGGTAGTGATGGTTATTCCTCACAATGATTATATGGTATATGAAATAGAATATAGGTGAGATGGTTATTCCTCAGTGTGAGTTATATGATTATGATATATAGTATATGGAATAGTATATAGGTGGGACGGTTATTTCCCACCAGGATTGATGTTGAGTGATTGTGTTAGAGTGAATTATTGTGGTTGAATATTTGATTTTAATTTTTTTATTTATTTATTGAGATAATGAATTAGTGAACCTTTACCCTCAGGCCCCGTTTGTTACAAAGAAAATTTGGGAAAGGAAAGGAAAGGAATGGAAAGGAAAGGAAGATTTGAAAGATGAGGGAAGATGGTTTGGGTTGTTTGGTAGGAAGAAAATGAAGAGGTAGTAATTGGTAAAGAATTAGGAAATGTCCATTTTACCCTTAAAAGAAATTAATTCAAAATAAAAAAGAAAAATATTTTTTTTGCTAAAATATTTTTTAAAATATATTCTTGTTAAGTTGAAAAAAAAAAACTTTCCAAGTTTGAACTTTCCGCCCAATTCGAACTTCCCGCCAAGTTTGAATTTCGGGGTAAATTTGTCAAAAAAACACTTTCCAGGGAAGATTGGAGTTTTCCTTCCATTTTCTGATGGAAAGCATCTTCCCTCAAATAAGGAAAGATAAGTACTCACTGGAAGATGCTGACTAGACTTTCTCTCTACCAAACACCCAAAATCCATGGGAAGATTGAGATCTTCCCTTTCCTTCCCCACCAATTCATTGTAACAAACGGGTCCTCAGTTTTGGTTTTTAACTCAACATTTGAATTTTGTTATATTTATTTATTTTAAGGAAAACTTTTTGCGAAAAAACTTTGTGCGCCTTTGCTTTCCTCAATGCACTTTGTTATTTATCTTGCTGAGTCAATGGCAGACTTATTCCTCTTTCTATATATATATTTTTTTTAATAAAGTAACTAGTGAGGCTGATTGTGATTGATATGTTTCATAAACTTATGAAATATATTGTAATGTATTGGTGAGACTCGGGGGATTTTGTGATGTCATAACTACCATTATGGTGTTAGAGTCAGTGTTATATAGTAAATGGGCATCTGTATCCCCAAATTTAATTGTTGTGGATTTATTCTCTCATTGCAATTTTTATATGGAAGTAAAATATATTTTGTTATTGTTGTGTAAATGTTTGTTCAATTAGTGTACTTTGTTTAAGGTTTTCTAGGCTAAGTGGAATTATTTGACTTATCACGTGATCACGACTCGGATTTTAGGTCGGGATACACGCGCACGCCCACACACACATATATGAAATGAAAAATGTAAATCAATATGCATACTTGATTGAAAATGGAACAGTAAACAAAGGGGGTTAAAAATCTTTTGACCTCTATCCCTCTTAATATCTTGCCAAAAGTTGCATCATGGACCAAGAGAAGTTCTAACTACGTAAAAAATTCTGCTGAAGGCAAAATCAAAACATGCTGATATTTCTTTCTAGTGACACATAAATGAATTGCACTGACAGAACAATAAAAATATATAATTATATAAGTGAATCAGGAAAAGGCATTAGAAACTATGTTTTGCATCAAAAGGTAAATAACAGTGTTATAGGCACTTCACTTCGAACATAGTATGATTACATACATAATACTACATCTTGAGCCTCTCTTTTACTTAATAAACTAATTAAAAATCTATAAGTGGATTATAGATTGGAAACAAAGAAATTTAAATGCTAAACCCACATGATAACATGAACCAAATATAAAATCAGCTTCCCAAATGAAACAAAGGCCGTCGTTATTACTTACTCCATATGATCATATAAGCATATGAGCTAGGCCAAGCATTGCTTAGAACTAGAAAGAAATGTGTTAATTTCCTTAAAATACCCTATTTAATCATGTGCATTAGAATTGACAATAGAACCCTTTAATATATGCAACCAATAGGGATGCTCTGAAGAAAAGATAATTACAAATTTGGATCAGAGGCAGGTGGATTGGGGTTCTATGTTTAGGATATGAGACAGTATATCGTAATACATGATATTTAGAAAACAAAAAATGCTAAGCAAAAGGTTGCTTATTAGCAATAAGGACTAATCTGTCTCGAAGTATGAAAGGCTGAAGACATGTCTCTTTTGACTATGTTTGTTTCATTTATAAGAGTTAAAATTTGAACTTCTTACTGGTATTTGTTCAAGGGACGAGTCCCTATTGCTCATAATAACTTAAATTAGAAACTTATCCTACTTTGTTGTTGAAAACTAAGAAAATAACTGCATGAGATGTCACTTCTATGATAGTAATTATATATATTTAATAATTTTTTAAATTTCAATTATTTTATAATTTTTTTTAAAATATTTTATACTAAATACGTACTTTTGATAATTTTTAATGATATAATGAAAATAATAAACATATGATTATTTTGTATTCAAATAGAAGTAATTATTAATGTGTAGGGATGACGGTAAAATTTTATAAATGATCCTACAATTTTAACACAAATTTAAAAGATAATTCATTGTGAAAAAAAAAATAGAAGTATTAAACGAAATATACTATGCCTTCCTTGCTCTCTATGATTCTGCTGGTGAAGATAGCTCACTACTGGAGAGGGACCAAGGGCAATACTATTCATCATTGTACTGGGTTTGTCGCCTCTGTTTTTTCGCTTTTGCAACTTCTTTTTCCCACTTCGTCCAGCTTCTCTCGTCCTCCTTCTTTTCGGTTACATGGAGCTAAGTTGGCAGAAATGTTATTACCCATTTTTGCCATATAGGATGACTCACAATGAGCTGTAGAACACAAGGATAAAAATATGAAAAATGAAAATGATAAAGGATTGAATCATTGGTAAGTCAAAAGTTCAGGGATTAAGTTCTATCGAGTCATAGTTGAGAGACTAAGTCATATGTGAGTCAAAAATTCAGAGACTCTGACTTGCATTGAATCATATTTGAGAGACTGTCAACCTAGATAATAAGAATTTGTAGTTCTATCTTTCACACAGTTGAATTGGAGCAGCAATTTCGTTATTGAGAGTTTCTTGTGCAAGTCCTGTAACACCCCAAATTCCGTAGCATAAATCGTGTCGGTGACACGTGGTTTTATAAAATTCATCAGAGTTTTTGAGGTGCTACAGCTTAGCGTTTTGCGGAAACGGAGAGCATGTACTAAAAATCTGAACAACTGAGTGACTGATATAAAAATACTCGACATATGATGATGCCTCGACGTATATCGATATATATATTACAAAATCTCCCGAAGGAATTTTTCATGTGATACAAGAATACAAAACTTTATAATTACAATTCTTACATGTAATTATACCCTCTTCAACCAAGCCTTAGGTAGACTTGGGACATAGAACCTAACTCGCTTAAATCATCCCATTTGGCCAGCCGGGTAGGTCTAGTGGGAGTCTCACCGTGCTAGGTGATCGATTGATCGAACCACATAGACGACCCTTCTAGTTTAAGCACCAAATGATGCGAAGTAACTTTATTAGATTCATGCCATAAGGTAGGTTCTGTTGACTTTTTTCCCACATTTCCTTTTACCGGTGCCTCCTCACGGCTCCGTCCATTAATGCTCCTACTCATGGCTCCATTCACAACGTCTTCATAAATCCCGGTTCCTTTCCCCGAACCTCTAGTCAAGTCTAAGATTCAAAACAAATTGAATCTTAGGTAACGCTTAACCTCATATGAAAAGTATAACAAGATATGCATGGCGATATTCACAACATTTCACAAGATAAAAACACTATTCAACATATCAGGCAATAACATTACACAGCCCCTGCAGTATGTATGTCATCCCAGTCTGCACACTCTCCGGTGCCACGATGTACAGTCGTGTCCATAGCGCTAGGAAAACTCAAACGGCATTATCAAAACCATAACCCGTGTATAAAGCTGAATGTATATGTAGTGATCTAAGCCCCATAAACTTAGTCAAAAAGACCCAAGACCAAGTCTTGTCCATCACTTCATGAATCATTCCATCGCATACATACATACAAGACATATCAGAGTTAAAGTTACTGTACGCGAACGTACCTTCCTTCCACGTGAATAGTAATTTACTATTCATATATACGGTACTATTCATAAATACGGCAATATTTATGAATAGTAATATGCCCGTCCTTCAAATCTGCCTCCGGAATTCTTCGGATATCCTAACATATTACCATATCACTTAGAAAAATACCCTAAAGGTTTAATTTACCTTTCTACCCTTGGTGGATTTATTATTCCATTTTTATCCTTACATTTTCTTAAAAAACGTAATGCTGGATTTTCTGGGCAGAATTTTCGATTAACTTAGAAACATCATAATTAATTCTACAAAAATCGAAACGAGAATCCGTAAAATTCCTTGGAATCCTTATGATGTCTACTTTTGAGAAAAATACTGGTTATTGCCCAGATTTTAAGAATAATTCCCAGTTTTCACGTGTTCATCCTCTGTCCAGAAACATTTCCAGAAAACGTAGCCTAACTTTGGACATTTATATCTCCTAGCACAGAACTCGAAATAATACATTATAGGTATATTTGAAAATCTCTATATGTCTACTTTAAACATGAATTTTATCAGAATTTAAGAACATCATCTTTATTATAAAATACTGGCGTTTGTATCCCTGACTTCAGGAATCACTAACCGACAAAATTTCGCAGAAGCTTTGCTACTTTGATCTTCAACTTCCAATAATTTTGCTCCATAATATTTCTCATCATATTTTCGAAATAAATACATATTTAATCATAAAAACATGAAAACAAAACTATATTGGAAGATTAAAGATCAAACTAACATTTCTACTAAAACTCATAAGAACTTAAAGCTTAAAACTCAAGAACTAGAAAACTTACCCTTGAAGAACTTCATCATCCTTCTTGCTTCCCACTATGATTTTCTCTCTACTCTTGCTTCTCTAAAACTCACCTCTTTGGTTGAGTTTGGTATGGAGAATGAAGAGGTAATTGCTCTCTATTTATAGGGAAAATTTCAAGATTTTCAAGATATAAAATTACATGCTTCCCTTGCTTCCCATGCTTGCCTTGCTTCCCATGCTTGATGCATGGAATGCATGGGAGATTAAAATATGACGTGAATAGTGAATACGTATTTTTGAATTATTCATGTCCCATAAGATACCGATTCCATTTTATCATTTAATGTGTTAATCTTATTATATTTGTCTCATATCTTGTCTTTTGTTAAATTAATTCCAAAGTGGAATTTAGATGAAAATATAATCAATAGATTATAATTTCTTGAGACATATATTCACTTTTAATTAATATGCCTCATTTATCAAAATAGAGTATTTATGATAAATAGGAATTTTTGGGTATTACATTTCTCCCCCTGTTAAATAAAATTTCGCCTCGAAATTTGACTGTATAATCTTAAAAGAATTATCTAGACTTCTAGTCTATTCCTTTCTATACATGCTTATTAGCACAAACTTTAATCTCATTTGTATTGCACCCAGGTATAATATCAAAACACAGGATCCACTGATCCATTCTCTCAGTGCTTGGTTATGCTGGCCTCACTGCTTGACTCTTTTAGCCTCTTAGCTTAACACATATTGGCCTTCCGGCTCAATCAATTACCACAACACTGGAGATTCTAGTCTCACCACCTAGGAAATTATCCTCAGGCCTTAGACAGTTCAACTATCACCTGGTACAATGAATGTTTTGGGGACCGAAGATGTAATATAGACACGGTCTAAAGTCATCATACCTATCGCATTTCACATAGTGCTTCAAGCATCACCGGCCTTATGGCCTAGGGACACCGCCCCGTGCACACTTGCACACTGTGTCTCCATCGCCGAGCATCTCGCTCGTCTATTTCATCTCGAATCTTTCCCATTCAAGCTCGAGACTACTTTCACTTAGCACTATAGCTGACAACTACTATATGGCTTAACTAGTTCAGTGTTCTAGACCTTTCTAATAGTTTCTGTTCCTAGATCCAAAATTTCCAACTACACCGCTTTTCAACACAATAACATCGACAAACATGTCGTCGCTATCCAAAAACCATTATGTTGTCTCATTTTCAAATTTTCACAAATTGAAAATTTTTCGTGATCTCAGTACATTTCACAATCTGCACTATACCAAAAAGTAATAGTGCTATCATTTTCAAACTTAATCGCTGCCATAACAATTTCTTGAAGATACATTCACTACCGGAGTGGTTTCAAAAACTTTTACTACCGGTATATACCTTTAAGAGGGATAATTCATTTCACAAAATTCAACTAAGAGGCACACACCACCACTTTGCCCTGGCTTACCAGGACATATCCCAATCCTTTCATACAAACCATCACTTACAACGCATTGCCGACCGATGTGGGAGAATTTCCATCCCCCACAAGGGCCCCGTGTCCACACTAGCATATATAATAAAGGCTCTCCACCGCTTTTCCCATCAAACCTAGTTCGTAGGGCCACTACCGTGCACCGCTTTCTTAGTCCCATTCGTAATCACGGCTACCATTGTGCATTGTTTTCCCGTCAAGTTAGTCCGTAGTCACGGCCACCAAGTGCACCGCTTTCCCAACCGACCAGTTCGTAATCACGGTTAGTGCCGCCGCAACAAAAAATATGCGCCCCTTTAAGGCGGAACTACTCGATTGGGAATATTAACCATTGGTGCGAGTGTCAACCTCTCATATCCCATCAAACAAATTTTCAATTCAAATGAGCTTTATAAGCCGCCGATTTCAAACATTATAAAACGTATGACAAGACCCAAAGAAACCGTGTACAACTACAACCTTTCCTCGTCCTTCCGCATACGTACTCGACTTTACCAAAACACAGCTTGAAAACTCAATTTCAAACTCTGGGTTCTAACAAAACCCTTTTATAAGACAACATCATTTCAAAATAACCATAACTGTGGTATCAAATTCTGTTGGAAACTTTTCATTCGAAAACTCAATTTCAAAATTCACTAGTTCGAAAATCACTTCCGAAAAATATAGGTGTGTATTGGCAAGTTCAAAAATTCAATTTTTAAACATTCTCAGAACTGCATAACTAACCTTAGAAGGTCATACAACACTAGTGCACCTCTTAGTGATATACTTGATTACGAAAACCTTTTTCTCTAGGGAACCTATTAAATGTGAGACTCATTATAATGTACTTACCTTGAGAATCGATACACTGATAGCTTTACTTTATGGTTCGTTGTCATGGCGGCTGCACCTTACGGCTCGTCATCACGATGGCTCGCGTTTCTACAAAGACTTTACTCGGTGCTTCACACGTCTTTTTCGACTAGTCGCCTTCTCCGGTCAGCATCCTTTGTAGGTAAAACCTCCTCGATCGAACTCCCGTAGGTAGCCCTCTCCAATCAAAACGTTCCACAAGTAGCGCGTTGATCGTCTCGAATCATTATAACGAGAAATCATATCTCTAAAGTTCCTACTATCAAGTACCGGAACTTAGGTAATGCTCAGTCATATTTTGACCTAAGCACTGTCTCTGGTTCAAGTCTATCATCACTCTATCTGTTCTCATGGTATCCCAAAGGATAACTATGTTTCATACCTCACGATATTTAGGCTTTAGCTCAAAGGATCTCAAATCCTTATGCTACATCCCAGGGGTTAAAAATCCTGAGGTTTCTCTCGCCTAAGCACACTTAACTTCATAACGTCTGTCAGATCTAAGGTACTAATACCGATACACATACCACTGCATACTGACAACTCTCATAGGTACTAATACGACATATGTGCCTCCCCAGAAATATTGGGTACTTTCCCTTTCCTATCAGCTACACCCTTTTCATGTAATGGACCACCACCGTCAAAGATTTAGTCAAAGACCTCCATCCCCGGAACTACGTTGCATGCATGGTGTCCAGCTTCTACTAGGCAGGGATTGTCCCCTCAAGGTAACCTAGCAAGTTACTATTTCTATAAGGAAACTTTAATCGTAGTTCACTGTTTTCACGTGGAAAACTAAATCTACCGACTCTCTTTCATTGCGGAAATTTAATTCAGACTCTGATTCCCATATCAGAAGTCTTAGAGTTTTTCAGAAACTCTAACCTTTCCTTAGGGTATTTGT
This sequence comes from Acacia melanoxylon, assembly GCA_019022615.1. Lineage (NCBI taxonomy): Eukaryota > Viridiplantae > Streptophyta > Magnoliopsida > Fabales > Fabaceae > Acacia > Acacia melanoxylon. The sequence goes on from JAFJYJ010000010.1 coordinate 11,418,426, forward strand.
TTTATTGTATCACAAAACCAGTATTATATCAGTACTCTTGTCTTTGTTGTTCATACAATGCTCTTGAGACTAGCTGTGAAGCTAGCTCTGATACCAAAATTGTAACACCCCAAATTCCGTAGCATAAATCGTGTCGGTGACACGTGGTTTTATAAAATTCATCAGAGTTTTTGAGGTGCTACAGCTTAGCGTTTTGCGGAAACGGAGAGCATGTACTAAAAATCTGAACAAATCGAGTGATCGATATAAAAATACTCGACATATGATGATGCCTGACGTATACTGATATATATATTACAAAATCTCCCGAAGGAATTTTTCATGTCATACAGTAATACAAAACTTTATAATTACAATTCTTACATGTAATTATACCCTCTTCAACCAAGCCTTAGGTAGACTTGGGACATAGAACCTAACTCAGTTAAATCATCCCATTTGGCCAGCCGGGTAGGTCTAGTGGGAGTCTCACCGTGCTAGGGTGACGATCGATTGATCGAACCACATAGACGACCCTTCTAGTTTAAGCACCAAATGATGCGAAGTAACTTTATTAGATTCATGCCATAAGATAGGTTCGTTGACTTTTTCCCACATTTCCTTTTACCGGTGCCTCCTCACGCTCCGTCCATTAATGCTCCTACTCATGGCTCCATTCACAACGTCTTCATAAATCCCGGTTCCTTTCCCCGAACCTCTAGTCAAGTCTAAGATTCAAAACAAATTGAATCTTAGGTAACAGCTTAACCTCATATGAAAAGTATAACAAAGATATGCATGGCGTATATTCACAACATTTCACAAGATAAAAACACTATTCAACATATCGTGCAATAACATTACACACCCCCCGCATATGTATGTCATCCCGGCCTGCACACTCTCCGGTGCCACGATGGTATCGTGTCCATAGCGCTAGGAAAACTCAAACGGCATTATCAAAACCATAACCCGTGTATAAATGAATGTATATGTAGTGATCTAAGCCCCATAAACTTAGTCAAACATGACCCAAGACCAAGTCTTGTCAATCACTTCATGAATCATTCCATCGCATACATGCATACAAGACATATCAGAGTTAAAGTTACTGTACGTGAACGTACCTTCCTTCCATGTGAATAGTAATTACTATTCATGTATACGGTACTATTCATATACGGTACCATTCATGAATAGTAATACGCCCGTCCATCAAATCTGACCGAAATCCTTGGATATCCTAACAAATTACCATATCACTTAGAGTAATATCCTAAAGGTAAATTTACCTTTCTACCCTTGGTGAATTTGTTATTACTATTTTGCCATTACATTTTATTTTAAAAAAACGCTACTTTCAGAATTATGGCCAAATTTTCCTCTAACTTTGAAAAATCATATTTAATTCTATAAAACTCGAAACGAGAATCCGTAAAATTCCTTGGAATCCTTAAGATGTCTAGTTTTGAGTAAAAATACTTTATTTTACCCAGAATGTAAGAATAATTCCCAGTTTAATGTTCTTCAACACTGCCCAGATTTTCGTCCAGAAAACGTAGCCTAACTTCAACTGGTTGTATCTCTTTGTACATGAATCAAAACGCTACATATTATATATATTCGGAAAGCCCTACATATCTAATTTATTTCTGGAAAGTTTCGTGATTTATGGCCTTCATTTTCAACATAAAAGATTAGCATTTCTTTCGCTGTTTGCTCAGAAAATTTACTGAAAATTTCGTTTAACTTCGTTACTTTGATCTTCAACTTCCAATAATTTTGCTCCATAATAGTTTTCATCATATTTTCGAAATAAAGAAATTTTTAATCATAAAAACATGAAATCAAAACTATATTGGAAGATTCAAGATCAAACTAACATTTATTCTAAGAACTACAAAACTAAAGACTAGAACTAGAGAACTTACCCTTGAAGAACCTTGCTACTCCTTCCTCCCTCTTGCTTCTCACTAGCTCTCACTTCTCTCTTAAACTCACCTATTTAGTTTTGAGTTTGGTGTGAAGAATGAAGAGGTAATTGCTCTCTATTTATAGCGAAAATTTCAAGATTTTCAAGATATAAAATTACATGCTTCCTTGCTTCCCATGCTTGCCTTGCTTCCCATGCTTGATGCATGGAATGCATGGGAGATTAAAATATGACGTGAATAGTAAATACATATTTTTGAATAGTGAATACGTATTTTTGAATTATTCATGTCCCATAAGATATCGATTCCATTTTATCATTTAATGTGTTAATCTTATTATATTGGTCTCATATCTTGTCTTTTGTTAAATTAATTCCAAAGTGGAATTTAGATGAAAATATAATCAATAGATTATAATTCCTTGAGACATATATTCACTTTTAATTAATATGCCTCATTTATCAAAATAGAGTATTTATGATAAATAGGAATTTTTAAACCAGGTACATATGTTTTCCAATATAGTATATTAGTTGATGCATTTATAAAATATATTTGCTCGAGGGTTAATATTTTAATGGTTTGCAAATACAAATTTCTTAGTATTTATGATAGAAAAATTCTACAAATATATGAGCAAGTGATTAGAAGTTGGATATCAGACTTTGCACATTAAACAAGGAAGGTGTTTCTTTTACTCTCAATCTTTGTTGTCAACTTTGAGTTAACTCGGTAAAATCGCCAAGGCACCAAGTTGGGATTTTTAGCAAATAAAAATGAGTTAACTTAAACTTTGTACCAATTTTACAAAATGAGTAACTGATCGATTTTTTGTATAACACTATGATTTTGAACTTCAACATGATTGAAAGATTAGGGGAAGCTCTCGACAGCCATAAGCCTTTGTTCGTCAGTTGCTTGGCTACATAATAGTATGGTTAGCAACAAATTAAATGACACCGTAATTGATCTCTTGTATAACACTATGATTTTGAACTTAAAGATGAATGAAAGATTAGGAGAAGCTTGATCTTGTAAGAGCCAGAAGCTTTTGTCCAGCATTTCTTGGCTGTATACAACTGTAATCCGCTCCAGTTTTTTCCATTTTGTAACCTCTCAAGTACACGAACTTGAGTTGGTTCTTGACACAATTACACGCACATAAAAAATTCCTGCATTTACAGATTTATCCATCAAATCATTATTAGGAACTTCTACAATATAAGTGTACACTTTGATCATGAGCGTTATACAATGATCAAGAAAATATGTGTGTGTATTTACATCTATATAAAATTTATAAAAAGTTGCAAAACTATTTCGAACAAAATTAGGAGCACAATTATGATTTGATATTGTAGGAGTTGACAAAGAGTAACCAAAGTGTTCCAACATGTGAATACTCGAGTATGAGTTTGAATACTCGAGTATTGGACTGAAAAAAAGTCTTCAAACCTTACACATGGATATGAATACTCAAGTGTTGAAATGGAAACTCAAGTATTGACTTGGCAGAGTCTTCTCAAAGTTTTTGAAAGTATCTGAATACTCGAGTATTGATTTGGAAACTCAAGTATTGGCCATACAGAAAGCTTTGCCATTCTCAAGTGACTTGAATACTCAAGTATTGCTTGAATACTCGAGTATTGACTTGGAAAAGATTTCATAAAATTTTTCTAATAATTTGCATACTCGAGTATTGAGTTCAAAACTCGAGTATTGGCCATACAGAGAGGTTCACCCTTTTTCAAATGATTTGAAAACTCAAGTAATGAATTGAATACTCAAGTATTGATGTTTTGGACTTAAACTCATTTTCACATAAAAAGTTCAAAACTCGAGTATTAGATTTGAATACTCGAGTATTGCTCTTATTCAAATAAATGGTCCAAAGCTCAAAACATGAAGTACCTCTCTGGAAGGAGAATACTCGAGTATTGACATGAATACTCAAGTATTCACATTAGTGCACAGTGACAAACTCGAGTATTGAGGAACATACTCGAGTATTGGTCGCGGAGTTTGAAAATCAAGACTGACGAATTTGTGAAATCTTCTTGTTTGATCTCAATGCTTCTCCTTTACATTCACTACTATACTTAACTATGTTTAATGAGTTTGTTAGTGAGTTTCGGATTGTTTAGAGAACATTAAATGGAGATTTGATCAAAAGCAAAAAGCATGTCAGAACATTAAATGCAAGTCCAGAAGCTTGCATCCTTTTGAGCCCACATTCTCTACACATCTGCAAAAGGATTAATGTCTGCTTTCCCTAAGCAATACTTGTTCTTCCAACGGATCTATTACAAGGAAAGTCAACACTAATTCTCTAGGCAAAATGAATTAACTCAAGATTAGAGAGAGAAGACACCAAAGTGCCTCCTACAGCTAGATTAGCCTACCAACGGATATAATGGAGTTGGCAACGGTCATTTAATGCTTTCTTAGTATAAATAGAGTAGCATTCAATTCTTCTCAACAACTAAGATTGCAGAAAACAAAAATCATTCAAGTTTCCAACTACTCTTGAGTTTTCTTGTGTAAAGCATTTGTTGATACATTAAGCTTCAATGTTTATCATTATCCACTCTTAGAGAGAGTTTCTTTATTGTAAATCATTTATTGTAAGGAATCACAAGTCATGGGACTTGGTGATTGGGTTCATTGATTGCAACTTGTAAGGGGGAGTAAGTTCTAGTGAGAGAATTACTCTTGAGTACAGAGCGTGTAATCAATCGTGATAGTGAAATCCCAGAGAGTCTGGGGACTGGATGCAGGTCAAAATATTGGACCGAACCAGTATAAATCTCTTGTGTCTCGCTATTCTTCTCTATCCTTTGTTCTACTATGTTTTAGTGTTCGAAAAACAGAGCACTTCCGAAAGAAATTTTAAAATCTCCAATTTACCACCTCTTGGTGATTAAGCTCTACTTTCAACTCACACACACACACACACACACACACACACACTCTCTCTCTCTCTCTCTCTCTATATATATATATATATATAAGCACATGAAAGCAAAAATGATATATACTTGCAAGATTAGAAATATTATATGAAACAGGTATATGATGGTGAATTTAAATACCTTGAGTTGGTATTCGATTGATCTGATTTATGGATGTCATAATAATCATCGTCGTTTCTTGTGCTTTATCATCTTCTTCTTCTTGATCATGCCAAGCTTATATGGATAACATATATCTGAATCGCTACTTGCCAACACAACTAAACGAAAACCCTATGCTCTAAATCAAATTTGACGGCCGCTTCAGAGAGATTATGTAGTATATATAAAATGACGAGGCCTAGGGTTTGCAAGTTATGGTTATTTAAAGTCCAACATATCTCAGCCTTACATTTGATCTAATGGTCTAGATATTATGGTTATTTAATGTTCTTACACGCATTTCATATTTATAGATTAAATGTATTTGAGTATTTTCCATTTAATTGAATTCATCAAATATCAGCCTTACATTTGATCTAGTGGTCTAAATATTGTGGTTATTTAATGTGCATACACACATTTCATGTGTCTAGATTAAATGTATTTGAACGTCTTACATTTACTTTGAATCCAACAAATCTATGTCTTACATTTGATCTAATGGTCTAAATACCGTGGTTATTTAATGTACATACACACACTTTATATATATAGATTCAATGTACACTGCTGCACTTTTAACGTCTGTTTTTAGGACCCTTAGGCTACCATTTTCAAAGAGATATGTATGTGAGTGTCATTAAAAGTTTTAAAATCCACTTCTATTTCAAAACCATCATTGTAAGTAACTTACAACATCTGTTTTGAAAAAGCAGTCATTAAAAGTCTGCTACATAAAATGAATTGGATGGATAGAAATAGAATATCAAAATATAAAGGAGATTTGTGTAATATACATTTTAATTTTAATGAGGTCTAGGCCTTGTTTGGTATGTGGTACTGAATTTTGATAGATTGTGATTGAGACTAGAACTGGGATTGGGACTGGGATTGAAGCATTGAAATTACGTGTGGTAAGAAATAATATTTGTAAGGAATATTTATATTTATTTTATTTTATTATCGAATATAAATTTTCAAAAGACTATAGTACCCTTGTTATTAAAAAAAGATAAAAGAAGCCTCCAACTCCACTTTTGTTCTAAAATCTCATCGTCTCTCAGTCTGCAACTCCCATCTTCACAGTAGATTAATTGAACAAATCATTTAAGAAGAAAATCAATTAGATATATTTAAAGTGAAAGAAAAAATAATTAAAAAGGAAAAACAAATAGATCTGGGTTATGGGTATGGTTGCAAATATTAGGGGCTCAGGACCCCATTGTAGAGTCATTGAACTCAATCTTCTTAAATTGTTTTGCCCTTGTAAAAAACCTACAAAAGAGAAGAAGACCAAACATTCGAGAAAATGGAGGAGGAACTTTAGAACTGTGCATGCATAATAATTAAAAAAAAAAAAAAAAAAATCGTACAATAGGGATTATGGAAGTGACGATAACCATCCAAGCAAAGTGAATTGTTTTCTAATTGCCGTGGTGGGAAAATTGCCTCGTAAAAGTAAATAGGGAACCAGATGGGGCTTGGGCCTACTCATACTTCCTGCAAATCCATTTTGAGATCGGAGAAGAAAGAGAAGACGACTGTAGATGAGGGAGTGGGGGGAAGAAGACAAGATGAAGAGGGTGAGAGATAGAGTGGGTGAGGAATATGAGGAGGGTACTTCAGTCAAAAAGAGGCAATTTTGTCCCAATTTTTTTTAATCCCTGTACTCTGCTTCACCAATACCAAGGGGTGGCTGGCTGGCGTTCCAGCAATCCCGTTTTCGTATTATTCTCAATCTCTAGCTATCCTCAATTCCTCGTATCAAACATGGCAAAATGGGCAATACCAATGTCAAGTCCAGTACCAACCTTTCCAATGCCACGTGCCAAACATAGCTCATGAGTTTTCAAAATAAAGGAAAATGATGTGTAATTAAGATAAAACTGAAGGGTGTTTACAATATTTTACTCATTATTAAAAAAGCACACAGCCCGAAACTTAGAACCCATTTGGGTGAGCTTTTTAAAAAAATGTATTTTTTGTATTACTTTTTTGAGTAAACACCCTTTCTGGTCTCTGATAAAAAATACGGACCCAATTTTGATCCCTAACTAAAAATAACTCGTCCCGTCATCCCTGGGAAATCAAAAAACATCCCACGTTAGTCCTTCCGTCAGTTAGCTCCTAACGGCGTCACTAACGTTGCTAATGTGTAATGTGAGTTGTTCCAGTCACAAGCCACAGAGGAAGCCCAAAACAACGTCGTCCCCACCTGTCACCATCTTCACTCCACAGCAACCCACGTGTTTGGGACAAAGCGACGTGCTTGTTGAGGAGATGATGGAAGGATTGTGTAACCTGCATCGTTGACAAGGAAGAAGGATGAAAATTTAAGCCACCCATTTTTGGGAAAACCAGAAGTGGACAAAACGAAGTATAGAAACATTCAGAAGAGGATTCTCTACTTCTGTCACTTCCATTATTATTATTCTTCATTCTTCTCAAGACTCTTAGTTTCTCTTTGGCTTCATAATGCATTACCTTCTGCTTGTACTCCTCCAGCTCCTACTCTAGCTCTTTCTTCTCTCTCCACCATAAGATCATTCAATAGCTGTAAGGCTTCTTGATCATATTCCGCTTGTTCTTCCATCATTCTCTGGTATTGCAATGCCTCCATCTACATTGCTGCTTTTTCTTCTTGCAGCCTTGTGATCATGGCCATTGTCTGGTTTGCTGCAATTGCTGAGGCACTTCTTTCTTCTTCTAGCTCTTGGTATAGAGCACTTAATGCCTTTCTCTCTGATTTGAGGGCTGTTTTTAGCTATTCATTCGTTGACAAGGAATCTCCATTTTCTATCTCACTTCCATCCATAGAGTCTTCTGCTACCCCAGATTCTGTTTTCTCATAAAGCATCAGTTTCTTGTGCAGGTAATGCAGGCCATCAGCAGAAGTTGGAGTTTCAGGAAGTTTATCTTCTTCTTGTTCTTCTTCTTCCTCCTCCTCCTCAGTTTCCTGTGTAGATTTTGATGGTCTTCACTACCATCTTGCTACTTTTCCATGGATGATTCATCAACATTATCTCCACCATTTTTTAACTCTTCTTCATCTTCCTCCTCCTCCAAAACCATATGATTTTTTAACTTACAGGCTAAAGTTTCGACCTTTTGGTCTTTCTTCTTCACAAGATCGTGCTCTGATTTATAACAAGCTTCATAATTTGCAGAGGTAAAAGAGTCGATTAACTCCACAGGTATCACTCGCTGATCTTTATCATCCACATTGGTTTCAAAATGCATGCTGATGCAATCAAACGATCTATCTTCTTCCCAAACACACGATTCAGAGAAACGATGAACAAGATTATGAGATTCTCTAATCTGATCTGTCTCTGTAATAATGACAAGTAGATCTTCTTCTTCTTTGTCATCTAATTTCTCTGCATCCTTAGAAACCGAACTATTTGAACGATCTTCTGCAACTCCTCTAAGTATAAAACTCTCAACATCAAAAAGTATTTTATGGTCACACTATCTCCATCTCCATCTTCATCTTCGTCCTCATCGTCTTCGTCATCATCATCTGAAGCTTCCACAATCAAAGTCTCTTTAAGCATCGAGAGATTACAGGGAAATGAAATACAGAAACGACCAGGAAAGTCGTATTTGAACAAAGAAGGCATACCTGGCTTTATCTAACAAAATCACATGAACGCAAGATCAAACCAATCTTGATGATCGTCTACTTCCAGTAGTTTAAAAGCCCAGAAAGAAACGATTATTGTGGATAAATAGTAGCATAAATTATGAAGAGCCTGCTGAATAAATTAGAGAGCAAGCCCGGCGTCTCACTGAATTCACTGAAGCAGAGAGAGAATATTGTATACAGGGACGTAGATAGAAAAAGAGAAATGGAAAGGGCCTTCTTTGGATCGTCCGTTTTCGCTGCCGTGGCTTTTTGGACCTTCCATCATCTACAGTATAATGAAGATGAGGAGTGAAGATGGTGACAAGTGGGGACGAAGTCGTTTTGGTCTTCCTTCATGGCATGTGACTGGAACAACTCACGTTACACATCAGCAACGTTAGTGATGTCGTTATGAGCTAACTGACGGAAAGACTAATGTGGGATGTTTTTTGATTTCTCATGGATGACGGGACTAGTTATGTTTAGTTAGGGATCAAAATGAGGTATGTGTTTTTTGTCTGGGACCAAAAAAGATATTTATTCTACTTTTTTTAAGCTCCAAATTAAAGCTAAAAAAAAACCAGAATTTTGGCTTTTTTTTTTTTTGCAACTTTTTCTTTTTAAAAAACCTATCATCTAAACACAGATTAATTTTTTTAAAAAAAAAAATATTTAAAAAAGGTGCTTTATTTATTTATTTAAAAAAGGGTTAAGGTACAAAAATAGACATGTGCTTATCTCCGAGGAGCGCCCAAGAAGCAAATGCTTTTTTTAGGTGCAAAAGTGTATGTGGTTACAAATTAGGTGCAAAAATAGCGTTTGACCGTTAAGTTTGACTTTGACCATTAAATTTGACTTTTTTTCTTTTTTGGACGATGACGTGGCATTTCAAATATTTTTTTCAAGTATCCTTTTAAGACCGGTCAATACCGAAATATTTTTTCAAGATTTTAAAATAATTTTTCAAAATTATGAAATATTTTTTTGTACCAATCAGATCCACGAAAATACTTTTTAGTACCAATCAAGACTCGAAATATTTTTTTCAAGTATCCTTTTAGTACCCGGTCAATACCCGAAATATTTTTTTAAGATTATAAAATTATTTTTTCACCTTTGAAATGTCACGTCATCGTCTGGTCAGTCAAAAAAAAGTCAAACTTAACGGCCGACGCTATTTTTGCACCTAATTTGTAACCACGTAGTCACTTTTGCACCTAAAAAAAAGTATTTGCTACTGGGCGCTCTTCGGAGAAAATTACATGTCTATTTTTGCACCTTAACCCTTTAAAAAAACTCATTCAAACGGGCTCTTATAGACTGGTAAGATTTTAAAAAACTAACTTGCCCTAATTAAAATGCCATCATCCTTTCTGTTGAAGCTGCTACCGGCTGTTTAAATACAAGGCACTTCTTGGAGTATTTTAATGAGCCGGATCTTCTTTTATGCTTGTGGAGAAGGGTATATCACTGCTTCTTTGTGTCCTAAAAACTAGTAGAAATATATCCAGCATTGGTTAAAAATGCAATTTTTTCACCATTATGTATATAGATTGTAGTAAAAATAGTAGTAGAAAATAGTAATTGCTGCATTTGTTAAAAAGCAACCGACCTCAAAATTCAATGCTTAGCAACAAATACCGTAATTGATCTATTACGGTGCCTATTATACTTAGCAACGACAGATGCAGTAACTGCTCGATTTTTTGTATAACACTATGATTTTGAACTTCAACATGATCGAAAGATTAGAGGAAGCTCTCTTGACAGCCATAAGCCTTTGTTCATCAGTTGCTTGGCTACATAATAGTATGGCTAATTAGCAGAAAATTAAATGACACCGTAATTGATCTCTTGTATATCACTAAGATTTTGAACTTAAAAATAATTGAAAGATTAGGAGAAGCTTGATCATGTAAGAGCCAGCAACTTTTGTCCATCATTTCCTGGCTGCATAGTGCATACAACTGTAATCCGCTCCAGTTTTTTCCATTTTGTAACCTCTCAAGTACACGAACTTGAGTTGGTTCTTGACACAATTACAAGCAAATAAAAAATTCCTACATTTACAGATTTATCCATCAAATCATTATTAGGAACTTCTTGAATATAAGTGTACACTTTGATCATGAGTGTTATACAATAATCAAGAAAATATGTGTGTGTATTTACATCTATATAAAATTTATAAAAAGTTGCAAAACTATTTACAACAAAATTAGGAGCATAATTATGATTTGATATTGTAGGAGTTGATATAGAAAAGCGCGCGCACATAGATATATATAGTAAAAAGTTTGCACGTGACCCCAAATTCTTACCCATAAACCCTAAACCCAAGTAAAGGAAACTCAAAACATTTGTTGATTTAATTGATACCAAACTCACTCTTAAAATATATATATTATATATATATATATATATATATATAGTAAACAGTTTGCATGTGACCCCAAATTCTTAGCCATAAACCCTAAACCCAAGTAAAGGAAACTCAAAAATTTGTTGATTTAATTGATGCCAAACTCACTCTTATAATATATATATATATATATATATATATATAAAAGCACATGAAAGCAACAATGATATATACATGCAAGATTTGAAATACTATATGTAACAGGTATATGATGGTGAATTTAAATACCTTAAATTGGTATTCCATTGATCTTGCAAGATTAGAAATACTATATGAAACAGGTATATGATGGTGAATTTAAATACCTTGAGTTGGTATTCCATTGATCTGATGTATGGATTTCATAATAATCATCGTCTTTTCTGGTGCTTTATCATCTTCTTCTTGATCATGCCAAGTTTCTATGGATAACATATATCTGGATCGCTACTCGGCAAAATTGCTATTTAACCAAAAATAATGTTACAACTGTTATTTATGATATCATATACTTTTAATTCTTATTTATATAATATCTAGGGGTGGAAACAGGATAGGCCAGCCTAGACTTCACCTTTAACAAGCCAGGCCTGTTCGACAACAAAGTGGCCCGAGTCTGGCCTGTGGCCTGTTAGAGGCCATTGTTTCAGCCTGTGCCCTGTTAAGGCGGCCTATATTTTTTAAAATTTTATAATTAGGCTAATAGGCCACAGGTTTCACTACAAAACATGTCTACTTCAAACAGGCCAAAAATAGGCCACTTTGTTGTCGAACAGGCCTGGCCTGTTAAGAGTGAAGCCCTCAATTTGACCGGCCTATTTCCACCCTTAGATATTATATAAATAAGAATTAAAAATATATTATATCATTTTTAACTTTTTTTTTTTTACTCCAGAGCAATTTTGCCCTGGAAGTTTTTTTTGGAAGCAATTTTGCTCTGGAAGTTTTTTTTTGGGAGCAATGTTGCCCCCCATTAACAACCTTAACGGTCAACGGTTAGTTGACCATTAGTTGACCGTTGACGGAGGGGCAACATTGCTCCAAAAAAACTTCCGAGGCAACATTGCTCCAAGAAAAACTTTCAGGGCAAAATTGGTTCTCGGCGTATACTTCCGGAGCAAAAATGTAATACTAGGATATTGATTTATCTGGAATTTTATATTGAGATAAATATATGACTAATTCAAGAAGGTGAATATGTGGTTTCAAATAATAAGTTATAATTATCTTGTCTTCTAGGGTAATTTTTATGGAAATTAGAGGAGATAAAAAGCCAAAAGGCCAAAAATGCGTTTTTGGGCCATAAAACATCTTGAGAAAATTATGATAAATCTTAGGAGGCAATAAAATATTTATTAGAAATAGGAGAGAATATTGTCTCTAATTTTGGCAATTTAATAAATTATTTCCTTGAAAATATTAAAGAGAAAATTTAATATTATTTTTGGGAACCCTAAATGGCCCCATAATTTTTAATATTTTATATGGAGCATAAAATACCAATTACAGTGAAATAGTTGTGAGATAATGATTAATCCTAATTAAGAAAATTATCAATAATTAGTAAGTGGCTAATTAGATAATTAATGGCTAATTGTTTAAAGCTTAAACGAGAGAATATTTAAGGCAAATTATGTAAACCCTTTGATTAGGTGTTTATGGCTAAGATTAGCCTAAAGTATACTTACTAATTAATTGGCAAAGATTAAGAAAGATGTATGAGATTAAGTACACGAAAACCCCTAAGTCTTAAAAGATTGCTAATCGTAGGATTAGGGCTTTAATTAAGCTTTATAATTAAATTAAATATATTATTAATGAAATTAAAAATTAATTAAAAAAGAAAATAAGGGGGGGCGAAATTTGCTAAGTGTGAAAAGGGTTTGAGTTATTTCAAAAATATATTATAATATTTAAATAATTAAATAATAATATATTCGGTAGAAAGACCAGTTGGCTAAATGAAAACCGGTAGAAATAAAATCCTATCCCAAAATAGGTGAACTAAGTAGCTAACGTTTGGACTTATTATAAACGAGTAAAATTTTATCCCGGAGTGGGCTGTCTCCGAAGTCATTTTCGAAACCGGCGGAGTGATTAAGAGACAGGATAAAAAGGGAAAATGGCAGATAGTAGAAATGAGAACCAATGGAAAATAAATCCGTTGTGGAAAACCAGGAACAAGGTTTCTTAGGTCGGGACATATTATGAACCGGTGAGTTTTTACCCAGAAGTTGGCGTAACCGGAAGTCATTTCCGTAATCGGCAGCGTTCATCCGAAAATCTTCAGCACACTACGGAATACCCGTAACGGGATCAAAAATTTAGTTAACCCAAGTATTTTGAAAGAGGAAGAATAGATCTTCGAGTTGTCTTTTTAGTATTTTTGAGATTCGCTAAGATTACGCGATTGGAACACCGAACATGGAACTTTATCGGTACAGTCGCATAAGCAACAAGATGACATCATGCATGACATCACTTTTTTGACTTTTGGGGCAAGGGGAGGTCGGCTAGCTCCTTCAATGGCCAAGATTCACCCTTTCAAAAACCCTGGATCCAATGGTCGAAAACTGATATGATAAAATGTGAATAGTGCACAAAATTTGCCTATAAATAGCACCTCACCTCTCTTCATATTTTCACACCAAAATTCAAAATAGAGAGAATTTTTAGAGAGAAGGAGGAGTCCGGAGAAAATTGTAGCGAAGCCCTGGGTAATTTTTCTTGGTCCTTAGTCTTAAGCTTTAGTAGTTCTTTCGTAGCTATAGTAGAAATGCTATGCATATCTTTAATTTGCCACGATAGTTTAGATATCATGTTTTAGGGATAAATATGATATTTATTTCAAAAATATATTGGAGGAAGAGATATGGCAAAAGTTTAGAAAAATTAGAGTCAAAGTAGCGAAGCATTGGCGAAATTTCGCAGAATAGTCAAACTAGGGGCAAAATGGTAATTTGTACCTAAAATGCCTGTTATGATGCTAAATATTGATAAATGTGATATTATCCTTATAGGATATCTTTGATCACAAACCACTGTTGTACCGCTGTCGTACCGCCGTCTAACGTGCCGTTTTCTGTCAAACGTACCGAAGTACCGTCAACAAAGGTACGGACGCGTACTGTAACCCTAACTCTGTGCTGCTCATATACATATATGCGATAGATACGTTCATGGACTGAGGCTCTGTTTAGGGTCGTCAATTATACATATTGTTTACACGGGTTATAGTATTGGTAATACCGTTTGAGTTTTCCTAGCGCTGAGGACACATGTTGTGATCGTGGCACAGGGTATGTGCAGACATGTTGTGGGACTTTACATACTGCTTTGTGCTTATGTTCTATCATTGTATTGATCATACATCTGCTATGTGCTTATGTGTTGATATGCTGCTGTATTGTTATGAATATCTGTTGTTGATATACTGTTTTATTTGAGCATAAGGTTAACCGTTACCTGATATCCAAATTGGAATTGGATCTCAGCTGTAGCTTCAGGGTCTGGAGGACCGAGGGTTGGAGACAAGGGCAAGCAGCCGGAATAGGATTCAAGACGGAGATTTAATTACCGTCAATGTATTTACTTTACTTTTGAACACTAGGATGACTGTATCAATACTATTACACTATGGTTAATGTTTTCTTATGGTTCAGTTACTCATTCGCTCCAATGCTCTACTCTGATTGAAAAAAAAAATCCGCTGTAAAAATTGGGATGTTACAAAAAATAGACCTTAACCCATAATTTTTACTAGAACTGCCCCGTACATGTGATGAGCAAAAATTATACCATGTTTTCTCTGTATTTCATGACCGAATTGAATTGTGAATAAAAGCTTAAACTGCAAACAATCCAAGCAAAAAGGCATATATTCATGATATAGGGAACTGAAGGATGGAAACGATTTACATCCTGAACATGTGCTAAGAAGAGCAAATTACATTGTTTTAAAGAACGTATAGCAAAGCTGATACGATGCCATAGCATTCCGACTACAACTCGAAAGGCAATAAAAAGCATCATGAAAGCTATACCAAAGTAAAGGACGCAATGCTATGCGGCATATTTTCTGACCTTTTTATCTAGTTGATTTCAGGAATAGAAATAAAAGATTGAGATCAACATGTAGATTGCTGACATAATGAAATAGAAGATGCGGAGGATCAAAACGGAAAGATTTGAAGAATCCCGCAAGATCCGCAGAATCAATCTACAAACATAAGATGTGATAGATCTCGACAGATTTGGAAAGCCCAGCTAGCTTAACTTGCGTCACATGAAAGTCTGAATATAAAAGGAAACAGCAAGACAACCCTAGAAGACAGTCGCACAAAGCCAACACTAGATTTCACATTCGGCCGACTCAAAAAGAAGAGTGAGAGACTTCACTAGCACGAGAATTCCAGGATAACCCAGCATCCTTCCTCGCAGTAAGACGGAGGGAAGAAGACGTGGAGTGGTGACGTGACGGGGCTTCGTCCACACCGTCGAACGCCGTCAAGCTTTCTATTTTCATTTGTTTAATTTCAGTAGTTAGATCATGGGTCATTATGTTACTATCTGTTTTGTGTTTCCTTCGTCAGTCATGAACTAACTTTCTGATGGCTGAACAAGGATGAATTCTTAAGCGTGTATGAACCCAGTTGCAAGTTCTTAATTTAATAGATTTAGTTTGCTTATCAGTGAATTAACTACTAGTCGATTAGAGGAATCTAAGGGCTAGACCTGTGGTCTTGGCTTACTGGCAAGGAGTCGAGGCTAGACCTATGAGAAACAGTGTTTGCTAGGCAGCCGGTGCAAGGCTTGACCTATTTATTGTAGTCTTCAGGAATGGGTCTACCTCTCATAACCAGTACACCCTGAGTATAATGCAGATAAAAACTAGAAAGTTGTCATAGGAATATGGAAGGAGTATAGTTAATATCATATGTATCAGACGCGGAAGCTTCGATAGATCATAGCGGTGGGTTAATCGAATAGCTTTGTAGTTAGTAGCTATGCTGTAGCAATTGCTACAGCTGTGTAGTATAGATGCTATAGCAATGGGTAGAGCAACTGGGGGAAGTATGCACTTAAGGAGGAGTCCGAGTTCAGCCTAACTTCTTAATGATATCTTCTTAAATTTACTTTGTTTACTTCTGTTATTAGCGTAATCATCAAAAACCTCTCAAACCAATTACATTTACTTTCATAGCAATTGAGCGATTGCAACTATCAAGAAAGTGCTATATTTACAACAAAATTTAAAAACATGTCCATTCACAATAGAAAAAAACTATATTTACAATAGGAAGTTGCCGGCAAGTAGGTAATGATCCGATCATGCCTCTATATTTAGTGATATTGAAATCTTGCCTTTTTCTTTCGGCATTACGCACCATGCGATTATCCATTCAAATTTCTTGAGCAAGTCACGGAGATACTTTGTTTGTGAGATAAATATTCCATCCTTCGGTGCTTGATTTGCAGGCCAAGAAAGTAGTTCAATTCTATCATGGACATCTCGACTTGCATCTTCTTGGAAAATTCTTCACAAAGAGAATCATTAGTAGCGAGCCAAGCGTTTCCTCATAATCGATTCCTTTCCGATTATAGTTGTGACAATCTCTTACGGACTATACGAGATTCATCACATTTGTTTTTGAATACCCATTTAGTGCCAATAACTTAGGATAGTCTTTTGTCAAACTTGATTTCTTGATGTAACTCCTCTTGCATTGCTATCACCCAATCATTTAACTCAATTTTAGAGGTTCGAGAAATAAATGCGGAAAAGTGCTATTTTGTCCTTACTCACGATTAATGTCACTATTATTTGGTCTGGGATGATTCCTAATTTCCAAGCTCAATTGATCGGGATTTTCTAAATTGTTTTGAGGATTAGTTCAAAAAACATCCTCGGATTTTCAATAGAAGCCGGGAGTATTTTTGAAAAGAATTGGTTTTTGTCATGTATCTTAGAACAAAATACAACATGAATTGATTCTTGACCGTAGTACGTTTGTTAAAAACTCTATATGCTTTACTTCTACTTGAATACCCAGGAATATACCTTAATTGGGGATCGAAAGTTATCCTTACCATTGTTATGAACATAGTGCATCAGATGTGAAGATGAGCGGGTTTGGTCGTATGGAGTCTTGTTGAGTTTCTTCCGAGATAATTTGAAATGTATTATAAAAAAGATTTTCGTTCCAACAAAAATTCAACCACACATTTGATGGTGTTCTTATTGTGATTGATTCCATCTCTGGATTGGCAGATGTGCATATATTGTATCGTGAGAAATCAAGGCTCTTTTACTCTTAGGGTCCAACTAAATCCTTGTGGTCGATCGAGTTCAGGGTTTGTTTTAAAGGATGATTTGGTTTGTTTACCACTTTTCTTAGATTAAGAATCACAGAGATCATATCATTTTTTAAAAACGCAATTTGGGTAAAACCAACAACTAAATCTTTTCTTACCAACTTGTCTAGTTGAAACATGTTTACATGAGCCAAACGCTTATGCCACGGCCAACTTTCATCCAAGTTGCTAACAAAACATTTTTCGATTGCCGGCTTTAGGTAAATCTAAGGTATAGCAATTACCTTCTCTAGGAGCTTTAAATAATACCTTAAGTTTACCTTTATCAATTGGGAGATCATCTTTGTTAAAAACGTTTAGTCATGTGTCTTGAGCATCCACTATCGATGTACCATTTGTTGATTCTGATGCTCTTAAACACACTTGGTCCAGGATGAAATTAAACCTTAGGTACCCAATTTCTCTTGGGTCCTTTGCGGGTTAGTTCGGCCCTTTCATTTCTCAAGTGCTTTCGTAAGAGATAAATTCCTTTTCTCCAAATCCGTGCGGTCGTCACAAACCAGATTTTCACAAGAAAGAAAGGTTATGCATTTCTCAACTACCTTTTCAAATTCAGTTTGTATTTCATTATATTCATCAAAACATCGCCAAAAACATTTGCTACTTCTTTCTCTTCCCACTCTCACAGCTATCTCCCCAATATGCACGATACATAGGCCTTTTTGAAGCATAAATCTTTTCTTCTTTTCTTTATCGTTATCCTTTCATGGTGTCCTCGCATTCATGCGAGATAATTTGATCTCTATCTTTGAATTCCCTTCTACTACTCGAACCACCTTTCTGGAACTTGTTTAAGAGCCTTGACCTTTTCTATAGAACTTCTTGTAAATCTCATCGTTTTGTCTTCGTCTTTTGCTCTCCACTTTCTTTTTCGGCTTTTTTAGAGCAACACCTTTGCTCGGTAGAATTGACTTCATCTAGCTCCTTCTTAAATTTCATCTTGCTTTCGTATTCAGATAGACTTAGAATACTTTCATATCTTTGTTAGAACATTGAGAATTTTCTCGACTTGAGAAACGTTGTTCATAAATTTTTCCCAAAAGTTTCTCCATTCTTCATCCGAAGAAGATCATACTCGGTGGTTAGCACGATGCGATTTTCTTTAGTGCCGTGGTTCCCATATGCTACCTCCGCAGCTTTCCACATTTCCTTCGCGGTTGATTGGATATTGAAAGTACTCTTTTTGGAGAGCACTTTGCAGCATTAAAAATGTTTCTCTTATCATTTTCATCAAATTCTTCTTGACTTAGAACCGAGATGCCACCTTCAATCTTTGAACATAGTCTCCTTTTTCTATCACTTGCCGAGACCATTCTCTAGTACAAAATACTTCCGAACTTTCCTTTCCCGAGAAAGTATAATGTTCTCGTTGAAGCCCGGGTGGACGATTGATTTGCACCATCGGGCAATATTCCGTCCATGATCGATCTCGGGATGTTTTGTTCGATACCAAAATGAAATCTTTCGAAATCTTTAAGTGTGTAAGATTGAACACGAGAGATTTATGCGGTTCTGTCTCAATCCCGCGACCTACGTCCAAATTCCCGAACACCCGGGATTCCACTATTCTTTCAAATAATTACACACTCCGAAGGATGGTCACTCCACTCCCCCTTACAAGTTGTAATTAATACACCCTCACTTAAGGTTTTTATTTGACCGTTATTCTCTCTTGACATTCTTTATTCAAAATGCGTTGGGATTAGTTGAGAAGAAAAACATTTTCGAAATTATTAAATAAATAAATAAAATAAAAATAAAAAATTAATAAAATATTTTATGCTTAGAAAAATAAATAAAAAATAAAATAAAATAAAATAAATGAAGGTAATTAGAATAAAATAATAATATAATGCGATGAAAATGGGGAAAAGTTAAAAAATTTACAGGGGAACGAAGTAAAAGGATCAAATTAAGAACCGAAGAAAGAATTTACCGAGGCGTTGTTTGAAAAACCCTAATTTCAAATAAGAAAAAGTTGATAAAAAATAGAAGAACTTTTTAAACAAATTCACATAATTTCGATTACGACGTTTTCCGAATACAACCTGATATTATCAAAAAGAGATCAAAATATATAATATGAAAGAGGATGAAAGACCTTCAAAGTTACTCGCTCGCGTTTTGAGTAGGAATGGGAGGCCATAAAGCAAGACTCGTGGATGACAACTCATCCATTGACACTTTATTGTTTTGTCCTCAAAAAATGCGATTTCGATAGCAAGCTCTCTTGCTCTCATTCTTCACACCAAATTCCGAAACCTAGAGAGAGGTTCTAGGAGAGAGAGCTACGCAAAAATCCCGCCTTGCTCCGAGTAAGTTCTTCGTTGCTCTTAGTTTTTAGTTTCCGTAGTTCTTTCGGTAGTTATAGTAGAACTGTTGTTTTGATCTAGGAAGTTTCAAAATATATTCCTATACTTGTTTTTATGCCTCCACTAGGGGCAAAATAGTAATTTTTATGATGCCAAATGTTGATAAACGTTGTCCTTATAGGATATCTGACAAAATTTAGTTAGCTCTAATGTTTATTATATGATTGTTGTGTAGTAGTGTACGAGGTTATGCTATATACACGGTATGTTACATACGAGGTTATGTCACGTACGAGGTTATTAATGTTGTATCATACGAGGTTATGTTACAACGTGGTTATTATCATACGTGGTTATGTGTTTTTAATCATCCACGAGTTCACTTTGAAAACTTCAAATGTACGTTTACGTTTCTCACGGACTTACAGCAATTTGATTAAATGTATCGTTTACTCACAAGAAAAAAATGACTATGTTATTATAAAAAAATTAGTTAAGGCTAGTCTAAGGGTGTGGCCAATCGGCCGCCATAGAGTTGGCAGGTCCCCATGATATTGGTCGGTTAACGAGTTATGTTCAAACTTTGAGCGTGTTTTGAAAATAAACGATATAGCCTAAGTCGGTGTACCCGGTCTGCCTTTGGTATACCATTACGAACCGTGTACGGCTCTGCAGCGGTTACTCATCTAAACCGTGTGGCTGGTATCCATCATCGGTACCTATATCGATAGATAAACCCGATATCAATCTACGATAATTCCGATACGATAATCTCCGTTTATGCTTGGTGATAATTCCATTTATTATGTAGCTAGATGAAATTGAGATCAATAAAGATAAGTATGGCGTATTTGCTAGAGAAACTCCGACACGTATTTCCATATTCGGTAGAAAAGAACCAACGAGAATCGAAGGAAAGGTTCGGTCATTTATTTGCGGTGTGAATAAGGTTAGTGTGGTATAATATACTTGTTGTTTTTATTTTAAAAAATCTAAACGTATACACTCATAAAAAAGAAAAAAGAACGAGATATGTTACGAGAGCGGAGCTCCGGAAGCGAGTGTACACACTAACGCCAGACGGGGGGATCAGGAGATAGTCCAAGGTAATTCAAAGGAATCTTCTCTAGACGGTATATGACGTAGGCGACTACGATTGTGTCATTGAGTAGAGGTATCTTGTGTTGTCATGGTGTATGGGCGCCATGCTACTGAGTGAATTCTCGATCATCAAGTGTTGCAATAAGTCGTGGAGTTTGGTTGAGCTGAGGTATCTTTGTCGTCCGCGACACGTGGTTGCTAAGGAGACAGGTTTTGGCACGTGGTTGGTTTTTAAGTCCAGTGTAGTTAGTATAGTCTAAATTGGTATAGAGCAAATTTCGAGCGAAATTTGTTTAACTTGGTAATACCCCTAAAATCGTATTTATGATAAGTATCATATTTTGATAAATAATGTTTATTGGAAATAGGTGAATATGTGGTCTCGAAACTAGTTTAATAAATACCTTATTTTCTAAGGTAACTTCTATTGAAATGAGGTGAATAAAGAGCTATAAATCCCTAAATGCAATTGATAGAAGCCCGAAAATATTATGATAAATCCTAAGAGGCAATGAAATATTTATAAAAAATTGAAATATATTTTGTCTCTAATTTTAGGAATTTTTGGGATAATTTCCCTTGAAAAATAATGAGTAAAATTAAGTATTATTTTCATGGGATATAAAATACCAATGTAAGTAAAATAGTTGTGAGATAATGATTTATCCTAATTAAGAAAATTATCAAAAATTAGTAAGTGGCTAATCTGATAATTAATGGGATAATTAAGGTATAAAGTAAATGAATTAAAAATAATTTAAATAATTATTTTTAATTTGAAAATTCGAAATTATTAAATAAATAAATAAAATAAAAAAAAATATTAATAAAATATTTTATGCTTAGAAAAATAAATAAAAAATAAAATAAAATAAAATAAATGTCTATCGACATAGCGAGGAAAAATTAGAAATAAATTGTAAAGGAAGTAAAAGTCTTATCAAATAAGAACAAGTGAATTTTTACGAAGAAAGAGAGAATTGAAAACCCTAATTTCACGGATAGAGTGAAATTCGGATAGGCAAAGTGAGAACCTATATCTCGGTCTATCGGAGGCGTGGGACGTCCAATATCTTCTACTGGATATTATCAAAAAGAGGATCAAAATATATAATGAAAGAGGATTTATTACGCATTTTGAGTTTGTTCGACGGACCGTCGGGTTCACTTGACTTGGTAGGGGCAAAATAGTTAACTGTTATGATGCCAAATGTTGATAAACGTTGTCCTTATAAAATCGCCATAATGCGCTGCCACCAAGTTGGGGTTTTTAGCAATGTTTATTATATGAAAATGTTAGTTAACTTGGTTGTATAAACTTCGTACGGGAATGGTATCTTGTATACGTGGTTATGTGTTTTTAACAAATTGGATAAAATTAAGAGATCAAATTAATATCGTAAACGTCAGTTCGGAGAAGAACCGAGGACCGGCGGTCCTAAGGACTGTTGGTATTCATAAAAAATTATAAAAAAATTTGTCGGTTACTCCAACGATGAAAAAAATAAAAATTCACAATAGAAAAAAACTATATTTACAATAGGAAGTGTGATATTCACAACAAAATTTAAATACCTGAATTTTGTTTCAAACTCAAGACATGATATTTGTGAAATCAGTTGATGCTTCAGATTTAGTTAAAGATGCCAACACTTTATTCTCACCATTCAGAGAAGTTATTGAGTGGATATGTTCTACAAATATAGTTCATGTGATGACTAACAATGTTGCTAACTATGTGGCATGTGGTAGATTGATAAAAAATAAATATAAAACAATTTATTGGTCATCTTGTGCAGCTCACTGTTTGAATCTTATTTTGAAGGACATTGCATCCATGCCTCATTTGTCAGACCTTGCAAAGAATGTATCTAAAATAAATTAAATTATTTCTCAATTTTTTATTCCTCACCGGTCTAGTCCCAATAACCCTGTTCCTTGACCAGTTCAGTGGCTGATCTGGATTTGATAACCTTGATTTCAAGAGCATGTGTAGTGATCTTCCTCCTGCCTAGGCAAAACTTTTGATTAAACCATTGTGGGCGTCTTATAATTATAATATTAATATGATTTTTTAAAAAAAATTTCTAACAAATGAAGGTAGTCACTACAAAAAAAAGATCGTAGCCACGGAAATTTGCCACGGCAAAAATTTGAAATTAAACGTGGCTAAAAATTTGCCACGGAATTAGCCACGTCTTATAATTATAATTATTAATATGATTTTTTAAAAAAAAATTTCTAACGGAAATGAAGGTAGACCTTTTTTTGTAGTGAGTCTTGTCATATCTTTGGGTCTTATTTTTTTCCCCCCTCCAATTAAATTTTCTGATTTTATAATATCTTCATTTAAAATGTATATACCAATGTTTTATCATATATAAATGACGTCTCATGTTTTTAAGAGTAAAAGATTACGAAATAATCATTATGATATAATTAATATAATAAAGAGTAAAATATATTGACTACCCCCTTTACCTAAATTACACAAATCTCCCTTCTATTTTGAAAACGTATGTAGACCTCCTTCGAAATTAAAATGCATGGTATAAAAACCTTCCTTACATATTTGAGATTCCATTTCCATCCACCTAACCGTTAGTTGACCGTTAAGTTTGACTATTATATATTTTCTTTGACCAAAATACCCCTCTTTTAACAAATGAGTAAACATTTATATTTGCCTAAAATTAACTTTTATGCAAACAAAAATAATTCTAATAATATATGTTCACAATTCCCAATACATTAAAAAATTTATTAGTTTTTATTATATTATAAAATATATTTTTTTAATTTTTTTTATCATATTTATTGAAGTTTATTTATTTAGTATTTATTTTAAATGACTAAAAATAGATTTCTTTCTTTGTTTTTTTCCCCCAATGACACCATGATTGAAAACATATTTGAAAGGCGTATTTTTAATCACTATATGTTATTAATAATGTAAATTTGATAAATTATATAACTGATATTTATTTAAATTTTAATTTTTTAAATACATTTTTTGCACAAACATTTATAAACACCTATATTTAAGTATGCATCAATTAAAATAATTAATCATATTTTAATTCATTTTTCTATTTCTGCATAAATTAAAATAATTATGCCTTTATCTCAATATGAAAAACAGTAATGGATAATTATTTACAAAACTAAAAATAAACTGAAAAAATGGTAAAAAAAAAAATCTTAATTAAATTACTTGAACAATTTGTATCTAAAAAAATTACTAGAACAATTTTAGCCAAAATTAGGGAATTAGTAATGTTGAAGGGTAAATTAGTAAATAAAATTTATTTAAATATTAATTTTAATTAAAAAAAATTAAAATCTTTAATGTAGTTAACGGTTTGGACTTAAGTGCATCTTTTCATAATACAGGGAAGATCCTTGTAATTAAGGAAAAATACAAGGGTGGTTAGAGTGTTTTGAAGGAAGAAATAAATGAACATATTTATCATCTTATAATTAGATCCCTTGTTCCTATTCTCCTCCTGAAGCAAACAAGAAACCAAATATCCCTTCCCTTCTCCTTCAACAAAATAAAACTCATAATCTCCCCTTCCCTACCCCACCTACCTTTCATTGAACCAAAGACCATAAAGCACTAGTCCAAAACTAGTCCTGAGTTCATACTACTCATGTCAACTTAAATTAATAACTTATCTCACTTTATAATAAATTATTTTCTATATTATTATTGTAAACTAAGAAAATAACTGTATTAGATATCACTTATCACTTATGTGCTAGCAATTGTAAGTATGTATATATGTATGTAATTATTTTCAAATTTTAAAATATATTTTTTATACTAAATGCATACTTTTAATAACTGTTAATAATATAATGAAAATAATAAGGATAGGGTTGTTTTTTCATTCAAATAGAAGTAATTATTAATGTGTAGGAATGTCGGCAAAAATTTATAAATAATCCAACAATTTAAATACAGATTAAAAAGATAATTCGTTTTGAAGAATAAAAATACTATAAAAGTATTAAACTACTATGCCTTCCCGGCTCACCATGAATCTGACAGTGAAGATACCTCGCAATTGGAGAGGGAACAATGGTGATACTATGCTTCCCTGTACTGGGTTTATTACCTATTGATGATTCACAATGAGCTGTAGATGACAAGGATAAAAATATAAAAAACAAAACAGATAAAGGGTTGAGTTGAGTAAGTCAAAAGTTTAGAGACTAAGTAGCATCCGGTCATAGTTGAGAGATGTACTGAGTCATCGGTGAGTGAAAAGTTCAGAGACTGAATTATACCAAGTCAAAATTTGTTGTTTTTTTAAGGGTAAAGGTGCATTTAGCACCTTAAACTATTTTTAGAGGTGCAATCAGCATCCTAAAGTATTTAATGGTGCAATTTTGCCGATATGTGTTGAAATTGGAGCAATTTTAGCCCTAAGAACTCTAACTCCATTTGACAAGTGGACTTTTGTTGTTTTAAATAATGACACGTTTCCTTGTGATTCATTACTACCTATGAAGAACTGATACGCCCCAAACTTTTTTCCAACATATCGGACACGTGTCTGGTACCGATATGCTTCCGATATGGATATTGCCGTATCAGATTGGCCAACAACATCTGATACAGTCAACAGCATCTCGTCTATCCTCAACGCTATGCTTTTCTCCTCGATACCGTCTCTCCTTGATGTCGTCGCTTCTCTCCTCTACCGTTGGTTCACCGTGTTTGCTCCAGTTGTTGTTCTTTGGTTCTTCCTCCTTGCTTCGTGCACTGTGAGAGTGTGAACTTCGGTTGTGAAATCCAGCTGGCTTCAATTTCCTCATTTTCTGTTTTTACACTTAGGCCTTGCGAACCTTTCCCCTTTTCAATTTAGTCCCTGTTTGATGCTTTCCATAGCTTCAATTTAGTCCCTGTTCTTTAATGACCTTGGTGGGGTATTTTAATGAGCCGCATCTTCTCTTATACTTGTGGCGAAGTATATATATCATTGCTTCTTTGTGTCGAAAAAAACTAGAAGAAATATGTAAGTGTTGGTTTAAAATGCATTTTCCTAATTATATATGGATTGTAGTAAAAATAGTAGTATAAAATAGTCATAATTCAATGCTTAGCAACAAATACCGTAATTGATCTATTATTGCGTCTATTATACTTAGCAACAACATATGTTGTGATCGATTTCTTGTATAAGACTGTCATTTTGAACTTCAAGATGATTGAAAGATTAGGGGAAGCTCTTTTTAAGAACCATCTGCCTTAAGAACTGTCTAGTTATAACGCTATGATTTTGAACTTAAAGATGAATGAGAGATTAGGACCGGGGAAGCTTGATCTTTAAGAGCCATCAGCGTTTGTTCTTCCATTTCCTGGCTACATACAATTGCAACGCTCTCCAGTTTCTTTCCTCTTGTACCCTCTCAAGTACACGAACTTCAGCTGGTTGTTGGCACAATTGCAAACGCATCAAAAATTCCTGTAAGCACATATTTAATCATCAAATCATCATTAGGAACTTCCTGTATATGAGTGCACACTTTGATCATTAGCTAATACAATAATCAGGAAATATACACACTCACATCTATATAGAATTTATAAAAAGTTGCAGTAATATTTACATGTTATAAATATCACTACAAAAAACACGATATTACCGATGGAAATTATTGATGAAATTCCGTCGGTAATTCAATTTACTACAGAAATTAGAGACAGAATTCTGTCAGTAATATACTTCCGATAGAATTTCCAACGGACCAAAGTCTGTGACAGAAATAACCATGGGAAAGACTTTTTCTGACGGAATTTTAATCCGCCGCTATTTTTTCCATGGAATTTCCACGGAACAAACACCAAATTATCTCAATAGCTCAATGAATATCCAAAATTCTCAATTAAGTTTCCTTTATTATAATCCTCAGTGACATTTTCCTCTCCCTTGACCTCTGTTTTTAGCTCACATAACTTTAGCTCCTGGTTACAAACTATTCTTCATTCTCTTCTTGATTAAATTTTGTTCTTCATCATAGAATCAAAACCACCAAAAGAAAAGTATAACTTTAGAGATAATAATAATCAAAAGAATATCGAAGACCTTAATTTAATTGTTTAGCTAAATAAGAAGATATTAGTTTTCTATATACATTTTCATCACTGATCATACCCTGAGCGTATTCATCAACTGTTGCAGCCAACTCATGCAAAGGGCCACCAATTTGTTTAGTTTCTACCTGCAATAATGTCATTTTGTACAGAATTAATTTTAATTAGACTTCAAAGAAGTGTTTACCCATCATCAATATACTCAAGCTCAAAATCTAATACTCACCTTGGTAACCTCTCTCAATTCTCTCAGAGATCTCAGAGGCCTATTTGACTGCAACCTACTGAGAGCACTACTTAAAGCTCCAACTGGTGGTATGGGACCATCAAGAGTTGCAGTTGGTAAAGAGACTTGTATGTTGTCATTAAGAATAACAACCATGTCAGAATCGAGATATCCAGCTTTGTTCATGGCTTCATAAGCTTGCCCTGCTGTTGTAGCACCATCTCCTATTACGGCAACCACATGATTTTTCCCTCCCTTCAGGTACCTCCCAACGGCCATTCCTGGTTGATTAATGAGATTTCAATAAAGCCAAACCAGCAAAGAGAGAGGAATAGCAGCAACATAGATGATTAAATAAAAACTGCAATTTCAATTTCTGGACCTATACCAATAATTGCTATTTATATCCAGGAGACACATAGACATGAATGAGTTGAATTCTAGAATCAAACATTTTCAATCGTCTAGATAATAACAAAGGTAGGCAGTATTTATAAATGTTTTAGGAAACTTAGAACAGCTATAATTCCATAAACAGGATGATAAGCACAACCTTTAATTGATATAAACATGCTATAAACTGGAAGAATAGAGAGCCGATAAGTCTTTTGATTTCAAAACAAAAATATTGTTTTAGTTCGTGAATCTTCAACTTATGACAAAAAATAAATCAATACATAAAGCTCCCAAACTCATAGCAGAGCAAGAGCTTCCTAGTCTTGCTGATATAGGGTTTGTTTGGGTTGAGCGCTACTTTTTCCAAAAAAACTCTCAGCTTTTTGACGTGGGCCCCGCCACTTCTACCACCATCAATCCAAGCACAAATCATTATCTATAACCTGACTTTTTTCCTACCGATTTTTTTTTTTAAAAGTCAGATAACTTTTAAGATACCGCTCCTACCGCCAACCCAAAAAGGCTCATAGTAGTTTAGCTGTGACCGGTGCAAAGCAATCATATTCACTCTCAGAACGTGTGTGTGTATCACAAAAATTTGCATATAACTCATTCTTACCCATAAAACACTAAACCAAAGTAAATGAAACTCGAAACAATTGTTGATTTCATTCATAAAAAACTCACTTATATATATATATATATATATATATATATATATATATATATATAAGCAACAATGATATATGCATGCAAGATTCAAAATATTATGTGAAAGAGACATATAATATATAGTGAATTCTAAATACCTTGACTTGGTATTCCATTGATCTGATTTATGCAAGTCATAATAATAATCATAATTTTTTCTTGTGCTTTATCATCATCTTCTTCTTGATCATACAAAGCTTCTATGGATAGCATCGCTACTCTAACACAACGAAAGAAAATCCCTATGCTTTGAATAAAATTTGACGGACGCTTCCGAGAACTGATGTAGCATTTATAAAATGCGGAGAACTAGGATTTGCAAGTTGAGCTTCTTAATGTCCAAAAAAATCTCAGCCTTACCTCTGATCTAATGGTCTAAACATTGTGGTTATTTAATGTACATACACGCATTTCATGTGTATAGATTCAACGTATTTGAACATTTTGCATTTAGTTGAATCCAACAAATCTCAGCCTCAAATTTGATCTAGTGGTCTAAATATTTGTGGTTATTTGGTCTACATGCATGTACACATTTCATGTGTATATATAAATTCAATTTATTTGAACATTTTGCATTTAGCTGAATCCATAAAGTCTCAGCCCTACATTTAATCTAATAGTCTAAATATTGTAGTTATTTAATGTACATACATGCATTTAATGTGTATAGATTCAATGTATTTGAGCGTTTTACATTTAACTGAATCCATCAAGTCTGAGCCTTACATTTTATGGTATAGATTCAATGTATTTAAGCAGTATACATTTAATTGAATCCAACAAATCTCAACCTTATATTTCAGGGAGGAATCTG
The DNA here is from genome assembly GCA_019022615.1 of Acacia melanoxylon. Classification (NCBI taxonomy): domain Eukaryota; kingdom Viridiplantae; phylum Streptophyta; class Magnoliopsida; order Fabales; family Fabaceae; genus Acacia; species Acacia melanoxylon. Next base: position 11,447,522 of record JAFJYJ010000010.1, read on the forward strand.
TTATTTTTATTTGCAATGCGTAGAATTGTAAATACATTAGAATAATAGAACAATCAATAATAAAACCACACACACACAATGATATATATGTTGATTGCGATAACCCAACAAAGAAAAAGAATTAAAAGTTAAGTTATGAGTATAATATTCGTTTTATCTTAGAAATTTATGTTAACTGTTATTAGTATGATATTCGTTTTATCTTATAAATTTATGATTTCTTGACTTACTTACTATGATGGTATCTGTTAGTGTGGATATTCAATTTATACTTTTTATGTTCCACCTTCCTACACCTTTATTATAAATTTCATTTGATATGTATTTTCTTGCTTTTTGTCTTGCTAATCAGCATTGTTTTCAAATCCTCTTTTATGTTTTAAATATTAAATTGATTTCTTTTTCTTTTTCTTTTTCAGGAATTTTTTTTAATTGCTTATTTTTTAACCTCTTTGTTTGATTAATTGATATAAATATAGGTGGGACATTTATTCCCTCCAAAGGTTATATGTATAGAGTGTATAATATATATGTATTCGTGAGATGGTTATTCCTCATAATGAGTATATGGTATATGAAATAGAACAAAAGTGAGACGGTTATTCCTCTCCATGAGTTATATGATTATGATATGTAGTATGTAGAATAGTATATAGGTGGGACGGTTATTTCTTACTAGGATTGATGTTGAGTGATTGTGTTAAAATAAAAGATTGTGGTTGAATATTTGATTTTAATTATTTTTTTCATTTTTTGAGATAAGGAATTAGTGAATCTTTTCCCTCACTTTTGGTTTTTAACTCAACATTTGAATTTTGTTTTATTTATTTATTTTGCGAAAAACTACGTGCGCCTTTGCTTTCCTTCATGCACTTTGTTATTTATCTTCTCACTGAGCGAGACAGTGGTAGACTCATTCCTCTTTCTATATATTTTTCAAATAAAGCAACTAGTGAGGTTGATTGTGATTGACATGTTTCATAAACTTATGAAATATATTGTAATGTATTGGTGAGTCATGGGGGATTTTGTGATGTCATAACTACCATGATGGTGTCAGAGTCATTGTGTTATGTAGTAAACGGGATAGCATGTATATCCCCAAATTTAATTGTTGTGGATTTGTTCTCTCATTGCACTTTTTGTATGGAAGTACAATAAATATTGTTATTGTTGTGTGAATGTTTGTTCAATTAGTGTACTTTGTTTAAGGTTTTATACGCTAAGTGGAATTATTTAACTTATCACGTGATCACGACTCGGATTTTAGGTCGGGATACACGCGCACGCCCACACACACATATATGAAATGAAAAATGTAAATCAATATGCATACTTGATTGAAAATGGAACAGTAAATAAAGGGGGTTAAAAATCTTTTGACCTCTATCCCTCTTAATTTCTTGCCAAAAGTTGCATCACCAAGAGAAGGTCTAACTACGTAAAAAATCCTGCTGAAGGCAAAATCAAAACATGCTGATATTTCTTTCTAGTGACACATAAATGAATTGCACTGACAGAACAATAAAAATATATAATTATATAAGGGAATCAGGAAAAGGCATTTTGCATCAAAAGGTAAATAACAGTGTTATAGGCACTTCACTTCGAACATAGTATGATTACATACATAATACTACATCTTGAGCCTCTCTTTTACTTAATAAACTAATTAAAAATCTATAAGTGGATTATAGATTGGAAACAAAGAAATCTAAATGCTAAACCCACATGATAACATGAACCAAATATAAAATCAGCCTCCCAAATGAAACAAAGGCCGTCGTTATTACTTACTCCATATGATCATATAAGCATATGAGCTAGGCCAAGCATTGCTTAGAACCAGAAAGAAATGTGTTAATTTCCTTAAAATACCCTATTTAATCATGTGCATTAGAATTGACAATAGAACCCTTTAATATATGCAACCAATAGGGATGCTCTGAAGAAAAGAGAATTACAAATTTGGATCAAAGGCAGGTGGATTGGGGTCCTATGTTTAGGATCGAAGACAGTATATCGTAATACATGATATTTAGAAAACCAAAAAATGCTAAGCAAAAGCTTGCTTATTAGCAATAAGAACTAATCTGTCTCGAAGTATGAAAGGCTGAAGACATGTCTCTTTTGATTATATTTGTTTCATTTATAAGAGTTAAAATTTGAACTTCTTACTGGTATTTGTTCAAGGGACGAGTCCCTATTGCTCATATCAACTTAAATTAGAAACTTATCATACTTTGTTGTTGAAAACTAAGAAAATAACTGCATGAGATGTCACTTCTATGATAGTAATTATATATATTTAATAATTTTTAAAATTTCAATTATTTTATAATTTTTTTAAAATATTTTATACTAAATACGTACTTTTAATAATTTTTAATGATATAATGAAAATAATAAACATATGATTATTTTGTATTCAAATAGAAGTAATTATTAATGTGTAGGGATGACGGTAAAATTTTATAAATGATCCTACAATTTTAACACAGATTTAAAAGATACTCCATCCGGTCCTAATTATAAGACAACATTTGAGAGTTGGTTTTAGTCCTAATTATAAGACAACATTTTAATTTTTTGTCAATTTCTTCCTAAAATACCCATATTTTATTCTCTCAGTGTATTTAGTTTTTGGTGTGTGTATATGTTGATGCATAGACTCTTACAGTAAGTAAAACATTTAAATTGTTGGATTTTAATTTATTTATCAATCGGTGATATTAATTTTTCAATATATATATATATAAACACACACACACAAGTGTGTGTGTTACATATATGTATATTTGTGTATCTATGTGTGTGTACATATATCTATATCTTTGTGTGTGTTTGTCAATGTGTGTGTGTGTATACATATATGTGTGTGTGTGTGTGTGTGTGTGTGTTTATACATATATGTATATTTGTGTATCTATGTGTGTGTACATATATGTATATCTTTGTGTGTGTTTGTCAATGTGTGTGTATACAGATATATATAAATATGTATGTGTGTGTGTTTATACATATATGTATATTTGTGTATCTATGTGTGTGTGTGTGTACATATATCTATATTTTTGTGTGTGTTTGTCAATATATGTGTGTGTATACATATATATATATATATATATATCTATGTTGTGTGTGTTTATACATATATGTATATTTGTGTATCTATGTGTGTACATATATGTGTATCTCTGTGTGTGTAATACCCGGATTTTAGTAAATCTGGAAGTTTTGAGATAAATGAAATTAACGAATATTTTGATAAAGCAAAATCATGAGCTTAAAACTGTTATAGAAAATTGTTATAATTATAGAGTAAATTGTCAAAAAAGTTACAGGAAAATCTGATGAACAGAATGACTAAAAATGATATAATGGTGATAAAAACAGTCTAAAAATATTATGATAAATACTGAAAGATCATGAACAATTATGAGAAAAATATGGAAGTGTTATCCCTAATTATGAGAATTTAATAAATTATTTCAGAGAAAATAACATGAAGAAAAGTTTAAAAAGCATTTCGGAACCATAAAGTAACACGATGGGGTAAACATTGTTAATATTTTACATAGGATATAAAATGACAATGTCGTATAAAGGTTTGCAAGATAACAATATACTGTAAAATTGGTAAAGATAAATATATGAAGAAACCGATCCTAAAAAGATCACTAAACGAAGAAATTAGGTCGATTAAGCCCTAACGAAGCGCGGGGTAAAACGGGAATTTTTGGTAAAAAATATTATATTTTTAAAAAATGGAAAAAATTATAGAAAAATAAATAAATCTGAATTTTTAAAAGAGGGGCTGAAATTCTAAGTATTTTTAATTAAAAAGAATTGTTTAAATAATTAAAATGGTAATTAGAATAAAATAATAATATAATGCGGTGAGTCGGCTTATATAGCAGGGAAAAGTTAGAAATAAATTCTACAGGTAAACCAGAGGTAAAAGTCTTTTCAGACTGATCAAATTAAGTACAAGTGAAATTATACACGAAGAAAGAATTTACCAGACGTCGATTCCGCAACCGAAAACCCTAATTTCAAATAAGACGAAAAGTTGATCGGATAGAGTGGAGTCAGATAGGCAAAGTGAGAACCTATAGAAACAATTGTGTCTTTTTAAACACGAGATTAAGTTAGGCAACAAGCGGACGTTTACGATTCGGTGAATTGTTGTCCGAAGTTGGTTCTATCGGAAGCGATTTCCGAAGGACGCGTTTGTCAGAATATCTTCCGACGCATCGGAGAATACCTGGATATGATCAAAAAGAGGATCAAAATATATAATATGAAAGAGGATGGAAAGATCTTCAAAGTTACACGCCCGGATTTTTGAGTTTCGAGAAATCGCGAAACGGACACCGTCGGGTAGCTTTATCGGCCGGGAGGCCATAAAGCAAGAGCCATCATGGATGACAACTCATCCATTGACTTTAGGGCTCTTAGATTTCGATCTTGACCATGGATGGCCAAGAGTGTTTTGTCCTCAAAAATGCGATCCTACGGTCCATATTCGTCAAGGCGAAGTTCGAATTATTTACCGTTCGCCATCCGTCTCTTCTATAAATACCAAGCTCCTCTTCTTCATTTCTCACACCAAAAATCTGCCTCTTAGAGAGAAGTTAGAGAGAGAAGCTCGGAGAAAGTCTCGAGCAAAGTCTCGGGTAAGTTCTTCGGTCCCAGTCTTTAGTTTTAGGTAGTTCTTTCGGTAGATATAGTAGGAATGCTAGATTTATCTTTAATTTTTCAAGATAGTCTAGATATCATATTTAGGGGTAAATATGATATATATTTCGAAAATATGATGAGGAAAAGATCTGTCAAAATTCTAGAGAGATAGAGCGAAAAACAAATAAGCTCGGGCGAAATTCCGCCGATTAGGGGTTCGGGGGCAAAATGGTAATTTGTACCTAAAATGCCGTTATGCTGCTAAAAGTTGTTAAATATTATCCTTATAGGATATACGAGATAATCGTACGTTTGTCGAGCCATTTGTTGTGCCGCCGTCACACCGCTGTTTTTTCCCATTGTCGGAAATTTACCGTTTTTCCGTAAAAGTTCCGTTGTACCGCCAAAAAGGTACGTTCACGTCTTTGTAACACTAACTCGATGGTTATTGTATGATTATATATGTTTGTTGTGTTCTGTTTGTTGTTGTAGCATACGTGGTTATGTTATATACACGGTTATGTCACATACGTGGTTATGTCACATACGAGGTTATTATTGTTGTATCATACGTGGTTATGTTACATACGTGGTTATTATCTTACATACGTGGTTATGTATTTTTAATCATACATCTGTTGTGGACTGTTGTATTGATTCAGCATGTCGTGTATATGTAGTCGTATTTAAGCATGAGGTTACGTTACCCGAGATCCAAATTGTAATTGGATCTCGCTCTTATCATAGCGTCGGGTTCGAAGAACCGAGGACCGAGGAGAAAGGCGAGCGGCCGTACGAGTCCCGACGAAGACTTTCTTCGGGTGTTATTCATTTTGAAAACTCTCGGTCAATGTACCGCTTCACGAAATCGGCCCGGACTTACGGCAATTTGAATAAATGTATCGGTTACTCAATTGCTCCGATGCTCTACTACGATGAAAAAAAATATATACCGCTTTTGAAAATGGGATGTTACGGTTTGGTATCGGAGCGTAGTCCGGCATTGATATGACTATGTTATTACGGAAAGTATGGTAGGACGTTAAGGCTAGTCTATGTGGGTGTGGCCAATCAGTCGCCATAGAGTTGGTGAGGTCCCCATGATAGACACTTATCTGGCCATTATGTTCGGTTAACGGAGTTATGTTCAAATCAGCCTTTTAAACTTTGAGCGTGTTTTGAAAATGAGTACTGAGGTAGCCCTAGGTCGGTGTACCAGTTTGAACCGGTATACCATCTTGAACCGGTGTACCACCCTTTGTCGGTGCATCACTCTAACCGGAATCCGCAAATCCATTGTCAGTACTAATATCGTCTCTAATAATCCCGATAATTTCGATAATCGCGTTTGTACTGGACGGTAACTTCACCCTAACCCAGAGCTTATATGTGGAGCTGGTCCACATCGGATGAAACTCTGTGACGAGGCCACGCCGGACGAAACTTGGAGACCGACAAAGATATATTCATGTGGTATTTGAACCATGTTGAGAAGTTCTATTAGTTTTCGTGTGGAAAGAACCAACGAAAACCCCGAACGAGGGGAAATAGTACGAGTGTCCGTTCGTAGTACTAGTGTGATAAAGTCTCGTGATAGAGTAACCATTGTTTTTTTTTAAAAAAAAAAAAATCTAACGTTTTCCTAATGAAGGAAAAAGAGTGAGACATGGCTAATTTAAGAGGAGCCGGAGCTCCAGGCGAGGCGAGGCCGAGGCGAGGTAGGTAGGCGGGAGACAGCCACGAATAATACCAATACCAAGACACGAACCCGAACGACAAGGACCGCAGCAACCGGAGCGAAATGAGTTGCAAGAAATGCGGGGATGCTTTGCAAGAACAAAGGGCTCTTATTGATGAACTCCTTGCCGAAAGGCGGGGAGAGAGAAGAGGAAGGTGACCGAGCCAATGAGGAACGACGAACGCGAGGAAGAAGATGAAACCGAACCCGATGATGAACGTGGCGAGGAGTCGATAGATCTCGGACACCCCCTCGACGTAATAGGGCAATAGCGGTGCTACCTCGACCCAACAGAGTGGTTGAGACCACGCAAGCAATGGGTCACCTGGTCTCGCAAGCTCAAACCTCCGGTTTTTCGTGGTAAGCTAGATTCGGTGAAGACCGGCTTATGAGACTGGACAAGATCTTCGAAGTGATGGATTGTCCGGAAAACCGAAAAGCCCAACTTGCGCCTATAAGCCGGAAGGGATGCGGACCGATGGTGGAAAAGCATTGCAAGTAACATTGCAAACCCGTTATTGTCCGTGACTTGGGAGAAATTTCTGGAGAAGTTCAACGAACAATATTTTCCGCCTTCGGTACAAGTTATCAAGGAGTCGAATTCCTCCATATTCGACAAAGTCACGAGGAGTCATTCGATGACTACTTCGCCCGGTTTACCAACTGTCTCGATATTCTTCATATCCGAAACGTAACGTTGACGAGAGCCGGAAGGCAAGCGGGATGGTAGACGGGCTAAAGTACGAAATAAGGGAAAAGCTGGTATCCCAACAGTTCCCGAATTGATCCAAGCGGTGGAGTCATGCCGGTTGATCGAACGTAACATAACGGAACTACGCACATCAAGAATCGACAACCGCGGTGCAAGTCGTGACGGGTTGAGCCGCGGAAGTTCCTCGCGAGAAGAGGGCGGCACCATGGAATAACCCTCAAGGGGAGGCAAGATGCCATACCGATCCCGAGCAACGTAACAACCCGGGAATGCCTAGACCCCGACCATGTCCAAAATGCAAAACGAACCACCCGGGAACCAAGCGTGCGCGGGGAGCGGATATGCTACAAGTGTCAGAAGCCGGGGCACTTATACATGAACTGTCCTCAAAGGACTACGGGGATAAGGCCACAAAACCCAGGCCGGGTTTTCGCTTTGACAACTAACGAGGCCGAATAATCTTTAGAGAGGATCCGAATAACTATCTCTCGATAGGAACCTACCTTAGGTATTGTACGACATGGGTACTAATCACTCGTTATATCAGATGAATATGCGAATCATTTTGGGATGCATACATATATGTATTACCTTACGATCCAATAGTAGCTACACCATTGGGTGTGAACTATTTTGCTTATGTAATCATGTCTGAATTCCAAATCGAATATATATCTCGTTCAAAAAACTCTGTTCACAAACATCGACGACATTCTCAAAATTCACTATGACATTAATACCTAGCATAGGATCAACATCTAAAACGCCATATCAAATGATACCGAACAAAGTACAAGAGTTGTGACTTTGTATCAACCATCGCAGGATGGACAAAATGACTATCATGAACACATACCCACTTCCCATGATCTACGATTTACTCAGTTATGTAATTCCTACGTTTTGTCAAGGGTTGACGTATGCTCGAAACACCATTTCAGCTGTACATCAAGGAATAGCAATCTTCTGAAGATAGTAACATAGATATTTAGTTTATGGATCTAGCGGGATAGTACCGCAGATTCATACCGAAATTTTCTCATAACCATTGATAAAGCTTAAAGAGTAAAACTTAAATCATTGCGTAGAACACGAGGCGAGACGAGCTTGCATAGGCGAGAACGAAGTTGGTCATAAGCACCAAGAGTTGGTTGTCCGGATCCAAGTAGATGGTCGTGGTGCCATTAGGTATGGGTCGGGATATGTCTTGTCTGCAGACGGGACAGCGTGATGACTTACGCCTCTCGCCTATTGAAGCCTCTCAAGTTGAACTAATCGATGTAAGACCTAGAGTTAGTGAGTATGGTATAGAATTGTACTGCTAACACAAGTGTTTGAAGTACCTTTTGAGTTGAAAGAAACTCAGGAAAGGACAAGAAGTCATGTGTTTTAATGAACGAAAAGTCCTGTGTTCGAAAAACTACACCTGAGTACAGGGTAAAAGAAATCCCCTATGGTTTGATAAATAGTTGTCTTACTTGCCGCGAAAATTTTAGTTTCCGATGCATATCTCATAGTTACTACTATCCGACTGCGATCGTGTCATTGAGTAGGAGGTATCTTGTGTTGTCATGGAAACATTTAAGGTATCTTGTGTTACCATGATGTATGGGCGTCATGGAGACATTTTGATATCTGGTATTGACCGGGGTATATGGGTGCCACGGAAAATACTAAATATCAAAGTACAAAATGACAAGATCTTGATCAAACCGAGCAAATTCTCGATCATCAAGTGGAGCGGCCGACATATAGAGAAAAGTTCTGGAGCGAATAATTCGTGGAGCTGGTTGCATGCGCAGAGATGTGGTGCGTAAAACTAGCGGCTGAGGTATCTTTTGTCGTCACGGCACGTGGTTGCTAAGGAGACAGTTTTGGCACGTGGTTGCTAAGGAGACAGTTTTGGCACGTGGTTGCTAAGGAGCGAATAAGTCCGAAGTGTAGTTAGTACAGAGTCTAAATTGGTATAGAGCAAATTTCGAGGGCGAAATTTTATTTAACGGGGGGAGAAATGTAATAACCGGATTTTAGTAAATCTGGAAGTTTTGAGATAAAGGAAATTAACGAATATTTTGATAAAGCAAAATCATGAGCTTAAAACTGTTATAGAAAATTGTTATAATTATAGAGTAAATTGTCAAAAAAGTTACAGGAAAATCTGATGAACAGAATGACTAAAAATGATATAATGGTGATAAAAAAAGTCTAAAAATATTATGATAAATATGCGAAAGATCATGAACAATTATGAGAAAAATATGGAAGTGTTATCCCTAATTATGAGAATTTAATACATTATTTCAGAGAAAATAACATGAAGAAAAGTTTAAAAAGCATTTCGGAACCATAAAGTAACACGATGGGGTAAACATTGTTAATATTTTACATAGGATATAAAATGACAATGTCGGTATAAAAGTTTGCAAGATAACAATATACTGTAAAATTGGTAAAGATAAATATATGAAGAAACCTGATCCTAAAAAGATCACTAAACGAAGAAATTAGGTCTCGATTAAGCCCTAACGGGCGGGGGTAAAACGGGAATTTTTGGTAAAAAAATATTATATTTTTAAAAAATGGAAAAAATTATGGAAAAATAAATAAATCTGAATTTTTAAAAGAGGGGGCTGAAATTCTAAGTATTTTTAATTAAAAAGAATTGTTTAAATAATTAAAATGGTAATTAGAATAAAATAATAATATAATGCGGTGAGTCGCCTTATAGGCAGACCGGGGAAAAGTTAGAAATAAATTCTACAGGTAAACCAGAGGTAAAAGTCTTTTTCAGACTGATCAAATTAAGTACAAGTGAAATTATACACGAAGAAAGAATTTACCAGGACGTCGATTCCGCAACCGAAAACCCTAATTTCAAATAAGACGAAAAGTTGATCGGATAGAGTGGAGTCAGATAGGCAAAGTGAGAACCTATAGAAACAATTGTGTCTTTTTAAACACGAGATTAAGTTAGGCAACAACCGGACGTTTTACGATTCGGTGAATTGTTGTCCGAGAAGTTGGTTCTATCGGAATCGATTTCCGTAATCGGACGCGTTTGTCCTAATATCTTCCGACGCATCGGAGAATACCTGGATATGATCAAAAGAGGATCAAAATATATAATATGAAAGAGGATGGAAAGATCTTCAAAGTTACACGCCCGGATTTTTGAGTTTCGCGAAATCGCGCGAAACGGACATCGATCGGGTAGCTTTATCGTCGGAGGCCATAAAGCAAGAGCCATCATGGATGACAACTCATCCATTGACTTTAGGGCTCTTAGATTTCGATCTTGACCATGGATGGCCAAGAGTGTTTTGTCCTCAAAAATGCGATCCTACGGTCCATATTCGTCAAGGCGAAGTTCGAATTATTTACCGTTCGCCATCCGTCTCTTCTATAAATACCAAGCTCCTCTTCTTCATTTCTCACACCAAAAATCTGCCTCTTAGAGAGAAGTTAGAGAGAGAAGCTCGGAGAAAGTCCGAGCAAAGTCTCGGGTAAGTTCTTCGGTCCCTGGTCTTTAGTTTCGGTAGTTCTTTCGGTAGATATAGTAGGAATGCTAGATTTATCTTTAATTTTTCAAGATAGTCTAGATATCATATTTAGGGGTAAATATGATATATATTTCGAAAAATATGATGAGGGAAAAGATCATCAAAATTCTAGAGAGATAGAGCGAAAAATGCAAGCTGGCGAAATTCCGCCGATTAGGGGTTCGGGGCAAAATGGTAATTTGTACCTAAAATGCCTGTTATGCTGCTAAAAGTTGTTAAATATTATCCTTATAGGATATCTCGAGATAATCGTACCGTGTCATTGTCGAGTTTGTTGTGCCGCGTCACACCCGCTGTTTTTTCCATTTGTCGGAAATTTACCGTTTTTCCGTAAAAGTTCCGTTGTACCGCCAAAAAGGTACGTTCACGTCGTAACACTAACTCGATGGTTATTGTATGATTATATATGTTTGTTGTGTTCTGTTTGTTGTTGTAGCATACGTGGTTATGTTATATACACGGTTATGTCACATACGTGGTTATGTCACATACGAGGTTATTATTGTTGTATCATACGTGGTTATGTTACATACGTGGTTATTATCTTACATACGTGGTTATGTATTTTTAATCATACATCTGTTGTGGACTGTTGTATTGATTTCTTTGTCGTGTATATGTAGTCGTATTTAAGCATGAGGTTAATCGATTACCCGAGATCCAAATTGTAATTGGATCTCGCTCTTATCATAGCGTCAGTTCGGAAGAACCGAGGACCGAGGAGAAAGGCGAGCAGGCCGTACGAGTCCGATCGAAGACTTTCTTCGGGTGTTATTCATTTTGAAAACTCTCGGTCAATGTACCGCTTCTCAGAATCACGGACTTACGGCAATTTGAATAAATGTATCAGTTACTCAATTGCTCCGATGCTCTACTCTGATGAAAAAAAAATATATACTGCTTTTGAAAATAGGATGTTACAGTGTGTTTGTCAATATGTGTGTGTATACAGATATATATAAATATGTGTGTGTAAATATATGTACACACACATATATGTGTGTGTATAATATACATATATATACGCACATATATGTATATATAGCAAAATCATTATTTCAATTAGAAAGCGTGTAGAAAGAAAAATTTTAGGTTAGAGAAATATGTGGTAAGGGTTGTTGATTTACTTTTACTTAAGTCATTTTAAATTTATATTAGGGCATTTTAGGAAAAGGAATAAAATTAACTAATTTAACTCCTCTCCTTAATCTCTCCAAAATCGGTTAAATATGTCCTATAATTAGGACCGAAGGGAGTAATTCATTGTGAAGAATAAAAAAAAACTATAAAAGTGTTAAACTAAATATACTATGCCTTCCTGCTTGTAATACCCAAAAAAAAAAAAACCATAATTATAATAAATGGTATATTTTGATAAATACTACATTATAGTAAAAGGAGAGTATATTGTCTCAAATTTTGGGATATTGATTATTATAAATTTATGAGCAATTTCCCCTTGAAATTTTAGTAGGTCAAGATTTAAATCTTGAAATTTCTTTTAGGGATCATAAAATATCTTAAGATTATCATAATTAAGTATAATCTTAATTATGTCATAAAAGGTAATTAAATATCATCAAAATACCTAAATCAATTGGAGAAAATTATCAACAATTGTTGGGCAATTAAAATTGCAATAATTGGAATATTTATATTAATTTTTGAAATTAATTAATTAATTAATTAAATAGGCATAATTAAGAACATATCTACATAGTTAAGGGCTTAAATACTATCAAAGGTCCAAGAGTAGCACAGAGAAGATTATTATTATTCATAATTAATAAAGTAACAAACAAAGTAAGCCTAAAAACATGTTAAACACCATATTTGGGATTTTTCCCAAGACTAATTTAATTTCCCTATTTTCTAGGAAAGTGGCGAAATCTCTCTTAAAATTAGCTAAGATAATTGCACCAATATTAAATCTTATTAGCACATAAATAAGAACAAAATATCATCAATAGTAATCAAGACTTTTTCAACATAAATCAAAGGCTTGGATTAAAACTAATAAAGTTAAATCCTAAGGCTTTAAATTTGATTTCATAAAGCATAATCCATGTGAAATTAAATCCACCAATGAAGGGATTTCTTCTAGACAAATTAAGATAGGTGAAGACATAATATCTAGGGTGAAAGAAGGAGGGAGTACACAACCCTTTGGGAAAAATCAGAATTGAGATTGTTAAGTAATTAATTTAATTAAACAAAGATAATTACACCACATACATGTCATCAAGCATTAATTCATGAAGACTTTAGAGGCAATTGGAAGAGGATAAGAGTACTATGTGGTTAGAGCTCTTAATTACATGGAAGAGGATTAATTCAAGACACAAGTGAATGAGAATATATACAAAATAAATTGTAGTTTGAAATATGTTAATCATAGATTAAATATAAGGAGTTATTATGAACAAGCATATTTTAAGCTTGGATTTGGTTATCTTCAAAATCATTTTCTCAACTTTTGTGATTAATATTTAAGTGATTAAAGTGTTTAAAAAGACCTCTAATTAAGTCATAAATTTGAGATTTGAGAAGTGGAAAAGAGACTTGAATAAAATTATCAACTTGCAACTAACTATATAAGCATTTGGTGTAACTAAAAATTGAAGCAAACAAATTAGAAGAGGGAAGTATAGAGGTCGGTCATAGAGCTTGGATAAGGAGTGATTAATTAGTCACCAATCAAGCATTAATCATAAAGTAAAAATAGCATTAATGAGGGGACAAATTGGCATTGTACAAATTGACTTTGGGGTAAAAATTGGAAGAGGATAGGGAAGAGGAAGGAGGGCCACGTTTTGGAGTGTGAGTGAAGAGAGAAAAAGATGAGACAAGGGTAAAATGGGAAGGAAATAAGCAAGGGCATGTGAGGTCTTTTTACACCTTGGACTTTTACTATAAATAGGGCCTTTGGCTCTTCATATTTTCTCACACTAAGATAGCAAGTAGCATATGATTCTAAGAGTGAAATAGTGAGTGAGAGTCTGGAAGAAAGGAGGAGCAAAGTTCTGAGTAAGTTCTTCAGCTCTAGCTTTTGAGTTTTTAGTTAAATTGTTGTTTTAATCTTTGATCTTCTAAAATTATTTATATTTCATGTTTTCTGAGTTTTAAAATGAGTTTTTTTCGAAAAAAAAAGATGGGGGAAGGGTTGGAGCAAAATTTTGGGAGTTGAGAGTCAAAGTAGCGAAGCTTTGGCGAAATTTTGTCAGTTAGCGACTTTCGGAGTCGTAGTAAAAACGCTGGTATCTTATGTTGAAAATGATGTTCTTAAATTCTGAGAAAATTCATATTCAAATTAGACATATAGATATTTTCAAATATACCTAGAATGTATTATTTCGAGTTCTGTGCTAGGAGATAAAAATTCCCAAAGTTGGGCTATGTTTTCTGGAGAGTTTCTGGGCAGAGGTTAGAAACACTAAACCTGGGAATGCCTCACGCAATCTGGGAAAAAATGAGTATTTGTACATAAAACTAGACATCCTAAGGATTCCGAGGAATTTTACGGATCCTCGTTTCGATATTTCTAGAATTAGTTATGATTTTTCAAACTTAGGCGAAAAATCAGTCCAAATGCTGTCAAACAGCGTTTTTTTACGAAATTTAAAGGGAAATAATGAAAACATAAGTACACCAGGGGTAAAATGGTCATTTGTGACTAAGATATGGATTAGAATATTATTTATGAATTAATCAATGCGATATTACCCTTATAGGATATATGTGATCGCATTCCTGTAACATCTCATTTTCAAAAGCAGTATAATTTTTTTTTTCATCAGAGTAGAGCATCGGAGCGTAAGAGTAACTGATACATATATTTCAAATGCCGTAAGTCTGGCTGTTTACAGTAACGGTACACTGTACCGAGTGTTTACAAAAGTAGATAACAACGGAGGAATCAAAATTGTCTCCGTGGCGTCACGCGCCATGACAACAAAAGATGGTCTTCAGTCAAGTCCTTAAGCGTGCTGCTTCCCTCTCTCCTCGATTCTCGGTCTTCCTGAACCTGACGCTATATTAAGAGCTGAGGTCCAACGTGCACCGGACCTCAGGTAACGGTTAACCTCATATTTACATATACAACATATGGACTACAGACGTTCACAACATTAACAGCACATACACACAACCAATGTAGACACATCGCTTTCACACACACACAATGCAGACACATCGCTCCCAGCATTTTCACACATACACAATGCAGACACATCGCTCCCAGCATAATCACACATATCGCTCCCAGCAGTACATATGCATCGCTCCCAGCTTGCATACTGATACACACTAACGTCTATATGCACTCAAGCAACATAACACAATACACATAGTACATATATGCATAACATAAACATCAGAGTTAGTGTTACAGTACGCGAACGTACAGCATACAACATAACAACTATACACACACAATACACATAGCACATACATGCATAACATAAACATCAGCGTTAGTGTTATAGTACGCGAACGTACCTTCGTTGACGGTATTTCGGTACGTTTTACGAAAAACGGTAATTTTTGACAGCGGTACGATTATCTCAGATATCCTATAAGGATAATATTTATCAATATCTAGTAGCATAACAATCATTTTAGGTACAAATTACCATTTTTCCCCTGAACCCCTAATCGGCGGAATTTCGCCAGAGCTTCACTATTTTAACTCTATCTCTCCAGAATTTTGACATATCTCTTCCTCCAATAATATTTTCGAAAATAATACCATATTTACCCCTAAATATGATATCTAGACTATCTTGAAAAATTAAAGATAAATCTAGCATTTCTACTACATCTACTGAAAGAACTACCGAAACTAAAGACTAGGGACCGAAAAACTTACTCCGCTTGGCTCAAACTTTCTCAGAGCTCCTCCTCTCTTGAATTTCAAAACTCAAGAGTGATTTTGGTGTGAAGAAGTGAATGGGAGAAGGGCTCTATTTATAGAAGTAAGGAATGGCATTTCGGTAGTTAATTCAAACTTTATCAGATCGATTCTGAGCCGTCGGATCGCACTTGGACAAATGGCTTCATATTGGCCTTACACATGTCTTGCCTATGTCATCCTTCTAGAAGAAGATGATGTCATCTTGCTGACTTACCGATAAAGTTCCCTGATCGGTGTCCTAATCGCGTAATCTTGACGAAACTCAAAAATCCGAGAGCAAAATTTGAAGTTTTATTCTTTCTCTTTAAAACCACTTGAGTTAACTAAATTTTTGACCCCGTTACGGGTATTCCGTAGTTTGCTGAAGATTTTAGGATAAACGCTGTCGGTTACGGAAATAACTTCCGATAGTCCCATCTTCTGGACAATAATTCATTGGTTTATAATATGTCCTGACCTAAGAAACCTTATTCGTGGTTTGTCGCAACACTCCGTTTCCCTCTGGGTTCTCTTTTCACTATCTGCCTATTCTCTTATAAACCCGGTCTCTTATTTGCTCCGTTGGTTTCAGAAACGACTTCGGAGATAGCTCACCGGGATAAAATTTCACTGGTTTACAAAATGTCCGGATGTTCGGACTCAATCCCCGGGTTTTGAGGTAGGATTTTATTCCTATCGGTTCTCATTTCTCCTGTTGGCTCTTTACAAAATATATTATTATTTTATTCAAAATATCTAGATATTTATTTTTTTCTTTTATTTTTTATTTATTTTTCTAAGCATAATTTTTTTTTTATTATTTATTTAATTAATAATTTCGAATTTCTCCCCTTAAATTAATTATTTACTAATTAATTTACTTATATCATAATCTAAACAATTAGCCACTAATTACTTAATTAGCCACTTACTAATTGCTGATAATTTTCTTATTTAGGATAAATTATTATCTCACAACTATTTTACTTACATTGGTATTTTATGCTTCACATAAAATATTAAAAATCATGGGGTCATTCAGGACTCCCAAAAATATATTTAATTTTTGCCTCATTATTTTGCAGGGTAAATAGTCTTAAAAATTCCTAAAATTAGAGACAACATACTTTCTAATTTTTAATAAATATTTTTCTGCCACTTGGTATTTATCATCATAATTTCGGACCATTTTTATGCCTCATAATTGCATTTTATGGATTTTAGCTCTTTTTCTCCTCTAATTTCCATAGAAATTACCTTAGAAAATAAGATAATTATTACACTAATTTTGAGACCACATATTCACCTATTTCCAATAGGTATTATTTATCGAAATATGATACTTATCATAAATACGATTTTTAGAGTATTACAATTCCGACCGTCAAACATACCGTAAGCACCGACGAATAAGGTACGTACGCGTACTGTAACATTAACTCTGATGCTTATTGTATACTTATATGTGATAGACGACTATACATGTGAACTGTATAGATAACTTTACATGTGATGTGTACTGTTAACATAGACGACTATACATGTGAATTGTATAGATAACTTTACATGTGATGTGTCTTGTTAACATAGATAACTATACATGTGAATTGTATAGATAACTTTACATGTGATATGTACTGTTAATATATTAATCTTACATCTGCTGTGTACTTATGTGTTGATTAATGATGTAATGTCTTACATATATTGTTTACATAAGCATGAGGTTAACCGTTACCTGAGGACCGAGGACAAGGGTAAAGAACCAGGGTGAGGATCAGACGGGGAAACGTTATTTTGACATGTATTTTATTAAATACTTGGATGTATGTACTGCCGTATGAACAATCAGATACACCGAAATCAATGTTAATCAGTTACTCTCTATTTTAAATCTTTCCGACGCTCAACTCTAATCAAAATGCTATGAAAACGTTTACGAAAATGAGGTGTTACACTGCTCTCCATGATGCAGCTGGTGAAGATGGCTCACTATTGGAGAGGGACCAAGGGCAAGACTATGCATCATTGTACTGGGTTTGTCGCCTCTGTTTTTTCGTTTTTGCAACTTCTTTTTCCCACTTCGTCCAGCTTCTCTCGTCCTCCTTCTTTTTGGTTACATGGAGCTAAGTTGGCAGAAATGTTATTACCCATTTTTGCCATATAGGATGACTCACAATGAGCTGTAGAACACAAGGATAAAAATATGAAAAATGAAAATGATAAAGAATTGAATCATTGGTGAGTCAAAAGTTCAGGGATTAAGTTCTATGGAGTCATAGTTGAGAGACTAAGTCATATGTGAGTCAAAAATTCAGAGACTGACTCGCATTGAATCATATTTGAGAGACTGTCAACCTAGATATAAGAATTTGTAGTTCTATCTTTCACACCGTTGAATTGGAGCAGCAATTTCGTTATTGAGAGTTTCTTTTGCAAGTCCAACCAGGTACATGTGTTTTCCAATATAGTATATTAGTTTATGCATTTATAAAATACATTTGCTCGAGGGTTAATATTTTAATGATTTGCAAATACAACTTTCTTAGTATTTATGATAGAAAAATTCTACAAATATATGAGCAAGTGATTAGAAGTTGGATATCAGACTTTGCACATTAAACAAGGAAGGTGTTTCTTTTACTCTCAATCTTTGTTGTCAACTTGGTGAGTTAACTCGGTAAAATCGCCAAGGCACCAAGTTGGGATTTTTAGCAAATAAAAATGAGTTAACTTAAACTTTGTACCAATTTTACAAAATGAGTAACTGATCGATTTTTTGTATAACACTATGATTTTGAACTTCAACATGATTGAAAGATTAGGGAAGCTCTCGTGACCATAAGCCTTTGTTCGTCGAGTTGCTTGGCTACATAATAGTATGGTTAGCAACAAATTAAATGACACCGTAATTGATCTCTTGTATAACACTATGATTTTGAACTTAAAGATGAATGAAAGATTAGGAGAAGCTTGATCTTGTAAGAGCCAGAAGCTTTTGTCCATCGTTTCCTGGCTGTATACAACTGTAATCCTCTCCAGTTTTTTCCATTTTGTAACCTCTCAAGTACACGAACTTGAGTTGGTTCTTGAGACAATTACACGCAAATAAAAAATTCCTGCATTTACAGATTTATCCATCAAATCATTATTAGGAACTTCTTGAATATAAGTGTACACTTTGATCACGAGTGTTGTACAATAATCAAGAAAATATGTGTGTGTGTGTGTATTTACATCTATATAAAATTTATAAAAAGTTGCAAAACTATTTAGAACAAAATTAGGAGCACAATTATGATTTGATATTGTAGGAGTTGATATAGAAAAGCGCACGCACATAGATATATATAGTAAAAAGTTTGCGTATGAACCAAAATTCTTACCCATAAACCCTAAACCAAAGTAAAGGAAACTCAAAACATTTGTTGATTTAATTGATACCAAACTCACTCTTAATTAATAAATATATAAAAGCACATGAAAGCAACAATGATATATACATGCAAGATTAGAAATACTATATGAAAGAGGTATATGATGGTGAATTTAAATACCTTGAGTTGGTATTCCATTGATCTGATTTATGGATGTCATAATAATCATCGTCTTTTTTTGTGCTTTATCATCTTCTTGATCATGCCAAGCTTCTATGGATAACATATATTTGAATCGCTACTCGCCAACACAACTAAAGGAAAACCCTATGCTCTAAATCAAATTTGACGGCCGCTTCAAAGAGCTCATGTAGTATATATAAAATGATGAGGCCTAGGGTTTGCACGTTATGGTTATTTAAAGTCCAACAGATCTCAACCTTACATTTGATCTAATGGTCTAGATATTATGGTTATTTAATGTTCTTACATGCATTCCATATGTATAGATTCAATGTATTTGAGTATTTTCCATTTAATTTAATTCAACAAATCTCAGCCTTACATTTGATCTAGTGGTCTAAATATTGTGGTTATTTAATGTGCATACACACATTTCATGTGTCTAGATTGAATGTATTTGAATGTCTTACATTTACTTTGAATCAACAAATCTCTGTCTTACATTTGATCTAATGGTCTAAATATCATGGTTATTTAATGTACATACACGCACTTCATATATATAGATTCAAGGGAAAATCCTTTTGAGGGCCCTTTTTAGTGTAAAAATCTCAAAAAAAAAAAGCCCTCAAAATCTGACAATACCTGAAAAGTCCTAAGGCATTTTCAAGTATTTTCAAAATCTTGCGTGAGTTGTTAACGGGACTGATATAGTTGTTAACGTGACTTGATATAGTTGTTAATGGGGGCTGATTTAGTTGTTACAAAATTGTTGTTAATTAAATAGTTGTTAACTAATATAGTTGTTAACTAACAACTCGCGTAAGATTCGAAAATCCGAAAAAGACTCTAAGGCCTTTTCGGTGTATTGTCGATTTTGGGGCCTTTTTTGAGATTTTTACACCAAAAAGGCCCTCAAAAGGATTTTCCTAGATTCAATGTATACTACTACAAAAGACACTTTTAATATCTATTTTTAGGACCCTTAGACTACCGTTTTGAAGGGGATATGTATGTGAGTGCCGTTGAAATTTTTAAAATAGACTTCTGTTTCAAAACTGGATAATTACCAATTTTGCCACGGAAGTTTTGGTTTTGGAGCACATAGCACCCGGAAGTTTTTTGATATCATTTTTAGAAGTTTACAGACGTAGCAATCTTGCCCATTGGTTGATCTTGACCATTGGATTGATCATTTTGCCAAGAAGTTTACAAAAATTTGCTCCTAAAAAAACTTCCGGGCAAATTTGCTCCAAAAAAATTAGGGCATATTTGCTCTTTTTTGTAAACTTAGGGGCAAAAATGATACTAAAACAACTTTCGGATCTAGGTCTCAAAACCAAAACTTCCGAGTCAAAAATAATATCTAACCCGTTTCAAAACCATCATTGTAAGTAACTTACAACAACTGTTTTGAAAAAGCAGTCATTGTAAGTCTGCTACACACAATGAATTGGGTGGATGGAAATATAATCTCAAAATATAAGGGAGGTTTGTGTAATATACATTTTAATTTTAAGGCTAATTATACTTTTAGTCTTTTAAATTTTATATAAGGCATACTTTTGGTCCCTTAACTTTATAAAGAATACTTTTGGTCCTAAAATTCAAACACCGTTTATATTGCTAACGGAAAATGATAATGCAACGAAATAAAGTTATGACTAATAACATTTAATTACACAAATTTTATATTTTCTTCAATTTACCTATATTTTAAATTTAAGCTTAATAGCATTTAATTATACAGTCATCATTTAAGTTTACATCGTTATCTTAACAGTGTTAGAATTATAGGACTAAAAGTATACTTTATAAAGTTAAGAGACTAAAAGTATACCTAATATAAACTTAAAGGATTAAAAGTATACTTTAGCCTAATTTTAAAGAGGTCTAAACCTTGTTTGGTACGTGGTACTGAATTTTGATAGATTGAGATTGGAATTGGGATTGGGACTGGGATTGAAGCATTAAAATTAGTATGGTATGAAATAATATTTGTAAGGAATATTTATATTTATTTTATTTTATTATCAGATATAAATTATCAAAAGACTATAGTACCCTAGTTATTAAAAAAAGATAAAAGAAGCCTCCAACTCCACGTTTGTTCTAGAATCTCATCGTCTCTCAGTCTGCAACTCCCATCTTCACAGTAGATTAATTGAACAAATCATTTAAGAAGAAAATCAATTAGATATATTTAAAGTGAAAGAAAAAATAATTAAAAAGGAAAAACAAATAGATCTGGGTTATGGGTATGGTCGCAAATTTGAGGGGCTCACGACCCCATTATAGAGTCATTGAACTCAATCTTCTTAAATTGTTTTGCCCTTGTAAAAAACCTACAAAAGAGAAGACCAAACATTCGAGAAAATGGAGGAGGAACTTGAGAACTGTGCATGCATAATAATTTTTTTTTAAAAAAATTCGTATAATAGGGATGATGGAAATGACGATAACCATCCAAGCAAAGTGAATTGTTTTATAATTGCCGTGGTGGGGAAATTGCCTCGTAATAGTAAATAGGGGAACCAGATGGGGCTTGGGCGATCCTACTCATACTTCCTGCAAATCCAGTTGTGATCAAGAAGCTTCAATTTGAGATCCAGTGACGGAGGTTGCGGGATCGGAGAAGAAAGAGAAGACGACTGTAGATGAGGGAGTGGGGGGAAGAAAACAAAATGAAGAGGGTGAGAGATCGAGTGGGTGAGGAATATGAGGAGGGTACTTCAGTCAAAAAGTGACAATTTTGTCCCAAATTTTTTCCAATCCCAGTACTCTGCTTCACCAATACCAAGGGGTGGCTGGCTGGCGTTCCAGCAATCCCGTTTTCGTAGTATTCTCAATCTCTAGCTATCCTCAATTCCTCGTATCAAACATGGCAAAACAATTCCAATGTCAAGTCCAGTACCAATCTCTCTCCAATACCACGTGCCAAACATAGCCTATGAGTTTTCAAAATAAAGTAAAAGGATGTGTAATTAAGATAAAACTTGAAGGGTGGTTACAATATTTTACTTATCATTAAAAAGGAAAAAAAAACACAGCCCAAAACTTAGAATCCGTTTGGATGGGTTTTTAAAAAAATGTTTTTTTATATTACTTTTTTTTTAAGCTCTAAATTAAAGCTTAAAAAAAACCAGAATTTTAACTTCTTCTTTTTTATGACTTTTGTTTTTTTAAAAAGCTATCATCTAAACACATAAATTAATAAAAAAAAATTATTTAAAAAAGTACTTTTTATTTTTTTTAAAAGAAAAACCCATTCACACGGGCTCTAATAGACTGGTAAGATTTTTTTTTAAAAAAAACTAACTTGCCCTAATTAAAATGCCATCATCCTTTCTGTTTAAGCTGCTACCTGCTGTTTAAATACAAGGCACTTCTTGGAGTATTTTAATGAGCCGCATCTTCTTTTATGCTTGTGGAGAAGTGTATATCACTGCTTCTTTGTGTCCTAAAAACTAGTAGAAATATATCCAGCATTGGTTAAAAATGCATTTTTTTCAACATTATATATATATATATATATATATATATATATATAGATTGTAGTAAAAGTAGTAGTAGAAAATAGTAATTGCTGCATTTGTTAAAAAGCAACCGACGTCAAAATTCAATGCTTAGCAACAAATACCATAATTGATCTATTATTGCGTCTATATGTTGTAACCATTGTTGTCACAACTGGCTGCGAGTTGACTCTCAGAGTTTACCGTCTTTACGTTTCTAACTTGCCAAATCGAGTCGAGTAACTAGTAAACTCTTGATTTTTGTAAACTCGGATAGACTCACGAGTTTATATACCGATTTTACCGTTTGTAAGTTTCTAACTTACAAAACCGTGTTAACTTTGTTTATTTAATCAATGCTCAACGACTTTATATATAAGTTTTGTAGATTTTTTTTTATATTAAATATGGTAAATTTTGAATGTTGATGGGTTAATTTCAATTATTTGGATTTAAAATATTTTTAAATTAAATTATTGTCATTTTTTATATTTAAATTATTTATTATACAATATTAATACCTATTTAGTGGTGAAAGTAAACTCTTACGAGTTTACGATTTAAGTTCACGATACGAGTTTACATCATCACACGAGTTTATTTAATTTCATGAACACAACACAGTAACTGATCGATTTCTTGTATAACACTATCATTTTGAACATCAACATGATTGAAAGATTAAGGGAAGCTCTCTTGACAGCCATAAGCCTTTGTTCGTCAGTTGCTTGGCTACATAATAAGCAACAAATTAAATGACACCGTACGTAATTGATCTCTTGTATAACACTATGATTTTGAACTTAAAGATGAATGAAAGATTAGGATAAGCTTGATCTTGTAGGAGCCAGCAGCTTTTGTCCATCATTTCCTGGCTGCATACAATTGTAATCCTCTCCATTTTTTTCCATTTTGTAACCTCTCAAGTACACGAACTTGAGTTGGTTCTCGACACAATTACTCGCACATAAAAAATTCCTGCATTTACAGATTTATCCATCAAATCATTATCAGGAACTTCTTGAATATAAGTGTACACTTTGATCATGAGTGTTATACAATAATCAAGAAAATATGTGTGTGTGTATTTACATCTATATAAAATTTATAAAAAGTTGTAAAACTATTTACAACAAAACTAGGAGCACAATTATGATTTGATATTGTAGGAGTTGATATAGAAAAGCGCGCACATAGATATATATAGTAAAAAGTTTGCATATGACCCCAAATTCTTACCCATAAACCCTAAATCAAAGTAAAGGAAACTCAAAACATTTGTTGATTTAATTGATACCAAACTCACTCTTTATATATATATATATATATATATATATATATATATATATATATATATATATATATATATATATATATATAAGCACATGAAAGCAACAATGATATATACATGCAAGAAATATTATATGAAAGAGGTATATGATGGTGAATTTAAATACCTTGAGTTTGTATAAAATAATAATAATAATAAATACCTTGAGTTGGTATTCCATTGATCTGATTTATGAATGTCATAAAATCATTATATTTTCTTGTGCTTTATCATCTTCTTCTTCTTGATCATGCCAAGCTTCTATGGATAACATATATCTAAATCGCTACTCGCCAACACAACTAAAGGAAAACCCTATGCTCTAAATCAAATTTGCGGCTGCTTCAGAGGGCTCATGTAGTATATATAAAATGATGAGGCCTAGGGTTTGCAAGTTATGGTTATTTAAATTCCAACAAATCTCAACCTTACATTTGATCTAATGATCTAGATATAATGGTTGTTTAATGTTCTTACATGCATTTCATATGTATAGATTCAATGTATTTGAGTGTTTTCCATTTAATTGAATTCAACAAATCTCAGCCTTACATTTGATCTAGTGGTCTAAATATTAAGGTTATTTAATGTGCATACACACATTTCATGTGTATAGATTGAAGAACGTATTACATTTACTTTGAATCCAACAAATATTTGTCTTACATTTGATATAATTAATGGTCTAAATATCGTGGTTATTTAATGTACATACACGCATTTCATATGTATAGATTTAATATACACTACTATAAAATGCACTTTTAATGTCCGTTTTTAGGACTCTTAGACGACCATTTTCAGGGGACGTTTATGTGACTTCTGTTTCAAAACCATCATTGTAAGTAACTTACAACAACTGTTTTGAAAAAGTAGTCATTGTAAGTTTGCTACATACAACATTGGTTTTTGTTAAAATCGTCTTTGTAAGTAACTTACAATCGACATTCTATATAGCAAACTTATAGCGACTTCTTTTTCAAAAAGGTCATTGTAAGTCACTTACAATGACTTTTTTTCATACTTGTTTAAAAACAAATCATTGTAAACCTTTTACAACGACTGTTTTGTAGAAAATAGACGTTGAAAGTCAATTTTTTTAAATGTAATTCGTATTTTCTAACCACAGCCTTTAAAAAAACAATTCAGAATAAAGAATAAAGAAAATTGAGTAAAAAAGAATCACTCCCATAACAGAGAATATAAATCAAATTAATGTCCACAAGTTCATTTCTCTAATCAAGTACGTGCTCTAAAACTAACCATGGTTAATAAAAATCAAACTAATGTCCACAAGTTCTCTAAACCACTACATTATGTAAAAGAAATCTTTTATCTCTACACATCATCTATTTGTTGGAGAAGATGTCCTACCAAAAGGTCTCGAATCAAATTAATGTCTTCAATTGTGTCGGCATCCTCATTACCAAAAATCTGCATGCAAATTGAAGAATAAGTTAATATAAATCAATCAATTTAATGAAATAACTAACAATTCAATTACAAGAACGAAAATGAAAATCATTTGAGAACCAAGAAATGATCACTTGGTCAAAATTTATAAGTCCACTAACAATGTTATACATATAAATTAAAACGTAGTATTCACACTTAGTTTTCCCTAGTTGTCGAGGGCACTATACATCAAAAGAAAATGGTAAAAATAAATAAAGACATATATAAAGTGATTGTCAATTAAAGAATATAAATTTCAACAACTTATTTTCAGTCGAAATCACTTTGTGTTACAACTTTTACCTTCGCTCTACCCACCCATTAAATAATATGTCTTGAGTGTATTATCATTAAAACAAAAATCAAAAGACATCAAAACAATTTATTCAAATAAAAAATCAATGATTTATAAACAAATTAACTTACGTGTTGAAAATGGTTTTTATCTCTTTGTTTGGTTTGCGACCCAAGGAATTAAACCAAAAGATGACATTGATAAAGGGGCAAGCAACACACAAACTCCAATGATAACTATAATAACATATATAGATTAAAATGAGGTTAGATAACATGATACTTCTTAACTTAACAAACCGAGTATGCCTTAAATAGATAAAATTAAGTTACTTGCCTTTCAACAATTGGTGCTACATAACATGGCAACTAAGTCTCTCTGATTGTATAGCCCACATAGCTCATCCTCTCTTCCAACTTATTATTATGCCTTGCCAGATGTGTAGGACATAAGAATCCATACAAAGTGTTTCTCTCCATTTCGACACATATTTTGTTGAAGCAGTTACCATAGAATTAAAATGAGAAATGATTTAGTGAATATAGAATCCTAAAAATCAGTGCATTAATTAAAGTTAAAAATAAAAAATAAAATCATATGATTGCAAATGTAACCTATCATATTTCTATCTCCTCAAAAGATAAGAACTGTATAATATCTTTGCTATCAACTGCAAAGGGATACGAGATTCTATTACCCACAAGGCATCGACAAGTTGACCTTGTTAACCTTTTTCGTGGATATTTTTCAGTTATGCCAATAAGGAAAAAAAATTCACTTCTTCTTAATCCTAGAAACACATAAAATAAAGATTATAAGTAGGATGTCAAAGAAAATTCAAGTAATAGTATGTTTTTTCCTACCATTGGAGGTGTTGTCGCCATGTGAACATGTTGACTCCTGCTTATATGCATCAAACACATATATGCCATCCTCTCACAACTTCTTTAAGTCCTCCATCAAAGTTTCCAAGTAGATATCGGTATCATTCTGTGACTATTTTGGTCCTGAAATCATCACAGAAAGCATCATATACTTACGTTTCATACATAACCATGGAGGTAAGTTGTAAATTGTTAGTGCCAATGTTTCACCCAAGAGGAGGTGAATTGGGTGATATTAAAAAATTTAAAACAAAGATTATAAACAGTTATATCGAAGAACAAGAGTTAGAAAAATATCACTGAAGTGTACACAACGGATTATACTGGTTTGGCTTTAACTTTCTAACCTACGTCTAGTCCCTAGAGCATCTCTGAGATTTTAACTATTGTTGCAACATTTCATGGGTTCTTGAAACCATAGTACAAAAGTAATCCTCAACAGTAGGACTCACTTCCTTTATAAGTTGTAATCCAACAACCACACTCAAGATCTCACTACCTTGAGATTTTACAAAGATTGAAAACATTTGTAAATGACTCTCTCATATAGTAAATATATAATCACTGATGAACAATGAATATCAGAAGATACTACAAAGAATGTATATGAGCAATAAATGAGCAGAAGATTGATCATAGGCTTAGTTGGTTGCTCCGTATTGAATGCTTGGTCATTTATAGACGAACTCCATTAATAACCGTTATGAGCATTCAAACTTCTTGTTAGAGAAAGATTAGAGTCGTTGGAAGAATTCAAGATTTAGTCGTTTTCGTCTTCGCTACAATAAATGTTGCAGACGAAATCTCTTTGGTCTGCTCTGAGATTGCTTTCATGTGCTTTGTTCGTTGTGTGTATTAAACTTCCTGTTAGAGACAGATTGGAGTTGTTGGAATAATTCAAGGTTCAATCGCTTTCATCTTCGCTGTAATAAATGCTTTAGATGAAATCTCTTTGGTTTGCTCTAAAATTGGTTTCGTGTGCTCTTTTTCCTACTATGCATTTAATCTTCTGACACAGAAAATTGTTTTCGTGCTTTTGGAGTTAATCCATGAATTTAGCATCTGAAACTTATATACAAACAATATTAGTAGCATTAATAAGTAGTATAAGTAGTAATCAAGTATAAACAATTCTTAATCACAATATTTAAATTCTTAGAGACGTTTTGAATTGAAACAAGAACATTCACTCTAGTGTGATTCCAGAATCACTCGAGTGTGTATCCATCACTTGAGTGCTTTTGTAATCCAACTCGAGTGTCTGATGAAATTTGAGTATGATAATGAAGTGTTGCAAGAATAGGTCACTCGAGTGATTGATAACTTTACTCGAGTGTCTTTTGTTTTGTTTAAAAATAACTTCAACTTTACCACTAACTCAACTGCATATTGCAAGTTGTCTTCTGTCACTTGAGTGACTTTCAGGATCACTCGAGTGGACTCCAGAAGAGAAGTCTTGCACTCTTGGTTCATCAACGAGTGACTTACACTAAACTCTCAAGTTGTTGGTCTTCACTCGAGTGACATAACTCGAGTGAGACTAGTTATAACTTGTATTACCATCGCAAATGACTTGCTGTTGACGCACGAGTTGCTCACTATCACTCAATTGACAACATGCTCACTTGAGTGAGCATTTATACACTTTCAAAAAATGGGTGAGTAACTTGCAAAATCTTAGCAAGTGATCACTAGCACTTGAGTGGTCACTTATCCACTCGAATGATCTACCATAACTTTCAAAAATCCTACGAGTGATGACTTGTTAATTTGCTGCAAGTGAAGGGGGATCACCCGAGTGCTAACTTAGTGTTACACCCCTACCGGCCTCACCCTTTCGGGTGGCGGGTTAGATGGATTCCTTTTATCTGTTACCTTTCCTTAGTTACTATATTCCTTTTATCATATATTAGAGTGTGCACAATATAGCATTTTACCGGTTTGGACTTACCTATTGTACTGGTAAAAGTGCGATAATCAAAAAGTAATTAGTCTCCGAAGGGTTAAGGGTACAATCATCCAAAATAAAATGCTAGAAGTAGAAATAAATATAGTCATCCCAAAATAAAGATACAAAATGTGATAGGGCATTCCCTATTCTTCAGTTTGCCACAGTATGCCCTACATTTCCAAAAAGGCCTCTACTGTTCATGCACGGTCCCCTGTATCTACATATTGATCTGGAGTTCAAGAATGAACCCCAGAGTAATTGTTAAACTCAAGTACCATATGTATGCAGTGTATGAATGCAACCATAGTCATGAAAATCACAATCAACATGGTCACATACCATATATGCATTCAAAACCATAAACACAATAACCACAAGTCGTCGAGCTGTCTTACCAAGACAAGCCCCGGAATCACAATCTGTTGAGCCGCTTGAACCAGGCCAGCCCCAGAATCACAAAGTCGTCGAGTCGCCTAACAAGGCCAGCCCTGAAAAATCCTCAACACTAGGACAACACAATAGTTAGGGCCTCGAACCCCAACTATTCTGGATGCATACTAGGCAAACACAAGCATGACATACAAACATACAACAGTAACATAAAGTACGCGAGTAAACAGTTACTACATGTTGGCTGTTCACCGATCTAAAATTCTTTCGACGCCCCAAATCCTTTTCGGATATGTTTTATCCTAGACAACATCAATACACCTTGTTTTTAATATTTCTATAAATTCCGCTTTTATTCTTGAGAAATCCGAGCCACATCCTCAAAATTCCAAAAACTCATGTTCAACTTCAAACATTTTAATTAATTCCAAAAAACTTCAATTAACACGAAATCAGTGGCTATGGAACCCTTAGGATGTCTAGTTTATGGTAAAAATACTCTCAAAGTCCAAAAGGGTTCATATCTTAACACACAACCAATTCTTTGTTTGCTGGTCAGAGAAATATTTCAGTTTCTTGAGCAGTTTTCAAAAATTTATTTCTCCTAGTAGAACAATCGAAAAGGTATCAAAATGAAGCTCAAGATGTCTAATTTAAGATTGTAAAATATCAAGGCAAAGGGACTTCATTTACTATTTTAAAACTACCAATTAAGATTTTCGCCCTTAATCCACGAAATTGGTAGCTAGCTGTTTCTTCTGGTTTTCGGGTTCGTAAATGTTAAATTTAACCCAAACCTATACAAAATCTCGTTTTAAACTCATTGGAAGCCTTAAAAATATCAAAATTACCTCCCAACCCCATGTTTAACTCAATAGGACAGAAACCCAAGAGTCACAACTACTAAGTCACAAGTTTAACACTTACCTTGAATCTTCGAGCTCGTATGCTTCCTTCTTCCACTTGAATCAAAAACTCAGTTGCTCATTCTTTCCTACTCCTTGAACATGTCCAGGCAGCAAGGAAAATGATCAGGTTGGTCCTTTAAATAAACCCCAAGGTTTATGTGAAATATCCAGTATATGCTATTATCCACTGGTTAAAAGAGTGCACTAGGTTTTTGCACGTTTTCCCTTGCTTTTTCTCCAAGTTTTCTTGATTTTTTTTTTGGCTGATTCTAGGGCTTCACAAAATTATTGCTTGGAGGGCAAGAATATTTGACTTTTTGGTGCCATTAGTTCACTTTACTTCTATGGTAAATTTATGGTCTAGTTGTTCTTTTTTATGGTGCCAAATTTCATGGTTAAAAAGGTGATGACATCATCTCTTTTTTCCCTTCTTTCTCTTGCATTGTTGGCACTTTTATGTCCACATATTCCACCTACCACATGATGTGGCAAATTTTGGTTCATTGCCTACTCTTTTCCTTGCTTTTACTTACCTCCAAAAAAACGCAGGAATCCCCCATTAGTTTAGGAAATGTCATGTGCATATTTATTTTAGCACCTTTTTGTTCAACTAATTGTCTCATACTTTAGGACATAGTTAAATGACTTAGCTACTCAAGTAATTTTGCATCTCTTCAAATTTCAGCGAGTGACATGCGAAATCATTGGAAGTTAAGGATCATCACTCAAGTACATTACCAGCGATTCGACTAATCATCTCAAATCACTTGAAGTGAGTTTTCTTGTTGATTCAAGTTTTAGTTCAAATAAAGTTCTATCACTTGATGTCTTGAATTACAGAACTTGACTGACTTGAATCATCAAGTCCTCATTATTTTCTAAGGTTTGTTATCATCAAAATATAGTCCGAGAACTAACATTCCCCATTTTTTGATGATGACAAAACTTGAGTATGTTGAAAGAATGTTTGATTTTTTATTTTATTTTTTTGAATATCACAAAGAAAGAATAATTTACACATAATGAAAATAACATAATCATTGATAATTGAAAAGGTACATAGCAAAGATAGTTCAGTGCACATTACATTAGAAGTAAACACAATACATTAAACATATCAGACTATCAGACATTACTCTTTTCCCACTTTGCCATCAGGAAAAAGGGTAAGGAAGGTGATATCTGAGGGTGGAGGAGGAAAGCCAGATGGTGGTATGTGGACAATCATTGCATTCATGGAATTAAAGTTGGGGAAGTAGTGGCAGAGGAAGAAGAGGTGGAGTGAGAGGCGGAGTGAGCGTTGATTATAGGTTCTGGCTCAGTAGAGCTAGAGGTGGAGATATGAATAAGAGTAGAGGAGGTTGGAGGAACGAAGGAAGAGAGAGGATCCACAGAGGTAGATAAATCAAAAATATGAGTAGTGGTGGAGTCAGGGATGGTGGTGGGAATGTCAGTGGGTTCAGAAACAGGACGTGTATCAAAAGAATCAAATTGCTTATCGTTGTCATTACCACAATTACCACCACTCTGTTCATATGCACAATTCTATGCATACTTCTAAGGAGAAGGAAAATCATGCTTGAAGGTACATAGTTCCTACATAAAAATAGTATGTGAAAAATCATTGAATTGAAGTGTTCATCTTTCATATTTAAATTAATGCAGGCAAGAAAAGAACAAAGATGGTGAATGAACTCCAAAACTATAAAAAAGATGGGCATGCTTAAAAATCCTTTAGCTATGCATCTATCATGGGAGCCGCTAATAACTTCTCATCTAATAGCAAGTTAGGAGTGGGAGGCTTTGGACATGTTTACAAGGTAAAGAGCCATAGGGTCATTTCTAAATAATTTATTCATACTGATGTACAAATTGACACATCTTATGAAAAGGTATATTCTTCATTATAGGGAAAATTGCCTAATGGGAAAGAAGTGGCTATTAAGAAACTCTCGAGAAGTTCACGACAAGGAGTGACTGAATTCAAAAATGAGTTAACATTCATATCTGAACTCCAACACAGGAATCTTGTACAACTACTAGGTTGCTGCATTCAAGGGGAAGAGAGAATCTTAATTTATGAGTTCATGCCAAATAAAAGCTTGGACTTTTTCTTATTCGGTTAGAAGGAACACCATAAAAGAATTTTTTCCTACAAGTTAATTGTAACTAATTATATTTCCTGTGGCATTATTGTTTATTTTTCTTATCTTTTAAAGACCTTTTTTGTGTGCAATGATTCAACCAAAAGCAAGCTACTGGATTGGAATTTGAAAAACACGTTTCAGCATAATTGAAGGAATAGTTCAAGGCATACTCTATCTTCATAAATACTCTAGACTAAGAATCAATCACGAGACTTGAAAGCAAGTAATATACACCTGAATGAAAACAAGATCCCCAAAATTTTTTATTTTGGCTTGGTTATAATTATTGCACAAGAATTAGAAGGAAACACAAACACCAATAGAATTGTAGGTACATAGTGAGTATACATTGGCTAAAGTCTTTGTTTTTAATTTAATTTTGTTTTTTTTTTGGTTAAAATTTTTTAATTTTGTTTTATTTAAAGGGCTGCTACAATAAATTTCCTCCTTTCGTTTGATATGTCGATATACGTTAATACATTATGACCCAAGTATTTTGTTATACATGAATCTATGCGGTGGATATGTCTAATTCATATAATTAATACTAGGATTAACTGGTACAACTGGGAATTAAAGATTTAATGTGAAAAGGAATTCAGAACTCAGAAGATTATTGGTGGTAACAGGGGAAATAGAAAAAAAACAAAGGAAAGAGGCCTGAAGATAAGGTTGAGAAGGAAAGACAAAACTTTTTGTGAGGTTTTGATCAAACACTGAATATATGGCAAACAGATCCGGACGATTTATTATTTCCTTCTCATCTGATGCAACCCTTCTTTGAACTTTTGTACTGCTTAAGACAAAGAGGAATTTATTCACTCGCATGCATGATTACAAATGGGATAATAAGGAAGATGGAGACCCGTTACCATATTTTGCATTGTATATATATATATATATATATAGAGTCCCACTTGGTGCAAGCATGAAATGGACAGCATTTGACACTTTCGGCTTTTTTAGATACCATTGAGCACAAACCTTTGCACAGTATGGTTCCAAACCTTTCCCATGGTTTGATTATTACAGACCTTCATCATAAAAGTCATGGAAAATTTGAATATATTGTGGTGGCATAAAAAAAACTTTCCCCTTTGGCTTTTGGTTCTTATACTCTGCTTTTCTCATATAGTTTTGTCTGATATCTATAGTTTTGGAATCCTATTGCTTGAGATTGTGAGTGGCAGAAGAAACAACAACTTTTACAATGCCAATGACCCAGTTAACTTAGTGGGACATGTAAGTTAAGTTGTAACAGTGTTTTGAATGTTAATTTTCTTCCTATCAAATCCTCTCTATCGTTAGTGTTTGAAGTGGGGAGCATTGAACATACCTCAGGCTTGGGAGCTTTGGAAAGGTGGTGCAGCAGCAGCACTAGAATTGGTAGATCGAGCAATGAAAGATTCATTTCTTGAAGATCAAGTGCTGAGATGCATCCATGTTGGTCTATTATGTGCAGAAGAGCGACCCATTGATAGGCCCTACGTCAGAAATTCTGACAATGTTGACAAAATATAGTTCAAAGCTTCCTTTGCTTAAGAGACCTGCATCTTGTTCCAGAGATCATTATAGTGCAGTTAATGAACTCATTCTTGATTCAGTAATTGGCTTGTCAATCTCTGATTTATTTGCAAGATAGAAGTTTAAAGGTTGCCAAAGGTCCTCAAGTTATATTTTCCTTCTATATAATAAGGAATATATTTAAAGTTTAAAAAGTGATTATTGGTCCAACAATTTAATTTGAGAGTTCAGAAGTTTTATCCATTTATTCTGAATTATTATACAGCAAAGATCTCTCTGTCGAATTTTAAGTGTGGAATTGTTCTCCTCACTAACTGTATATGAAACAAATCAAATCTAAAAAAAAAAAAAGACAAAGGCATATAATATTTTATTCAACCCATGTATAAACCAGGAAAAAATGTTTTTAATTGATGTACTATCCACTCCCTCTTAGCCTCTTGTACTAAAGATTTCATAATATTGCAGGTTTTGTCCTAAGTAATAAGTTTTTCCAAACATAATTAACCAAGCTCCTCTAACTAATGACTTTTTTGGGGATCATTTTAAGGTTTTACAAGAAATAACTAATTTTATTTACTTACGTAAAGTAATCAACTGGAGTTTGACCAGAGGAAGTAATACAAATAAGTGATATAGCTTGAAGGTGAGGAACAGCTGAATCAGTCAACCTCCTCTGCTCTGCGAGCTGCAAATCATGTCTTTAAGTTCTAAATTTACAGATCATGTTGCACAGAATATTTTTAAAATAATTCTAGAATAATTTTTTCCAAACATGCTTTTCAGTATTTTTGGAAAATATATTTTACTTCAGAGGCTATGTAAAAACCAAATGATTCTTTAGACTAAAATTGAAAGATTAAAACATAATTAAAATGAACAGCCGAAAATTGTGATTTTACTTGGTAATACTTGATTTAATACAATGTCGAACTCACCCAAAAAAAAAAAAAAAATTCTAGCTACAAATATTAATTTAAGTTTTATATTTTCATTTTGGTGAAAATTGAAAAGAGTTCTTTTCTTACCTTTCTAAGCTGATAAATCAATTTTAAAGCTGAAAATCTCAAACGCTAATTCGAAAAGTAAATTTTGAAAGCAGAAGCAAGCAAGGCTATAAATTTTTTTAATATAAATATATTATGCCTTCTAAAGAAACACCCTTCAAAGGGTTATGGCCGGCCATCCTTGGACAGATGCAAATTGCTATATCAACAGATCTACAAAGAAACTTTAAAAAAAATAAAAATAAAAAAGGTGTAAGACTCCATTATTTAAAAGTTTGCTATACTGAAACCTTAGAATAAAAACACAAGAAAACAAACAAAGCTAATGTTTATTTAAAAGCAAACAAACAGGAAATGTTGAGTGGAAACTATAACCTCAACAAAGTAAACAAAGGTATCCCTGAATATCATCAAAATGCTTTATGAAATCTAGATTTCTGGATGATTAGTATGCCCTTAGCTCTCTCCATCATGTCTGTGATCAGTAAGCTAGGGACATTGTTGCTGCTTATTTTGGGGAACTCGGGGCTGTGGAGAACTACTTGTTATGCACAACACATGAGTGACCATTTGAAGCCAGGTGATCAGCTAAATTATACAAACCAAAGTATATGCTCAGCGAGAGGCTCATATTGCTTGCAATTTATGAAAATATACGATGGCTGCCCCTTTTATTATCTAACAGTCTTCTCTGACGTCCTTGAATCGATTGTCTGGGTTGCGAACCGGAACGATCGAATTCTCAATGCTTCTTTAGAAGCTTTAACTTTGGATCAGTATGGTGTGCTGAAAATTACACACCAAGGACAAGAGCCAACCATACTCTACTCTCCTCCCAGAGATCAGCCTCAAGATCTCATAAACAAAACTACTGCCACCTTGTTGGACACTCGCAACTTTGTACTGCAACAATATCGCCCAAATGTATCAAACATTGTCTTGTGGCAAGGTTTTGATTATCCCACTGACACTCTTCTCTCAGGAATGAGGTTAGGCGTTAATCATAAAACTGGAGAAAAAAGGTCACTAGTTTCATACTTTCTTTATATATTACCTTCTCCAGGTCCCTTCACACTGGAATGGGAACCAAGAACGGGTCAATTGCTCATTCTGCGAAGAGGACAGGTGATGCAAGATAAGAAGATGTTCATACTTATAATACAGTTAGATAATTGAGGGAATACGAGCCTTGGTTTAATGCCAATAAAGGAAATCTTTAACAAGGTCTAGAGTAGAATAAAATAGTTTTTGGTCCTTCTTTTAAAATTGAAATATTTTAAATTATATTGTTTTTCCATCATCTCATTTATATATATATTCTTTTGGTTCTTCATCAATAGGTTTATTGGGCAAGTGGGGCATTGAGAAATGGCGAGTTCGAAAACTTATCAGAGGAAGCCCAAAGCTTGTATAACTACACCATTGTCTCAAACAACGCTGAAGAGTACTTTACTTTTTCACCTCGCAATGATGCAGCTGAGATTGATAAAGATTATGCAAGATGGTCAATCGATCCTACGGGAGCCTATTAGAAAGAGAAAACGTGATTGCAAATGCTGGTGACTGTTATGGTTATGCCAGCAATGATGGATGCCAGTTACATGATCAACCAGCTTGTAGGCACAAAGGTGAGTTCTTTGACATCACATATGTTAGTGCAAGAGATGAAGGCATCACCTACAGGACAGATGACAACGTGACCTTGACCATAAGTGATTGCCAAGCCACATGTTGGAGCAACTGCCACTGTGTCGGATTCATTAGTTATAGTAATGATTCAACCGGATGTGTCTTTTATTTTGAGAATTCACAGATGAGCGTACCTGAAGAAAATATCTAAAACTCAACTTCCTTACTAATAGATCTGAGGCCGAAGATAAAGGTGAGTTTCCACCTTCTTTTGGTCAGGTCTTTATACATCATGCAAGCAAAATATATTAGACACTAATATCACAGACTACCACGGATTGCACATTCTTTTCGGGTTGATTTTGGCTCTAATCAAGATTTGAAATCAGAATCTAAATTTTAATAGATATTATATCATATATTAATTATCCAGGAGGCCCAGCACAGGCGCCAAGTCCAGGAGAAACGGACCAACATCAAGACTCAAATGCAAGTGCAAAACGAATCATATTGCTTGTTTCTGTCATTAGCACCACTCTGTTTATGATATGCGCAATTCTATGGATATTGTTGACGAGAAGGAAAATCATGCTTGAAAGTAAAACCCTATAAGGTCATTTCCAAAGAATAGATTTACACTGATGGACAAATTAATATATCTTATGAAAAGGTTACTAATTTTCATTTTAGGGAAAACTGCATGATGGGAAAGAAGTGGCTATTAAGAAACTCTCAAGAAGTTCACGACAAGGAGTGACTGAATTCAAAAATGAGTTAACACTCATATCTGGACTCCAGCACAGCAATCTTGTACAACTACTAGGCTGCTGCATTCAAGGGGAGGAGAGAATCCTAGTTTATGAGTTCATGCCAAATAAAAGCTTGGACTTTTTCTTATTTGGTTAGAAGGAACACTTTAAAAGAGTTTCTTCCTAGAAGTTAATTGTACCTAATTATAATTCCTGCGGCATTATTGTTTATTTTTCTTACCTTTTCAATGATATTTTTTGTGTAAAGATTCAACCAAAAGCAAGCTACTGGATTGGAAGACACGTTTCAACATAATCGAAGGTATAGCTCAAGGCTTACTCTATCTCCATAAATACTCAAGGCTAAGAGTAGTGCATAGAGACTTGAAAGCAAGTAACATACTCCTTGATGAAAACATGAACCCCAAAATTTCTGATTTTGGTTTGGCAAGAATTATTACACAAGAATCAGGAGGAAGCACACAAAGAATTGTTGGTACATAGTGAGTGTGTGTGTGTGTGTGTGTGTGTGTTGATTTGTAAAATGTCATTGTTTAATACATTTATGAGCTCATCAGCATTGTTGTTATTCATGATATGATATTATACAGTGGTTACATGCCCCCTGAATATGCCATGGAGGGAATTTTCTCCATAAAGTCAGATGTCTATAGTTTTGGGATCCTTATGCTTGAGATTGTGAGTGGTAGAAGAAACGACAGCTTTTACATTGAGAATTCCTCGCTTAATGTAGTGGGACATGTAAGTCAACCATTTTCACAGCTTCATATAAAATCCTTTGTGTTGTTAATGCTTGAAATGTAAAGCACTAAACATACCTTCAGGCCTGGGAGCTTTGGAAAGACGGCGCAGCCCTAGAACTTGTAGATCAAGGAATCAAAGATTCGTTTGTACAAGATGAAGCTTTGAGATGCATTCATGTTGCTCTACTATGTGCAGAAGAAAAGGCAGTTGATCGACCTACCATGGCAGACATTTTATCAATGTTGACAAATCAAAATTCAAAGCTTCCTTTGCTCAAGAGACCAGCACTTTGCTACGTAGATAATTCCTCTGTAAACACAGATTCATCATATCATCTCGCTTCTCTCATTGTGTCTCTGGGAATTCAAGTGACAGAGAAGAGAAATGGGTGTTGTGATACAGATTAACCATGTGAAGGATCCTTACGGGAGGCTCCAAGATCATCTGAAGGACGGTAATTCAATAAAAGGTCCTAGTCAACCAAAAAAGGAAAACAGGTCCTAGGTACTGTGCTTTCCCTTGCGGCATCATCTCTATCACTTTGTGGTATGTGGGGCCAGTTTTTGCTCCTTTTTTTTCCCTGTTTAGGTTGTTTTTATAAACAACTTTTATTATTATGTAAAACGAATTGACAGTTGAGATTAATTAAAAATAATAAATTTATCAAAAATATTATTTTTCTTTCAAACAATAATTAAACTGACGGTTAAATTTCGGGTTGAGAAAAGAGTATAGGAGAGATAATGGGTAACAATTATGAGAGTCTGAGTATAAAATATGAAAGATAATATGTAGTAAATGAGTAAATAAAAGAGAATTAATGGTGAGTAGAGGGTAATTAATATATAGTTAATAGGGGTAGAAAATGAAAAAATAGTTTAAATTTTGAGACACAAGAAGAAAATTGTTTATAAAAAGGACTAACAAAAATTGCTTATGAAAAGAAACATCATATTGTATCATTTTCTCTTTCTAAATTTCTTGAGGCTCATTAGGGAGACTCAGCTATTCTTGTAAAGCTTTATGTAGAATAAAAGTTAATAAGCACTTGTAATCATGCATATTTATCTGTGTTTTGTGAAAATCTCCCCTTTATACCTGGCCCCCATGTTTGTGAGTAAAGTAGTGATTTTTAATTTTCACAACTCACACTCAACTTATTTATAGGATATCAAACTCACAATCACATGCACAAGCTTAAGAAAGTTTTGAAAAAAGTTTGTGTCGTTAGGTTACAATGCCCCCACAAGTAAATTTGTGATTTTGATATTTCAAATCTACTAGTAATTAATAAGCAAATATTTTCTTTTCAATCCTGCTTCTCAAGTATTATCATTGAAAAATGCATATTTATTAAGACAAAAAATTGTGGTCCTTTATAAGAGATATTTTTTATAAAAAAAATAATACTATGTTTTAATGACATCTAAAATTTTATAGTGAGACTTATAATTAAGGACGCAATAAATCTAAAAATTGAGAGGGAAGATATACTTTTGAGAAAGTGTAAGTGGGTCCTACTTTATGCATATGGATTCTTACAATTGGAGAGACGAAAACCTAGTGAAAAAGCCTACTCATCATAAACATCACATGGGTTATTTGACTGGGAAACTAGGGATATAGTAAGTGACTATTTGAGTTAGTATTTGAAATATATGATTCATGTAAGTCGAGAGAAAACTCCTCTCATATAATTACCTTGTATACCGTAAATCACGTTGTAAAAGTAGTTTCTACCACTGACTCAAACAGGTACTTCACCAGTCGAGAGCTCTCACTCCTAACCCTGACTCGATGGATAGAGAGAGCAACTTTCTGGCCTCTCCCGTTGGTCGAGTGTCATTTGAGTTAGAGGTAAAAGCCGCTTTTACAATACGATTTAATTTATGGTGTACGAGATAAGTTTATGAAAAAAGTTTTATCTCGACTTGTGTGAACTTATTTTCTAACGTCAACTCAAATATCGTCATCATCAATTCATCATTGATTTTACAGTTTTTAAATAATTATTTGGGGATGCATTTTTGTTATATTTCAAATCCGTCAAAAGTATCATGCTTTGTAGCCATGCTAGTTTGTAGCCAATGATTCCAAACCCCGCACACTTTCTAAAATGAAGTTACTTAATGTGATCGGCACATTTTAGAAGGGACAGAGATTATCCTATTTTAAGTCATCTAATGGGGTTATTGATAAATCATTCTATAATTGCCCCTATTTAAAGTTATTAAAGGTAGAGAATGCAAGAGAAGTTTGAAACCTAATTTCCATCTAAATACGGGTAAAATCCGAAATGTATTTCATTTTCAGACAAAAATAATATGGCTTGGACTGATTTCCTCGTAAGTTCATCAAACACACATGCATATAAAGTAGCATGCAACCCCTGAAAAAGCTTGTCTCCTCGAAAAGATTCCATTATAAGAAAGCAAGTCTCATTGTGCGTGAATCTGTAGAGAGAGGGGTCTCTCTGTCTAAAACTATCTCAAGCACGTCTACAAAGTTACCCACTTACCATACATAAAAAGATCAAAACAGTCTTCAAATATTTCATAGATTGCTGAAAGATTTGCTTCAATGGCCATCATGGCTGCCTTTTCTATTTTCTCATGGTTATGCCTCCGGAGAACCAGTTTATTGGTGCGTAAATACATAGTTTGAAACCGGGCGACGTGGTTAATAAAAAAATCTGGCTAACCTCTAAAAACCGAGGTTCTTTCTAAGCCTTGGACCACTTGAACTGAACTCTAACCTCGCCTATCTTTTTATAGGCCACGAGACACTTCCACCGAAGCTGAACAAGACACCAACCAAGGTTATAGGAGTTGGATAGCAAACGAAACGATCCTATTTCCAACAATTCTGGTTCTAACAATCTTACTTTGGATCATTCGGTGCTCTCACTATGAACCGTCAAAACGAGAAGCCAATAACTCGTATTCTCTGTCAAACCTCAAGTTACCAACAAGAATACCATTCTAACTCTTTCAGATTCAGGAAACTTGGTCCTCGCTAGAGTTGCATCCCAATGGTTTTCAAAGCAAGTGTTGTGGCGAGTTTTGATCATCCTTGGATATACTACTTCCCGGCATAAAGTTAGGAGTTAATCACAAAACTCACCAATCTTGATCATCCATGACTCTCTTTTCGATACATCGCTTCGGGTTCCTTCGCACTTGACTGGGAACCAAGGATAAAGCAATTAATCATTAAGAGACAAGGGCGGATATATTGGATGAGTGGGGTGTTGAAGAACATGAGATTTGTGAACATACCGAACAAGTTCAGAAGTTTTATGAATACAAAGCATTGTCTCAAACGAGGAGGAAGATTCTTTCGGTTTGGGAAGCAAATATGGTGATGAATCACGGTGGGTTTGTTTCATAATGGTAGGTTATTGGAAACAAGAGGGGGAGATTTTATCATTGCTAGTGCTGATACTTGCCATGGCTATAGAATCACCCAAATGTAGAAAACCTGGTGAAAAATTCCAAATCCATTTTCAATTTATGGTTGCTCCATCTGGGAATGATAGTTTTTATGTGGTGGACAAAAACATTAGTATTGGTGAAAGTGATTGCAAGGCTACTTGTCTTGGATCAACCGCACCGCTTTCCTTCAAAACGCTTTTCTCCAATGGAACTGGATGCATATATTACCATGGACATTGGAGAACAGAGAAGATTGACTCTAGGGATGAAAGCATCAACATCTTAGTACCATCAACACATGACTCAGATCATAAAGGTATGTATGGCTGCAACACAATGATGAGTTTAGAATTTCATATTCTTACATAGAACTCAGTCTATAAATTTCTTGTCATATGAAGTACTCAAACGAAACTGTGTTGTTCATATTTAAGAAAACATCTCATTGTGAAACATTTCATATCCTTTGTATGTTATGTTCATTAGTTTGGGAAGGAACCGAAAACATATCTCATGCTATAGAAGAAATCTTTAGAAAACTATATAGCTAGGAGAAAGTAAAATTATGCCTATAAAAAATTTATAAAAATAAAAGTAAAACTACTCTTGATACATTCAAAGGCAACACTTGAAGATTGGCAATGCA
The DNA here is from genome assembly GCA_019022615.1 of Acacia melanoxylon. NCBI lineage: Eukaryota > Viridiplantae > Streptophyta > Magnoliopsida > Fabales > Fabaceae > Acacia > Acacia melanoxylon. The sequence goes on from JAFJYJ010000010.1 coordinate 11,489,295, forward strand.
ATGCAGATTTGAAGTGGGAAATAATAGGTCCTACCATGGCAAAGAACTCGATCACAATCGCCTTGGAATGTTCTACTTAAGTAGGTGGAGAAAAGCAAGTGAAGTTCAAGGTATATATGCATCTATAAACTTATAGGGCATGTTTTTTAGATTAATTGTAATGACATGACCATTATTCTTCTGTTTTTTTTTTTTGGGCCAAAACCATTATTCTTCTTTGAAGAAGTCAAGTTATTGTGTCAATATCTGACAGAAAATGGAGGAAAAAGCGAGAGGAGAGAGACCGAGCTTCTCAACTTAGTGTCCTTTGATAGACATACCATTGTTAATGAACTTAAAAAAGATGTAAAAAAAGGGAATTTAAAAATCTTCAGCTATGAATCAATCATGGAAGCAACAAACAGGTTCTCACCAGAGAACATGGTCAGCAAAGGAGGCTTTGCACCTATATATAAGGTGGTTTCTATAAATATTTTTGAACTTTTTTTGTCCTTGGTAATTAGTTATTGATGAGATCGATAAATTCTTTGAAAGTCATTTCGGGGATTATTGCCAATGGGAGAAGAAATAGCCATAAAAAGACTTTCAAGAGGTTCATCACAAGGAGCAATTGAGTTTAAAAATGAACTAAGTCGATATTTGAACTCCAACATGTGAATCTTGTTCATTGTTAGGTTGCTACATCCATGAAGAAGAGAGGATGTTAATCTATGAGTTCATGCCTAACAAAAGCTTGGACTTCTTTCTATTTGGTGAGCAAACAAGTACTTTTTTTTCCAAGGCAAATCTAGTTTTCATTTTTTTCACTCCTTAAGCACTACTAATGTTAATGTTTTTCTCGAGAAGATTCTACTCATAGCAAGTCGCTAGGTTGGAAAAGACGATTCAACATAATTGAGGGGATCATTCAAGGATTACTCTATCTCCATAAATATTCAAGACTAAAAATAGCTCATAGAGATTTGAAAGCTAGTAACATTCTTCTTGATGACAACATGAATCCTAAAATTTCAGATTTTGGTTTGGCCAAGATTTTTACACAAGAATCAAATGTACAGACCAATCAGATTGTAGGGACATAGTGAGTACATCTATGCAACAAGCTGTTTCTTCTTACACAAGTGCATTTTATACAATACCAACCTCAAGAAATATTTTCTTCTTATCGTGTTATGCAATGGATATATGTCACCTAAGTATGCCATGGAAGAGATTTTTTTTTCCACTAAATCAGACATCTATAGTTTTGGAGTATTAATACTCGAAATCATAAGTGGTAGAAGAAATAACAGTTTCCACAATTCCCAAGGTCCACTAAATCTAGTAGGTCAGGTATGTTGTCCTTTATTTTATTTATTTATTGCTGCCTTTGAGGTCAGGTATGTTGTCCAAAAGCATGGATTTTCATTTTCCTCTTAATGTCTTAGTTCCCGTTTGGCAGCACCTAGAAAAGGGACTTTTGTGCTTTATAAGACAAAACTTCACTCACAAATTTACCTTGTGCAGTATTAAATCACTCAAAAGAACTAATCTTTTACAGATCTCTGCAGCACTATAGAGAATCCATTGCATTTGTTCAGTAATTTGTCATTTCTTTTTTAAAAAGTTTTCTACATCTTTCAGGTTTGGAAAGTAGGGAAAGAAGGTCAAGTTCTAGACATAGTTGATCCAACTTTGAGAGAACAATGTGAACCAGATCAAGAATCAAGATGTGTCCACATTGGACTGTTATGTGTAGAAGAAAATGCAGAAGATCGTCCAGCTATGTCAGACGTTATAGCCATGTTGGCAAGTGAAACTGCTTTACTTCCTTTCCCAGCAAGGCCAGCATTTTGTAGTGGAAGAAGAAATCTCAAAAAGAAATATCATCCTGGTGATTTTGAAACTCATTCTGTGAATGGTTTGTCTATTTCAACCATAAAAGCAAGATAGAAACCATGAGAGGTTCTTATGTTTCAAAGAGGTAATTAGCCTCCGAGGTTGATTTATGAGACTGACATTACGCTTATGATTCTGCTTAAAAGGTTGTTGCCACCTATCAGCATAAGTTTTAGTTAAGAAATTGAGGAAATTAGGTCAAGCTCTCAAAGAATAGCTTGAGCCTCCATATTTCTTTATATAGGCATATACAACCAATAATACAATGACAAGTGTCCTTGCAAGATTATTCTAAAATACACAAAATTATTCTAGAATATAATACATAAAAGAATATACAAGATATATTTTATTTCTAACTCCCTCCTTCACTTTGAACCTGCTTCTTCTTCTTCTTACTTCTGTTCAATGTAAGTTGTTGTTGATGCCTTTTAATGGGAGCAACAATGACTCCCAGCTTATCTCTAAGAAAACAGAAATGAGAGCTATGTAATGGTTTTGTAAGGCATTCAGCAATCTGATACTCTGTCGGTACATAGGAGACCTTTAGAACTGTAGAAAAGACTTGATCTCTAACAAAGTGCACATCTATTTCTATGTGCTTTGTTCTAGCATGATGCACAGGATTGGATGCTAGAGCAGCTACACTGGTGTTATCACACCATATGGTAGGTATATGCTTTAATCTCAAATTCAACTCAAAAAGTAATGATCTAATCCAACTTAGTTCAGATGCAGTGTTAGACAAAGAACGATATTCAGATTCACAACTAGAATGAGAGACAACCGATTGCTTCTTAGATGACCAGGTCACTAGAGAGTTACCTAGAAAGACACAATAACCCCCAACAGAACGTCTATCATCCGGGCATGATGCCCAATCAGCATCTGAATAGGCAGAAATGTCAAGAACACTAGCTGGTTTCACATGAATACCATAATGAATAATACCCCTAAGATACCTTAAAACTCGCTTCATTGCTTTCCAATGCTCAGTAGTTGGTTGTGACAAAAATTGACTCAATTTACCAACACTAAAACTAATATCAGGCCTTGTGTTACATAAATATTGAAGAGCACCAACTGCACTTCTATACTCAATTGGATTGGAGAGTAATTCACCTGAATATGCTGATAAGGATTTTGTGGCAGTCATGGGGGTGAGACAAGGTGAAGCATTACTCATGTTGAACTTATCAAGCAAATCACATATATATTTCCCTGGGGTTAAGTACAATCCTGTGCTATCTCTATGTGCTTCAATTCCAAGGAAATAGTGAAGAGAACCAAGATCCTTCAATGAGAAAATAGAATGAAGTTTGGCAGCAAAGCATTTAAGCCTATAGGGATTACTACCAGTCACAAGTATGTCATCTACATATATCAAAATCATCAGAATCTGAGTCTTATCAGAGTAAACAAACAAAGAGATATAACTCCTTGAGTTTGCGAATCCCCAAGCAAGAAGAACATTACGAAGTCGATCAAACCATGCCCTTGGCGCTTGTTTTAAGCCATAGAGGGCTTTAGACAATTTGCATACATAATCAGGCTTGGAAGAGTCAACAAAACCTTCCAGTTGTTTCATAAAGACAGGTTCAGATAAGAAGCCATTGAGAAAAGCATTATTTATATCAAGTTGCTTAATTTCCCAATCCAAAGAAACAGCAAGAGTCAAAATAATGCGAATAGTTGAAGCTTTAATAACGGGGCTAAAAGTCTCATAAAAATCAATACCTTCACTTTGTTGATATCCCTTAGCCACAAGTCTTGCTTTCCGCTTGGCTAGAGTACCATCAGAATTAAATTTGGATTTAAAAATCCATTTGTTGTCAACAATGTTTTGAGTCTTGAGTCTAGGAACAAGAGTCCAGGTTGCATTTCTTTTAAGAGCTGAAAATTCTTCAACCATTGCTTGCTTCGAAAGAGGTGAAGCTAGAGTTTGCTTTGCTGTTTGTGGTGCAGAATCTGATGCAATAGTTAAGCCAACATAAGGGAACTTAGGTTTGGAGACCCCAACCTTGCTCCGGGTGATCATGGGATGATGATGAGTGATGTTGGCGGTCAGTATAGAGACTAAATCGAAGCTAGGGTGGAATCGATTGGGAAAATGGTGTAAGAGAAGTTGAAATTGATGGAGAAGGCGATAAAGGTGATTGGGTGATGATGTGGGTGAGGACAAGGCTGAAGTGGTGGCTGATATAGGAGAAGAGAGATGATCGGGTGATGATAGAGGAGAGGCCGAGAGTGGAGATGGAGATGAAAATTCAGGTGAGGGGTGGGTTGGAGAGTCTGAGATTTGTGAAGGAGATGAAGGCACAGCGGAAGGGTGATTTGGGGAGCCAAGGCGTGAAACAGATGTATTGGGTGAATTAAGCAGTCGATCAGATTCAGCCAATGATCCCTGATTATTAATAAAAGGAGACAAGCTTGAGAGATTCACAATTTCAGTAGCTGATGGTTTCTGAAAACACAAGAAATTGTTAGCAAATGGATAATCAGCCTCATTAAACACAACATGTCATGATATATAGATCCTGTCGGTAGAACTTAACCATTTGTAGCCTTTATGAGAACCACTATAACCCAGAAAAGTGCATTTAGTACTATAGAATTGAAGTTTGTTCTGGTTATAAGGACGAAGATAGGGAAAACAAGCACAACCAAAGATTTTGAAGTTCCTATAATCAGGTTTTCTGCTATATAAGACTTCAAAAGGTGAAACATTCTGTAAAACAGCAGTAGGTAGCCTATTAATGAGATGAACTGCAGTAGAGAATGCCTCCCACCAATAAAAGGTAGGCATAGATGCATGAGCTAATAGCGTTAGGCCTGTTTCAACAATATGTCGATGCTTTCTCTCAACTCTTCCATTCTGAGCAGATGTGTGAGGACAAGAGTGTCGAAAAACAATTCCATTATCATCAAGAACATTCTGAAAATTTCTAGACATACCACTGTTAATGAACTTAAAAAAGATGTAAAAAAGGGGAATTTAAAAATCTTCAGCTATGAATCAATCATGGAAGCAACAAATAGGTTCTCATCAAAGAACATGGTCAGCAAAGGAGGCTTTGCACCTGTATATAAGGTGGTTTCTATAAATATTTTTGAACTTTTTTTGTCCTTGGTAATTAGTTATTGATGAGACTGATAAATTGCTGAAAATCATTTCAGGGATTATTGCCAATCGGAGAAGAAATAGCCATAAAAAGACTTTCAAGAGGTTCATCACAAGGAGCAATTGAGTTTAAAAATGAACTAATTTCGATAGCTGAACTCCAACATGTGAATCTTGTTCATTTGTTAGGTTTGCATCCATGAAGAAGAGAGGATGTTAATCTATGAGTTCATGCCTAACAAAAGCTTGGACTTCTTTCTATTTGGTGAGCAAACAAGTACTTTTTTTCCAAGGAAAATCTAGTTTTCATTTTTTTTCACTAATAAAGCACTACTAATGTTAATGTTTTTCTCGAGAAGATTCTACTCATAGCAAGTTGCTAGGTTGGAAAAGACGATTCAACATAATTGAGGGGATGATTCAAGGATTGCTCTATCTCCATAAATATTCAAGAGTAAAAATAGTTCATAGAGATTTGAAAGCTAGTAAGACAACATGAATCCTAAAATTTCATATTTTGGTTTGGCCAAGATTTTTACACAAGAATCAAATGTACAAACCAATCAGATTGTAGGGACATAGTGAGTACATCTTCCCAACAAGCTGTTACTTCTTACACAAATGCATTTTATACAATACCAACCTCGAGAAATATTTTCTTCTTATCGTGTTATGCAATGGATATATGTCACCTGAGTATGCCATGGAAGAGATTTTTTCCACTAAATCAGATGTCTATAGTTTTGGAGTATTAATACTCGAAATCATAAGTGGTAGAAGAAATAACAGTTTCCACAATTCCCAAGGTCCACTAAATCTAGTAGGTCAGGTATATTGTCCTTTATTTTATTTATATATTTCTGCCTTTGAGGTCAGGTATGTTGTCCAAGAGCATGGATTTTCATTTTCCTTTTGTTCTGGTGTGGAACACAGATGTCTAGCCTGATGGGCTAGTGCTTTGATCTTGGATCGAATGGCCCTGCCGGAGTATCTACTAGACAGATATTCGAGAGAGCGAAGGATCACTGTACACAAAATAGGCTCTTCGCTAAGGGGGATGGGGATTGTGTTTAGTGGGAGAGTGCACAGTGATGCTGAATGTAAATAGGTCTAAGTTAGAACGTGTGTACCTTAGGGTTTAACCTTTGTATTTATAGAGTGTACCTTAGGTAGGATATCCAAGATCTATCATGATTCATGGCTGTTATATCATATCTGAGATATGATATAGATATACTAATATCTGGGTTAACAAAATTTTTGATCTCGTTACGGGTATTCTGTAGTCTGCTGAAGATTTTCCGACAAACGCCATCGGTTACGAAAATAATTTCCGGCTACATCAACTTCTGGGTAAAAATTCACTGGTTCATAATATGTCCCGACCTAAGAAACCTAGTTCATGGTTTGTCACAACGGTCTTGTTTTCTATGGATTCTCGTTTCTACTATCTACCCTTTTTCTTATTTATCCTGTCTCTTAATCACTCCGCCGGTTTCGGAAATGACTTCAGAGACAGCCCACTCCGGGATAAAATTTCACTCATTTATAATAAGTCCAGACGTTAGCTACTTAGTTCACCTATTTTGGGATAGGATTTTATTTCTACCGGTTTTCATTTAGCCAACTAGTTTTTCTACCGAATATATTATTATTTTAATTATTTAAATATTATAATATATTTTTGAAATAACTCAAACCCTTTTCACACATAGCAAATCCCCCCGTTATTTTCTTTTTTATTTAATTTTTAATTTCATTAATAATATATTTAATTTATTTGGAAAGCTTAATTAAAGCCCTAATCCTACGATTAGCAGTCTTTTAAGACTTAGGGGTTTTCATGTACTTAACCTCATACATTTTTCTTAATCTTTGCCAATTAATTAGTAAGGATATTTTAGGCTAATCTTAGCCATAAACACCTAATCAAAAGGTTTTACATAATTTGCCTTAAATATTCTCTCGTTTAAGCTTAGACAATTAGCCACTAATTACTTAATTAGCCACTTACTAATTGTTGATAATGAAAGTGGAGCTTAATCACCAAGAGGGGGGGTGAATTGGGGATTTTTAAAAATTCTTCCAGAAAAGCTCTGTTTTTCAAAACTAAAACAGAGTAGACTATGGAGTATAGAAGAATAGCAAGACACAAGGAATTATACCGGTTCGGCCCAATCTCTTGACCTACGTCCAAAGTCCCGACTCTCCGGATTTTTCACTATCACAATTGATTACACACTTCGCACTCAAGAGTAATTCTCTTACTAGAACTTACTCCCCTTACAAGTTGTAATCAATGAACCCAATCTCCAAGTCCCCAGACTTGAGATACTCACAATAAATGATTTACAATCAATGAACTCTCTCTAAGAGTAGATAATGATAAACACTGAAGATTGAATGTATCAACAGATACTTAGTACAGAAAGACTCAAGAGTAGATGAAGGCTTTAATGATTTTCGCTTTCTGAGGTCTTAGTTTTTTAGAGGAACTGAATGCTCTTCTATTTATACTCAGAAGACATTAAATGACCGTTGTAATTCTTCATATAACCGTTGGTGACATTAACCAAGGTTCTGGTTTAGTTTTGGTCTTTTTCTCTCTCTAATCTTCACTTAGTCCAGCTGGGCAGAAGTTCAGAGTTGACTTCTAGTAGATAAATCCGTTGGAGAAGCAGTTGCTGGAAGTGGAGAACATTCTTTAATGCTCTGAAATCGTGTACAGATGGATTACCAGAAGTATGCAACTTTTATGGTTGAAGCATTTAATGTTCTGACATGCTTTTTGCTTTTGCATTAAATCTTCATTTAATCTCCTCTTAAGCAGGCTGAAACTTACTAACAAAGTGGTTAAACATAGCTGGGAATATCAGAGAATAATAATGGAAAGCATTAAGATCAAACACGAAGAAATCACAAATTCGTATGATTTGAATTTTGAATACTTGCGCCCAATACTTGAGTATATTCTTCAATACTTGAGTATTAGACTGTGCACTAATGTGAATACTTGAGTATTCATCTGAATACTTGAGTATTCGTCTTCCAGAGAAGGCACTACATGTTTTGAGCGTTTGGACAATTTCCTTGAGTAAGACCAATACTCGAGTATTGAACTTTTATGTGAAAATTAGTTTAAGTCCAAAACTTCAATACTTGAGTATTCAAATCAATACTTGAGTTTTCAAAATATTTGAAAAAGAGCCAAGCTCTGTATGCCCAATACTTGAGTATTCAACTCAATACTTGAGTATTGAACTGTTTGAAAACTTTGTGAAAACTTTTCCAAGTCAATACTTGAGTATTCAAATCACTTGGAAATAGCAAACCTTTCTGTATGGCCAATACTCGAGTATTCAAACCAATACTTGAGTATTGAACTATTTGAAAACTTTGTGAAAACTTTTCCAAGTCAATACTTGAGTATTCGCCTCAATACTTGAGTATTCAAATCACTTGGAAATAGCGAAACTTTCGTCTGGGTCAATACTCGAGTATTCAACTCAATACTTGAGTATTCACATGTTGAATACTTTAATCATTTTCTGTATGACTAATACTTGAGTATCCATATGAATACTTGAGTATTGGCATTTCGCCTTTAGATGAAGAGTCTCGTTTTGGTCATTACTCGAGTAATCAAACCATTACTCGAGTATTGATCTTTGTGAAAAGAACTTGGAATGCTCTCTTCGTAAGTTCATTACTTGAGTATTGGAATCAATACTTGAGTAATGATCATTTTTGCACGAAGGAGCCATTCACATCGTCAACTCAATACTTGAGTAATGAAACCATCACTCGAGTATTCAATACTTGAGTAATGAAACCATTACTCGAGTATTCACCGACAAACAAGTTCTCTCTTTTTTTTTTAACTTATCGAAACTCATTTTATCTTGCGTTTACAATTGTGCCGTTATCATCAAAACACATAGAGAACTAACAGATAATTTTCTTAATTAGGATTAATCATTATCTCACAACTATTTTACTGACATTGGTATTTTATGCTCCATGTAAAATATTAAAAATCATGGGGCCAATTAGGGTTCCCAAAAATAATATTAAATTTTATCTTTAATATTTTCAAGGAAATAATTTATTAAATTTCCAAAATTAGAGACAATATTCTCTCCTATTTTTAATAAATATTTTATTGCCTCTAAATATTTATCACAATTTTCTCAAGATGTTTTATGGCCCAAAAACGCATTTTTGGCCTTTTGGCTCTTTATCTCTTCTAATTTCTATAAAAATTACCCTAGAAAACAAGATAATTATAACTTATTTTTCGAGACCACATATTCACCTTCTTGAATTAGTCATATATTTATCTCAATATAAAATTCAGATAAATCAATATCCGGTATTATTTACACCGTCGTGCCCTGGCCTTGGTGGGGGACCGGTGCCGAACCCACCTAAACTTTTTCTTATCAAAAAAATAAAATAAAATAAAATAAAAAATAAGCGTCTCCTCTAGCGGGCCCTTAATATATAAGTCTTTTTAATATTTGAAGAAAATTAAAATTAAAAAAAAAAGCATATCTAGTGGACCTAGCGAGGCCTAGTAAGGATATTTGGGCCTATTTCAACGCTTGGAGTCCAACAAAACCTAAAAGGCCCAACCCAATTGCAATTACGCTTTCATGTTCCCGACGAATACCCCTTGAATAAAGGCGAGACTAACTTTTGAAGACATACATCTGACGTTGGAGCCTTCTCACTCTGAGGGACCGAGGGACCGTTTGGTACGGGAAACATTTAATGAGGGAAAGGAACTTAAAGAAGGGAAGGAAAGGAAAGATTGAGAAGGAACTTAAAAAAGTTGACCTGTGTTGGTAGACATGAGAATATAAGTAAGCTGAGGAAAGATAAATTGTTTGGTAAGAAGAATTGGTCGTTGGTTAAGTGGGAAGTTGAGGCAAAATTCCCAGATTGCCCCTAAAAAAAACGCGAATTCAAATATATATTTTTGGCCTTCGGACAAAAACAAACCCTAAACCAAATCGCGGCGTGGTTCAGGTCAAAATTGCAATGAGACATCGACGAGAAATAAAGGGCAACGAGCATAACGACAGAGAGATGTTGGAAGACGATAAGCATGGAACAAATTAGAAGGGGAAAGCACCAAAGTATGAAATTTGTTGGGGAATTGAATATTTGAAGATGTATAGGAAAGAAAATCGTGGAACATTACCCAGACGCTGAATTGATAAACAAACCAATAAAAATGGTGATAATAAGCAAGGGTAAACCGTTGATAGTACGTAGTCGGTGAAATATAATTAGTATGTGGGTAAGAAAAAAAAGAGTTGGCAACTGAGGAAATTGACGAACACGATTGAATTGCTTGCTTTATGTGTTAAAAGGTCAGTACAAGTGAAGCAATCTGATGCACACTAGCTTGAAAGCAATTAAAATTGTGCAATTTGGCCTTTTCAAATGTTGTATAGCAATGAAGACAAACTTCCAATAATTCTTGATATAAATTAGCTGTTTAACATGAGAACAAGAAAGCCTTACAATTTGATCAGACAAATTACCAGCTGCTGTTATGCAAGATGAAGTGGTGTTTCAGGCGAGGCTAACACTCTGATAAATGCAGCAATTCGAATATATGCAGATATGACAGAACAATTTCATATGAACTGAAACCTTTTACTTTTAAACCATGTGACCGCTGAAAAGGTTTGATGATGAACAACAAAAAATTGTGGGGTATAACATATAAGAATAGGCAAAGCGTGAGCACTAAACTTAACCAAGTCCTTGCATGCAGAAGAATCATGCTTAAACATGACATTAACTGGAGTGATGTGTTTTAAACTTGGCACAGACAAAATTTGCAGGTTACATCCAGGAAGTAGTAGTCGTAGTAATTAGATATATGTAGAGAACCTGAGGCATCTATGATTATAGTTTATAACTTAGGAAGTTAGTAACCACTGACGAATTTAATAACCATTGAGGTGTAAAATATGCATATCAGGATGATGGTTTGAGAAAAGGTCAGCAAAATTTTGAAAGCATTGACAAATACAAATTTGGCATTCTCAAATGTTGTAGAATAATGAAGACAAACTTGAAAGGAAGGAAAAAAAAAACAATCACACAAATGGTGCATAGTTGCTGATATAACATGCATACAGGTTGTCCAAAGGTTGGTGCATTAAACCACGCATTAGCTTAAAACCCAAATCTAGTGATGATACCTCTCCCATTAACACATGTATGTGGAAATGCACATAGCATGCACTAAACCAACATGTAGCAGACCCAACCATACACAAGTACAAATCAATGTAGAAAATGTAGTTTGAAGTGCACCAGAAGGTTAAATTACATAATACAGACATAACAGCTGCCAAAATAGCCCCCAATTAATCAGTTAACCACAGTGATACACTTCAACAACAAACATTCATGTGCATTTAAACAGGTACACATCTTACATAGTAGAAGAAGAAGAATTTTCTACCACTATACACCGATGGCTTTGTCAGTTCCTTCCTCACTAATACGCAACCCACACTCGGCCTAACTAGGCATGAATGCCAAGAAAAAAGCACCCAAATTGTTCCCCTACTCATATTTGTGCTTGCATCACCGGCTGCCACAACCAGGCCATCGCCATTTTTAACACGCACAACCCACAATGAACACAAAAGTGACATTCACTTACCTCGATTCGATCTTGCTTGCCTACTCCTTCGATTGAAGCTCATGCTGTCGTCTCAACCTTTGTGAACTCCTTCTTCTAGCTCCAAGGTCGATTCTGGTTTATGATTTCACAGGGGCTTTTTAGTCCTCCTAATTCACTCTCCGGGACATTTTTCAGGATCCCGCCACTTTTTGAGGGAGCCCATTTTCCCTCGTTTGTGGGAGCTTGCTCGATGGCGGGAAAGTGAGTTCCCACGCACAAGGCTCACCAAACGCATTCTCGGTTGGGGAACTATGTTAAGTTCCCCCTCCCTCTCCCAAATTCGGTGAACCAAGCGGGCCCAGATTAAAAAAGGTAAAAACTCGACGCTGTAATGCGTACTCGTTGTGCTTGGTGCTTATAGTCGTCGAAAAAGCGTCGATTTCCATAGCAAAGCTTTGATCTGTTGACTATTAATTAATTGCATTCCTCTGAATCAATTATGAAGTGCTAAGCTGAAAAAGTTTTCCAGCGTCAGTTTATTGTCTGCGGTTTTTGTGTTCTGGGCACTGCTGGAATCACGGATTGATTCAAGTTTCGAAATTTTGCTTGTCTTCGCACTGTGTAGGATATGTGATATTTTGCTGGTTGCTAGGTGTATTCATAGGCCCCCCGAAATCGACTTGCCTGTATTTCCAGTTGATATATGCCGTGAAAACTCATAAATGGTCAAAATTGATTATTATTATTTTTTTTGCCAGCTTCTTCTACAAGATCATGGGGGATAATACTCATTCTCTTTGACCACTTTTAGGTATGGTTAGTGAAATTTTGCTTACATGGCGAGGCAATAACACACTCATATTTCTCGTTGTTTTGTTTCTATGTTCGACAGTCCTTCTGGAAAACTTGTTCAGATAGAGCATGCTCTGACAGCTGTTGGCACAGGACAAACATCTCTTGGAATTAAAGGTATTGATTGTTATCTCGGGATCTGTTTATAATTCTTATCCTGCTTCCTCAAGCATTTATATTATTATGTGCTGAATCCATCTGATTAGTGATAATGTTCTTGTTAAAACCAGAAAATACTCATTGCCAACGCGCGGTGGCGGAATTAGGATTTTTTATTTGTGTCCGCATAATTAGTGGGAGGATTTTTTTTTTAAAGGAAGGTTTTAAATGCAAAATTTTGAATTTCAATAATTCCAAAGGAATTGACAAAATATTGCAAATTATGTGTAACTTATCTTCAACTATATATAAAATGGAAAATATTTGTACTTTGTTGAGAAAATATATTATATATATCTGAATATGAGCTACACCTACACCTGCTAAAAACTTGGGTTATTAGATATTTTTTAGTAATAAATTTTATGATGTTAAGAAATTTTTAGTTGTCTTTTTCTGCCTTTTTCCTTATTGTTTGATTATGTGTAACTTTTCCTCATATTTTTTATCTGAATATGAGCACTTTGTTGTCCTTATCCACTGATGCAAGGTGGGCCTCCTCACTTGCTTTAAGCCTGCAAGGCCATGCCCAAAAAGGAATTAAGAGAGTGGTCTGAGTCTAGTTCGAACAAGGGACCTCGTGTGAGACTGACGTAAAATAACCACTACACCACCCAGACAATTGTTATAAGATTTCTTCAATATATATATATATATATATATATATATATATTCTCAAACTTTGTGTCTCGCACCGCCCACACAGCACAAGTGTGGCTCCGCCACTGTCAACGGGTGAGTATATGTAGTACTAGAAAAATGCAATTCAAATGCTATATATATATATATATATATATATATATATATATTGATATGGGTATATTTTATATTAGGATGTTAATAAAGATATTCTGATATGTTTTTAAATATTAAATGTTATTCAGTATGTTATGGTGTCTTGTAGATCATCATTATTATTATTTTGGAATAAAGTAATTGTTTTAACTTAATTTTGTTGTTTTTTAAGTTTCTATTTGATTCTTGCAGCCGCAAATGGTGTTGTCATTGCAACGGAGAAGAAATTGCCATCTATACTTGTTGATGAAACATCGGTGAGTGTTTATTAGATCTTGCTTTGCCTCCCATTTTGTTCGTGATCATGCCTTAAATATATAAGTTTCCCTATCACAGGTCATTCATTGTGTTTCTTCTGCCTATTTTGTTATGATTTTATGCTATTGCTTGAGTTGGTGCTTTTATTGAAAATTTGATGCATTTCAGAACTTTCTTTTACTTGGTTGCAGGTACAAAAAATCCAGATATTAACACCAAATATTGGTGTTGTTTATAGGTATGTTTCACTTCTCTACTGGGTATACTGAAACCAGATAACTGTTGAAGGCTACTTTGAGACAAATTATGCACTAATAAGATAAAAAAAGCTCCATTATAGGAAATAGCTTTCTTTCTTAGTCTCAACAATCCTTGTTCTTTGCAATTGAGCTTTGTGGAAAATTTGCTTTGTTGTTCAGTGGCATGGGTCCTGACTTCCGGGTTTTGGTTCGAAAGAGTGGGAAGCAGGCTGAGCAGTATCACCGGCTATATAAAGTAAGGTTTTTCTGTAAGTTCAAGCTCTTGTTCAACTGTTCAATAATTCACTCCTGTTTTCTGTTTATAATATTTGACCTGACCAGATGGATTTGCAATGGAACTTAGGAATTAGGATTACAATGAGTTGCATTGTTTCAATCTTATCTGAGGCACATTTGCAACAGTTAGCACTTAGCAATTGGTCTTAGGTTCAAATCCTTGTTCCATCATGTACCCTACAAAATGTTTTTATCACTCCTAATGCATGACCAAGGTAGTCAAGATCGTGATTTTATTTAAGATTGAAAGGGGTAGCAAGATCGTAAATCGTGGGATCGGCACGGATCGTAAAGATCTTACTTTTTTTAATTTTAGTAATAATAATAAAATAAAATATGCATATAAAATAACATTTAACTCACAACTTAATCCTAAAAACAATTCAATCTTCAAATAAAAATATATAGCATTCAAAATAACATTTAATGAGTCTTAAAAGACAATTCAAAGAATCAACTTGAGCCACAAATACAAAATACCAAATCACCAAAACCAAAACAAAATACTTCAAATCTAATCTATCAAAGTATCAAAAAATTGCAAGATCAACGATCACAAACAATCATGGTCAATCTTACGATTTTACGAGTTTCCTCATTGACCTTGGTCGATCTTGCTCAAGAACGATCCCGAATGCGAGTCGATCGTTTTCTCTCATAAAAAATCATAAGATCGACGATCTTACGAGTTTAAGCACGATTTTGACTACCATGTGCATGACTCTTGTTTAAGTAAAAAGTATAAGCGTGCACGTGTGTGTTTTGTCATGTTTTCTATTTAGCATCTTTATTTGCATGATGCTGACCGTACCAAAAAAAAAAAGATATATAAAAAGTGCATAGTGATGAAACGCTGTGTTAAAATAAAATAAAAATGATACCTGATTGCTTGTGCTCCTCTTCTTCAGATCCCACGATTTTCTTGCTGGGGATCTGAAGAAGAGGAAGGCCCAAGAAAGGAGAAACCTAGAATGCTCATATCCTGCTCTACCTTTTTAATACTCCTAGTTTGCTCATCTTGCTGATTAAAGAGAACCTGGAAATTATGGTTGATTTGCTAAACCATGGTCCTCTGTCTTCAACATAGTAGACTCATTGGACTGAAGGATGGTAGCAATGGCCTTTTGAAGAGCATCATGGATGTAGGTCTGTATTGTAGCCCCGAGGAAAAAAGGAGTAGAAGCAGGGGATCTTGCCTATGAAGACTGGGTCTCATCAGCCTTAGAGGGTGAAGGTTCCATCCTCTTTACCTTCTTTGGCCTCAACTGTCGAAAAGCCTCTGTAAAAGATATCTTCATCCTCTTTGAATGAATTTTCCCAAACTCTTTATCTTGACTGGTTTTTCTTTTGGAACCACATACCACACATTGTTGAAGTAGAGAATATAGGAAACCAATATAGTAAAAGGGATAGTAGATGTGACATTAGAATGAAACTTGAATTGTCACATCTCATCGAGAATCCAAGCATACCCACATTCCTTGGCTCCTTGGAAATGATAGAGGCAAACAGATGGAAGTTCTTAGCCGTGAGGTGAGATAAGTTTTTCCCTTTATTGACTATACTACTCAAGTAGATATACCATATAGCCCGAAATACATCACTCATAAACCTTGGAGAGAAAGTTAGAGGCCTCAATTCTTCTCCTAGCTTTAAAATATTGAAAATCTCATGTTCGAAGAGTTCTTTTACAGGACTAGAAGGGACATTCACAATCCCCAAGTATGTAAATCAAATTAGAAGTTACGCAAATGGTTTTCCCTCTAATAGTGGTCTCAAGTATCTCTTCAACAATATTATCCTCATCATCAACATCATCAGCTATTTTCATATGAAAATAAAATGCCTTGACTACTCTGGGAGAGCATACGGTCCTAATCTGTAGCCACGACGTTCTAAATAAGGAGATAAATCCACATTGCACTCAGTTTTTAACTTGTCTAAGTCAACAAAAATAGAATGGCAAAAGGACTTGTTACCGTAATTAGCCTCGAAACCAATCTCATCAGATATCACAAGATCTATTGTGATGAAGCCTGAAAGAGGAACCAGTAACTGGGCTTCCTCGAGTAATTGGGAAGGCTTGCAGAACTAAAGGCAACTAGAGTTGCCTTACTACCAGTGGCCTCAGAGGGGATGCTATATCTGGACTTTAGAGAAGTGTCTGACCCCTGTGACTATTAAATATGTCTTTGGAAGGCAGTGTTGAGAGAAGCCATGAACCATCTAGCTTGTAGATCTACTTCTCGAACATGAATGTCCTTCTCCTTGCCTTTCCTAGAAAGTACTAGCTTCGGAGTTGGTTGAGACATAGTAGGTTCCTTGATCACAACTCCTTTGGCTTTGGACGAGGTTCAAAAGTTTGGACTTTAGGCCAGAACTTAAAACCTTGCAATGATTTTGAAGTATCAGTTGTTTTGGCCTTCTTCGACGAAGGAGGTGAAGATGAATCCTTGCCAACCATCGGCCTCTTTGGTTTCACCATTGTCGAATGAGAGAACTTGAATGGATTGTCCAACGAGATTGGAGAGAAGTCTGGAGATTGAGAGAGTAGGGTTGAGCTGAGAGTCGATTGAGAGATTGAGGACGAGAGGTTGATTATAATAGAATAGTCAATCGCGCGCTACAGATGTGTTTCAAGGTCCATTGCGGAGTGTTTCAAGGTCGCGCACGTCGCGTAAGTCGCGGTGTGCGAAAATCGCGCGATTACAGTAAAAAAAGCCCGTTACCTGAAGCTCAAAGATTACATTGGTCCATTCCCTAAAGTCTGAAAGACTGAAACCCTAAACTAGTCACGATCGGCGCCTCTGAGTTCGAACAGTAAGAGCGAGATCTTGTTTTTATATATATAATAATATGGCAAGCCGAAGCTTGAAAGACAACAACAAGGCTAGACTGGAAAATCAAGCCCTTACAACATACAAATACAAGGAGAAACTAGCATTGACAAGACATTCTGTCCTTCATGATCATATCAAAACACCCCTAGGATCACGGGGACAAGGACCGCCCAAAGATTAGGCGTAGCACGATGGCCTTCCTTAGCCATAAAATCAGCACATGAAATGTTGTCTCTTGAGGTATGGTAGAGCTCCACTCTCCAATCCTTGAACAGAAGGTCTCTAGTCTCTGCAATAATGTCTCGCAACGGGTGGTCTGTGAAGCAGTCTCGCATAAGAGTATTAACAGCATCTAGGGAGTAAGAATAAATAACAATGCTCTGTAAGCCCATCTGCTGCCCAACTTGTAACCCTGTCATGATGGCATATATTTTAGCTTCAAGAACCGTGTGGAGACCAAGGGATTTATGAAAGCCCATAAGCCATTCCCCCTGAGAATTCCTTAGCACTCCTCCGCATGCTGCTTGGTGCTGGTGACGCACTGACCCATCAACATCAATACGGATCGCATTTTCCGGTGGTGGGGTCCAAGAGTCTTCATGAGACTTGTTGAGTTGAAATATCTGGTGAGCTAGAGCGCGGTTTGTAGCGCTTTCCATGAGGAGATAGTCAGACGGTGGAGCATCTCTCTGGCATCGATGCTTTCTCCTTGAAAAAGAAATTTGCATCTGCTTGTCTAAAGGATCCAACACCCCAGACTGAAAATTCTTGGCCAAGAGAAGTTCTTGAACCTGCCTTTACTCGGGTTGTGGGTGGTGTTCCATCTGAGCCAATCCTGCAAATTACCTGCAAAAAACTGAGCAAAAAGATTAGGTATTAAAATTTGTTTCCAAAAGTGTTTAGCTCTCTCGCAATCCCTGACCATGTGAATCACACTTTCCTCTCTGTTACATTGAAAAGGACACACATTCTCATTGGTGAGGCCCCTTCTGGCTCTTAGGGAATTAGTGATCAATCTCTCATGCCCAACAAGCCACATGAAGAATTTGACCTTTTCAGGAAGCTGCCATTTCCACAACTGGGTCCAAAAGTTCTTGATGGTGGCTCCACGTCTCTCAGAGAGATATTGATAAGCAGATTTAACAGAGAAACAACCATCCTTCAAAGCCTGCCAGGTAAAGCAATCGTCAAAGTTATTTCGAGGGGGACGCGCTTTGGAAATAATCCTTATAATATTGGGAGGTAGGACTCCTTGCCATCCGGGCGTTGTCCCAAGTTCCATTCGGCAAAACTTGATCCTTAACAGTCTCATCTTCATTCACTAAAGCAGGGTTTCGAGCAAAGGTCATAATGGGGCAATCAAGGGGAAGCCAGAGATTAGACCAAAACTTGGTGCCTATTCCATTGTTAACCTTTTTCCCAATCCCACTAAGGAACTTGTCCTGCACCTCGTTATCGCTTCCATGCCGAGAGCAGTTTCGTTTTTCTTGGAAACCTTAGGCATAAGGAGGTCACCACAACTATATTTAGCCCACATGCATTTAACCCAAAGAACATCTTTTTGCGTAAGTAGACTCCATCGAGTTTCATAATGAATGCTTTATTTTGAAGCCCAAATCTTTAAAGCCAAGTCGTCCCTGCTTTTTAGCTTGAGTAATCTTATCCCAAGCAATAAGGTGCATTTTCTTCACCTCTTCCTCCTGGGACCAAAGGAACTTCCTAGAAACCTTCTCTAATTCACGAAGAGTGCAAATTGGGAGAAGGGTTGACTGCATACAGTAGCTAGGCAAAGAAGATAGGACAGATTTGATAAGCACCGAGCGCCTAGCGACAGTCAAAAATTTTGATTTCCACATAGACAACTTCTTTCTTGCGCATTGGACAATAGGAAGGTAAGTAGCTTTGGTAACACGCTTATGAATAATCGGCACTCCCAGATATTTCCCAAGGTCAGAGGTAATGCCAATCCCAAGAAGCTGACTTAGCTCGATTGCTCAGTTAAAATTAACATTTTTCGAGCAGAACATACGAGATTTGTCAACGTTGATTCTATGACCAGAAACCTCACAGAAGCTTCTCATAACTTTACGAACTTCTTCCATTTGGTCGCAGGAAGCTTCTTTGAAGAGAATGAGGTCCTCAACAAAAAACAGGTGGGAGATGTGAGGACCGTCTCTTTTAAATTTGAACGGCTTCCAACGGTTGGTCTCACACTCATTTTTAATAAGCTACCCCAGGCGTTCCATGCAAAGAACAAAAATATATGGGCTAAGAGGATCTCCTTGCCGCACACCTCTGGAGGGGGTGAAAGTCAAACTTTCATCACCATTCCAGAGAATGGACATGGAAGCGGTAGAGATACAAGCCATGATGAGATCAATAAGATTGCCATCAAGCTCCAAACCAAGAAGAGTATTTTTTATAAATCCCGTCAAGTCTCGTCAAAAGCTTTCTCCATGTCGATTTTGATGGCCACAAAACTTTTCTTTCTACCATTAGTTCTCATTGAGTGGATGATCTCCTGGGCAATGAGGATATTATCGCAACTAGATCTGTTAGCAATAAAACTACGTTGTTCAAGGCCAATGAGGTGAGGCATGACCGCTTTAAACCGATTCGCAAGAAGTTTAGTGATGATTTTGAAGCTCACATTGCACAAAGATATAGGTCTAAAGTCCTTGAGCGTGGAAGGGTTATCAATCTTCGGGATGAGAACAACTTTGGACTTGTTGATGGTGGACATTTTAGATGGGTCATGAAAGCAGTCCTCGATGAAGTCACAAATCTTGTCTCCCACAACATTCCATTGAGTCCGAAAAAGTGAGCACGAAGACCATCCGGACCCGGTGCTTTGAAGGCTCCCATAGCGAAAGTCGCATTTTTAATCTCAGTTATACTGACTTCTTTCGAAAGGGTGCTTAACTGATCACTATCAAGGGGAGGAAAGCGAGAAGTCCACCCCTCAGGGTTTGAAACACTGACACTCAGCGAGAGCGAGATCTAATCACGATCGACGCCTCTGATTTCTGCTTGCTACAGTCAAAGTTTGATGCGTTCAAAGCAGAGTGTGTGACGAACTCTCTTTTGTTTTGTCAGTTCGAGTTTTGACACATTCCAAGTCTACGATTCAAGCAAAAAAAAAAGGTGTAAGTCTTCAAGACTGAGCGACGCGTGCGTTATATTTCTCCAATTCTGATTTCTGCTTGCTTTGTCCGTTTGAGTGTGCGACACGTGCATTATATTTCTACAGTAACAGAGTTTAATGTTCGACGCCTAGTTCTAATTTTCAACGCCCAATTCTAATTTTTTATTCGTGTTACAGTTAAAAAAAGAGGAAGCTGCAACAGTAAAAACAAGGAAGCTGGTACAGTAAAAATGGCCACATCATCCTAGTCAAAGCAACCACAAGCCTCAGCTATAGTCTCTTCTTGTGCAATGGTAAAACCTACTAGTGAAAATATTGATATAGCATGGCAGTGGATAGGGGTGGAAACAGGCCAGGCCAGGCCAGGCTTCACCCTTAACAGGCCAAGCCTATTATGCAAGGAAGTGGCCTGAGCCTGGCCTGTGGCCTGTTAAAGAGGCCTGTATTTTTTAAAATCTTGCACTTAGACTAACAGGCCACACAGGCCTCAACGAAAAACAGGCCGAAAACAGGCCTGTTGTAAACAAGCCGAAAACAGGCCTAGTTTAAATAGGCTGAAAACAGGCCTACTTTAAACAGGCCTTACATAAATTATTCCTAATAATCTAAAATACATCATAAAAAATGAAATAATATCCCATGAATAAAGTAATGAAAAGTTACTAACTAGTCCAGCCCCAGTTTTGACATATAAATTGTTCAAAAAAACTAACTGCATTTAATGGTACATAGTTATATAAATCTCGGAATTTTGTAGAAACACAATCTATATGCTCTAACGTGCTTGCAAAATTAAAAAGACAGGGTTAACAAAGCACCAAAAGCAATATCGAGAGATGTCTAACTTCTTATTTGTGTATCTTGTCTTGGCACATGATGATATTGTATTTCCTGTGCTAATTCACAGGACTATAAAGTGTCTCAAACATGCAGGGTGAAAAGGCAATAGGCTAACATCATTTTAACAGCCAGATATGAAACATGAAAACTTCAATCGTTTCAGACTACATACCATCCCAACACCAGAAAAGAACCATGCATGAAGCAAGCATGGCATGGCGCTGTGCCAACCTCATGAGACAGATGAAATAATGTCATTCCTTGTAATCTACATTCAGAATTATTGTAGTTTACTTAACTATCTCATGCAGAGGGGGTGAAAAGTAGCCACCCATCCCATATGGGATTTTTCTTGAAATGGGAAGCACTTAAAAAAATAACCATAATTCTCTACCTAAAATAATCATTAAAACACATCATGATAGGATTGAAAATTTGCAATCCGGCCGAGCAAGCTTTAATGCCCTCAAGCTTGTTCACTTAAAATGGACCAAGCCTGACTTCAAACTCATCCTTTAATATAGCCAAAGGTTTTGGTCAACATCCATTTATTTATTAAAGGAATTGATTCTGAGCGCATAATCAAATTTTCAATATTGACTTGTTTGATAAAAGAGTTTGATTGATTGGGCAGGGAAAAAAAGGAAGAATAAGAAATCTAAAAGAGCTTGACTGGCTGCTCAAGAGAATTCATTCATGAGTGAGTGAGTTGAGATTAACAAGACGACTTCAAGTAGTTCTCAATTAGCTTGATTCATTTACATCTCTGATAACATCATTAAGAAATAAGTGCTATAATGTATAGGAAACCAGATAAAGGAAATCCCCCTATCAAATTCTACTTTACATCCATATTCAGTTCTTAAATTCCACAGTATTTATGGCCTTTTTTTCTTTAGTACGTAAACATGAAATCGTATCAAAAGTTGGAAAGGACTTTTCACCAAAAAAGGGGAATGAAAAGGACTATTGATTCAACAAAATAAATCCTCAAAAACATAAAGCATTAATTCATTATCCGAACCTCGAGAAAATTATAGCCAATTTCTTGTTTCCATCTTATGATGCCTCCACTAATTAGAGATTTTTAGCCAGATCAGATTACAGAATCAACAACATAATTAATCTAAATAAAGCAGCATGAATCCTTACATAAACCGAATTTAAACCGTCCATAAATACTAACCGCATGCATCTGGTCGATAATCCAATCCTCTGTGGCTGAACCTCGCTCGCTTGCAGAAGCTTGAATGATTCGCTCACCGAACTCGCTCGCTGTGCAGCTTGAAAGAAAGAAGGTAGATGAAGGTGAATCGCGACTCGTGACTGAAGAAGAAGTGAGGCACTGAGCTCGATCATGAAATTAGGGTTCACAATGAAGATGGAATATCACCTAGAGGGGGGTGAATAGGTTATTTTGAAATTCTTTCACTAATTGATCAAGAACACTCAAATCAGAGTCAGAGAGGAGAGCAGTAACACAAGAGATTATACTGGTTCGGTCCAACTCTTGACCTACGTCCGATCCCTTAAAACACTGCGGGATTTCACTATATCCAAACTTGATTACACACTCTGTAACTCTCGAGTAATCCTCTCACTAGAACTTACTCCTCTTAACAAGTTGTAACCAAATGACCGTGGACACAATTACATACTCTGTTAACAAAGGATGATCCTTTCACTCTCGGACTCACTCCCCCTTACAAGTTGTAATTGATACACCCACACTCAAGATACCTCTATCTTGAGATTTGAACGAATTGTAAAACAAATGATAAAACTCTCTAACAGAGTAGATGAATGATAAACACTGAAGATCAACAATGTCTGAAGATATATACATAATATAAATTGTATGCTTTGAAAGCTTTGTCTGTGTATATGTTGGTTCCACTGATGAATTCAAACCTTCGGGCATTTATACTAGTTGAAGCTTGAGGACCGTTGAAGGATTTGATTCTCTCCGTTTTAATGTTTGAATATGTCCGTTGATGAAGCATGAAGAATAATCGTTGTGACTTATGAATATAGCCGTTGAGAGACTTAGATGTGTCCGTTATGAGATGGGATTTGGCCAAGGCTTTTGTCGTTTGAATAATCTCGGTGGTATGATAGTGACGACATTCTCTTTCATTCCTTTTTTTCCGTTGTGAAATAGCATTTAATGTGCGCAGACGGAATATCCGAGCGCTTTACTTCGATCGAGTTGGTTTCCGTGTTTATCACCGGTTTAGGTACTTTGCATTTAATGCTTCCGAGATGGTTTTGATTTATTCAAATCTGCTTTGGTAATTCATGTCTAAACAATCTGAAACTCATGAGCAAATTGGTTAAAAGCATTTGATAATCGCAATAAGTAAGAATCAGAAGAAATAAAAGTTCATTCGATGATTCATGATTCTCGGAGGACGGTGATTTGAAAACAAAGATGACATTGCTCGAGTAACAATCCAGGCTTGCTCGAGCAAGCTCCTTTAGATAGCTGAAGATAATACTCTTTGTCGATGATGCTCGAGCAGGAAAATACCTTTGCTCGAGCATGGTGCTCGAGCATGATTTTATCATGCTCGGGCGGGCCTTACTTGGATCAGTTGAAAGCACATCGAGTTCGATGCTCGAGCAAGCTTCTCACGCTCGAGCATGAATTAATTCATGCTCGGGCAAGCTTTATGAAAACAATTGTGAGACGTAGTTGCTCGAGCAAGCCAACATTCTTGCTCGAGCAAGACATAGATATAGGTGAAAGAATAAGATATCTATAATGTTGCTCGAGCATAATTTTAATCCTTGCTCGAGCAAGGGTTATGTGAGCGCAGTTGCTCGACTTTGCTCGAGCAACCCTTTATGCCTCGCTTGAGCATGGTGCTCGAGCATGCTTTCTTACCTTGCTCGAGTATGACAACTTTACCTTGCTGTTTCTTTCGATGTTGCTCAAACAAGCCTTCCTTTATGCTCGAGCATGACTTCCCAACTCGGTGAAAATGTTGCCGGTCTTGGTCTTGTTGCTCGAGCAAGCTCCATTTCTCGCTTGAGCATGACTCTTCAACTCAGTGAATTTGTTGATTGTCACGGTGATGCTTGAGCAACATGTTCTTTGAAGCTTCTAATCATGTGTGAATAAGCATAATACTCTCCAGTACAAAGCTCAACTTCCAGAGTATAGAGACTTTCAAGAAGCAATCATATTGACAGCAATTTCCAGCTAGCATAACTTCTTCGGTATAAATCCAAATTTAGCAAATCACCCCATCTCAGAAAGATCTTCAAATATTCATTCCATTTCAATAATAATCAGCTCCAAACTAGTTGTATTTCGTCCATTAACATCATATGAATAGAGGTTGTTCTTATCCAGCGTTTTTGCTACATCCAGAACAGACTATGAACTTCAAAACATCATAACTTCTTCAATTTATCTTATTTTTCTATGTTCATGATGTTTTTGAAAAGGTATTTGAGTCTAGTTTCCAATGGAACTAGTTTTAGCTCAATTGGATTTGTCTTTTGTGAGATATACTCAAATTACTAAAGGTTGGTTTGGACTGTGACGGTGATTCTTGTGCCAACTTACAAAAATAATAACTCACTCATCTGAACTCCTATGGACATGAATATTATATTAAAATGACGCATTTGGAGTATAGTTTCATATTCCACTGGTTTCACATCAATCCGATTCTTGGTTTGGGAGATATGGTCGCATTACCGAAGGTCGCGAATGTAGCCGAATGAGCAGTAGGCTAAAGGACGTTTTTGCTCGAGCATGCCTTTGCTTCGCTCGAGCAAGGCATCGTTTATGCGAAAATAAGAGCTGGAACGATGTTGCTCGAGCATGGAATTAGTTTTGCTCGAGCAAGCCATTTTTCATGTGAGAAAAAATGCTGAAATTACATTAATGCCCCAAAACAAACTAGTATTCATCCGGAAGCTTGAACTTGCTTATTTTAACTTCGAATTGAGCCGTTCCAACTTCTATTTGATCATAGGAACTTGAATATCGATATTCACATAATATTTAACAAGTTCTTATTTCTTCAAACTTCATTCTTGATCATTCTTCATTGTATTAAACTTTGCATCTACATTGAATATAAGAATTAGTCAAAGTATAAGATAAATGTAGTATGCAAACTTTTTGCTCTGAATAATGACATCAATATAAGACATCATCAAAACTAATCATAACTAACACACAATCTACAGAGGCGGAAATCAAATGTTCCAGACTTGGGTTTTTTTTTTTATCGCCTTGGCTTACTTTGAGGGAGGGCAGGGATATTTTAATAAATAAATAAAAATCTTAACAGGCCATCTTGACAGGCTTATTGGGAGGCCTAGGCCTAGCCTGTTAAGACAAACAAGCCTTGAAATAGGCCTTGGCCTGGCCTTTTAGCCTGACAGGCCAGGCCTGACCAGGCTTTTAACAGGCTAGGTCGTAGGTCCCTGGCCTATTTCCACCCCTAGCAGTGGAATAGCTTGAGTAATATAAATAATAGGAAGAGTGTGACATGTGATTTCTGTGGCAAAGTGACTACGATTGGGATTACTCGAGCAAAAAGGCACCAAATGGGAATTAGAGGAGACGTGAATGCTTGTTCGAAATGTCTAACTGAAGTTAAAAATTTACTCAAGGAAGCTACTGAGAAGAAGAAGGTTACTCAAAATTATAGTGAATTGCAAGATGATAATGAGGAAGATGAGATGAAAGAAATTTGTACCTTACAAAGTGGAAAAAGGTCAGCAACATCAAGTGATCCATCTACCAAGAAAGCTAAAAGTATGAAAGGCCCTATGGATTTACTTCTTTTTAAAAGTCCTGAAGCAAGTATCAAATTGGGAAAGTACAAGAAGCAAACAAGTATAGATGATGCTTGTGATAAAAAAGCAAGGGATAGAACTTGTCAATACATAGCTCAATTCTTTTATAGGAATGGAATAGCTTTCAATGTTGCTAGTACAAAAACCTTCAAGTTCATGGTTGAAGCAATTAGAAACTGTGGTCCACATCTAAAGGCTCCAACCTATCATGAATTGAGAGTTCCATTCCTTAAAAAGGAAATTGAGTGAACAAACGAAATGTTGAAGAGTCACAAGAAAGAATGGGCGGAATTTGGATGTTCAATTATGTCGGATGCATGGACGGATAGGAAGAATAGGACCTTGATCAATTTCATGGTCAATTGTCCATCTGGGACTATGTTTGTTAGGAGTGTTGATGCTTCATCATATATAAAGACTGGTGAGAAGATATTTCAGCTGTTGGATGATTTTGTGGAGAACATTAGGGGGAAAAATGTGGTTCAAGTGATAACTGACAATGGCAGCAACTATGTTTTAGCTATTAAATTGTTAAAAGCCAAAAGAACCCATCTTTATTAGACTCCATGTGCTGCTCATTGCTTGGACTTGATGTTAGAAGACATTAGGAAGTTTCCTAAAGTTAAAACGACAATACAAAGAGGCATTAATCTAGTAGGCTTTATTTATAACCACTCATTGGCCTTGAACATGATGAGGAAGTACACAAAGAAGACTAATTGGTTAGATATGGAGTCACAAGGTTTACTTCAACCTTCCTTACATTACAATGGTTGCACAAATTAAAAAACAACCTTAGAATGATGGTCACCTTAGATGAATGGTCCAAGTCTAAGGCTGCTAAAGATGCTAAGGGGAAAAGGGAAACTTACATTATACTTATGCCTACATTTTGGAATGGTGTTGTTTATTCTCTTAAGGCAATGGGGCCTTTTGTGTGTGTTCTTAGGCTTGTTGATAATGAAAAAAAGTGTGCAATGGGTTACATATATGAAGCTATGGATAGGGCTAAAGAAGCTATTCAAAAATCCTTTAATGGAAATGAAGACAAGTACAAGGTGATCTTTGCAATTGTTGACAGAAGATGGGAGAGCCAACTTCATCATCCATTGCATGCAGCAGCTTATTTTCTAACCCAAAGTTGTATTATAGCAATCCAAGAATTGAATTTGATGAAGAAGTGACTTCAGGACTTTATAAATGCATTGAGAGGTTAATACCATCTGAAGAAGAGGCAGATAAGATTATAAATGAGTTGTCATTATATAAAAGAGCTGGAGGCAACTTTGGTATAAGGTCAACAATAAGACAAAGGACCAATGTGGCTCCTAGTAAGTAAAAGCTCATTCCTTAATAAAATTAATTACTTTATAATTCAAACTAGTGGTATTGCTAAATTGCTAATTAGTTCACTCATTACAGCTGAGTGGTGGAGGCTGTATGGAGCTTCTACTCCAAGTTTGCAAAAACTTGCCATCAAAGTGTTAAGCTTGACTTGTAGTGCATCGGGATGTGAGCATAATTGGAGTACTTTTGAGCACGTAAATATTCATTTAAATGATTCTACTTTATAGAATTTCAAGTAGTGATTTTGAAACAAACATTCTTTTTTTTAATAAATTATACAACGGATTCATTCTAAGAAGAGAAGCAAGCTTGAGCATCAAAAGTTGCAAGACTTGGTTTTTGTCAAGTATAACCAAGCTCTTAAAGAACGCTTTGATCAGTGATGTGATTAATCCCATTCTCCTAAATGACATTAATGATAGTAATGAGTGGTTGGTGGGGGAAATGGGTAGAGATGAAGAAGTTCTGAAGACGAGTTAGTTTTTGAGGATGACACTTTGACTTGGGGGAGCTGTTCTTTGATATAGTTAATGGTGAGCCTAGAACATACACTAGGCAGCAAAGTAGATTAAAGAATAAACAGATTGCAACTTCAACTTCAAGGCCTACAACTAGCAATAACGGAAAGGGTACCATTGAAGACGAAGAGGAAGAGGCAAATGATGAAGAAAGTGACAATGAGAAGGAAGAGATCTACAAGTCTAGTAGTGGTGAAAGCAACAATGATGAAGAGGACTTGGATGAAGATTTCATGGAAGACTAAAAAGAATTTTTTTTTTTCTTTTATTTATGCATTTAAAGACTAATTTAATTATGAATTTTTGTTATATGTTAATTTTTTGTTTATGGCTTTTAGAGACATGGATGATTTATTGTTTAATGATGAATATTTCTTAAATTTTGACTACATGTTTATTTTTGAGTATTTACGTGTGTATCTTCGGTCTAGCGGTCATCTCGCAATGCGCTATACCGCTATAGCATTTTTTGGGCTAGCCGTTACGTGTCGTTATCTAAGATTGACTACTTTGGATTATAATTGAGGGGAACTGACGAAAATGGGGAGTTGAAGAGTCCAATGAAGTTAATCAAATAGCAACGGTTAAACGGTTACAGATTTGAAAGGGGAAATTTGAAAGGTTAGGAAGTTTTTTAGATATAAGGGAACACGACTGTTGAAACAAATGAGAGTGAGTACTGAAGCGTTGCGAGTCTGATATAATCTATATTTCATAAGTTTCTACTCAAGTGGATTAAAGTGTTACTCAAGTGAAGCAACGCCACTCGAGTGTATTATCTGTCACTCAAGTGTTATCGCAGAAAATACAAAGCAACTATATATACTTTACTCGAGTGATAAGCTATTCCACTCGAGTGCTAAGCGATAAAATTACCTCACTCAAGTTTGTACTGTGAACACTCGATCTTATTTGAAAGTTGGCTTTGATTATCACTTGAGTGATGTCTCCTTCACTCGAGTAGAGACCTTTGCCTGTCATTCTGACTTCCTTTACTTTGTCTGTTCAGCTTATTTTCTTTCATAGAACTCGAGTCCAAAATTGACTCACTCGAGTTATCAACTCAAGTTACCCCTTTTATCACTCGAGTGTATGCTTTTGTTGGAGTTCTAACTTAGCTTCAAGTTCTCAGCACTCAATTGCCTCACTTGAGTGCTCAGTAACCCACTTGAGTTATGCTTTTCATCGCTGGAGTGCCTGCTTTTATTTGTGATATGGCTCTTCTTTAAATGTCCAACGCTCGAGTTACCTAAACCTCAACTCGAGTGCCTCACTCAAGTGCTCAGTAACCCACTCGAGTGATGACTGATATTTTAATGAAATGTGGGCAGTTTTCTCGATATCACTTAAGTTCTCTTGGATTCATTTGAGTGATGACTTGCAATTTCCACTTTCACTCAAGTTCCCTTGCAAGTGATCCCTTCTCTGTTTGACTTTGTTTTTCAGCGTAAGAACAGGGGATCCTGCAAAACAAAATACTAGGAACTTTGATGCTTAAGTTAATAATTAAATCATCAAAACTACTTAAAGTTAATTAAGATGAAGGAAATTACTCAAGTTAATTGGGATTTACCATTCCCAATTTTCTTCTTATGTAGAGAAATTGATCCTTTGCTATTGGTTTCGTGAAAATATTAGCTAGCTTGAGATGAACTTCTTACTATTTGTTTAAGGACGAGCCCCTACTAAATATCATCTCAAATTAGTAATTTATCCTATTTTATTATCATTCCTCAATAAATTGTTTTCTATATTGTTGGTGAAAACTAAAAAAAAACAAAAAAACTTTGTGAGATATCACTTATGTGATAGTTATTATAAATATATGATAATTATGAACATTTTAATTATTTTCAAATTTAAAGATAATTATTTTATACTAAATGCATATTTTTAATAAGTGTTAATAATATAACGAAAATAATAAACATATGATTTTTTTTTATTAAAAAAGAAGTAATTATTAATGTGTGGGAGGACGGTAAAAATTTACAAATGATACTACAATTCGAACATAGGTTAGAAAATTTCATTTTAAAGAATTAAAAAAACTAATGAAGTGACTTGGTAGATAATAAAGCCAAGTCACAACCCCTGCTTAAGGAGTGTTTTGAGGATACTCTTTGTTATGGACTCATATAATGGGCCTGACAAATATGCGGCCCAATGAGGACACTTTATGACAAGATTCCTCCTTCATCAGGTAAAACGCTAATCACCCAATGATCATGCTTATAATCCTGGACAGTACAGGTAGTGGAGCAGGCATTTACAAATCATGGAGGCGTATGTTTCCTGAGGAGTGAACGCACAGCCAGTGGACGGAAACCCTAGGTGATCTCTATAAATAGAAGGATACCTACCAGGTGCATGCTCTCTATTCTCTATTCAATTATTTACGATTCAGCCTCACTATACACACACCCCACCCGTCTGGCAAAACGTCATACTTGTGTAGCACAGTGATCACCAAATACTTTGTTACCTCCCTCATAGATAACACTGAGTAATCCTCTTCTCTTTGGTGTTTAATCGATAGACATCACTAAGGAGCCATTTGATCCAATACAAACCATTCACTAGTCCATTGAGGCTAGACACTTGTGTTCTACACCAGAACATTGGCGCCGACTGTGGGGACAAATAAACTTTGATTCCCAAACCGTAGAAAAACCACTGAACATGGCAGCAAACACCAGAAGCCGCAGCCAAATATCTCAGCAGAACCAGTTGCTAGAAGAGCAGCAGTAGCCAAACCAGGACCAAACAGTCCAATATGAAGATTCGATTGCTCCGGTTTACAACCAAGTTCTGGTGGAGGTTGAAGCGGAAACAAATGACACTAGAACCTCTCCAGCCCCTCATAACCAAGTTATCTCGCGAGAGCAGCGAGGTCCTCCTCCGCAAGTCCCAATCGTAGATCCCAACGTCCGACTTGTGCAAAGCGCATTGGATGCTGTCCTAAGGCGGATGGAGTGGCATCACGAGCTCCAGAGGAAAGAAGATATCCGACTCATGCAGAAGGATTTGGACCGCCGCAATGCATATTGGCAACAATTGTTTGAGGAGCGCCTCGGGAGGATAGAAAACCCGGCATGTAATAACATAAATCGGGGCGCATATGGCCCTAGTCGAGCTAGTATCCATGTTCTAGTTGAGAACCGAGATATTGCTGGCCCATGCCTGTAAATGCTTTGGCATATGTTCATATGAACGCTGAAGTACCGCGTGCGAATCACGTAGAAGAAATCGTGGCTGGCCAGGGTCGAGCTCAGGTTTCTGGAGAGGAGACCCGAAGAATGCAATTGTTAGAGGAATGCATTAGACAGCTTGAGAATCCCACATGAAACATCGACCGAGATGCTAGTGGACCCAAACAGGTTAGTAACACGATTGCTCTACAAATAGATGCTGGTGGTCCGCCAGCTAATAATGCCGACCAAGACTGGGTAGAGAGGCCTAAATCTCGGACATAACACGGGCAAAGGGAAAGCAACTGTTTGAGAGCCAAAGTCCGGACAAGGAGAATACAATGCCTCTATCGCAAAGCAGGCCGGGGACACATGCAAGAGGGTATGGCGGCGACAGAAACCGAAGTCCTTTCTCGAACGAAATTAAGACCACTATGTATCCTAAGGGTCTTGACTCGAAGGATCTGCCCAAGTATAACGGGAGCCAGGACCCACAAGCTCATATCAACAACTTTAACATGGAGATCATGATGAAGGGGTTTGAAGGACACATCATACCCTGGCTATTCTCGGGGACTTTGCGAGGAGTGGCACGAATATGGTTTCACTCGCTGTAGCTAAATTCTATCCCGGATATGGATACCTTCGAGTAGAAGCTTTTACTGAATTTTGCGACAAGCAAGAAACAACCTAAAATCGAGTTCCAACTCGTCCAGGTGAAGTAATCATTGGGGAAATCGCTGCAAAATACCTTGATCGTTTCAAAGACACAGCTCTCCAAGTGCCCGGGTTGAAGGAAGAGGTGCACCTACACTTGGCCATAGCTGGCCTGGATACCACATCTCGGTTGAAGAAATCAATCATGAAATTGCGAGTTGATTTGCTAACGGATTTCCGAGATCGATCCAAACAGTACCTAGAGTTGGAGTAGATGGAGATGGCAAGCTGAGTAACGAAGGAGAAGGCTAAGAGTCCACCCTCCAAAGGCAAAGAGCAGCATGGTGGAAGCTGGCAAGACTTCTATGGACGTTTCTTAGACAGCAAGCCCCGAGGAAGTAGGGTGGAAGGAAAATATGAAAGATATACTCCTTTAAAGGTATCTCAGGCGCAAATTTGGAAGGAGTATCCATGAACGAGATGAATAAAGTCGAGCGTCCCCGGCCACTCCAACATAAGGCCTCCTTGGACAAATCTCGGTATTGCGAGTTACATGACCAACATGGTCACACCACGGAGCAATGCTAGGATTTGAGGGATGCAATTGAGAAGTTTATCCGAGATGGAAAACTCTGAAAGTATGTCATTCAAACCCCAAGGGCGATAAAACAAGCGTCAAAATAGGAGTCAGAGCATGAGTCCGCCCCCAGAGAAGAAGAGAAGGGACCAGAAGAAAAAGGCGAAAGACAGTGAAGATGAGTTCCCTAAGCCCAAGTACGATTGCAACGTAATAAGTGGGGGTTTTGGGGGTAGAGGAGACTCGGTGAGTCAGAGGAAAAAGTACTTGAGGGAGGTCTTCTCCATCAGGGACCGTCTGGAGTACAAGAAAGACCCCACAAAGCCGAAACCTCCCATACTTTGTTTTACCAGAAAAGACCTAGAGGATATGGCGCCAGGCCATCATGATGGGTTGGTTATCACCGGTACAGTAGTCAACTGCCGTGTTAAGATGATATTCGTTGATAATGACAGTGCGGTGACATCCTTTTATGGGATGCCTTTAAAAGGATGAAATTTGAACCTGAGGATTTGAAGCCTTGCAAAACAACTTTGACGGCCTTCAATGAGCAGGATACACGCCTTAAAGGGTACATTGACCTTAAGTTAACACTGCGGACAAAGGTGGCGTTTAAGTCGGAATGGGTCAGATTCGTAGTAGCCGACTTCCCTTCTTCATACAATATTATCTTGGGGCGACCGACCATACATAACTGGGATATGCTAGTGTCTTCCAAGCATCAAAAGTTGAAGCTGGTCAACAACAAGAACGAAGTTGTCACCGTTAAGGGTGACCAGAAGGAATCTCGACAGTGCTATTTTGAGACTATCAAGGAAAGTAAGGAGGATCCGTCGTCCCCAACGTGGACTCGTAAAGCAGAAAGCTTGAGTAAAGGAAAAGCTAAGTCTCTAAAGAAGTCGGTCCATCTGGTAGACCTGGATCTACCGAAGTTAGCAAGGCAATAGACCTCGAGAATCAAACAGAGTTAGAAGACAAAAAAAGGCCTTATAGACCAGAAGTATTAGGGAAACCCCCTTTAGGCTAACATATGGATACAAAGCCATGATCCCAGTTGAGATCGGTGAATCATCTTGGTGGAGGGTCAGAGACATGGCACTTTGTCGGGATATGGTTACCAAAAAAAAAGCTCAATGCAACCCGATACAATAAGAAGGTAAGACCCTGGACACTTGAGAAGGGTGATCTGGTCTTCCGGAGAGCCGATATAGGCAACAAAAATGTCGGTGACGGGAAATTTGCCACAAACAGGGAAGGTTCATACCGGGTTACAGAAAATCTCGGCAGGGGAGCTTATAAGCTTGAGACGCTGAAGAAAAAGGCAGTCAAGAGAACATGGAACACCGATAAGCTGAAGGCCTATTATTGTTAGAAGCCGGGTTCCATGAAAGAAGCAACATTGTCGCAAGTCTATGTAAAATTCCTTCATTGGGATTATTTTGAGGTGACGTTGTTGCAAGTTTGTGTAAATTCCTACAAGAAGCCTTTTACGACGGCAATGCCGCCAAATCTATTTACATGTATGAATTCGTGGTAAATAAACATGTTTTCATAGATCATGTTGCGACAGCCATGCCGGTAAATCTATTTACATGTATGAATTCGTGGTAAATAAACCTGTTTTCATAGATTATGTTGCGACGGCCATGCCGCCAAGACTATTTTCATGTATGAATCCTAGGTAAAAGAACCTGTTTTCATAAATCATTTTGCGACGGCCATGCCGCCAAGACTATTTACATGTATGAATTCGTGGTAAATAAACCGTTTTTTCATAGATCATGTTGCTGCCAAGACTATTTTTATGTATGAATCCGAGGTAAAAGAACCTATTTTCATAAATCATGTTGCAACGGCCATGCCACCAAGACTATTTACATGTATGAGTTCATGGTAAATAAACCTGTTTTCATAAATCATGTTGCAACGGCCATGCCGCCAAGACGATTTACATGTATGAATCTGTGGTAAATAAACCTGTTTTCATAGATCATGTTACGACGGCCATGCCGCCAAGACTATTTAGATGTATGAATTCATGGTAAATAAACCTATTTTCATAGATCATGTTGCGACGACCATGCTGCCAAGACTATTTCCATGTATGAATCCGAGGTAAATGAACCTATTTTCATAGATCATGTTGCGACGGCAATGCCGCCAAGACTATTTCCATGTATGAATCCGAGGTAAACAAACCCATCTTCATAAATCATGATTGCGACGGCAATGCCGCCAAGTCTATTTTCATGTATGAATCCGAGGTCAAGATGGTCAGGTTGCGTTAGAATTATTGTCGGATGGTGAAGTTAACAGTCACACTGACTCTGATCAAGTCGGAATATTCTAAATCTTGAATATGAGATGTGTTGCTCTCACTACCAGGCTAAATTTCTAATCAGCCGTATTGGAAGATATTATGAGTGTGCAGCGAAAGTCCTCGTAAAGTGTTTGGAAGTTAAAGCCAAGTCCATCACGCGCGACAAATGAAATGTAAAAATCAAACTCGGAAAGATATTCGGGTTTCAAAAAAAAAAAAGCCTCCCGTAAAGTAAGTACTTTTCATTAAGGTGGAATTATTTACATTTTGTTGATGCGGGGATGTTTAACTCGCATACAAAGATATTTGGAACTGAGTTGTAATCTTAGAGAAAAATTGCTAAAAAAGCAAATAAAGGATGCCAAGAAGAAAGTATCCTGAATTCCACAGAGAAAGGCGTTTATCAACCAAAAACAAAGGAAACTAGAGCTGCGTATGAGGCTATGCTTAGTGCAACTCAAGTAGAATGAGCTTCTTCATCCTCATCTTCGTCTTGCCCATGAGGGATAAGTTTCCCACCCTTACTGACATAAGCTCGGTAATGCATCCCAGAGGTGTTCAAATTGACGTCAGGATTTAGAACCCGAAGCTGGGCCACGGCATTATCAAAAGATTGCATGGCGGCGCTGGCGTATTCAATTAGCTCGGCCTTTGCATGAGATAATTCGGCCTTGACACCACCGAGTTCCTCATCTTTTGTCTTCACCAGGGACTCAAGTGGGCCGCTTTAGCCTCAACTTTATGCAAAAGCTGCACGTTAGTATGGTGAGTTTCTCCAAGGCGAAGAAGCTTAGAATTTGCCACCGTTAGTTTCCCCCTCGGCTGTGGATAGGCTCGCCTTGAGCAAGTAGCACCTCTTTATGTCATTTGTCTTTCTTGGCGTCAGAGGCTTGCAACTCCTCTCGAGCTTTGTCCCTCTCCTCGGTGACATCCTTCAGATTGGCATTATCCTGCAAGGCTGCAAGTTCCTTCTTCATGCTCTCTCTCTCCTATGTAACTCGAAGTAAATCGGCGCTGGCCACAGTATATTTGTTTTTCAGTGTCGCGTATGGTCGAAGTAGAGAGATAGCCCTAAAACCTTGTTTTTCCAGTTCCATGATCTCTTGCTTCTCAATTTTAGAGAGGGTAGACGGTGCTTGAAATCAGCGGGAGGGTGAGTAATGTCAAAAACCTCCTTGGTCACCCCGGATCCCAAAGGCAAACTTGAGTTTTGGAAGCAAAACTCGAGTTTGGACTTGGAGAGTGGCTCAAATTTATAAAGTAAAGAAAACTCCAGTTTGCTTAGGCAAACTCGAGTTTGCAAGTCACGAAAGAGAGCACTCAAACTTTTCACATCAAGATAAAATCGAGTTTGGTTTTACAAACTCGATTTTGTACCATACAGACACCTCAAGTTTCCCGAGGAATACTGAACTCTAGTTTTGATTTACAAACTCCAGTTTTCAACTACCGAAAGTTTGTAAAAGTTTTCTCTATGAGGAAACTCGAGTTTAGGTTTTGTAAACTCGAGTTTTGGTCATCTAGAGCTCCCAAAGTTTTGAACTTTAGTAAACTCCAGTTTTCATATGGAAACTCCCAGTTTACACCAAACGAGAGTTTTGTCAAGTTTTGTGAACTTGACCAAACTCGAGTTTGTGTTTTCCAAACTCGAGTTTGGGCTTTGCGAGAGTCTAAATATTTTTCATCCCAAGCAAACTCCAGTTTACATTTAGAAACTCCATTTTGCACTTGGCCAAGCATTTTCTAAGTTTTCCAAAGTTATGAGGAAACTCGAGTTTGTATTTGGAAACTCGAGTTTGTGCTTGGTAGAAAGTTACCATATTTTATCCACTTTGAGAAAACTTCAGTTTGTTTTGAAAACTCCGTTTTCACTTGGCAAAGATTTTCAAAGGTTTTCAATTTTAAAGGGAAACTCGAGTTTAGTTAAGGAAACTTGAGTTTGTGACTTCTGAGAGAGCTTTGCTCATTTCAAAGTAATTTGAAAACTCAAGTTTACATTTGGAAACTCTAGTTTTAAGCTTTTGGACTCAAACATGTTTTCACTATAAAAGTCCAAAACTCGAGTTTGACATTAAGAAACTCGAGTTTTCTCAATGTTTCAAAATGTGCTTCAAAACTCAACTTGCGACATTCTTTTTCGGAAGAAGGAAACTCGAGTTATGATTTGGAAACTTGAGTTTGGCCTTCCGGAAACTCCAGTTGTGAGAATAAACTCGAGTTTGTGTCGCTGTGTTTGAAAATCAAATTTCACGAATTTGTGAAATCTTCATGTTTGATCTCAATATTCTTATCATCACTCATTACTATTCCTAACTATGTTTAATCGGTTTGTTAGCGAGTTTCGAAGTTTTAGAGGATGTTAAATGAAGATTTGAACAAAAGCAAAAAGTGACGTCAGCACATTAAATGCAAAGTCCATAAAACTTGCATCCTTTTGGACAATCATTCTACACACGTTGAAAAGGGATTAATGTTTCCTTTCCACATCCAGAGTCGCCTCTTCCAATGGATTAATATTCAAGAAGTCAACAATAAACTTCACATTGATGTCTCACATCAATGTGCTTGGTTCGAGTGTGTTGCACTGGATTCTTGGCCAAGCTTATTGTGCTAGTATTATCACACAATATTGAGATCTCCTTCAAGTTGATTTCCAAGTCAGAAAGTTGTTGCTTGAGCCATAAGACTTGTGTACAACAGCTTGAGGCAGCCACATATTCAGCTTCAGTAGAAGACACAACCACTTGTTTGCTTCTTGCTGAACCATGGGACAAGTGAGCCACCAAGAAATTGACATTGGCCACTTGTGTTCTTCCTATCCGTCTTGTATCCGGCATGACCTGAATCTGAATATGCCACAAGATGTTCTAGTTGACCTTTTGGAAACCACAAGCCAAGGGTTTTTGTGTCAGCAAGATATCTGAAGATTCTCTTCACATTCTCAGCATGCGACTCCTTGGGAGCAGATTGAAACCTTGAACACATCCCCACACTGAATTGGATGCCAGGACGACTTGCTGTGAGGTAGAGAAATGATCCAATCATTCCTCTATATCTTGTGATATTGAAGTCCTTGCCCTTTTCATCAGCATCCAATGCAGTGGTTGAGCTCATTGGAGTATCAGCTCCATTGCATTGATCCATCCCAAACTTCTTGACGAGATCATTGAGATACTTGGTCCGAGATATGAAGATTCCATCCTTCTTTGCTTGATTTGCAGACCAAGGAAATAGTTGAGTTCTCCCATCATGGACATCTCAAACTCTCCCTGCATATTCTTAGTAAACTCTTCACACAAAACATCGTTAGAAGCACCAAATATAATGTCATCAACATATATCTGAACAATTAAAATTTCACCAAGCTTATTACTTTTTATGAAGAGAGTTGTATGTATCTCTCTCAATGTTAGTTATGGTTTTAATGATTGTTAGTTACTAACTTAAGCATCGGAGTGTTTAGTTATGTCTCTTGCAGGATGCTTGAAATACTAAGGTTTGCTGTCAAATGAAGCAAACTCGAGTTTGAGAAGCCAAACTCGAGTTTATCGGGGACAGAGAGCAACCTTTGGTTTTTGGAGAAGTTTAAAACACAAGTTATTAAGTGGGAAACTCGAGTTTCCATCAGACAGAGAGCAACATGCTTTAAAGAGAAGTGAAAACTCGAGTTTGATAAGTAGAAACTCGAGTTTTGTAGCGGAAGTTCAAGGGTTCACCATACACCTTTGAAGTTCAGGTTAGTAAACATTTATGAAAAATCGAGTTTGTCGCGGTCTTTATATATAAGTTGCTATGCCTGTTCGTCTACACTCTACTCAAAACTCAAGTTCTGCCCTAGGTCTCTCTCTCAATCCTCTGTATCTCGCCATTTTTGACCAAACCCCCTCTCTCAGAAACCCTAAATGGCCTCCAAATAATCTACCCAAGCGACTCACAGCGCAGATTCAGACCAAGAAGGGTCAAAATCTTGGTCTCCTCCTCCTCAGCGACCTAGGAGGATAAAGTCAACCCCTAGACGCTTTCACCATGGAGTCGACAAGAACATTCCAGGGGTTCCCTCCTTTCAACCTGAATCATCTCCCAAATCAAAGAGGGTTTCATTCCAGGACCCACCTGAGGCTCAATCGAAGAAGCGCCAAGAACCAGAACAAGCTAAAGGGAAGGGAAAGAAGAAGGCCGGCGAATCCTCTAAGCCTCCCAAGCCAAAGAAATCCAAGCCCACTCCTGAATCTCAAGGCATGTCAACTGGTCAGACATCTTCTGCTACTCAACCTGAGGAACCTCAAATTGTGCCCAATGCCATTGAAGAGATCTACGACCATCACTCTCCTCCATCTGGGTTTTCTTCTACAGCTACTATTCTTTCAAATGAATTAGCTGCTAAATTTAAAGAGTCTTATCTCAATACAGATTTTTGTCCCTCTGTCTTAGTTGACTTAGCCAAACTCAAAGATGACTGTAACCTAGATTTATCCCTTTGGTTAAGAGACTATGAATCATTTATTTCCATCACTGCCTCTTACACCCCCAATATTGTCAAGATTTTCTACTTCAATATGGTTTATGACAATATTCTAGACTCTGAGGGAGATTTAGTTGAGGAGAGAGTTTCTACCATTGTCAAAGGGGTAACATTCACCCTTTCTGCTTCTACCATCAACACTATCCTCAAAATAGCCAATCCACTCCTATTCCAACAATTCAGTTTAGCAACAGAGAGATCTTTGAGATTCTCAGACCAAATGAGCCTGTCCCAGAAAATTAGCTACACTCTTTGTCATTCAAGCCTGTGTCAATGCCACCAATTCATAGAGCACTTTGTTACATTTACTCTAGGAATTTCATTCAGAAAGGTGGCAATTATACTCACTTTGCACAGAAAGACTACCCCTTGTTTGCTGCTCTTGTCAATAAGGTGCCAATCAATCTTGGACACTGGGTTTTTCAGGAAATGGTGAAGTTTAAATTTTCCTCTCGCAGACCTTCACATATTCCATTTCCATCTCTTGTGTCAGTGATCTTGTTCTATCACAAGATCTGGTTTCTTGGACCTCCTGACTTCATCAAGACCCCTCCTATGTTTAGAAAATCCCAACTCAACTACATGAAGATAACATTTGAGGGTGAGGGTTCTGGCCAATCAAGGGCTCCCTCTAGATCCAAAGCTTCACATGCAAGAGCTTCTCAGGCACAAGCACAGGAAGCCCAATCAGCTCCACCACCTATTGATTTTGATTCAAGGATAAAGGCTATTGTGGATGCCGCCATTGCGGCCATGTCTATCAGAATTGAGTTTGAGGTAGGACGACTGGTATCTAAAGTGACACGTGGAAACCATGCCATGGTGGATGCTCAAGATGAGATGAAGGAAAAGGTTGAGGTTCTTTCTGTCCAGATGAACGAGAGGGTTGATAATCTTACTGATCACATCATGGACCATGATGCTAAGCTTACCACTCTTATGATCAACAATGTAAGCTTGAGTGACAAATTGGATAAGCTATTGAAATATATTCCCTCTGGCTCCTCTTCTGGCCTTGGTGCCTCAGCTGGCCCCAGTACCTCTACTTTTGATCCAGATGCTGGCTTGAAGCCTGATCCTGAACCATCTTCATCCCCATCCTTCACCTTCACCACTTCTCAGGTTCCAACCTCCTCACCTGAACAATCCACTCCCATAATCACCTCATCTCCCATTCCCACTTCCTCACCTACCATTGAAACCATACCTCCCTCCTCTCCAATTACCCCTGCTACAGAGATTCTTCATCCCTCTCAGACTCCCACCACTGAGATTCTACCCCACTCACCTACATCCACTGCTCAGTTAGACTCACCTCCTCCTACTCCTCTCATAGATCCTCTCCATGAACCCTCTATCTCAGCTCCACCCTCATTTGAAGATGACAAAGGGGGAGAGAAAAGCCAAGAGTAGTCTTGAGTAGAGAAGAGTTATGTAGTGAGTTTGAGTGCGTATGTTTGTTTGTAATTGATGCTTTTCTGTTTTTGTATTTCATTTTGATATTGAACCGACGTAGCTTTTCACTTTAATGAATGATGAATGAATGGCATCTTGTGGCTTCTGTTGCTTATCTCTAATATATCAAAATGCTGTGATTATCTAATGTGCAAAACCAATTTCAAAATGACCAAGTATTCTAAAATATTGCTCCTACCAAAAGTTTTTGAAGTTTAAAATACTATCATTTGAAAAATGTCATTTCAAAATGCAAATTCTCTCAAACTCTTGAAATCTTGGTTGACAAGTGTTGTCATCATCAAAAAGGGGGAGAATGTTTCTTCTCTATGTGTTTTGATGATAACTGACAATTGTAAACACAAGTTGAAGTTTATCTTTGGTAAGTTGAAAAGTTTACTGTCAAAGACAAACTTGAGTTTTGGAAGCAAAACTCGAGTTTGGACTTGACAGAGAGTGGCTCAAATTTATAAAGTAAAGAAAACTCCGGTTGCTTAGGAAAACTCGAGTTTGCAAGTCACGTAGAGCACTCAAGCTTTTCACATCAAGACAAAATCGAGTTTGGTTTTACAAACTCAAGTTTGTACCATACGAGACACCTCAAGTTTCCGAGGAATACGAACTCTAGTTTTGATTTACAAACTCAGTTTTCAACTACCGTAAAGTTTGTAAAAGTTTTCTCTTATGAGGAAACTCGAGTGTAGGTTTTGTAAACTCGAGTTTTGGTCATACGTAGAGCTCCCAAAGTTTTGAACTTTAGTAAACTCCAGTTTTCATATGGAAACTCTAGTTTACACCAAACAGAGTTTTGTCAAGTTTTGTGAACTTGACCAAACTCGAGTTTGTGTTTTCCAAACTCGAGTTTGGGCTTGCGCAGAGTCTAAGTATTTTTCATCCCAAGCAAACTCCGGTTTACATTTAGAAACTCCATTTTGCACTTGGCCAAGCATTTTCTAAGTTTTCCAAAGTTATGAGGAAACTCGAGTTTGTATTTGGAAACTCGAGTTTGTGCTTGCGAAAGTTACCATATTTTATCCACTTTGAGAAAACTTCGTTTGTTTTGAAAACTCCAGTTTTCACTTGGCAAAGATTTTCAAAGGTTTTCCATTTTAAAGGCAAACTCGAGTTTAGTTAAGGAAACTCGAGTTTGTGACTTACAGAGAGCTTTGCTCATTTCAGTAATTTGAAAACTCACGTTTACATTTGGAAACTCTATTTTTGAGCTTTTGGACTTAAACATGTTTTCACTATAAAAGTCCAAAACTCGAGTTTGACATTAAGAAACTCGAGTTTTCTCAATGTTTTAAAATGTGCTTCAAAACTCAACTTGCGACATTCTTCTCTGGAAGAAGGAAACTCGAGTTATGATTTGGAAACTTGAGTTTGGCCTTCTGAAAACTCCAGTTTGTGAGAACAAACTCGAGTTTGTGTCGTTGTGTTTGAAAATCAAATTTCACAAATTTGTGAAATCTTCATGTTTGATCTCAATATTCTTATCATCACTCATTACTATTCCTAACTATGTTTAATCAGTTTGTTAGTGAATTTTAGAAGTTTTAGAGGATGTTAAATGAAGATTTGAACAAAAGCAAAAAGTGACGTCAGCACATTAAATTCAAAGTGCAGAAAACTTGCATCCTTTTGGACAATCATTCTACACACTTTGCAAAGGGATTAATGTTTCCTTTCCACATCTAGTAGCTGCTCTTCCAATGGATTAATATTCAAGAAGTCAACCATAAACTTATGTGCAACTGGATTAAGCAAAGAGTAGAGAGAGAAGAAGACCAAAGCTTAACCTAATCCTTCCTGAATGTCTCCAAAGATTACATTGAAGATTACAACGGTCATTTAATGCTCTCTTAGTATAAATAGAGCTGCATTCAATTCTTCTCAACAACCAATCTGCGTTAAAACGAAAATCATTCAAGTTTCCAACTACTCTTTGAGTTTTTTTGTATAAAGT
The DNA here is from genome assembly GCA_019022615.1 of Acacia melanoxylon. Classification (NCBI taxonomy): domain Eukaryota; kingdom Viridiplantae; phylum Streptophyta; class Magnoliopsida; order Fabales; family Fabaceae; genus Acacia; species Acacia melanoxylon. Next base: position 11,531,745 of record JAFJYJ010000010.1, read on the forward strand.
ATCTTTTGATACATTTGTACTTCGAGTGATTATATTTACCCACTCTTAGAGAGAGTTCATTTATTGAAATTCATTTATTGTAAGAATCTCAAGTCAGGGGACTTGGAGATTGGGATATTGATTGCAACTTGTAAGGGGGAGTAAGTTCTAGTGATAGAATTACACTAGAGTTACAGAGTGTGTAATCAATTGAGATAGTGAAATCTCGAGTGTCTCGGGACCGGACGTAGGTCAAGAGATTGGACCGAACCGTATAAATTTACGGTGTGTTGCTTTCCTTTTCTCTTCTCTCGTTATATAATTGTTTTCAGAATACTAAAACATAGCTTTAGAAAAGAATTTTTAAAATCCCCAATTCACCCCCCCTCTTGGTGATTAAGCTCCACTTTCAGCTTCAAATTCTTATAGTGCGGGAATTGTAGTTTTCCCCTACCTTTGTTGTGTTTGCGTGGGTTAGGCAACAGTGAATACTTTTTCCAATTCTTTATTTGGAGTGGGTTGCATTAATTAGTTGAGATTGGATTTCAAATTGTAGGATATAAAATCTGAAATTTTGATTTGAAGAAGAGTGCTATTGGAGCTTGTCAATTTGAATGCACATTGGGTTTTTGATAAAATGCTTGAGAGGGGACTTTAAAGCTACAAGGAATAGTTAGATATGATTAAAGTATCATAGGCAAAAAATTGGAATTGAGGAAACTTTGAGAAATCATTTTATTTATTTATTTATTGTTTGAAGGTCTATGATTGATAATTTGTGAGTATGATGTTGTTTATGACTTTCGCTTTGGTTAACCATAAGCTACTTGAAGGAAGTAAAAGCCATATGAGCTTCTATATTGAAATTTGGATGTTGTGATGTTTCATGACGTTGCAGTGGAAGGAAATTAATTTACTATTTAAATACTAAGTGTGCATGTTCTCATGTTAATCTTTGAATACCTATGATGTTTGGTTGTGTTTGCTGAGTTGTTGGGAATTATCAACAGTTGATTTACAGAACATAAGTTTAAGTTAGAATATTAAGATACTGACTATGAAGTAGTAGTTATGCATTAAGGGGATGCAGTTTTTGTTGGAAATTATGCCCTAGGGGCAAGTCATTGTACTTTAAACGTTTATGTTATTTAAAGTATTCTCCTTTAGTTATCATTTCATTTGCATGTTTATAGTGAGAACTGATCCTTGGATATATCTTATAGATTATCCTAAATGTCCATGGTCGGTCATCTACGCAGAGCGAACATGAAGTAAGACATCGCATGACTTTGATGAGGTATGGAGATACAAATCAAAGTCATGGGCACTTGTAGGAGTACAAGGTCGGATCGACCCACTATGAGAAAGCCGCATGGATTGAGTCATAAGCTTTTCTCATGTATAACCGCATCACAACACCCTTTGACCTGAGATCATCATGGATTCCTACATGATGAGTCGCTGATATTTGACCTAGTCAAAAGTCACCTTTGACCGGGTGATGATAAAGGCTTGGATCGGGATCAGTGGTTTTCATGCAGAGGATGTTAATGGTCAAGATGTAATTTGTCCCTCACATTTGTAGAGAGATAATATTGGGCCCCTCGATGAGTGAGTCTGAGAAATGTATGGTCATACTACGATGGAAAAGAGTTTCCATTTCAATTGTTAGACTACTCAAGAATCGAGAAAGTAATGGTCAAGAATAGGAAGTTGACATTATCCATGCCTCATCCTTGATCAAATTATCGCGTGACAAAAGGGACGTGACATGGTTGTACGATAGGTAGTATCGTATCATCGATCCCCATATGAATTGGGTAGTCGCAATGTCTTGCTAAAGGCTGCTTGCAACTTGTGGACTGGTACAGTATTGGCCCACTGTCAATCTCATGTAGGCCTGCAGGGTCGCACACAAGAATAGCCCAACACGAGCAAAAGTGTACAGATTCATTGAATCTTAGATATGTCTAAGATTTAATGAATAAAACATTTAATCTATGATGGATATATATGTGTGCGTGTGTATTATTATTAAATTTGAAATTAAATATAATATTATTATTTAATAGAGATTATAATATTATTATATAATATTTGTTTTGTATTTAATTTATTTGATAAATTAAATATCTAAAACAAATAGAGATATTGTATCTCAGATTTAATTTTCGAATAAAGATATCATATATCTCGAATTAATTTAAATTGAGATATAGTATCTTATATTTAATTAAATAGATAGATATCATATCTCGGAATTAATTTATAGAGATAAATTAAATCGAAGGCTTTTAATTCGGATTAAATAAATAGATTAGATTAGATCTATTAGATAGAGTTAATTAATATATTTTTTAATCAAATTCAAAATTCAAAATTAATGAGGATTAATTTTGAATATAATATGCCTATCAGGTTTAAGAAAACCTATGGGACATTTGGTCGCTTGTATTAGAAAAGCCGCGAGAAACCCTAGAGAGAAAAAGGAGAGACGCGAGAATACTGAAGGCGCTAGCACGCTGCTGTCCATGTTTGATTGCTATTCGTGTGGATACCGGTAGAGGAAGGAGATTCGTAGAGTCGACTTCTGTTGATCGAGAAGGTAGCCCACGAGTTCAAATTAGAACGAGATGAAACGCACAGCAGTTCGTATAGGTACGGTTTCTTAACGAACCTTGACTTAAACGCGGTTGAGTGATCCTCGGATGGGATTCGTAAAAGTTTTCAATTCCTGCGTGTACGGATCCCAACAGTTTATATATAAAACAAATTGATTTTGCTATGTGATAAACCAAAATGTAGATATGGTGTATAATACAAGAATAAAGAATCTTAACAAATGAGATGTTATGCATATTTTATATATAAAGATATAATTAGAGTATTAATGTTTTTGTTATAGGACATTAGAGAAGTAAGGAGTGAATAAGTCAGAAGCGGGTCAATAGGAGAAAGTGATATATTTTGGAACACAGCAGGTGAGTGAATAACGTCCAAGTACAAATTTTAAATGATATCTCTACTTGTTATATTTTAATTTAATGTGTTACCACATTCTCATATTGCTATTTTATCAAAGGAAGTTTATTAGAATTATGTCAGTTTTCATCAGTATTGAAACGAGTATAGATTGATGATTTTATTTGTTGTTATTTATGTTTCTCCAATTACTTCATAGTATAATTCATGATTGTGCATGAAAATGCTAAAGAAACTTTTGATTTTCTCTCATAAATTTTCATGTTAATATAGTCTTGTAATTTAGAATGTTTGTACGCGAGTTTTATTATTTGGGAAAGGTTTTGTCAACAGATTGAATTTGAAGGAAAGTCTTGAAATATTGTTTGTGAACTTTCATGCTTGGGTATTATATTATGTTATATTTCATACGAGCCATTATGATATTGAAAGAAGAACTTTTCATCGCTTTGGCAAATTGGCCCCAAGCATGCTTGAAACGATTTTGAGAGGACTGAATGCAGAACGCTAGTTACTAACAGCAGTACTGTTAGTCCTTGGTACACCATGGTTAACCTCAAGCTCGCTTGATATTTGTGAGATTTGTTCTCACGCTTGTTATTTGTGGGTCTTGTACCTACGCTTGTTTCGTAGCCTCGTGCTACGCTTGTTTTCGTGGCCTCTATGCCACGCTTGGTTATTTACCCTCGTGGACTGTGTGTCCACACTTGTTTTCGTGGCATCTATCTCGCGCTTGGTTACTTTCCCTCGTGGACTGTGTGTCCACGCTAGTTATTCTGTTCTGTTGAGGTCCTACCAAAAGATGAGGTTTGAGAACTATGGTTTAAATTGATTATGTTAAATCAAATGTTTCACTATGTATTTTGATTTATTTGATTAACGATATTTTAGATAGTTTCAAATATGTTTATGATTGTATTCTATAGAAATTGAAGTTGATTGTCATCTTGTTATGATTCAAAATTAAATATGTTTAAATTATTTTCATTAGTATTTCATTAAATTCCATAAATGGGACGTTATTCACCGGAAAATTATTTTGGTCTCAGATGGAATCGCCGACTCGCACCTCTAGCTGAATAACAAAGGCCCTCATTATCGACCAAAGCTTGTAGATGTATTTTGGGAGAGCTGCTAACTTCTGTAAATAAAGTTATGTATTTATGTATTTTCTTTTGTAGTTTAGGTGCTTCGCAAAGTATATAGGCAGGATCTTTGTCTATTTTTTGACGTTTTGGAATATATGTATATCTTTATACTATTGTGGAGCAAAGTCCCGTATATTGTGCAGAACTTTCTAGCTATGGTAGAAATTTCGAGAGGTCTCACTTATAGAGGTGGCTTTGCCAAAAAAAAAAAAAATCACAAACACTAACCATCTCCAGTAAACTAATACATTTATATATGTAAATTAGAAATGATTATTTATGCATGCCCTAGATTGTTAAGTTAGACATGACATTATGAAGGTTGTTATAATTATTCATGTAATTGTTTTAAGGCTTAAAGAATGTAAGTCCTCTTATATTCCATTTCGGTCACCTCCTGATTTTTGGGGCATGACAGCATGTCAAGCTCAAAACACGAATATCAAATTTTTGGAGCTCCGGATGTTCATCCCCATACGACTCCCACCATTCTGCTGGAGGTTTTTTTTGTTAATTGCAATCTTGGCTATTGCATTACCAAAAAACTTCCTTTGATACTTGAAATCTTCAAGTTGAGTATCAATCTTAGATATTTCTTCTATATCCCCCACCATCCTTTCTAAGCATTCATATAATCCACGTTTCACTTCAAAATCAGCCTTAAATGAAGAATTATAATGTAATTGCGGGTTAAGGTAATAGCCTGCAACATGCAAAGGACGATGAAGTTTCTTGTCCCATCTATCATCAATGACTTCCCATAAAGGTAAATAACTGAAGAATTAAAAAAAAAATGAATTAGTGTAGAGAACAAAACTACAAATTTTAAATTTAAATCAAACTTGATAATTTACCCTCTTACTACGTTGTTGAAGGCATGAGCAATTCTCTCTTTAGCTCAATCAATCTCCTCATATATGAAGCCCATGACTGGCTTCACATCTAAATCAACCATATGGAGCACCCTGATCAAAGGATAAGCCCCTTTCAAGCAAGTAACAATATCTTTCCAAAAATCCTTGTCCAAAACCACATCTTCTATAAGCTTCCCATCCTTTGTCTTTCCAAACCGGCTAGACTTCCACTCTTTGGAGGTGAACATCCAAATCAATGCTCCTTTGTTATCATGGAGGCACGCCAAAGTTAGGTAATATGTGGCAAAGCGAGTGAGGGCTGGTCTCACCAAAACTTTTCCTTCAATGAAGTGGTGCAATAAAGTAATCAAAGAAGTTCTTGAATAAATGTAGGTTGTGATTTTTCCCCCCTTGGAATAGTATCATGGTGAACTGGTATCCTCTTTTCCAAATCCTCCAACATTAAATCAATGCAATGTGTTGCGCAAGGTGTCCAATACAATCTCTCTCTTTTGTCCATTAACATCTCTCCTGCAGCTTTGTAATTTGCTGCATTATCCGTCACCACTTGAATAACATGTTCTTCACCAACCTCTTCAACAACATCATCAATCATCTTAAAAATTTTATCAGCAGTCTTAGATATGTCAAATGCATCAATGGACTTGAGGAAAACAGTTCCCTTAGGGCTGTTCACTAAGAAATTTATGATTGTCAAATGCATCAAATATTTAACTCTAATCTCATGGTAGGATGGTAGCTTGAATCCTGGACCATGTTTTGCAATTGATTCAAACATTTTACAAAATTCCTCCGTCCTTGCCACATTGTATGGAATAGCATTATTGTAGAAAAAAGAGGCAATGTCTTCACATGCTTCCTCTCTCAAATTCTTCTTGAAGATGCTATTTATTGTAGCTTGAGTGCTTAATCCCCTTTTTTAAAAAAATATTTTTATCTTGCCCACTGTCCTCTTCACTCTGTTTTCTTTTTCCACCAAGTTCATCACCATCATCAACTTCTTTGAATGTGATTGGTTTCTTCATTAGTCTCTCTCGTAAAGACGATACAATTCCAAACATTTGTTTTCTCACTTCCTCAAGAAAAGAGCTACAAGCCCCCACATCTCTTTGTGTTCCCGCCAAATGGTGCTTGAATCGGTAAACACCTCCAATTATTGTCTTCTTGCAATAATTGCATTGAATTTTTTCCCACTTCCATCAACTTCAACACCATGCTTCCATCCCAGTGTCACCCTACTTCCAAGAAAGCATTTTTCATTTTAATTCCTCTACTAGAGGGCAGCAACAACATCATTATTGGCACCAGCACTAGAAGCCATTTTTCAAATGCTAAACCACCACAATCTAATATGGACAGAATAGAAATAGTGAAATACAGATAAGCATATAAAGGACCTAAAGCTGATAGAGAAAGAAGAGAGATGGACAAAATGAGCCTGTAAACAGGGAACCCAAATCGCAAATCCAAATCAGAATGAACAACCATTTATTGAATCCCAATTTTGTCTCAAATGTAAATTACCAATTAACAATATAGGGAGCCCAAATCGCACACCCCAGAACTATGATTCACAGTGACATATAGGGTCAAGTATAGGCAAGATTAAGTAAGTCAGATGAAGCATGAGTATCAGATGATGTGTTGGCAGAAGAAAAGGAAATTAAAAAATAGGGGTAACCTGCAGCTGTTGGGCGAGCCGGTGACAAATGGACTTTGAAGAATCGCGAGGCCTTGCTGGTTGTGGAGAGTCAGCGATGAAAGGGCTTTGAAGGACCTTGCTGGTTGCAGCAAGCCGACGACAAAAGAGGCAGAGAATCGAGTCCTAGTTGCAAGTTGCAGCAGAGAAAAGTGGTCGATAGGCTGAGCGGATGAAAGAGGCACAGAATCGAGTCGCGGTCGATGGGCTGAGCGGATGATCGCGGTTTAGGGTTTGCAGATGGGTTTAAACCGGTTAAATGGGTTATTGAGTTGGGTAAAAAAAAGGAGCAAGATCGTTGATCAAGAACGATTGTACGATCCTACGAAGTTTCAGCGGCTATCCGTAACGATCTTGCACAAGACCAATCATGCCGGCGAGCCGATCGTTTTCCTCCCAAAAACACGTAAACTCGTGATCTTACGAGTTAACTCGGCAATTTTGACTATCATGATTCTCGAGCACATAATATTTTTTTAGCAAAGGAATGTGAAGGTGCGATCAGATGCACAAGGCTCCCACCATGCTGTGGGAGGGATAGATGTGTGTAGTCTTACCGTTGCAAGTGGGAAGACTATTTCGAAGGTGTGATTGTATAATTTCAACAACATTCAAAGAATATTAATGTAATTTACCTTTATATCATTATGCCCGTAATACCCCGAAAATCATATTTATGATAAGTATCATATTTCGATAAATACTACCTATTGGAAATAGGTGAATACGGGGTCTCAAATAATAAGTTTTAATTATCTTATTTTCTAAGATAATTACCGTGAAAATTAGAAAAGAAAAAGAGCTAAAATCCATGAAAAATATATTTTAATAAGGAAGAAAATGGCCTAGAAACATTATGATAAATACCATATGATAACAGATGCCGATAAAAACTTGGGAAATATGTTATCTTTAATTTTAGGAATTTTTTGGATTATTTCCCTGGAAAATAAATGAGTATAAATAAAATATTATTAAAAAGCACTTTATGCCCCTTTATTTTTAATATTTAATATAGGATATAAAATATCAATGTCAGTTAATAGTCATGAGATAATAATTTATCCTAAATTATAAAATTATCAACAATTAGTAAATGACTAATTAAGTAATTATTGGCTAATTAATTAGATTATGGTATAAATTAATTAATTAGTAAATAATTAAATTAAAAGAGAAATTTCGAAATTAATTAATAATAAAATAATATTATAATCAGAAATACCTGATGGCTAAGTAGGATGGATAGAAATAAAATCCAACCTCAAAATATAGAAACAAAGTCGAAACATCCGGACTTGTTATGAACAAGTGAAATTTTATCTCGGAGCGACTTCGTCTCCGAGGTCAGATTCCGAAACCAACAGGTATTTAAGACACAAGGTAGGAGAGAGAAAATGCAGATAGGGAAAAAGAGGCAATACGTAAAACAAGTAGTTGCCGCGAATTAGGAATCTAGTGTCTTGAGTCGAACGTATTTCAAACCGGTGGATTTTTGTCTAGACGCGGGTGCTTTCGGAATTTAATTCCGTAACGGAGGGCGTCGTCCTAAAATGTTCAGATAACGGAATACCCTTAATGGAATCATAAATTTCATTAATCCACATATTTTTAAGGAGGAAGTATAGACCTTCGTAACTCGGGCCGGATTTTGAGATTCGTCAAGATTACGCGATTCGCATACACCGATCGGGAACTTTATCGGTAAGTCAGCAAAGATGACATCATCCTCTTCTAGAAGGATGACATAAGCGGGACATGTGGAAGGTCAAGATGGTGCCACATGGTGAAGTGTGATCCGACGATTGAAATCCGATCTGAAGACATTTGATGAAATTCCCACCTTGTCCCTCCTTTCTTCTATAAATAGCAAGTTCTCCCCTTCTCATTTCTTCACCCCAAAAACGCAGCCTAGAGAGAGGTTTTAGAGAGAGAAGCTCGAGCAAAGTCGGGGTAAGTTCTTCGGTCCCCGGTCTTTAGTTTCGTAGTTTCTTTCGATAGATATATAGTAGGAATGCTAGATTTATCTTTAATTTTTCAAGATAGTCTAGATATCATATTTAGGGGTAAATATGATATATATTTCAAAAATATGATTAGGGAAAAGATCTCATCATAATTCGAGAGATAGAGCGAAAATAAATAAGCTCGCGAAATTCCGCCGATTAGGGGTTCGGGGGCAAAATGGTAATTTGTACCTAAAATGCCCGTTATGCCGCTAGATATTGATAAATATTATCCTTATAGGATATCTCGTTATAATCGAACCATTGCCGAGTCGAGCCGTTGTGCCACCGTCACACTGCTGTTTTTCCCTCTGTCGGAAATTTACCGTTTTCCGTAAAAGTACCGTTTTCCGTCAACGAAGGTACGTTCACGTACTGTAACACTAATGCTGATGTTTATAGTATGCATATATGTGCTATGTGTATTGTATATGGTAGCTGATAGCTCTGCTATTTGTATGTACGTTAGCGTACTGTAACACTAACTCTGATGCTTATTATATGCGTATATGTGTTGTTAGGTATGTACGTTCGCGTACTGTAACACTAACTCTGATGGTTATTGTATGATTATATAAGTTTGTTGTGTTCTGTTTGTTGTGTAGTGGTGTACGAGGTTATGCTATATACACGGTATGTTACATACGAGGTTATGTCACATACGATGTTATTATTGTTGTATCATACGAGGTTATGTTAGATACGTGGTTATTATCTTGTATACGTGGTTATGTGTTTTTAATCATACATCTGTTGTGGACTATTGTATTGATTGTCTTTCTTTGTCGTGTATATGTAGTCGTATTTAAGCATGAGGTTAAGTTACTCGAGATCCAAATTGCAATTGATCTCGCTCTTATCATAGTCAGTTCGAAGAACCGAGGACCGAGGGAGAAAGGCGAGCAGGTCGTACAAGAGTCCCGATCAAGACTCTCTTTCGTTGTTATTCATTTTGAAAACTCTCGGTCAATGTACCGCTTCCGAATCAGCCGTACTTACGGCAATTTGATTAAATGTATCGCTTACTCAATCGCTCCGATGCTCTACTCGATGATATATGATGAAAAAAAAAATTTATACTGCTTTTGAAAACGGGATGTTTCAATGCCAATTATGAAATCTAATTCAATGCACATACTTGATTGCTTAAATAACATCAATATACATAAAAACAAAGTGTAATGTCTATATTGTATCAAAAAAAAAGTGTAATGTCTATAGGCGTAGAGTACAAAATACTGCAGCAAGTCATCAATTATAACATATCAGATTTCCAAGTGATATAGTTTTACATTTCAATTATATAATCAAAGAATCTATATATAGAACACTGGATGAAGATCAACAGAAGATAATTTGAGAATAAAATCGTATTATTCATTTGACAGTTTCTCCATTTACTAATTCCTATTGTCTGATTCTTATAGGAGTGCATGAAGCTCCCGATCCCCTTAACCAATTCTCTTGATATCCCTAATCACCATTTAACAGTTTGTGTTTTCTTGAGATTCAGAGATTGATAAAGAAGCCAATAGGAGTCACCAAGAATAAAAGCAGCAAAGCTTTTGAAATTCAATTCCAGAAGAATTTGCTACTTCGCCCATATGGTGTGTTGTTTTGGCAGAAACCTGATTACAGGGTTTTCTTTTAATCTTAACTCTAAATAATATCAATCTCCATTTTTTCGTTTTTAAATACTTTACTCAGGTTATAGTTCTATAAGTAACTTTTAGTTCCAGAACCAATCAAGGAGCCACATAAATTAATCTGGTTTTTGTACTCGTTTATAAGTTGAGCAGCAGAGAGTGAATAGGCTAATTATATGGAATTCTATAGCTTAAATAGATAACAAAACATTGTTACAAATACACTTTTTCAGACTAAAATAATATATTAACTCAATATATATATATATATATATATATATATATAATACACCCACACACACATATACATAAGCCAGCTAACATTTTCAAGTTTCGTCTCACTAATTCAATCCTAGACCCATCCCTATGACTAGGTCTCGCTATCTTTCAAAATCTGAATGATTATAATTTTTCTTTCATAAAGAAGACTGAAGAAAAATAGGGGCTCCTTTAATGATTACTATTGCGATGTTGCTTGTATCAAAGACGTCAAAGATGGATGAACACGGGCCCGCTTTATGGAGGGAGCTTCACTTCTTCCTTCGGCATACTCTTCCCTAACGGCCACCGTGGGCGTACATCATACTGTTATGGAAAGTAAATGCAAAATTTTAGCTGCTAATCCAATGTCAGATACTATAAATCAAATCTTTTACATTGAATATGACTATATGTCAAACTCTTGTCTCATTTTTGCATCAACCATCACTTCTTTGTTTCTCTTTAAAGCACTATCTGCATTTATTTTTATGAATAATATCTGGATTGACAAAAGACAAGTATAATAATGCCTATTCAGGTTCAGAGGAATCCTATCTATTCAACGAGAATCCAAATGTATAATATATGCACACAAAAAAAGAATGAAAAGTAAAATGAAAAAGTGATTTTGAGGATGAAAGAAGAAAATTATCAGTGTCTTGGCCAAAAAAACCACACACACACACACACACACACACACACAAAAAGATGATAAAAACTGTTGAATAATGACTAGAATAATGTAACAGACACTGCAAAAATGTGAGAGTGAGCATTTCACTCTCCCAGAAACAGAAGGAGGCCTCAAAGCCTCACAGGTACTATCTAATTTCTAAACTATATATAAATGATCATCCTAGGTTTGAGTAGAAGAGGAGAGTCGTTAGGAAACCAAACTACAAGGGAAGATGGGAGGAAGTTGGCTGAAGCAACACCTTTTTAAGTCAAATTAGATTGTCATTAGATTAATATATTGTTTAACATCATGACATCTTACTCAGAAAATTAAGAGTCCCAATAGATCAGTTAAAGTAATTTCACTATTTGCAAAACTTACCACAAAGTCTTCCGGTTCTTGTGGAGGAGGAGGAGGGTCATATCATCCCATGTGAAAGTGCTCATTGCCAGTCCAAGCAACCATGACCCCTAGTCAGTTCAAGAGCAAGGTCTCTTTGAGCAATTGGATCAAGAAAGGTAATGAACAAAATGTTAGTAAATAGGTGTCCTAGAGACAATCTGCTCTGACAGAGGAACACCTTTTTTCTATTTAGTACTTTGAGATTTATGTATTTGAGTACATTTTATCTTTATCATATTTATGTCTCGCCTTTATGTTAAGGTTAATATGCATTTAAAGATAAAAACCCTAGGAATAGAATAGGTGTTCGCTTGATGAGGATCTATGATAGGATCATGATCATGAGGACTCAAGAACACCAAATGTCTATTGCCTGAAACTTGTTCCTAGTCTTGAATCACCAAGAAAGGGCATTGGTGATTTCGATAAGACTAGTACGACATCGTCTACTTGTATAGAGATGCAAGGTAGGGACCTCATGAAATACAGGCATAATGATGTCTTAGCTGATGTCGTGGGTGGATTTGTTGAAGAACAAATAGCACCAAACAGACCCATCAAGAGACTCCACAAAGATTTGTAGGAAGTATCATTGGATATAAAAGTCTCTTAACATTTGGTACTGTGGATCGTCCTAGACTTGAGGATGTCATCGAGCACTGTGTCCTAATGTCATACTTTGATTGTACAACTCTATCCGCCTGAGAATGGGGAGAATAGTGTACTCTTGGGTATGACTCGAATGCATGAGTGTAGATGTACATGCCGAAAGGACTCACTGTCTCCTACAAGGGATTTGTCGTTCACAGGACCGGTAAGGCTTGGATGAATTCTAGTTGACTCAAAAATCTGTGCACAGTAAGTGATCATGAAGAGTCATGTTCCATCTTAGAGTCAATAGAAGAAGATTCCTAGTTCTGTGAAAAAAACTATATTTAGTCAACCAAGAGAGATGATACTCTATCTTTGCTCTCGACTAAATGTGAATGACGTAGTGAGGGATGAAGCCGTCACGGTGTCCAAATTAGAAAAGGTAGATCACTTGATCAACTCAATTAATTCTGGGGCCACATAGCATTGCTAGTGTCTTATGTGGTCATTAAATAACTTGAGCTCACTAAAGGAGTTTGATTAGTCCAAGGTTATTTATGTCAGTGATTAATTGGGCCTAATGGGTCACACACAAATGTTATTCTTGATTGGTTAAGATTAGCAATCTTGGGTCAGTAATTGTTATTGAGCTTTCTCGAAAGAATGGGTATATTTGGATTAGAGTTGGACTACAAGCCCAATCTATTAAAATGGCGCCATATATGGTTATCTAGTGGAAAATTAATTTTCCATTAATAAGCCTAAATATGTTAGAAGACCAAACGCGGTCTTAGGCCATTTTGAATTTTAAATTCAAGAGTATATATTATAAAAGATAATTTAGGATGATCTAATATAAATATACCTCCAATAAAGATATGGATAAGATCCATTATCTTGAATTATTAATTCAAGAATTAATTAAAGATTTGGATATAAGATCCATTATCTTGGATTATTAATTCAAGAATTAATTAAAGATCTGGATAAGATCCATTATCTTGAATTATTAATTCAAGAATTAATTAAAGATTTGGATGAGATCCATAATCTTGATTAATTAAATAATACCAATTAATGGGCCATAATTCTTTTAACCCTAAATTAAGTTTTTGACCTTGTAAATTATAAGATTTTGAATCTCATAATTTTCGGCAAGAACTAAAAGAAACTAGGGGATAAGCCGTGGAAAAAGATTTGATATTTTATTAGTCTCATCTTTTGCGGCCGACTTGGGTGGATCTAGGATTTTAACTATTGGAATAATAATATATTATTATATTATTATTTTTTTAGTTAGAAAAATAAGGGATCTAGGTTTTGGCCACAAAGAAATAATATAACGCTACGCGTGAGTCGTATTTTTTTCTACGGCATTCTTTGAAAACCTATAGCATTGGCCGAATAGAATTCTTAGCCAAAGCAACCAAGAAAAGAAAGAAAGGCGCCATCCAAAGAGAAAGAAATCCCAAGAACGTTGAGTCCTCAACCTTGCGTCGCCTAGCAAGCATCCAAGGAAAGAGAGGAATCAAAGAGAAGGAGTTCTCAAAGCACCGGGAGATAACAAGTGTGGATCGGCGTTAGAGGACTTCATAAACCCTCACATATTTTAATGAGTATATCCTTTCTTGGAATATCTCATGATCTCCCGTAAATGTTACGGATCACATGATCAATATTCCCGGGAATACCCATAGTATTGAGATGACTCATGATACCATAAAAGTAATGGGTTCTCATGAGAATCTTTAAGACATTGTACATTTGTGATGGGTTCTTATGATGACATTATAGGAACCCATGAGCATTTATTTTAAATATGGGTTTTAACTCACAAGGACCATAAGAGTTATGGATTCTCATGAGCGCCCATTAAAACTCACAAATGTGTTCAAGTGTTTATAAGTGTAATATCTTGATTTTAGTAACTGAAGTTTTGAGATAAAGGAAATTAACGAATATTTTGATAAAGCAAAATCATGAGCTTAAAACTGTTATAGAAAATTGTTATAATTATAGAGTAAATTGTCAAAAAAGTTACAGAAAACCCGATGATGAGTAATGACTAAAAATGATATAATGGTGATAAAAACAAGTCTAAAAATATTATGATAAATACCGAAAGATCATGAAAAATTATGAGAAAAATATGGAAGTGTTATCCCTAATTATGAGAATTTAATAAATTATTTCGAGGAAATAACATGAAGAAAAGTTTAAAAAGCATTTCGGAACCATAAAGTAACTGATGGGGTAAACATTGTTAATATTTTACATAGGATATAAAATGACAATGTCAAGATAAAAGTTTGCAAGATAACAATATACTGTAAAATTGGTAAAGATAAATATATGAAGAAATCTGATCCTAAAAAGATCACTAAACAAAGAAATTAGGTCTCGATTAAGCCCTAACGGCGTAGGGGTAAAACGGGAATTTTTGGTAAAAAATATTATATTTTTAAAAAATGGAGAAAATTATAGAAAAATAAATAAATCTGAATTTTTAAAAGAGGGGGCCGAAATTCTAAGTATTTTTAATTAAAAAGAATTGTTTAAATAATTAAAATGGTAATTAGAATAAAATAATAATATAATGCGGTGAGTCGCCTTATAGGCGACCATGGGAAAAGTTAGAAATAAATTCTACAGGTAAACCAGAGGTAAAAGTATTTTCAGATTGATCAAATTAAGTACAAGTGAAATTCTACACGAAGAAAGAATTTACCGTACGTCGATTCCGCAACCGAAAACCCTAATTTCAAATAAGACGAAAAGTTGATCGATAGAGTGGAGTCGATAGGCAAAGTGAGAACCTATAGAAACAATTGTGTCTTTTTAAACACGAGATTAAGTTAGGCAACAACGGACGTTTACGATTGAATTGTTGTCCGTAAGTTGGTTCTATCTAAGCGATTTCCGTAATCGACGCGTTTGTCCGAATATCTTCCGAAGCACCGGAGAATACCTGGATATGATCAAAAAGAGGATCAAAATATATAATATGAAAGAGGATGGAAAGATCTTCAAAGTTACACGCCCGGATTTTTGAGTTTCGCGAAATCGCGAAACGGACACCGACGGTAGCTTTATCGGTGAGGCCATAAAGCAAGAGCCATCATGGATGACAACTCATCCATTGACTTTAGGGCTCTTAGATTTCGATCTTGACCATGGATGGCCAAGAGTGTTTTGTCCTCAAAATGCGATCCTACGGTCCATATTCGTCAAGACCGAAGTTCGAATTATTTACCGTTCGCCATCCGTCTCTTCTATAAATACCAAGCTCCTCTTCTTCATTTCTCACACCAAAAATCTGCCTCTTAGAGAGAAGTTAGAGAGAGAAGCTCGGAGAAAGTCTCGGGTAAGTTCTTCGGTCCCCGGTCTTTAGTTTTTGTAGTTCTTTCGGTAGATATAGAGGAATGCTAGATTTATCTTTAATTTTTCAAGATAGTCTAGATATCATATTTAGGGGTAAATATGATATATATTTCGAAAATATGATGAGGGAAAAGATCTGTCAAAATTCTAGAGAGATAGAGCGAAAACAATAAGCTCGCGAAATTCCGCCGACAGGGGTTCGGGGGCAAAATGGTAATTTGTACCTAAAATGCCCGTTATGCTGCTAAAAGTTGTTAAATATTATCCTTATAGGATATCTGAGATAATCGTACCGCTGCCAAGCCGCCGTCACACCGCTGTTTTTCCCGCTGTCGGAAATTTACCGTTCTTCCGTAAAAGTTCCGTTGTACCGCCAAAAAGGTACGTTCGCGTACTGTAACACTAACTCTGATGGTTATTGTATGATTATATATGTTTGTTGTGTTCTGTTTGTTGTTGTAGCATACGTGGTTATGTTATATACACGGTTATGTCACATACGTGGTTATGTCACATACGAGGTTATTATTGCCGTATCATACGTGGTTATGTTACATACGTGGTTATTATCTTACATACGTGGTTATGTATTTTTAATCATACATCTGTTATGGACTCGTTGTATTGATTGCCGCCGTCGTGCATATGTAGTCGTATTTAAGCATGAGGTTAATGTTACCCGAGATCCAAATTGTAATTGGATCTCGCCCCTCTTATCATAGCGTCAGTTCGTGAGAACCGAGAACCGAGGAGAAAGGCGAGCAGCCGCACAGAGACCCTACGAAGACTTTCTTCAGTGTTATTCATTTTGAAAACTCTCGGTCAATGTACCGTTTCGTAAATCAGCCGACTTACGGCATTTATAAATATATGTATCAGTTACTCAATCGCTCCAATGCTCTACTCTGATGAAAAAAAAATTATTATACTGCTTTTGAAAATGGGATGTTACAATAAGTCATGATAACCGTAAAGAGTTGCGGTTATTGATTATAGTTTCCGCTGCAAATTAAGGAAAAACAATTTTTCTTGTTTTTCCTACTCATGAGGTCACGCCTGAATGTCAGGCAGGGACCCATTTTGCCAACACAAAATTGAAATCTTCTCAACCAACTAGTTTATTGAAGAAATTTCCATTCCATAGGTTTTGACTCAGGAAAAAAGGCCACTTTCATATCTTCTCTTTTCTATTCTCCCTTTTTTGGCAATCTCATTTGCATCTTATCAATGACCAACAAAGTTGTTTATTCTTTCTTTCTTTATTTTTAAAGCATGGATGTAAAGGTCATTTTCTATCTTCAAAATCATTTTTAAATTTTATTTTCCATTTTACTTCAATTCATTCTATGTTCCAAACGAATCCTGAATTTTGGAGGACAATTATAATTTTAGTTCTTGATAAATAAATGGATGTTCAATCTAATCCTTCAATCATCAAAATGTGCAAGATTGCCCCTCCACCCCATTTTCATGAGTTCTTACACTTATCACCCTCAAACCGATGGCCAGTTTGAAAGAACAATATAGATGCTTGAGGATATGCTGAGAGCGTGTGTATTAGATTTTAAAGGGAACTAGGATCAATATCTACCACTAGCAGAATTTGCATACAACAACGGCTATCATGTGAGCATACAAATGGATCCATTTGAAGCTTTGTATAAGAGAAAATGCCAGTCACCTATATGCTGGACGAAATTGTCTGAGAGACAGTTGCTCGGATCAGATATAATTGATCGGACCTCTGAACAAATTGCTTTGATCAAGAGGAGACTCCTAGCAACACAAAGCGGACAGAAGAGCTATGCTGATAAAAGAAGAAGACCTCTAGAGTTCGAGGTTGGAGATCATGTGTTTCTAAAGATATCCTAGTAACTGGTATTGGTAGAACACTAAAGAGGCAAAAATTAAGTCCTCGTTACATAGGTCCATTCGAAATACTGGCAAAGCGTGGACCGCCGCTACAGATAGCCTTACCCCCGAACCCGAGAAAACTCCATGACGTTTTCCCCGCTTTCTCGCTTAAAGAAATACCAACTGGACCCTAAACATGTTATTGAGTATGAAGAGGTCGAGTTGCGACATGATAATACTTTCGTGGTCGAGCCGGAGTAAATCCTTGATTTTCAAGAGAAGCGGCTCAGACACAGAAGTATTTCGTTCGTGAAAGTGGTTTAGAAGGGGTTATCTCCTAGGGAGGCAACTTGGGAAACAGAGGAGGATATGAAGAAGAAATATCCAGAGTTTATGGCCCGGAGTATAAGCATGTAGAGTAAATTTCAAGGGCGAAATTTAAATTAACGGGGGGAGAAATGTAATACCATGATTTCCCTATTATCATAAACATTGTATTTTAGTAAATACTTGGCAAAATACATAGGTGAATATGTGTCTCAACGAATTATAATCTATTGATTATATTTTCAACCAAATTTCACTGTGGAATTAATTAACAAAATGTTAATTATGAGACTACATTTAGGGGCTATAAAATGTGACATAAAAATCACATGAAATAATAGCAATTTCCTATCTAAAGGAGTCAAGATAGTCAATGAATGTCACTTAGTTGAATTGTTATCTATAAACAACAAATTCTTAACAAATGGATTTGTCTTAATTGAGATTAAGGTCAAATACTTGTAACTACTTGATTGAGCTATATTTTTAGCCTAAAGACGAGAGGTAGAAGACAATAAAATAGTAGAGACTAAAGGGGACAAAACATATAAAATTTAGTGCAATTTATGTCACAATTACCCATGTCAAGCTAGGGATAAACACCTACTTTATTTTTGTCCAACTTGTGCATGTATTTACAAGCTGTAAAAGGCAATAAAATTCTTCTTTTAAGGCTAAAACTTTTGAAACAAATAAGGCCATAGAAGACACTAGAAAGCTTGATGAGTCATACACAAATACTCTTGATTAATTGGCAAACCAATTAGGCATGGACATGTGGAGTTTAGGGACACCGAGTCCTCATTTGTGTCATCAAAATGACATTAAAATCTGCCCCAAAAGTCCTCTATTTCAGCTGAGCATTAGTGGAAAAATATGAGCCAAGTTCTCAAGATAATATCACTTGAAATTAAAGCCTAAATCCTCTTGTAATTGCTTGAGCCAATGAGAGCAATGAGACCATAGGGAGTTGCCACATGGAAAAACAATCCAAGGTCTGAAAATGAGAAAGGAGGGGCGGTTTTGATGAAGGGATGAGAAGAAAGAAAAGAAAACTTAGTGGAAAAGTCAAGGAAGGGTGATATTTTGCAAGGTTAGAAGGGTAATTCACTTGTGGAGCCCATAAGGGCTTGGCATTTACCTATAAATACACATGGTCCCCTCTTCATTTCTTCAAAAATCAAAACACAATCTGATCTTTTGAGAGTGAGAGTAAATCAAAATATTGAGAGAGAAAAGGAGGGAGCAAAAGTCTCAAAGCATAAGGTAAGGTCTTGAATTCAAGCTTTGTGATATTTTGTAAAGTGGATGGATCATTGTGTCTTGGTATTTGGAAGCATGGGACCCTAAGGGGACATAATTTCCAAGAACCTAAGAACGTGATTCAAGAATATCAAAGTCCAAAAGGCAAAGTTTTGAAGCAAACTCATGGTTAAAACCAAGATTTCATGTGAAAATTGAGTTTCTTGTTCTTGGCAAAATTGTGGCCTAAG
Organism: Acacia melanoxylon; assembly: GCA_019022615.1. NCBI lineage: Eukaryota > Viridiplantae > Streptophyta > Magnoliopsida > Fabales > Fabaceae > Acacia > Acacia melanoxylon. The sequence goes on from JAFJYJ010000010.1 coordinate 11,551,065, forward strand.
CAAGAACAATATAAAATAAAATTATTTACATGATTTTAAGGTCACCAACAAAGGTTTAAAAAAAATGGATTAAAATCATGGTGCGAAATAATTTTTGGAAACCAAATATGAAAATAGTAAAAGTTGGAAAACCGCCACATTTGAGCTCTCTAGGATCACCACCTTGTGAGCAATATTTTATGAAGGAAATGATTGGAGTTGGACCACGTTTTCGGAAGTTCATCCGAATAGTGGCGTTTGGTGTGGATTTTGGTCAATCAAATGGTGTCTAAAAATCCTGAAATTTTTCAAAAATGTAGTTGATAGAAACAGCTTTCTTTTGATGTTTCAAAAGTAATTTTTATAATTTTACACAAAAAGTTATGAATTTTTTTCTAGACTTACAACTCGGAACAGTTGGTTAAAGAAACTAAAACTCGGGAATGACTTGGATATTTATGGCCTGGAATTGTTTTTTCATGAAAATAGACATGTCAAGGGTCATTTAGGTTTTGAAAACACATCATTTTTATTTTTGTGCATTTAGTTATGATTTTTCAAAGTTTCTGAAAAATTTGGCAGAAAATCAAATTTAAGGAAAAGTAAGGGGTAAAAATGGAATAACTAATCCACTAATGGTAAAAAGGTCGAAGTGGAGAAAATATCTCTTTGGTTATCATTCCAAGCAATATGGTATTTATTATAATATCATAAAGAAAAGGAAATAATGCGGTGATGATATTTTAGGATATCCGGGAAATTCGGGATCGGTTTCAAAAGACCACCGTAACACTAGCTATACGGAGAAAGGTACGGACATGTATTGTAACTTTAATCTTCTATGTCTTGTATGCATATATATGATTGTTTGATTCATGATTGATGGAGTCATAGACAAGACTGAGTGATTAAGACTGGGTCTTAGGTCACATGTGTGTTTATATTCAGTTAAGCTGTGGATTATTGTTGTATATGATAATGTTGCATGCTTGTTTTCCTAGCGCTAAGGATACGTGTCTGGGACACGTAGCACTGGTAAGTGCATGCATCGTTAACATTACATTTGTTGTATGCTATGTATTATGGTAGTTGAATGTAGTTGTTTTTCCCATATTATGAATATTTGTCATATATTGATTATACTTGCGATAAAGGTTAACTGTTACCTAAGATTCAATTTAATTGAATGTCAGACTTAACCCTTGCTTCAGGATCAGGAGCCGTAATAAAGGGTTAGCAGCACATGTGAAGACTCGAAAGGAGTTTTAAATATTTTTGGATTGTATTATACTGTTAGATATTTAGTATTTGAATACTTGGATAAAGGTACTGATATTATACCGGACCGGATACATGTAATACCCTAAAAAAAAAAAACTCACTTATTATAAGTGTCACATAATACCTATTTAAAATAGGTGAATATATGGTCTCAAATTTCTGTTGTGTTTATTCTATTTTCTAGGCAATTCTTTCCTAGAATTAAGGTAACCAAAGATTTGATTTTCTAAATCTTATTAGGGATCATAAAATATCCTAAGATGATCATAATTAAGTATAATCTTAATTATTTCATTAAAGGCAATTAAATATTATCAAAATGCCTAAATCAATTAAAGAAAATTATCAACAATTATTAGGCAATTAAATTTGCAATAATTGAGATATTTATGTTAATTTTCGAAATTAAATATCAATTAATTTTAAAAGGGCATAATTAAGAATATATCAACTTAATTAATATCCAAAGGATATGTAAAGGCCAAAATTAATACACAAAGAGTTTTTAATCATCAAGATTAATTTAAAAACCTGTCAAATATTTACAATTAGGCCTACTAACCCCTAAAACACTATATTAGCAATATTAATCAAAGATTAATTCTCCCTTTAATTATTTAAAGTGGCAAAAATTACTAATTAAAAAGGCTAAGTAATTGTATTAATTCTTAATCCTAAATCATTAACAAATATCACTAATAGTGTTTAGATTTGTCCAACCCAAAACCAAAGGCTTGGATTAAATTAATAAAGCTAATCTAAAGGCTTAAGAATGGATTTCATAAAGCTTAATCCTTGTGTCAATTAAATCAACCAATGAGAGAGTTTTTCCATGGTATTTGTGAGACAAATAAAACACAAATCCAAGAGTAAATGGGAGAGTGAATTTCGGTTCATGCAAGAGGTGAGAGGGGATTAAAATTTTAAATTATAATTAACAATTAAACATCACAATCAAGATTAAAATATGAGACTTTTAAGGCTTGCTTGATTAAGACATATTTGAGATTTAAATGAAATGCAAATTCAAAGCTAAATTAAAGGGAAGGCACGGATTCAAGAAGAGAAAAATTTGAAGCAAAATAATATCTAGATATTTACCTATAATATGTCATAATCAAGTTTAAATACAAGAAGACTTTTGTGGTAATTGTGATATAAGCTTATGTAATAAAGGTAATTAATGATTAATTAATAAATGGTAAAATAAAAACCATTAGGATGAATTCATGACACAAGTGAATGAAAACCAATAAAATAAATTGTATCTTGAAAACCATTGATCATAGAACAAATATAAGTAGATATTATGAACAAGCACAATTTAAGCTTGAACTTGGTTATCTCCAAAGTGATTTTCATAAACTTTTATGATTCATACTTAAGTGATTTAAGAATTTTAAAAAGACCTTTAATTAAGCCATAAAATGGAGATTTGAAAAGTGGAGATGGATCTTGAATAAAAACACCAACTTACTCCCAACTAAATAAGCATTTGGGGTAACTAAAATTGAAACAAACTATCTAAAGAAGGGAGGAGAGGAGGTGGTAGTTTCTATAGGGTTAATGGGTGAGATTAAATTTCTTAACTAAGTTAAAATCCAAGGGTTGAAATTGAAGGAAAGATGTTAGGAAGTTAACCCACAAATTGCTATAAATAGAAGGCTTATGTCTTCATAATTCCTCACCAATTCACAAAGCAAGAACAAGCTTAGAGTAGCAGAAATATAGAGAGAAAGTGAGAGTGAGAAGCTTTGGGAAAGAAGGAGCAAAGTTCTAGGTAAGTTCTTCACTCTAGCTTTTGAGTTTTTAGTTAAATTGTTGTTTTGATTCATAATCTTCCAATTATAGTTTTATTTTCATGCTTTTATGGGTATAATTGGATTTATTTCGAAAAAATGATGAAGAAGAAGTTATAGCAAAATTGTTGGAAGATTATGGTCAAAGTAGCGAAGCTCTGGCGAAAATTTGTCGGTTAGCGATTTCTGAAAGCTATTACAAAAACACTGGTATCTTATATTGAAGATGCTATGCCAAAATTCTGAGAAAATTCATGTTCAAATTAGACATATAGAGCTTTCCAAATATACCTATAGCATGTCGTTTTGAGTTTTGTGCTAGGAGATAGAAATTTACAAAATGGGCTACGAAATTCTGGAAAATTCTACGCAGAGGATGAGAATACGAAAACTGGGAATTTTTCATAAAATCTGGGCAATAACCAATATTTTTTCTTAAAATTATACATCTTAAGGATTCCGAGGAATTTTATGGATCCTCGTTTCGAGTTTTGTGGAATTAGTTATGATTTTTCAAAGTTAGGAGAAAAATCAGCCTATATGCCGCCAAAGTAGCGTTTTTACGAAAATAAGATGAAATAAATTGGAAATAATTAATCCAGGGGTAAAAGGGTCATATATAGCCAAAATATCTCTTGAGATAATATTTATGAATTAATAGAGGCGATATTACCTTTATAGGATATCTGTGATCGCCTTCCAAACCGTCAAAACGTACCGAAAACATCAACGAAGGTACGTTCGCGTACTGTAACACTAACTCTGATGCTTATTGAATGCTTATATGTGATAGACGATAACTTTACATCTGCTGTGTGCTTACGTACTATTGGGATACATCTGCTGTGTGCTTACGTACTATTGGGATACATCTGCTGTGTGCTCATGTACTATTGGGATACATCTGTTGTGTGCTTATGTACTATTGGGATACATCTGTTCTGTGCTCATGTACTGTTGGGATACATCCGCTATGTGCTTATGTATTGATTTTTGCTGAAATACCATGAATATCTGTCATATATATACCGTCATATTTAAGCATTAGGTTAACCGTTACCCGAGGTCCGATGGGCATTGGACCTCGCTCTTAATATAGCCTCGGATCCGGAGGAATCAGATCGAGGACAAGGAAAGAAAGACCGGTGAAAACCCTACGGAGAATTTCTTTTTGGATATGTATTATCGTACTCGTAAATATTCAGATAATTGTATCGTTGTATAAGCAACCGATATATATATAGTGTAACATCCCATTTTCAAAAGCAAGATAATTTTTTTCATCATCGAGTAGAAAGCATCTGAGCGATTGAGTAACCGATACTTATATTCAAAATGCCGTAAGTCCGTCGATTACAAAAGCGGTACAACGACCGAGAGTTTTCAAAAGTAGATAGCAACAGAAGAAAGTCTTCAGCTGAGTCCCTATGCGTGCTGCTTGCCTTTCTCCTCGATTCTCGGTCCTCCTGAACCTGACGCTATATTAAGAGCTGAGGTCCAATGCATACGGACCCCAGGTAATGGTTAACCTCATATTTACATATACAAGATATCAGCATACAAACAAGCATATCCCAACATCATATAAGCCCCCCGGCGATATGTCACACTTAGCAAACGTTTCACACCTAGCAAACTCGCTTCACACCAAGCATTTCACACCTAGCAACCGTATCCCGACACCCAGCCAAGCATCATAACAAGACAATGAGCATACCACGAGCTATCAACTACTTCACATAAACATAACATACACCTAGCACATATACGCATACAATAAATATCGAGTTAGGGTTACCGTACGCGAACGTACCTTCGTTGATGGAAAACGGTACTTTTACGGAAAATGGTACTTTTTGACAATGTGGTGAAATAGCAAGACGATGGCGGTACAACAGCGGTCCGATTATCTTAGATATCCTATAAGGATAACATTTATCAACTTCTAGCAAGATAATGTGCATTTTAGATATAAATTACCATTTTGCCCCCGAACCCCTAATCGGTAATTTCGCCGAGCTTCGCTTTTCGCTCTATCTCTCCGTAATTTTGACAGATCTTTTCCCTCATCATATTTTCAAAATATATATCATATTTACCCCTAAATATGATATCTAGACTATCTTGAAAAATTAAAGATAAATCTAGCATTCCTACTATATCTATCGAAAGAACTACCGAAACTAAAGACCGTGAGACCGAAGAACTTACCCCGACTTTGCTCGACTTTCTCCGAGCTTCTCTCTCTAAAACCTCTCTAGGCTGCGTTTTTGGGATGAAGAAATGAAGAGGAGAAGGCTTCTATTTATAGAAGAAATGAGGACAAGTGGGAATTACATAAAAGTTCTTCGGGATCGGATTTCGACCGTCGGATCGCACTTTGACACGTGGCTTCATCTTGACCTTCCACATGTCCCGCTTATGTCATCCTTCTAGAAGAGGATGATGTCATCTTTGCCGACTTACCGATAAAGTTCCCCGACGGTGTCCGAATCGCGTAATTTTGCCGAATCTCAAAATCCGGAACTAGGTTTTGTAGTTCCATTCTTTCTCTTTAAAGCTACCGGGTTTCACTATATTTTTGATCCCATTAAGGGTATTCCCGTTATCCGCCGAATATTTTCGGACGACACCAACGGTTACTTTAAATCACTTCGATAGAACCCGCCTTCTTGCGTAAAACCACTTGTTCGTAATATGATCCGATCTAAGTAACCATATCCCGGGTTTGAAAAACACGGTGCGTTTTCTATAAGTCACTTTTAGCACTATCTCGCCTTATCTTAATTATCCGGACTCTAATTACGCCGTTGGTTTAAACGACTTCGAGACCGCTCAATCCGAGATAGAATTTCACCGGGTTCATAAAATGTCCAAAGTGGTAAAAGACTAAATTTCTATATCTTGAGGTAGAATTTCATTTCTATCTCGTTCTCATATCTCCCGTTGGCTCTTTACCGATTATATTATTATTTTATTCAAAATATCTAGATATTTATTTTTTTCTTTTATTTTTTATTTATTTTTCTAAGCATAAAATATTTTATTAATATTTTATTATTTATTTATTATTTATTTAATTATTAATTTCGAATTTCTCCCTTAAATTAATTATTTACTAATTAATTTACTTATATCTTAATCTAAACAATTAGCCACTAATTACTTAATTAGCCACTTACTAATTATTGATAATTTTCATAATTAGGATTAATTATTATCTCACAACTATTTTATCGACATTGGTATTTTATGTCCCATGTAAAATATTAAAAATCATGGGGCCAAAAAGTGCTTTTAATAATATTATATTTATGCTTCTCAATTTTTCAAGGAAATAATCCCAAAAATTCCTAAAATTAGAGACAACATACTTCCTAAGTTTTTGTTAGTATTTGTTGCCATATGATTTTTATCATAATATTTTCAGGCCATTTTATGCCTCATAAATGCATTTTAGGGATTTTAGCTTTTATTCACCCTAATTTCAATAGAAATTACCTTAGAAAATAAGGTAATTATAACTTATTATTTAAGACCACATATTCACCTATTTCCAATAGGTAATATGTACTAAAATATAATATTCCGATAAATAATTATCCGGTATTACATATAGGGTAAAAGATTTTCCAAATATTTTATAGATAAGTTATCTCTAGTGACCCCCAAAACTGCATCATTTTAGATTAATGAAGGGTGTTTCCCTAATTTTGCACCCTTCATTAATTCACCTAAAATTACGGAAACACCCTTCATTAATCCAAAACGACATAGTTTTAGGGGTCGCTGGAGATAACTTATCTCTAGCGTTGGAGAAATATTTTTCCCATATATATATATATATATATAAGCACATGAAAGCAACAATGATATATGCATGAAGATTCAAAAAATTATGTGAAAGAGACATATAATAGTGAATTCTAAATACCTAGAGTTGGTATTCCGTTTTGATCTGATTTATGCAAGTCATAATAATCATAATCTTTTCTTGTGCTTTATCATCATCTTCTTCTTCTTGATCATACAAAGCTTCTGTGGATAGCATCGCTACTCCGACACAACAACGAAAGAAAAACCCTATGCTCTGAATAAAATTTGACGGCCGCTTCTGAGAATTGATATAACATTTATAAAACGCGGAGAACTAGGATTAGCAAGTTGTGTTTTTTAATGTCCAAAAAAATCTCAGCCCTACCTCTAATCTAATGGTCTAAACATTATGGTTATTTAATGTACCTACACGCATTTCATGTGTATAGATTCAACGTATTTGAGCATTTTGCATTTAGTTGAATCCAACAAATCTCACCTTTAGATTTGATCTAGTGGTCTAAATATTATTGTGGTTATTTAGTCTACATGCATGTACACATTTCATGTGTATATATAAATTCAATGTATTTGAACATTTTACATTTAGCTGAATCCATAATGTAATACCGGATATTTAATTTGTTTATCTCGAAATCTTATATTAAGATAAATAAATGGCTATTTCGATAGGTGAGTATATGGTCTCAAATAGTGTGTGTAATTATCTTATTTTGCTAAAGAAAATACATGGGAGTTAAAGGAAATTAAGGTGCCAAAGGGCTAGAAATACATTATGTGTCGAAAATAGCTAAGAAAATTATGATAAATTAAATCTTAAAGGGAAATTAAATAATTATTAAAAATTGGGGAGAATATTGTCCTTAATTATAGAAATTTAATAAATTATTTCCTTGGAAATAATAAGAGGGAAAATTTAATATTATTTTGGGAAAACCTAAATGACCCCATAATTTTTAATATAATGCATGGGACATAAAATACCAATGTCAATTGAAATAGTTGTGAGAAAATTATTAATCCTAATTAAGAAAATTATCAACAATTAGTAAGTGATTAATTAAGTAATTAATGGCTAATTGTTTAAGGTTGAACAAGAGAATATCCAAGGTAAATTATGTAAAACCCTTTAATGGGATGTTTATGGCTAAGGTAAGCATAAAGTGTACTTGCTAATTAATTAGAAAGGATTAGCATATAAGGAGATTTTAATCATCAAGATTAATTTAGAAACCTATCAAAAATTGGCAAATAAGACTAATAACCCATAAAACACTATATTAGCAATATTTAAATAAAGATTAATTAATTTCCCTTTAAATAATAAAAATGGCAAAAATTGATAATTAAATGGGTTAAGAAATTGTATTAATCTTTAATCCTAAATCACTAACAAATACCACTATTAGTGTTTAGATTTTTCCAACCCAAAGTTTAAGGCTTAAATTAAACATAATTAAGCTAAATCTAAGGGCTTTATAATTAATCTAATAAAGCTTAATCCATGTGAAAGTTAAGCTACCATTAGGAGAATATTAACATGGAGTGTGTGGGATAAATAAAACATAATCCAAGAGTTAAATCAAGAAGGGAATTTCGGTACTAGCTTAAGGGAAAAAGAAGAAGAAATTGAATTAATGTAATTAGCAAAATAAAACATCACAATCAAAGAGTTAATACCAAAGACTTTCAAGGCATTAAGATAAAGACATAAAGGAAATGAAACTCAAATTGAAATGCAAATTCAAGCAAAAATTAAAGGGGAAGCACGGTTTGTAAAGATAGAAGAGATGTAAGCCAAGTAAAATAGATATTAACACTTAAATGTCATTATCAAATTAATTGCAAGAGGACTTTGGGGTAAATGATGACATAGGCTTAAGTAATAATGTGATTAATGGTTAATTAAGTAAATGGTAAGATAAGAATCATTAGGATAAATTCAAGACACAAGTAAATGAGAACCGGTAGAAAATAAATCGTATCTTGAAATCCATGAACTAAGTAACAAATCTAAGTAGATATTATGAATAAGCAAAAATCAAGCTTGAACATAGTGGTTCCCAAAGTGATTTTGGTAATCTTTTGAAATTCATACTATTTTGAAAAACAAAGTTTGAAAATACCATAAATCAAGTCATAAAATTGTGATTCCAAAAGTATAAGTGAATCCTCAAGGAAAACACCAACTTACACCTAACTAAATTAGGATTTGGGATTGGAAGAAAGATGAAGAGAGTTGAGAGGAGAGAAGGACGGTTTGTGAGAGTGTGAGAGAGAGTGGAAAACTTGATTCAATTTGAGTTTGGAATCTACCAATAAGGAGAGCCTAGGAAATGCTATAAATAGGGCCCTTAGCCCTTCATAATTCTTCACCAATTCACAAAGCAAGAACAAGCCTATAGTGGCAGAAATATAGAGAGAAAGTGAGAGTGAGAAGCTCTGGAAAAGAAGGAGCAAAGTTTAGGTAAGTTCTTCAACTCTAGCTTTCTAGTTTATAGCTTTAATGTTGTTTTGATTCATAATCTTCCAATTATAGTGTTATTTACATGTTTTTATGGTTATAATTGGATTTATTTCTAAAATTTGATGAAGAAGAAGTTATGACAAAAAATTTGGAAGATTATGGTCAAAGTAGCGAAGCTCTGACAAAATTTTGTTGGTTAGCGACTCCCGAAAGCAATTTCAAAAACGCTGGTATCTTATATTGAAGATGCTATGCCAAAATTCTGATAAAATTCATGGAGGGATTAGACATATAGAGCTTTCCAAATATACCTATAGCATGTCGTTTTGAGTTATGTGCTAGGAGATAAAAATGTTCAAAGATAGGCTAAAAATACTGGAAATTTCTGGGCAGAACATGTTGTTGCGAAAACTGGGAATTTTTTATGAATTCTGGGCAGGAACCAATAATTTTTCATAACATCAGACATCCTAAGGTTTCCGAGGAATTTTACGGATCCTCGTTTCGAGTTTTTTAGAATTAGTTATGATTTTTCAAAGTTAGGCGAAAAATCAGCATTTATTGAGTAAATAAGCGTTTTTACGAAAATAAGTTGAAATAAATTGGAAATAGTTAATCCAGGGGTAAAATGGTCAGATATAGCCAAAATATCTCTTGAAATAATATTTTTGAATTAAGAGAGACGATATTACCCTTTAGGATATCCGGGATCACCGTTTGACCATCCAAACGTACCGTAGTCGACAACGAAGGTACGTTCGTGACGTACTGTAACATTGACTCTGATACTTATTGTATGCCTATATATGATAGTTGTGTTCATATACTAAGACTCTGTCTTAAATTGTTCTTTATACATTCAAATATATACGGGTTATGGTTTTAATAATGCCGTTAGAGTTTTCCTAGCGCTGAGGACACGAGTGTACATCGTGGCACTTTGGTGAATAGTGCGCAGACGGGATAACAAACATACCGCAGGGGGTGTGTATTGTTATTGCCTTACATACATATATGTATTTCCTACATCCGTTATGGGCTTTTGTAGTGATATTTGCTAAAATGACATGAATACCGTGATACATATATTGTTTACATAAGCATGAGGTTAATCGCTACCCGAGATCCAATGGGCATTGGACCTCGGCCTTAAATTAATAGTCGGGGAAAGGGTCATGAACCGAGAGGAGGCACTGAGAGGATGGAGCCGTAAAAGACGTCGATGGACGGAGCCGTGAGAAGGCACCGGTCAAAGTAAAAACAGACGGAAGATGAACGGAACTCACCTTACAAAGATGAATCTAATAACGTTACTTCATATCATTTGGTGCTTAAACTAGAAAGGGTCGTCTATGTGGTTCAGTCAATCAGTCGTCGTAAATACTCGGTGAGACTCCCACTAGACCTACCCGGCCTGGCCAAATGGGATGATTTAACTTAGTTAGGTTCTATGCCCCAAGTCTACTCAAGGCTTGGTTGAAGAGGGTATAGTTACATAGAAGAATTGTAATTATAAAGTTTGTATTACCGTATCACATGAATATTCCTTCAGGAAATTTTTAATACATCAGTATACGTCAGGCATCATCATACGTCAGGCATCATCATATGTCTGAGTATTTTATATCCGCATTACGCTAAGCTGTAGCACTTCAAAACTCTGACAAATTTTATAAAACCACGTGTCACCAGCACGATTTATGCTACGGAATTTGGGGTGTTACACATAAAGTCTCAGCCCTACATTTGATCTAATAGTCTAAATATTGTAGTTATTTAATGTACATACATGCATTTCATGTGTATAGATTCAATGTATTTTGTAATACCCGTATATTTATTTATCCGAAATATTACATTTTGGTAAATAAATTGGCTATTTCTGATAAGTGAAATTATTGTTGCAAGACTTGTGTTATTATAGCCTATTTTTCTAGGATGAGTTCTGTAGGAAATTAGAGAATTTAAGGGCCAAAGTGTCAAATGACCAAAATACCCCCTGGTATGCAAAATGACTTAGGAAAATTGTGAAAAATCCTAAAAGGCAATGAAATAATTATTTGAGTTAGGAGAGTATATTATCTCTAAACGTGATAATTTAATAAATTATAAGCGAGGAAAACTGAATAAGAATGCTCAAAAAGCATTGTAATGACCAAAATACCCTCTCAAATTCTAGAATAATGCATAATACATGAAAACGAAATGTCGGTGCTAGAATTATGAGGTAATGAGGCATTTTAATTAATAAAATTATCAACTAGTGATAATAAAGTAGTTAAGTAATTTACGGCTAATTACTTAAGCATAAGTAAAGGAAATTCATAAGTAATTTTGTAAAACCCTAAAATTAGTGGTTTTTGGCCTAAAATTAGTAAGAACATATTTAGTAATTAATTGGAGAATTTTGTGAAAAATAAGTGAGTTTAGGTATTTTTAAGCCTAAATGCAAGAATGGACCAATTAGGTGATTTTGTGGAATTTTTGGAAAAAATTGGAATAAATAAATAAAATAAAATAAAAATAAAATAAAATAAATAAATATAAAATAAAAATAATAAGATGCCATCCGAAAATTTGAAAGAAAAAGGAGAGAGAAACAAATTTTAATTAAAGTTAGTGAATAGTAAATGAATAAATAGGAAACGGATCCTATCTAGAGAACCAGGAATAGGAATTCCAAAGTCAAGGTAAAATATTGATCGGTGAGTTTTTACCTTCAAGTGACCTCTTCCGAGGAAGTTAATTCCGAGGTCGGTAGCACTTTTACCTAATAAGACGAAATAGGAAAAATGCAGATAGTCACATTTTGGATCCGAAGAAAATAAATTATAACTCAACATCCGGAGATGAGTTTATGATTATATGGACATATTTGGAATCGGTGAATTTTTGTCCAGAGGTTGATGATTCAAAACGATTTTCAGAATCGGACGCGCGGACACGTTTTTTGAGAAAACTTCAACTCGGATCGTTGGAACCCGTAAGGGACTGGAATCTAAGTTAAATTAGATATTATTGATGAGGAAGAGAAGATCTTCAAAGTTATGAATTCAGAATTTAGAGACTACGCAAAACGGACACCGATCGGGAAATTCTATCTGAGGGCATAAAGTAAGCTTAAGTCACCATTCTTGGACCAATGGTTTGATGCCACATCACCTCCCTTATGTCGACCAAGGCAGCCATGGACAAGAATTTACCACATTTCAACTTGATTTTACATGGTTGAAAAGAAAGGAAAAATTACAAAACTTGGAAAGTGAAAATTACCAAAGTAGCCCAATTTTTGCCTATATAAAGGCATGAACTCTTCATTCATTCTTCACACCTCCTCTTCTCTCTACCTTGGCCAAAACTTAGAGTGAGAAGCTCTGCAAAAGTTTTGCCTTAGCTCCGAGTAAGTTCTTCGTCCTTAGTTTTTAGTTTCCGTAGTTCTTTCGGTAGTTATAGTAGAACATTGTTTTGATCTAGGAAGTTTCAGTAATTTGTTCCTATGTTTGTTTTTATGCCTCATTGCATTGAAAGATGCCCGACGAGGTAAAAACATAGTGGGGATAATTTTGAAATGGAATACGGTCAAAGTAACGAAGTTCGGCGAAATTCCGCCAAATTAGGGGTAAAGAAGGGCAAAATGGTAATTTTTACCTAAAATGCCGTTATGATGTCAAATCACTAATGAAAGTGATATTACTACGATAGGGAATCGAAACTTTGATTTGCCGCGTTACGCCGCCCGACGTGCACGTGAACATTTCACGTTTTTCCGTAAAAAGTACGTTTTCCACCGGAAGTACCTAACGTCGTCAACGAAGGTACGGACGCGTACTGTAACACTAATCTTGTACTTCTTAAATGCATATATGTGTGATAGATACGTTCGTAGACCGATATACAAACAGTTTTACACGGGTTATAGTCATGATAACGCCGTATGTTTTTCTAGCGCTGAGAACACGAGTGGTATCGTGGCACCGTGAATAGTGCAAGCCGTTATTGTTGTTTTACATTGTGGGGCTTTACATACTGCGTAATGCTTATGTTTTGTCGGCATAATGATCATGCATCTCGCGTATGCTTATGTAGTGATATACGTTGTATTGTCTAGAATATACGTTATTCGTATACCGTATTGTTTGGGTTTGAGATTAACCGTTACCCGAGATTCAATGCGGTGAATTGAATCTCGCTATAGCTTCGTGGATCCGGAGGAATACGGATCGAAGATCGAGGCAAGCGGCTAGCAGACGTGCGCCGAGACTTATCTATCTTTACCGCTTTCGGTTATCCAATTTCAAACTCTAGGATTACCGTAATCATTACAATGTTACACCGTGGTTGATGTTTGTTATGAATCGCTTACTCTTTCGCTCCAATGCTCTACTCGATTACTCGCTTGAAATATTTGGAAACGTTTTTAAAAAAAACTATTCCGCTCGTTTTCAAATGGGATGTTACATTTATGGTATCGAAGCGTAGTCCTGGCATTGATATGACTATGTTATTACGGATAGTATGGTAGGACCGTTAAGGCTAGTCTATGTGGGTGTGGCCAATCAGTCGCCATAGAGTTGGTGAGGTCCCCATGATAGACACTTATCTGGCCATTCTGTTCGGATAACGGAGTTATGTTCAAAAAGCCTTTTAAATTGTGAGCACATTTTTGAAAATGAGCGAGATAGCCCTAAGTCGGTGTACCGCGGACTCCGGTATACCATTTCGAACCGTGTACCACCCTCTCGTTTGCGGTACATCATTCTAACCGAGAATCGTAAATCCATCGTCCATATTCATATTTGATATCGTTTCTTATAAATCGATAATCGTCGGCTTGTACGGGACGACTATTCGTCTAGCGCAGAGCTTATATGTGAGCCGGGCCACGCCGGATGAAACTCCGAGACCAACAAGGATAGATACATGCAGTATTTGACTCATGTAGAGGAACTCCCGATACGAAATTCCGTACCCGTTTCTAAGTAGACCAAATCAACGAAATCCTGAACGAGGGGAAATAGTACGAGTGTCCGTTCGTTTGTAGTATTAGTGTGATAAAGTCTGCGATAGACTAATCATTGTCTTCCTAAATCTAACGTTTTCCCTATGGTTTGATAAATAGTTATCTTACTTGCCGCTTTAAAATTTTAGTTTCCGATGCATATCTCTTGGTTACTACAACCGGACCGCGACCGTGTCATTAAGTAGGAGGTATCTTGTGTTGTCATGGTGTATGGGCGCCATGGAAACATTTAAGGTATCTTGTGTTACCATGGTGTATGGGCGCCATGGAGACATTTTGATATCTAGTGTTGATCGGTATATGGGTGCCACGGGAAACACTATATATCAAAGTACGACATGACAAGATCTTTGTAGTCAAACCGGAGCGAATTCTCGATCACCAAGAGGAGCGGGCGACGGATAGAGTAAAGTTCGGAGCGTATAGTCCAAATTTTAGTTTGTATCTCCAAGCACCCCGGGAGATTGTAAAATATGTTTGAATAAAGAGGGGTTGTAACTTGTTGTAATATATGACTTGTACTAGGACTAGACCGACTAATATGTAAAATGTTATGAAATGAATATATGTGAATATATATGTTTCAATGTAAAAATCATTGTGTCATTTCTAATATTTACATATTTGTTAAATAAATAAAGGAAAAAGAATAAGACATGGCCATTATGAGAGGTAGGTGTACCAAGGGCCGAGGCCGAGGTCGTGGTAGACGCGGAGGCGACAACCTCAACCCACGAAATACCCGAACAAAATATACCAAATCGCCCGGACCAAAATGAAGTGCAAGAACCGAGAAGAACTCTCGAAGAGCAGAGCTCTCATAGATGCACTCTTGGCAAGGCAACATCAACAGGATGAAGAAGCCCAAAGACAGCTGGAAGCACGACAACACGAGGAAGAACGTGATGAGGAAAGTGACAATGACAATGACAACGACGAAGAAGAAGATGATAATGAAGAGGAGAACAACGATGAACATAACGATGAAGAAAATGAATCGATCGATCCCGATCACCTCCACGACAAGGAAGAAGAGAAAGAACCACGGAAAAGTTCGGGTCAACCGGTTCCGCAAGCTTAAACCACCCGGTTTCCGGGAAAAAGTGAATTGGCCGAGGATTGGCTTCGAGTCTGGAGAAGATATTCGAAGTCATTGAGTGCCGGGAAACCGGAAGGCTCGTGGCAATCTACAAGCTAGAGGGCGATGCCCGCGTGTGGTGGAAGAGTGTTTCCACAACCCTTCAAGGCCCCTGTTACTTGGGAGGCATTCCCGGAACAGTTCAACGAACGCATTTTCCTCCTCGGTACAGTGATTAAGGAAGAAGAATTTCTTCACATCCAGCAGGAAATGAAGAATCGTTTGACGATTACTTCGCCGTTTCACCAACCTGTCTCGTTATTCATCATATCTAAACAGCCACAAAAATGAGAGCCGGGAAGGCGAATCGATTAGTGACCAGGACTGAAATATGACATAAGGGCGAGGCTAGTATCGCAGCAGCTTTCAAGAATGGCCCAAGCCGTGGAATCCCGCAGATTGACCGAGCGCAATTTGAAAGAACTGCGCAAATTCCGAGGCCAAGAAGGAAACAATGCAACCCGCAGCTGGGTTTAACCGCGGAGGCTCCTCACGTAAGAGGAAGGCGCCTTGGAGCGATAACCGGCGGAAACAAGAGACCCTACCAAACCGGACAATTGAATTACCCCAAACAGCCGGGATCCCGACGTGTCCAAAATGCAAGAAGTACCATCCAGAGCCAACCGTGATGGGAAACAAGTCTGTTTCGGATGCCGAAGTCCGGACACATTAGCCGGGATTGCCCGAGAAGGCTGCAGAGGCGAGACCTCGCAGCGCCGGCCGGATCTTTGCGTTGACAAACACCGAGGCCGACACAGTCTCCGGAAATGGTCCAAGGTACCATCTATCTTAATGGGAATAAATTGCAAGCATTGTATGATTCAGGTGCCGATCATTCGTTTATATCATATGATTGTGCAAGTCATTTAGGAATGCATGCCTCGTAGTTTACCTTTTGATCGGTAGTGTCTACACCACTGGGTGTAAAGTCTTTAGCTTCTAACGCGTGTATGAACTGTACCGCTAACGTGGATGGGCGAGTTTCAAAGATAGATCTCATCCGTCTATCTCTTCACGGCATCGACGTCATTTTCGGTCTGAATTGGCTAACGGCCAACAAGTGCAATGATCGATTGTGGCAAGAAGAAGATATCATTTCCGAGACAAGGTTGATGTGAGCCCGAACTTTCTCTCCGCTACGAAGTTGATCGATGCGTGAAATGGGGATGCCATGCCTACATGGTATTCTTTTCGGTAAAGCGAAGCCGAACTTTCACTCCAGGATATCCCCGTGGTGAATGATTTTCCCGATGTATTTCCGGAGGATCTCACCGAGTTACCTCCTATCCGAGAGGTGGAGTTCAATATTGAATTGATGCCCGGCCGGAGATCAATATCAAAGGCGCCGTATCGTATGGCTCCAAATGAAATGCAAGAGTTGAAGAAACAAATTTGGAAGAACTTCGAAGAAGGGGTTCATTCGACCCAGTGTATCACCCCGGGAGCCCTGTCTTGTTTGTGAAAAAGAAAGATGGAAGTTTTGACTCGCATCGATTATCGTGAACTAAATAAAGTGACCTGTCAAAAACAAATATCCACTTCCCCGGATTGATGATCTTTTGGATCGTTATCCGGTTCCACCTGTCTTTTCAAAGATTGATTTGCGTTCGGGATATCATCAGTTACGAGTCAAAGACGATGATATTTCCAAAACGGCTTTCAGAACCAGATATGGGCATTATGAATTCCTTGTGATGCCCTTCGGATTAACAAATGCACCTGCGGTATTCATGGATTACATGAACCGTATCTTCCGACAACACCTAGACCAGTTTGTGGTGGTGTTCATTGACGATATACTCGTCTATTCCAAAAGCGTAAAAGAGCATGAAGAACATCTCGCGCCTAGTATTGAACATACTAAGAGAGAAGCGCTCTACGCAAAGTTGAGCAAATGCGAATTTTGGCCGCGGAAGTGAGATTTCGGGCCATGTGATATCTAGCGGCGGAGTTGCCGTTGACCCGAGCAAGGTGGAAGCGTTCTGGGACTGGAAGAGGCCGAGACGTGACGGAGATACGTAGTTTCCTAGGTCTAGCGGGATATTACCGCAGATTTATACGGGATTTCTCACGTCTTGCCCTACCATTGACAAAGCTTACGAGGAAGAATCAACCCTTTGTATGGGGAGATGACTGTGAGGAGAGCTTTCAGAGATCGAGGGAGAGGTTGACTACGGCACCGTATTGATAATCCCTGATCCCGATGAGACATATGTTGTCTACGTGATGCCAGTGGGCAAGGATTGGGTTGTGTCCTAATGCAATTGGGCGAGTGGTGGCTTATGCCTCTCGTCACCGAAGCCGCACGAGTCGAACTATCCTACACACGATTTGGAGCTTGCCGCCATCGTGTTCGCTTTGAAGATATGGAGGCATTATTTGTACTAGCACGACCGTAGAACTATACTCGCGACCACAAGAGCCCGGAGTATCTCTTTGATCAAAGGGAACTGAATATGAGGCAACGTCGTTGGATGGAATTGAAAGACTACAACCCGGAGATCAAGTATCACCTGGGAAAGCAAACGTTGTTGCAGATGCTCTAGCGGGAAGAAGGTGCAAGTGTCATACATGATGATACAAGAGCAGAAATTACTTGAAGATTTCGAGACCGAATCTTTCAAACCGAATCTCGCATGGATTTCAACGCACCAAAGTGACGCCTACCTTGCAAATCTTCTTGTGAGTCAAGGGGGAGTATGACCGAGAGATGAAGTTGATGAAGCTCGAGACAAGATGATTGGGCAATCTCCATGCGGAGAAGATCTCTCAAGGTGAAACCCAAGACCACGACCTTTCATCGAGTGGATTGGTCGACACAAGGGCGCATTTACATACCGCCGTTGATGAACCGAAGCGGAAGATCTTTTTGGATGAGGCTCATAAGAGTAAGTACACTCGCATCCAGGAATGGTCAAGATGTACCGTAACTTGAAGGCCGAAGTTTGGTGGCTCGGAATGAAAAGAGACGTAACTCAAGACGTATTTGGGTGTCTAACTTGCCGAAAGTAAAGATTGAGCACCGGCGACCCCGGTCTTCTTCAAGGACTAGAAGCGCCGGAGTGGAAATGGGAGAATGTGACCATGGATCTTGTGGTAGGTCTACCTAAGATCGGGCATCACGATACCATTTGGGTGATCGTCGACCGATTAACCAAGTCGGCACATTTCATACCCATTAGCATCCACTACTCTCCGTAACGATTGGCCGCAATCTACATCAAAGAGATTGTGAGACCGCACGGAGTCCCTAAGAGTATTATCTCGATCGGGATACTCGATTCCAATCTAAATTTTGGCAAGCACTACATGAAGGAATGGGTACCAAGTGAAGTTCAGTTCGGCTTATCACCCTCAAACCGACGGTCAATCGAGAGGACGATACGTAGTTTTGGAGGATATCTGCGAGCATACGTGCCCCGGATTTCAAAGGAAATTGGGACGAACACCTCTCACTAGCGTAATTCGCGTATAACAATAGTTATCATTCAAGCATACAAATGGCCCCGTTCGAGGCTTTGTATGGGCGAAAGTGCCAATCACCTTTATGCGGGATGATGCGTCGAAAAGCGTTGCTTGGACCGGATATGCTAAAAGAGACCTCCGAGCAGATCGCTCCGATCAAGAAGAGACTCCTTCGCACATGAAAGAGACGTAAGAGCTATGCGAGATAAGAGGAGAAGACCGTTGAAGTTTGAAGTCGGAGACCATGTGTTTCTAAAATTATCTCCAAGAACGGTTAGGTGTCGGCAGTAACACCGAAGAGAAAGAAGCTTAGTCCGCGTTACGTTGGACCATTTGAAGTGTTAGCCGAGCGAGGACGCTTGCGTATCAACTAGCGTTACCCCGAACCCGAGTAATCTCCACGATGTTTTTCACGTGTCACAACTGAAGAAATACCTACCAGATCGAGATCATGTCATAGAGTACGATGATGTTGAAGTACGGCATGATAACACCTTTGTAGTCGAGCCGGAGCAAATTCTCGAACGCCAGGAGAAACGGCTTAGGACTAAAACTATACCGATAGTGAAGGTGGTCTGGAAGGGTTTGTCACAAAACGAGGCAACTTGGGAAACCGAGAGTGACATGAAGGAGAAATACCCAGAGTTTATGGCCCGTAGTCTAGTTAGTACAGCATTAAATTTCGAGGGCGAAATTTTGTTTAAGGGGAGAGAAATGTAATACCCGTATATTTATTTATCCGAAATATTACATTTTGGTAAATAAATTGGCTATTTCGATAAGTGAAATTATTGTTGCAAGACTTGTGTTATTATAGCCTATTTTTCTAGGATGAGTTCGTAGGAAATTAGAGAATTTAAGGGCCAAAGTGTCAAATGACCAAAATACCCCGGTATGCAAAATGACTTAGGAAAATTGTGAAAAATCCTAAAAGGCAATGAAATAATTATTTGAGTTAGGAGAGTATATTATCTCTAACTGTGATAATTTAATAAATTATAAGCGAGGAGAAATCGAATAAGAATGCTCAAAAAGCATTGTAATGACCAAAATACCTCTCAAATTCTAGAATAATGCATAATACATGAAAACGAAATGTCGTGCTAGAATTATGAGGTAATGAGGCATTTTAATTAATAAAATTATCAAATAGTGATAATAAAGTAAAGTAATTTCTGGCTAATTACTTAAGCATAAGTAAAGGAAATTCATAAGTAATTTTGTAAAACCCTAAAATTAGTGGTTTTTGGCTTAAAATTAGTAAGAACATATTTAGTAATTAATTGGAGAATTTTGTGAAAAATAAGTGAGTTTAGGTATTTTTAAGCCTAAATGCAAGAATGGACCAATTAGGTGATTTTGTGGAATTTTTGGAAAAAATTGGAATAAATAAATAAAATAAAATAAAAATAAAATAAAATAAATAAATATAAAATAAAAATAATAAGATGCCATCCGAAAATTTGAAAGAAAAAGGAGAGAGAAACAAATTTTAATTAAAGTTAGTGAATAGTAAATGAATAAATAGGAAACGGATCCTATCTAGAGAACCAGGAATAGGAATTCCAAAGTCAAGGTAAAATATTGATCGCTGAGTTTTTACCTTCAAGTGACCTCTTCGGAAGTTAATTCCGAGGTCGGTAGCACTTTTACCTAATAAGACGAAATAGGGAAAAATGCGGATAGTCACATTTTGGATCCGAAGAAAATAAATTATAACTCAACATCCGGAGATGAGTTTATGATTATATGGACATATTTGGAATCGGTGAATTTTTGTCCGAGAGGTTGATGATTCGAAAACGATTTTCAGAATCGGACGCTACGGACACGTTTTTCGAGAAAAACTTCAATCGGATCATTGGAACCCCGTAAGGGACTAGAATCTAAGTTAAATTAGATATTATTGATGAGGAAGAGAAGATCTTCAAAGTTATGAATTCAGAATTTAGAGACTACGCAAAACGGACACCGATCGGGGGAAATTCTATCGGGCATAGGGCATAAAGTAAGCTTAAGTCACCATTCTTGGACCAATGGTTTGATGCCACATCACCTCCCTTATGTCGACCAAGGCAGCCATGGACAAGAATTTACCACATTTCAACTTGATTTTACATGGTTGAAAAGAAAGGAAAAATTACAAAACTTGGAAAGTGAAAATTACCAAAGTAGCCCAATTTTTGCCTATATAAAGGCATGAACTCTTCATTCATTCTTCACACCTCCTCTTCTCTCTACCTTGGCCAAAACTTAGAGTGAGAAGCTCTGCAAAAGTTTTGCCTTAGCTCCGAGTAAGTTCTTTCGTCCTTAGTTTTTAGTTTCCGTAGTTCTTTCGGTAGTTATAGTAGAACCGTTGTTTTGATCTAGGAAGTTTTAATTTGTTCCTATGTTTGTTTTTATGCCTCATTGCATTGAAAGATGCCCGACGAGGTAAAAACATAGTGGGGATAATTTTGAAATGGAATACGGTCAAAGTAACGAAGTTCCGCGAAATTCCGCCAAATTAGGGGTAGAAGGGCAAAATGGTAATTTTTACCTAAAATGCCGTTATGATGTCAAATCACTAATGAAAGTGATATTACTCGATAGGGAATCGAAACTTTGATTTGCCGATTCGTTGCCGCCCGACGTGCCGCTGGTGAACATTTCACGTTTTTCCGTAAAAAGTACGTTTTCCACCAAAAGTACCTAACGTCGTCAACGAAGGTACGGACGCGTACGGTAACACTAATCTTGTACTTCTTAAATGCATATATGTGTGATAGATACGTTCGTAGACCGATATACAAACAGTTTTACACGGGTTATAGTCATGATAACGCCGTATGTTTTTCTAGCGCTGAGAACACGAGTGGTATCGTGGCACTGGTGAATAGTGCAAGCTGTTATTGTTGTTTTACATTGTGGGGCTTTACATACGCGTAATGCTTATGTTTTGTCGGCATAATGATCATGCATCCGTATGCTTATGTAGTGATATACCGTTGTATTGTCTAGAATATCCGTTATCCGTATACCGTATTGTTTGGGTTTGAGATTAATCGTTACTCCGAGATTCAATGCGGTGAATTGAATCTCGCCTATAGCTTCGTGGATCCGGAGGAATACGGATCGAAGATCGAGGCAAGCAAAGCGATAGACGTGCGGCCCGAGAGACTTATCTATCTTTACCGCTTTCGGTTATCCAATTTCAAACTCTAGGATTCGTAATCATTACAATGTTACACTGTGGTTGATGTTTGTTATGAATCAGTTACTCTTTCGCTCCAATGCTCTACTCTGATTACTCTGCTTGAAATATTTGGAAACGTTTTTTAAAAAAAAAAAATATTCCGCCGTTTTCAAATGGGATGTTACATATTTGAGTGTTTTACATTTAGCTGAATCCATCAAGTCTGAGCCTTACATTTTATGGTATAGATTCAATGTATTTAAGCAGTATACATTTAATTGAATCCAACAAATCTCAACCTGATATTTCAGGGAGGAATCTGCTATTTTTATTTGCAATGCGTAGAATTGTAAATACATTAGAATAATAGAACAATCAATTAATATTAATAATCAATAATAAAACCACACACACACACAATGATATATATGTTGATTGCATAAGAATTTGTAGTTCTATCTTTCACACCGTTGAATTGGAGCAGCAATATCGTTATTGAGAGTTTCTTCTGCAAGTCCAACCAGGTACATATGTTTCCCAATATAGTATATTAGTTGATGCATTTATAAAATTCATTTGCACCCGGGTTAATATTTTAATGATTTGCAAATACAAATTTCTTCGTATTTATGATAGAAAAATTCTACAAATATATGAGCAAGTGATTACAAGTTGGATACAGACTTTGCACATTAAACAAGGAAGGTGTTTCTTTTACTCTCAATCTTTGTTGTCAACTTGGTGAGTTAACTCGGTAAAATCGCCAAGGCACCAAGTTGGGGTTTTTAGCAAATAAAAATGAGTTAACTTAAACTTTGTACCGGTTCCAAATCGGTTTTTTGTATAACACTATGATTTTGAACTTCAACATGATTGAAAGATCGATTAGGGGACGCTCTCTTGACAGCCATAAGCCTTTGTTCGTCAGTTGCTTGGCTACATAATAGTATGGTTAGCAACAAATTAAATGACACCGTAATTGATCTCTTGTATAACACTATGATTTTGAACTTAAGGATGAATGAAAGATTAGGAGAAGCTTGATCTTGTAAGAGCCGAAGCTTTTGTCCATCGTTTCCGGTCGGGTATACAACCGTAATCCTCTTCAGTTTTTTTCCATTTTGTAACCTCTCAAGTACACGAACTTGAGTTGGTTCTTGACACAATTACACGCAAATAAAAAAATCCTGCATTTACAGATTTATCCATCAAATCATTATTAGGAACTTCTTGAATATAAGTGTACACTTTGATCATGAGTGTTATACAATAATCAAGAAAATATGTGTGTGTGTGTGTATTTACATCTACATAAAATTTATAAAAAGTTGTAAAACTATTTACAACAAAATTAGGAGCACAATTATGATTTGATATTGTAGGAGTTGATATAGAAAAGCGCGCACACATAGATATATATAGTAAAAAGTTTGCATATGACCCCAAATCTTACCCATAAACCCTAAATCAAAGTAAAGGAAACTCATAACATTTGTTGATTTAATTGATACCAAACTCACTCTTAATATATATATATATAAGCACATGAAAGCAACAATGATATATACATGCAAGAAATATTATATGAAAGAGGTATATGATGGTGAATTTAAATACCTTGAGTTGGTATCCCATTGATCTGATTTATGGATGTCATAAAATCATCGTCTTTTCTTGTGCTTTATCATCTTCTTCTTCTTGATCATGCCAAGCTTCTATGGATAACATATATCTGAATCGCTACTCGCCAACACAACTAAAAGGAAAACCCTATGCTCTAAATCAAATTTGACGGCCGCTTCAGAGAGCTCATGTAGTATATATAAAATGATGAGGCCTAGGGTTTGCAAGTTATGATTATTTAAAGTCCAACAAATCTCAGCCTTACATTTGATCTAATGGTCTAGATATTATGGTTATTTAATGTTCTTACACGCATTTCATATGTATAGATTCAATGTATTTGAGTATTTTCTATTTAATTGAATTCAACAAATCTCAGCCTTACATTTGATCTAGTGGTCTAAATATTGTGGTTATTTAATGTGCATACACACATTTCATGTGTCTAGATTGAATGTATTTGAACGTCTTACATTTACTTTGAATCCAACAAATCTCTGTCTTACATTTGATCTAATGGTCTAAATATCGTGGTTATTTAATGTACATACACGCACTTCATATATAGATTCAATGTACACTACTACAAAAGGCACTTTTAACGTTTGTTTTTAGGATCCTTAGACTACCGTTTTTAAGGGGATATGTATGTGAGTGTCGTTGAAAGTTTTAAAATAGACTTCTGCTTCAAAACCATCGTTGTAAGTAACTTACAACAAATATTTTAAAAACGCAGTCATTGTAAGTATTCTACATGCAACGTCATTTTTCGTTAAAACCGTTGTTGTAAGTAACTTACAATGGACTTTGTATATAGAAAACTTACAACGACTTTTTTTTTCAAACAGGTTTTTTTAAGTCACTTACAATGACTTTTTTTCATACTATTTAAAACTAGCCGTTGTAAGCCTTTTACAACGACTATTTTGTAGAAAACAAACGTTGAAAGTCAATTTTTTTAAAATCTAATTTGTATTTTCTACACACATGACCTTTAAAAAACAACCCATAACTGAAAAAATAAAGAAAACCGGGTAAAAAAACAACCAATTCCCATAGCAGAATCAAATTAATGTCCACAAGTTCATTTCTATAATCAAGTACATACTCTAAAACTAAACATGGTTAATATAAATCAAATTAATGTTCACAAGTTCTCTAAACCACTACACTGTGTAAAAGAAATCTTTAATCTCTACACATCATCTATTTGTAGTAGAAGATGTCCTACCAAAAGGTCTCATATCAAATTAATGTCTTTAATTGTGTAGACATCCTCATTACCAAAAATGTGCATGCGAATTGAAGAATAAGTTAATATAAATCAATCAATTTAATGAAATAACTAACAATTCAATTACAAGAAAAAAATGAAAATCATTTGAGAATTAAGAAATGATCACTTGTTCAAAATTTGTAGTAAGTCCACCAACAATGATGTTATACGTATAAATTAAAAAGTAGTATCCGCACTCAGTTTTTCCTAGTTGCCGAGGGCACTATACATCAAAAGTTAATGGTAAAAATAAATAAAGGCATGTGTAAATTAAAGAATATGAATTTAAACAACTTATTTTTGGCCGGAACCACTTTTACCTTTGTGCTTCCCACCCATTAAATAATATGTCTTGATTGCACTATCATTAAAATGAAAATCAGAAGACATTAAAACAATTTATTCAAGTCAAAAACCAATGATTTACAAACAAATTAACTTATGTATTGAAAATGGTTTTTATCTCTTTGTTTGGCTTGTGACCCAAGGAATTAAACCAAAACATGACGTTGATGAAGGGGCAAGCAACACACACACACTTCAATGATAACTATAATAACATATATATATTAAAATGATGTTAGATAACATGATACTTCTTAACTTAAAAAATTGTGTATGCCTTAAATAGATAAAATTAAGTTACTTGCCTTTCAATAATTGGTGCCACATAACATGGCAACTAAGTCTCTTCGATTGTATAGCCCACATAGCTCGTTCTCTCTTCTAACTTATTATTATGTCTTGCCAGATGCGCGGGACATAAGAATCCATACAAAGTGTTTCTCTCCATTTCGACACATATTTTGTGGGAGCAGCTACCATAGAATTAAAATAAGAAATGACTTAGTGAATATAGAATCCTAAAAATCAGTGTATTAATTAAAGTTAAAAATAAAAAATAAAATCATATGATTGCATTTCTAACCCATCATATGACTATCTACTCCAAAAATAAGAACTCTCTAATATCTTTTCTATCAACTGTAAAGGGATACGAGATTCTATTACCCCACAAGGCATCTGCAAGTTGACCTTGTTAACTTTTTTGTGTGGATATTTTTTAGTTGTGCTAATAAGGAAAATTTTGCCGCTTATTCTTGATCCTAGATAAAATAAAAATTATAAGTAGGATGTCAAAGAAGATTCAAGTAATAGTACATTGTTTCCTACCATTGGAGTTGTTGTCGCCATGTGAACAAGATGTTGACTCCTACTTATATGCATCAAACACATATATGCCATCCTCCCACAACTTCTTTAAGTCCTCCATCAAAGTTTCCAAGTAGATATCGATATCATTCTGTGGTTGTTTTGGTCCCAAAATCATCACAGAAAGCATCATATACTTGTGTTTCATACACAACCAGGCAAGTAAGTTGTAATTTTTTAGTGACAATGTTTCACCCAAGAGGGGGTGAATTGGGTGATATTAAAAAATTTAAAACAAAGATTATAAACAGTTAAATCGAAGAACAAGAGTTAGAAGAATATCGCTGAAGTGTTCACAGCGGATTATACTGGTTCGGCCTTAACTTAATTTCTGACATATGTCCGGCCCCCAGAGTGTCTCTGAGATTTTGACTATTGTTGCAAGATTCCACGGGTTCTTGGCACCATAGTACAGAAGTAATCCTCAACATTAGGACTCACTCCCTCTTACAAGTTGTAATCCAACAACCACACTCAAGGTCTCACTACCTTGAGATTTTACAAGGATTAAAAATGTTTGTAAATGACTCTCTCACATAGTAGATATATAATTACTGATGAACCATGAATATCAGAAGATATTACAAAGAATATATATGAGCAAAAGATTGATCGTAGGCTTAGTTGGTTACTTCATATTGAATGCTTGGCTATTTATAGACGAACTCCATTAATGACCGTTATGAGCATTCAAACCTCCCGTTAGAGAAAGATTAGAGTCGTTGGAAGAATTCAAGGTTCAGTCGCTTTTGTCTTCACGTAATAAATGTTTCAGACGAAATCTCTTTGATCTGCTCTGAGATTGCTTTCACGTGCTCTGTCCATTGTGTGTATTTAAACTTTCCGTTAGAGACAGATTGGAGTCGTTGAAAGAATTCAGGGTTCAGTCACTTTTGTCTTCGCTGTAATAACTACTTTAGACGAACTTTCTTTGGTTGCTCTGAGATTGCTTTCGCATGCTCTGTTTCCTACTATGCATTTAATGTTTTAACACAAAAAATTGCTTTCGTGTTTTTGGAGTTAATCCATGAATTTAGCATTTGAAACTTATACACAAACAATATTAGTAGCATTGATAAGTAGTAATCAAGTCTAAATAGTTGTTAATCATAATATTTGAATTCTCTGAGATGTTGTGAATTGAAACAAGAACATTCACTTGAGTGTGATTCCAGAATCACTTGACTATGTATTCATCACTCGAGTGCTTTTGTAATCCAACTCAAGTATCTAATGAACTTTGAGTCTAGTAGTGAAGTGTTGCGAGAATGTTATCCCTTCGATGTTTGACTCTGTTTTTCAACATAAGAACAAGGGATCCTGCAAAACAAAATACTAGGAATTCTAATGCTTAAGTTAATAATTAAATCATCAAAATATACTTAAATTTAATTAGGATGAAGGAAATTACTCAAGTTCATTGGGATTCATCATTCCCAATTCTCTTCTTATGTAGAGAAATTGATCCTTTGCTAGTGGTTTCATGAAAATATCAGCGAACTTGAGATGAAATTCTTACTATTTGTTTAAGGACGAGCCCCTAACTTATCCTATTTTATTATCATTCCTCAATAAATTATTTTCTATATTGTTGGTGAAAACTAAAAAAATAACTGTGTGAGATATCACTTATGTGATAGTAATTATAAATATATGATAATTATGGAAATTTTAATTATTTTCAAATTTAAAGATAATTATTTTATACTAAATGCATATTTTTAATGATTGTTAATAATATAATGAAAATAATAAACATATGATTATTTTTTTAATTCAAATAGAAGTATTATTAATATGAAGATGACGGTAAAATTTACAAATGATCCTACCATTCGAACACAGATTAGAAAAATTCATTTTGAAGAATGAAAAAAACTAATAAAGAATTAAACTAAATATAATATTTGACTTGGTAGATAATAAAGCCAAATCACAAACCCCTACTTTAGGAGTGTTTTGAGGACACTCTTCAACAAACCACACTGATCATCCTTCTTCCCATTATTGCCCATTTTGGCATAACCAGCTTCTTCTCATTCAGGTAATGAAACCATATCCAATTAATTTTCCATATGGATCCAACTTTTCATTTTATTTTATTTTTTTCCATTCATTTGATTAATTTTATTTCTTTCTCGGTTATGTAAAATTGAATCAATTTTTTATATTGCGAATTCTGGATTCTCATACACCAAATTGTTCGAATAGCCTGCTGGAAATTTTATTGCCGGAAAACATGCATCCATCAGAAACAGATTCATACGATAAAATAATTCAAATGGTTTAATACAATAAAGATTGATATTAGGAAGTTTCATCGTTAGTTTCTTAAGTTCTGTTAATTTAATCTCATCGTCATGTTTGTGTAATGTGTTTTTCAGGCACAATGGATCCGTTTAGAGGACAAGGAGGAATTCAGATGCTCTTAACCGCAGAGCAAGAAGCTCAACACATTGTTTCCAGTGCACGAAACTGTGAGATCCAATGGCCTTAATCATACAAATCTTAAAGTTGTTTCTTATCAGTTGGATCGATTCATACAATAGTTATTTATTTTTTTATTCAAATATTAAGAAATATAGACCGTGTCATGAATCAGAATCACAATATGTATAGTGTATAGTGTCTTTTTTCGTTTCTCTAGATAATGTGATGATATGCATATTACGTGTTTGTGTTAATTCCTCAGTGAGAACTCAAAGATTGAAGCAGGCAAAAGAGGAAGCTGAGAGAGAAGCAGCTCTGTACAAATCCCAGATGGAAAGTGAATACCAAAAGACTCTCTCAGAGGTATTGTCAATATAAAATGTGAAAAGTATAGCGGCCATCATAAGATTTACAAGATATAAACAGTGCAACTTATTTTGAGTTTGTTGCAAACGTAAACTAGGTTTTCAAAATACTCTTCCTCCAGTCCTTAATGTAATATCTAATTGGGGAGTTAATCATACTCCAAAATGTAAGACATATTTCTCATATTTGTTAATCTTTTCCTAATTTACCTCTATTGATACTCCCTCAATAATAATCAGTAAGAGAAGATGGAGGAAATTAAGGAAAATAAATAGTGTATTTTAGAAAGAAAAAAAAATCATATTAACTAATATCCTTAATATAATCAAATTGAGGAAACAAGTCTTGCATTAAAGACTAGAAGGAGTAACAAATACATTGCACATAGTGCTTTTGTCTAATGTCAAGTGATGGATTAAAAGAATGTGTGATGAGATTTTTCCTTGGGAACTTCAATGATTTTTGAGGAAGTAAGCAAAACCTCAAGATTTCAATATCTGAATCATTATTTCCTGTTTTTATTCTTATTTTTTCTGCTTGCTTATGTTTCTATAGACTAGTGGGAACTCTGGATCTAATGTGAAAAGACTTGAAGAAGAGACTCAAGACAAGATCAATAATCTAAAAGCATCAGCTCCAAACGTTTCTGCAGAAATTGTTGACATGTTGCTCAACCATGTTACTTCTATCAAAGTCTGATGCCTTACAAGGTCAGTAAATTGACTTAGGACTTGGTTCTTCTGAGCACATAATATTTTTTAGCAAAAGTATGTGAAGGCGTGACTGTATGCACAAGGCTCCCACTATGTGTGGTAGGGATATGTGCGCAGTCTTACCCTTACAAGTGGAGAGACTGTTTCTTGAAAGTGCGATTGTATAATTTCAACAAAGTTGAAGAATATAAATGTTATTTACTTTTATATCATTATGCCAATTATTATTATTTTTGCTCAAGGATCATTATGCCAATTATGAAATCTAATTCAATGCACATACTTGATTGCTTCAAGAATATCAATATGAGTAAAAACAAAATGTAATGTCTATAGGCGTAGAGTACAAAATACTGCTGTAAGTCATCAATTATAACATGTCAGATTTCCAAGTGATACAGTTTGACATTTCAATTACATAATCAAAGAATCTTTATATAGAACACTGGACGAAGATCAACAGAAGATAATTTGAGAATAAAATTGTATTATTCATTTGACAGTTTTTCCATTTACTAATTCCCATTGTCTGATTCTAATAGGAGTCCACGAAGCTCCCTATCCCCTTAACCAATTCTCTTGATATCCCTAATCACCATTTAACAGTTTGTGTTTTCTTGTGATTCAGAGATTAATAAAGAAGCCAATAGGAGTCACCAATAATAAAAGCAGCAAAGCTTTTGAAATTCAATTCCAGAAGAATTTGCTACTTCACTCATATGGTGTGTTGTTTTGGTAGGAACCTGATAACAGGGTTTTCTTTTAATCTTAACTCTTGGTAATATCAATCTCCATTTTT
The DNA here is from genome assembly GCA_019022615.1 of Acacia melanoxylon. Lineage (NCBI taxonomy): Eukaryota > Viridiplantae > Streptophyta > Magnoliopsida > Fabales > Fabaceae > Acacia > Acacia melanoxylon. Next base: position 11,581,645 of record JAFJYJ010000010.1, read on the forward strand.
TTTGTTTTTAAATACTTTACTCGGGTTATAGTTCTATAAGTAACTTTTAGTTCCAGAACCAATCAAGGAGCCACATAAATTAATCTGGTTTTTGTACTCGTTTATAAGTTGAGCAGCAGAGAGCGAGTAGGCTAATTATATGGAATTCTATCGCACAAAAGAACATCAACTTCAATAGATAACAAAACATTGTTACATGTACACTTTTTCAGACTAAAATCAATATATGAACTCAATATATATAATACACCCACACACACACATTGACACATATATATAAGCCAGCTAACATTTTCAAGTTTCGTCTCACTAATTCAATCCTAGACCCATCCCTATGATTAGGTCTCACTATCTTTCAAAATCCAAATGATTCTACACTTTTTCTTTCATAAAGAAGACTGAAGAAAAATAGGGGCTCATTTAATGATTACTATTGCGATGTTGCTTGTATCAAAGATGTCAAAGATGGATGAACACGGGCCCGCTTTACGGAGGGAGCTTCACTTCTTCCTTCGGCATACTCTTCCCCTAACGGCCACCGTGGGCGTACATCATACTGTAATGGAAAGTAAATGCAAAATTTTAGCTGCTAATCCAATGGCAGATACTATAAATCAAATCTTTTACATTGAATATGACTAGATGTCAAACTCTTGTCTCATTTTTGCATCAACCACCACTTTGTTTCTCTTTAATGCATTATCTGCATTTATTTTTATGAATAATATCTGGATTGAGAAAACACAAGTATAATAATGCCTATTCAAGTTCAGAGGAATCCTATCTATTCAACGAGAATCCAAATGTATATAGTTTATCCAAAAAAAAAATAATGAAAAAGTGATTTTGAGGATGAAAGAAGAAAATTATCATTGTCTTGGCCAAAAAAAGAAGATAAAAACTGGTGAATAATGATTAGAATAATGTAACAGACACTGCAAAAATGTGAAAGAGTGAGCATTTCACTCTCCAATTAACAAAACGAGGCCTCAAAGCCTCACAGGTACTATCTAATTTCTAAACTATATATAAATGATCATCCTAGGTTTGGGTAGAAGAGGAGAGTCATATTGGGAAACCAAACTACAAGGGAAGATGGGAGGAAGTTGGCTGATGCAACACCTTTTTAAGTTAAATTAGATTGTCATTAGATTAATATATTGTTTAACATCTTACTCAGAAAATTAAGAGTCCCAATAGATCAGTTTATGTAAAGTCACTGTTTGCAAAACTTACCACAAAGTCTTCCGGTTCTTGTGGAGGAGGAGGAGGGTCATATCTTCCCAAGCGAAAGTGCTCAATGCCAGTCCAAGCAACCATGACCCCTAGTCAGTTCAAGAGCCTCTTTGAGCAATTGGATCAAGAAAGGTAATGAACAAAATTGAAACCTTCTCAACCAACTAGTTTATTAAAGAAATTTCCATTCCGTAGGTTTTGACTCAGGAAAAAAGGCCACTTTCATATCTTCTCTTTTCTATTCTCCCTTTTTTGGCAATCTCCTTCACATCTTTATAATCAAGGATCACCAGTGTTTATTCTTTTTTATCGTTTTCTAAAGCATGGATGTAAAGGTCATTTTCTATCTTCAAAATCAATTTTAAATTTTATTTTCCATTTTGTTTCAATTCATTCTATGTTCCAAACAAGGCCTGGATTCTAGAGGACAATTATAATTTTAGTTCTTGATAAATAGATGAATGTTCAATCTAATCCTTCAATCATCAAAATGTAGCAAGATTGCCCCTCCACCCCATTGTCATGAGTTGTCAGTGTCAAGTAAACAAAAATAGTCCAAGTCAACAAAGAGTTAGGGAGACAATTTGAGCATTTAAATGATTGAGACTAAAATGTAAAAGAATATTGCCATAGACAAAATTGAAAATTTACACATCTGTTAAAAACAAAAGCTAGAAATAAATTATTACCATTGTCAGTACAAAGGCTGGGAGGAGGGCATACTAGTTGTAGGCCATTCTTCTTTACAACCAAATCGAGCCGAGACCTAACATACTGATTTGATGCAACGCCTCCTGAGACTACCTGCAATTAAAAGTATAATAATGAACAGTATTCCACTTTCTCAGTTACTAACAAAAAAAATGCATTGACATTGTTTGACAGAATAAGGAATAAATGTTGACTTCTAACTACCAAGTATTTTATAGAAGGCTCCATCTTCAATGCCCATTGTATTGCTCGTTCACATCTTTCCTCAAGATGTAATACTGCAACCCGCTGCTTGACATACAGTAAAAGTCAATTAATAAGGCATAAAAAGCTAAACCACCAAAGTGAATGGGATATAAAAAGAAGGAAAAAGGAAATCATAAAAGTGAGATCCCATATACTAAAGTCAATTTACTAGAATCAAGCAAAAGGAAGAGATATTTACATTCTACTTTGCATAACTTATAAAACATAATAACTAACCTGAAATGAAGCAGCAATATCAGCTCTAGAAGCTCGGTCCTCATTACTTGCACAAGAAATGGGAATTTTTGCATCACTGTCCATGGCCCACACTATAAGTACATGGGTTGACAAAATGACAAGAAGAAAAATTTGTCTTCACATTTTATTATTATATTGCTAGATACTCTTTAAATGAACATATTGAATCATATAATATTTACTCATCTGTTAAAAGCTATGGCTCTGACAAGTAATCTTAGAGTCAAAGCGATTACATAGAGCAAAAAGTAAATACTACATATGTAAAGTACTCAAGGCATTCGGTCCATCACAACTGAAAGGACTTGTACTAGGACACCTAAAAACCACATTGTCCAGAATGCCATGTAACAAAATTAAGTAGATAACACATGCTAGGCCTCAGTCGATCATTTTTTTTTCCATTAAATAAAAGATAGTAATAACCGTAATTTGAAATATTTACATACATCTTTTTAGATTCAATTGCTAGCCTCACTTGGGTTTTCAGACCAGCATATGAGAAGTTACAATCTTTGTGATGCTTCATTGGAACCTAGAAACAAGGAGGTAGCAAATTTAAGTGACCACAAGGTAAGCCATAGGCATAGTAATTTCTGAAAAGGATCAACAATACTTTTTACACATCAACCAGTTAATAGTGAGGGAAGCAAGTAACTTCAAGCATCTATTATCTACTATGCACATATGTGGACAAGACTACAAGCTTTGCATGGCTTTCTGACACTTGACAATAAGATGATACAAGCTACACAGCAAGTTTAGTTTTTCTTTATATTCTTTATTTAAAGAGGAACTAAACTAGATTCATTAAATACGAGTTAACATCTTATAATACTCATTAAAAGATTAAAAAAAGAAAGAAAGAAAACAAATGTACAAACTGTCATCCTCCAGTTTTTGTACCTACAAATATTGCTTAAGATTGTGTGTGGCCAAAATAACAGCTCCAAAACAGCTCAACACTCTAGTCAGGCACTTCTGGATTTTTTTATTTTTTTTTTGAAGGGGGGGGGTGTTTGTTACAAAGGCCTAATGGCAATTGTCATTAATAATTCTGGGAATACTATCACGTCCCAGAACATCCTCAAGAAGAATACACATAAGACCTGTAAGAAGAGAATGGACAACATGGCAACCAATTTTCATATCCTGACCGTAGTTAGCAAGGAAGTCATCCCTTCTATTACTTTCCCTACACACGTGGGATATCTGCAGTTAATAACTCATTGGGCCTTACGTGCTTTTGCTGAATCATTGTTACCACTTTACTATCACTTTGTAGCTGAACGTGCCAGTGACCCAGAGGCCATGCAAGCTGAAATACATCATGTATCGCTCATAGCCAACATTGCGGCAGACTCCAGCAATCCAGCTCCCTTCATTGTCTTCTGGATAAATTAGTTACTCCTACCTATATTCCCAATCTGTCCTTCTGTCAGCTAACCAATGATATTCTTGTTGGCATCCCTCATATTGCACCGTTAAGTTTCAAGTCCATGATACACGCTTATAATGTTTTCATTAAAGAATTAAACAATGACATCAATAGTTGCATAGAAGTCGACTCCTTGAATAAATTGGCCATGCACGTAATGGGTCATAAACTAGTTATATGATATAACTTACTGAAAAACTAACTGATCCTGCATTACCCTCCCGAGCAAGCTCCTCTATAGCAGGACCACCACTCCTTCTCATATCAAGTCCAAGCCACTTAGCTATTTTGTCATATGCCTCCCCAATAGCATCATCTATGGTAGTACCAAGTTGTGTGTATTGCCCAAGATCACGAGCAAGTATGAGTAGATTGTGCCCTCCTAGGAATTGCATAAACTATTTACCATTAACAGATTAAATTAACAAAGACAGTAGAATTTATTCAATAGTAGTTGTGTCCATAGAAAAGTTAGCCACTGACTGGACTAATAAAAAAATATGCAACAAAAACCATCTCTGTATTACAAGGAAATATCTATCATGTCATCACTAATGAGAAAAATGACTCTAATCTGCTAAGTATAACCTGTTTGGACTAGCTTCTTCAGGGAGAAGTTGCTTATTTTTTTTCAAAGTACTTATTTTGATATTTTGTGTTTGGCCTAGATTGTTAATAAATAAAAAATACAAGTTGCTTCTGAGTGAAATTCCTGCCCCAGGAAAGAAGAACAAAATTGAAGCTTCACCTTGGAAGAAGAAAAAGCGGAATTTTTTTTAAAGACAAATAATACTCTATATTCTAACTCAAACTCATCAGTTATCATGTAAGCCCTTACCATTTAGACAATTCTTTTCCATTCACATTTGCTCTCTTACTCTTACCCTTATCTGTGTGCAATTTTACCATGCAGCTCTTATTAGCATTAATCTAAGATGGCCACATCATTGACTGGAACCAAGATAATTGATGTCATGATCAAAGTAAGAAGAAACAAAATGAAAAGTGTAGCCATTAAAGGAGGTAAAAAGAAGAAAACTAGCATGATAAATAAATTTACCAAAACAGAAAAGAATTATTACCAGAAATAAGCAGGGCCATGAATGGAAACTGCAAATCTTGCTCAACTAACCTAAAAAGAAAAAATATGTAAGTATCAAAGAAAAATAATATCTTCCCATATAAAATTGACAACAAAAAGACAACTTCTGAAGCATATTAACATGTAACAATTAAGTTCTCAATTCAAGCATTATAATTTGCAAGTATGCATCATCATATGCGGAGCAATAATTGGCAAACTAAAGGCTAATATGAAGCCATTGTACCTTTACCTGGCCACTAGAGCATGAGCTTCCATGTGATGTATGCCAACAATTGGCAAATTAAAGGCTCCAGCAACTCTCCTTGCTTTTTGCACGCCCACTGCATAATGCAAGAGGTCGACCACTGGAATTCATGATTGATATCAAGAATTTCTACTAAAACTCAGCAATGGCCTAATAGCAAAGTCATGCCAGTTCTAGAATTGTCATGAGCTATATTGAATGGCATTGCTTGAAGTCTGAAGAAGACTGAACAGATAATCTTACCAAAGTTGAACCAAATGTCTAAACTCGCCAACTTCTTTGCATTACTCAGCATGCAGTACCCAACAAGCAGCATGTTTCTCTTCTATAAGTTAATGCATAAACAAGCTAACAAAAAGTAGTGTCTAGTGTCTTACATTCATTTTATCAATCTCCTCATTTAGAAAATTTTGGTAATATAGTATGTCTGACCTGCATTTTAATTATGTTTACACAATGATATTGTCTTTTCATGTAGGAGGTATCTCATTTGTAACTAGCCCTTCCATCAGACTCAGTAGGGTGTAAAATCACATACATGGAAATTAAATTCTATCATTTATTACCATGAAGACAGCTTCAGCAACCAGAGAGAGGGAAATCATTCTCAGCCAAATAAGCTTTTATCAAGTGCTATGTTGCTTACTTCTTATCTTTTTAAAGGAAGAAATAGAATGTCAAAAGAAATATGCTGAAAAAACATCATGTCTTACCACGAAGGCAGAGACTTAAACCAGGACCAATAGTAACAGCAACTGCAGAGAGATCCTTCTCTGTCAAATGAGCTTTATCAAGGGCATCTTGCACAACCTGTAATACGTAATCTGCCAACTTAATCCTGGGGTCTTAAATTAACCCAATAACTACTTTTCATTCTACCACAACTACATTTGGGAACTTCCACTGAATCCCAAAAAAAGTCACTAGGTAGACCATGACAATTGAATACTTTGAACAGAATATCCACAAAAGAAGGAAAATACAAACTCATACAGGTGACTGATAGGAAAATGTGGTCACTTATACGGCTTGTATAGTTCTAGTATGTGAGAAAAGCAAGAATATCTCTCTGCTAACCTATATGAGAGATGTTGAAACCGGGATATAAGTAAGAAAGTCAATGCATGTGGGGATAGAACACCAGAAATCATGGACTTAATAGAATCAAATCGTTGATCCATGATCACTTCTGTCAGCCTTTTTATTGTTGATTCTGCACATTTATTTTCTGCAATGATTCTTTCAACTCACTGAGTATATAAACAATGTATATTAGCAGAGTAAGAATGAGAAAAGGCCTCAAATGTTCCCTGCTTCTCATTCCCATGTGTTTTCAATATTTCTGTCAACTTCCATTTTACAATAAATTACCTACAAATTTAACAGACTCAAATACAAGTAAAGGAATACTATACCTGATCAATCACTTGTGAGTGAGCTTCTTCTGCCATTTTTGGAGCAACACCTCCATATTTTACAAGCAGGTCAGCCTTCATTTGGTAAATAAGTCAGATACAAACAAACGCCTATAAGCAGGAAAAGAACAATAACATAAAACATGTCATATAAAACCAAGTGGCAAGTCAAAATAAATCTATGCCTGCCCATTATTTCAAGGGATTGTTAGTACCAACAAACTTTAGCAGTATGGACAACATTCATAGTAGTGAAGCCAGAGTATTTTCCTTCCATTTATATTTGCAATTATTTCACATCACACTCTTGATGAGCAGATGTGGAATGATATTTTGGCTGTAAAATATCACAAGGACACTTGAATGAAATCATTGCAAGTTATACAGACTATATCCAGTAATTCTGCAGTCCATGATTATTGCAAGAAAGTTACACAAGCTAACATTTATAAAAATCAATGTATATTCCATTTTTCTCTTCAATGAAATCAAACACTTAACCTAAAACTTTTTCTTCAGACCACTGTGAATAATGAAGAAGCAGTTAAAGTATGGTACAACGCTCAACACATTAAATTCCCTTGGTGGAATTCTATTATAAAATAAAAAACAAGACCTTCACATTCCCCTAGCTCATAGTTAAACCAGGGAGTAACCACAGGTTACTGTTACATTCTCTTGTATTTTACCAACTATACTAACATCTTTTAAGTAATTCTTATTCAGAGGTCAACTAGCCCATTTATTCATCTAGCTAGTTATTTATATCTATCAATAATTCCACCCGACTCAGGTACACATACACAAATGCCCAAGCAGCCTGCTAGTATAAGTGCGGCGATAGTACCCTCCCCAGTACAAGTACAATTTATATTCCCATCACTTTCATCCAATGCTATAGCACTCATTGACTTGAGCGGCATAATGATTACAGAGGCCTTGTTCCCATTGGCCTGCTGTAGAAATTGCATCCCAATAACAAGAAGCATGCATGTTCATAGAGTTTGTTCGAATCCATAATTTTCTTATCTATTCTTTGATGACTAGTGGAAAAGTCAAAATACATTTTTACATTTCAAAAGGATTGTAATTAAGATAACAGCTATGGAAAATGGAAGAATTTTCATCGTAAAAACAACAAAACTAGTTGAGTGTACGCAATACCTGAGAAGATATTACTTGGCTCAGGATTTCACCATTGCTTCTCACCTACACAACAGAAACCATAAATTTACAAAAGAAAGAAACATAAACAACACCACATAAAACACTATCACACTAATGAATCCACGCCAAAATATGGATAAACTGAATTTCCCCTAGAACTAAACTTCATGACGAAACTGGCATATCTACTCTGATGTATGACAGAAAATACCCATGAACTTAGACCATTGCCATTAGTTTTAACTGGGATTAATATTTTTTAGTAAAGAGTTAACTTTGACAGTAGAATACCAATTTGAGTGGTTAGGGCTTGGTTAGAGGTAGCAACACAGTTTACACAAAGAAGAAAAAACCCGGAAACTTACAACGGCGGCAGCAGTGTCGTCGCAGCTAGTTTCAATGCCCAGAACGACTAAATCGCCGTCGTGCTTCAAAACATCATGAGAGGTCAAAATGGAAGGTGATGAGGAGGAAAGGCGGGTAATCATGGAAGAGGAATTACTGAGCCAAGAAGTGGGAAAAGACCATTTCGGTGGAAGTTGGGTTCTTTGAAAATTGATTACTGCTCTGAAGATGGAAGGTTTTGGGATAAAGTTTAGGCGCGAAAATGCTGACGGAACTGCCATTTTGGAGAAGGATGGCACCTTACAACGGTAAGATGAATGTGTTACAGAAAAGGTCCGGTTCCCGCTGACACTACCAACCAGTGGCTGAGGCGCCAGATGATGATGACCGTGGATTCTTTATATTTATGATTTTTTTTTTCTTACCTCAATATTTATCAGAATTTTAAGGTCCCTCAAAATATTAAAATATCAAAATACATATTTTTGAATGACTTTAATTTCTATGAAATCTTTTGAGACAATTCTAAATTAATTTTTATATAAAATGACCTAATTATCTGTAGTGAAATTAGTTGTCAATGTCTCAATTGTTATTATTATTGATATTCAACAATATTTTTTGTGAAATCAATTGTTATTGTATTAACTGTTATTGTCAAGATAAGTTAAATTAAATTATTACCATATGGTTTTAACTATATAGGACCTAGTTTAGAGTGTATTGTTAGATCGTATATTATGATATGAAGAATGCTTGTTAAATGTCATTGTCATTTTGTATTGAGTTATTTAAATATTAATTTTTTTAGCAAAATATTCAAATTTTAAAGGGAAAAATTACATATAATGCTAACCACAAGAATGACCGGCAGCATTGTGGCACTTTCAAATTTCGCACTTTCCTGCCAGCTAAATGCCTATCTCCTGTAGTAGCTATGTTCATGTATGCTGATCTTAGTGTAAAATTACCATGAGAAGACAGTCACCAAAATGGTGTATCCTGTACCAGATTATTATGTATTCTCACCTTTACAATAGCCTGTAAGATGTAAGAGGGCTGGAAGTTACTTAATGCTTGCAATTCCCACCCCCTGAAGCCGAGATAAAGTCTGAAAGTCTCTGCTTTTGCATACAACTTGGTCTCATGTTAAAGAAGCCAAAAATCTGTCCAGAACTACGTGTATCGCCCATTACCAATATGCCACCCGATGCCAGTTCGAGTTTTCTCCCAAGTTTGCTTCATCCCCCTCCAAACTTGAGACTCCTTTCGTCATTCATCCATGATAGTCACTGTGTCCTCACCACATTTGTATTTCTCTCTGACAAAACGCTCCCATAATGCACCCTCCTCTTAATCAAACTCCATCACAACTTCATCATAAATGCATCATACTAACACATAAAAGAGACATGCATTTCTTATCTACCTCAATACACACTGAAGATGGGAGAGGGTTAGTCTGCATAAAATATGAAGGAATAGAAGCTACCGCTGAAGAAACTAGCCTATACGTACTGACCCACTAGAGAAAGAGCTGAAGATTTCTAATCAGATAACTTTTTATTCATACTCTCTAATATAGTGTGAAACGTTTGTTTCGCCACCCAACGATGATGCAAGGGAACCCGAAGTATTTACTGAGATCACTAGTGAGTGTGAATCCCAAAAAGTCACTGAGTTTTTGCTTCCTTACATGATTAACATTGGCAGAGAAAAAATACGAGATTTAGAAGCACTAACTTTCTCCCCTGACAGATCACAGAAATCATCTAGGCATGGTTTAATCACTGCATCATGGTCCATATTTGTTTTTGCAAAAAGAAGAAGATCATCCACACAAAAACAGATGACAAAATCCACGACAAAAATCCCATGGTAAACGATCATACGGTCTTCTCAAGATCAATTTTTAGGACCATAAAACTCTTCCTTCAACTTTTATTCTGCATGGAATGAATAATTTCATGTGCTAAAATAATATTATCTGCACTCTAACGGCCTGATACAAAGCTGCTTTGATTGGGAGAAATAATTTCTGGCATAATGTTTTTAAGGCGATTTGCTAATGTTTTCATGGCCACCTTATAAATATCATTACAGAGACTTGTGGGGCGAAAATCTCTAAATGTTTCAGGTGTCTCAACCTTAAGTATTACCACAATTGTAGTGTTATTTATTTGTCTTACCTACTCAGGATGTTGCATGATCTGCTTAACCATGTACACTACTGGTACACCCACCGTGTCCCATTAACTTTGATAAAACAGAGGATTTAATACATTAGGGCCAGGGGCATTCAATGGGCCCATATCAAAGAGGGCCCTCCTAATTTCATGTTCAGTCACCTGGACATCGAAGGTCCGAAGCAAGCTATCATCAAGAGAAGGATATGTAATATTAAAAACCAGCGAATTAACCCTGGCTCCCTCATCTCTATATAAATTCTGTAAAAAACGCATCCCTAACTCTATTATTATCTTCTTATCATAGCACCATTCGCCAATATGAAGCTTGATAGCTTCTACAGAATTCCTTTTCCTCCACCCATTAGCCATCGTATGAAAAAACCAAGTACGTACTACGATCACCAAACATATACCAATTATCTAGACTTCTGCAACCACATGATTTCTTCTTGCAAGAGCAATCCTTCCAATTTGTGCCACGCATCATCACATTCACTAAGCAAGTTTTGATTGAAAGAGTCACCTGCTAGATCAGACTCTAGTTGTTTGAGCGTTGTAGTCACCCCACTCTTCTGGTTTCCAATATGCCTGAACACATCCCTTCCCCATTTTATAACTTGATTAGCAAACCCAGACACTGCCTCATTCCACCCACAACTTGTGTTTCATACCTCTCTAACAAAGCTTGAAAACTCTTCATGTGTGACCCATGGCGCGAAGAACCAGAAAACCCGATTCCTCCTTTTCCCTAACTCCGACTTCACGCTTCTCACAAGAACAAAGTATAATCTGATTTGAACTTCGGGAGTTGCAAAACACATGCGTCAGGGAAACGTTCTCTCCAATCAATATTACAAAGCGCACAGTCAGTCTTACAATAGTTGCTGCCATTACTCCAAGTAAACTGAGGTCTATAGGTCAAAACCTCAAGCAGCTCCAAGTCCTCCACCTACTGCCTAAAGTTAGAGTCAACCCCCACACCATATTGTCCTCTTGAAACTCGGTCGCTCGAATAAAGATAGGCGTTAAGGTCTCCAACAACACACCACGGTTTGGATATATGGTGAGCGAAGACTCTAAGGTCATTCCACAATTGATCACGCAATCTTCCGATAGGTTTTCCATAAACCACGGTAAGGAAGCATTCCTCTCTTATACCTGCATTTAACACCCAATGCAATACCTGTTCACATTTATGACCCACAGAAATATTAAATGTGTGATCCCAAAAGCACCAAATGCCCCCACTAAATCCATGAGCTTCCACCACGTCAAAATTCGAAACCTGAAGTCTTCTTGCTAACACTGCCGCCTTGTCACCATGTTTCCAAGGCTCCAAAATGGCCAAAAATTTAAAGCCATATTGGTTTCTTGAATCCTGCAATAATCAAAGGAGGGAACAACCCCCAGTACCCCTAACATTCCAAATTAGACTATCCATAAAAGCCATGAATAGAGAAAAAACTATTTGGACCCACATTAACAATCCATTGCCTCATTGGAGGCAACCCGCAAAGGCACCATTTCATTGATATGCTCATCCAAACATGACAAAGGATTATGTCTGATAACGAAGTCACCTCCAACATTGACTTGATCTCTTAGGTCATTAGGATTAGACACCCCATATGTCACACGCTGGATCCAGTTTCCCTACTGATCAGTAAGAGAAGTTTTTCTCTTATGGATCGTCCATATAGAGTTGTCCAAAAAACCTAAGATCTGATTGGTCTGGTCCGACCCGACCCGGTTTGAAGTAAAAAAAAAAAAATTTGATCCAAGACAATTTGACCGAACTAGACCGGACCAAATGTTGCTCGGGTCAGACTGGACTTCGGTCCATGGGCATAGACCCCTGGACGGGTCCGGCCTAACCCGAGGTCCTATTTTTTTGGTAAATCACCACTACATTGAGCCGCTCACTGTAGTTTGGATATCCTAATATGCTTTTTAATTTATAGAAATCACTTTTCACTATGTCACTTTTTATTACATTGGGAAGTCAGGTGAAACCAGAGCTAAAATATTGTTTCCCAAGAAGACAAAAAAAAAATGAAAAAAATGGGGGAAAAAACTAATGCCGGACTAGTCCAGTAATTGCCGGGGTCTCCAGCCCCGAGCTTGGGCCGGGTACCAAACCTCGGCCTGATTTTTCTAGCCCAAGATCATATGGGGGCCAGACCTCGGGCTGATTTTTCTAGCCCAAGGTCATACGGGGTCAGACCTCGGGTTGACCTCCAACCCGGTCTAGCCCGGTCCTTAGACATCCCTACGTCCATATAGGATCTAGAAGTTCAAGATTTAATTTTTTTAACTGTCGATTTTTTTAAAAAATATGTTAGTTGGATGATTATCTGTATGTTAAAAATGAAAAGTAAAAAAATTTAAATCTGAACAGTTTAAATAGGAAAAGCTTTGGAAACTGGATCCGTCACACGCTGACCAGGCCCAGCAACCAGAATGGCCCCGGACTACCCTCCATATTACCAACAACCTTCACGCCCTCCATTCCTCCAGTTTCATAGGTGATCAGCCTAGCCACCGTGCCCGTATTTGATCCAGAAAGAGATCCAACTTGTTTTTAACATCTTCATGGTGTGCCATTGAGCTAGGCCCAACCTTCTCCTTCCTTGTCTCACCCAAGCATTGACCCACTTTTGTTTTCTCGACCTTTTTACTGAGCCCTTCCCTTTTTCGTACTAGTACTAGTGATCTCTACGAGTAGGGCCCGTTTGACAACCTGTAAAGCATTAACTAGTATTTCTTTCGTAAGATTTTAAAATCTAAATGGTATTTTTTCTATAATTTTCTTATATTTAAATTATAAATTAATCATATTACGTTTTATTAAATTAATCAAAATTGTTAAAACCGAATCGGGTTGGTCGGTTTAACCATGAAACCGGCAAACCGATCACCTAATTGGTCCCGTCTAGTTTAACCCGTTTGACCAGTTTAGTGTTTATGCATATTTTTAGAACTTCAAAAATTCATATATAATTATACACATTTCAAAAAATTACAAATTAAGACTCTATGGAAAGCTTAAGATATCTATTTTCTAATGCAAAAAGAATCACTCAAAATATTATCATTTGATCTTCAAAAAGTCTACTGATATAATTTCTAATAATTGTCCTTAGTGTTTCTAAGTCTCAAACATTCAAATTCCACCTCTTTATACCTCAATCTCACAATAATTAAATCTTACTTAACTCTAAACCTCAATATTAAAATTTTGGATGTTATAATTGAGAACTTGAGTATTGTAATTAGCAACTATTTCATCCATGTTTACTTGGTTTACTTGTGTGTTGTTAATTCGATTTGACTCCATTCTAACCTGCTAACCCTTGACCTACTACCTTGATCAATTCAGTGGCCGGTTTGAACTTAATAACCTTGAAAAAAACCGAAGTTACAGAGTAATAAAACTCCTTAATAATGAAATCAGAACGAGCATTAAAGTTATTTTACTTATATTTTGAAATGTCAAATTAGGTTAATAACTCAATTAAGGATTTATTAGATTCATCAACATGATTTAAAATGTTCCTATTTTATGTAGCTTTATATGGGATCTTCCCAATTTTAAATTAAAGGAATTTAACTAATTTTATCATAAAATTTAATTTCAAACTAGTCTTTAATTACATCAAATATGACTGTTTTGAAGTTTTGAATTATGATTAGTAAATTTGAGATATTTGTGTCTTTCTGCCTCCATTTTTTAGTATACAATTTAGATTCAATTATTGGTGATAATTCTTCTAAAAACACAAATTGGGAACTGAGACTTTATACTTAAGTGGGGGGCTAAAACCCTCTCTAGTTTCAACAAGGACCAACGCACATCACTCGGTTATATTTATAGGTATATGCTCAAAACGCTCATAGTAGTAGGAGCCAATAATTGATGTATAAGCAGAGATAAAGGAGGAAATAAAAACACTAGTTGTTCTCAATCTCCATGCGCAACTCTCTGACGAAACCAAGGAAGATAAGATAATCTTATTTAAAAAACACAAAATATTATAATAACGATGATTCGCAACATGTATCATATTCCACTGACTCTTCACTTGCAAAATCAAAATTCAAATACTACCCCAAACAAAACAAAACAAAAAAGAACACATCTCTATCTCTAAACTGCCTAACCATACAGAAAATTCTCCAAATACTTCACGACGCATGCATACCATAAAATCTTGGGCTGTCCCATTAATTACACCTTTATTGCCTCATGATCTTCAACAACAATTTCTTTTGCCTGAGCTTCAGCTTGAACCTGAGCCTGACCTTCACGTTTCTTGGGACAGTGCCAAAAACCATGAGTTTTGTGATGAGGATATTGGTGATGATGATGAAGATAAGCTCGACTGATCATGATCCCAAAAGCAGTTCCGAACCCAAATACGAAAGCTGTCCTGAGCATAGCCATAAGATGAAAGTATGAGCAGATCGAGCAACAAAAAAAGTGATTAATATATGTGGGTAAGTAGTAAAGGAGTTGATTGGTTGATTCTTGAGGTAATTAGAAGAGGCTGTGGGCGCTTGTTGTATATATAGGGCAAGCAAGAGATTATGTGCCCAGCACGTTGCCTTAATGCTCACGTCTCTTTGTTTGACTGCCCACTTGCTTAATGACCCCTTCTCCAAGGGTCAAACTCCCACCTTTCACGATAAGTTCTTTTTTAATTGGGGTCTTGACCTGTCAAAAGAGTCTTAAGATTTTACATCAATGATGTTTCAAAGACGTTTTAACTACATCATATCATATCCCTATACTTAATATAAGATAGTCCTATTTATAAATCTATTTTGACTAAAAAATTTGGTCCTATTTATAAGTCTACTTTCATATAATAAATGAGATTGTGATAATTTTACCCATATTAATTGTACTCATGAAGATAGAGAAAGAACAAACAATTGAAAAATACTCAATCATAAATGAAGGCAAAGTTGAAAATTTACCTCATAATCATTGAGTTAATTACATCTTCTTGGTATGTGAGATTTAATCAAAATGGACTTATAAATAGAACCAGAGTGGTATTTATAGAGTTGATCTTGATCATAAATAAAAGACATAGTTTTTATATTTATCATTGTTTTCTAAAATCACCCCTATATATTAGTGTTCTCCCTCAACAGTAATTAGGAAGAGATAGAATGAGGGAATTAAGAAAGATAACTAATGTATTTTAGAAAATATATGTCATATATTAACTAACTCAACTAACTTCCTTAATCTAATCAAATTATTTAAATATATATTATATTGAGAACCAGATGGAGTATTACTTAAACTATGCTCAAATTAATGACAAGTGTAGGATTTGTATATGTTTAGTCTGTCATCTTCCTTATATATTACTCTTCTGATTCTTAATGTAATAATATCTAATTAACTAATTTGATTAAATTAAATAAATTAGTTAGACTAATTAAGATGAAGTGTTTTTTTTTTTAAAAAAAAATGCATTAATAATCTTCTTTAATTCCCTCATTCTTTTTCTATCTTATTTGATCATTGTTAAGTGAATGTCAATAGAGCTAATTTAGAAAAAAAAATGTGAAATATGTCTTACATTTATTACCAATATTAACTGTCCAAATAGGTTTTACATTAAGAATTGAAGGAGTGAAAAAATGAGAAGAAAGAAAATTTACAAACAAGGACCTCTTGAGCAACATAATGATAAATAAGGATCATTAAATTAAACTAGTAAAATGGTTTATCAAAGGTTTTTTCAACTAAAAGTCAGAGATGAGGATAAACAAACTATTATTCATAAGGATTGGCATCTAGAGATTCATCATAGTTATAGAGAAAATCTCCGTTATATATTCCAATTATGATCTAACTAAGTTCGCTTTATATTATGATGACTCAAAATTTTTGTATGTTTAATTAATGGTAAGTGATAAAGGCAGTTTAGGGGATGTAATATAGTTGATCTGAAATGAATTCAGTATACCAACATATATTGGAAGCAAGTAGTAAGAGATTTTATTTCCCACCACCACGTCCTCAGTTTGAGGCGTATGATTGGAAAAAATGATGTTGGAACTCTTCCTCATCATGGTGTGGCTTGATATGGGGTGGGGCGAAATCCGGATTAGTCGGAACTGAAGGTTCTGATGAACCGGGTGGAATACCAAAAGAAAATAAAAAAGAAAAAAAGAAATGAATTCAGTATATATTAAATAAAAACACCAAACCCCAATTCATGTTTGGCTTCTCTATGCTTCACTTTACATTCACCCCCTTTTCTTTACTTAAAACGACATCGTTTTCTTTGTCAAATGTGATCTGGGCCATTTGCTTATAACAAGTAAATGGACGGTGATGGGGCAAACTATTTAAAGCCACACCCAAGCGGCTGTACATATTCTTTTTTAACCATCCACTTTTCTACTAAATCTCAACCCTACAAATGCATTTTATACTCCATGGCTCTTAAATATAATATAAATTTAATTTTTTAGAAAGATTAAAAAAGATGATTAAATTACTTTAAAGTATTTTTTTTTCAAACTAATTAGTTTGGTAATAAATTAATATATAATATTTTTTAAAAAAAAATTAATATATAATCAAGGATAAACAATTTATAATATGATTAAATCACTTATTTAGCTTTTTTTTTTTTAGACACTTATTTATTTAGCTTCCTTAATCTTAAAAAAATCAACAATATTTTATATTTGAGACAAGAGAATATTAATTATTCTCCACATTTATAGTTTTTGACTTTTTTCTCCGCATTCAAAGCCATCAATTGGCTGTCGGATCCCTGCTCCTCCTGCTCTAACACCACAAGAAAACTCGAGAGCAATGGCCATGGCAAAATATGTGGGAATAGCTTGTCTCTGCTGCCATCCTTTTCTTTGCAACGTTGTCGTTTTGCGTGTACAGTAACTTTTGAAACTTGCCTCATGTCCTCACAATCCGAGATCCACTTTAATGTTTTCAAAGTTTCTTTTTCTGAAGATATTATTTTAACGTTTTAATAGCCCATAGTAATAAATTTCTATTTTGAATTTATGTTTATATTTTTCAACTTAATGATAGGGTAAAACATTTCATATTTTTCTAAGTTTTCAATTTTTATGCTTCTTTAATAAATTTACAAAGTTATTTACTTAAACAAATAAAATAAGATATAATACTCTTCAGTCTTTAATATAAGACATATTTGAGAATTTGATCTGGGTTCTAATATAAGACATGATTTTCATATTTTTCAATTATTTCCTAATATATGCCTCTATTGATGCTCTCTTTATGATAATTACGAAGGAGGAGAGGAAATGAGGAAATTAAGGAAAATCAGTAATATATTTAGAAAATACACGTCATATTAGGAAGTTAGTTAAATTGGTTAGAACCCAGATCAAATTCTCAAATATGTCTTATATTAAGGACTGAGGAGTATTATATCTAATTTTATTTGTTTATGTAAATAACTTTGTAAATTTATTAAAGAAGCATAAAAATGAAAATCTAAAAAAAAATGAAATGTCATACCCTATCATTAAATTGAAAAATATAAACATAAATTCAAAATAGAAATTTATTACTATGGGCTATTAAAACGTTAAAATAATATCTTCAAGAAATTTTTTTTTTAAAATATTAAAGTAGATCTTAGATTGTGGGGACATGAGGCAAGTTTCAAAAGTTACTATACACGCAAAACGACGACGCTGCAAAGAAAAGGATAGCAGCGGATTTAAAGAGCAGCGGGGACAAGCCATTCCCAAAATATGTTTCAACAAGAAAAGAGTTTTAGCGGGATACATGGATTTTAAAGATTGGGGAATAAAATAACTACAGTACCAATAAACTGCTAGTTGAAGTAGTAAAAAGTTTCACTCCATAAAGAGAAGAATATAAGGAGTGAACGGGCTGCATGAAAATTCAGCAATTTTCTTTACAAGCCAGTTAAACATTGACTTGACAGTTTTAACAAAATTCTTTTGTGAAAATTCAGAATTATTTTGAGATAAAAGAGCTTATCAGACTATGCTTTAATTGCCTTAATTTTCGAACCTGAATGTTGGAATTATTCAAATTCTTAAACGGTTTTGTAGAATTACCTTAATGACATTAAGACAATATATTGACGACATTGAATCGTTTTGCTCTCAACGTGTCAAATGGATTTGTCTCCTAATCATAACCTTTCAATAAATCCGACAGCCCAAAAATAGTCACATCATGCAGCTATTAAGAGTTCATCTCCTCCATCCATTTTATTATAATCTCGACCGTTGGTTTTTTCCAGTTTATGCCAAATCGCCAAATCCCTAGCCCCTGGCCGTCGGAGAAGGTATTTTCCATTCGCTGCTAAACCCATCGCCGTTCCTTGTGGCTTTTCTTCTTCTAATGCTTCTGGGTTTCTGCCAAACATCTGCCCTTTGTTATTTCAACGTCAAGAACATTACATCCTATTGATCTTGCAACATTTTTGGATCAACAAGTAAACGATTGATTACCGACTTACTGTGATTTATATATACTTAATTATATAACAAATTCAGTTTATAATCAAGTGGGGATTGCTATTTTGTCCTCCGCAGGTAATTTCTTTCAGTTTTGTCTCAGCTGTTAGAGTGCTTGTTTTTTCTAGTAGTGATTTTTTCCTCATCTTCTGTTCTCACTTTTAAAAACCAGAATGGCATTGGCTGTGGAAAATAAATCCAAAAGATAACTTCTTTTATTAAAAAGATCAGTTGTTTTCATCTTATGCTGCCTCTTGGAACGAAGACTGCAATTGTTGAACCCTTCCCCTCAAGAATCGATAGCTCCTCCACCTAGACAGTCCTTAAAAAGACAAGCAGAGTCTTCTCAGCCAGCAGAACAGCGACAGTTTCGTATTTAAAAGCTATCAAGTATTAGCGGCCTCATTATAATGAGATGGACGTTGACGTGGCTTTCTATGAGTGCTCGGATGGATTGAAATGCAAGGATTTAAAAATTATAAGGAATGAGAAGAAAATAGCTTTCAATTCATGGTTTCAAAGTTTAAAAGCTCATGTTTTGTTGTCATTAAGAGGCAGCCAACGTTCACCTTTCTTGAGGCCTATATAAGGTGCCTTTGGTCAGCTGGTTTTAGACAACTTGCTCTTGACCTCTCAAGCAACTCTCCTCCTCCTCTGGCATATTTTTATACCTTATCAGTTTTATTATTTTTTGTAGTTCTACTCATCTGTTTTATAAGAAGGGTTCATTTAATTTTGGGGAGTGTCGTTTCTTTTCTGACTCTAGTTGTGAAATAGTTTTTAAGGACAATATCCTTGGGTATGACTTGAATTACCTCATTCTTTCTTTTGGAGGCGTTGCTCATAATAAGATCTGTATAGCACTAAGAGGAGCTGGAAGACCCACTAAGTTGAGTGAAAATCTAGGAGCTACCACCAACAATTAATTCATGATATGAGCAGCAACAACAATAAAGCCTTATCTCAGTAAGTGAGGTCGATTATATGGATTACAAATGATATTATGCTCTATCAAAAATCATGTCTTTAAATAGATTATTAATCAATAGATCCCGCTCTATAACCTCATTGAGTTTTAGCTTCAGTTTTCCTCTACCACTGTTTGAGGACTCCAAAATGCTTGATCGTTCCTTCTCACTGGTACATCCAATGACATTTTTTAAACGTGTTCAAACCTCCCTAGACAATTTTCTACTACTTTCTCTTTAATCGATGTTACTCTAACTCATTCACGTATATGATCATTACGGATGTTATCTATTTTTTATATGACTATACATCCATATCAGAATCCTCATTTCGGCAATTCCCACTTCATATTTATGTTATTTTTTAAAGCCCAACATTCATTATCATGTAGTTTTGTTAGTCTTATAGCAGTACGATAAACTCTATCTATGTTTCATAGTCAATTCCAAACACAAGTAAAAGAAGAGGGTTATGTTAGGCTCTCGTCAATCAACGTAAAACTCTATCAAATCTTTTATAAATTCATGATATGAAGAAATGGTACAAAATTTAGATGATTGGCCTGGCAAGAATGTGTCCTTTTTTATTTTGTTATCGTTGATGTCTCATTGTTGATTAGTGGAAAAGAATTAAAGAAAGGGTCACTTCTACGAAAATCCTAATCCAACCGTGCCCCAAAAAGAAGTCTTGGAAAAGGAGGGCAGACAAAGACCCTTTAAAAAAAGTTCTTTAATAAAAAAAGCGGTTATGCGATTATTTACTAAATTTCATTTAATAAATTGATCGATGTGAATATCTTTATTGATAGATAATTTGTAAATAATATATAGATATGCTTGGAATAGTAAAATATGTAATTCATTTTAATGTGGCATATCCTTAAAAAAAATTAAGGAAAAAAAGTTGTACCTTGCTTGTGGTAAAAATAGGTGCGCAGGGAGTCCGTACCATTGAACCAATTACATTAAATCAGATAAAAATGGTTAGTCTTTTATAACATGACAAATCGAGACTTGATTCACTCTTGGGAGAGAAGTCCAACTTTAATGCCTAATATTGACTTGAATATGATTGTCACTAAAAGGAAAAAGGTTGAATAGCAATTTTGCTCCGGAAGTACACCCCTAGGAATAATTTTGTCCTGAAAGATTTTATGGATTTAATTTTGCCCCTGAAGTATCAAAAGGTAGCAATGTTGTCCTCCTCTAACAGTAGATACTGACAGCGTTAAAGCACTCAAGTGTATGTCTCACACTCAAGTGTGTACGGACGTTTTTTTTTTCTTGGAGTGCACACTCAAATGAGTGTGCACAAAATGTGTACACTCGAGTGTGCACATTTTGTGTACATAGTGTGCACTCTAGGAGGAGGAAAAAAAAAAAACGTCCATACACACTCGAGCGTGAGGCATCACACTTGAGTGTTTTGTAACTCCGTCAGTGTTTACCGTTAGTGGAGGGCAATATTGCTATGTTATGATATTTCAGGGGCAAAATTGAACCCAAAAAAACTTCCAAGGGAAAATTGCTCCTGGGGGTATACTTCCGAGGCAAAATTGTTATTTAACCCAAAGGAAAATACATTTGCTTATAAAAAGGATACAAGTCCCCACCATTGTACACATATTTTGTTTTAGTATTTTAAGTATGACAAATTAATTAAGGGTTAAAGAGCAATTTTGCTCCGAAAGTGTAAAAAAAGAGTAATTCTTTCCTGACAAGTATCCCAATTAATTTTGACCATTAGTTGGTTAAATTATTTGAGCTAACAGTCTACGTGTCATCCACGTCATTTTTTTCAAGGTGCAAATTTGACAGAAAGTCCTTCATTTTTTTTTTCCACCTTAACAAAAATGATGTGGATAACATGTAGACGATTAACTAAACATGTTTAGTCAATTAATATTCAAAATTAACTGAGCTATCGGCAAGGAAAAATTTTACCCAAAAAACTTTCATTACAAAATTACCCCTCGATGACAACTTTCTGACATAATTACCCTTTAATCTATTAATTAATCATTAATTACTAATTATAAAATTAGCACCTTTTTTTTATTGGAACATGGGTATAATCGTTTCGTGAGGCAAAAGGTTTTTGCCCCTAATTTTTTTGGTCGAAAATTTTGCCCTTTATTAGCAGTTTAGCATCCCCTTTTAATTAAGGGAAAATCACTTTCAGGGAATTTTTTGAAGAAAAACTCTAAAAAAGACTCTCAGATTCTGTCAAAATCTTAGGGAGTTGTTAACTTAATCGATATATAGTTGTTAACGAGATCTTGATATAGTTGTTAAAATTTGATTTAGTTGTAAAAAAATTGTTGTTAATGATCGATTTAGTTGTTAATGGCCTCTAACAATAACAACTATATCGATCTCAAGATTAACAATACATGCAAGATTCTGAGATTGTCAGAATAAGACATTTTTTGGGATTTTTTCTCAAAAAGGACCTGAAAGTAATTTTCCCTTTAATTAACGAAGGAGAAGCATTAGGTATATATTTATTAGCAAGTCCAACTAGTATTATTTATCATTATTGTTAGAACCAACGGCAATAACTGCATATAAAATAGCCGCTCTATCTGTTAGCGATAGCGTGCCTCTTTCTTTCCGTTAATTCTTGAAAAGTCAGCACCGAGACATCAAAGGATGAACAAAGTTATTAAAAAAACTGTAAAGACAAAAAGAGAGAGCAAAAGCATAAAATAATTAAAGTTTGTTACCCAGACTTTAATGAAAATTGCAATTATAACCCAGAAAACTCCAATCATTCTCAAATGTAACGGACCTATAATTCATATTATGATATTGATGAGTTTACATTAGGTGTTTTTTTTTTTTTTTTTTTTCCTCGAAACATTAGGTGTTTCTCCTTTACATGTTATGTGTTCTTTTTGTGCTCATCTTTTTAATTTTGGGGTGAATATTTTTTTTTTAATTTTTTTATATATCTTATTTATTTAAATTAAATTATATGCTATACTTGATTTTTTTTTTTACACCCAATATCTCAAATTAATTTAATTTTCAGGATACTGGTGTTACAAAAAAATATTTTTGAATGTAATATTAAAAATTAATTAGTTTAAGATATTGAGTGCAAAAAAATATTTCGAATGTATCGATAATTTAATCTAAATAATATATATATATATATATATATAAAAACCCCCACCCCAAAATTAGAGGGATGAAAGACATGAAGTTAAGACACCTAATGTCAACCTGATGTTGATTGTTTTTTTTTTTTTTTTTTTTTTTTTGCCCTTCCAAAAGGTTATCACCTAAATTTTGCATAGTTACAAAAAGACTTTCAGAATTGTCCTTAGCAATTCTAAATTTTTTATTAGTTATTTCCCAAATTCTCATTGTACAAAAATTACAAACTCATACTTCCATAATTATAAAAATATGATAATTAGGTTTATTTGGAATATAGGCTTTTATTACCTTACCTTTAAACCCTTATCATTAAAAGGTTATCACATAATTATTAGTGGCTATCTCTGGCTATTAGTTTAGGTTCATTATAGTTGTAACTTCTATAACACTTCAAAGTTTCTTATTGCAACAACATCTTATATTTGACTCAACCTCTATTCCTTTATTGTGTAAACTTGTTAAAAGACTCTCTGTAAGTGGAGCTCAATCACCAAGAGGAGAGTGAATTGGGGATTTTAGAAAATTCTTTCAGAAACAGCTCTGTTTTTCGAACACTAAAACAAAGTAGACTATGAAGTAGAGAAGAATAGCAAGACACAAGGAATTATACTGGTTCGTTCCAATCTCTTGACCTACGTCCAGTCCCCAGACTCTTTGGGATTTTCACTATCACAATTGATTACACACTTTGTACTCAAGAGTAATTCTCTCACTAGAACTTACTCCCCCTTACAAGTTGTAATCAATGAACCCAATCACCAAGTCCCCTGACTTGTAATTCTTTACAATAAATGATTTGTAGGTAAGAAATTCTCTCTAAGAGTAGATAGAAATAAATACTGAAGCTCTAATGTATCAACAGATACTTTACACAGAAAAACTCAAGAGTAGTTGGAAACTTTGAATGATTTTCGTTTTCTGTTGTCTTTTTTTTATAGAGAAATTGAATGCTACTCTATTTATACTAAGAGAGCATTAAAGATCTGTTGCAAGTTCCATTATGACCGTTGGTGCATTAATCTAGCTGTTGGAGTCATTTTGGAGTTTTCTCTCTCTACTCTTCACTTAATCCAGTTATACGAGAAGATCGAGTTGACTTCTTGAGAATTAATCCGTTGGAATAGCACTCTTTTGGATGTGGTAGGTAGACATTAATCCTTTGTAAGCGTGTGCGGAGGATTACCCAAAAGTATGCAACTTTCTCGGGTTTAGCATTTAATATTCTGACATGCTTTTTGCTTTTGCTTTAAATCTTCATTTAATCTCTTCTAACCAAGCTGAAACTCACTAACAAAGTGGTTAAACATAGCTGGGAATATTAGAGAATAATAATGACAAGTATTGAGATCAAGCAAAAATGTTTTCACAAATTCGTTCAATTTGATTTTCAAAACTCGCGACCAATACTTGAGTATGTTCTTCAATACTTGAGTATGTCACTGTGCACTAATGTGAATACTTGAGTATTCATCTTCCAGAGAAGACACTACATGATTTGAGAGTTGGACAATTTCTTTGAGAAGGACCAATACTCGAGTATTGAAACCAATACTTGAGTATTGAACTTTTTATGTGAAAATAAGTTTAAGTCCAAAACTTCAATACTTGAGTTTTCAAAATATTTGAAAAAGAGCCAAGCTCTTTGTATGCTCAACACTCGAGTATTCAACTCAATACTTGAGTATTAAATTTGTTTGAAAAACTTTGTGAAATCTTTTCCAAGTCAATACTTGAGTATTCTCTTTAATACTTGAGTATTCAAATCACTTAAAAATAGCAAACCTTTCTGTATGGTCAATACTCGAGTATTCAACTCAATACTTGAGTAAAGAATTGTTTTCAATATTTGTGAAATCTCTGTCATCTCAATACTTGAGTTTTCATTTCAATACTTGAGTATTCATAAACATGTGAAAAACATTAAAAACTTTCTGTTTGTCCAATACTCGAGTATTCACATGTTAAATACTTTTGGTGACTTTCTGTATAACCATTACTTGAGTATCCAAATGGATACTTGAGTATTGATAATTTTGCCTTTTTGTGAAAGAGTCTCGTATGATCAATACTCGAAGTATTCAAACCAATACTTGAGTATTGACTCATTGTGAAAAACTTGGAATCTTTCTCGTGACTTCAATACTTGAGTATTCGGAGAATACTTGAGTATTGCTCGTCTTTGTGAAAATGAGTCATTCTCTCTGTCAACTCAATACTTGAAAGTATTGAAACCAATACTCGAGTATTCATTTGACAGTGAGTTTTTCAACTCATCAAGATAAATTTTAACTTGTGTTTACAATTACCAGTTATCATCAAAACACATAGAGAACTAATACTCTCATATCAAGATACTACATATAAATAATAGCATGGTCTATTGGTAACCCAGTTATCTATTGCATGATGTTCGGACCATACTTAATTAGGAGGTTTGCTTGTTATAATTTTGCTTTTTAATGTGAAATTTCTTTTCATAAAAAAATAATAATTTTGGGACTTAATTGATTCTAAACATTTTTCCTTAATTGTGAATATTTCAAAGGAGTACCTATTTTATGATTATTATCTTTTCTAAGGTTAGAAGAGTTAGAATATTATATTATCAGGTTTTAAGTTTTTTAATTTATTTCTTTAACTTTAAATAATAAAAGTTATAATTGACACTTTTTTTTATATACATTGTCAATAAAATTTGTTTTTCCATTAATGACAAAAAGTCTTTTTTATATATATATATATATATATATATATATATATAGTATTATCTGGTTTGTGATTTGTGACTACCTCTTATAACATAAGTAAATTTTATGGGACTCGAACCCAAGACCCAAAGGATTTAGTGAGGCCTTATACGTTAGACGGTAACAAAAGTCTAATTTAATTGTCCATAAAAATAACTTTAAAGTTTAAACTGTAAGGTCTTTGATAGTAAATTTAGTCAAGTTTCGGCACTACAATTGTAATTTTCATTCTATTTGGGTAATTTATTGTAATACTTTCCCAAATAAAAAAAGCAAAAGTGGGGGCATCACGCCCCAGCTGGCCCAAGCGCACATACCTTTCTTTGAAGACATCCAAAGCGAAGAAAAAGCTGTGAAGTTCTTATTCTTCCCTTCCGTTAGATTCATACTCATTTGTTCTTGATCCTTCTTTGCTTTCACGTCTTCAATTTGCGAAGTTTAATTAGCTCAGAATATGCCTGAAATGGATGGTTCCTCCACCAAACAGCCTCAAATCTCCGAGATGTTCCAGAAATTTGCCCTCGCTTTCAAGACCAAAACCTTCGAGTTCTTCGCCGACGAAGATCACGCCGCCGCCGCCGCCGCCGGTGAAGACTCTGATGGCTTCTCTCTCTTGGATTCTGCCGAAGATTTTATCACCGATCAGAAAGTTGTGGTTATCAAACCAGATCCAGCTTGCAATTTCTCTCCTGAAACGACGCCGTCTCCGCCTGACCCTCCTGTGGCGAAGCCTCCTGTTGAGAGCGAGGTGAAGAAGTTAGAGCTAACTGAGAAATTATCGTCGCCGGCTCAACAAACGACGGTGACGAAGTTAATGAGTGAGAGTGAGATCAGAGCATTTAATACTCAGATGAGCCACACGGTGATTTCCTCGATGCTCGCTACGATTTCGTCATTTGAAGCTTCTTATGTTCAGTTGCAGACGGCTCATGTTCCGTTTATTGAGGAGAATGTGAAGGCGGCTGATAGAGTTTTGGTTTCACACCTCGAGAGACTATCCGAATTCAAAAAATTCTATAGAGATTGGCAAAAGAATCCTCATTTTGATACTGAACTTCCTATCAGGTCTTGCTTAGGAGCTCAGGTGGAAGAAAATCAGAACAAGCTGCGGACTCTTGGGACTGTTTCAAACCGCTTACAGTCAGAGCTTGAACAGAAACATGATGAGGTTTCAGCTCTGAGGAAAAAGTTGGATGAGATTCAAAAGACTAATGTCAAGTTGTCCAAGAAGTTATGCGGTAATTTAAATTCTTCTACTGATGTTTTGCTGACTGTAAGAGTGTTTGATTCTGTCTTGCACGATGCTTCTAGAGAAACTCACAAATTTACTAAGATATTGATTAGTTTGATGAGAAAAGCTGGGTGGAATTTGGATGTAGTGGCTAAGGCAGTTCATCCAGATATCAACTATGCTAAGAAGGGGCACAATCAGTTTGCTCTTTTGTCATATGTCTGTTTAGTAATGTTTCAAGGCTTTGATTTGGAAGATTTTGGGCTGAATTCCAGTGAACTCTTGTCTGATGGCCATGATTCAGATTCAGAGAATAACAGTAGGTTTTTGAAGCAACTGCTTGAGCATGTATCTAGCAATCCAATGGAGTTGCTCAGCATCCATCCTACTTGCGATTTTTCAAAATTTTGCGAGCAACAATATGAGAGACTTATCCATCCCACAATGGAGTCATCAATTTTCATTGATTTGGATGGAAATGAAACGGTATTGAAGTCATGGAGGTCAATAAGCATGTTCTATGAGGCATTTGTTAGAATGGCAAGCTCCATATGGACACTACATAAGTTGTCCCTTGCCTTTGATCCTATGGTAGAAATTTTCCAAGTGCAAAGAGATGTAGACTTCTCTAT
The DNA here is from genome assembly GCA_019022615.1 of Acacia melanoxylon. Lineage (NCBI taxonomy): Eukaryota > Viridiplantae > Streptophyta > Magnoliopsida > Fabales > Fabaceae > Acacia > Acacia melanoxylon. The sequence goes on from JAFJYJ010000010.1 coordinate 11,609,259, forward strand.
GGTATACATGGAAGATATTACAAGAAGAGTTACTTGGCCAAACAAAAGAAGGGCAAAGGTGGGATTCACAGTGGTTCCTGGATTTAAACTTGGGGGGATAGTTATTCAAGCACAGGTTTATCTGAATGACTTGAAATGTACAGACTAGTATCAGTAGTTGCTCTTGTTCAAGATACAATATAGGCAGTGTTATCAGATGAGACTGTATTTGTAAGGTACTAAACCTGTTGGCGGCTCTGGCAGTATATACCCTGCTTGCTTTTTCATTGTAAGTGAAATCCACTGACTTTCCTGGAATTTATACGAAGAAGAAGCCCGTTACAGATTGAGAAAGACACTCTATGTATGCTAGAAGATGTTTGGTTCTTCTGCTGCTGAAGTGGGAGCAAGGCTAGTTGTCTCAAGTCTTCTCATCTATGTATTGGCAAAACTCTTGTGCAATAGGTAGTTTGCGGACACTTTCCTTGTTCTATCTTTCTTTACTGTTTGTCAGTTTGTTTTGATCGTTTATAGGTTACTTGTGTAGAGCTTAGTGTACAGAATACTCCTCCTGTCTGGGGAAAGCTGATCAGTCAATTGTGTATCCGTCACTCAAAAAACAAATAAATGTTTCCTTATAGTAGTTATCAGTAACATTTTATTTCAAGAATATGTGGCTTTATTTATGTTTTTTTGCTCGCAAGTAACGTTATTCTGTGGTTAGTACTTTGCTAATATTGTCTCCTTTTGTTCAGTTTTTTTTTTTTTTTTCCTGGGAAAATAAAGGTTCAGATTCACAATGTTTCCCTGGTTTGGGTGGCTGAAGATCTTGCCTTTTTGGATATGCACATTTTTTTGGGATCATTCTGTTGCATCAATAACTTTTGTCCTGTTTTTGCCTGCCTGCCAACACTGTCCACTAAACCTGGACTTTCGGTATCCTATGATGAAAAAAGTGATGAGAGTGATATGTAGAGCCAAGGATGAGACCCACAAGATAAATTGCACCTATTTCTCTATATCATCATTTTCCTGGAGGAATCCACTCCACACAAAACCACTTTGGTCATCTAATGATTGCTAACTTGCTTTAGGATGCTTCAGGTTCTTATAAAATTGGATGTGTTGCCTTAAAAAAAAACTATTTTCAATCAAGTTCTACGTTGGTGGAATATGATCTGGTAGAATCAGATATTAAAATAATTTTATCAAATGAAAAAGTAATGGTTTCTTGGTTCTTAGTTGGAGGTGAAGGACCTAGTCAAGTAGTCAGCCTTTCTCTTCCAACTATTCCAGAAAAGTGCCCTTTTTTTAAAAAATACTGAAGATAGTATTTAATTAATTAAAAGCTACTAAATGGGGAATTAAATCCCAAGACACCATTGGAACATACTCCCTCCGGTCCTAATTATAGGAACATATAATTAGGACCGGAGGTAGTAACTATTGAACATAGTCCGGACAAACATCTAAGAAATTAGACAAGGATAGTACCCTTTTTTGCAAGTACATCTGCTACTCTATTCTTTGCTCACGGTATATACCAGATAATCACACTCCAATCTCTCTGCATAATTTCCTTGATTCGCCAGATAAGAAGGCTCCCCTTAGCATCAGACCTATCGTCCATCAGTACATCAATTAGCTCCTTAGCATCCGACTAACTACACAGTCTGCTGCCCAGTTCCCATGCTAAGAACAAACCCTTAACTATGACCCATCCTTCTGCTTCGAACACCTCACAGTGGTCAAGGTGATGAGTGAAGCCGGCCACCCAACTTCCTTCATGGTACCCCTCATCTTTGGGTTCAACTGACAAAGGAGTCGGATACTCTCACCAAAAGGAGGGGTTCGATCCTGGAGTTGGTCAAGGTACTGGGAGAGGCATCCTAACTCCTAGGTGCCTAGGTAAACGCTGGAGGGTAATAGATGGTTCGCCTGCCCTACATCGGTATCACTTAGGAGGAAGGGAGACTTCGTCCTATTATTGGATCGTGGGTGAGCCCAAACCCCTTTCTTAATTTTTATTTTATTTTATTATTTTTTTTTTTTAAAAAAAAACTTCCTTCATGGTCTCTCAGGACTTCTCCACATCAGATTGCACGGCTCGAAACCGCCCCATCCACATTTACTTTAATCCACCCATTTTCAGGAGGCATCCAACGTACTGTGCTCACTGCTGAAGACTGCCAGTCACTAACCTCTTGCTGTAACTGAGTGAATCCTTTCCAGCAGTTTAGGATGACATTAACAGGAACCGGAGGTTTGTCTCACTCGTCCTGGAAACAAAAATTGTTCCTCCAAATCCATAATTTTCACGTTGTTACTCCCTATTTTTTAATTTTATATTGCAAAGCCTTATACTGTTTCCTTTGACCCAGTTTGTATTCTTTTTCTTTAATATCATTTTTGCAAATGGACTTCAAAGCAAGGTAGTTAAAATCGAGATTTTACGTAAAATCGGAAGATGGATAAAAAATCGTAAAACGTAAAATCGTAACGTAAAAAAATTGTAAAAAATCATAAAAACATAAAAGCGTTTGTAAAATTAGTAAAATCGTTTTAATGAAAAAAAAATTATAAGAACGTAAAATCGCAGTGGTAAATCGAGATTTTAACTACCATGCTTCCAAGTGATATATCATTTCCTGAAACAAACTAGTTTATCTCCAGCTATGCACTGAAAAGCGTAGCTAATAAGATACTTGTCTTGGAACTTATTGTAGCTTTAGTTGACTTCATCTGTAATCCTATAAATTTTGTTATCGTCATACAAGTTTTCCTTTGCGGTTATTATTTCCCAATGCAAGTTTAGTTGGCTCTTTAACATGAGCAAATCATGTTTTCTCTTGTTTTGTTTGAACTTCACACGGAATGAAAATGAAACAAAATGTAGCTTTTGCAGGTAAAAAAAAGAGGTATTGTATCTCCAATTTATTTTTGTAAGAAACACAATACATTGCAGTCCTAAACGTAGTAACAAGATACCACTCAAGTCTTATTTACAAGTCTCAATTAACTTAACTCTCACATAGCATAGCAAAGAGAGTCAATTAACTCATAAATTATGAATTTTGCCCTCATTTATGAATCATATGAATAATTTTTTTGGTCTAAACTTATACTCCCTTCGATCCTTTTTATAAAGCTCAAAATTTGAATTGTCTTGGTCTTATAAGAGTTGTCTCAACATTTATTAAGTTTTTTCCATTTGTGTCCCTTATTAATTATATATGTATTACATTAATTACAAAGTTGATGATACTTATTTACTCTATTTTTCTCTCTTACTTGCCTCCTGTAAATAAGGAATGCTTGAAAAAAAGTTTATTTCAAGACATACATATTACTTTTAACTAATTTTAATCACTTTCTTAATATAATTTGGTTATTGTACTCCTATTTAGAACGTGAGGAAGTATCAAGTTAGTTAGGTGAAGTATATCTTGTTGACCAATCAAATTGAACTAGCCGTAATAGTTTGGCACATCATCATTTACCCCTAAAACAACTTTAAACACCGATGAAATAAGCCTGGAAAAAAGGTCCTTTTTTAAATAAAAAAAATAGAGCTTTAGGGCGACCGTGAAAACTGAAAAGTGCAGGCTGTGATCGTGAAAGAGAGCATACGGGCCAAAGATTGAATTACAGGAATAAACTTTTCAGCGGCCTTTGTTTGAGATCACCTTTAGAATCCTCAAAAGTGTGTACTCATGTAAATCGAAACAATTTCTCTCACATGTTTATCTCATATATTGTAAATTACGATTGAAAAATTATTTTTAAATCTTGCAATCGCTATTGTAAACAAGCACGTTTGTGGAACACAGCCACAATATGATGATATTAGATCACAGCTCCTCCATACAACCAAACAATCCGTTTTGAAGTTCACCTCTGTAGCAAATTTGTCGAACACAGCCACAAAGCAGCCATACTCTTGGAGGGCCTGTCGAACAATGCGTATGCTCTCCTTCACGACAAGCTCTCTTTTTTGTTTTTGTTTTAAAATTTTTGTAAGGCTGTTTGCCAGCTGTTATGGGGTTATATGATGATGTGTCAAAATAATACAGCTGGTTCAATTTGATTGGCTAAATGGACAGACTTGACAGGGGCAAAATTGTAAAAATGCATTTATTACGTTAAAACTGGACTTGACTAGGAGTGGTAACTAAGTATTTTTGTTTTAAAACTTTTTCATTAACTATTATTCCCTTCATCAAAAATTCGCAATCAACAGGAAAAATTAGAGTAAATAACCTAATGAGGATGACATTTATGGGGAAGGAACTTAAAAAATTGAAATTATTTAGAAGGACCAACTATCAAAATGATTTTTTTTTTTTTTTAAAAAAAAAAACTAAATTACCCCAAACAAAACTCCTACATCCTCTAATTTTCTTATTATTTAATTAAATGACCAAGGTTTATTTGTAAACCACTTTACTAACTAAATTACGTTACATTAATAAATTACCCAAACAATTTATTTTTACATCATTTTCTAATTAATAAAACGCTTTTTTCAGACCTTCGGGATAATGAGCCTATTTTTTTATATTTTATTTCTCACTCTCATTTTTTTCTTCAGAATTTTATAATCTTACCATTAAGATTAAAGAAAATATTATCAATTAAATATAAGAGAGAATGATATAAAAAGAACTTTGAAATTGAAAAATCTCATATCAGGTTTATTATTAATAATTGATAAAAAAAAAATTATGAAACTTAGTAAGCAATTCATAACTCATTTCATGAGAAATATTTTATTTGAGATTTTGTAATTTTAAAGTTATTTTTTTATCATTCTCTCTAAATACAATTCCAAATTTATAAAAATAGTATGAAAATAAATAATATATAATTTATCACAATAAAAAAATAATTACCGCAGAATTTTTTCATGTTGATTTTGTTGTCAACACGTAGAATTCAAAATTTAACTTTACAATTTAATATATTAATGTAGCGTGGTAAACATGTTGTCATGTTTGTACAGTTTGTTTTTTATTTTTGATATTTTTTTAATTTTTATTTGTATTAACCAAGTCTGAGAAAATTCGATTTTATCCTGATATTGGAATTATATTGGTTTGAAATAAGGTAAAAGTATGTAGTAAATAAAAAAAAAATACGGATGAGCTTTATGGTCTTATTAGCTAGACTAATTATTTTTAAAAAGCCCAAAAATAGTTTTATTAATTAAAAGATAATGAAAATTAAATTAATTAGTGCTAGTTATTAATTTAATTTAATTACCTAGAATTGTTTTCAGACTTTAAAATAAAACATGATTATTTCGTTAAATAATGAAAAATATAGAGGAATGGTAGGAGAGAATGTAGGGGTTTGGTAAGGGTAATTTAATATTTTAAAATTTAGATAAATGTGTAAATTTAGCAATGAAGTTTTTCGCTACCAGCACCCAGCACAATTATATTTTGTTGGGTGTAAAAATAGAAATTATCATTTTAAGATATGCAAAAGTAGGCAATACTACCTCCAGTCGTAATTATAAGAGTTAGTTGATCTTTTTTGGAGAGATTAAGGAAGCTAAATAAGTTACTTAATCATTTCATATGTTGTGTTTTCTTAGATTATATATTAGTTTATTGGTCAAAATATTTAGTTTAAAGAAAAAAAATAAAAATAAAAATACTCTAAGCTAATTTAATTAGTTTCCTTAATTTCTCAAAAAAAGTCAACTAACTCTTATAATTAGGACCGAAGTATCATTTTAAAAGGTATTAAATTTGGCATTGCCATTAATTAGAGCTAACTGTTGGTCAACTTTTTGCATTGTGGGTCCAACACTTCTTCCTTTTGACCACGTCATTATATATATGAACTAATAAAAGCATACCACATAATTGAATTTAATATAATGTGTAAGTTGATCTATCATCCTTTAAATTTACTTTAGTTTTATTACTTTTATTTAAACATTATTTTGTCTTAGAAATTCTTGCCCACATTTTTCTCTCTTCTCCCTCTCATCATCCCTGGGAGCACATTTGTATGTACTCATCACCCATATGAATCATTAGATTGATTTTCGTCGGTCCAGATTTAATTTAATTTAGTTTTATATTTTTTTAAAAAAATTATTTTAATATATATAAAATTAAAATAAAGATAATCTTATAATTGTCACTTTTTTATAAAAATGAATAAATCATTTAAAAATTAGGTTGATCTCATCACAGTGATCATGAGGAATTAGGTGTTCATCATTGAGATTAGCACCAAATGGGGACCCCACACTCTCACCTTTGACTAGAGCCGGGAAATCGGGCCGAGTCCATTGGGCCGACCCTTTTAAGCCATAACCCTTCAAAGGCCGGACTTAAAAATTAGAGGAGCTTAATGAAATAAACCCTGCAAGGCTGGCCTTGTAGGGCGTCAAGTTTAAAAGGGCCGAACTTGTACGGCCTTGGGCCGGCTCTGCAGGCCCTTTTAATTTATTATTATTATTATTATTATTTAGATGCATAAATTTACATATGATGGTAATTTACTAATTTATATGTATTTTGTATTTGTTATAGAGTTATTTATCCATTTAATTAAGTACAGACACACAAATACATAATAACTATACTATAATTTTATGATTTAGTTTATTATTTGTTGCAGATAAAGACTATGGATGTGTTCATGATGCGGGAGAAGAAATTCATGATATTCTTACTCATGAACCAGAGCCTACTCAAAGCGAAGCCCAATCAAATGTCATTGAAATTGATGATATTGGTGAAGATAACGACAATAATAGTAATCGTACTAATGTTGCTTAGTGATATGCTTCTTATGTTTCATGTGAGTTATTTGTGAACATAGTTTGCTTTTGATTATAAATTAGTGACGGTGTTTATTTGTTGGATAATTCGTATTGTTTTGATATTAATGTTGACAACATTTATTTGATAAATTAAAACTTTAATTGTTGTAATTTACTAATTATATTTCTTTAAAAAAAATGAAGGAAAAATAGTTAAAATTTGAGATAGTAACTTCCGGGCCCTAACCCTGGTGCTCTCGGGCCAGACTTTGAAAAACATATGTTTTTCTTACTTCGGGCCCTATTAGGCTTTAGTCTTTTTATTTGGCCTACCGATTTCCAAGCTCTCTACCTCTGACCTCCCTCTTCAATATTTTCAGCGAAGCAAAAATTAGAAAAAAAAAAGGAACTTCGATCAAATCGTATTAGATATTTCCAACTTGCATTCAGCACTTGCTAGCTCTCCACCATCACATGCCCTTGAGGCCTAAGGGTATTTCATTTGTTGACAATGGGACTATTAAGCCATATGCGGAATCTCTTATACTACCCCTACCGGATTCATCTAGAAAAAGTAAATGAGGAGGTAGAATTTGAATTAGAAAGGTGAATAGGGAGATCTGAGGTAATGGAACAAGAGGGAAGGAGAGAAAATGGTGGGCACGAATCTCTAAAATAAAATAAGTACACACCACATGCTGGAATTGGATCCTCTCATCATCCCTCCTCATTCAATCTCAACCCTTGATTTCTCTCCTCAACCAATTTAAACAATTGATTTAAATTAATCTTGACTGTCCTTCCTGAAGTACTTTTTAATATCAGTCAGCATTCTGAAATATTTTTTTAAGATCCTAAAATTTAGGATCTTGAAAAAATATTTCACTGTATTGACTGGTACTAAAAAAAAATACTTTAGGATACTGACTAGTACTAAAAAATACTTCAATATATTGATTGGTACTAAAAAAAAAATACTTCATGATCTTAAGAAATTATTTTAGGATCTTAAAAAAATATTTTAGGATACTGACTGATACTAAAAATATATTTTAGAATACTGATTGATACCAAAAAATGAGAGATAAGGAGGGATGAGGAGAATTATCCGCCAAGCAGAGAAACCGGACCCCCACATGCTGGCTGGAGGAACCATAGGACTCAACGTAAAAGATGGATGAACGTTAGCTGCGGTTAACATGAGTGTCAAGTATGTTACCTCTTAAAATGATTATGTCAACCTTTGCACCCAATAAAACATAATTGTGTTGGGTGTGAATAGTTAAAAACTTCATTGCTAAATTCACACATTACCTTTTAAATTTGTATTTTGGTAATTGGTCTTCTAAATAATTTCAGTTTTTTAAATCCTCTCCAATAAATATTATTTTTATTAGGTCTTCCCGGCCTCTAATTCTTGCTTATGTCAATGCTGTGTTTATAAATATTGGCCAACTGTATGCCTGAATTATAAAAGGATAAGTTTATAAGAATCGAGTAGTGATATAAAATAGTGCAATTTTGAATTTTTTTTTCGTAAAAGATCATGGTCTCTTCTATTTGTAAAATTAAATTAAATCCTAATTGATGCTTTTTTTTTCTTCACACGTTAAGTTCATCATTACTTAATTGAACGAAAACTTTCTATAACCGTTTTTTGTAATGCATATACCAACTTTAATTTCTTCTTTCAAATGAGCCAAACGGTCATTCGATTAAAAAAATAAGGAAATTAAAAAGAAGTGTAATTCGTGTTAAAATAAACAACAATAATTACAGGTATCACCGGTAAATATTGAATTATGGAAATTTATTGTAACAATAATACAAATAATATAAACAGTATAATGTATGTAACTCATGAAAATCTTTTTATATAGACAACTGAGACATAATGGGCACATATAAGGCCTATGTTAAGCCATCCTATAATGCAATTATTGTGTAAAAATGGTCTTAAGGCAATGTTGAAATGTCGTGGTTGTCCTTCTCCTCATCAAAATTTTCTAAGCAAATGCCTTGCCTTTATTTCATTGTTGGACTTTTTCATCTTCTTGAGTGATGCTATAGCATTCTCTGGAACCATATGCAAGTGTTGCATTTCTCTATGGCACAAGGTTATCAAATCAGGATATAAATTGTGAATCAACACGCCTATTTTGGAATCGTGAATCGAAACGTATCATGAATTGTAAGATTCATGATTAATTTTAAGGATGATATTCATGTAATTTTCATATAAGAGAACATCAAAGGTCTGTACATATTAGCATTTTAAAGGAAAATAACACCTCAGTAGAAAAATAAATAAATAGAGTTTTCAGTATAAGTGAGAGGGAAATCAGGAATAATTATAGGACTAAAAGGAAATTCCCAAATAGATTTGGACAAAATCATAAAAAGAAAACAAGAAAAAGGGTTTTCTAAACGGATTGTGCTAGATCTAACACGATCTGTGCACAACCTGATTCATCCAGAATCGTAGGAATTGCCAGCGTCACGTGATTCTTATGTTCTGGTTTGTATCGTTCCTGGAATTGCAAGATACATGCATAAGTAAAATACATAAACATATTTGTATCTTTTTCACTTGGTTTTTAATCGAATCGTGAGGTATGACTCGAGATTCATGGGATTCTAATAACCATGCTATGACTTGATTGATTTATGATAACTCAAGATCTTTACTGGTATTCAATGGATATTGATTGTCATCATGAGAAGATTGTTGATTGGAAAGGTTTATGGCATGATATATTCATGTTGACTCATGATCATTATCACCAATAATATCCATCATGTATTCGCTGTACGTATTCATTGTTTCCATATAGAGCAGTAATTTGAAGATTAAACAATGAAGGTACCGAGCCATGATAGAAAATATCAACATGAAGATGCATAAGTAGAGGTATTAGGTGATGAAGAGTAGTTATAGTGGTGGTACGATGGATCACTTCTTGATAATAAGATGTGATTTCATATGCTAATGATCTAACATCATTTCAGAAAGATAGTTAGCTACGTTTCTACGTAGAAATTCTTGAACATCTTGAATTAATTCTTTACAAGACAAGGTGAATGGATATTGAATCACTGCAAAAGGTGTCGTTTGGATACGGTTTGCGTTAGCTAAAATCTCATGTTGAATGACAGTAAAACTGATTTCAAACATATCTTTCATAGGTCTTTAGAAATCAAAACATATGAGGATGTCATGATTGTGTTTGATAGAAATCAAACATTTCTTCCATATCTTCTCAGATCACTTGAAATGAGTTATCTTGTTGATTCAAGTTTTAGTTCAAATAAAGTTTTATCACTCGAGTGTTTTGAAATAAAGAACTTTAGTGACTTGAATCATCAAGTCCTTATTACTTTCGAAGCTTTGTTATCATCAAAACATAAACCTAAAACTAACAAAAAACAGTCTGATCAGATATCTGTAAGTCCCTAGTAATGAAGTTAGGAAGAGGAACTAGAGACTCTGACTCTTTAGCCAATTGTGATGGTGTGGGTCTCACAGAACCAGAGGTACCCAAAGTAGTCTGATTGGCAGCAACCTCTTAGTTTTTGTGAAGAAGTACTGTATTTGGTTTTCCTTGGGACAGAGCTATGAGGCATGAAGTACTTTACAGCCGAGTCAAGTTTAGCCTGAAAGGTACTCTCAGGAATATTTCCCTCCTATTGTGGAACCTCTTTCTCCTTTCCTTTTCCCGAAGGCACTGGTCTCAATGTGGGTTGAAACTCTCTAGGTTCCCGAATCACTACCCACTTTGCCTTTGGTCGAGGCTCAGGAGGACCTGAAGGTTGAACCTTAGGCCGAAACTTGGGGCTCTTTAGAGGCTTCAAAGGGTCCAACACCTTTGCCTTCTTAGAAGTAGGAAGAGACAAGTCTTTGTCTATGAGTGGTCTCTTTGTTCTCACCATCGATGACTAGGAGACTTTGATGAGAATGAGAAAGAAGTGAAGGATGAAAGTCAAGGCTCTGTTGTTGTAACACCCCAAATTTCGTAGCATAAATTGTGCCGGTGACACGTGGTTTTATAAAATTTGTCAGAATTTGATGTGCTACAACTCAGCGTTTTGCGGAAACGAAGAGCACGTACTAAAAACAATTTGAACTTCGAGTAACTGATATAAAATACTCAGGCATATGCTGATGCCTGACGTATACTGATATATTACAAATTTCCCGAAGGAATATTCATGTGATACAATAATACAAAACTTTATAATTACAACTCTTCCATGTAACTATATCCTCTTCAACCAAGCCTTAGGTAGACTTGGGGCATAGAACCTAACTCAGTTAAATCATCCCATTTGGCCAGGCTGGGTAAGGTCTAGTGGAAGTCTCCCCGATGTTAACGGCGACTGATTGACTGAACCACATAGACGACCCTTTCTAGTTTAAACACCAAATGATATGAAGTAACCTTATTAGATTCATGCCATAAAGTAGGTCCTGTTCGCTTTCTTCAATTTGACCGATGCCTTCTCTTGGCTCCACCCATTGGCGTCTTTCCACGACTCCATCTACTGGTGCCTTCTGTGATCCATGATCCTTCCCTGACTATTAGTTAAGACTGATGTCCAATGCCCATCGGACCTCAGGTAACAGTTAACCTCATGCTTATGTAAACAATATATGTATGTATGATGTATTCATGACATTTCAGCAATAATAACTACAAAAGCCCATAACAGATGTAGGAAATATATAATCATATAAGTAAGGCCATAACAATACACAGCCCCTGCAGTATGCATGTTATCCCAGTCTGCATGATCTACCAGTGCCACGATGTACAGTCATGTCCTTAGCGCTAGGAAAACTCAACTGTATTATTAAAACCATAACCCGTGTTTATCTGAATGTATAATGAAAGATCTAAGATAAAGTCTTAGTCTATGAATACAACTATCATATATAAACATACTATAAGCATCAGAGTTAATATTACAGTACGCCGCGAACGTACCTTCGTTGTTGTTCACGGTACGTTGGACGGTCAAATTGTGATCACAGATACCCTATAAAGGTAATATCACATTTATTAATTCATAATTAATATTCTAATAAATATCTTAGTCTAAAATGACCATTTTACCCCTGGATTAATTATTTTCAACTTGATTCCCTTTTATTTTCGTAAAAACGCTGTTGTACAGCAAGTGGGCTGATTTTTCGCCTAACTTTGAAAAATCATAACTAATTCCACAGAACTTGAAACGAGGATCCGTAAAATTTCTCGGAATCCTTAAGATGTCTAATATTAAGAAAAAATATTGGTTATTGCCCAGATTTTATGAACAATTTCCAGTTTTCTATTTTCATCCTCTGCTCAAAAGTTTCCAGAATTTCGTAGCCCATTTTGTAGAATTTTTACCTCCTAGCACAAAACTCAAAACGACATGCTATAGGTATATTTAGAAATCCCTATATGTATAATTTTACCATGAATTTTCTCAGAATTTAAGAATAGCATCTTCAACATAAGATACCAGCGTTTTTGTAATAGTTTTCAGAAATCGCTAACCGACAAATTTTCGCTAGAGCTTCGCTACTTTGACCATAATCTTCCAAAATTTTTGCTATAACTCATTCTTCATCATTTTTTCGAAATAAAGCCAATTATAACCATAAAAACATGAAAATAAAACTATAATTGGAAGATTATGAATCAAAACAACAATTTAACTAAAAACTCAAAAGCTAGAGCTGAAGAACTTACCTAGAACTTTGCTCCTTCTTTCCCAAAGCTTCTCACTCTCACTTTCTCTCTATATTTCTGCTACTCTAAGCTTGTTCTTGCTTTGTGAATTGGTGAGGAATTATGAAGAGCCAAAGGCCCTTTTTATAGCAAATTGTGGGTTAACTACCTAACAACTCTTACTCACTCTTAACCCTTGGATTAAACTTAGTTGAGAAGTTTAAATCTCACCCTTACACCTACTCAAAACCGCCACCTCCTCTCCTCCTTTCTTCTTCATCTTTTTCTCCCCAAATGCTTATTTAGTTAGGTGCAAGTTGGTGTTTTTATTCCAGATCCATTTCCACTTTTCAAATCTCAATTTTATGGCTTAATCAAAGGTCTTTTTAAACTTCTTAATCACTTAAGTATGAATCACAAAAGTTTATGAAAATCACTTTGGAGATAACCAAGTTCAAGCTTAAATTGTGCTTGTTCATAATATCTACTTATATTTGTTCTAGGATCAATGGATTTCAAGATACAATTTATATTGGTTCTCATTTACTTGTGTCCTGAATTTATCTTAATGGTTTTTATCTTACCATTAATTAATTAACCATTTAATACCTTTATTACCTATGCTTGCATCATCATTTACACTAAAGTCTTCTTTCATTTATTCTTGATTATGACTTGTTTAAGTTTAATATCTAGATATTAACTTTGCCTCTCCTTTCTCTCTCTAAAGACACGACTTCCCCCCTCCCCCTTTATCTTAATTTGTGTTTCATTTCAACTAAATTTATCTAACATGTCATTATTACTTTATGCCTTGAAAGTCTTGGTTTGATTGTGATGTTTTGTTTGGCTAATTATAATTAACAATTTCACTTCCTCTTTCCTTCATGCTTGCACCGAAATTTACTCTTCAATTTCACTATTGGATTGTGTTCTACTTGTCTCACAAATACCATGGAAAACTCTCTCATTGGTTGATTTAATTGACACAAGGATTAAGCTTTATGAAATCCATTCTTAAGCCTTTAGATTAGATTTATTAAATTTAATCCAAGCCTTTGATGTTGGGTTGGAAAAATCCAAACACTATTAGTGATATTTGTTAGTGATTTAGGTTAAGGATTAATACAATTATTTAACTCTTTTAATTAGCAATTTTCGCCACTTTAATTAATTTAAGGGAGAATTAATTATTCTTTGGTTAATATTGCTAATACAGTGTTTTAGGGGTTATTAGGCTTAATTGCCAAATTTTGATAGGTTTCTAAATTAATCTTGATGATTAAAAACTCTTTGTATATTAATTTTGGCCTTTAAATATCCTTTGGATATTAATTAAGTGGATATATTCTTAATTATGACCTTTTTAAATTAATTATTAATTAATTTCGAAAATTACAAAAATATATCAATTATTGCAAATTTAATTATCCAATAATTGTTGCTAATTTTCTCTAATTGATTTAGGCCTCCTTTGATGATTTTTAATTGCTAAAATGATATAATTAAGATTATACTTAATTATGATAATCTTAGGATATTTTATGATTCCTAATAAGATTTAGAAAAATTAAATCTTCAACTATCTTAATTCTAAGAAGAAATCACTTAGAAATAAAATAGGAAAAATTGAGACCACATATTCACCTATTTTAAATAGGTAATATTCATTCAAAAAGGTTATTTAAGGTATATTATTTATCTAAAAAATAATTTTTAAGATAAATAATTATTCAGGTATTACAGTTGTTGATAATGGTGTTGAGAGAGAAAGGGAGTGTCGAGGCTTTATTTGTGAAAAGGTGAGTTTGGAAATGGAAGGGAAACGTCAAAATGAGTAAGATCAAGAGTCCAGAGGTTTTAATCATAGAGTAGCAGTGTAGTGGTAATGAATTTGGGAGTTGAGAAATTTGAAGATTTGAGAGGAGGGAAGTGAAAAGGCGCGACTTGAGTGAAATGAGAGAAGAGAGTGAAGTTCTGATATAATTTGACTACTTACAAGTTTGTACCCGAGTGACTGTTTAGATCACTCGAGTAGCCATTTGAAAAGTCATTATCACTCGAGTGATGTTAATTCACTTGAGTGATTCAACCTGTCATTCGAGTGCTTTCTCAGATGCAACATATTAACAATACATAAGGCCGCACTCGAGTGATACTTTAAGTCACTCGAGTGCTAAACAATAAAAATACCTCACTCGAGTGTGGAATGTGAACACTCGATTCCCATTTGAGAGCTAGCATTGTGTATCACTCGAGTACTATCTTCCTCACTTGAGTGATTTCCTTTCTGGCGTTCTGACTTCATTGCGACTATTCAGTTTTTCTTCCTAGCACTTGAGTGCACTGTTTCAACTTGAGTTCATCACTCGAGTGCTTTAGTGCTTAATTCGAGTGATTTTTCATTGTGATTTTTCATCTTTTCTATTCATCACTTGAGTTCCCTTCTTCATCACTTAAGTGATTGCCTATCACTTTCATAATCACTCGAGTTCCTCTGCATGTGATCCCTTCTCTATTTATCTTTGCTTTTTAGCGTGAGAACATGGGATCCTGCAAAACAAATTTCTAGGAACTTTGATGCTTAAGTTAGCAACCGAATCATAAAACATACTCTGATGTTTAAGTTAGCAACCAAATCATAAAACATACTTAAAATTAATTAGGATGAAGTCATTCCTAATTCTCTTCTTATGTATAGAAATTGATCAATTGCTAATGGTTTTGTGAATATATCAACTACCTGAAGGTGAGTAGGGAAGAACATCACTTTGATATATTTCTTTTAAACATGATCTTTGATAAAGTGATGTCTCACATCAATATGCTTGGTCCTGGATTGTTGGATGAGATTCTTTGCCAAGCTTATTGTGCTAGTGTTGTCACAGTAAATTGGAATTTCCTTTAGATGAATGACCAAATCTTGAAGTTTTTGTTTCAGCCAAAGTACTTGAGCATAACAACTTGAGGGTACGACATATTCTGCTTCAGTCAATGATAGAGACAAAGTGTCACTAGTGCAAAAAAAGGCTTTAAGACCGCCTCATTTTGACCGGACATTCGTCGCCACGGTCTTAAAAGTATGATTGGTGGCAGTTTTGTAAATATAAAGAACTTCTTATGCATGACCGGTGACAGTTTTGTAAATATCAAGAACTTCTTGGACCGGATCCTTTATTAATGGGTCTTAAATATATTATTCAGACTGCTTAAAAAACAACCGGTCTTAAAAATATAATTAAAATTTCAATTATTTTATAGAGAAATCTCGTACAGCCCGAACTTATATTTTTTGCGGACCAAAATAATCAAGAAAAATTTAAATATAAGAGTTAAAACTTTTAAGACCGAACATATATAAAAACGGTCTTAAAGTTTATAATTTTAAGACCGGACTTAAAGTATGGCCGGTACAAACTATTGAAAAAAATTATTTGAAAATTTTATTACTTTTAAGACCGGCTTTTAGTAATAGACGGTCCTAAATTTTAACCTTTAAGACCGGCCTTTTAATTCGTCCGGTATGGAAACTAAAGCGCCAAATATTCACGCGACGTTGCTGTAAGAGTTAGGACTGATACGTTGCTCTCTTTGAACTCTCAAACCCCTGTTCTTGTTGTGAAACCCCTCTTCTTGTTGCATTACTTCTCTTCCTCGCCCACCACTACCATCCTCTGTTACTCTCTCACTTTCTCAGGCGTTCCTCTTTCGGACCACCACTCTCGGCCCTCTCTTCCTTTCTCGAAAATGAACGGAGAAAACGGTTCTTCGCTATTCCTTCAACGCCGATTCATGGTGCGGCGGTGTGAGTCAGAACGAACCCTCTTCATCTCACAATGAGCCTCGTAACCGCCCTGCACGCCGTGGTAGAAGCGACACACAAATGAAAGACGTAACCGTAAGTCGATCCTCTGGGTCAAAGCTCGAGATTTAGTTTGCTGAAAAGTTGGCTCCTTTCGGTCCTGATAAACAAAAATATAATAGTTTTGACAGATGAGTGGAAAAATGTCAACCGTGACACAGTAAAGAATCCTATTTGGGACACTATCAAGCTCACATACACTGTCCCTGACTCCCAGAAGTTGAAAGACAAGACATTGTCTTATTGTGCTGATCGGTGGAGGAAGTTTAAGACCTTTCTAGCTAACACATATTTTTGCAGATGTCAGGCCTAACCATAATGCTTGGGACAAGTACTCATTTATTGATGAACAAACTAGGCAACAATTTGTTCAGATGCGGACCACTCCTGAAGCTTTGGTGAGTTTATATTTAGTTTTGTTTGCCCTCTTTTGTTTGCTTATTAACTTGTGCGGATATGTGAATGTTATTGTATGTGTTATTGTATATAATAGAAGTATATATTTCCATTATTTGTCCTGCATAAGAGGAGCATGTCTTAGTTGTATGCAAGTCTGATATGTAAACCGTGCAAAGGTAAAATACTAAGTAGGTAATTAGGGAAATAATAATGGCATAAGAGTCAAACCATTATTATAGTCTTAGCTAGTTCTTTTGTAGTAGGTAGTGGTTAGACATTGCTATTAGTTAGTTAGTATAGTAACTGTGTAAAGGTTTCGTTGCAGCTCTGCAACTCCCTTTACTCTGGTTCTCCCAATTTATTCTACAATTCTACATCTTCCTTAAATGAAATGTTGAAACTTGATGAAGTGAATTTGACTAGTGTTTGAGGTTCATATCAAGTGGAAGTTCTCTAATTTCTCTTTAGTGAGATGGCTGGAATTCATAATTAATAGTTGTTTTCAATTCTGATTCACAGAAAAGAAGGGAACAAGCACAGGAGATAGGGAGAAAGAATGATTGCCCGCATAGGGCTTCTCACGGCGGATACGAAAAGGCTGAAAAAGAATTGATGGCGGCCAAGCGGAAGAGATTGGCAGATGAAGCAGAAGCAGAATCCAATCCTTCTGCGATACATGATCCGCCATCTCCAATATGTCGTGATGAGTTATGGTTGTATATTAGGCAAAAGCCAAGCGGCGCCTACACGAGTGAACAAACTCGTCTAATTGCTGAAAGAATTGTAAGTATCATTATTGTTAATTTTTAGTTACTAAACATGTTTCATTACTGAGCTTCTCATTATCTGTATCTTACAGGAAGATCTAAAGAAGAAAGAAGCGGGGGGATCTTTTGTGTCGGACGGGAGGAATGATGTTCTGACCGTTGCGACTGGAAAACCGGATCACGCGGGGCGTGTAAGGGGGATTGGAGGAAGGGTTGGCCTGAAGGAATACTTTGGTAGCGCCAAACGCCAGAAACAAAGTATGGTTACCCGGGAGGAGATGGAACAGACGGTGGCACAGGAGGTGGCCAAATTGAATGATCAAGCAGTGGCTAAAGAAGCTTCATTGACTTCCTATTTTCAATCCCAGCTGAGGGAGATGAAGGAGGAAATGAATCAAATGAAGGTGCTTGTGAGCTCTCATGCAGAGACTAGTCTTCCCTTGCCACTCTCACCTACAGCTATGCAACAGAGCACTAAAGGGAGCTGCATTGTTGGACAGTCACAGCAACCTTGTGACCTTTATGTGGAGGATCCTGAACATCATGATAGACGATTGGTTGCAAAAGGGACTGTCCACAACTTGGGATCAACTGTACACCACCAACAAATGGCTGATGATGAAGTCAGAGTGTCAGTTGAAGAGGTCATCATTGATACACCTGTCCCTCTCCCAACTGATCAGGTGAAGGTTGTGAGTGATGTCATTGGAACCTTCATCTCGTGGCCACTGAAGCTTGTAAATGATTCTAATCCTCCTGAAGCTCCAGCCCCTCCTGAATTGGTTGCGCGGTGAGTTGAGTGCCAAGGACAAGCTTGTCCTTATGGTATCCAATAAACAAATTGCACTTAGTCAGTGGCCTGTCAATACAGAAGTAGGCCTTAAAAACAAGCACCCGGTTTTGGTTGACCAAGATGATATAATTTCCCTGCTGTTTGAAAAACAGGAGCTTACTGATTCAATGATTCTCATGTTTATAAAGTAAGTATCTTCTTCTATGAGTACATAACATAAATGTGAGACACTCACATACGTATATACTAATTCCTTGACGTCATTATTGTAGGTTAATGCATCGTGAATTGGAACAGCGGGGCAGAAGCCAAGATATTGGATTCTTGTGCCCACAGTACATAAGTCAACCACCCTTAGCTGAGAGACAATCATACATAACAACAAGGTTTTCCAAGAATAGGAGCAAGTAGTACTTGGCACCATTCTACAATAGGTACATATCATAATTCTTTTCTGCAATTCCCTTAATTCTGCTACATATTACTGAGTACTTGTCTGTTGTGAATTTTCAGTCACCATTGGCAGTTGGTCCTGATTTGCCCGAATGAGAATAAAGTGGTCTTTTTATGCTCCCTTCACTACGATCCACTGCCTACATTGAAGCAGATGGTGAACAAGTAAGCATATGTCATTTTGATTGTCTAGTTCGAAATCTCTGCTTTGTAAATTTTTTGACAAAGCATTATTGAGTAAATTCGTGATTTTGACAATAGGCCCTTAAAATCATTCCAAGAAAAGGTCAAGAACAAGGCTGAAGTCAAAGAGCCTACATGGAGCAAACCAAAGGTTAGTACATATTTGGACACTGGCACACTGTCTTGTGAACTTGGTCAGTAGCAATATATGCTCTTATATATATTTCTTGTTTGTTTGTAGACCCGTCGGCAACCGAAGGAGTCCAACTTATGTGGACATTATGTCTTGACACACATGTATAATATTGCCATGCAACCAGTGACTAACATCCATGAAAAGGTAAATGTATTACATAACTTTGCATGTGTGCTGACCCCTTTGATATGCAAGGAAGGACCACTAATATATTTTGTCTTTGATGCTACGAGACGTTTAACCGTCTTTGACCCCTTTCCGATGGTGATATTGAGCGCACAAGCAATGTATTATGTGAATATCTGTATGATCTGATGATCTCGGAAAATCAGAAAAATAGTTGATTTGTGTAATTCATTGTAAACATATGCTATGTATCTACAATTTTGCACTTCTTTTCAAACAACTTCATTGATTGGATGGTGGATAAATTTTGTGTAATTCATTGCTTAATTTATTGCTTGGATGGTGGATAATAGTTGATTTGTGTAATTCATTGTGTAATTCATCTTCATTGATTTGTGTAATTCATTGCTTGGATGGTGGATAATAATTTTGCACTTCTTTTCAAACAACTTCTTTTCCATTAGTGGTTTCTGAATGTATTGTTGGATGGTGGAAAAACGACTTCATTGCTTAATTTACAAATGCAAGAAGTTTAGGACCGTAGATTTAACAAATAGCCGGTCCTAAAAGACTTCATTTATTATTGGAAAATATGCCAGTCTTTTAGGACCGTAGTTTTTATAAATAGCCGGTCCTAAAAGTCTGGCATATTATAAAAAAATATGCCCGTGTTTTAGGACCGTAGGTTTACTAAATAGCCGATCCTAAAAGTCTTCGTTTATTATTAAAAATTTGCCAATGTTTTAGGACCGCAGGTTTACTAAATAGCCGGTCCTAAAAGTCTTCGTTTATTATTTGGAAAATATGCCAGTCTCTTAGGACCGTAGGTTTTATAAATAGCCGGTCCTAAAAGACTGGCTTATTTTTCAATAATATGCCCATGTTTTAGGACCAAAGGTTTACTAAATAGCCGGTCCTAAAAGTCTTCGTATATTATTTGGCGGAAAATGTGTTAGTATTTTAGGACCGTTGTTTTACTTAATAGCCGCTCCTAAAAGTCTTCGTTTATTATTAAAAATTTGCCAGTGTTTTAGGACCGCAGGTTTACTAAATAACCGGTCCTAAAAGTCTTCGTTTATTATTTGGAAAATATGCTCGTGTTTTAGGACCGTAGATTTTATAAATAGCCGGTCCTAAAAGTATTTCATTGGAAAATATATTTATATATTTTTAATCGCATCTAAACATTAAATTAAATACCGACAATAACAACCTTATGATCTTTGCATTTAATCTTCAGATAGGGTTTCTTGCATTGCAGGCTTGAACTTGGAAGCTTTTTTCTGCATATCCTTGAAAAAACTTAGGTTGTTCACAGATTCATATTTCATATTTCATAATTTCATAGTCGCAGCCATTTTCCATATTGTATAATTTACTTTCTTATTTCTTTCCAGGTTCAGATAATGCATATAAACTAATTAATTAAAACTCCCACGAGAACAAAATATGGAAATATGGAAATATTTTATATATTTATTTTTTCTACAACAACAAAAAAAAGCAAAAAAACAACTATAAAATAACTAATCCTCCCCGATGTCGGAGAGGTAGGAGGCGTCGTCGGAGGTAGGATCGTACTCGACGTCATTGGCGTCGAGTACCATGTTCAGCTTCTGGTTTATGGTATAAACAAGCTGAAACAATTTGCCCAGGCATCGGTCGATGTGATCGACGCGGGCCTCAATGTTTTGCACCAACTGCTTGACAGTCGAATTTGGAGGCAATGGCGGAGGGGGCGGAGGTTGAAGAGGAGGAGGAAAAGGAGGACCTGGGGCAGGTTGAGCAGCCATTACAGTGGGGGCTAGGCGGTGGAGGAGGCCGTGTAGAAGTGATGGAGAAGAATGTGAAGAAACTAAAGTAACAACGGGTTTAAATAGAGAACCTATCCTGAAGAATATGAAACGCTGATAACTTTTTACGAGGAGATGCATAGTTCCTCAGACTACGAGGAGACGCCTTGAAGCCGAAGAGACTCTGGATCATGTGAACAGAGTGTAAGGATACGACCCTGCTATCTGAAAATTTTTGAAGTGACTGAACATTTAATACCGGATTTTGTAAAAGATCCGTTCTTAAAAGTAATATTTTTAAGGAAAAATTATTACTTTACAAAAATAAATAATCCGATAAAAAAATAATCGACTTTTAGGACCGGATATAAGATAAATGGTCGGTATTAAAAGTAATTGAATTGTGTGGAAAAATAAATAGTGGACATTTAGGACCGGATAATTCTAAATATATGGTCTTAAAAGTAATTTATTTTAAAAAATAAATAAAAAGAGTGTATCAATTGCGTATCCCTCTCTCTGTCCTCATTAACTCCTCACAATAGCTAGTTACCTCCATGTCCTTATTAACTCCTCACTCACTATACCTCTCAGACCCTCCTCACAACCGAAGCTCTTTGCCCCAATTGCTCAAAGCCTCAAACCATGGTTAGATACAAGAGAACTCCTCGTAGGGGTTCTCTTACACCTGAAGCTCTTGCCAACATTAGATCATTATACGGTGCGCCTCCTCCGGCGAGAGTGCGTTCTATTGTGATCGAAGAATCTCGGGTCGTTCGACCCATTGTTATATCGGATGATGAAGAGGTTGCCACACCCCCCTCCAGCATTCAGACCATACAGAGGTTCCTGCTCACCCTCTCCAATCAGTTGGCCCCAGCGAGCCTACCGCTGACCCCTCTCCTCTTCCCTCTAATGATGCATTGCGTCTGATGCGATTAAGACAGGAACTTGCTGATCTCCGGCGGGAAGTTAATGCTTTTCACGTCGATGTCGCCAAGGCATTGGATGATAATAAGCTTTAGGATGTTTAGTTAGATTCTTGCCGTTGATAATGTTCGTTATTGTTTTTGTTTCTTTTTTCTTGTGTACTTGCATATTCTCCGAGTTATGTATGGAAGCAAAAGTAAGAACTAAGTTTGTGCATTTTTAATATTCATATTCTCCAATTTTCTTTTATTTATTTTATTAATTCAGTTCTGCTGTAAACCTTTTTTTTAAAAAAGTTTGGTTCATTAATAAACGAAGAGGTTTACGATACTCGATAAGTATTTGACTTTTAGGTCCGGATGTTAATAAAACTCCGGTCTTAAAATTAAATCAATAGTAAATGTTAAGACCGGAGTATTCTTAATTGCAGGTCTTAAAAACGTATTAATAAAATTATATCTTTAGGACCGGACACTTTATAATTAACTGGTTTTATTAATAAAATTATATCTTTAGGACCAGACTCTATATTAATAACCGGTCTTAATAAAATCCAAAATATAAATGGATCTCTGTCACGGGGAAAATTAAATTTCCCTCTCAGAACTTCTCTTGTCGCGCCGAGAGTGATTACTCAGGTTCTGTCTCCACATTTTGTGTGTCGCGTCGTCGCGCTGCTTTGCGCCGCTTCTCTCGACAATCACTTTCTCGGTTCCTTAGCTAAACGTCTATTGACCAAGCTGTACGAGGTGTTTCGGTTATATAACTTTATTATTTTCCTGCTTATGGATATGGGTTTTTCATGTGTGTTGCTCTCTCGATGAAATGTTCTTGTGGGTTTCTCTGTTGTTAATGAATATTGTATATTGAAGATTATATTTGCACTTTAGACCTACCGAACGACCAACTAGTGTTTTTAGGTTACTCTTCTTTGTCGTCCGCAACATCAACGTTCGTGGCCGGGAGAAGAAAGACACAAAGCAAACCCATTTGAATTTATATGCTACAGGTGAGTCCACAAGATCTTCATACGATGCATTTAATTTTCCCGTCATGCATTTATTTTGCTTCTTGGATTCACTGTGATACATTTATGACTAAAAGTGATACTCCGTTATGCATTTAATGGGCAAGTCTCTCCGTAAAGAAAAAAAAAGACATAACCGACATTTGAGCATATATATGCATTTGGATTATGTATGTCTTATTTTATATGCAAGTTTCAATTTTTTCGGATTATGTATGTTAAATCTTTCCGCACATATATAAGAATTCTTCTATGGATCACAGTTGGATAAATTCTTTACGGACGAGTGTTGAATATCAGAATGGGGTGATGGAATTTATAGAATTTGCTAAACAAAATGCCCATGATGATAGTGGGAAGTTTTATTGCCCTTATGTAGAATGTTTGAGTGAGAGGCGACTAAGTCCTGAACTTATACACACACATCTAATTTGTGAAGGATTTTGTAAGACTTAAACGGTATGGTCATGGCATGGTGAAAAAATGCCAAGTGGTTCTCAACATGGGGAAGTGGCATTTGATGATAATTACACGGATATGGATGATCGCATAGAGGACATTATTCGTGATGTAGGAGAAGAGGCTTTTGAGCAATCACATGCATATGGTAATATGTGCAGCGATGCAGAGACCCCGCTATACCCTGGGTGTAAAAAATACCAATTGTTGAACTCTGTATTGAAATTGGTAAGCTTGAAGGCACGTCATGGACGGAGCGACAAGAGTTTCTCTGAAATGCTTGAGGCTTTTAAGGACATGCTTCCGGATGATAATGTGTTGCCGCATCAATACTATGATGCTAAGAAAATACTCTGTCCACTAGGGATGGAGTACAAAAAGATTCATGCTTGCCCGAATGATTTCATATTGTATAGAAAAGAGTTTGAAGAGAAGCAGAATTGTTCGATATGTGAAACCCCAAGGTACAAGTCAAATAAGGGGCCTGTAAAAGTGTTGTGGTATCTTCCAATCATACCAAGGTTCAAGCGGTTATTTGCTAATGAAATTGATGCAAAAAATTTGAGGTGGCATGCTGATGAGAGAATTTTTGATGGAAAGCTTCGACATCCGGCCGATTCTTCTCAATGGAAGAAAATCGATCAATTATTTCCGAGCTTCGGCGAAGAACCTAGGAACCTTAGGCTTGCCCTTAGCACAGATGGCATGAATCCCTATGGAAGCCTTAGCAAAGATACATAGTTCATGGCCCGTACTCCGATTATTTACAACTTATCTCCTATGTTATGCATGAAACGAAAGTACATCATGCTTGTCTATGTTGATTTCGGGACCAAAACAACCGGAAATGACATTGATGTTTACCTTCAGCCCTTGATCGAAGACTTGAGGGAGTTGTGGGAAGAAGGTGTCGATGTTTTTGACTCTTTCAATAAGGAGGTGTTTAAAATGCGAGCCATGATATTTTGTACTATAAACGACTTCCCAGCATATGGGAACTTGTCAGGGTATAGTGTAAAAGGCCATAAAGCATGTCCGGTTTGTGAAGAAGGCACACGCTACCATCAACTTCAACATGGAAGAAATACGGTTTATCTTGGACATAGGAGATTTCTTAGACGGGGCCACCCATATCGTCGATTAAAGAAAGCCTTTTTGGTGGCCGGGAGTATGAAGATGCTCCGGTGGCATTGACTCGGGGAGCAAGTTTATGAAAAGGTGAAAAAAATCAGTGTCATCTTCGGTAAGACTGCAAAGAGTAGAAAAGAAACAAATATATGGAAAAATATATTTGTATTCTTCGATCTTCCATATTGGCGCAATCTTGATGTGAGACACTGTATTGATGTCATGCACGTGGAGAAAAATGTTTGTGATAGTATTGTTGGCATGCTTCTCAATATACAAGGTAGTTCCAAGGATGGTGTGAAGGCAATATTGGATTTGCAAGGGAATACACGAAGACTTACATGCAAGGCCATACGGGAAGAGAACTTATTGTCCGCCGGCTTCTCATACTCTGTCTAAGGATGAGAAACGAAGTTTTTGTGAGTGTTTACATGGCACAAAAGTTCCCTCGGGGTATTCTTCAAATTTTAAGAGGCTTGTTTCGATGAAGGACTTGAAATTTGTAACATCCCAAATTTTGGGGTAAGGAGTTTAGGAAGAAGATTGAGATGAGTAGGCTGCTAAGTGAGTAAGAGCCAAAAGTCTCAAGCTTGTGAGGAAAAGTTGAAGATAATTATTAAATATTATTTTTGGACCGTGAAAAAATTAGGAATTTTTTTTTTCAAATATTGTTTTGAGGATCTAGAAATATCATGAGGGGATTAATTATGGAAAAAAAAATTCCTAAATAATTTTAAAGCTATTATTTGGAATTTATGGCTTATTTTCCCGGAAATTCAAGAAAACAATAGTTAGAGGATAAATTTTGGCCTAGAAAATTTAGAGCCAATATTTTAAGGCATAGAGAAGCTAATTGAGAAAGAACAATCCTTATATGGAATTAAGGATTAATTTCTAGCACTTATCCAATGTTTGCGATTAAATGAGCAAAAGAATAAATTGTAAACAAAAGCCTTGTAAAAGATCAAATGGGATTACTCCAAGCCCAAATCATGAATCGGGTTGTGCTGGAGCCCATAATATAAGCTCAAAATGTGCTTCATTAGCTAACAAAATATAAGTTTCAGGTTGGCCCAAAAACGTGCTGCAAATTAAGGCTAATTAATACAAGTTTATTTTAGGTTTGGGCCAAGTTAATAAATAATATATATTCATAATTAAAGCCACTCCAGCCCCTTTATCTTCCCACATTGCGAACTGCATCAAAAAAATTGGTGAGAGAGGAAGTGAGTGAGCCGAGTGAGAGACGGAGGAAGAAATCGAAGAGGAAGAGGTGGATCATTGCATGCAATTGGATTTTTGGGTTTAGGTAAGTCCCCTTAACGTCAATCTACCGTCATTTCTTCCATCTAGTATGAAGTTTGTTGATTGATTGGTGCTAAAAGTTGTGAGCTAGAGGGAGAAAATGATGAATGAAGAGATCTAACCATAGAAATCATGCCTAGTTGATAGATCAGAGCTTGCGTTATGACTTCTTCACATGCACGTTGAATATTACGTTATTGTTGTGGTTTTGGTTATGAGGAATTTAAGACAGATGTTCTATCTTTGGAAGGGTGTATTTGAACTCTACACTAAGTGTTGGAAAAAAAAAACGCTTGGATACTAGGGTTAAGAGCAATATGTTTATGTGCGTGTGTCTGCTGACTTTTGAGGCTGTGCAGTTCAGATTCTTAGATTTAAAAATTGTTATAAGATCATCAAATGATGTTTAAAGGCTTGTTGAAGACTCTTCAATAATAATACACCCACCCCCTAGTTGGTTTTAGTTTCTTGATCTCGAAGAAGTAAATTTGGTTTTCTCTTAGGAATATTGTTTAAATGGTTAAACTGATTGTGAATTTTTTTAAGCTTTTCTTCTGAGCCCTGTTTCGTTGAAGTTTATACTGGTTTCTTTAATGAAGAGATAAGAGGAAGTATAGATTGATAAAAGAGTTTGATACAAAAGATATACTAGCCGCTGGAAAATTAAAAGCATTAAAAACTATGAAAGATGATATTTCCAACCTAGAAAATCTTCGAGATGCTGCTGTTCAAAATAGTTCTCTTGGATGTTAGAATTTATTTGAGCACTAATCAAGTGCAGGTCATAAGTGTGTGCAAGTGTATCTGTGTGACAAGCCATGAGTTGAGAGTTTTGGGTGGGATAATAGACATTTAATTATGTCTTTGTGAGTATATATGTATAAGGATAAGAGATTACAAATGATGACCTGTCTATATGAATCTGAAAATTTATAGGAATTGATGATTGCTTGAGCTCAAGAGAAAAGTGAACCCAAAGGATGTTGGTAAATGTATAATTTCAGAAGGAGCAACATGTGAGTGAATAACGTCCCTAATTTTTATAAATGATACTTTTTTTTTTTTGAACTTTTATGTTACTTTTCATATTTTAAAGTATGACTTTGTGAAGGAATATTTGTTGATAGTATATGAGTAAAGAATTATGTATTTTCTTTCAATTGTTTCAAAGCATAATTCATGATTATGCAGTTAAATGGAAATGAGACTTTTGAGATATTTTTTTCATAAATTTTATATTGAAATGATTTTAAATTTTGGAAAGTTTATAAGTGAAAATATATTATTTGAAATGGAATGTTTTTATACGAGTTCTTGATGTTTTAAAAGGATTTATTGACAGATTGAATATGAAGGAAATTTTTGAAATATTGTTTATGAAACTTCATGCTGGGGGATTTGATTATGAAATCTGAGATAGAAGCTGTTATTATCTTGAAGGAAGAATTTTTATTACTTTGATAAATTGACCCCAAGCATGCTTGAAAATGTTTTGAAGAGGACTGAATACAGAACGCTGGTTACTAACAGCAGTACTGTTAGTTCTTGGTGCACCATGGTTAACCTCGAGCTCGCTTGATATTCATGGGATTTGTTCTCATGCTTGTTTCATGGACTATGTGTCCATGCTTGTTTCATGGACTATGTGTCCATGCTTGTTTCATGGCCTCGTGTCATGCTTGGTTAGTTACCCTAATGGACTGTGTGTCCATGCTTGTTTCATGGCCTTGTGTCATGCTTGGTTAGTTACCCTCGTGGACTGTGTGGCCACGCGTGTCATCCGTTCTGTAAGAAGTTCTATGGAAATATGAGGTTTGAGAATTATGTTTATATCGATTATATGAAATCAAAGGTTTTATTTTGTACATGAAATTATCTTATCAACAATATTTTATATAGAATTCTATTTTATTCCTGATCGTATGGTTTAGAAATTGAGATTTATTACTTTATGGTTATTAGCAAAAGATAAAGATGTTTAAATTATTTTGCTCTTGCAATTTATTAAATTACAATAATGGGACGTTATTCACCAGAAAAATTTGTTTTGGTTCAGATGATATTGCCAACCACATATCTCCTGCTGAGTGGTGAAGGGTCTCTTTAATGATGTAGAGATCGTTGATCCATCATGAGGTGCTAGTAGTTGGTGTAATCTTAGCCTAAGACTTTTGTATTATTATTTAAAGTTTAACTGCTCCATGTAATTTATAGGTAGGATCCTTGTATTTTTAATTGAATGTTTATAAGTTTAAGGCTTAAGGAATGTGAGTTCTCTTATATTCCGTACCGGTCACCCTTTTAGGTTCAGGGCGTGACAAAATTAGTAGGCCAAAAGTCTCATGATTGTCATGTCTTGATGCAACAACTACTCCCAGTAGCTATTCGAGGCATCGCCGAATATGATCTTCGGGTCGTTTTGACTAGACTTTGTGTCTTCTTCAATGCGGTTTGTAGTAAAGTTTTTGAGATTGAAAAGTTGGATGAATTGGAGAATGAAGGATATCTTATCTTGTGCCACCTTGAGAAGCTTTTTGTTCCTACCTTTTTTGACATCATGGTTCATCTAGTGAGGGAGATAAAGTTGTGCGGACTTATCCATTTACGGTGGATGTACCCAACTGAAAGATCTATGAAATTCCTAAAAGGGTACGTGAAGAACGCATACCGGCCAGAAGCATCAATTGTTCAGAAATATGTTTCTGAAGAAGCTATGGAATTTTGTAAAAAATATTTGGCCAAAGTAAGACATATTGGGCTTCCAAAATGTCAGCATGCTGAAGGGGGTAGACGAGGGGCTTCAGTAAAGAGTGTGGATCCTGATGAATTGTCACAAGTCCACTTATACATCTTGAATAATGTTGATGAAGTTCAAGCCAGCATAGCTGCACATAAAGAAGCTGTAAGGAAAGAAAATCATCGAATGACTGAACAAAGGTTGATTAGGGAGCATAACAGAACATTTGCAAACTGGTTCAAACAAAAGGTCGAGGGAGAGGAATGTGTTTCTTGTACAATCAAATGGTTAGCACGTGGTCCAGAGGTTGATGTTATAAGTTGGAATTCGTATGTGATCAATGATTATACATTTTACACGAAGTCCCTAGATGATAGGAGCACCGTCTAGAACAGTGGTGTTATGTTAGAGGCTGAATCTATGCACTTCTCCAGTTCCAAAGACAAGAGGCCTAAATTGGCAGTCATTCCTTATTATGGGGTTATTGAAGAGATTTGGGAGGTGGACTATGTTAAAATTAGATTTCTCATTTTCAAATGCAAGTGGGTTAATGTCAAAAATGGTGTTTGGATCGATCGGCTAGGACTTACATTAGTCGATATCAATGGTAGAAGTTTTGGAGATGAACCTTTTATTATATGCCCACTGTGCAAAACAAGTGTTCTATATCACCGATTAGGTGTGCTCTGTAGCTCTCCAAGGAAAAAGGGTCATTGATATTGATGATGAAATTCATTCAAATTACGGTCTTCCTAAGAGTACTCCTTTTTCAAGGGGTCTACCAGACATGAACGAAGAAGATGAAGCGGATAATGAACCCGAAATAAGAAATGATCATCAAGAAGGGATATGTGAGGATATCCCTTTATAAAAGAGTCAATTCATATGGTAATATTCATATGCAGAATTCTTTGAAAACTTTAAGGTTTTAACTATATTCCTTCCATGTTCTTAAACAATAATGTCACTGACTGTGAAGCTTTTGTTCTTGTTTTATTTTTTGGCAGGATTCGATATATATTAAAGGGAATATCATGTTACGTTGTTGGGTGGGATCAGATGAAGGCATGGTGCGGTATATGTAACTCATATATGTGTGTAGCTAGTTAATTATCTTATTACATGTATATATTCATTACGATGTTGTACTAAATTAACAGGCCACATAACTCATGGTGATATTTGTATTTTTTTTTCCCAATTCAATTTATTAATGGCTTGTTCATAGCTTGTAGCTTAAAGTATCGACTTTTTTTTGTGCTGGATTGGGTGGTGGATGTGTGTATATATATATATATATATTATATGATCAGGAAGAACAGAACAGGGAATAATTCTGGAAAATTTGGACCGGGAAATAATAGCGCCAGTCTTAAAAGTTCAAATTTTAAGATCGGATGAATTTATATGTCTGGTCTTAAAAATTGGTCCTTTAAGACCGTTGTTTAGTAAGACCGGTCTAAAAAGTTTAACTTTTAAGATCGGCTTTATTGAGACCGGTCTTAAATTTAATTAATTTTAGAACCGGATTATTTAGTCGTCTGGTCTTAGAAGTCGGTATTTTTTAGACCGGAGTTTATTTATCCAGTCTTAAAAATTTCGATTTTTTTAGACCGGTCTATGGTTTCGTCCGGTCTTAAAAGTTGATTTTTAAGACCGAACAAAATACATATCAGGTCTATATAATATGACTTTTAAGACCTAACTTTTAAAATGTCCGGTCTAAAAAAGTTTCTTTTAGACTGGTTCGAGTCCGGTCTTAAAAGTTACAGACTTTTAATACCGGCTGGAACAAGACCGATCTCGGTTCCGGTCTTACGATGCCTCTTTTGTCCGGTCTTAAAGCCCTTTTTTGCACTAGTGTTTCATGCTTCTTGTTGAACCATGATAAGAAAGAGCCACCAAGGAACTGACATTGTCCATTGGTACTCTTTCTTTAAGTTTTGTATCTTCCATGATATGAATCCGAATATACTATTAGATATTCATTGCCTCCATTTGGGTATTATATACCAAGTTCAGCTATGTCAGCGAGATATCTTTATATTCTTTTACAGTCTCAGCATAAGACTCTTTGGGTGCAGATTGATATTTAGCATACATGCTTACATTGAATTGAATATCTAGTATGCTAGTAGTAAGATACATCAAAGAATAGATCATTTCTCAATATTTTGTGATATTAAAATCTAGTCCCTTCACATTAGCATCAAGCAGCGTTGTTGAACTCATTGGAGTGTTAGTACCATTGGCATAATCCATTCCATATTTCTTCAAGAGTTCTTTGAGATATTTGGTTTGGAAAATAAATATCACATTTCTCTTTTGCTTGATTTGTAGTCTGAGAAAGAAATTTCATTCTCATATCATGGACATTTCAAATTCGTCCTGCATCATCTTTGAAAATTCTTGGTAGAAAGAATCATTAGTAGAACCAAATATAATATCATAAACATATATTTGAACAATTAATAAGTCATTTTTCTTGTGTCTGATGAAGCGCGCGCACACACACACACATTTTGATGATGAGAACATGGTATGATATAATTGTGATAACTATTTATGATTATGGAATTAAGAATATAAGTTTGATATAGTGTGACATGTTGATTACTCTTGTATTGTGAGTTTTGAGATAGCTATGTAATTAAAGGTAATTAATGATAAGGGGAGGAGCTAGAAGAAGTTGGGTATTGTTGTGCCACGTGGTACACCACCATAGAATAGTATACTATGGCTGGCTTTTATTGTCCCTAACACTACTACAAAAATTCGATATTACTACCCTAAAAAACGTCCTTATTTAAACATAGGTAGTAAAAAAATGAAGTCAGTGGCATTCTTGTAAATATATGGAAGGAAAATTAGCCTTCAGCGACCTGAAAAATAATTTAGGACTTGTAAAATTGCTTTTTGGCGTTCTAACATTATTTAAGGACGCTTTAAGTAGTTTCGCGCGAGAATTTTATGTCTGGCGCCATGAAAAACATCCAGAAAAAGTCATTAAGGCGACCTGAATCACAATTCAGGTCGCCAATATTCTGATAAATTTTTTGTTTGGCGCCATGGGATTTTTTTTTTTGAATAAAATTTATTTGTTTATCTGTTGGTGGGTTTTTTTTTTTTTTTTTTTTTTTTTTTTTTTTTTTTTTTTTTTTAAAAAAAAAAAGCGCGATTCGAATTTACTTTTAGGTCGCCCATATTTCAAAAATTGGCAACCTAAAAGTATTATCAGGTCGCCAATAGTTTTGTAAAATTAAAATTGGCGACTTGATTAAAAATCAGGTCGCCAATTTTTGGAAAATTGGCAACCTGATTAAATATCAGGTCGCCAATTTTCCACAAATCAGGTCGCCAATTTTGGAAAATTTGCGACATGATTACAAATCAGGTCGCCAATTTTCATTTTTAAACCTAAATCAGTATCAAATCCACGCACACTCCTGAGTCGAAATTAAACCCTTCGTCATTTCCCTCTCGCGCCGCCTGTCATTTCCCTTTTCGCAGCGTCTCCCACCTCCACTGCGCCGCGCAAATCGACTGTGTGCTTCCGGCCAACTCCACTCCACTAAAACCACTTCAGCTCCCCCTAGGTCCTCATTTCGGTTCTGAAAACAAAACAAAAAGAGATACAGAGACAGAGAGAGGTCGTGAGGAGGAGATTCATGGAGAAGAAGTACGAGCTTGAAGGAGGCACCTTTTGGACATGCAAACATGATTTTGGACTAAGGTAAGCTTCAAAACCATCATTCTACCTAATTTATTGATTATAAACGGTCTGGGCCATGTAAGCCTCTGATCGTTTTGTTCCTACCCTGTCATATTCAATTCCCATTTCAGACGTGTTTAGACATAAGCAAATAATATTGAGAATTCCAAAACCCATCAATAATTTCATATGAAACACAAAACACTCAAGAAAATGTGTTTAGACATAAGCTGAACATATCATATTTTGAAGGTTCATTTAGCTATCATTAAAAAATTTTGTTCTAATTTGTAGTCCTCGACCGCATGTAAACGATCCTTGAGTATAAATGTGGGTGATTCTCTCCCTGGTAACATTTTCACTTTCATTTAAAGAAAATAAAGTATGGAAAGTGGAAAATTTGAAAGCAAAAACAATGATAATGTCTAGAATATGAAGATAAAGAAAAATCCCATGAGTAACAAAACAAAAGGCGATGATGAGACATGATTTAATAATAATGATACATGGATTGCCAAACTCATATGTTTAATTTTAACGCCTTGATAAAACAGGCATCCCCTTTCCAGTTTTTGGTAAAAGCCTTCAAGGGAATGCGCGTGTAAAACCAGAAAGGGAAGGAGAGAAATTGGTTTGAATATTGATGAGTAAAAAAATTGACGCTTGAATGATTATCTCTGTTCTCTTCCTCTCATTTCCCTTGTTTATAGAGGTGGTTTCTATCTTCCTCTCCGATGTGCCAATTGTTAATTGTTATTTTTAGCATCTAATTTTGGTTTATTTGTTGCAATTTGTTCATGATTTACAACGTATTATGTTAACAGCATTGGTTGGTTTCATTAGTTTTCATTTGTTCATTTTGTGACAATAGTACATAGAGGTACAGCCAGAAATTGTAATTAGAAAGGCAAAAATTACAGAATAAAACTCAGGTGTTCATGAAACTACATTTCAACCTCATAAACATTTCAATATTTTCATTTTAGTTCCTCCACGAAACTTTTAGCGGAGACTAAAGTGAAATTATTGAAATTTTTATGAGACTAAAATGTAATTTCCTGAATATCTGAGTTCTACTATGTAATTTTAGGGAGCAAGGGCCACCCCTAGCCCCCTAGTTTTGCCCCTAATAATACGGTTCCAAATTCAACAATTAGCTGTTAAATTGAGTTAGTTGTTGCAATTTAACAAAACTTTTACCCATAAAAAGATATTCTCGTTACTCTTTTTCATTTATTTAGAATTTAATTAAAGGTGGGGCATTAGTTTTTGCGGTTCATGAAAGAAGAAAACTATACACACTTCTTGTTCACCAATACTACTACTTAAGAAATCATCCTTCTTGCATCTTGAATGAAACTCAAGAATTTGAATTAAGTAACATTAATTTCAATTCAATTTAATCCTTTTTAGGGCTTATGGTGCGTTCAACTTTGGAAGGAGTGATTTATATTCTGGGAGTGGAATTGTGTGTGAATAGTATCTCACTGTAAGTTTTATTTGAATTATTTCATTTTCACATTGATATTGAAATAAGTAAAGAACAAGTATCTTATTTAATATTGTTTGCTCTTTTTGAGTTTTCTATAGAAATTTTTCTTGCACTTTGAATTTAAGTAATATGTGAAGTATTTGATAATAGTGATTCATGCATGGACATATAAACCCTTTTCTCAAATAGCCCTCATCCGACACCCACTCTTATAATTTTTCAGGTATTTCCTTCTGCTTCTCTCGTTGAACCCTATCGACTCAGTCCCCTTGCTCGATTAACGCCGAACTCATGGGTAATTAATGACTTCTTCAAGTGCAAATATCATATTGAATAACTTTGATAAATTTAGTTGGCAGAAAAGAGATTTGATGTGTTTAATTTCAATTAGAATGAGTTCATTGCTTTTTGCATTTAACTTTACGATGAGCTCATGAATAACTTGATTTTTTTGTGTGTGTTTCACTTTTCAGGTCTTGCTCTCGATTTGCTCCCTATTGACGGATAGTCATCTTTGTCTTTTTTGACTACCTGCGGAGAAATCTTGGTCAAAGTTTTGAAGCAAACGGTTGCGCTCCCAAATTAGGTCAGTTGCTTTCATTTTATGCACACACACATATATTGTTGTTATTGGTTTAAGTGTTTTTAATCCAGTCGTGAATTTTTTTGGTCTATCCTTTATTATTAGCCATATGAACTACGTGAACTTGATTAAACAAGTGATGGCTTCATGGTTTATCATTTCCATTACCATTGAAGTATATGTTAGTAGGAATAATTCCAATGTTCGTTAGTTGAAGAAATTGTTGGATTTAATAGTTGATATTGTTCGAATTGCTTTAGTTAGTAAGTTTTGTTGAATTAAGCTGAAATTGGTTGTTATTGGAATTTTGGGATGTCTTACGTTTAAGGGGACATGCTGCCGAATTTTTTTTAAAAGAAAGCATGTCGTTCTTGAAATTGTTATGAACTTGACTGTTGTTGAAAATGTCGTAGATGGTACCTACTTTGTGATGGAATACACCTTCGATACACAACGTGGATATGGCATGGTGAGGAAGTAAGTACCGGTGCGTCCCAAGAATATGAAGTTGAGGTAGATGATGATGATGGAATGGAGAAAATGATTAATGATGTTGAGGCAGAATCTTTTGCACAATCGGGTGAATATGAAAGCGTGCGGAGTGATGCGAGAGACACCTTTGTTCCCTGGGTGTACTAAGTATACACGGTTGATGCGACCTTACATTTGGTCAACTTAAAGGCAACTTGTGGGTGGACCGATAAGCGGTTTCACGTCGTCGCTTGAATTGTTGTGTGATATGTTGCCGAGATCATAATGTACTTCCAAATCGTATGTATGAGGCCAAGAAAATATTGTCTACGATGGGTATGAATTATAAAAAGATACACAGTTTCCCTAATGACTGCATATTGTACAGAAACAAGTACGAAGGCCTCAGTAATTGTCCGAAGTGTAAAACTTCACGATACAAAGTGAAGAAAGTTATTGTTTCTGGAGAGCAGACAACAAAAAGGCAACCTTTGAAGGCATTGTGGTATCTTCCAATAATTCCACGGTTTAAGCGTCGTTTACTAGTGAAGCAACGGCGAAAAAGTTGAGATGGCATTCGATGAGAGAATATCCGATGGAAAATATCTTCGGCACCGGCGACTCTCCGCAATGGAAGAAAATAGACGAAATGTTCCCTCAATTTGACGGTGAGCCAAGAAACCTTCGGATGGGGCTTTGTACGAGATGGCTTCAATCGTATCGAACTCTTAGCAAAGCACCCATAGTGCATGGCCGGTTCTCCTTGTAATATACAACTTACCTCCCTGGCTATGTATGAAACACAAGTATGTGATGCTTTCTATGATGATTTCTGGACCAAAAAAACCCGGGAACAATATCGATGTGTACTTGGCGCCTTTGGTTGAGGATTTGAAGAAGTTGTGGGAGGAAGGCGTAGATGTGTTTGATGCATATAAGAAGGAGCACTTCAAGTTGCGTGCAATGATTTTTACCACGATAAACGATTTTCCTGCATACGGAAATTTGTCAGGGTACAGTGTGAAGGGGCATAAAGCATGTCCAATATGTGAAACAGACACAAACTTCCATCAACTAAAGCACGGGAAAAAAATGGTCTTCCTCGGTCACAGGAGGTTTCTTCAACGGTTCCACCCATATCGTAAGTTAAGAAAGCGTTTTAACGGCTTACCGGAGCATAGAACGGCTCCAAAGGCATTAACTGGAGAGGAAGTTTATAGTCGGGTGAAAGATATCAATGTCATATTGGGTAAGCAAGCAAAGGATTCTTTGGTGAGAAGAATATATGGAAGAAGCGATCAATTTTCTTTGATCTTCCATATTGGCGTTGTCTTGATGTGAGACACAGTCTTGATGTGATGCATGTGGAGAAAAACGTTTGCGATAGCCTTATCAGTACTCTTTTGCACATACCAGGGAAGACTAAGGATGGAATTAATGCGAGACTAGACCTGGTTGATATGGGAATAAGAGAACGGTTACATCCACGAGTAATGGAAGATGGTAAGAGGGAATACATGGAGCAAAGAACTCATACACTATCAAAAGCGGAGAAGAAAAGTTTGTGTGGGTGTCTATATGACATTAAGGTGCCACAAGGATATTCTTCTAATTTGAGAAGGTGTGTTTCAATGGACGATTTGAAGTTAGTGGGAATGAAGTCCCATGATTACCATGTGTTGATGCAACAACTATTACCAATAGCTATTAGAGGCATTATGAAAGATGAAGTGTGATCCACTATAACAAGATTGAGTATTTTCTTTAATGCTATCTGTAACAAAGTTATTGACATTGAAAAGTTGGATGAATTGGAAAATGAGGGTTATATTATTTTGTCCCAACTTGAGATGTATTTTCCTTCCGCTTTTTTTGATATCATGGTGCACCTGATAGTGCACTTGGTAAGGGAGGTAAGGCTCTGCGGTCTAGTTTACCTAAGGTGGATGTACCCTTTCGAGCGATACATGAAGATCTTAAAAGGGTATTCAAAAAATCCTTATCGGCCGGAAGCCTCAATAGTTGAGAGATATGTAGTTGAAGAGGCTATGGAGTTCTGCAAAGATTATCTATCAGGGGTGACGATACAATCTCAGCATGACGAGGGGATAAGCGAGGGAACTCGAGGCATCAAAATGAAGAATATGCCTCGTGAAGCCGTGTTGCAGGCACACTTGTACATCTTGTATAATATGGAAGAAGTTCAACCATACATTGATAAACACAGAAAGAGTTTGAAGGATATGAATCCAAGGAAGAATGACATGCGAGATAGCTAATGAGCAAAAGAAGACATTCATAAAGTAGTTCCAGGAGACGGTATTGCACGAGACCGGTGTGTCGGATACAATCGAGTGGTTAGCCTGGGGGCCTTCTTTTCAGGTCATCACTTGGTGCGGTTATGATATAAACGGATATTCGTTCTACACAAAAGACCAAGATGATAGAAGTTCTGTGCAAAATAGTGGGGTGATGGTTGAAGCCGAATCTATGCACTTTTCGAGTTCGAAAGACAAGAACCTGGTGTTAGCATCAATGACCTATTATGGAGTCATTGAAGAAATATGGGAGATAAGCTACAGCAAGTTCAAAGTTGCTTTATTGAAATGTAAGTGGGTTAGCAATAATGTTGTTGTAATAGATCCTAAATTTGGATTTGTCTCAGTTGATCTTCAAAGACTTGGTCATAGAGACGAGCCATTCATTTTAGCAAGTCGGCGAAACAAGTGTTTTATGTAAGACCACCGCAAATAAAAAAATGTCCATCGTACTTCAAAGTAAAAAACAGAAGTATGGTGAAGAATCCTTGAACCTTGACGATACACTCCCTTTCACAACAAATCCACCTACAACACGTGAAGTAGAATTGGATGATGATGAAGAATATGCTGCAAGAAAGGATCATTGTGAAGGAATATGGGAAACCATGTAAAGTAAGATCAATGTCGTAAGAGTTACAGCGAATGAAGGAAGCTTGAACAGAAGATAATGGAGGAAGAGTTACACTCCCTTTCACAACATATCTACAGAAAGCTTGAACAGAAGATAATGGAGGAAGAGTTACAGCGAATGAAGGAAGCTTCCCAATCCGATCCTTCCACTTGCTATCCAGGCCCCGAGCGTCCTCCTCGTCACAAGAAATGGAAAGCGCAAGAATGAAGGGTGACAAATACATCAATGAAGATGTTCTTTGAGGTTGCCTCAAAGATTGTAAGTAGTTAAATTAGAAGTATTAAATAGCCTCAGTTGTTTCATACTATAAGAGTTTAGTTATTATTTATGAAAAATCTTATGGTACAGGATGAACTTGAGCAGCAGAGCAGCCAAGGCTCATTCACGCCAGGTACACGACAGGACATTTTGTCGACGGCTATTGGGAAGCCGGATTACCTTGATGTTGTTCGAGGGGAGACGAGGGGAGTTAGTGTCGCAAAATATTTCGGCCGGCGTTCACGTTTGCATGACGGAGAGAGCCATGCGGAGCTTGAAGCCAGAATTCGAGCATCCCTCGTAAATAAGGTTATGGCACAACTACGGGGTGAAATGAAGGCTATGGTACAACAGAATACAAATACGACATTGACAACCCACGAAGCCCCGACCGTCCACAGCAGCAAGGAAAGTTTTCACCCTTCAGATGTACCTATTGGCGAACCTTCTCCCCCTCCAGATGTACATATTGGTGAGCTTTCTCACACTCCACATGGAGGTATACCTTGCACTCTATATTAGGATGACCCACGCCGGCGTATTGTTGCCGATGGTCTTGTTTACCCAGAACAAGACAAACACCACAACAAGCAAATTCCAGAAGACCAACGTCGGGTGACTGTGAGTAGTGTGCGAGAGGGGGAAGAAGAGACAGCCATCCCGATTGATGATGAGGAGGTTACCACACTAGGCGCTGCCATCACATGGTGGTTCATCCTCCGGCCCCATCATCTTATTGAGATGGGGACGACACCTCCAATGGTAGGAAATACATTACTGATTAATGATGAGTAG
The DNA here is from genome assembly GCA_019022615.1 of Acacia melanoxylon. Lineage (NCBI taxonomy): Eukaryota > Viridiplantae > Streptophyta > Magnoliopsida > Fabales > Fabaceae > Acacia > Acacia melanoxylon. The sequence continues at coordinate 11,648,160 of JAFJYJ010000010.1, forward strand.
GTTCCCGATTGATTTACATTGCTAACCCACTCATAATATGTTTTTTTATGTTTTCATAGCATGAAGAAGTTGCGAGCTTATTTCCCTACTTAGCACAGCTGCGAGAGTTGTACAAGGACATCGACCTTATAAGCTTGGAGATGCCTTCGGGCATAGTCGGTGCAGAAAAGACATATCCAATAACGATTGACAAGAAATATTTGAAAGAGTTTATGCATATGGATTGTTTAGATATACAGTTTCTTCAAGTTGCAATCCTGTAAGTTTTTTTAACCCTTTAATTATGTCAGTACTCTTTTTTTTTTGTTTAATATATTCAATAACATTTATCATTTCATTTCATAGTGTCTCGCCGTGAAATATGCGCCAACACAAAGCGGCGGGTTCGTATGGATACTTATGTCCTGGATGCACGGCTTCGGCTCGCAATACGTTACCCAGGAGGTCAATTTATGTTGGTTTAACAATGGGCGACGGAGGCAAGTCTTGTTATCTAGCACCAATACATGAAAGGTGCGTACTTTTGTTTTGTCTATATAAGATTTTTGTGAATAAATTGCTTTCTTATCTTAATTTAATATTAATACGTATATGTTGTAGTGGTCATTGGACCCTGTGTGTTGTTTGTCCCGTCAAGAACTCCTGTTATTGGTTCGATTCAGTAGATGGCAATCCAAACGAGGATATCAAAACCATGTTTTCCGAGTAAGTAAATTTTTGTCTAAATCATCGAATCTTCTTTTAAATGAATGGTTTAACATGTACGTTAATTTCCATTTTAATGATAGGGGCCTCAAGACGTATAGACACTTGTTGGAGCAAAAGAGCGGGGGTGGACCGAAGTGGTTTAAACCGAAGGTAAGTAGTTTCAATTCAAGTTATTTCATTGACACGGTAGCTTTCGATGTGCCTTTATTCGTTTTAACAATTTGCTTTTGATTTATAGTGCCATCAACAACCGGGGAGCACCGTGCGGGTACTACGTTATGAGTTGGATGCAATCCATCGTTAGCAGCGGACGTATTCAAGGTTTTCAAAGTGTACGTAATCGCTCTGTGATCCTCAAATGATGATATTTTTGTAGTTGTACTTGAGTTGTTAATTATGTCATTCACTTCATTGGTTTATCTTATACCTTGTTTTCCAATTTACAGTTTTTGGGGACTGCTGATCCGTACTCGCAGGATGAGATCGATTCGGTTCGGGACAAGTTGTCTAGACATCTTCTTCAACACATAGGCTAGTTAGTAGTGAGCATGATTAGTATGTTATTGTGTTAGTGATTCTTTGCTAGCTCGTTGTTCGTTTGTATATCTGTTTGGTGTTATTGTGGGTATCTGTTCAAAATCTGCGACAATTGTGATCAACTTTCTTGGAACTATGAACCTTCTTGTGTTGCTTGGTTGGTTTCTGCCTTATGCAAAACTTGGTAGATATAGTCTTAAAATCTACGACAATTGTGTTATTGTGTTTGGTCATTTATAGTCTTAAAAGTAGATTTATTATGCTTATACTTTTCTTTCAGAGCTATTGTGTGAACTAGTGGACCAACTCTTTGGTTTTGAATCCATGATTTTGTATTGCTGTAGAATATTAGGGCAGAGTACTTGCTATAGTTTGATTCTGTATGTAATTAGGATTCATATATATATCGTTTGTCTGTTCTTCTTTTCAGGCAAAATTAAAATATGCAGCATAATTTTCAAAAAAAAACTCAACAAAGGCGTCCTGATTAAGTAATCGGGACGCCTTTGTTCTTTTTTTAGCCTAATAAGGCGACTGATTATAAATTCAGTCGCCTTATTAAATAATAAAGCGACTGATTGTAAATCGTCGCCTTATTATTTAATAAGGCGGCTGAATTTATAATCGTCGCCTTATAAGGGCCCCGAATTTACAATTCGGGTACCTTATAAGGCGACGTGAATCGTATAAGGCGACTGAAATACGAATCAGTCGCCTTATTAAGGCGACCTTAATATAATTAAGGTCGACTTATTAAGGAGACTGATTCGTATTTCAGTCGCCTTAATAAGGCGACCTGAATTACGATTCAGGTCGCGACCTGATTTAATATTCAGGTCGCCAAAAGCCACGAGGACCACTACCCCCACCGAGACGTCCCTCAGTAAAGGGACGTTAATTGGGTCTTATTTAAGTCGTTTTTTAGCGTTTTTGTAGTAGTGTAAGTGGTAAATTGGGGTTGCATCACCTCACAAAATAAAAGGTGAGGAAATCCATGGTCCGCTGTGAGCTCTGCGGTACTTTGGCAAGTTCATACCATACACTGGAGAGTTAGTAAGAGTTCCTAGTCACGAGGGAGACTTAGCCCATGGGCTTGAGCCGGCTGATCGGAGGAGATAGAGCAAAAATTGAATAAATAAAGTTAATAAATGACTATTTACTCATGTTAAATCTTTAATGTGGTATTTTCATTATACTATATCCATTGCATTCACGTATTGTGAACTGTCCACTTGGAAACAACAAGTACATAGTGATTATGTTCTAGGATGGAATTTAGTTACGAAGATGTCGACCTCACTCTTTTCATTATTAACATTTTTCATGTCAGAACATTAAGGCAAGGAGCTTTGGGTTAAGTGTTAGATTCATAAATATGGTCCTATGAGAATTATGATCTTTCCTTCATGTTTTCTGCACTAGAAACTTTATCTCATGTTCATTCATTTGATTTAATTTAATTTGAGACTTGAACTAATTCAACTGAGTTAAGGGCTAGAGGCTCGGAACGGAGCTCCTGTGTATTGTACTTGTTGTGAGGCCAGAGGCCTAAAGCTAAGCTCCCTATAACTAATATAACTGTCATAGGGGCATGTTTACTGCTTTTAATGCATGTGATATCATAAATTATTTTAAATAACCATGGTATACCTTCATGCTTGCGTTCCTTTTCTATCATGGCTAGGATTTAAAAAGTAACGTTATGATGTTTATACCTCAGTGGACTCGCGATAAGTAGTTTTCTTTTCCATTGAAGTTATCTCTTGAAAATTTTCAAAATCTACACTTAAGTACATAGTTTTTGAGGGAGAGAGTTACATCTATTACTTTGTCTCTTGTTGCAGTAAGATTCAAAGTGTCAGAGGTACACACACTCTCACCTCGTCTTTATTGATTTTCTGTCCATCTTGGGCTTTCTTCAATGAATGATACGATGATAGTGCAATTGGTTATTGGCTTGGTGATTGAGTAAAGGTTCTCATTTTTTGGGCAAACTTTTTGTGAATAATAAACTTGAGAAAAAGCTTATCTTTTTTTATAAAAAAACAAAAAAAATCGATTTCAAAATATTTTTTTATGTCATGTGAGGATTTTGGAATCTTCGCATGCATAAAGATGATTATTTTTTGTGTCAGGTTATTGGAACCCCCACAAGAAGTTTATTCCAAGGCTTTTCAAGAAGTCTTATTTTCTTCAAATAAACATAAAATATATGTTTTCATGAAAATAAAAAAAATATAGACCAGTCAAAAAATATCATTTTCTTAAATAAATTAAATAAACATGTTCATAAATAACACCAACAAAGTGACACACATTTCTTTCCTACACTACGTCGAATTTGATCCCTCTAAAAGGTATGTAGGCCCTAAATCCTCTTCTTAGATCAAGTCCCATTTTGTAAATAAATATATATATTTCTTTATTTTCCTTTTTTTTTTCATTCTTTTCATTTTAGTTTTGTAAATATTTTGTTTTTGGGGTAACTAGAATACTTTTAAAGGCCATATTAATTTTTAAATGATTGGCTCAAGTGATCATTCATATGAATTGATGTTTTGGGGTACCTATAGAGTCAGGAAATCGAGCCAAGCCTGTTGGGTTGGCTTGCTTAAGCCCTGGCCCTTCACGGTGCGGGCTTGTAAATTGAAGCCTCCAAATGAAGTTGGGCCTAAAAGGCCCAGCCCTGTAGGGCTGATGACTTAAAATGGTCAGCCCTATAGGGTCAAGGGCTAGTCCGTTAGGCTCGTTAATCTTTTTAATTTTTATAAGGAGGAAGTTGAATTTCATTTTCAATGAATATTCAAATGTGCGGACATCTCTTCCAACTCATAGAGTTGTGCTAGTTACATGTTTAACCCAAGATTGGGTGAATTGAATTATTTATAAAAATTAAAACAAGCTTAGACAATGATTAAAACTAGAAGGAAAGGTTAGATAGATATCACTATACAGATTTATACTTGCCTTAGCCCCGTGGCCTACGTCTAGTGCCCAGAGCTCCTTTGAGATTTTCACTAACTTTCACAAAAAAACTGAAGGTGGAATATCACCTAGAGGGGGGGTGAATAGGTGATTACAAAAATTCTTTTCGCGCTATGATAGGTAATCGATGAAGCAGTAAAGGAGTAAATAGAGATGACACAGAGGAATTATATTGGTTCGGTCTAACTCCTTGACCTACGTCCGCACCGGACACTCCGGGATTTCCACTATCTCACAAATACAATTACACACTCGTAACTTAGGATGATCCTTTCTCCCTAGGACTCACTCCCCCTTACAAGTTGTAATCGTACACCCACACTCAAGATACCTTTATCTTGAGATTTGAACAAATATGAAACAAATGATAAATCTCTCTCACAGAGTAGATGAATAATAAACATTGAAGCTCAATGATATCCGAAGATATAAACAGAATAGAATTTGAACGCTTTGAATAATCTGTCTGAGTCTATGTTGTTGGTACTGATGAATTCAATCCTTCGGGTATTTATAAGTTGAAGCTTGAGGACCGTTTGAGTCGAATTGATTGCACAAAGCTTCGGTAGTTGGGTAGTTGGCGGATTTAAATCTGATAGCCGTTGAGAGTCTTTGATTTGTTGCTTCATTAAATGCCTTCGCCTACTTGTGCGAATATGAGTCAGAATAACAGCTGGAATGTCGACTGCTACACGCTTTAATTTTGTTTGCATGTTTTGCTTTTTCAGCGCAATAAATGCTTTTGACATGTTGAAATGCTTTTTGGGTGCCCTTGAACTAAGGATAGCTTAAAATATTGATTCGGTGCTTTTGCTGTTATGGGCTAGTCTTAATTGGGTTCAGCGCTTTGTCTCTGTTCTGCGTCTCTCTCTTGGTGCTTGACAGATCACCAAAATTCAAACATTTGTTAAACATCTGAAAATCACTCAAAATGATGATTAGTAATTTTATGGATAATATTGAATGATGTAGAAGAAAGATTAATCAATTAATCAAATCATTCGATTGATGTTGCGAAGATATGCGCTTGCGATATGTTTCTTGATATATACTCGAGTATCCATTTTCATATACTCGAGTACCTCCTGCAGAAATGCTTGACAGATGTTTGATTCAGATCAATACTTGAGTAGTCTATTTCCCATACTCGAGTATCCTTCAAGAAGCACTTCACATAAGCTCAAACCTCGTCATTTCTTGATTAGCCCAATTCTCATACTTGAGTACCATACTCAAGTATCTATATCCAATACTCAAGTATGCTTCCAGAATGCTTTCGGAATACTTTTGGGATATTTTCGAATACTTTAGTCTTCCCCGAGAATCGCACCACGAAGTTCATTTCTCATCAATACTTGAGTATTCCATTTTCCATACTCAAGTATTGCTCCACTACTCAAGTATTGTTGTTAAATACTCAAGTATGCTTTCAATACTTTCGGAATACTTTCTGGATACTTGAGTATTTCCTTGCTGCAACATTTCATAGAAGCTGATATCTCGTCAATACTTGGGTGTTGAACTTGAAAACTCAAGTATTCCATCAATCAATCTTCCTGCAATTGATAATACTCGAGTATTGCCTTGTGAATACTCGGGTATAAGCTATTTCATGAAATCCATTGAGTCTCTGCCTTGACAGTACTCGAGTATTGTTTCCAGGATACTCAAGTATTGGTCTCCTTCCTTTGCCAGCAATATGAAGAGCCCGATATTACTCGAGTATGTAAGTGGCATTCTCGAGTATGCTTGACTAGCAACTTCAGCAATGCCTCTGACTTGGTATTACTCAAGTATGTATCATCTCCTACTTGAGTATTCATATTTGAATGTCAAATTGCCAACTTCCATATACCATGTTCTTGTCCAGATTTTCAGACTTTCAAGAAGCAACCATATTGACAGGAAAAGAGACAATTTCTAGTGAGGGTAATGTCTTCTGTATAGCTTCAAATTTGACAAACCACCTCATCTCAGAAAGCTCTTTAAGTCTTCTTTCTAGTTCAATAAGAATCAACTTCAAACTAGTTGTATTTCATCCAATAACATCAGATGAATGGAGGTTGTTCTTATCCAACGTTTCTGCAGCATCCAGAACAGACTGTAACATTAAAAACATCATAACTCCTTCAATTGATCTTATTTCTCTGTGTTCTTGATGTTTTTGAAAAGGTATTTGAGTCTAGTTTCCAATGGAACAGATTTCAGATCAATCGGATTTGTCGTTTGTGAGATACACTCAAATTACCTAAGGTTAGTCTGGACTGTGACGGTGATTTCTGTTCCAACTTGGAAAAATCATATCTCTCTCATATGGACTCCTTTAGACTTTAAATTTTGCAAAATATACGTGTTGGATGTCTAGTTTCATATGCCACTGGTTTCATGTCAATCCGATTCCTGGTTTGGGCGATATCATTGAATTACCAGAGGTCGCCAGAAACAGAGTTGAACAGAGCAGCTGGACATCACGCCAATACTCAAGTATTTGAAGCTGAATACTCAAGTATTGGTCCAATACTCGAGTATTGACATGAGGTACTCGAGTATTGACGGGTTTTTGACCTGAATAAGAGCTGATTAAGTGACATACTCGAGTATTGATGCTTGGTACTTGAGAATTGATCCAGGAACAGTGCCATACGCGAGAATTACTTCAGGAATGCAGTTTTAACTCATTTTAATTCCGAATTGATCCGTTCCAACTTCTGTTTGATCATGGAGACTTGAATATTGATATTCTCATAATATTTAACAAGTTTTTCTTTCTTGAATCTCCAATCTTAATCATTCTTCACTATGTAACCTTCACATCTACATTAAAATACAAGAATTAGTCAAGGTATAAGATAAATGTAGTATTCAAGCTTTTTGCTCTAGATAATGGCATATATATAAGACTTCATCAAAACTAATCATAACCAACAAAAACGATTACAATAGGCACTGAGTAATCTCACCAGATTCCCTCCCCCTTACAATTGTAATCAAACAACCTACTCAAGGTCCCACTACCTTAAGATTTTACAACAATCAATTTAACAATTGAATGAAGATAACTTTCTCACTGAGTGAATAGATAATCACTGAAGATTTAATATCAAAAGATATCTGAGAGTATTAATGAGCAAAAGCTTGAGCAATAAATGATATCGTCGTTGGTTGTTGGTTCCGAATTGAATGCTCTTCGTATTTATAGTCGTCGCCATTAATGACTGTTGATGAAGCTCCAAGTTAGCCGTTAAGAGACTTCATCATTCCAATAGACACAAAAGGCTTCTGTTAGACACAAACCATCATTATTTGAAGATTTTAGGATATGTCGCTTTCGGATCACTGTCAACAATCTTCATACGACATGCCTTTGGTCATTAGTTGACAAAGGAGGTGTCGCTATCGCTTTCGCCGGAATGAGTGTTTGTAGCAATGATCATTTGACTTGCTCTGATTCTATTCCGTGTGCATGCTCTATTTTCTGCAACGTATTTAATGTTCTGACACGTTCGTTGCTTTTTGACGATTTGCACGAAATCTGTTTGTAAATAATTTGAAACTTACTTAGTAAGATGATTAATAGCATTGTAGATGATAGTGAGTAGTATTCGAAGGAAATTAGATGTTAAACATATATATTTGAATTTACGAACACGAAGAAAACGAAGTATTTGAAAGTCTGCTAGAGCCATGCTTAAATATAGCATAAGGATGCTTGAGCAATATTCAAATATTTACAGAGAGAGCAAGCTTACTCGAGTAAACATTTACCTTTGCTCAAGTACCATGCTCGAGCAAGTTCCTCAGTTTGCTCGAGTAACTCCTGTAAAGAGCAACAAATGAAGGTTAGCTTGCATGTGCTGGAGTAAGCACTTACCTGTGCTGGAGTAAGGGTTGAAAGCCTGCTTGAGTAAATTGCTGCAGAAATGACTTATTAGAGTACAAGGTATATATGCTCGAGTACAATATCCACATACTCGAGTATAGTGCTAGAGTAAGATTAAATTCTTGCTCGATTAAGACAACCTGAAAGAGAAGAGGATTAGTTCTGAAAAACTATATGCTCGAGTAATGTGTTGGCTTTGCTCGAGTAAACTTCCTTTTGTGCTTAAGCAGCATGCTCGAGTAGGATTCTGGGCTTGCTTGAGTGAAGACATGCAAAGTCTTCAACAACATGATTAGCATGACATTTGCTCGAGTAACCTTCTAAGCCTGGTCGAGTAAGAAGTCTGCTCGAGCAAACTCTTGCTCGAGTAAGCTTCTGTCCTTTGCACTTTTCTCTGATTCAAAACCTTATTCATTTACAAGTCTTGTTATCATTAAAACATATAAACCGAGAACTAACAAGTTAAAGGTGCATCAATTACCAGATCTTCAACACTAACAACCTTGTTGGGATTCGTGCTAGTAGCGGAAGCAATTTTTAAATAAAAGTACGAATCCCATCGGAGAGGATCTATCAACGGCGTTTAAATCGGATTAGTCAGAACCGTACCTTTCTTATGCGTGTGTGTCTTGTTCAATCAACAAGAGTTGACTGAACGAATCCACTCCCTCTACCAGTATCCACACCGAACAGCACTCCAACACTAACGACAGCGTGCTAGTGCCTTCAATGTCTTACGTCTCTTTTCTTACTCTAGGGTTTCTCTTTCGCGGCTTGTCCTATTTTTATTATGACTTGATCATTATCTTATAGGTTTTTAAAACCCTAAAGGACTGTATTAAAATATTCAAAATTAATCTTGGAATTCAAATTTCGATTAAAATAATATTAATTAAATCTGTCCAATAGATCTAATCTAATCTATTTATTTTAATCCGAATTAAAATTGCTGATTTAATTTATCTTTATAAATTAAATCGAGATATGATATCTATCTATTTAATTAAATCGAGATACTATATCTCAATTCAAATTAAATCGAGATACGATATCTCTATTTGTTTTAGTTATTTAATTTATCAAATAAATTAAATACTATATTATAATATTATTATCTATATAAATAATATTATTATTATTTTCAAAATTACATTATATATATATATATATATCCATCCTAGATTAAATGTTGTATTCATTAAATCTTAGACATATCTAAGATTCAATGAATCTGGACATTATTGCTCGTGTTGGGCTATTCTTGTGTGCGACCCTGCAGGCCCACATGAGATTGGCAGCAGGACAATACTGTACTAGCCCATAAGTCGCAAGCAGCCTCTGTTGGGTCGATTTCCTTGATGGCAAGTGAACCAATGAACAAGTAATAAAGAGTAAGTAGAGTATTGTCCCACAGAGACTGGGATACCGAATGATGACACCTTATTACAGGATTAGTTGTGCTTAAAAAGAAAATAACTTTAATTGGTTTGAGAGGTTTGGTAGCTATTCTAATGAACAGGAAAATAACTAAATGATCGTAGTCGTAAGAAGATATCAGTAAAAAGATAGACTGAACTTGGAATCCTTTCTAAGCATATCATTCCCCCAGCAACCTATACGCAATGCTATAGCATTCATACTGTACAGCTCTCGCAAATGCTACAACATGAACACCCTACGCAAAGTTATTCAGTTAACCACAACACGCTAATCTACCAAAGCTCTCGCGTTCGATACATACAATCCTAGTCTGTACTTCTCCCATATGTCTATGGCGATTTTTCTAGTTGGATTATCAATACAAATCAAGCCTACTTCTCGCATCCGATACATACAATCCTAGTCATGAGCAGTAGACCCATTCCTGAAGTCTACAATAATAGGTCAAGCCTTGCACCAGCTTGCCTAGCAATCACTGCTTCTCAGATGTCTAACCCCGAGTCCCTCTCAGTAAGCCGAGGCCACTGTTGGTCCATTTCCTTGATGGCAAGTGAACCAGTTGAACAAGTAATAAAGTGTAAGTATAGTATCGTTCCACAGAGACTGGGATACCAAAAAGTGACGCTCGATTGCTATGATAGTTGTGCAAACAGAAAGTAAATACGATTGGTTTGAGAGGTTTTTGTATTTATGCTAATAACAGAAATAAACAGAGTATCATGGTTTTAAGAAGATATTAGTAAGAAGTTATGCTGAACTGGGAATCACCCTTAAGTGCATCAATCCTAACTACAACGTCCGATACATATGATACAGCATAGCTACTAACTACAACGCTATTCGGTTCACCCACCACTATAATCTATCGAAGCTTCCGCGTCCGATACATATGATACTAGCTATACTCCTTCCATATTCCTACGACAACTTTCTAGTTAGATCTGCATTACACACAGGGTGTCATGGTTATGAGAGGTAGACCCATTCCTGAATCCTACAATAATAGGTCAAACCTTGCACCGGCTGCCTAGCAAACACTGTTTCTCAGAGGTCTAACCTCGAGTCCTTGCCAGTAAGCCGAGGCCACAAATCTAGCCCTTAGCTTCCGCTAATCGACTAGTAATTAATTCACTGATAAGCAAACCGAATCTATTAAATTAAGAACTTGCAACGGGGTTCATTTTGTTGGGATCCGTACACGCAGCGGAATTATAAAAGTCTTACGAATCTAGGGATTCGCTCAACCGCATTTAAATCAAGGTTAAAGAGTCCGAATCATACCTCTGCGAAATTCTGAGAGTTTCTTACGTTCGATTTGATCACGTGGGCTACCTTCTCGATCATCCAGGAGCAGCCTTTTCGAGTCTCCTCCCTCTACCGGTATCCACACCAAACAGCTCTCCAACACGTACGGCAGCGTGCTAGCACCTTCTCTTTGTGTCTCACATTTTTCTCTCTAGGATTTCTTTTTACGGCTTATCTCAATTCGTTTTCAGCTATTTAATATCATCCTTTTATAGAGTTTCTAAAACCCTAATGAGCCGTATTAAAATATTCAAAATTAATCTTAATTAATTGTTGAATTCGAATTTGGATTAAGTAATATATATCAATTAAATTTGTCCAACAGATCTAATCTAATCTATTCATTTAATCTGAATTAAAAGCCTTGTGATTTAAATTATCATTATAAATTAAATCTAAGATATGATATATATATATATATATATATATAAAATTAAATATGAGATTGTATCTCAATTAAATTAAATCTAAGATATAATATCTCTCTTGAAAATTAAATGTGAGATACTATATCTCTATTCATTTTAGGTATTAATTTATCAAATAAATTAAATACAAAACAAATAGCATTTAATTTTGAATTTTATATATATATATATACATATATATCCTTCCTAGATTAAACGTTGCATTCATTAAATCTTAGACATATCTAAGATTCAATGAATCTGGACACTAATACTTGTGTTGGACTATTCTTGTGTGTGACCCTGCAGGACCACATGAGATTGGCAGTGGGTCAATACTGTACCAGCCCACAAGTCGCAAGCGGCCTCTAGCAAGACATTGCGACTACCCAATTCATATGGGGATCGATGATACGATGCAACCTATTGTACAACCATGTCACGTCCCTTTTGTCACGCGATAATTTGGTCAAGGATGAGGCATGGATAATGTCAACTTCCTGTTCTTGACCAGTACTTTCTCGATTCTCGAGTAGTCTAATAATTGAAATGGAAACTCCTTTCCATCGTAGTATGGCCATAAATTTCTCAGACTCACTCATTGAGGGGCCCAGTATTATCTCTCTTCAAATGTGAGGGACAAATTCCATCTTGACCATTCACATTCCTCTCCATGAGAACCACTGATCCCGATTGAAGCCTTTATCATCACCCGGTCAAAGGTGACTTTTGACTAGGTCAAAGACCAGCGACTCATCATGTAGGAATCCATGATGATCTCATGTCAAAGGGCGTTGTGATGCGGTTATACATGAGAAAAGCTTATGACTTAATCCATGCAGCTTTCTCATAGTGGGTCGGTCCAAAGACCTTGTACTCTTACAAGTGCCTATGACTTTGACTCGTATCTCCATACTCATCAAAGTCATCTTGGTCTTATTTCATCTTCGCTCCCGCGTAGATGACCGACCAGGGACATTTAGGATAATCTATAAGATATATCCAGGGATACTGTTATCATTATAAACATGCAAATGAAATGATAACTAAAGGAGAATGACTTGCCCCTAGGGCATAATTTCCAACACATTTAACACTTAAGAATTCATCCTCGTTCAGCCATAGGAAAATCAGTTCATGACTGACGAGGGAAACAAAAAATAGATAGTAATAGAATGACCCATGATCTAAATACTAAAATAAAAGGAAAAAACAGAAAGCTTGACGAAGTTCTGACGGCGTGGAAGAAGCCCTGTCACGTCACCGCTCCACGTCTTCTTCTCTCCGTCTTACTGCAAGGAAGGATGCTGGGTTATCCTGGAATTCTTGTGCTTGTGAAATCTCTCACTCTTCTTTCGAGTCTGCCGAATGTGAAATCTCGTTTTGGCTCTGCGCGACTCCCTGCTAGGGTTAACTTGCTGTTTCCTTTTATAATCAGACTTTCTTGTGGCGCAAGTTCCAGCAAGCTGGGCTTTCCAAATTTGTCGAGATCCATCGCATCTTCTGACTATAGTAGATTGATTATGCTTATCCTGCGGGATTCTTCAAATCTTTCAGTTTTGATCCTCCGCATCTTCTATTTTATTACATCAGCAATCTATCTGTCGTTCTCGACCTTCATTATTATCCCTGAAATTATCTAGATAGAAAGGTCAGAAAATATGCCACATAGCATTGCGTCCTTTACTTTGCTATAGCTTTCGTGATGCCTTTTATTGCACTTCGAGTTGCTGTCCGAATGTTATAGCATAGTATCAGCTTTGCTATACGTTCTTTCTTAAAAACAATGTAACTTGCTCCTTTCTTAGCACATGTTTAGGATTAAATGGTTTCTATCCTTCAGTTCCCTATATCATGAATATATGCCTTTTTACTTGGATTGTTTGCAGTTAAGCTTTTATTTACCATACAATTCAATCATGAAATATAAAGAAAACATGGCATAATTTGTGCTCATCAGCCACCGACCTAGTCCCTAGCTCTCGCTAATCGACAAGAAATTAAATTAGTGATAAGCAACCGAATGTATTAAATTAAGAACTAGCAACTGGGTTCATTTTATACTTAGACAATCATCCTCGTGTCAAGAAACTCTCAGATTTAGTGTGTACGCTCTCTCTCATTGGGGATTTATTTTTCTCTCTTGTCACGCTAACCTAGACGTTCTATAGCCTTGTCAAAATTCTAATATTAGTTTCTAGTATCTGAGCTTTCATTCGTCAAAAGGGCTTGTTGGATGTAAGAAATGAAACAAATCCAGGTTTTCAAAGGTTGTTGTTAATATAGGCTTTTTCTGTTGTAAATATAGCATTTGTTGTTGTAAATAGCCTCTGGAAGAGACGGAGCTTAGTGTAGCTATAGGCCCCCTCAAAAAAAAATGTTTTCAGATTTTTTTTAAAAAAATTAATATAATATAAAAAATGCATGTTATCTTACATATTAGACTTGTTAAAATACTTTTATCATATATTTGGCCCCCCAAATATTTTTTTAATTAGTTAATGAGTATACATTTGGTCCCTCAAATATATTTTTTTCAATTAGTTAATGAGTATATATTTGGCCCCCTCAAATATTTCTTCCAAGCTCCGTCCCTGGCCTCTGGACGTGAGAAATGAATCAAAATCCAGGTTTTCAAAGGTTGTTTGTTAATATAGGTTTTTTCTGTTGTAAATATAGCATTTGTTGTTGTAAATATTTTTTTTTTCACTTTTGAAGACTGTTTTTAAGAAAACAGTCGTTAAAAGTAATCTTTTTATGACTGTTTTTTTTAAAAAAACAACAGTCGTAAAAAGTACTGTTTACGGTTTTAAAGAAAAAAGTTGTCAAAAGTACATTTAACGACTGTTTTCTTAAAAACAGACGTCAAAAGCTAAAAAAGTACTTTAAAACAGTAAATAGTACTTTTGACGACTTTTTTTTTTTTTAAAAAAAATAGTCATAAAAAATTGATTTTGACGACTGTTTTCTTAAAACAGTCATAAAAAAGTACATTTAACGACTGTTTTCTTAAAAACAGTCGTCAAAAGTTAAAAATGTATATTTACAACAACAAATGCTACATTTACAACAAAAAAAGCATACATTAACAACAACATTTGAGAACGTAGATTTTTTTCATTTCTCACGTCCAGAAGCTATTTAAAACAACAAATGCTATATTTACAACAGAAAAAACATATATTCACAACATCTTCTGAGAATTTTGACAGCTATATAAGCCTAGCTTAAGAAGTGAATATCATTTCAAAATGAAAAAAAAATGCTATATTACTTGTTCATTACAATTTACAAAGTGCTTATTGTTGCTTCCTTTCCTTGTAATTATGGCCGACCTAAAGATTGAAGTATTTGAACCATTCAAAAGCATTCGCCTTGTCGACCTCGTCTTAAGTCTCAAGTAGCAAATCGCCTCACTGAAGTCACAAGTCATTGGGCTACGGCAAAATCGCAGATCTGACCACTTTTGTAAAGGTATGATAATCTTCTGATAGATTAATCGAAAATCGAATGAAGGTGTCGATTTGATTTTTTTTAATATATATATATATATATATATATATATATATTCATTAGATAACCGATAGAGAGAATATAACTGTGGGTTGAGTAGGTCGGATTAAGTCTTTCTATGGGTTGAATCATTTTTAAAAGAGAGAAGAAAAAGGGAGAGAGGGGAGAGGGAGAGAGGGGAGAGAGAGAGGAGAAGGAAGAAGGAGAACAGGAGAGAGAGAGAGGAATTGGAAAGGTCGGATTGGTAATTATACATTCACAAATAATTACAATGGTCCTGGAACTTACGTGTAATTTCATGATTTCAAAAGACTTTATTGTGATAAATTCTTTTCTTTGGGACCTGCGCGTAATTTCCCTATTTTAATATTTTATGACAGGTTGAAGAAGTCTATGGTCATCTTCTAGAAGACTGGAAACAATCAAACTTACATCACTCCAGCATGGGAAGACTTCAGTCGTCAACTTTAATTATTTTTAATTAAAATAAACCGAAGTAGTGATAAGTACAGCTAATACCGCTCCAGAAAGTTTGAAATGATCAAAGTTTGAGTTGTCATGTCAGTTTGTCTCTCGCCTTTCATGTCTTTTTAATTCTTATATTTTCTTGCGAGCAAAAAAAAAAAATTCTTATATTTTCCTTTTTTTTTAGCACACAAAACTTTTTGAACCGGGCTGAAGTATTCATCCTTCATCCACCGATAACCAAATCGGCTTAGCCGAGACCAAATCCACTTGGAATAATAGCATAAACGCGTAATTTCAGTGTGGCAGGCACAAGGCGTGCCCATTTCACTGTAACAGAGGTATTTGATATAAATAGATATCAGCTAAAATATATATTATCTTTTAAGTGTTATATTAAACTCTTCTATAGCAAGAACAAAAATATAGGCTTATAAAAAAAAAAAAAAAGTAAAGGCCGTAATGATTACCAACTAAATAGTTAATCGGGTTAAGTTTTTATCATCATCATTTTCTCATCATCCCTCATAATCTCTAAATCATATCTATTCAATTAATCTAAAATATTACAATACTGCTTTAGTTTTTTTCTCCTTTTTCCAATCAACGGTCCAAATGGGATGGGGAGAAAGAAAGCTTATGAAATTTAATGATCTCTTTCCTAGTTAATCCGAGTACAGTATTTGAAAGACTAAGATTGATATATTTTCAATTGAAATTAATTGTAGACTAAAAATATCTTTTTATTTTTAAAAAATTAAGGAAAGACTATATCAAGAAATGGAAACTACATATGTCAATTGTGAATAAGGACTCCGAGCAAAAAAAAAAATTGTGAATAAGGACCCCAGTGCTAATTATATGACCTCTGATGGCACAGCTTGTTGCAACTAGTTTATTTTTATATTCTTTTTTCATAATTGAAAGTATATTTTTATATTCCTGTTCATAAGTCATTACGTAAAATTTGCGAATCAACTAATATTCCAATTAGTGTCATTGATTTGAATATTGTTAAAAAATAATGATAGAAAAAGGGGCTGAGAGAGATGAGTACAATCGTGTCAGATTTAATTAAAGATATTTTTTTTTAAAAAATACGGGTAGTTTTAAAAACTTCAAGTTATTTTAATTAAATTTATTCAGTTTGATGAATTAATTAAAAACGATTTCTAAATGTAAACCAGAGAATAACATTTATTCCAAGAGGACCACTTTCGTTGCTGTTAGACAAAAAAGCCCACTGATAAGGAATTTGGGGATGACATTTGAACAGCACATTCATGCACATACAACCACAAAATTCACACAAGTAAATTAGAAATTGATGAAATATCCATAAAGTCAAGTCAATTTGTTTCTATAAGGAAGATGCATGGAAAATAGGGAAAAGGCAAGGAAGACAATTTTTTTTTAGTTTATCTATATAATACTTATAATTATTATTTTATTATTATTAAACTTGTTCTTGTCCAGTAGCACCAACTCCCAATTAAAAACACTTTTTAACTTTACTAATTAGAGGTTGATGAATACTAAAACTTGATATCTTCAAATTTCACTGTAAAAAGCAGAAAAGTACCCATACATATAAGGAAGAATGAGATTTTAAGTCCCAAAAAACATGAATTAATGACAGTTTGGTCGTGAAGAAATTTTCTGAAAAGTATGTTGTAATTATCAATTCAGATTATTACAAACAAAAATACCAGCTGCAAACTGAAAATTACGTTTTAAGCCTAAATGTTTTATTTAACTTATGATCCCTGAATTTACAGTTATTTAAATCAATATTTGCAACTCATTGTTCTAATAAATTTATTGAGGACCTTTCTGTCCTTAATTTAATTGTTTGAGACTTGGCTGTCATTCTCTTCAATTATTAGCAGTATAATTGTGCATAATTAACTATGAGTACTATTTTCTAAACTTTTAAAAGTAAAAAATGCAATCAATTAGCACAAGGCATTTCCAAACACGGTAGGTAAACACGAATTTGAATGATTTAAATAAAAAATTATTTTATATATATATATATATATATATATATTGAATTAAATTAAATCTAGATTGTCCAAAAATCTTATGGTCCAACCATCAACATGATCAGGACAAAAATGTGCTCCCGGTCTCGGGTAAACACTACTTTCTCCTTCTATATTTATAAAGGTACAACCCCCAACTTTACTAGATACTCAAACCTCTTCTCGTCTTGGTTTTAAATTTGAGATCTCCATAAGGTTGGCATTAGTTCATGATCTCTATCGTTTTCCTTATTTGCACACTTAACTGTTTTTCTTTTATATATTTATTATGATATGACATGAAGAGATAGCGTGCGTCTTCTTTATAGAATTGAAGAAATTTCATGGAGAAGGAGAAGGCACCACAATGGATTCTTTGGCTCGTATTGATCCAACTTTTCCTGCTTGGAGATGCAATGCTACAAGGAATGATGAAACTCACCACCAGCGATGCTCACCCTGGTAAAGTTAATATTTTAACTAAACTTAGGGCTTGCCTTCGTCCCACCTTATATTAAGTTTTACTTTACAAATGCATCCCGGTTTTTGTGCACACAGATTTCATAAGCATTGACTGTGGAGCAGATAGTGGATACACAGACCCACAAACTAAAATCTCGTATCTGGCAGACATAGGTTTTGTAGAAACAGGATCAAATTCTAAGGTTGCAGAGGAAGAAAAATCTCACATAGATGATCCTCTTTTTGGAAGACAACTGCAGACACTGAGATATTTCCAAGAAGGAAAAAGGAACTGCTACAACCTTAAACCAAAACAGGGAAAAAATAACAAATACCTCGTCAGAGCTTTCTTTGCTTATGGAAATTATGATGGAAAAAATAAATATCCAACTTTTGACTTGTACCTCAATGTCGATTTATGGGCTACTATGGTTTTGAATGAACGTTATAGTTCTCTTTGGGAAGAGATTATCCATACTCCCACAACCGACACCATACACGTTTGCCTTGTAAACACCGGCAGAGGAATACCTTTAATTTCTACTTTGGAACTCAGACCTCTAACCAATTCTATTTATAATCTAACTCCATCTCCTCTTCCATCACTATTATCCCTTTATTCGAGAGTCGATGTTGGTTCCTATTTTACAGTCTATTTTAAAAGGTGACTCTAATCTCGTATATTTCAATGAATTATATATTCTCTAGTTTGTCATGTTAATTACTCATGCTTTCCTATTATAAATTTATTTATCTAATTCTGCAAGCTTATAGGTTTAAGGATGACGTTTATGATCGTGTGTGGCGTGTGGACGATCTTTTTAAAGATAAAAGCTTGCAAATGTTCAAAAGCTCGTCGGAAGATATTGATGGTGAAAGCAGAAACGATTCTTATGAACTACCGACAGAAGTGCTTATGTCTGCGACCAAATCATTAAATCTCTCCTTTGATATATACCTTGACTATGACTCTGTCTGGAAGACACAAAAGTCTTTCAGATATTATGTCATCTTTCACTTTGTTGAAATTGAGAAGCTTCCCGCTGGACAAAAGAGAGTAATTGATATTACTGTTAATGATCAAAATATCAACCCAGAGGAGCCGATAACACTCGAATACCTAAAGCCAGTGACAGTTACCAGTGTGACAGATCAAGATGGTCTTTTTTTCAGCATAAGTGCAACATCAGAATCTGATGCTCCTCCAATCCTTAATGCCATTGAAACCTATAAAATCATATCACCACTAGCATCTCCAACAGACCAAACAGATGGTATATATGCTTCTTTGTGTTCCAAGATCAGTGTGTGTGTGTGTGTTTGCGCTTTGACTTCTGAGACCCTATTTATTATTGGTAACAATAGCGGATGCCATTCTGGACATAAAAAACACGTACGGAATAGTACATTGGCAAGGTGACCCATGTGTTCCAAAGGAATTTTCATGGGAGGGACTTAGTTGCAGATATGGTATCAATAACGCTACCGCAAGGATTATCTCACTGTAAGTATTTCAGGTTAAAGTGTAAAAATACCATGAACTTACACCCAATGTGTAAAAATATCTATAAAGATTTTTCGAATGAAAAAATATACATGCACTTTTAAATTAGAG